>OZ014524.1:478717594-480145071 GCA_963966055.1 Lathyrus aphaca | reverse complement strand
GAAGTGGTAAGTGATGTTGCTCTTTCTGGTTGAATCCATAGTGACAATGGGTGTTGATGAAGATAACTGAAGAAGATAGCTGAAGAAGACAACCGAAGAAGATATCTATGAAGATGGTTGAAGCAAAAGAATGGTCAAAACCAAACCAAAGAAGATGTGGATACCCTGTAAAGCAAATATACAAATGTTAAAATGATGAAATATGATGTATGCTTAATGATATGCAAGGGTTTGTGATCAGGTGCTGGATTGTCAGTTGCTTTGATAGGGTCCATGAGTGTTCAAAATTTCGGATGAAGGTCTGAGAACCAGTAACCAAGTGGGGGACTCAAATAAAGACTCACTTGTCCAGTGTTTCATAAGATCAATCCAAAATAGTGTAACCTTAAAACAAAATCTAGTAACAGGGTATGTTGAGGCCAAGGGTTCCTGCAAACCTGTAAACAACCCCACCCACTCACAGGTGTTGTTCTAGAACAAGGATCCTCAGGTTCAGATCTATTATGAGAAGTGTAAACACTTCTAACTCGGAGGTACAGTGTTTACCCTAATCATAAAGGATCCTCCTCTAATTCACTTCAGATGCTGAAGGTCATCTAAAACGTTCATCCAGACTTAGCAGGCTTCCCAAATAGCCCTAGCACTACAGGAGATTTGTAGCACATAGTTCTCAAGAAGAAACCCGTGTCTGGACCGTGTTTTCATATTCCCGACCGAAATGGAATGGGAAAGAACATGAATCTACTCTAATCCTATGTCTGTCACTCAGGCCTTTGTGTTGGACCTTTCTCACTGGAATACCCCTCCCACCAAAGCAAACCAGAAAATCCAGCACATGATATGATAGTAAAATGAAATGCATAAAGCAGTAAATGAAAGTAATAAAGTAAATGCAATAAATAAAACAATACAGAAAACAATAGATAAAGCAAAAACAAAAGCGCACATATAGCACATAACACCCCCATAAACACAAACAAACAAATGCTAGGAGAAACCCACAAGAGAACCAGAAGCCCTGGTTCCAGGTTAATTCCCCAGCAGAGTCGCCAAGCTGTCATACCCCGGACATTACGTCCCGGTGCAGACGCGGACGGTTGGCGATGTTGGAGGTTGAGGTTGAATAGAGTCACCAGCTAGGCATTTTTATCCCGAAGGAAAGGTAATGCTACATAAACCTGGAAGGGTATGGATAAGACGGTTGCGAACCAAAGAAACTGAGAAAGGGGGTTGGTTAAGACTTGGGAAGGTATTAGCACCCAGATCGTCTGTCGTACTCGACGGGATCCACGCTTACTTGATTGTGTTTAAAAGGGGGATATTGTATGTGCTAACTATGCATAAAAAGCTAGGAATGAAAAGAATGTACAGAGTTTCAGTGCAAAAGAAAAGGGTGAGATGCTCAAGACTGAGGCTTAGAAAAGAAAGCTGAAAGAGGGGGAAGACACAAAGACTTTTTTTCGATAAATGTTAAGTTATGCCTACGTATCCTCTCGTGCAATGAGGAAGTCAGAACACCGTAGTTTGACTCAAAGAGACTGCGATGATTTGACTGTGAACTGCTTGCTTGTCTATGCTCAAGTGTGTGACTCGTCTGGCTCGAGTGCTAACTGTCTTGCATTAGACGGGAGAAGCAAGTTCTCGTTTTCAGAGTGAGTGTGATGAGAAAAGAATCCCAGAGGAGACGATTATTGTTTGTTTTTGTGTTTTCAGTTTTTTATTGTTTTTGGTGTTTTGCATAGGATAATGAGCTTAAGCCTAAATCAAAGGTTAGTAAACTCATTATATCCTCCCTGATTAGGGATAATGAGCCTACTTAAGTGTGAAATAAGCATCTCAACTTAATTACCATGATGATATAGGATTGAGATCATTAACCTACTTGGTAATTATTAAGTGTTTTTGGGTTTTTTTAGTGTTAAGTAATGAGTTTAATCTCTAATCAGGGATTAATGAACTCATTACACCATCCTAAGAGAAGGATGATAGATGAAAGCACTTAAGCTGAGGAAGATATATCAACTAAATCCATGGTTAGGGATTAAATTCATTATATAACAAGCCTTTATTAAAGTGGATTTTAATTAAAGGGTGAGATTAAGAAGTGGATTTTAAGTTTGTAAGACAACTTGAGGGGGACTTGTCCATTAAACACTAGGGTTAGTCCCTTTTAACCATAAGGAAGTGATGTAACCCTAATATAAGGCCAAAGTTACAAGATTAAGTCTTGATCATTATTAGGTGTTTTGATTAAGATATGTAAACAAATTAAAGGTTTAACACTAAGGATTAAAGTTATACACTCCATCCTAAGATAAGGATGCAGACATAACCCTAATTTAAAGTCCTAAAGCTTTAAGTGTTTAGCCTCTGATTATGAGATGAGAAGAGAGACTCAAGGAGACTCAAAGGTAAAAAGCTAGGGGGACTATATACAACCCTAAAAATTATCATACTTGGATATCCTATGGTTTGTGAGGCTTAAAGAAAGATCTTCAGGAGGCCACCAAGGAAGAAGCAGATGAAAAGAGAAGGAGGAAGGAGAATAGGTTACTTACTTCCTGGAGAAGATAAGTAACCTAAAAGAAAGAAAGAGAGCAAGAGAGCATAAGTGAAATATGTTCACTTCAAAGACAAGTAAAGAATGCATATGAAGAGATGAGAAGAAGGTAGGATGTGGAGGCAAATCCACATCCCAAACAACTTACCATAAGCCCCTGAAAGGTTAGTATGAGATGCATAAGGAAATAAATGAGATGAAATGCAATAAGTAATGATGCAAAGACCAAAACCATAAATATAAACATGATGCAAATGTGTTATGCAATGATGCAAAGTCATACATGATGCATATGAATGATCATACAAAGGATGAGATGCAAAGGAAGCATGTAAGAAGCTTGAAAACACATGGATGTACATGGAATGTGATGAATGAAAAGCATACCAAATGAATGAAGAAATGATCAAGCAATGTTCAAGCATGTCTTAAGATGTCTAATATGTCATACAAATGCTTGAAATGTCATGACAAGTTCATATGATGATGATATGCAAAGATGAATGCAAATGAACATGAGAAATTAGGGTTTTGTGAAAGTATGAGATGCAAATGGCCAAAACAGAAGCATACATCATGACAAAAATTTGAAATTGAACTCAAACAAACCCTAATCATATACAAGATCACTCCCCAAAGGTGAAGGTCACAAGTTAAACCTAGAGAAAGTTATGAATTTCCTAAGTTAACTAGGGTTTTTGGGTGATTCTAAAGGGAAAATGCAAATCAATTTGAAAATGCAATGCCAAATTATGAGTTAAATAACCTAGATACTAGATTCAATTTTTGAAAGAATGAAAAAAGAATCAAGTTCAAACTCATCATGGTTGAACAGAAGTGATTTTTTCAAGTTAGGGTTAAAAAATGTGAAATTTATGAACCCTAATTCAAAGATAATTGTGAAAACATGATCAAACCTAAAAAGAAATTTTTATGGTGAGTTTGTAAATGTTTCTAAATGCCTAAGAATGCTTCATGAATTTTTTGGTGATTTTTAGAAACCTAAATGTATTTTTAATTAATTAAAATCAATTAATTAATTAAATAAAACATTTAAATGATTTAAAAATACTTGTTTAATGCAAAAATGAAAATAAAAAATGTTTTTGAGTTTTGAAAAATATTTGAAATGAAAATGCAAAAAATGAGATTTTAAAAATGTTTTTGTTTGCTATTTTAAATAATTATAAGAAAAAAATGCAAAGAAAATAAAATCAAAATCAAAAGTATGCTAAATGAGAGGCTAGGATTGGAAATTGATGGATCCAGTGGCCCAGATGCAAAGTCACGTGGACTTGTGGTATGGTGATCTGAAGGCTAGGATTTGAACTTACTAATTAAATGAGATCCAATGGTCACGTTTTAAACTGACTTAATTAATTAAGATTAAATTAAATAATTAGGATTATGGTTTTAATGTGCAATCCTGGCCAGCCATACGCGCGGGTAAAACATGATCAAAGGGTGGAGATTCAAACTGGCATTTAATTGTGGATTAGGGCTAATGATTCTCAAGTGAGTGGAGGGAAGCTCCGGTCATCTTCTCTGGCAAGCTCCTTACCCTATCTCTCTCAAAACGCCATGAAAATACCTCAAACTCTCCAGAATTAATCATTAAGCAACATAGAACAAGAATCCAGCAACAAATTTCATTTATTTTACACCAAACTCATGAATCAAACAAGAACATTAAAACAGACAAAATTTCAGAAACACCATACACACTCAATTCTCAATCATTTTCCATCATTCAAAGTTCATTGTGATCAGGAGAGCATTTAGATTCATTTTATAACTTAAAATAAGAGTTCTGGAAAATTTATTTGGAGAAGCTACATGAGTTGAAGCTTTGCAGTTTTGAGTTTCTAGCCTCTTTCTTTGTGCAATCAACCTCCAATGATCCCCCTTGAGTGAATGGAGTGCTTAGATGGAACTTAAATGGCTTGGTTTGTGTGATACATTTCTGGTTTGGCAGAAATTGTGCTTTTGCTTGAGTGGCTTTTAGGGCAAGATGAAGGGTGGTTTATTGGGTGATGTTGAGATGATTGGTGAAGAAATAATTGAGTTTTGATGGCTGTGTGTGGAGTTTCAAAGAGATGAAGTGTTATGGAGATTTTTGGCAATCTGAGCTTATGAGAGGTTTCAGCCTTGTGTGATATATGAAATGAGGTCCATAATGTTTGTATAAAGCAATGTGATTGGTTCAGAGAGTTGGTGTGATACAGCTTGATTGGTATGTGTCACACCCCAAATTTTACCCTTAACATTTAATCATGCATTTTTAATCGATTTCATCGTTCGATATCTTTTTTTATATATATTTATTTTAACTCTTATTTTTAGAATTTGTCCCAATTTTAAAAAAAAGATAGTTTGTTTCACTTTATGATTTATTTATTTTTACATTTAGTTCAATGACAATATTAAGTATTATAGAATTAGTCTAGTTTTGATTTAGTTAATTATAATTAATTTATATTTTAATTAAATTTTAGAATTTGGTTCATTTTTAACGTAGTTTAATTTTTAGATTATATTTTATTAGATTGATAATTTTAATTTATTTTATTTATCTTTTAGTTATATTTTATTTGTAATTAGGTTTTATCCTTTATAATTTTAGTTTAGTTTAGATTTTATTTTTAAGATAGTTTATTTAGTTTGATAATCTTTTTTAATTTTAGATTAATTTTGCATTAGTTTATTATTTTATTTTATTTTATTAAAAAGTTTATTTCATAGTTTATGGTTTAATTTCATTTTGTCCTTTCATTTGCTTTTTTCTTTTTCTTTTTTATAAAAAATAATAATAAAAAATGTCATTTAAATTGTGGTGAGATCCTCTGTATTATTACTGTATCAGTAAAAAGCAACATTTTCTCTACACCTCACAAAACCATACAAAACGTAAAACTTTTGTTCTACCCATCCCACCTCTTCGACCAAAACCTGCAGAGTTTGTACAACAGTTCAAACATGAAACTTGAAGATATCCCTCTTGCCACAAGTTAACACAATCTACAGATCCCCAATAGCCATACACGCTGCACTACCAAGGTACACATAACACACAACCTTACATCAAAATAGAAAACCAAGTCCATTCTGCATTTCATGCCAAACCAAAAAACTCCCCAGGCCAATACATAAACCTGTGATTGCTGCTCCACTACTCCTCAGTCTACATTCTGTGCATATCAGATCAACCATCAGTCCAAAGGCAACACTCCAAAAATATCACAAAAATAACAAAATATAATTCTGCTATGAGAAAGAGATTTGACATATGGTAAAGAAAAACTTGAAATTTGAGTTGATAAGAGGGGGGACTGAAAAGGGGGTCGAGGGGGAACAAAAAAACTCACCTTCAAAAAAATTGCAAGCGACATCAAATCAAAAGAAAAAAACTCTTCATCTGAGACACGGAAAACTCTGTGTAATAACAAACACAAACCTTGAAACCTTTGTAATCCTCTCAAATCCTTCAAGGACCTTCATCAGAAACAATTCACAAACCTCCATAACATAAAAAGCCTTCCTCCTCCATCGAAACTCAAACCACCACCACCTGAAAGAAACTCAATCTACCGTCCTCTTTTCCGAAACAACCGCCGCCGCTGACAAGCAAGAGAGTCGTCGCCGTTTTGATTCGCGAGAAGGGACCGAGAGAGAGAAAGAGAGCGAGATAGTAGAGTGAACCGCGGAGAGAGAATGCGGAAGGAAAATAACCGCCGTGAAGTGTAGCGGCGAGAAGCAGAATGGAGAGGCGTTGATTTGAAGAGGGTATCGTTTTACCCTTTCTTTACCTTTTTTATCAGTAATCGTATTTTATATTTATTTTCTTTTCTAATAACCTTTCTTTTTTTTCTCTCCTTTCTATTTTTCTTTTTTAGTTAGTTTTATTAATTACTATTAATTTTAAATTTAATTGGATTTGAATGGAGAATTTCAATCACTATTAACTACATCATTATTAATTTCTTTATTTCTCTCATTATCATAATTTATTAGATTTCTAAAAAACATTTAATTAAAAAAAATTATATTAATTGTTGGAAAGTGGTTGACAGACCTTTCTTTAGGAAATTAGGTTACATTTTTTTTATTTTTTTTATTTTTTATTATTTGTCTTTTATTTTAGTAATTAAATATAATCATGATAGTATTTTTTATTTGTTTTACTCTTTAAGTGATTAGATTTCACCTTTGTTTTATATTTTATCAAAATAGATTAGTTTTTTTAATATATATATATATATATATGTGTGTGTGTGTGTTATTGATATATTATCATTGTTATTATAATTAATATTTTTATTAGGTATTATTATAATTAATATGTGTTTATTATTTATATTTAAATGATTTTTTTATTATGTTTTTAATTTATTTTATTTTATTAGGCCTAGCCCATTTATTTATTTTTATTTTTATATTTTTGATTGCTAATTAAACCTTAGTAGCTCTAAGTCATTTTTTAGATAGTTAGGTGTTTAGATTTTAAATGAATAATTTGTTCTTTCTTAAAATTTGATTGTTTGTTTGTTCTTTTTGTTATTTAATTTTAAATGTTCAAAAATCCAAAAATATAAGTATTTCGTTGCTTACTTTACACTTTGCCTTGTTTTATGGTCGACTTTGCTTGATAATTTATTTCACGATGTTTTGCCGTGCATCTTTCGTTTTTTCTCGTTTTTGACGATTCTGACCTATTCCAAGGGAAATGATCATTTATTGACTTCTCGTCATTCACGTGCATGCTTAAACAGTCATAATATCATTTACTTCGCATTTATCAAAACCCTAATTTGACCTTAGGACACAATCCTTCAACTTTATCATAGATAACCATTAATCTCTTCTCCCTTCATAATTTTCAACTCTTTGCAATATTCAAACCTTTTTTCAAAGCTAAATAACGAGGAGCTGAACTTCGGAATCTAGCATTTTGCGGGTTCTTTAATGAACTACTCTTGAGGTTAGCCTTCGAGTTATGTTTCATTTACTCATTCGTTTCTAAAAATATTAAACCCTAATTCATCCAAAATAATCGCAAAACGTCTTAATCATTTCATAATTAATTAACGTAAGAACTAAACTCAGGAATCTAGCATTCCTCGGGTTTTTGAATTGAATTATTGTTGGGGCTAGCCCTCGATTTGTAATCCATTCGCTCTTTCGTTTTCAAAACGTAAATCTCTAATTAAAATCGTGAAAGAACTAAACTCAGGAATCTAGCATTCCTCGGGTTTTTGAATTGAATTACTGTTGGGGCTAGGATTTGTAATTCATTCGCTCTTTCACAATGAGAATACAATTTAAAACTTACCAACCAAATGCAAATCATTTATAATTAATCAACGAATAACTGAACTTTGGAGTCCAACACTCCATAGGTCCTTGAATGCAATCACTCTTGAGGCTAGCCCTCGTGTTGTGGTACATTCGCCTTTCATTTTTAAAACACCTTAACAAGGGTCAAACCCTTTTCTTTAAATGAACATTGTTCAATTCATTCTATTTCGCAAACAAGCTAGTGCTTCAGCCTCCACCACGAGTATAAGCCAACACTTAGCAGTAGAATGCGTTTTAAACAATCGTTCAATTAAAAAACCACAAACCGTAGTTTCACGAACTACGAAGCTCTGACTTTCCCATCGCACCAGGGAATACGTAGGCACAGGGATTTTAATCCTTCGCGAGCACAATAATAAAAACTTTAATCTTTCCCCCGTAATATTAATAATAATAAACTTTAACATTCCTTTAGAACAAACATATTAACAAAATTTAGAAGACAAATACTTAGATCAACATTTAATCGCATAGTTAGCTAAGAGGTTCCTGTTGAGTACAACGGACGTGAGGGGTGCTAATACCTTCCCCTTGCGTAACCGACTCCCGAACTTAGAATTTGGTTTCGTGGATCATTTATTATCCTTCCTTTAGGTTGTATTTATATCTCCCTATTTTCTTTAATTAGAATAAATAGAATTAGGTGGTGACTCTATTGTTTCTTTCCGCGTCCATAGTGAGGATCATATTTTTTCGAGGTACGACAGCTCGGCGACTCTGCTGGGGACTAGCTCCATGCTAGGAAGAGTCGAGCCTAACTTAGCTTTGTGTGTTAATTTATTGGATCTTATCTTTTTGTCTTCTCTATGTTTATTATTTATGTTTGTTTATTTGTTCTTTTACCGCTTTCTCTTATTTGCTCATTATATTATTTATATGTGGGATCTTGGGGTCACATTGCAAGTAAAATCTGAGTTGTGGAAAAAGAAGAGGGAACACCTATGTTAGAATTGGTAGTATTAGTGTTAGTCTCCAAGAACTCGCTTCTTGAGGGCCTAGCATGAAAGCTCCCCCAGATAGTTAGACTTTTCGTAGATCTTGTCACAACGCAGCTAGCCTGTCGTGTGACCTGATTCATGAAAGGGTTGTGATTCTGGGATCCACTATTAAGAACTGGTTTCAATACTGGTAGTTGTGTAGTGTTAGTCTCCAAAGGCTCGTCTCTTGAGGGCCTAGCATGAGAACTCCACTCAAGGTAGACCTTATCGTTATTATTGTCAAAATGAAGCTAGCCTGCGGCGGGGCGTTAATACGATAAACGTCTGTGACCTTGAGTTTCCTTAAAACCATCACTGTAGAAACCACCCCGTGAGTGGGATTTATTGGTAGAAAAATGTAGAACCAATCTCTTACAGCCTACCTATTAAGAAGGTCCCGGATTTACTTGTGACACCTCGCATCCTTGCATCCTTGCATCCCCGCATCTTTGCATCTCAGCATCATATGCATCATTTTAGTAAGGGCTTCAAGGAACAAAGAGATGTCTGTTGCAAACATCATATTTTTTACCATAAATGGACTTCAGTTTATTTAGTTCTTAAAAAATAATAAGAAAGTTTTATCCATTCTGATGTTTTGCAATAACTTCTCAAGTCCCTTGAAGCATTTGCATTTTTTTATTATTCAAGAGGGCATCTCCGCATTTGCATTTTGTCAAAAATTCATTCCCGTCACCTCCTTTCCAGACTGTCACCCTGAAGATCTCACGCAAATACTCCACTCGAACTCAGGCCAAGAAGAAGATGGCTGACAGGGACCCGGAGATGGAAAAAGTTAATGAGGAGCTTACTGATCTTCGTGGAAACATGGGACAGATTATGGAAATGCTACAAGTCATTCGAGCAAAGATGGATACCCAACAGACTGTGGTTTCTGAGATTGTCACCGTAACGACTGAGCCTACGCCATCAGTCACTATCCCTGTAACCTGGCCTCCTTTTGGGCTTCCTTAAGGGTCTGTACCTCCTCCTCAGGGTTTTGCTTCTTAAAGTTTCATTCCTCCTTCCCAAGGATTTACTACTCAGGGTTTCTTCCCTCCTTCCCAAGGTTTTGTTTCTCAAAGTTTTGCGCCTCCTTCTCAAGGGTTTGCATTTCCTTCCCAAGGTTTTGTGCCTCCCCCTCAAGGATTTACTTCTCAACAAACTATTCCTTTGACTACTGAAGAGAACCAAGTGGTTACTAATTTTACACCAGATATTATGCACACCCGTGTCCAACCGTACTTTAACGATCCTCAGGTGTACGATGTGCCAGACATGTCTGAAAACGGTAATGAGAAACATGAGAAGATGCAAGAGAATTTTGAAAATCTTGAAAAATGATTGAGGGCAATTGAAGGTGACTAGATCTTTGGTGCTGCTGCCAGAGAAATGTGCCCTTTGTCTGGACTAGTGATACCTCCCAAGTTTAAGACACCCACTTTTGATATATATGATGGTGCAACGTGTCCTAAAAGCCATCTTTTAATGTACTATCGGAGAATGGAGGCGCAAGTTGACAATGACAAACTGATGATCCATTGCTTCCAGGATAGTCTGAAAGGAATTTCCTCCAAGTGGTATCTGACTCTAGATCAGTCAAAGATTCGTAGTTTCCAAGATCTGATGGACGCTTTCATGCAACAATACAAGTACAATATGGACCTCGCTCCTGATAGGAGGTAACTGTTGAGTATGTCCCAGAAAGATTCTGAGTCTTTTAAAGAATACGCTCAAAGGTGGAGAGGGACCGCTTCTCAAGTAGATCCCCCGTTGTAGCTGTGGGAATCAAAGTTGAACTCGGTCTGAAGAATGGAAAGATGAGTGGTGCATCCAGCAGCTCCAGCAACAGTAATGGAAACAATGTTAAGAAGTTTACCAGCAATTTCCACAAAAAGAAGGAAGGCGAGACAAATGCAGTGATGACGAGTCAAAGGAGAAATCAGCTTTGGCAGAGGCCTCCACCTGTGGCTCAACAGCAGTATGCCTATCCACCACAGTACGTTCAACATCCATATGTAACGGCAGTTCAACCATCATATAACAAACAAGTTCCAATGTATCGGCCAATGTCGCTCCCTGGATTTCCATCCTGGTACAAACGTGAAAGTGGCGCGGAAAGAGGTAGATTCGCCAGCCAGGAATTTTTATCCCGAAGGAATGAGAATGGTAATGCTGCACAAACCAGAAGAAAAGAAAAGGAAGGACACGGGTCCTGCGAACCAAAGAGACTGAGTTCGGGAGTCGGTTACAACCTGGGAAGGTATTAGCACCCCAGGTCGTCCGCCGTACCCGACGGGATCCATGCTTGCAAAGAAACTGTTTCAAAGGGTGTAAGAACTAAAAGCTGCTGCAAAGAAAATGAACTGGATAAAAGAAAAGAAAAGGGAGCCGAAAAAGAAATGAAAAGGAAAAATGTAGGGAAAATAAAGATTGTGATCGAACGGGCCCTACCCCGCTGCCTACGTACCTCATCTGGACAATGAGGATCAGAGTCGCCGTAGTTCCCCTAACTAGGGGTGGAAAAGATTGCTTGTGAATTAAGGCTTGAACTGCCTATGTCAATGCTTAGGTGTTGCAGGCTCGGACGACGAGTGCGTTACCGTCTTGCAAAATGACAAGTAGGAGCAAGTTCGCGTACGGAGCGAAGGAGATGAGAAAAGAATTCCCGAAGGAAAGACGTTTATTGTTTGTTTGTGTTTTTTAGAAGCTTTTAGGAATGTGTCACAAGGAAGTGAACTCAAGCTCTTTTCCATGGGATGTGCACTTGTCACTACATTCCAAGATGGAATAATAGAACAAGCACACTCAAGTAAGGAGAAGATCCCCAAAACTTGAACCCAGAGATTAGGGCTTAAGCTCACTAACTCA
The DNA here is from genome assembly GCA_963966055.1 of Lathyrus aphaca. Taxonomy (NCBI): domain Eukaryota; kingdom Viridiplantae; phylum Streptophyta; class Magnoliopsida; order Fabales; family Fabaceae; genus Lathyrus; species Lathyrus aphaca. Next base: position 480,133,308 of record OZ014524.1, on the reverse strand, counting down.
TTAACTTATTAAGTGTTTTTGTATTTACAATGAAGAAGTGTTTTTTATGATTTTCTTGGTGAAGATGATATCCTGATCAGACTTGTGCATCACAAGACAAGCTTGTACTATCCCAAGATGGGAAGACTACAAGTGTCTAATGGGATAAGGCTATTATTCAAGATATCACTCCAATCTTTATTAAGTGTCTTTTTAGGGTTTTTAGATGAGAAGAGAAGAGAAACAAAAGGATCACAAAGGTAAAAGTCTAATGGGGGAGTAATGAATCCTAATTGTTGTCATGCATGGAAAATCCTAGGTTAGTGAGGTTGACTATCCTAAAGAAGAAAGAAAGAAGAAGAGAAAAAGAAGAAATAAGAATAGAAGAGGGAGGAAGTAAGGCCTAATCCCAACAAACACAAGGTTAGAGAAATAATAATAAGAAGGAAATAAGAGAAGAGATAAGATTTGGAGATGTGGGAATCACATCCACACCTCCCACTTACCAAAGCCCCTGAAATGGTTAGTGACACAAGCATAAATGCAACACATAATGTCAAACCAAAGTCATACAACCAGAAGTGAAGTCATACATATAAATGTCAAATGCAAACTCAAGGCACAAGAATGAGAAGAGAACCACACAATTCATCATGAAGCAAATGAATCCTTATGGCAAAACAAAGCAAACATGAGAAGATACAAAGCAAAATAATCAAAACACAACCTCAAGGTGCAAGACCAGAACCCTAATTATGTTAGAAAAGTGTCTAAGGAACATGTGAGATGAAGAGAAGAAGGGCACATAATCAAATATTCACATCATGAGAAAGAAGGAGCAAAGGAAATGAGGTGACCATGCATAAGTGTGGAAGAACTTCAAGAACAAACAAAATACAAAATTCCCAAGGCACAAACCACAACCCAAGATTAGAGAGGTATCAACATCCTAATAAGGCTCTAAACAAGTTGAAGAAGTTGGCACAAGTGCCCTTCTAAGATAAGGAGAGAACAAATAATCCAAAAGAAACAAAAAGGAACAAGTGAAGAACCAAAATTCAAAAAAATTCAAGAGAGCATCCAAAAATTCCACAATCTTGCACAAATGATCTTCAATCATACCATAACAACATGCCAAAAGGAGGGAATGAGAATCTGAAGTTAAGAAAGTCAAATGAGGATTCAAACATGGATTAGGGTTAGAAAGCTTCACTCACAAGTTAGAGATCAAAATCAATTAAACAAAATTCTAAAAATCAGAACAAAAATCATCCATAAACTACATCTTATCATGAATCCAGAGCAAAAAGAATCATCCAAAAATTCAAAATAGTGACCAAGATAGAAAATGAACAAGTCAGCATACTTCAAAATGAAATAAAATGAATTAATTAAAAGGAACAATTAATTTCTGCATGCCAATTAAAAAATAAATGGGAAATAAAAATACCAAAAATTAAAGAAAACTAAAACAAACACTCATGAGTTTTTTTATAATTTTTTATGACCTAAAACTATTTTTAAAAATTGAAAACCAAACTGAAATTAAAATGAAAACAAAAAGAAATAAAAATAAAAGAATGAGCCAGGGGGTGCGTATAGAAAGGGATTCCAGTTCATTTCTCATTGGGCTCAAAGTCAGGGGGCGGGAATAGCCATTGAGGCCCATTGGATCCTGCGCATCTCACAATAGTTATGATGGATATTCAAAAATGCTGGAAAAAATGAGAACCAAAAGATCAATCTCACGCATCCAAGTTAGTCAACAAAACTAAACAAGTCAAACCATTTGTGGATCTCATCACACGCACACAACAATTATTGTGGACTGGAAAACATGCAGCATTATAGGGCAATTAGAAAGTCACGTGAGAGAGAGGCCCTCTCATTAATGTGCTGGCAACACAATACCCATCCAGTTCACAAATCCAATGGTCCATGTTCATCTTCTTCATGAAAACTCAGGTCAAACAATTTCCAGAATCCGGTGACTGGAGCTAGGGCTCCGGCACCGGAATATTTAAATCAAGAACAAATCACAACATAAATGATTCAAAATCTCCAATTCAACTCAATCAAGCATGCTGAATCCAAATATACTCATGAAAATCACAACGGATCACAAACTAAGCTGGATCGAAGACAAACAGGTCTGACCATAAAACTTCAAATCATCATAAAACACTCAATTCTCAAGCATTTTCCAAACAAAATAGCACAGAATCATCAGCACAGCCAACAGATCACAATGCACACATTTAATTTCATTTCCAGATCCACGAATTTCAGAGCTTACCTGAGCTTGCAGATCTTTCAAATCACCAAAATAAGATCCCTCCAGCTGCAGATCTACTCCTTCTAACCTCTCCTTGCAAAATAAATGCAAGAGAGAGCTTGAATTGCTCTAGATCTTGAAATTTGAGAGCAACTGCACTTGAATGGCACCTCTTGAAATCTTGAGCTTCAACTTAAATCAATGGTGGATTAATGATCCTTATGCTTCAAGGATTCAGAATATGCAATTTGCTTGATGAATGAGTGAGAGAGTGATGAGATTCGAAGAGAAATGCTTGAGGTTCAAAAACTCTAGAGTGATGAAAATGTGATGAATTTGAGCCAAAAGAAAACTCTAGCTGCTTATATATCATGCCAAATGATCACTGATGAAAAATAAGAGGAAATGCACGTGAGAGGAGAGTGTGAGGATGAAATTGCAAACTTGGCAAGATTGGTGTGAAGTCATGAAACACTCGTGCATCCTTCTCATTCTTTGCACATGTCAAATCACAATCCAGCCCTTGGTTCAAAAATGAAAGCATCTTGGCCCTTGGATGTGAGGGTCATGCATTTTTCATGATCATGCAAATTTTCCTTTTGTGAATTACACCTCATCCCATGCACGGATTTGTTGATATTTTTGGAGCAAACCAATTCTTATGCAATGCCTTGTGACAATGTGATCATATTTGGTCCATAACAACACTTGAAAACAAGTTACATGAAGTTTTGCATTTGTGAAAGGCTTAGAATTCATGCCATGCCCTAAAAAACAAGAGATTTTCGAATGGCTTATCTCACAAACCATGAGGGCAATGAAAATGCTCTTGTACTTTTTAAAAATGGGAGGCTTTAATCTTCAATTTTCATGTTTGGTGGTGATCCATTTGCAGCTTTTTTCACCAAGTTATGTTCACTTGAAAATTAGGGCAAAAAGTTACTAAAAATGGAAAATCTCATGACCAAACTTATGCCAAAAATGCAAAACACCTCAAAACCTCTTGATTCTTGATCTTTGATCTTGCCAAACCTCTTTTAAAGTTATAAGAACATCCCTTGGCTTGAAAAATAGGATTGGACCTTTTGAAATTTCACAGTTGACTTCTAGAATGCACAATTGACCAATTTCTTCATTTACAAGCAACTGAAGAACTACCTGACTTACACAAGGAATTTTCTCATCAAATTTCATCCCTAGGATCCTCTTAACATATGAGAGACTTTGCCCAAATGAAATGGCCAAAGTCACAAGGTTTTCATGCTTGAAACTCAAACCCTAATTTGGGATCATTGTGTAGGAGCTTTACCCTAGCCTGAATTCCCTGATGATCTCTCAACCTTCTGGGCTTTTGTGAATGATCTTGAACTTGTAAATGCAATGTAGAATCCCCATATGACTTGAACAAATCCATTGGACCCCTTGTTATAGCTTGAAATGCTTCAAATCCCTCCACAGATGATCATATGCCTAATGCTAGGTCATGAGAATGTTATGCCTCATCTTTCCATGCTAAGATGCCAAGAATATGATATGCTTATGATGAATATGATATGATATGATGCTTAAAAGGAAGAGGGAAAATTTGGGGTGTTACAGCTGCCCCTATTCAAACAACTATTAATCTGAAAAGGACGGTAGCACGGGCTATCGACCGTTCAAGATAAACTGTGGTTGAATACCAAGAAAACCTGAAATTTGCACTCTGATGGAGAATGCAAGAACTGGGAAATAAACCCAACCAAATGACGCTTTGGTGACTGAAGAGGAGAGAAAGCAGACGAGCTCCTTCCAAGTTGAAATTGTTATCTGGAATCATAATGCTTTAACAGACGAGTCTTCTTCGAACAATCCTGTTACGCCAGGAACTGGACATACGAGTCCTCACGTACTTTGCAAAACATATGACTTGAGACAGACGAATCTCCTACGGATATACCTGTTACGCCAGGACCGGTGATGCACTTGAGTTTGTGGGATAGACATGCATAATCAAGGTAGACGAACCCTCCTCATATATTATCCGTGGATATATGGTCTAAGACAGACGAGCCTTCTTCGAGCAAACCTGTTACGCCAGGTGCAACATTAACAAGTGGTGCTTGAGACAGACGATCCTCCTTCGGATAAACCTGTTACGCCAGGACCGATAACCATTTTGACGTTTAATCCCACCGTCAGGATTTCAAACCTCTTCAACACAGACGAGTATTGGATGATCATCAAGAGAACACAAACGAGTGTCATAAGTCACCGATGCAAACGAATATCAGACGATGATTTGAGAAACATAGACGAGCGCTTCAGGCAATGATACAGACGAATATCAGTCACTGGTACAGACGAATACCAGAAATCCAAACACAGACGAGCATTTGGAGCAGCCATACAGACGAATACCAGGGTAATTATCGAATCAACACATATGGATATAAGCTAACACAAACGAGTATGAGGGATGATACAGACAAGTATCCAAGCAATGTAGACGAGCTTTAAACAGATAACAAACACAGACGAGTGCTGGGAAGTGCAGACGAGCAACCACTCACATCAAATATCGAACACAGACGAGTGTTGAGAAATGCAGACGAACAATAAGCAACTACCAAAGACAGACGGGTGTTGGGAAACACAGACGAGCAACAACAAATATCAAACACGGACGAGTGTTGAGAGGTGTAGACGAGCATCGAACAAATGCCTGATTGGCAACAAGAGTCACAACTCTGCAGGGGAGAACCAAGTTAAGAGGCTTTGACACTTAACTTTGGTTAGGGGGATGAATAACTGTTTGTATCATCTCATTGACCAAAAATAAATTGGCGACTTCTCTAGGGAATATTTCAATGATGGGAGTGAAACCCAAACATGAACTCTATGGGGAAATCAGACATTCAGCTGCCTGCTGGGCATACTCCACTTGTGGGAAAATAAACTGCTGGGGATCCCCATCTGCCTTGACTTAGCTGGGGAACACTCTGTTTGGGAGAATGTGACGCCATCCTGCAAACCTGCAACAACAAAAAACACATATGTGCCCCGGGGACTTGCATGGTATGATCTGTTCATCCATCGTTACCCGACACTCAAAGAGGATTTCAAATGTTTCCCTGCATTGTCATTTTCTTTTAGATTATCACCATGTTTAAAATGCAATGCTTATTTTTGCCAAAAATTCAGGACATTTTGCAAACAAAAGTAAACACAACACAACTTTTTGACTGAATATTCTTTTATTGAAAGGCCTCTGAATACGCAAAGTTTTTACATCAGGAAGAAACCACCTAGAAAGAGGTAGCTACCATGAAATTGAGAAAATAAACTATCCTAATGGCAATGGACACGTCATCCCAATGAGTTTCCTTCTTGCTATGACCAACATGTCTTCAAAACTCTCCATTCTTGCCTTTGCTTTCTGAGAAGATGAGGGGACTGATTCCTATCCTTCTGATATTTGTCAAGCTGTACGAAACAATGATTTGGTTCAGATTACTCGGATCGCAGTTGTTCTCTTATTCCCTTGTTTTGCGTGGATCGCCTTTTTGGTTTTCAATCCACCGGGATACCCTTTTTTGCCTGAGCTGTCCGATGTGGCTTTTCAACTCAGCGGGTGTACACTTTTTTATTTGTTTCCCTAACTTTTGCCCGAGCTTTTTATTCTGCTTTTAGCTCGCCGGGATGCCCTTTTCTTTCCTAGACTTTAATTCTGTTTTTGTGTCCAGCGGGTCTCTTTATGCGAAGTATTTTTTAACTGCGTCCGAGTTAACAGGGGATTGGAAATCTTCTCCATCCATAGTGGTGAGCATCAGTGCTCCGCCTGAGAATGGTCCTTCGTATTTTGGGGTCCACTTGCCCCTGTGATCTGAACCTGGAGGAATGATCCTCTTGAGTACAAGCTCTCCTACTTGATACTCTCGAGTACGTACTCGTTGGTCAAATGCTCGCTTCATTCTCCTCTGATAAAGCTGACCATGGCAGATAGCCGCTAATCTCTTTTCCTCAATTAGACATAGTTGATTGTATCGAGCACGTACCCATTCAGCCTCATCAAGCTTCACATCCATCATCACACGCAATGAAGGAATTTCTACCTCAACAGGCAAAACTGCCTCCATACCATATACCAATGAGAAGGGAGTTGCCCCGGTTGACGGCCTGACTAACGTTCGGTACCCATGCAACGCAAATGGTAACATCTCATGCCAATCTTTGTAGGTGAAAACCATCTTTTGCACAATCTTCTTGATATTCTTATCTGCTGCCTCTACCGCGCCATTCATCTTTGGTCGGTAAGGAGAAGAATTGTGATGCTGAATCTGGAAGTCCCGACACAACTCTGCCATTATCTTGTTGTTCAAGTTAGAACCATTGTCAGTAATGATTCTTTCGGGCACTCCGTATCTGCAAATGATGTCTCTTTTCAAAAATCTGGCTACCACTTGACGAGTGACATTGGCATAGGATGTTGCTTCAACCCACTTAATGAAGTAATCGATCGCGACCAAGATGAAGCGATGACCATTTGAAGCAGTAGGTTCTATCTTCCCAATCATGTCAATGCCCCACATAGAAAAAGGGCCAAGGAGATGACATGACATTGAGCGGGCTAGGAGGAACATGCCCCTTGTCTGCATAAATCTGGCCCTTGTGGCACTTTCGGGCGTATGAACAACAGTCTGCATCCATTGTCATCCAATAATACCCCGATCTCAACAACTTCTTAGCCATAGCATGCCCTCCTGCATGAGTACCGAAGGATCCCTCGTGGACTTCCTACATTAACAGGCTTGCTTCGTGTCTATCCACGCATCTGAGCAAGACCATGTCAAAGTTCCTCTTATACAAAACCCCGTCTATATTCAAGAAGAAACTAGCAGCAAGTCGCCTTAAGGTCTTCTTGTTGTTGGATGATGCCCCAGCTGGGTATTCTTTCTTTTTCCAGGAACAGCTTGATATCAAAGTACCAAGGTTTCTCATCAGACACTGCGTCTATAGAGAAAACATAAGCTGGAGCGTCAAGCCTGGAAATGTCAATCCTGGGCACATAATTCCTACACAAGACTTTGATGGACGAAGAAAGAGTAGCCAATGCGTCGGCAAATTGATTCTCATCATGTGGTATATACTGCAGCTTAACCGTTGTGAAGAACGTCAACAATTTTCTGGCATAATCCCTATAAGGAATTAAATGTTCTTGATGCGTATACCACTTGCCGGTAATCTGATTGATAACGAGGGCTGAATCTACGAATATATCAAGGGTTTTAATCCGAAGATTAATAGCCTCCTCTATTCCCATTATGCATGCCTCGTATTCCACTTCATTGTTGGTGCAACCAAAAGTAATTCTGGCAGCGAAGGTAAAGTGAACACCTTCAGGAGTGATAAGAACAACACCAATTCCACGTCCATTGATATTGACTGCCCCATCAAACATCAACTTCCATTTGGATTCAAGGTCTGGACCTTCCTCCGGAAATGGTTCCTCGCAATCGTTTGCTTTGAGGTACATGATGTCCTCATCAGGGAAATCAAACTTCATTGGCTGATAGTTGTCGCTCCCCGGAATTCCATCCTGGTACAAACGCGAAAGTGGCGCGGAAAAAGAATAGAGTCGCCAGCCAGGCATTTTTATCCCGAAGGAACGGGAATGGTAATGCTGCACAAACCAGAAGAAAGAAAGAGGAAGGACACAGGTCCTACGAACCAAAGAGACTGAGTTCGGGAGTCGGTTACGACCTGGGAAGGTATTAGCACCCAGATCGTCCTCCGTACCCGACGGGATCCACGCTTGCAAAGATAACTATTTCAAAGGGTGAGGGTATGAAAACTGCAACAAAAGAAATGAAAATGAAAAGAAACTGGAACTGGAAAAGAACTAAATAAGAGAACAAAGGAAAAAAATGTAGGGAAAATAAAGATTGTGCTCGAACGGGCCCTACCCCGCTGCCTATGTACCTCATCAGGATAATGAGGATCAGAGACGCCGTAGTTCCCCTAACTAGGGGTACTAAAAGGAAATTGCTTGTGAATTAAAGCTTGAACTGCCTATGCCATTGCTCAGGTGTTGCAGACTCGGACGACGAGTGCGTAACCGTCTTGCAAAGTGACATGTAGGAGCAAGTTCACGTACGGAGTGAATGAGATGAGAAAAGAATTCCTGAAGGAAAGACGCTTATTTGTTTGTTTGGTGTTTTTTAGAAGCTTTTATGAGTGCAAGTTTGCATAGGTAAGTGTACCTAAGTCTTACTCAATGGGATGTGTACATCTCACATCATCCCGAAATGGAATGCGCAAGAGGCACACCTATCTATGGAGGAAATCCCCAAAGCTAGTCCCCCAAGTGAAGGCTTAAGCACACTGGCCTATTACCACTATTAAGTATTATTTTGGTTTTATGGATTGAGAAGTCTTTTTTAGCTTTTCTTTGTGAGGTACTCATGCTAAGACCTATCCACCACGAGTGATGACTCACACCTCGCCCCGAAACGGAACGTGTGCAAGTATCTCATAGCAAAGTCTCATGTCACATGAAAGTAATCAACCTTTATTAAGTGAATTAGAATTGAGTTTGAAGATGAGAAGAGAGATCACCAAAGGATCTCAAAGGAAAAATTCTAAAGGGGGACTAAAATAATCCTAAGTGTTAACATGCATGGATGTCCTAAGGGTTAGTGAGGTTTCTATCCTAACGAAGAAGGAAAGAAGAAGAGAAGAAGAAGATAGAAGAAGGGATGAGAAAAGCCTAAGCCTAACAACAAAGAGTTAGTGCACATAAATATAAGAGGAGAAGATGAGATTTGGAGATGTGGAACTCAATTCCCACATCTCACACTTACCATAGCCCCTGCAAGGTTAGTATGCATACAAGTGAAACAAAATGAGAAAGGTAACATGCTAACATCACACAATCAGAAGTGAAATGGTATGAACATATGCACAATGCAAATGCAACTCAAAGGAATGAAGAGAAGAAGTATGCAAGCTAAAGATGCAACATGAACACATATGAAGACAAATACACACTTATGACATATGCAAAGCAAAATGCACAAGATATGGACTCAAAGCTCACAACCATAACCAAAACAAGATGAAGAATGGCTTAAGAAGCCAACAATATGAGGAGAAAAGAGGTACAAGACCAAACAATTACCCAATGGAAGCAAAAGAAACAATAAGATGAAGTGAAAGCACTTAAGGAAACAAATGACTTAAAGAAGAAGCAAACACAAATATTCAGAAGACACAAACCCTATACTAGGACCAGGAAGGTACCCACACCCCAAAGGAACCCCAAATGAGAAGAAGAAGTGGGAACAAGTGCCCTTCTAAGCTTATATGAGACCTAAAGGTTCAAAAGAAGCAAAATGGGACAAGGTTCAAACAAAAATTCAAAACAAATCAAAAAACCATCTAAAAAATCCACAATTAAAACCAAATGATCTTCAAACATGTTATATCCACTAGCCAAAAGGATTTGAAAAGATTCAGAAGAAAACTAGGTTTAATGGAGGCAAGAACACAAGTTAGGGTTACAAACTTGCATCACAAGTCACAAGACCAAGACTTAAGAAATAAGTTTCTAAAAATCCAGATAAAACTCACATGAGAAGTACAATGTATTAGAAATCCAAAGCAAAAAGAATGGGATCAAAACTCAAAATATTGAAGTCTATGGAAATTATACAAGGCAGAGTGGTCAAGAAGGACTTAAAAAGAAGCTATGTGAAAGGATGAATTAATTCAGACACGTGTCAATGGGAAAAAAATAAAATAAAAATATGATAAAATAATAGAGACATAAAATAACACACATGATTTTTTTGGGATATTTTATGTGAATGAAACTATTTTTAATAGATTAAAATGGAAACTGAAATAAAATAAAATTAAAATGAAAAAGAAAAATAAAAGAGAATGGAAGGAGGTGTTAATAGTAAGGAATTTAAACTGAAACTGAGTGGGCTTGGTACATGGGAGGTGCGAAGATCAAATGCGAAGGCCCAGTCTGGCGCAGGTTTACATGAATTTATGGTGGAATTTAGTGTAATTAAAATGGAAAAAGGCTGGAAAAGAGAACACACGCTGGATTAATCAAATGACTGGGGATGACCTCTCATTAATTGAGGTGGACCAAAGACGCGTTGTGGTTGGCTGGTGTATGAGAACTATGGTGGACGGTATAACATGGAGCATTAAAATGAACAAAATAAAATAGCATGAGACAGAGTGATGGTTAGGGCTACGTGGAGCCATGTGAAGCCTTGGATGAGTGAATCTGACGGTGGAAACACTGTCTTCTTCATAGAAACCATAGGTTGAACATAGAACAAATTCCGGTGACCGGAGCTAGGGCTCCGGCACTGGAAACCAAGCCAGAACCAAAAATCAACCAATAAATGAAAATAAACAACCCAGATCCACTAATTAGACATCACTGAATTCAAATCTAACATCAAAAACAACTAAAACTCAAAGAAATGGAAGGATCGAAGGAAATAAAGTGTCACCATGAAACTTGAAATGCATATATCTTTCACTACAATGCACCAAATTCAATTCTACAAAGTGCAACATGATCAGCAAACATCAAGGATTGTAAAACACCACATCAATTTCATTTTTAGAACATGAGATTTCAAGCCATACCTGAGGTGAAGAGCTTGATCCAGTGAGATAGAAAACCAACTAATGCGTGCAAATCACTCCTCTTACTCCTTAGATGCAAAATAAATGCATCTAAGGTCTTGAAACATTCTGGATCTGAGGTTTCAAAGCAAGTTGTCTTGAAATGGTAAGCTGGCCAAACTTGAGAATAAGCTTCAATGAGTGTATGCTTAAGGATCCTGAGCTTGTCTAGATCACAGATCCACAATTGGTTTGGAGTTTACTTGCTTGGATCAAGAGAAAAGAGAGAAAATGCAAAGTTGCAAGAATGTTGAGAATGAGAGAATGAGGGAGATCTGAGATTTGCTAAGCCCTAATTCTTCTTGTTATGACCTCACAAGGCAATGCTGAAAGTGTGAAAAAGAATGCACGAATGAGTCATGAGTTTTGAATGATTTTGCATAATTTGCACTTGGTGAGATAAGCATGCTATGCCCATGCTCTCTTGGGACTCTCAGCACATGTGCCATTCATTTTCCACCCTTGATTCAAATCCAGTCATTCCTGGCCCTTAGATTCAAGTATCACACTTGCTTCATGACTTTTGCCAATTTGCATGTTTTGGAGGGATTTTTTCATAGTGCACGAAAATGACCAATTCTTTGGATCAAAATGGTCATAATGTAATGAATTTTAAGCTTGAAACAAGATTGGGCTAGAACCAAGTCACACAATTCAAGTTTAAGCCCTTTTGCATTTGATGGCTTTTGGAAAAGTTGATTTTTGCCCTAAAATACACAAACTTTCGAAGGACCTCTAGGGAGTTCTAGGAATCCCATGAAAATGGGAGCCCTTACTCTTCAACTTTCATGTTTGACTTTGGTCCATTTGAAGAATTTTTGATCATGTTAAGGCCATTTGAAAATTAAGGCAAAAGTTGCCAAATTTGGAAAATTCCATAAACCAACTTTGTACCATTTTTGCAAAACCCTTAAAATCTCCATGATTCTTGAACTTTGATCATTCCAAACCTCTTATAACATTGTAAGGACCCCTCTTGGCCAAAAAAATTGGGTTAGACCCCTTGAAATTGCATAGTTGACTTTTAAGGGCACTGTTGACTTTTTGCTTCATCTGCAAGCAACTGAGGCATTGACTGACTTCCACATGGAATTTTCTCATGAAAATTGACACATAGGATCCTCTTAACATATAGAAGACTTTGTCCAAAAGAAATGGCCAAAGTTGTGAGATCTTGGTGCTTGAAACACAACCCCTAATTTGGGTGCTTTGTATAGGAGCTTTGCCTTGTCCTGAGATCTCTGATGATCATGCAATCTTCTGAGCTTTTGCCAATGGACTTGACCTTGTAAATGAAGTGTAGACTCACCATAGAAGTTGTACACACTCATTGGGACCCTTTTCATGGCTTGAAATGCTTCAAGGACCTCCACAGATGACCATATGCTTGATGCTAGGACATGAGGGATGCTATGCTTCATCTTTCCATAATATGATGTTGAGGAAATGATATGAGTATGATGAATATGATGTGATATGATGCTTAAAATTAAGAGGGAAAATTTGGGGTGTTACAGCTGCCCCTATTCAATCATCAGTTAATCTGAAAAGGACGATAGTACGGGCTATCGACCATTCAAGATAAATTGTGGTTGAATACCAAGAAGACCAGAAATTTGCACTCTGACGAAGAATGCAACCCTGGGAATAAACCCAACCAGATGACGCTCTGGGGATACGAAGGGGAGAAAAAGCAGACGAGCTTCTTCCCAGTCGAAACTGATATCTGGAATAAGAATACGTTGACAGACGAGTCTTCAAACAATCCTGTTACGCCAGGAACTGGACAGATGAGTCCTCAAATACTGCAAGAACATATGACATGAGACAGACGAGTCTTCACACAATCCTGTTACGCCAGGAGCTGGACATACGAGTCCTCAAACACTGCAATCATAATCTGAGACAGACGAGTCTTCAAACAATCCTGTGACGCCAGGAGCTGGACATACGAGTCCTCAAACACATGGAAACATATCACTGACAGACGATTCTCCTTTGGATTTACCTGTTACGCTAGGAGCTGGACATACGAGTCCTCAAACACATGGAAAAATATCACTGAGACAGACGAGTCTCCTTCGGATTTACCTGTTACGCCAGGACCGGTAATGCACTAAAGTCTGTGGGATAGACATGCAATCAAGGTAGACGAACCTTCTTCATATATTATCCGCGGATATATGGTATAAGACAGACGAGTCTTCTTTGAGCAAACCTATGACGCCAGGTGCAACAACAATAATGATGCTTGAGACAGACGAGCCTCCTTCGGATTTACCTGTTACGCCAGGACCGGTAACCATTTTGACATTAATTCCCACTGTCAGGGTTTGAAACCTCTTCAATACAGACGAGTATTGGATGATCATCAAAATAACACAAACGAGTGCCATAAGTCAATGATACAGACGAGTATCAGACGATGATCCGAGAAACACAGACGAGCGCTTCAGGCAATGATACAGACGAGTATCAGCCACTGGTACAGACGAATACCAGAAATTCAAACACAGACGAGCATTTGAAGTAGTCACAGAAATATCAGGATAAACAGCAAATCCTCACATACAGTTATGGGCATAACACAGACGAGTGCTGGGATTGATACAGACGAGTATCCAAGCAAAGCAGACGAGCTTCAAACAGGTAAACAACACAGACGAATGTTGAGGATGATACAGACGAGTATCCACAAATATCAAGCAAACTAAACACAGACGAGTGCTGGAAAGTTGCAGACGAGCAACAATTGAAATTACATATCAAGGCACATACGAGTGCAACAAAGAATCCAATACCAAACACAGACGAGTGTTCAAAGTTGCAGACGAACAACAACATATGAGATATCATAACACAGACGAGTGTTGAGAATTGCAGACAAGCAACAACAAATATCATATCAGAACACAGACGAGTGTTGAGGAGTTGCAGACGAGCAACAGCAAAGAGATAACCAAACACAGACGAGTGCTGGAAAGTGCAGAAGAGCAAGCACAACATAGAGTATACACCAAACACAGACGAGTATTGGAAATTTGCAGACGAGCAATATCAAGGTAATTATAAACCACTGCTGGGGAGAGAAAACGAGCAATACCAAAGAACCAACACATACGAGTGTTGAGAAATGCGGACGAGCAGCAATAAAGCATGATATATCATTGTTGGGGAGAACTTTGCTTAGGAATAACACAGACGAGTGTTGAAAAACGCAGACGAGTGGTAGACAAATGCTTGATTGGCAGCAAGAGATAAAACTCTGCAGGGGAAGACAAGTCAAGAGGTCTGGATACCTAACTCTGACGGAGGTGATGAATACCTGACTGTATCATCAAATTACCCAAAAGTATGGCCACTTTGCTGGGGAAGATTTCACTGACGGAAGTGAAGGTCAACTATAAACTATGTGGGGACAGGATCATCTTCAGGCTTGGCTGGAAAGATGCATCAACAATACTCTAGCTGGGGAGAGCATCTGCTGATTCAAAGCTCTGGCTGAGACCCTTGCTGAGGATAGAATTCTGATAATTCCAACTCTGGTGATGTCAGGCTTTTAGATACCTGCTGGGCATACTCCACTGGGGAAGAATGGACCGCTACTTCACTGGGGAAGAAGAAATTGCTTGGGATGCTGCCAAGGCTTAGCTGGAGAAAATCTCTGCTGGAGATGTCAGGCTTTCAGATACCTGCTGGAAGAAATCTCTGCTTGAGGAGATACTCTACTGGGGAAGACTAAATTGCTTGGGGAGAATGTGACGCCATCCTGCAACCTGCAACAACAGAAAACACAAGTGTGCCCCGGGATTTGCATGGTATGATCTGTTCATCCATCGTCACCCGACACTCAAAGAGGGTTACAGTTTCCCAGCATGTCAGTTTTCTTTCAAAATTATCACCATGTTTATATGCAATGTTATTTTTGCCGAAAATTCAGGACATTTTGCAAACAAAAATAAACACACACAACTTTTTGACTGAATATTATTTTTATTGAATAGCCTCTGAATAGGCAAAGATTTACATCAGGAAGTAACCACCTGGAAAGAGGTAGCCACTATAAAAATTGAGAAAAGAAACTATCCTAATGGCAATGTACACGACATTCCAAGGAGTTCCATTTCTGCTATGACCAGCATGTCTTCGAGACTCTCCATTCTGCTTTGGCTTTCTGAGAGGATGAGGGGACTGTTTCCTACCCTTCTGATATTGTCAAGTTGTACGAAACGATGACGTGGTTCAGATTACTCGGATCGCAGTTGTTCGCTTATTCCCTTGTTTTGCGTAGATCGCCCTTTCGGGTTTTCAATCCACCGGGATACCCTTTTTTGCCTGAGCTGTCCAATGTGGCTTTTCAACTCAGCGGGTGTACATTTTTATTTATTTATTTCCCTAACTTTTGCCCGAGTTTTTTATTCTGTTTTTAGCTCGCCGGGATGCCCTTTTTGTTGCCTGGATTATAATTCTGTTTTTGTGTCCAGCGGGTCTCTTTATGCGAAGTATTTTTTAACTGTGTCCGAGTTAACAGGGAATTGGAAGTCATTTCCATCCATAGTGGTGAGCATCAGTGCTCCTCCTGAAAATACTTTCTTCACTATGAATGGTCCTTCGTAGTTTGGGGTCCACTTGCCCCTGTGATCTGAACCTGGAGGAACGATCCTCTTCAGCACAAGCTCTCCCACTTGATACTCTCGAGTACGTACTCGTTGGTCGAATGCACGCTTCATTCTCCTCTGATAAAGCTGACCATGACAGATAGCCGCTAGTCTCTTTTCCTCAATTAGGCATAGCTGATTGTAACGAGCACGCACCCATTCAGCCTCATCCAGTTTAACATCCATCATCACACGCAATGAAGGAATCTCTACTTCAACAGGTAGGACTGCTTCCATGCCATACACTAGAGAGAAGGGAGTTGCCCCTGTTGACGTCCTGACTGACGTTCGGTACCCATGCAACGCAAATGGTAACATCTCATGCCAATCTTTGTAAGTGACAACCATTTTCTGCACAATCTTCTTGATATTCTTGTTTGCAGCCTCTACCGCACCATTCATCTTTGGTCGGTAAGGAGAAGAATTGTGATGCTGAATTTTGAAGTCCCGACACAAGTCTGCCATCATCTTGTTGTTGAGATTAGAACCATTATCAGTAATGATTCTTTGGGGCACTCCATATCTGCATATGATATCCCTTTTCAGAAATCTGGCCACCACTTGACGAGTGATGTTGGCATAAGATGCTGCTTCTACCCATTTGGTAAAGTAATCAATCGCGACCAAGATGAAGCGATGACCATTTGAAGCAGTTGGCTCGATCTTCCCGATCATGTCAATGCCCCACATAGAAAAGGGCCAAGGAGATGACATGACATTGAGCGGGCTTGGAGGAACATGCACTTTGTCTGCATATATTTGGCACTTGTGGCATTTACGAGCAAATGAACAACAGTCTGCATCCATTGTCATCCAGTAATACCCTAATCTCAGCAGTTTCTTTGCCATAGCATGCCCTCCTGCATGGGTACCGAAAGATCCTTCGTGGACTTCCTGCATCAACAGGCTTGCTTCGTGTCTATCCACGCATCTGAGTAAGACCATGTCAAAGTTTCTCTTGTACAAAACCCCGTCTGTGTTCAAGAAGAAGCTAGAAGCAAGTCGCCTCAAGGTCTTCTTGTTATTGGAAGATGCCCCAGTTGGGTATTCTTGTTTTTCCAGGAATAACTTGATATCAAAATACCAAGGTTTCTCGTCAGACACGGCGTCTACAGAGAAGGCATGAGCTGGAGCGTCAAGCCTAGATATGTCAATTCTGGGCACATAATTCCAACACAAGACTTTGATTGACGAAGAGAGAGTGGCCAATGCGTCGGCAAACCGATTTTCATCACGTGGTATGTATTGAAGTTTAACTGTCGTGAAGAACGTCAACAGTTTTCTAGCATAATCCCTGTATGGAATTAGATGCTCTTGATGCGTATACCACTTGTCGGTAACTTGATTAATGACGAGGGCTGAATCTCCGAATATGTCGAGGTTCTTAATCCGAAGATTAATTGCCTCCTCTATTCCCATTATACATGCCTCGTATTCCGCTTCATTGTTTGTGCAGCCAAAAGTAATTCTGGCAGCGAAGGGTAAGTGAACACCTTCAGGAGTAATGAGTACGACACCAACTCCACGACCATTGATATTGAATGCCCCATCAAACATCAACTTCCATTTGGATTCAGGGTCAGGCCCCTCCTCCGGAAGTGGTTCCTTATAATCGTTTGCTTTGAGGTACATGATGTCCTCATCAGGGAAGTCAAACTTCATTGGCTGATAATCATCCTCAAGAGGTTGCTGTGCAAGGTAATCCGATAATACACTTCCCTTGATGGCTTTCTGAGAAGTATACTGGATGTCGTATTCAGTTAAAATCATCTGCCACCTAGCAACCCTTCCGGTTAACGCTGGTTTCTCAAAGATGTACTTGACAGGATCCATTTTGGAAATGAGCAGTGTGGTATGAGTCAACATGTACTGCCTTAGTCGGCGAGCAGCCCATACCAAAGCGCAGCAAGTTTTCTCGAGCAGTGAGTATCGGGATTCACAGTCGGTAAACGTTTTGCTAAGGTAATAAATAGCGTACTCTTTTCGACTAGACTCGTCATGTTGGCCTAGAACACACCCCATTGACCCTTCTAGCACGGTCAAGTACATGATTAAAGGTCTTCCCTCTACTGGAGGTATTAGAATCGGAGGCTCCTGCAAATATTCTTTTATTTTGTCGAAAGCTCTTTGGCAGTCATTGTTCCACCTGACCGTTTTCTCTTTTCTTAGCAATTTGAATATTGGTTCGTACGTGGCAGTTAAATGAGATATGAACCGAGAAATGTAGTTCAACCTCCCTGAAAACCCGCGCACTTCTTTTTCTGTTCTCGGTGCAGGCATATCTTGAATAGCTTTCACTTTAGCAGGATCTACCTCAATTCCTCTTTGACTAACAATGAAACCCAGCAGTTTCCCGGAACGCACTCCGAAAGTGCACTTGTTTGGATTCAACCTCAGCTTGTACTTTATCAGTCTATCAAAAAGCTTCTTCAGGTTGACCAGATGCTCTTGTTCATCTCGGGACTTAGCAATCATATCGTCCATATAACATTCAATCTCCTTGTGTATCATGTCATGGAACAATGAGACCATCGCCCGTTGATAAGTTGCCCCGGCGTTCTTCAAACCAAAGGGCATGACCTTATAGCAAAATGTACCCCACGGGGTAATGAACGTTGTCTTCTCCATGTCTTCTGGCGCCATCTTAATCTGATTATACCCGGAGAAGCCATCCATGAAGGAAAATACCGAGAATTGAGCAGTATTGTCTACCAACACGTCAATGTGTGGCAACGGAAAATCATCTTTTGGGCTTGCTCTATTCAAATCCCGGTAGTCAACGCACATCCGGACCTTGCCGTCCTTCTTTGGTACAGGTACAATGTTAGCTACCCAAGGTGGGTAACTAGTTTCAGCAAGGAAACCGGCATCCCATTGCTTCTAAACCTCCTCTTTGATCTTCATCGCCATGTCAGGACGAGTTCTTCTCAATTTCTGTTTCACAGGAGGACAGTCCTCTCTCAGAGGTAGCTTATGCACAACGATGTCGGTATCCAACCCTGGCATATCTTGATATGACCAAGCGAAGATATCCACATACTCTCTCAGCATAGTGATCAGCTCTTTCTTGACGTCGGCCTGCAGACTGGCCCCAATCTTGATTTCCTTCTTTGCATCTTCACTGCCAATGTTGATGATCTCAATTTCCTCTTGATGAGGCTGAATAACCCGTTCCTCTTGTTTCAACAATCTGACCAATTCTTCAGGGAGATCAGAGTCTTCCTCAACCCCTTCATCAGCTTGGTAGATTGGATTGTCAAAGTCATGTGTAATCATAGCAGGAACGTTATCAGTGGAATCCGAATGATCAACACTGCACAGATGATGTGCTTATTCAGAATCTGCTTGTTTTGAAAAAGAGACGCTAACACAAAAACAAAAAAGGGAAAAACACATTGCCATTTTTATATTTTTGTGAAAAAATTTTAAAAACAAAGAAAGAGAACACAATTTGTCTGAAAATGTCCTTTTATTTCATAGCAAAATAAGATGCAATACAAAACATGGTGGCCCAATACAATGGATCCTAGCATCTTGGGCAGAATGCTGGATTTGACAATGCAGTATGCTAATAAAAGGAAACAAAATAATTACTCTGAGAGCCATGTGACTTGTATGATGTCTTCAGCAGACCAATTTGTTAGCTCCTCGCCGGGCGCACACGGGTGGATCCAGTTGTCCCAGTCACCGTCACTATCCCCATCTTGGCTTGTTGAACAGATCTGGTTGCGGTCGAGCAACCCAGCACTTGTAAACGTGATAGCCTTACCACTTGGAGTAGATTCACCAGGCTGATACCCTAAGCCAAACTTATCATCTTTCTTTTCTAGCTCCAACAGCTTTCCCCAGCCTTGGGCACTCCCTGATTGAACAACCTCTTTTGCTTCCCTGTAGGAATGGATGGATGTACCCTCTTTCTCACTGCTCTTCTCCACAGGAGTCAAGATGCTGACGTTGACTGCTTCGAAAGCTTGACATAAAGTCTCATGGATCTCTCCATCCATCTCTACATACTTGAACGTCGACAAGTGGCTTACGAAGATGTCCTCCTCTCCACAAACTGTGATGACCTGGCCGTCAACCACGTATTTAAGCTTCTAATGTAGGGTTGAAGTAACAGCTCCAGCAGCATGTATCCACGGGCATCCCAACAGGCAGCTATATGCAGGTTGGATGTCCATGACGTAGAAAACACTTTTGAAGACTTGAGAGCCTATCTTGACGGGCAACTCAACTTCTCCAAAATCTGATCTTCTCGAACCATCAAAAGCCTTGACAATCATATCACTTGGTCTCAGGACAATCCCATCAACATTAAGCTTCATCAGTGCCTTCTTCGGAAGCACATTTAGGGAAGAGCCTGTGTCTACGAGAACGTGTGATAACACATCACCCTTGCACTCCATAGTGATATGTAGTGCTTTGTTGTGGTTTCTGCACTCCGACGTGAGGTCTCTGTCTGTAAAGCCTAGGCCATGGCTTGCATTGACACTGCCTACAACAGCTTCAAGTTGGTTGACAGTAATTTCCTGAGGAACGTAGGCCATTTGCAGGACTTTCAGTAAGGCCTCTCTGTGTGCGGGAGAACACATCAGCAATGACAAGATGGAAATCTTGGAGGGTGTCTGGTTCAATTGATCAACCACCTTATAGTCACTCTTTTTGATAATCCGCATGAATTCCTCGACCTTTTTTTCAAATGTACCCTGCCCAGCAGCAGGAGTAGTTGATTCATCAGATACAGCTTGCTTTCCTTTGGCCTTGGATGAAGCCTCAGCCTCAGGATCCCCTCTCAGCACAGGGGGAGCGAATAAACGACCACTTCTGGTGAAACCCCCAACTCCTCCGACATTCTCTACAGTCGGGTCCACAACAACAACCTTGCTCTCAATCTTCTGTCCAGCTACATAAACATCTGAGCCGTAATGCCAAGGAATGGCTTTATCGTCTGTGTACGGAACATGCCCAGGTACGGTGATAGTCACGGGACTAATCTGAGGAGCATAGATTGTTACCGGCTCTCTTCTGACAGGCATGTCAGCTTCATCATAGAATATGGTAATGGTTGACACATCATCAGCTTCTTCATCACCAACTTTACTGAACTGTAAGGATCCATCATCAATCAAACCCTGCAAACCCATCTTCAACTTCTGACAGCCATTCTCAGCATTTGAACATTCTTCGCAATCAAAACAGCAACCAGGAAACACTTGACCATTCAGCAGTCTTTCTTTCACTACCCTCAAAGGAGTCTTCACTTTCTCAATACTCAGCACCATACTTAACTCTTTACACCCCTCAACAACATTGATTCTTGCCCCTCCATGATGCGGAATAGGGTTTGAATTAACATTCGGCGGTGGCGCAAAGTTGATTGCTTTAGAGTCTATAAGGTCTTGAACCTTGTGATGCAAAGCCCTGCACTTCTCAGTCGAGTGCCTGGGTGCTCCAGAGTGGAAAGCGCATCATGCATTGACATCATAACCAACTGGAAGCTCTCCAGGAGGTGGTGGTGCCAAAGTTCTCATTGAATCAGATTCAAGTCCAGCAGTCTTGGAAGTAAAGCAGCATAAGTCATAGGGATGGCCTCGATCACCCTATTAGCCGGGCGAGTTTGCCTTGGCTGATACGGTCTCTGCTGATAGTTGGTACGGGGTTGTTGTTGTTGCTGATGCTGTTGTTGTTGTGGAGGAGGTTGCATCTGTTGTACTGAAGCTGAAGGAATTGTGACAGCTGCCACATGCTCATACGGTCTTCTATAACCACGGCCCCGGCCTCGGCCAAATACAACATTTGTCTCACCTTCTCTTCTCCTAGGAGGTCCACTGAAAGCTTTCCTCGTTCCATTTGAGCTGCTAGCACTTGGATCTTGTATCTTCCCCATCTTCAGCAAGGTCTCAACCCTCTCTCCAGCAATAACAATATCGTTGAATTTAGTGGCAGAACTGGACACCAACCTTTCAAGAAACACACCCTGCAGAGTACCCATAAACATGTCAGCCATTTCGTTCACTAACAGCGGTGGTTGCACTCTGGAAGCAAGTTGGCGCCACCTCTGAGCATATTCTTTGAAACCTTCCTTAGCGGTCTGAGCCATGTGCTGCAATTGCGTGCGGTTCGGAGCCATGTCCATATTATATTGATATTGTCTCACAAAGGCTTCTGCTAGGTCTTTCCAACTCTTGATATTGACTCTGCTGAGCTTCATGTACCATTCCAGCGAAGCTCCAACCAAGCTGTCTTGAAAATAATACATCCAGAGTTTTTCATCATCCGTGTGAGTAGCAATTCTCCCAACGAAAGATTGAAGATGGGTCTTCGGGAATGCAGTGCCATTATATTTCTCAAAGGTTGGAACTTTGAACTTGTATGGGATCCTGACCCCAGGGACCAAGCCCAAATCTGTTATGTCAAATCCCAAAGAACTCTGGGATTGGATGGCTCTGATTTGCTCAGCCATCTCTTCAAACCTCTTGTTCATCTCAGCACCTTGACCTTCAGCTTCGTCTAGGAGAGTGAACTGCTCGTCTTGATTATCCATCTGAATATTATTCAACCCATCATTGATTATTGTCACCCCTGGCTGTGTTACAGGAGCGTCAACCTGACGTGCGCCCGTACCGGTATGATTATCAGCAGCAGCAGCAGTGTTGTTCCTGGGTTGACTGTTCTCTATCATCTCCCACAGACGCTCTTGGTTCTGACCCATGCCTGCCATCAATGTCATAAAGTTATCCATTCTCAGTCTCAGATCTGCCAAATCAGCTTGCATCTGGTCCATGACTCGCTCTCTGTTGATCTTTGTTGGATATATATGTGCTACTAGTTGTTCCCGAACTTTCCGGGGAGCTATAGTGCCTGAAACACAAAACACGTTAGAAACTGAGACACTACCTGCAAAACAAACAAACAGGTTATATGTATGCAATGCAGTTGTTTATGTTTCCAATCCCAGGTCATTCATGCCCCGGTTCCGGTATTTAGAAAAGAAAACCAGATGGGTACTGATCCTCGACTTTCAAAAATCTTCGCGAAAAACCACATTTAAACCCTAACAGCAGGCACACCAAGAAATAGTGAAAAAGTCATAACATAAATCAGCCTATTAGGAAAATAAAACAGAATTCCCCGTAGGGTACAAGTTTCTAAAAACAAAAACAGACAGCCAGGATTCCTACAACATGTCTGTAGGTAATCCAGATACAAGGAAATCAAACTAAGAAGCAAAACCACTGCCTGAGGACCCTGCACCTCCCTCACTAAACCCCACATCAGACCTAACCTTCTTGACTCCAGCCATCAACTTGAGGTCTTCAATCTCTTTAAGTGCTGCTTCGAGGGCTTGTTGACTATCTGCTAACTGCTGAGTCTTCTCCCTGCGAATCTTGTGGACTTGCTCCACCTCATCCTTTTTGTAGGCCATCTGTACTTCGAAGAACTCTTCTTTTTCCTTATATTTCTTCAGCTCTTGCTCTCTCTGTCCCTGCAACCAGACAATAGACTGACGAGCATCTTTGAGAGTCTTTGAGTTCTTCTTGCGTTCAGCTTCTCTTTTGGCTTCCATCATTCCCAACCTGTGGAAGTGAGCTTCCCTCCCAGTGAAGTGTTTCTCTCTAGCCTCCAAAGTAGTCTGCATCTTCAGCAATTTCTCTTCAGCTTCAATCTTGGCCCGGTTGGCAAGATGATACAGGCTTACCATCTCAGTATTCTCAACTCTAACTGCATGCAGCTGGGCTTCCAACTTCTTGAACTCCTCCAGAGACACAGTATCAATGGACTCAGGAGCTGGAGGAACTGGTGATGAGAATGGCAGCAAAACTCTTCTGGCTCTATCTTTCAACCAAGCTTCATACTCTGGGAATGTCTGATTATTGCACTTTCCAAAGCTAGCTATCCCTTCTCCCTTAATGCATTTCCAAGCTCCAGCAACCTTCCTCACTAAGGGCATATTGTCCTTCACTGGGAAGTAGAAAATAGGAGTCAACTTCAATTCTTCTGGTACCTCTCTCAAGGCATATCCCAATTGTCTTCTTAACAAGATTGGATTGTAATTGATCCCTCCAGTTACTCCCAATAAAGGTACACTAATATAACTCCCACAGCTAGTAATGAAACGTGCACCTTGCAGCCTTTGAGTAATCCACCTGACATCCTTGGCAAGCAACTTTTCCAGCTTCTGAGCCCATACCAAGGTGTGGTCACTAAACACTCCAGTACTAGGCAGATGCCTCATGAACCACATATGAAATAAAGGAGCGCAGCAACGAACTAAACCTCCCATCTTCTTCTCAGTCTTGTAGTGCACTGAGTAATACAAATCCCCGAGAAATGTAGGCACAGGATTCTTCAGCAAAAAGAGATGTATGACATTCATATCTATGAACTTCTCCATATCAGCAAACAAGATAATGCCATAGATAGAAAGAGCCAAGATAGCACAGACAGCATCCCATTCTTCTTCAACAACCAACTCTTCCACCTTCTTTACCAAAGCCTCCAAAGAAAACCCAGGTACACCTCCATTAATGATGGTCAAAGAGTTCACAGCAGAAGTGCTCAAATAAAGAGCCTTAGCAATAGCCTCAGGTGCAGGTCTACTCATCTCAGAATTGAACGGAATCTGGTCTCGAATAGGCACTCCCAAGATCAAAGCATACTCCTCCAACAAAGGACCTAGCTGAAAATCAGGAAAAGTGAAGCAACGGAGCTAAGGATCATAATACTAAAGCAGGGTGTGAATGGCACTTCTCTCAGAAGGATATAGCTCTACCACCACATCAAGAATACTCCCATAAGCCTTCCTGAATCTCTCCACATGGTTGGGTGTAATCAGCTTCACCATCTTCTTCAACAAGCCAACCTTGGTGTCAAAGAACTTGAAGTGAATATTCTGCTTGCGAGGATCTTCCATCTCTGAAGAGTATACCGGAACCAGAAGCAAAGATATGAACCTGTGAATGAAAACAAAACATGATTAATGATGAAATGATGCAATGCAGATGCAAATGCAAAGACGTATGATCATATGGGACTGTCCGGAATCTGGATACCAAGGCCACATGATCAGAAACCCCAAGTTCTCTGGATATTAGCCCATAAACACTCAGATAAGCTCAGATACTCCCAATCAAAGACCAGAGAAATTCAAGAACTCCAGAACCAAAGTAACTATATCCGAACATGAAATTGTACTAGTAACAAGGGTATGATGAGGTCAAGGGTTCCTGCAAACCTGTAAACTCATTCCCAATCTCACAGGTGTGCTCCGGGTCAAACATCACGGACTCTCAAAGCCGAATAGCAATAATACTTTCACCATTTCTGAGAAATGGTTCATGACCAAATCAGGGAATCAGTTAGGCATTATGTACTACGCAGGGAGGCCTCAGCTGAGTCCGGGAAAAACAAGCATCCCTTATAAGTCCCCAGCTTCAAGCGCTGAAATCGAGAAACAATAGTACATTCAGCCCGTAGGATACAGTACTAATGTCATACGACCAGATGCTTTGACTGAGTTCCTATAAGAGAACCAGGCCATCCTATGCGAGTCCCCAGTGGACCCTCGGGTGCGAATGGGTTTGCCACAAAATGTGGTCTGCCATTGCCACCACTGGAGAGGGTTGTTTCCACAAAGGTTCTCAATGATCGGTCCCCAGATGCACATAACTATCAAGGTCCTATCCCAAAGTGGAGGAAATCCCCACACAAGATATTTCCAAGGCGGTCGCAATCTGGGCGTGAAACACACTGCCACTCATCATGTCACATGTGAGTACAATATGTCCACTCTAATCCTATAGTGCACTCAAGCAAGGTACTTGGCTTATCTCTCAGAAATAGTATCACTCGAGACCACCAAACAGAAAACCAGTCCAGACAGTCCAGTATATATACATGATGCAGAAAGTAAATACTGAAAACTGTAAATAAAGCTGTAAATAAAGCTGTAAATAAACAACAATAAGATACAACAAGCCACAACAAACAAACATCACCCAAAGAAACAGAAACACACAAGCACTAGGAGAGACTCACAGGGGAACCAGAGATCTCTGGTGTGCAGTCCCCAGCAGAGTCGCCAGCTGTCGCTCCCCGGATTTCCATCCTGGTACAAACGCGAAAGTGGCGCGGAAAAAGAATAGAGTCGCCAGCCAGGCATTTTTATCCCGAAGGAACGGGAATGGTAATGCTGCACAAACCAGAAGAAAGAAAGAGGAAGGACACAAGTCCTACGAACCAAAGAGACTAAGTTCGGGAGTCGGTTACGACCTGGGAAGGTATTAGCACCCAGATCGTCTGCTGTACCCGACGGGATCCACGCTTGCAAAGATAACTATTTCAAAGGGTGAGGGTATGAAAACTGCAGCAAAAGAAATGAAAATGAAAAGAAACTGGAACCGGAAAAGAACTGAATAAGAGAACAAAGGAAAAAAATGTAGGGAAAATAAAGATTGTTCTCGAACGGGCCCTACCCCGCTGCCTACGTACCTCATCAGGATAATGAGGATCAGAGACGCCGTAGTTCCCCTAACTAGGGGTAATAAAAGGAAATTGCTTGTGAATTAAAGCTTGAACTGCCTATGCCATTGCTCAGGTGTTGCAGACTCGGACGACGAGTATGTAACCGTCTTGCAAAGTGACATGTAGGAGCAAGTTCACGTACGGAGTGAATGAGATGAGAAAAGAATTCCCGAAGGAAAGACGCTTATTTGTTTGTTTGTTGTTTTTTAGAAGCTTTTATGAGTGCAAGTTTGCATAGGTAAGTGTACCTAAGTCTTACTCAATGGGATATGTACATCTCACATCATCCCGAAATGGAATGCACAAGAGGCACACCTATCTATGGAGGAAATCCCCAAAGCTAGTCCCCCAAGTGAAGGCTTAAGCACACTGGCCTATTACCATTATTAAGTATTTTTATGGTTTTATGGATTGAGAAGTGTTTTTTAGCTTTTCTTTGTGAGGTACTCATGCTAAGACCTATCCACCACGAGTGATGACTCACACCTCGCCCCGAAACGGAACGCGTGCAAGTATCTCATAGCAAAGTCTCATGTCACATGAAAGTACTCAACCTTTATTAAGTGAATTAGAATTGAGTTTTAAGATGAGAAGAGATAGCACCAAAGGATCTCAAAGGAAAAATTCTAAAGGGGGACTAAAATAATCCTAAGTGTTAACATGCATGGATGTCCTAAGGGTTAGTGAGGTTTCTATCCTAACGAAGAAGGAAAGAAGAAGAGAAGAAGAAGATAGAATAAGGGATAAGAAAGGCCTAAGCCCAACAACAAAGAGTTATTTCACATAAACATAAGAGGAGAAGATGAGATTTGGAGATGTGGAACTCAATTCCCACATCTCACACTTACCATAGCCCCTGCAAGGTTAGTATGCATACAAGTGAAACAAAATGAGAAAGGTAACATGCTAACATCACACAATCAGAAGTGAAATGGTATGAACATATGCACAATGCAAATGCAACTCAAAGGAATGAAGAGAAGAAGTATGCAAGCTAAAGATGCAACATGAACACATATGAAGACAAATACACACTTATGACATATGCAAAGCAAAATGCACAAGATATGGACTCAAAGCTCACAACCAGAACCAAAACAAGATGAAGAATGGCTTAAGAAGCCAACAAGATGAGGAGAAAAGAGGTACAAGACCAAACAATTACCCAATGGAAGCAAAAGAAACAATAAGATGAAGTGAAAGCACTTAAGGAAACAAATGACTTAAAGAAGAAGCAAACACAAATATTCAGAAGACACAAACCCTATACTAGGACCAGGAAGGTACCCACACCCCAAAGGAACCCCAAATGAGAAGAAGAAATGGGCACAAGTGCCGTTCTAAGCTTATATGAGACCTAAAGGTTCAAAAGAAGCAAAATGGGACAAGGTTCAAACCAAAATTGAAAACAAATCAAACAACCATCTAAAAAATCCACAATTGAAACCAAATGATCTTAAAACATGTTATATCAACTAGCCAAAAGGATTTGAAAAGATTCAGAAGCAAACTAGGTTTAATGGAGGCAAGAACACAAGTTAGGGGTACAAACTTGCATCACAAGTCACAAGACCAAGACTCACGAAATAGGTTTCTAAAAATCCATAGAAAAATCACATGAGAAGTAAAATGTATTAGAAATCTAGAGAAAAAAGAATGGGATCAAAACTCAAAATATTGAATTATATGGAAATTATACAAGGCAGAGTGGTCAAGAAGGACTTAAAAAGAAGCTATATGAAAGGATGAATTAATTCAGACACGTGGCAATGGGAAAAAAATAAAATAAAAATATGATAAAATAATAGAGACATAAAATAACACACATGATTTTTTTGGGATATTTTATGTGAATGAAACTATTTTTAATAGATTAAAATGGAAACTGAAATAAAATAAAATTAAAATGAAAAAGAAAAATAAAAGAGAATGGAAGGAGGTGTTAATAGTAAGGAATTTAAACTGAAACTGAGTGGGCTTGGTACATGGGAGGTGCGAAGATCAAATGCGAAGGCCCAGTCTGGCGCAAGTTTACATGAATTTATGGTGGAATTTAGTGTAATTAAAATGGAAAAAGGATGGAAAAGAGAACACACGCTGGATTAATCAAATGGCTGGGGATGACCTCTCATTAATTGAGGTGGACCAAAGACGCGTTGTGGTTGGCTGGTGTATGAGAACTATGGTGGACGGTATAACATGGAGCATTAAAATGAACAAAAGAAAATAGCATGAGACGGAGTGATGGTTAGGGCTACGTGGAGCCATGTGAAGCCTTGGATGAGTGAATCTGACGGTGGAAACACTGTCTTCTTCATAGAAACCCTAGGTTGAACATAGAACAAATTCCGGTGACCGGAGCTAGGGCTCCGGCACCGGAAACCAAGCCAGAACCAAAAATCAACCAATAAATGAAAATAAACAACCCAGATCCACTAATTAGACATCACTGAATTCAAATCTAACATAAAAAACAACTAAAACTCAAAGAAATGGACGGATCGAAGGAAATAAAGTGTCACCATGAAACTTGAAATGCATATATCTTTCACTACAATGCACCAAATTCAATTCTACAAAGTGCAGCATGATCAGCAAACATCAAGGATTGTAAAACACCACATCAATTTCATTTTTAGAACATGAGATTTCAAGCCATACCTGAGGTGAAGAGCTTGATCCAGTGAGATAGAAAACCAACCAATGCGTGCAAATCACTCCTCTTACTCCTTAGATGCAAAATAAATGCATCTAAGGTCTTGAAACAGGCTGGATCTGAGGTTTCAAAGCAAGTTGTCTTGAAATGGTAAGCTGGCCAAACTTGAGAATAAGCTTCAATGAGTGTATGCTTAAGGATCCTGAGCTTGTCTAGATCACAGATCCACAATTGGTTTGGAGTTTAATTGCTTGGATCAAGAGAAAAGAGAGAAAATGCATAGTTGCAAGAAAGTTGAGAATGAGAGAATGAGGGAGATCTGAGATTTGCTAAGCCCTAATTCTTCTTGTTATGACCTTACAAGGCAATGCTGAAAGTGTGAAAAAGAATGCACGAATGAGTCATGAGTTTTGAATGATTTTGCATAATTTGCACTTGGTGAGATAAGCATGCTATGATCATGCTCTCTTGGGCCTCTCAGCACATGTGCCATTCATTTTCCACCCTTGATTCAAATCCAGTCATTCCTGGCCCTTAGATTCAAGTATCACACTTGCTTCATGACATTTGCCAATTTGCATGTTTTGGAGGGATTTTTTCATAGTGCACGAAAATGACCAATTCTTTGGAGCAAAATGGTCATAATGTAATGCATTTTAAGCTTGAAACAAGATTGGTCCATAACCAAGTCACACAATTCAAGTTTGAGCCCTTTTGCATTTGGTGGCTTTTGGAAAAGTTGATTTTTGCCCTAAAATACACAAACTTTTGAAGGACCTCTAGGGAGTTCTAGGAATCCCATGAAAATTTACTTGTACTTTTTGAAAATGGGAGCCCTTACTCTTAAACTTTCATGTTTGACTTTGGTCCATTTGAAGAATTTTTGATCATGTTAAGGCCATTTGAAAATTAGGGCAAAAGTTGCCAAATTTGGAAAATTCCATAAACCAACTTTGTACCATTTTTGCAAAACCCTTCAAATCTCCATGATTCTTGAACTTTGATCATTCCAAACCTCTTATAACATTGTAAGGACCCCTCTTGGCCAAAAAATTTGGGTTAGACCCCTTGAAATTGCACAGTTGACTTTTTAAGGGCACTGTTGACTTTTTGCTTCATCTGCAAGCAACTGAGGCATTGACTGACTTCCACATGGAATTTTCTCATGAAAATTGACACATAGGATCCTCTTAACATATATAAGACTTTGCCCAAAAGAAATGGCCAAAGTTGTGAGATCTTGGTGCTTGAAACACAAACCCTAATTTGGGTGCTTTGTATAGGAGCTTTGCCTTGTCCTGAGATCTCTGATGATCATGCAATCTTCTGAGGTTTTGCCAATGGACTTGACCTTGTAAATGAAGTGTAGACTCACCATAGAACTTGTACACACTCATTGGGACCCTTGTCATGAAATGCTTCAAGGACCTCCACAGATGACCATATGCTTGATGATAGGACATGAGGGATGCTATGCTTCATCTTTCCATAATATGATGCTGAGGAAATGATATGAGTATGATGAATATGATGTGATATAATGCTTAAAATGAAGAGGGAAAATTTGAGGTGTTACAATAGTCATCTTCAAGAGGTTGCTGTGCAAGGTAATCCGACAATACATTTCCCTTGATGGCTTTCTGAGAAGTATATTGTATGTCATATTCTGTTAAGATCATTTGCCACCTAACAACCCTTCCGGTTAATGCTGGTTTCTCAAAGATATACTTGACAGGATCCATTTTGGAAATTAGCATTGTGGTATAGGTCAACATATACTGTCTCAGTCGGCGAGCAACCCATACCAAAGCGCATCAAGTTTTCTCGAGCAGTGAGTAACGGGATTCACAGTCGGTAAACGTTTTGCTAAGGTAATAAATAGCGTACTCTTTTCGACCAGACTCGTCATGTTGGCCTAGAACACACCCCATCGACCCTTCTAGCACAGTCAAGTACATGATAAGCGTCCGTCCTAGAACTGGAGGCATTAGAATCGGAGGTGTCTTTAAATATTCTTTTATTTTTTCAAAGGCTTTTTGACAGTCCTCATTCCACCTGACCGTTTGCTCTTTTCTTAGCAATTTGAATATTGGTTCTCACGTGGCAGTTAGATGAGATATGAACCGTGAAATGTAGTTCAACCTCCCTAAAAACCCGCGCACTTCTTTTTCTGTTTTCGGTGCAGGTATATCTTGTATTGCTTTTACTTTTGCATGACCCACCTCAATTCCTTTCTGACTAACAATGAAACCCAGCAATTTTCCGGAACGCACTCCGAAAGTGCACTTGTTTGGATTCAACCTCAACTTATACTTTATCAGTCTATCAAACAGCTTCTTGAGATTGACCAGATGCTCTTCTTCGTCTCGGGACTTGGCAATCATATCGTCCACATAACACTCTATCTCCTTGTGTATCATGTCGTGGAACAATGTGACCATAGCCCGCTGATACGTTGCCCTGGCGTTCTTCAAACCAAAGGGCATCACCTTGTAGCAGAATGTACCCCACGGGGTAATGAACGTTGTTTTCTCCATGTCTTCCAGTGCCATCTTAATCTGATTATACCCGGAGAAGCCATCCATGAAGGAAAATACCGAGAATTGAGCGGTGTTATCTACCAGCACATCAATGTGAGGTAATGGAAAGTCATCTTTTGGGCTTGCTCTGTTTAAATCCCGGTAATCAACGCACATCCGGACTTTTCCGTCCTTCTTTGGTACAGGCACAATGTTAACTACCCAAGGTGGGTAACTAGTCACGGCAAGGAATCTGGCATCCCACTGCTTCTGAACTTCCTCCTTGATCTTCATTGCCATGTCTGGACGAGTTCTTCTCAGCTTTTGTTTCACAGGAGGGCAGTCCTCTCTCAATGGTAGCTTATGCACAACAATGTCAGTATCCAACCCTAGCATATCTTGATACGACCAGGCGAAGATATCCACATATTCACGCAGCATACCAATCAACTCTTTCTTTACTTCGGCCTGCAGACTGGCCCCAATCTTGATCTCTTTTTTCACATCTTCAGTTCCGATGTTGATGATCTCTATTTCTTCCTGATGAGGCTGAATAACCCGTTCCTCTTGTTTCAACAACCTGACCAATTCTTCAGGGAGTTCACAGTCTTCCTCAACCCCTTCAACAGCTTGGTAGATAGGATTGTCAAAGTCATGCGTGGTCATAGCAGGAACGGTATCACTAGAATCCGGATGATCAACACTGCACAGATGATGTGCTTATTTCAGAATCTGTTTATTTTTTAAAAGAGATGCAACCACACAAACAAAAAGAAAAACACATTGCCATTTTTATTTTTTTTGTGAAAAAAATTTAAAACGAAAGAAAGAGAACACAATTTTGCTTGAAAAATGTCCTTTTATTTCATGGTAAAATAAATGCATTCAAAGCATGGTGGCCCTACAATGGATCCGTGCACCTTGGGCAGAGTGCAGGATTGACAATGCATCATGATAAGAAAAGGAAACAAATAAATTACTCTGATTGCCAGGAAACTTGGACGATGTCTTCAGCATACCAGTTCTTGAGCTCCTCTCCGGGTACACATGGATGAATCCAGTTGTCCCAGTTGCAGTCATTGTCTTCTTCTTCGCTTGTTGCACATATATGGTTGCGGTCGAGCATCCCAGCGCTTGTGAAAGTAATAGCTTTACCACTTGGAGGCCAATTAGACCCACCAGGCTGATAACCAAGCCCAAACTTATCATCTTTCTTCTCTAATTCTAGCAATTTGCCCCAGCCTTGGGCGCTTCCCGACTGAACAACTTCCTTAGCCTGCTTGTAGGAGTGAATGAAGGTACCTTCTTTCTCATTGTTCCCCTCTACTGGAGTCAAAATACTGACATTAACCGCTTCGAAGGCCTGACACAGCGTCTCATGGATCTTTCTGTCCATTTCCTCATATTTGAAAGTTGATAAGTGGCTCACAAAGATGTCTTCCTCTCCGCACACAGTGATTACTTGGCCATCAACCACGTACTTTAGCTTTTGATGCAAAGTGGAAGTTACTGCTCCGGCAGCGTGAATCCACGGACGTCCCAGCAAGCAACTGTACGCGGGCTGAATATCCATGACGTAGAATGTGCTCTTGAAAACTTGAGACCCTATTTTCACAAGTAACTCAACTTCTCCGAACACTGACCTTCTGGACCCATCAAAAGCTTTAACTATCAAATCACTGGGTCGTAAGACGATACCATCGACATTCAACTTCATTAAGGCTTTCTTCGGGAGTACATTAAGAGAAGAGCCTGTGTCAACCAGGACATGCGACAAAACAGCACCCTTACACTCCATAGTAATATGCAGTGCTTTGTTATGGTTACGGCCCTCTGAAGTAAGGTCTCTATCTGTGAAGCCCAATCCGTGACTTGCATTCACACTGCCCACTACAGCTTCCAGTTGATTAACAATTATTTCTTGAGGAACATATGCCATCTGTAATACTTTCAGCAAGGCTTCTCTATGTGCTGGAGAACACATCAGCAAAGACAGAATTGATATTTTGGACGGTGTCTGGTTCAACTGTTCAACCACCTTATAATCACTCTTCTTTATTTTTCGCATAAATTCCTCCACTTCTTTCTCAAAGGTACCCTGTCCAGCAGCAGGAGTTGTCGTTTCTTCAGTCGCTGTTTGCTTTCCTTTAGCCTTTGCCACATCCTCAACTTCAGGATCTCCTCTCAGATCTTGGGGAGCAAAAAGACGACCACTTCTCGTAAAACCTCCAACCCCTCCGACGTTCACTACAGTCGGGTCAATAGCTACTGACTTACTCTCAACCTTTTGTCCTTCCACGTACACATCTGAGCCGTAATGCCATGGGATGGCTTTATCATCAGTATAAGGAACAGGCCTGGGAACAGTGATAGTAACAGGACTGACTTCAGGAGCATAAATAGTCATAGGTTCTCTTCTAGCAGGCATCCCAGCTGGATTATAGTAGATTGTTATAGTGGACACACCATCACTTTCATTATCAACTTTATCAAACTGCAATGACCCTTCATCAATCAAATTCTGCAACCCTACCTTCAGATCTTCACAACCATTCACTGAATTCAAACACTTCTCACAATCAGAATTGCATCCCGGAAACACTTGTCCTTTTAACAGCCTTTCTTTCACCACCAACAGCGGAGTCTTCACTTCTTCTATGCTCAGAATCAGCCTTAACTTCTCACCACCCTCAACAACATTTATTCTAGCCCCTCCATGGTTTAGAATAGGGTTTGAAGTAACATTGGGCGGTGGTGCAAAGTTAATCGCCTTGGAGTCGATCAAATCTTGAACTTTATGTTGTAGCGCCCTGCACTTCTCATTTGAGTGCTCGGGTGCCCCTGAATGGAAAGCGCATCTAGCATTGGCATCGTACCCCACTTGAAGCTCTCCAGGTAGTGGTGGTGCTAATGTCCTCAGTTGTATCAAGTTCAGGTCTAGCAATCTCTGCAGCAATGCAGTGTATGTCATGGGAATCGCTTCAAGCACCCTATTAGCCGGATGAGCTTGCCTTGGCTAATAAGGTCTTTGTTGATAATTGTTACGTTGTGGTTGTTGTTGTTGATGTTGTTAAGGTTGAGTCTGTACCTGCTGCACAGGACTGGAAGGGATAGTGACAGCTGCCACTTGCTCATATGATCTTCTGTATCCTCGGCCCCGTCCTCGGCCATACACAGCATTGGTTTCACCTTCCCTTCTTCTCGGGGGCCCGCTGAAAGCTTTTCTTACGCCACTCGAGCTACTCGCACTGGTATCCTGAATCTTTCCCATCTTTAACAGAGTCTCGACCCTCTCGCCTGCTATTACTATATCATTGAACTTGGTTGCCGAACAGGACGCCAACCTTTCGATAAACACCCCTTGCAATGTTCCCATGAACATATCAGCCATCTCGTTCTCCAGCAATGGTGGTTGTACTCTGGCAGCGAGCTGACGCCACCTTTGAGCATACTCTTTAAAACCCTCCTTAGCAATTTGAGACATGTTTTGCAGTTGAGTGCGATTTGGAGCCATGTCCAAATTGTACTGGTATTGCTTTACGAACGCCTCTGCCAAGTCCTTCCAGCTCTTAATGTTGACCCTACTTAGCTTCATATACCATTCCAAGGAGGCCCCAACCAGACTGTCCTGGAAAAAGTACATCCATAGCTTCTCATCTTCAGTATGGGCAGCAATCCTTCCTACAAAGGACTGAAGGTGAGTCTTTGGACACGATGTGCCGTTGTACTTCTCGAAAGTCGGGACCTTGAACTTGTAAGGGAATATAACCCCTGGAACCAAGCCCAAGTCAGTAATGTCGAACCCCAGAGAGTTCTGAGATTGAATGGCCCTGATCTGTTCAGCCATCTCTTCAAATTTTCTGTTCATTTCAGCCCCCTGGCCTTCCGTTTCGTCCAGCAACGTAAACTGTTCGTCTTGACCGTCCATCTGTACATTTTTCAGTCCATCATTGATAATGGTGACCCCTGGTTGTGCTACATGGATTTCAACTTGACGGGCGCCCGCACCGTTACGATTACCTCCATCAGCAGCCCCGTTGTTCCTGGCTTGATTATTTTCAACCAACTCACGCAGACGTTCTTGATTCTGACCCATTCCTGCCATAAGGGTCATAAAATTGTCCATCCTCAGTCTCAAGTCAGCTAAATCAGCCTGCATTTGATCCATGACTCTCTCTCTGTTGACTCTTGTGGGATATCTGTGTACGATCGGCTGTTCTCGAACCTTCCTGGGAGCTATAGTGCCTGAAATGATGTAAACGTTAGAAACTGAAGCACTACCTGCAAAACAAACAAACACGTTATATGCATGCAATGTAACTGCTCATGTTTCCAAGTTTTAAGCATTTATATGCCCCAGTTCTGGTATTTTCTCCAGATAGCCACTTTGAGTATTAATTTTCAATCTTTCCCTTTGAAGAGTGTTCAGATCTTAGCAGTATCAGACAAACAAGCTTTGTATATTCAGAAATGGTAAGTTGCATATTAACACTGTATATCATGGACAACCCACTGCCGGCCAAAAGTTAGAGCACAAACAAAAATTCCCTGAAGGGTTACAAGTCATTACATGAACAAAAGACAAAAGATAAAGCAAGACTCCTACAACAAGCCTGTAGGTAGTCTGAACAATTATAAAATAAAAACTAAACTAGAGACCCATGTTCTTCTGCAGCCACCTCTGCTATACTCTTCTTCACACCTGCCCTCAGCTTGAGCTCTTCAATCTCCTTCAGTGCCTCCTCCAAGGCTATCTGGCTTTGTGCCAACTGTTGGGTCTTTTCCCTTCGTATGTTGTGGACTTGCTCCACCTCTTCTTTCTTGAAGCCCATTTGTACCTCGAAAAACTCTTCTTTTTCTTTATACTTCTTCTGCTCTTGTTCCCTTTGGCCTTGCAACCAAACAATGGACTGGCGAGCTTCTTTGAGAGTCTTCAAAGTCTTTTTGCGTTCCGCTTCTCTTTTTGCCTCTATCAGACCCAATCTTTGAAAGTGAGCTTCCCTTCCAGCAAACTCTTTCTCTTTAGCTTCCAAGGAGGATTGCATCTTCTGCAACTTTCCCTTTGCTTCATTCTTGGCCCGGTTGGCAAGATGGTATAAGTTGACCATTTCAGCATTCTCCACTCGGACTTCATGCAGCTGAGCTTCCAATTTCTTGTACTCTTCAAGGGAGACAGTACTCTGGCATGGCACTTCTTTAGGATATAATGGAGCTTCTACTGAGAATGGCATGAGAACTTCCTCTACACGTTTCTGCAACCATGTAGCAAAAGGAGGATATGTCTTGGGATCTATTCTGCCAAAGTCTTTCTTACCTTTCCTCACTTCATGAGCCCAAGCTTGAGATACTTGTATAACTAACTCTTTGTTTCCCTCCACAGGAAAAAACAAAGACTCAGCAAACTCTTCCATATTTGGTGGATCTCTCAGAGGATAACCAAATTATTTCCTGGCTAACGTTGGATGATAACTGATCACACCCTTCCTTCCTAGCAAAGGCACTCCAGCAAATCTTCCACAACTGACCAGCAACTCTTTTCCCAGCAGATCTCTATCATATCCCCAAGCTATATCCTCAGAAGTTAGCCCCATCAGCCTCCTAGACCATCTCCACTCATCTCTTATCTCCTTGAAAGCACCTGATTTTGGCAATTGCCTGGCAAACCACTCAGCAAATAATGAAGCACAACAACCCACTGGTCCACCTCTACCTTTCTCATTCCGGTAGTGAACGTTGTAGTAGAAATCTCCCAACAGAGTTGGCACAGGATTGCCTTTAGCAAAGATAGAGATCACTTCCAAGCTCACAAATTCTTTCTCTCCGGGAAAAGACTAGACCCATACACCATCAAAGCCAACACAACACCAAAATCTCCCCATTTACCCTCTTTGGCATATCCTTCAGCCTCTGGTATAAGCACATTCCAAGGGAGTCCTCTGCCTTCACTGTCCTTCAAAGCCTTCTTGACTGTAGCAGCTGGTAAACGACAGACTTTAGATATGTCCTCTTCCTTAAAAGCCACCTCAGACCCATAGAAAGGCAAAGTATCCCTGACTGGAACACCCAAAATGTTGGAAATCTCCTCTAAGGTGGGAGCCAAGATGTAATCTGGAAACACAAAGCACCACAACAGGGGATCATAAAACTGAAGCAAGGTGTGCAAGCTGTCCTTCTGGTCTGCAGTAGGTTTGTCCATGTACTTCAATATCTGGCCATACCTCTTTCTGAAATTTCCCAAGACTTGGTCATTCATCAAACCTGCTAATTTATGAACACTCCTGACTTCAGGTTGAAGAAAAGTATAATGAACATTCTTTTTCCTTGTGATTCTCTTAACTTCTGCCATCTAGGGATAAGATTACCAGAACTGGGTGCTAACTGTGAACAATAACCTGAAAAATGGAAACATAAACAGTTAATGCAAGAATGATGCAATGCAAATGCAATGCAGGCATATGATCAATCTGGGACCATATGGATACTGGACACTGAACACAAAGACCCTCTGAATATCTGATTACCAAGATCCTCTAAGTCACAACCCTCTGATAGAAACTCTCAGAACCATAGCACCAAGAAAACCAGAACCATAAGGACCAAATCTCAACAAGGACCACTGATAATGAGGGTATGTAGAGTCCAAGGGTTCCTGCAAACCTGTAAACCCCTCCCAATCTCACTGGTACGCTCCGGGTCAGACATCACGGACTCTCAAAGCCGAATATCAATAATACTTTCACCATTTCCGAGAAATGGCTCATGACCAAATCAGGGAATCGGTTTGGTATTATATACTACGCAGGGAGGCCTCAGCTGAGTCCGGGAAACAAGATCATCCTATGCAAGTCCCAGGTGGACCCTCGGATGCGAATGGGTTTGCCACAAAATGTGGTCTGCCACTGTCATCACTAGAGAGGGATGTTTCCACAAGGTTCTTAATGATCGGTCCCCAGCTGCACATAACTGTCAAGGTTATGAAATGAGAGAGGAAGATCCCCAAATCAAGACATTTCCAAGACGGTCGCAAATCTGGGCGTGGAACTCACTACTACCCCCATGACAAGATCTCATGAGGCCAAAGTGGAACCACTCTAAGTCCTAAGGTGCACTCGAGCCGTGGTAATGAGCTCATCTCTCAGAAATAGTATCACCCAAACCCACCAAACAGAAGATCCAGTCCAGATAGTCCAGTAATAATATGATACAGAAAATAAATACTGAAAAATGTAAATAAAGTTGTAAATAAATAACAGTAAAAATACAACACACAACAGCAAGCAATCAACACCCAAAGAAACAGAAGCACGCAAGCGCTAGGAGAGACTCACAAGGGAACCAGAGATTCTGGGTTCGGTCCACAGCAGAGTCGCCAGCTGTCGCTCCCTGGATTTCCATCCTGGTACAAACGCGAAAGTGGCGCGGAAAGAGGTAGAGTCTCCAGCCAGGCATTTTTATCTCGAAGGAACGGGAATGGTAATGCTGCACAAACCAGAAGAAAAGAAAAGGAAGGACACGAGTCCTACGAACCAAAGAGACTGAGTTCGGGAGTCGGTTACGACCTGGGAAGGTATTAGCACCCCAGATCGTCTGCCGTACCCGAAGGGATCCACGCTTGCAAAGAAACTGTTTCAAAGGGTGTAAGAACTGAAAGCTGCTGCAAAGAAAATGAACTGAACTGGATAAAAGAAAAGAAAAGGGAGCCGAAAAAGAAATGAAAATGAAAAATGTAGGGAAAATAAAGATTGTGCTCGAACGGGCCCTACCCCGCTGCCTACGTACCTCATCTGGACAATGAGGATCAGAGTCGCCGTAGTTCCCCTAACTAGGGGTGGAAAAGATTGCTTGTGAATTAAGGCTTGAACTGCCTATGTCAATATTCAAGTGTTGGAGGCTCGGACGATGAGTGCGTTACCGTCTTGCAAAATGACAAGTAGGAGCAAGTTCGCGTACGGAGCGAAGGAGATGAGAAAAGAATTCCCGAAGGAAAGACACTTATTGTTTGTTTGTGTTTTTTAGAAGCTTTTAGGAATGTGTCACAAGGAAGTGAACTCAAGCTCTTTTCCATGGGATGTGCACTTGTCACTATATTCCAAGATGGAATAATAGAACAAGCACACT
The DNA here is from genome assembly GCA_963966055.1 of Lathyrus aphaca. NCBI lineage: Eukaryota > Viridiplantae > Streptophyta > Magnoliopsida > Fabales > Fabaceae > Lathyrus > Lathyrus aphaca. The sequence continues at coordinate 480,093,885 of OZ014524.1, read as the reverse complement.
CAAGTAAGGAGAAGATCCCCAAAACTTGAACCCAGAGATTAGGGCTTAAGCTCACTAACTCATTAACTTATTAAGTGTTTTTGTATTTACAATGAAGAAGTGTTTTTTATGATTTTATTGGTGAAGATGATATCCTGATCAGACTTGTGCATCACAAGACAAGCTTGTACTATCCCAAGATGGGAAGACTAAAAGTGTCTAATGGGATAAGGCTATTATTCAAGATATCACTCCAATCTTTATTAAGTGTCTTTTTCAGGTTTTGAGATGAGAAGAGAAGAGAAACAAAAGGATCACAAAGGTAAAAGTCTAATGGGGAACTAATGAATCCTAATTGTTGTCATGCATGGAAAATCCTAGGTTTGTGAGGTTGACTATCCTAAAGAAGAAAGAAATAAGAAGAGAAGAAGAAGAAAGAAGAATAGAAGAGGGAGGAAGTAAGGCCTAAGCCCAACAAACACAAGGTTAGAGAAATAATAATAAGAAGGAAAGAAGAGAAGAGATAAGATATGGAGATGTGGGAATCACATCCACACCTCCCACTTACCAAAGCCCCTGAAATGGTTAGTGACACAAGCATAAATGCAACACATAATGTCAAACCAAAGTCATACAACCAGAAGTGAAGTCATACACATAAATGTCAAATGCAAACTCAAGGCACAAGAATGAGAAGAGAACCACACAACTCATTGTAACACCCCAAATTTGCCCTCTTCATTTTTAGCATCATATCACATCATATTCATCATGAACATATCATATTTTCAGCATCTTAGCATGGAAAGATGAGGCATAACATTTCTCATGACCTAGCATTAGGCATATGATCATCTGTGGAGGTTCTTGAAGCATCACAAACCATGACAAGGGGCCCAATGGATTTGTACAAGTCCTATGAGGGGTCTACATTGCATTTACAAGTTCAAGTTCATTTACAAAAGCTCAGAAGGTTGGAGGATCATCAGGGAATCCAGGCTGAGGCAAAGCTCCTACACAAGGATCCCAAATTAGGGTTTGAGTTTCAAGCATGAAGACCTCAAGACTTTGGCCATTTCATTTGGGCAAAGTCTTTCACATGTTAAGGGGATCCTAAGGATGAAATTTGGTGAGAAAATTCCTTGTGGAAGTCAAGTATTTCTTCAGTTGCTTGTAAATGAAGAAACTGGTCAATTGTGCCTTATAAAAGTCAACTGTGAGATTTCAAGGGGTCCAACCCCATTTTTCTAGCCAAGGGATGTTCTTATAATGTTAAAAGAGGTTTGGCAAGTTCAAAGATCAAGAATCATGAGGTTTTGAGGTGTTTTGCAAAATTGGTGTGAAGTTGGTTATGGAAAATGCCATTTTTAGCAAGTTTTTGCCCTAAAATTCAAGTGAGCATAACTTGGTGAAAATTCTTCAAATGGACCAAAGTCAAACATGAAAGTTGGAGATTAAGGCCTCCCATTTTTAAAAAGTACAAGTACGTTTTCATAGCCTTCATGTTTAAGAAGTTAGGCCCCTCGAAAATTTGGTTAAAACTAGGGCAAAAGTTGAATTTTCACTTGTGCACTAAAGCAAAAAGTCTTGAATCTTATTTTTGGGTGTTGGTACATACCAAATAAGTTCACAATGTTACAATGCAATGCAAATAGGTCACTTTGCTCCAATAATTACACTAAATTCGTGCATGATGTGAATTTCATTCCATAAGTGTAATTTTTGCATGAATATGAAAAGAGTGTGACACTCTCATCCAATGGCCAGAATCTTTTTGGTTTGAAATCAAGGGTGGGATTGTGAGTGCACATGGGCCAGACAAGGGGCATAACATTTCTCATGACCTAGCATTAGGCATATGATCATCTGTGGAGGTTCTTGAAGCATCATAAGCCATGACAAGGGGCCCAATGGATTTGTACAAGTCCTATGAGGGGTCTACATTGCATTTACAAGTTCAAGTTCATTTACAAAAGCTCAGAAGGTTGGAGGATCATCAGGGAATCCAGGCTGAGGCAAAGCTCCTACACAAGGATCCCAAATTAGGGTTTGAGTTTCAAGCATGAAGACCTCAAGACTTTGGCCATTTCATTTGGGCAAAGTCTTTCACATGTTAAGGGGATCCTAAGGATGAAATTTGGTGAGAAAATTCCTTGTGGAAGTCAAGTATTTCTTCAGTTGCTTGTAAATGAAGAAACTGGTCAACTGTGCCTTATAAAAGTCAACTGTGAGATTTCAAGGGATCCAACCCCATTTTTCTAGCCAAGGGATGTTCTTATAATGTTAAAATAGGTTTGGAAAGTTAAAATATCAAGAATCATGAGGTTTTGAGGTGTTTTGCAAAATTGGTGTGAAGTTGGTTATGGAAAATGCCATTTTTAGCAAGTTTTTGCCCTAAAATTCAAGTGAGCATAACTTGGTGAAAATTCTTCAAATGGACCAAAGTCAAACATGAAAGTTGGAGATTAAGGCCTCCCATTTTCAAAAAGTACAAGTACTTTTTCATAGCCTTCATGGTTAAGAAGTTAGGCCCCTCGAAAATTTGGTTAAAACTAGGGCAAAAGTTGAATTTTCACTTGTGCACTAAAGCAAAAAGTCTTGAATCTTATTTTTGGGTGTTGGTGCATACCAAATAAGTTCACAATGTTACAATGCAATGCAAATAGGTCACTTTGCTCCAAGAATTACACTAAATTCGTGCATGATGTGAATTTCATTCCATAAGTGTAATTTTTGCATGAACATGAAAAGAGTGTGACACTCTCATCCAATGGCCAAGATCTTTTTGGTTTGAAATCAAGGGTGGGATTGTGAGTGCACATGGGCCAGAAGCAAGGCAATGCATGAGTGTTTCATGATCTCACCACAAATTTGCAAAATTTGCAAAATCTCTCACACATTCCATTCCCACGTGCAAAGCCTCTCATTCTTTCAGCATTTCCTCATGACCTCATATAAAAGCAAATTAGGGTTTTAGAAGGATCCAAATCTCACTCATTTCTCAGCTCTCAATTTTTTTCTCAATTTTCATTTTCATTCGAATCTCTTCACACACTTGCTCTCTTCACAAACCAACCACAGGTCCTTCATCCTTGAGAGCTCAGGATCATAAATCCATCCATTGTGCAAGCTATTTCTCAAGATTCATCACCTTGCCATTTCAGGGCAGTTGGCTTCAAGATCCAAGATCCAGCAAGTTTCAAGGCTTTAGTTGCATTTATTTTGCAACTAGAGTGCATTTGGAGTGGATTGGCAGCATTATCTTGTCTTATCACAAGCTATTTCAAGATCTGCAAGTTCAGGTGAGTTCAAATTTCTCAGATCTAGAAATGAAAATAGAAGTTTATGTTATGATCTACTTGTTATGCTGATCATTCTGCAGGTTTTAGATTCAAGTTTGATGCATTATTGAGCTTGTTATGTGAATTTAAAGTTTCATGGTTCAAACTGTTTGCTCACGATCTGGAAAATTCAGTGTTCATTTGAGAATTTCATCATCATTTTTGAAATCAGCATGATTCAATTACTTGATCTGGAGCATTTGAGGTTTTATTATTAAGTTTTGTTGATGTTGTGAGTTTTCCGGTGCCGGAGCCCTATCTCCGGTCACCGGAATCTGGGCTGTGCTTGTTAGGGTTTCACACGAAGAAGATGAGTCTAGCACCCTTGGATCCTTCATCTCAACGCATGAGATTATGCCACCTCATTTAATGAATCTGCTCCCTCTCACGTGCCATTTCTTTTATATTTTACTTCTGATTATTCAAAATGTTTCTCACCTCATGATAACTTGTGTGTTCCCTCACCTCTGGTCCAATTGCATTGCCACGTCAATTAATGAGACAAGCTCCAGGATGCGTCTGTTCAATCCATTGGCTATTGTTTTTTCACATTTTCTCTGAATTTCCACCCCATGTATTATGGACTTGCGCAGATTGGGTGGGCTTATCCCCTGCTATCCACACCCCCTTTTCCTCTTGAGCCCAATTCATTTGAACTGTTTTCCCTTCTATTCGCACCCCAGTTTCTTCTTCCATTTTTATTTCTTTTTTTCTTTTATTTCTTTTATATCATTTTGGTTTCTAATTTTTAAAAATACTTCTAAGTGTCCAAAAATTCTGAAATAATTCATGGATGTTCATTTTAGTTTTCTTTAATTTTTCATATGTTTATTTTTTATTTATTTTATGCTGACACGTGTAAATAAATTCCCTCGTGTAATTAATCCATTTTAATTCCTTTTTGTGCATGCTGTCTTGTCCATTTTCCATAGTGATCCTCATTTTGAATTTTTGAGTGGTTCTTTTTGCTATGGACTCCTATTAGAGTGTAATTCATGTGTGATTTTTATTCTTATTTTTAGAAGCTTGTTCATTTGGTTTTGACCTTTGACTTGTGAGTGAAGTTTCTTAACCCTAGTTGTTGATTGAGCCCTCTTTTGGCTTGCATAGCTTATGAATTTCTTCCTATCCTTTTGGCATGTTGTTATATCATGATTGAAGACCTCTTGTTCAAAGTTGTGGAATTTTTGGGTGCATTGTTGGTTTAATTTGAATTTTGGTTCTTAACTTGTCCCATTTTGCTTCTTTTTGATCATAAGATCTCTCATTAGCTTAGAAGGGCACTTGTGCCAACTTCTTCATCTTATTTGGGGTCTCTTTAGGGCATTGATACCTTTCTGATCTTGGTTTAGGGTTTGTGTTTTGGAAGTCTTGTGTTTTTCTTACCTTTGAAGTTCATTCTTTCTTTTGTACATTCACCTCATTTCTTTGCTTCTTTCTCCCTTTAATGTGATTGGTTAGCTTTGTGCTTCTCTTCACTTCATCTCTCTTGATTCTAAAGCACTTCTTTAACTTGGATTTGGTTCTGGTCTTGCACCTTGAGTTGTTGTTTTGCTTATTTTGCTTTGCATCTTTCCTAAGTTTGCTTTGCTTTGCCATGTGTTTCATGTTGCTTCATATTGACTTGTATGCTTCTTTTCTCATTCTTGTGGCTTGCATTTGCATTGAGCTTTGGTATGTATGACTTCACTTCTGTTTGTATGATGTTGGCATGTCATTTTGTTCATTTTGTTTTTCTTGTATGCTTGTGTTACTAACCTTTTCAGGGGCTATGGTAAGTGAGAGGTGTGGATGTGATTCCCACATCTCCAAATCTCATATCTTCTCTTCTTATTCTTACTTGTGCTAACCTTTGATTGTTGGGCTTAGGCCTTACTTCCCCCCTCTTCTTTTCTTCTCTTCTTCTTTCTTTCTCCTTTAGGATAGGAAGCCACACTAACCTTAGGATATCCATGCATGACAACACTTAGGATTCTTTAGTCCCCCATTCGACTTTTGCCTTTGTGATCCTTTTGGTTTCTTTTCTCTTCTCATCTCAAAACTCTAAAGAAAACACCTAATAAAGTTTGAAGTGATATCTTGAACAATAGCCTTATCCCATGAGGTACTTGTAGTCTTCCCATCTTGGGATAGTACAAGCTTATCTTGTGATGCACAAGTCTGATCAAGATATCATCTTCACCAAGAAAATCATAAAACACACTTCTTCATTGTATATACCAAAAGCACTTAATAAGTTAATGAGTTAGTGAGCTTAAGCCCTAATCTCTGGTTTCAAGTTTTGGGGATCTTCTCCTTACTTGAGTGTGCTTGTTCTATTATTCCATCTTGGAATGTAGTGGCAAGTACACACTCCATGGAAAAGAGCTTGAGTTCACTTCCTTGTGACACACTCCTAAAAGCTTCATAAAAAACACAAACAAACAATAAGCGTCTTTTCCTTCGGGAATTCTTTTCTCATCTCCTTCGCTCTGTACGCGAACTTGCTCCTACTTGTCATTTTGCAAGACGGTTACGCACTCGTCGTCCGATTCTGCAACACCTGAGTATTGACATAGGCAGTTCAAGCCTTAATTCCCAAGCAATTTCTTTTCCACCCCTAGTTAGGGGAACTACGGCGTCTCTGATCCTCATTTTCCCGATGAGGTACGTAGGCAGCGGGGTAGGGCCCGTTCGAGCACAATCTTTATTTTCCCTACATTTTTCCTTTCCATTTCTTTCTCAGTTCCTTTATTCAGTTCATCTCCTTTTCTTTTGCAGCAACTTTCATTTCTTCACCCTTTGAAATAGTTTCTTTGCAAGCGTTGATCCCGCCGGGTACGGCGGACGATCTGGGTGCTAATACCTTCCCAGGTCGTAACCGACTCCCGAACTCAGTCTCTTTGGTTCGCAGGACCTGTGTCCTTCCTCTTCTTTCTTCTGGTTTGTGCAACATTACCATTCCCGTTCTTTCGGGATAAAAATTCCTGGCTAGCGACTCTATTCTTTTCCGCGCCACTTTCGCGTTTGTACCAGGATGGAAATCCGGGGAGCGACACTCATCATGAAGTAAATGAATCCCTATGGCAAAACAAAGCAAACATGAGAAGATACAAAGCAAAATAATCAAAAAAAAACCTCAAGGTGCAAGACCAGAACCCTAATTATGTTAGAAAAGTGTCTAAGGAACATGTGAGATGAAGAGAAGAAGGGCACATAATCAAATATTCACATCATGAGAAAGAAGGAGCAAAGGAAATGAGGTGATCATGCATAAGTGTGGAAGAACTTCAAGAACAAACAAAATACAAAATTCCCAAGGCACAAACCACAACCCAAGATCAGAGAGGTATCAACATCCTAATAAGGCTCTAAACAAGTTGAAGAAGTTGGCACAAGTGCCCTTCTAAGCTAAGGAGAGAACAAATAATCCAAAAGAAACAAAAAGGAACAAGTGAAGAACCAAAATTCAAAACAATTCAAGAGAGCATCCAAAAATTCCACAATCTTGCACAAATGATCTTCAATCATACTATAACAACATGCCAAAAGGAGGGAATGAGAATCAGAAGTTAAGCAAGTCAAATGAGGATTCAAACACGGATTAAGGTTAGAAAGCTTCACTCACAAGTTAGAGATCAAAATCAATTAAACAAAATTCTAAAAATCAGAACAAAAATCATCCATAAACTACATCTTATCATGAATCCAAAGCAAAAAGAATCATCCAAAAAATTCAAAATAGTGACCAAGATAGAAAATGAACAAGTCAGCATGCTTCAAAATGAAATAAAATGAATTAATTAAAAGGAACAATTAATTTCTGCGTGCCAATTAAAAAATAAATGGGAAATAAAAATACAAAAAATTAAAGAAAACTAAAACAAACACTCATGAATTTTTTTATAATTTTTTATGACCTAAAACTATTTTTAAAAATTGAAAACCAAACTGAAATTAAAATGAAAACAAAAAGAAATAAAAATAAAAGAATGAGCCAGGGGGTGCGTATAGAAAGGGATTCCAGTTCATTTCTCATTGGGCTCAAAGTCAGGGGGGTGGGAATAGCCATTGAGGCTCATTGGATCCTACGCATCTCACAATAGTTATGATGGATATTCAAAAATGCTGGAAAAAATGAGAACCAAAAGATCAATCTCACGCATCCAAGTCAGTCAACAAAACTAAACAAGTCAAACCATCTGTGGATCTCATCACACGCACACATCAATTATTGTGGACTGGCAAACATGCAGCATTATAGGGCAATTAGAAAGTCATGTGAGAGAGAGGACCTCTCATTAATGTGCTGGCAACACAATACCCGTCCAGATCACAAATCCAATGGTCCATGTTCATCTTCTTCATGAAAACTCAGGTCAAACAATTTCCAGAATCCGGTGACCGGAGCTAGGGCTCCGGCACCGGAAAATTTAAATCAAGAACAAATCACAACATAAATGATTCAAAATCTCCAGATCAACTCAATCAAGCATGCTGAATCCAAATATACTCATGAAAATCACAATGGATCACAAACTAAGCTGGATCGAAGACAAACAGGTCTGACCATAAAACTTCAAATCATCATAAAACACTCAATTCTCAAGCATTTTCTAAACAAAATAGCACAGAATCATCAGCACAACCAACAGATCACAATGCACACATTTAATTTCATTTCCAGATCCACGAATTTCAGAGCTTACCTGAGCTTGCAGATCTTTCAAATCACCAAAATAAGATCCCTCCAGCTGCAGATATACTCCTTCTAACCTCTCCTTGCAAAAGAAATGCAAGAGAGAGCTTGAATTGCTCTAGATCTTGAAATTTGAGAGCAACTGCACTTGAATGGCACCTCTTGAAATCTTGAGCTTCAGCTTAAATCAATGGTGGATTAATGATCCTTATGCTTCAAGGATTCAGAATATGCAATTTGCTTTATGAATGAGTGAGAGAGTGATGAGATTCGAAGAGAAATGCTTGAGGTGCAAAAACTCTAGAGTGATGAAAATGTGATGAATCTGAGCCAAAAGAAAACCCTAGCTGCTTATATATCATGCCAAATTATCACTGATGAAAAATAAGAGGAAATGCACGTGAGAGGAGAGTGTGAGGATGAAATTACAAACTTGGCAAGATTGGTGTGAAGTCATGAAACACTCGTGCATCCTTCTCATTCTTTGCACATGTCAAATCACAATCCAGCCCTTGGTTCAAAAATGAAAGCATCTTGGCCCTTGGATGTGAGGGTCATGCATTTTTCATGATCATGCAAATTTTCCTTTTGTGAATTACACCTCATCCCATGCATGGATTTGTTGATATTTTTGGAGCAAACCAATTCTTATGCAATGCCTTGTGGCAATGTGATCATATTTGGTCCATAACAACACTTGAAAACAAGTTACATGAAGTTTTGCATTTGTGAAAGGCTTAGAATTCATGCCATGCCCTAAAAAACAAGAGATTTTCGAATGGCTTATCTCACAAACCATGAGGGCTATGAAAATGCTCTTGTACTTTTTAAAAATGGGAGGCTTTAATCTTGAATTTTCATGTTTGGTGGTGATCCATTTGAAGCTTTTTTCACCAAGTTATGTTCACTTGAAAATTAGGGCAAAAAGTTACTAAAAATGGAAAATCTCATGACCAAACTTATGCCAAAAATGCAAAACACCTCAAAACCTATTGATTATTGATCTTTGATCTTTCCAAACCTCTTTTAAAGTTATAAGAACATCCCTTGGATTGAAAAATAGGATTGGACCTTTTGAAATTTCACGGTTGACTTCTAGAATGCACAGTTGACCAATTTCTTCATTTACAAGCAACTGAAGAAATACCTGACTTCCACAAGGAATTTTCTCACCAAATTTCATCCCTAGGATCCTCTTAACATATGAGAGACTTTTCCCAAATGAAATGGCCAAAGTCACAAGGTTTTCATGCTTGAAACTCAAACCCTAATTTGGGATCATTGTGTAGGAGCTTTGCCCTAGCCTGAATTCCTTGATGATCTCTCAACCTTCTGGGCTTTTGTGAATGATCTTGAACTTGTGAATGCAATGTAGACTCCCCATAGGACTTGAACAAATCCATTGGACCCCTTGTTATAGCTTGAAATGCTTCAAATCCCTCCACAGATGATCATATGCCTAATGCTAGGTCATGAGAATATTATGCCTCATCTTTCCATGCTAAGATGCCAAGAATATGATATGCTTATGATGAATATGATATGATATGATGATTAAAAGGAAGAGGGAAAATTTGGGGTGTTACAGCCAACTCAAGTAGTACCGATGTATCAACAAGCGGCTCCAGTGGTTCCAGCCTATCAACCAATGCTCAACAATCCAGGCTATCAACAAGCACCCAATGCTTCAGCATATCATCAGAGGACTCCAGCTCCTCATCTGAATTCCAACTTTCAGAATAGAAGACCAGGAGGAAGGCCTCCTAATCCTCAGATCCCTATGACCTATACTGAATTATATCCCTCACTACTAAAGAGAGGCTTGGTTACTCCAAGGCCTTTGGGTCCTCCACCGGATCCGCTCCCACCAAGTTACAATTCAAGCGCCCACTATTTATTCCATGAAGGTGCTCCAGGGCATGATTTGGAAAATTGTATCGCTTTGAAGTATGTTGTGAAGGATTTAATGGATAAAAACATTTTGTCATTTGGAAATACTTGTCCGAACGCAAAAAATAATCCTCTACCCAAACATGGGTCCATAAATGCCATTGTTGATGAATCTGACAAAGATTTGATTTTCGAGGCCACAGAGATCAAAACCCCGCTTAGAGGCTTCCATGCGAAGTTAGTAGAGGCGGGTATGTTGAAGAACTATCATAAGAATTGTGAAGTTTGTGCTAATAATCTAAAGGGATGCGAACCGGTCTTGAGAGATGTTCAAAGTTTGATTAATCTGGGTGTTTTACAAGTAAGCGGTCGTGTGAAGAGGAATGAAGTGGCAATGATTGAACCCATCTTCAACTTGCCTGAATCTGATTCTACCATAGCACCAGTGGTGAACATGCTTGAATCCCCGAGAGTTCAACCCGTCTTTAATATGCCAGAACCCATGGTGCCCATTTTCAATTTACCAGAACCAAGGATTGAGCAAAGGAGTAACCCTTTCTTTTATGAAGATACCAAAGTCGTTCCATGGAAGTATGATACAGGGGGAGTTCATCAGAAGTGTGAACAGGCTGGTCGGAAGGAAAGTTTAAAGGTGGCAAGTGCTGACATAGCAGGTGCAAGTCGTTTAACTCGCAGTGGTCGCGTTTATACTCAGCAAGTCAATACAGTTCCACCCGTTCCACCTAAAAAAGGCATTCCCGTTGTTGCCAACAAGGATAAAGGTTTGGTCTTGGAAGAAGAGGATGCAAAATTTCTCAGAATCATTAAGAAGAGTGATTACAAGGTTATTGATCAGCTACATCAAACGCCTTCCAAAATATCTATCTTATCACTTTTTATGCATTCGCCGGCCCACTGAGGTGCTCTCCAGAAATTACTAGCCCAAGCTCATGTTACGCATGATATAACTGTGAATCAGTTTGACGGGGTCATTGCCAATATCACTGCATGTAACAATCTCAGCTTCAGTATGGAGGATCTTCCAAAGGATGGCTTGGACCATAACCATGCTCTCCATATATCTATGAAATGCAGAGAGGATACTCTAGCAAGAGTTCTTGTGGATACATGATCTTCATTTAAAGTTTTTCCGAAAAGAACACTTGCTAAGTTATCTTATCAAGGGGCAGAGATGAGGCCCAGTGCACTGATTGTGAAAGCTTTTGATGGGTCAAGGAGGACTTTTATCGGAGAAGTAGACCTGCCGATATTGATTGGACAACAGGTGTTCAAAATCACTTTTCAGGTTATGGATATTAATCCTAATTACAGTTGTTTGCTGTGAAGACCTTGGATTCATGCCGCTGAGGCAGTCACTTCTACCCTACACCAAAAGATGAAGTTTGTGGTCGATAACAAGCTGGTAACTGTGTCCGGGGAAAAAGGCCTCATGGTTAGCAACCTTTCTTCCTTTAGCTATATTGAGGCTGATGAAGATGCTTTGGAAACTGCTTTCCAAGCTCTTGAGATAGCCAATGTGGTCCTTATGGATGTAGAGGAACCAAAGGGGAAGGGTATTCCATCTTTTGAATCGCTGAAGAGTACCATTTCCACTATTGAAGAAGGAAGCCATGAAGTTTGGGGTGATGTCATTGAAGTCAAGATGAAGCTAGATCGCTACGGGTTGGGTTACAAACCAACTCACGCGAAGGAAGGAGCATCAACCTCCGTTAAAGGACATCCAAAGACCATTCAAGAGGTGTTTTCCAGTGTCGGATATCAGATCAATGCAATTAGTGGGGATGCTGAAGATGAAGATGTGGATCATTTGGTGTATCAGTGTGAAACAGCTTGGGGCAATTGGGAGGCAGTTGAGATCCTAGAATTTTTTCCACTGTCAAAGTAATTTATTGTTTTCTTTAAATGTTTTCAAAGTTCCCTAGCTCTTCCCAAGGCTATGGGATCATTTTTTAGGGCCCCTTCTCATTTTCAAGTTATTCAATCAATGAAGGCATTTTGTTAAATTCTTATTTTGTTTTATTTACTGCTTTTTCTCTTTTCACCTTTAAAAGGAAAATGGCGATCTTTCAAAAACAAATAAAAAGTTTTCCTTGCATCTGTCTGTTTTCACTTTTAATAAAAGCAAATCATTCCCATATGCAGAAAAAATGAAAACCCTGTTGAATCCAATGACTCTATATTCTCTCCTAACTTTGATTCGCCCATCTACCAAGTGGAAGATGAAAGTGAGGAAGATTGTGACATTCCCGAAGAACTGGAAAGATTGGTTGAGTATGAGTACACGGATCTTTAGCCACATAAGGAGCAGGTAGAGACCATCAATCTTGGCACTGATGAAGACAAGAAGGAAGTCAAGATTGGTACAACACTTGGGGCGGACGTCCAAGAAAGTTTGGTCAAGCTTCTCAGAGAGTATGTGGATGTGTTTGCATGGTCGTATCAAGATATGCCCGGCTTAGACACAGACATAGTGGTCCACAAGTTGCCTCTTCGACCATATTGTCCTCCAGTAAAGCAAAAGCTCTGAAGAACAAGACCAGACATGGCTCTGAAGATTCGAGAAGAGGTCAAAAGACAATTTGATGTTGGATTCCTCGTAGTTGCGAAGTACCATGAATGGGTAGCTAACATAGTTCCAGTCCCTAAAAAGGATGGCAAGGTTAGAATGTGCGTGGACTATAGGGATTTGAACAAAGCCAGTCCAAAAGACGATTTCCCTCTTCCGCATATTGATACTTTAGTTGACAACACTACTAAGTTTGTTGTTTTCTCCTTCATGGATGGGTTTTCAGGATACAACCAGATCAAGATGGATCCTGATGAAATGGAAAAGACTACCTTCATCACACCATGGGGAACTTATTGTTACAAGGTCATGCCATTTGGTCTCATAAATGCAGGAGCCACTTATCAGAGGGCAATGGTTACCCTTTTCCATGATATGATGCATAAAGAGATAGAAGTTTATGTGGATGATATGATTGCCAAATCACAGAGTGAGGAGGATCATTTGAATCATCTCCTGAAGTTATTCGAGCGCCTCACAAAGTTCCAACTGCATCTGAATCCAGCTAAGTGTGCCTTTGGTGTCCGATCAGGAAAGTTGCTTGGTTTTATTGTTAGTCAGCAAGGAATTGAAGTCGATCCGGACAAGGTCAGAGCAATCCAAGAAATGCCAGCTCCAAAAATAGAAAAGCAAGTCAGAAATTTCCTCGGAAGATTGAACTACATCTGCAGATTTATCTCCAACATGACTGCTACATGTGAACCTTTATTCATGTTGCTTCGAAAGGATCAAGCAATTGAATGGAATTCTGATTGTAAACAGGCTTTTGAGAAGATTAAGGTTTACCTACAGGAACCTCCTATCTTGATCCCACATACTCCAGGGAAGCCTCTCTTCATGTATCTGACTGTACTTGAGGGATCTATGGGTTGTGTATTAGGCCAACAGGATGAAACTGGTCGCAAGGAACATGCCATTTATTAATTAAGCAAGAAGTTTACAGATTGTGAAAGCAGCTATTCACTTTTAGAGAAGACTTGTTGTGCTTTGGCATGGACTTCCAGATGCCTCAGACAGTACATGATTTGTCACACTACTCTATTGATCTCGAAAATGGATCCAATAAGGTACATTTTTGAAAAGCTCGCCCTGACCGGAAGACTCGCCCGTTGGCACATGTTGTTATCTGAATACGACATCCAATATGTAACCCAGAAGTCTATCAAGGGAAGTGTTTTGTCTGATTACCTTGCTGATCAACCTGTTGAAGATTATGAACCTTTGAAATTTGATTTCCCAGACGAGGACATTATGTTGATAAAGGACTGTGAAGTTCCAAGTCCATATGAAGGTCCCGATCCAGGTTCTCGATGGAAGGTGATGTTAGATGGTTCCTCTAATTACATGGGGCATGGTGTGGGAGCAGTTTTGATGAATCCTGATGGTGGTTATACTCCTTTCACAGCCAGATTATGTTTTGAATGTACGAACAACATTGCGGAGTATGAAGCATGTGTTTTGGGTATTGAAGCTGCAATTGATACTAGAATCAAGATCCTTGAAGTATATGGAGACTCAACTTTGGTGATCTACCAAGTCAAAGGTGAATGGGAAACCCGTGATGAGAAGTTGATCCCATACCGTGCCCACATTGTGGAATTGATCAAATACTTTGATGAAGTCACTTTCCATCACATTCCAAGGGCGGAGAATCAAATTGCAGACGCTTTGGCTATGTTGGCCTCTATGTTTCAAGTCAGATTTCTTAATGAAGCTCCACTCATTACAATTGAGAGAAAAACTACACTAGCCTATTGTCTACTGGTCGAAGAAGAAACTGATGAGAAATCGTGGTTATATGACATTAAGAACTACTTGCAAAATCAGGAGTACCCAGCGGATGCAACAACTCTAGACAAGAACACTCTGAGAAGATTGGCGTCCAAGTTTTTCCTCAGCAACAATGTGCTTTATAAGAGAAATCATGATATGGTTCTGCTCAGATGTGTGGACAAGCGCGAAGCAGACTTATTGATCAGAGAAATCCATGAAGGATCATTTGGAACACATGCCAATGGACATGCCATGTCCAGGAAGATCTTGAGAGCTGGAGACTTCTGGTTGACCATGGAATCAGATTGTTTCAAATAAGCCAAGAAGTGTCATAAATGTCAGATTTATGCTGACAAGGTGCACGTACCTCCGACCCTTTTGAATGTTCTATCATCATCCTGGCCTTTATCAATGTGGGGCATCGATATGATAGGGGAAATTGAGCCTAAAGCTTCCAACGGTCACCGGTTTATCTTGGTTGCGATCAATTACTTTACCAAGTGAGTAGAAGCAGCTTCCTATACCAATGTGACAAAGCAAGTGGTTGACCATTTCATCTAGAACTAAATTATCTGCCGTTATGGAATCCCAAGTCGGATCATCACAGATAATGGGACCAATTTGATCAACAAGACGATGAAAGAGTTGTGTGAGACATTCAAGATTGAACACCATAACTCTTCTCCTTACCGTCCGAAGATGAACAGAGCTGTTGAAGCTGCGAACAAGAACATCAAGAAGATTCTGCAGAAGATGGTGAAAACTTACAAAGACTGGCATGAGATGTTACCGTATGCCTTACACGGATACAGAACATCAGTTCACACTTCGACAGGGGCAACCCCTTTCTCTTTGGTGTATGGGATGGATGTAGTTCTCCCTATCAAAGTAGAGATACCATCTTTGAGGATTTTGATGGAAACCAAACTGGAAGAAGTTGAGTGGGTCCAAAATAGATATGACCAACTGAACCTCATTGATGAAAAGAGAATTACCGCCATGTGTCATGGCCAGTTGTACCAGAAGCGTATCAAGAGAGCATTCGACAAGAAAGTCCATCTCCGAGAATTCAAAGAAGGAGACCTTGTACTCAAGAAAATCTTGTCAGTCCACAAAGACACGCGTGGAAAATGGAGCCCTAACTATGAAGGCCCGTATGTTGTGAAGGTGGAATTCTCCGGAGGCTCCCTAATCCTCACAACTATGGATGGGGAACAACTTAAACACCCGGTGAATTCTGATGCAGTCAAAAAATATTATGCCTGAATAAAGCCTGATAGGTCGAAAACCAGAAATGGCGACCTAGGCAAAAATGGGTATCCCGGTGGATCAATACCTATGAAGGAGATCCAGGCAAAAGTTAGGGATAAAAAACAAAAAATGAGAGCTCGCTAAGTTGAAAACCCGAAAGGGCGGCTTAGGCAAAAAAGAGCGTCCCGGTGGATTGAAAACCCGAAAGGGCGGTCCAGGCAAAAATTAGGGACAAAGGCATTTTACTATATCAGATGGTGTTTACCATTATTGAAGATCATTACCTGGAGACCAATCCTGCTTTTTTCAGAAGCGAGGTGTTAAGCTGTCTTAGTTATTAGGGATTATAGTGGTCGTTGGATTCAATGTAGACCTTTCCCCATTTCCATTTTCAAATTGTAATTTTCCATGGAGCTCTTGCTGTTGGCAAGCTACCATTCTTGAATGAAATACAACATTTGCCTTCAAACTTTGCCTTTCAGTTTCTTATTTTCTCTTATTATGCAAAATGTCTTTACTGAATTACCATTTAACTCTGAAAATGACAAATATTTTAGAAAATATTTTTTGGAAACACATGAAAAACTTTCAAATTTCTTTGACTTTAGAAATACTGAAAAAATATTATGTCTTCTAAAAAACCCTTGGCTTGCAGCAACACTCTCATGCCATTATTACACAACTCCCCATAAAGAATTAAAAGCTGGTAGCACTCTTGGATGGATCCTAAGACCAAACATTGAGTTCCAATTTCAAAGACATCCCCCCAGCATCTTTCGTATTGCTCGTCTAAGTATCGGTGTTGAGATCCTACTCTCCCTTGCTTTATCAAAACTCTCTGTCTCCCTAGAGTTAGAATTTGCATATCATGATCATTCGCATCATGCTCAATCATACACATTTGACATAATCATTTATCTTTCCCCAGTTGTTGTATGTCTGACTCCGGGTCCAGATTACTGTCAATCTTCATTTTGAAATCCATTGTCGTTGGTACCCTGAAGTGTGGTTAACCAATGTTTTTTTTCCAGCAACACTGATATCCCCTGCAGAGGCCCTCCTTGATATGTACCTTAGTACCACCAATATTTTCTTTTAAGCCCAATTATCATTGGCATAAATCCTTTAAGTTGTTTGCTTAAGATTTATGGTGGTTTAATTCAACACGCATTTGTGTTTTCCTGATGGTTCTTGAAGGTTTTCTTTGAACTCTTCATTTAGGGAATTTCCATAGGTTGGGCGTTTAACTTGTTGAAAACTCCAACATTTATTCTTATCTGCCAGCCGGTCGCTTAGAGTCGTTGATTTATATTTGAGTACGTTGCTTTCTACTCCCAGTATCACTTGGTCGCATTGAGCCACTGCCCAGACACTGTATTCGTCTTCTTTATCCTCAACATCAACAGTTACACTTGAACCTGTTGATTTACCACTTTGGATTATTTGTCTGTTATTTTATTTCACGACCGCCGTGTCGATTACTGTTTATTTCATTTTACCGACTGTCGTGTCGACACCTGTTATTTATTTCTTCAACCGCTGTGTTGAGTTTCATTTTTCCCCAACCGCCGTGTCGATGTCTATTATTTCATTTTCCCGACCGCTGCGTCAAAGTCTGTTATTTCATTTCCCGACCTCCGTGTCGACGTCTGTTATTTTATTTCCCGACCGCCGTGTCAACGTCTGTTATTTCATTTCCCGACCGCCGTGTCGACGTCTGTTATTTTATTTCCCGACCGCCGTGTCGACGTCTGCTATTTTATTTCCCGACCGTCGTGTCGATGTTTACTATTTTATTTTCCGACCTCCGTGTTGATGTTTACTATTTTATTTCCCGACCGTCATGTCGATGTCTGCTATTTTATTTCCCGATCGCCGTGTCGATGTCGGCTTTTTTATTTCCCAACCGTCATGTCGATGTCTGCTATTTTATTTCTCGACCACCGTGTCAATGTCTGCTTTTTTATTTCCTGACCACCGTGTCGATGTCTGCTATTTTATTTTCCAACCACCGTGTCGATATCTGCTATTTTCTTTCCTGACCGCCGTGTCGATGTCTGTTATTTTGCTTTCCCAACCGCCATGTAGATGTCTGTTATTTTATTTCCCGACCGCCGTGTCGATGTATGCTATTTTATTTCCCGACCACTATGTCGATGTCTGCTATTTTATTTCCCGACCGCCGTGTCAATGTCTGCTATTTTATTTCCTGACCGTCGTGTCGATGTCTGCTATTTTATTTCCCGATCGCCGTGTCGATGTCTGTTATTTTAATTTCCCAACCGCCGTGTCGATGCCTGTTATTTTATTTCCTGACCGCTGTGTCGATGTCTGTTATTTTGCTTTCCCGACCGCCGTGTCGATGTCTGTTATTTTTCTTTCCCGACCGC
The DNA here is from genome assembly GCA_963966055.1 of Lathyrus aphaca. Taxonomy (NCBI): domain Eukaryota; kingdom Viridiplantae; phylum Streptophyta; class Magnoliopsida; order Fabales; family Fabaceae; genus Lathyrus; species Lathyrus aphaca. The sequence goes on along the minus strand of OZ014524.1, from coordinate 480,075,996 downwards.
CGTGTCGATGTCTGTTATTTTATTTCCTCATCGTCGTGTCGAGTTTTGTCTTCCCACCCGCCGAGTCGATGTCTTTTCAACTATTTTTCTCAACTGCTGAGTTGTTGTATTGGGATCCCCAGTAGTCACCCTTGAACTTGCTAACTCATCACTTCAGATAGTCCGTTCTCGTTCGTAGTGTCAGTCGGTCGCATCAAGCCATTACGTTTTACTAAGAACCTTTTTCTTGCTATCATAGGGTGTCAGTCTGTCTTTAATCTTATGTTCGGAATTTCTGTTTTGTTTCCTGTCTTTTATTATTCTTAGTGCCAGCAGTTACATTTGAACCTGTTGACTTATCCCTTTGAATACTTCTTGTTCTCGTCTCTTGGTTCCCAGCATATTGTTAACCCCAGTGAGTCTTCACCCTTAATTTCGTTTCTGTGGATCACCATTACATTTTATCTTCATCATTTCCCGCATACAGCATATTCATCATTAAAAAAAGCAGCATGCTAGGGTTCATTGCATCTCACACGTCATATCCCTAGCAAAACGAGGAGTCCCTCATAAGTTCATAGCATACCATTGCATTTAGGGGCAAAATTTTCGGTTATTTCTATATTTAAATACCTTTCACTCCGATTTTATGAGGATTAACATCACTCATTCTATCTGGTAAAGTTATTTAAATAGGGGCAACTGTCACACCACAAATTTTACCCCTAACATTTAATCATGCATTTTTTAATTGATTTCATCGTTCGATATCTTTTTTTATATATATTTATTTTAACTCTTATTTTTAGAATTTGTCCCAATTTAAAAAAAAAAGATAGTTTATTTCACTTTATGATTTATTTATTTTTACATTTAGTTCAATGACAATATTAAGTATTATAGAATTAGTCTAGTTTTGATTTAGTTAATTATAATTAATTTATATTTTAATTAAATTTTAGAATTTGGATAATTTTTAACGTAGTTTAATTTTTAGATTATATTTTATTAGATTGATAATTTTTATTTTATTTTATTTATCTTTTAGTTATATTTTATTTGTAATTAGGTTTTATCCTTTATAATTTTAGTTTAGTTTAGATTTTATTTTTAAGATAGTTTATTTAGTTTGATAATCTTTTTTAATTTTAGATTAATTTTGCATTAGTTTATTATTTTATTTTATTTTATTAAATAGTTTATGGTTTAATTTCATTTTGTCCTTTCATTTGCTTTTTTCTTTTCTTTTTTATAAAAAATAATAATAAAAAATGTCATTTAAATTGTGGTGAGATCCTCTGTATTATTACTGTATCAGTAAAAAAACAACATTTTCTCTGCACCTCACAAAACCATACAAAACGTAAAACTTTTGTTCTACCCATCCCACCTCTTTGACCAAAACCTGCAGAGTTTGTACAACAGTTCAAACATGAAACTTGAAGATATCCCTCTTGCCACAAGATAACACAATCTACAGATCCCCAATAGCCATAGACGCTGCACTACCAAGGTACACATAACACACAACCTTACATCAAAATAGAAAACCAAGTCCATTTTGCATTTCATGCCAAACCAAAAAACTCCCCAGGCCAATACATAAACCTGTGATTGTTGCTCCACTACTCCTCAGTCTACATTCTGTGCATATCAGATCAACCATCAGTCCAAAGGCAACACTCCAAAAATATCACAAAAATAGCAAAATATAATTCTACTATGAGAAAGATATTTGACATATGGTAAAGAAACACTTGAAGTTTGAATTGATAAGAGGGGGGACTAAAAAGGGGGTCGAGGGGGAACAAAAAAACCCACCTTCAAAAAAATTGCAAGCGACATCAAATCAAAAGGAAAAAACTCTTCATCTGAGACACGAAAAACTCTGTGTAATAACAAACACAAACCTTGAAACCTTTGCAATCTTCTCAACTCCTTCAAGGACCTTCATCAGAAACAATTCACAAACCTCCATAACATAAAAAGCATTCCTACTCCATCGAAACACAAACCACCACCACCTGAAAGAAACTCAATCTACCATCCTCTTTTCCGAAACAACCGTCGCCGCTGACAAGCAAGAGAGTCGTCGCCGTTTTGATTCACGAGAAGGGACCGAGAGAGAGAAAGAGAGTGAGATAGCAGAGTGAACCGCGAAGAGAGAACGCGGAAGGAAAATAACCGCCATGAAGTGTAGCGGCGAGAAGCAGATAAGACAGGGAGAGGCGTTGATTTGAAGAGGGTATCGTTTTACCCTTCCTTTACCTTTTTTTATCAGTAATCGTATTTTATATTTTTATTTTCTTTTCTAATAACCCTTCTTTTTTTTCTCTCCTTTCTATTTTTCTTTTTTAGTTATTTTTATTAATTACTATTAATTTTAAATTTAATTGGATTTGAATGGAGAATTTTAATCACTATTAACTATATCATTATTTATTTCCTTATTTCTCTCATTATCATAATTTATTAGATTTCTAAAAAACATTTAATTAAAAAAAAGTATATTAATTGTTGGAAAGTGGTTGACCGACCTTTATGTAGGAAATTAGGTTATATATTTTTGTTTGTTTGTTTTTTTTATTATGTCTTTTATTTTAGTAATTAAATATAATCATGATAGTATTTTTTATTTGTTTTACTCTTTAAGTGATTAGATTCCACCTTTGTTTTATATTTTATCAAAATATATTAGTTTTTTTAATATTATATATATATATATATATATATATATATATATATATATATATATATATATATATATATATATATATATTATCATTGTTATTATAATTAATATTTTTATTAGGTATTATTATAATTAATATGTGTTTATTATTTATATTTAAATGATTTTTTTTATTATGTTTCTAATTTTTTTTTATTGGGCCTAGCCCATTTATTTTATATTTTTTATTGCTAATTAAACCTTAGTAGCTCTAAGTCATTTTTTAGATAGTTAGGTATTTAGATTTTAAATAAATAAGTTGTTCTTTCTTAAAATTTGATTGTTTGTTTGTTCTTTTTGTTATTTAATTTTAAATGTTCAAAAATCCAAAAATATAAGTATTCCGTTGCTTACTTTACACTTTGCCTTGCTTTATGGTCGACTTTGCTTGATAATTTATTTCACGATGTTTTGTCGTGCATCTTTCGTTTTTCTCGTTTTTGACGATTCTGACCTATTCCAAGGGAAATGATCATTTATTGACTTCTCGTCATTCACGTGCATGCTTAAACAGTCATATAATATCATTTACTTCGCATTTATCAAAACCCTAATTCGACCTTAGGACATAATCCTTCAACTTTATCATAGATAGCCATTAATCTCTTCTCCCTTCACAATTTTCAACTCTTTGCAATATTCAAACCTTTTTTCAAAGCTAAATAACGAGGAACTGAACTTCGGAATCTAGCATTTCGCGGGTTCTTTAATGAATCACTCTTGAGGCTAGCCTTCGAGTTGTGTTTCATTTACTCCTTCGTTTCTAAAAATATTAAACCCTAATTTGTCCAAAATAATCGCAAAACGTCTTAATCATTTCATAATTAATTAACGTAAGAACTAAACTCAGGAATCTAGCATTCCTCGGGTTTTTGAATTGAATTATTGTTGGGGCTAGCCCTCGATTTGTAATTCATTCGCTCTTTCATTTTCAAAACGTAAATCTCTAATTAAAATCGTGAAAGAACTAAACTCAGGAATCTAGCATTCCTCGGGTTTTTGAATTGAATTACTGTTGGGGCTAGCCCTCGATTTGTAATTCATTCGCTCTTTCGTTTTCAAAACGTAAATCTCTAATCAAGATCGTGGAAGAACTAAACTCAGGAATCTAGCATTCATCGTGTTTCTGAATTGCATTACTGTTGGGGCTAGCCCTCGATTTGTAATTCATTCGCCCTTTCACAATGAGAATACAATTTTAAACTTACCAACAAAACGCAAATCATTTATAATTAATCAACGAATAACTGAAGTCTGGAGTCCAGCACTCCACAGGTCCTTGAATGCAATCACTCTTGAGGCTAGCCCTCGTGTTGTGGTCCATTCGCCTTTCGTTTTTAAAACACCTTAACAAGGGTCAAACCCTTTTCTTTAAACGAACATTGTTCAAATCATTCTATTTCGCAAACAAGCTAGCGCTTCAGCCTCCACTGCGAGTATAAGCCAACGCTTAGCAGTAGAATGCATTTTAAACAATCGTTCAATTAAAAAACCACCAACCGTAGTTGCACGAACTACGAAGCTCTGACTTTCCCATTGCACGAGGGAATACGTAGGCACAGGGATTTTAATCCTTCGCGAGCACAATAATAAAAAATTTAATCTTTCCCCCGTAATATTAATAATAATAAACTTTAACTTTCCTTTAGAACAAATATATTAACAAAATTTAGAATGCAAAGACTTAGATCAACATTTAATCGCATAGTTAGCTAAGAGGTTCCCGTTGAGTACAACGAACGTGAGGAGTGCTAATACCTTCCCCTTGCGTAACCGACTCCCAAACTTAGAATTTGGTTTCGTGGACCATTTCATATCCTTCCTTTAGGTTGTATCTATATCTCCCTCTTTTTTTTAATTAGAAAAAATAGAATTAGGTGGCGACTCTGTTGTTTCTTTCCGCGTCCATCGCGAGGATCGTATTTTTTCGAGGTACGACAATATGGCTTCTTTTTGCAAAAAGTAAAAAGTTGTGTACTATGAGTATGTGCACGGGTCAGAGCTGGTTTGAAGGGGTGTCTTTTCTCATCCAGCTTCAAGGAGAGCCATGGGATTGCTTAAAGTGATCTGAAGTGATTGAATGGTGAGATTGGATTGGTTTTGCAAATTGGCCCCTTTGGAAATTTTGTGAAGATTGCTCATAGAAACTTGTGATCCAAGGCATGAATTTGGTCAAGCAATGTTGTGTTATCATGTAATGAAGCTTAGAAGTGGATTAGAGGTCATAAGAGGTCTTGAAACTTGATTTGGCAAAAATCCCTCTTTGGCATAAACTTGAAAATTACAAGATTTTTCCCAACTTTGAAACATCATATATTGAGTTCTAGGATGAATCAAGAGGAGTTATTGTACTTTTTTAAAATGGGAAGATCCAATCTACAACTTTCATGTTTAAGGATTTTTCATTTGAAGCATTTTAGATCAAGAAAGAGGAGGTTGAAAATCTTTCCCAAAATGGAAAGTTTTCATTACAATTCATGTCCAAAAATGGAAAGTTTGCAAATGGCTTGAAATTCTTCAATCTTGTGAACTTCTAACCACTTCTAAGATCAAATAAAGATCATAGAACCTCAAATTGATGAAGATGACCCTTTGGTTCCATTGTTGGGGGCCTCAGATGCCCTGATTCTGACTTTTCTTTCACAATAAGTTACCAGTTGATCAGATGACTTCCACAATGAATTTCTTCATCAAATTTGGTACACATGATCCTTATAACATATTAAGACCATTAGAATCAATAATGACCAAAAAATTTGAGTTTTAAGGGCCTCAAACCCAAAACCCTAATTTTAGGTCATTTGTGCAGAAAACCCTAGCCTGCCTGGACCTCTGTGCAATGCTTTGGGATATCTTGATTTTAATGAACTTTGGGGAGCATAATATGATCATAGAACACTCATGGACCCTCTTGTAAAGCTTCAAGGCCTTTGAGATGACTCATATCACTTTTTGGATTCTCCTGATCACAAATCCTAATTGCAGCTATGCAGATGAAATAAACTTTATAATATGAGATGGTATGTTTATGCAATGCAAAGTGAAAGTATCACAAGCCATGGTGTGAGAAAAAAGGTGAGGGAAAATTTGGGGTGTTTACACATGGCTCAAGAAGAGTTGACATGCTTTACGGATATCCATTCTAAACGAATCTATAGTTACAAGATCATAAGTAAAACATTATGGTTAAAAGAGTTACACAAAGGATAAAGATATTTTTGTGTATCTATCTTCAACATCTCTTAGTACTATGGAGTAACAAAGATATTTGTACAAGTTATCTCTTCCAACAACTAGTATTTTATATCTACTATATAAGTAACTGAAGATTCAATCTGGAACCAACAATAAGGAAATAAAGAAAAAGATCCAAGAAGAAAAGAAATGGTTCACGCTTCTATCAGAATGGAAGAATAATGTAACACCCCAAAATTTTTCCTCTCATTTTCATGTCATTTAGCATATCCTTTCATACATTGCATTGTATTTAGATCACAATTGCATCTTAAACATACATGAACATACATCTCCATTTGAGCTTTCATAGGTTGAGACTTACCTTTATTTCTTCATGCGGCACGTGCACAAGAATCTCAAAAGAAGCCAAAAGTTCTCGGTTGATTCAGAGGAGTTTAAGCAGAATATCAGTTTTATGATGCAGTTTGCAAAAGTTGTAACTTATGCTTGGAAACTCATTTTGGCTTGAAACTCAATAGTTTAGACCGTTTCGGTATTCTCTACAACTTTTGTGTTTGGCTCAGAGGCCAATTCATCAAGGAAAATGGTGGGAATTATTTGTTTCTGAAATTTCGGTTTCGCCGATTAACTGTGCTAGCGATATTCAAGAGTTTGTAACTTTTGATTGGGTCAACATGTCTGAGAGATTCATTTGCCAAAAGTTCCGTCTTGATATCCTTTCCAAATTTTGGGTTTTGGTCAAGAACTAATTCTTTGAAGAAGATCTCCGAATGTGCGAGTTTTTAGAGGCGACATTGTGAAAAACAGTGTTGAACCAGTGAGTTTTGAACACTAAAAAATTCATAACTCTTGGCTCGTTCATCAGATTGATGTCGTTTCAGTGCCTAAAATTCCGTTTAGATGTTATCTTCATTATTTTAATTCATTTTGGGTTAGGTACGAGTGGAAGGATCTCGAAAATGTGAATTACCAGTAAGGTTCTTTGATGCAGTGCACTGTCTGTCAGATTTTGTAAAATTCATAACTCGGTCAATTTTCATCGGATTGCACCCGTTCTTGAAGCGTTGGTTCACCAATTTTATCATCTTCAAGTTCAAAGACAAACTCGAGTTTGAACAGTGCTCCAAAGATTGTCGTTTTGGTTTATTTCACAAAATTGAAGTGTTGAACCGAAGAAAAAGGTTGAAAGTGGTTTCATGAGAGAATTCATATCTTCCTCTTCGTTTGTCCATTTGAGCTTACATTTTAACACTAGGTCACTGACTCATCGATTCGAGATTATGCTCCGAAGAGGTTGACCTCGTCACATTTTCTAGTAGCGGACACCAAATAAGTTGAAAAAACAACTTATTCAGTGACGTCTTGCAGCTTAAACGTATCGATCGCAATCGATTTGGATCGTATGACGTCCTTTCTTTTTGCGTTGCAACCGTGATTCGGAGGGGGACGATGTTGTGGAAGGCTCAGAGTCGAAATTTCTTGCCGAAGATATTGTTATTTTCACTTAAGCCGAAATTCTACCTTTTGCCTTTCATTTTACATTCCACTATATATTCTTTTGACCCACAATTTGTCTCATAACTTCAATCATAATTTACAAACACCAAAAAACTCTCACAAACTCTCTCTAAAGGATCGAAGTTCATTCTCTCAACTTTTTCTCAAGAACACAACAACAACTTCATCAAGAACTCAAGAACACAACAATTCTGATCAAGCTTCCGGTAGCCGAGCCACCACGAACCACCACCTCCGGTAAACTTCACCACCGTGCGACCACCATCTTCTGCCGTCGGCAGCCACGCGACCTCTCCCCCTATCCTCCGTTCACGATCACGTCTCACTTCCTTCGGATTCGCAATTTCTTCGTCGATTCTTCATTCGGTAAGCTTCTTAAACTTTAATTCATGAATAATTGTTGCATTGTTTCTTGAATTGAATTTTCAAGTTGAATTAATCTTGTAGAGATTATGTGCATTGATTCATGATTTGATTGTTGATTGATGCTTGATTAATTGATCCTAATAATTATTGTGGTGCATAATTGAAAATGCTTGGTAAAGTTGACATAGAATAATCGGTGCATGTTAGGTGTTTGACAAAATTCTTAGGAGAGTTAATTATTGTGACTTTATATTGATTGAAGTGCTTGACTTTTGAATTCATGCTTGTTTCAATGTGCAAATCCGGAATAGGATAGATTGATGTCTAATTGATGATGTTGTAAATGTATCGCGTGTCGAGAATATGTTTTGGTCATAACTTCCTAACCATAACGCGTTTTCGCGAATGTGAATAGTGTAAATTGACTTTGTTGATTATTTCGGAGCCATCGGTAAGCTTTTTAGTCGATTTCGGACAATTTTTTCCGGCTATTTCACTACTGCCAGCCGATGAAATCGGCCAAAAAGTATCACTTCCAAGCGGAATTTTCATAAATCGATTGCATATTTGAATCCGTTGGCACGTTTGCTAGTTACCCTGTGATTTTCGGTCAATTCCGAGTCAGTGATTTTTGATGCGCTTTTTCCGTTTTAAGGCTTTTTAAGTTAGGTTTGATGCGATTTTGATGCATTGATATTTTTTTGACTTGTACTTATGTTTGTTGATCATTTTCCATTCATTGCATGTAAATTTGTTCGATTTCGATTTGAGTTTGCATGTTGTTTATGTTAGAGCATAAGTGTTGCCCCGTTTTGAAACATAAATTTCAATGCATGTCCTTGACTCGTATATTCATCTTTCTACTTGATTTTGAGTTGTGAGGCATAGGTGCAACTTCCAGTTGCCTCTTATTTTGGTTTCTAATGCGTTTGTTTAGTTCATGCATGATTCTCGCAAAGATCTTAACGACGGTCGTTTGGTTGGTATTCCACTTTATTTGTGGGATACCTTTGGATTCAAATGATATTTTGTGCCGTTGTTTTTGTTTCAATTATGGTGGCTCTTCACAAAGAGAATATGGAAGATAAGCATTTATTTTGCTTATGGAGATCACAAGACATTGCTTGAAGTTTTTTTGGATTTCTTTTATGTGAAGAATCGACGCTTCGATCAAGTAAGTAATCCCGATTCTTTACTTTAATGCACTATTCTAGTTGTATGTGGCTTATGATCATATAACTTAAGGTGCATATTGAGCCCTCCCACCTGAGGCACTGGTTTTATTTATGATTTATGATGTTATATGTCGATTTCGGAGCTTAGGGATTAGGTTACGAATTATAGGATTCGCTTCCTTTCACTTTCCCTTAAATCACCGTTGTTTGCCCGTTTCGTCGTAATTATTAAAAATAGTTTTAGGTGGGATAAATTTCTGGAAAAATTCATGAGTGATCCTCATCCTCTTAATTAATTTTTTATATTTTTTGATTCCAAGTTTGATTAGTTTTAGTAATTAATTTGGATTTTTCATTCCAAGCTATCCCAAAAGGAAGTGTTTTGACATAAGAGATCAAAATCATTTTTCCTCATAGGTGTGAGACCTATTTTTTTTGTGTGATTAATCACTGGAATTTTTGACATTATGATGCTACTTATGCATTTTTTTTATAATTCTTGGTGCCCTTTTTGATCCACTTTGTGGAGTTGTTTTTCGGCGATCATGCCTTATTATCTCAATCGTTAAGTAATTGTTTTGGAACTTTGGTGCATAATTTCATGAAATCATTTTAGACCATGTTAGTTACTGAATTCAATATTCCAGGTATTTAATTTCATAATTTTTAAAGCCTTTTTGCTATTTTTCCATGTCACCTAGATTGTAGGTCCAAATATGTGTTTATTTGCTCCATAATCTAAATGTTAGGAAGGCATTCATGCCATTTGCTTGAGGCACCTTTTGGTAAATTTTAGGAGTTAATTATAGGTCACTTTTTATGTCCCTAATTCCAGTTATAGGTCACTTTTTGAACCATACTCATTTGGTTTGTTTTTGTGCTCCTAAGTGCATACTTATGTGAACTAATTTTAACCTAAACTCATTTCTCTTCTCCTCTAACTGTTAACATGAATTATGTGGAAATCATAAATGGATATTCATGCATTCTATTTGCATCTCATACCTTGTATGCTACTGACCCATAATCATCTCATGCATATTCACATGCCATTCATCTTTAACTTGCATCATTTGTGATCTCATGCGATGTTTGCTCATTTGTTCTCACATCTTCTTCTCATTGCTCCATATGCTTAAGTCATTGCATCCATGATTGTATATTCATTCATCCACATTCATAAGCATTAACTACTGAATTTGATGCTCATTTCATGTATTAATTCATGCTTGTATGCCATACGCATTCACACTTCATCCATAAGCCCTAACTTGCATTTAGGTGAACTTAAGTGAACTTTTTGTACATAGTTTGACATAGTTTGGATTTGTAAGGTATCCTAGCATCCTTAGGGACCTATATAATATAGATACTGACTTTAGAAGTCATGTAACCTTTAGTTACCTTCATCTTTAGACTTAGGTCTTAATTTGAACCCTAGTTCCATTCTAGGACGTTTATGGTATTTAATCGCTTTTATGCTTTGATTTTACTTTCAATATGCATTGTCATGCTAAATTTTGTTTTGTAGGGGGGAGATTGAGGTAAGCCTGACTTCATTCCTATCTCTTATGCATTTAATTTTCACTTTCCTTACATTTCATACTTGTGCTTTGCTCTTAGGCTTTCCCTTTCTTTAGAGATAACTTAACTTCCTTAGGAAGTAAGTTAGTTTCTAATTCTCTTTTCTTCTTTTTCTTTTCTTCCTTAGGAATAGAATACCTCACAAACCATTAGGATCACCTTTTGCATATAATAAATAACTTAGGGTTGTGTCTTAGTCCCCCTTAGTTTTTTCCTTTGTTCAACTTGAGTCTTTCTTTCTCACCTCATGAAGAAAATAATAAAATACATAATAAAGGTTGAATATTCTTATACGCCATGAAACTTTGTTACGGAGTACTTATATGCGTCCTGTTTCGGGGCGAGGTGTAAGTATTTACCACGATGGATAGGTCTTAGTATAAGAATGTTCACAAACAAATTCAAAGCATTTCTCATAAAAGACAAAAACAAATAATAAGCGACTATCCTGCGGGAACTTCTCTTTCTCATCTCATTCATTCTGAACTCGAACTCGCGACGACTTGTCTCGCATGCAAGACGGTAAACGCACTCGTACCAGACGAGCCTACAACACCTGAGCATAGACATACGTAGTTCCAGCCATAAAAAACACAAACAAATAGTTCCCGCCTGGTTAGGCGAACTACGTCGACTCTGATCCTCATTTTCCCGATGAGGTACGTAGGTAATGGGGTAGGGCCCATTCGAGCACATTCTTTATTTTCCCTACATTTTCCCCATTCTTTATTTTTGTTTTTTTCAACTCCTTTCTCATTTCACTTCCATTCCAGTTAGCAGTTCATTTGTTCAGCAACATCTTATTTCTCACCCTTTGAAACAAAACAAGCAAGCGTGGATCCCGTCGGGTACGGCGGACGGTCTAGGGTGCTAATACCTTCCCAGGTCGTAATCGACTCCCGAACCCAGATCTTTGGTTCGCAGGACCTTGTCCTTTCCTTATTCCTCAGGTTTGTGCAGCATTACCTTTCCTGTTCTTTTGGGATAAAAATTCCTGGCTGGCGACTCTACCTTTTCTGCGCCACTTTCGCGTTTGTACTAGGATGAAAATCCCGGGAGCGACAAATAACAAGATCAACAATAACAACACCATCGAGTATGCAGAGTTTATATTATATGTTGTAAATTGTACAAAGCCTTAACATTTCTTAAACATTTAATATCTTAGATGTAACAGTCTGGGACCCTCGCAAGGCAATCCCGTCATTACCACCTCACGATCTTCTCTACCCACATCTCTAGTAGAGTTTTTGCCTTCCGTGGGAATCAAACCATGTACCTTAGGGTCTAAGTACATGTTCAATCCTTCCCACTACCAATTGAGCTACTAGCTTAATTGGTAGTGGGAATAGATTGAAAATGTACTTGAACCCCAAGGTACAGGGTTCAATTTCCACAGAAGGCAAAAACTCTACTAGAGAGGGGGGTAGAAAAGATCGTGAGGTGGCAGTGCTGGGATTACCTTGCGAGGGGCCCAAGCTGTTACAAAAAAGCTCAATTGGTAGTGGGAATGGATTGAACATGTACTTGAACCCCAAGGTACATGGTTCAATTCCCATAGGAGGAAAAAACTCTACTAGATAGGGGGTAGAGAAGATCGTGAGGTGGTGTAACACCCCCTTTCTATACCCCCAAATAATCAATTAAATCATTTAGGCATATGTTAAAAACTGCATCAGAGTATAATTAAACATGGTATAAAAGATGCATGTCACATTATGCTTGAAATTAAAAACATACAACACCTGCTCATTTAAAGATATGCAACGATGAGGTAGTTTTCAACATAGGAAATTCAATCCTTACACCCATATCTCCAAAGATATAATTACACAGCGAAAACTAAATCAACAACATCAAACATATATATTTCCATTCATATATATATATATATATATCAACAATTTTTATGCCAACAACAAATATTCATGTCTATACAAAACATCCATCCAACAGATACATGTACACAATGCATCACAAAAATGGCACTAAGCCAACCTAACTACCCGGTGCTACATATCAGAGCTGACCGACCAAAAGATGAAGACGAGCTTCACAAAAATATGCCATCCAGCAACCTACTCTGCAATGCCTCGTAGAGCATCATAAAACAGGAGAAGGGTGAGAAACATTATCATAATAACATTGCATATAATTATATATCTCTACATAAAAACACACTTATATATTTCTCACCACAATTCATTCTTTATCACCTATACACATAGCAACTTGTACATACACAAAATCAAGCATATTCATCATGCACCAATTCACTAATTCACATAAACTTACATTATTTATGTTTATTCCTCAATTCTATTCATTTCGCATAAACATACGCCTAGCTATGTTCAATCACACATATACATTACAAATGTATAAATCACATACATATACATATATCAAACATGAATATATACAAACAAGTATGTTTTATCACACATACTATCATCTCCATAATACTCCAAATAAACATATGCACATTCATGTTTATTTCTGCATATCATAATTAAAATGATAAAATGCAACTCATAGAGACCGATACGCGACTCTATGCAGATGCAAATGCGGTACCGACTCAACATTTCAGCATATTCACTCAGGAACCAAATGGAATCATCGCTTGTTACCTAAAGTAACTCCCCATTGGGCACACAATGTTCCCCATTGCTCACACCCCACATGGGCACACAATGTTTATGGATTGCTCACACCCCACATGGGCACACAATCCGATTGCTCACACCCTACATAGGCACACAATCTGAATGTTCACACCTCACACGGGACACACAATCAATGTGAATAAATCACCCATCTCTCACACCTCACACGGGCACATGATGTTTCTGGATTGCTCACACCCCACACGGGCACACAATCTGATTGCTCACACCCCACATGGGCACACAATCAATGTGAATAAATCATCCATCGCTCACACCCCACACGGGCACACGATGTTTTTGTAATCATCGCTCACACCCCACATGGGCACACGACGTTACAACGGATTCATAAAGAACTCACAGCACAAGAATGCATACATTATGCTTACAGGCAAAATGAGACACAACATTCTTGAAAATGCATACATATTCACAATATAGTTATGCATTCATCTCATACAATTAGCATACATTCGCATTTAATTCAAGCAATGTATCTACTTGCTAAACGGCCACAACACAACAATCAAACCCACAATTCCATAATTAATTCATTTACGTTTTATCGGAAATGTCGGGTGAAAGTTGGCTAAACATTTCATTTCTTCACGTCATTAGTTTCTACACGTTTCTAGCTTCGAATCGATATAAGGATCACTAAAAACGGATACCCTAAACTAAAGCTACGGATTAAAACACATATTCCCTTAAAACCTACAGGCTCGCTGAGCGAGAATCACCCTGGAACTTTCGCAAAGCGAGGGGTAGCTCGCTGAGCGACCACTGCGATTTCCAGAATTTCCAGTTGCGTAACAGTCAACTCTAAACACCCCAAATCTCCAAAATACTTCCATAAACATGATCTAAAGCATATATTTAACATCATACTTCGATTATAACGATTTCTAACCGATTAATCTACCAATTTCTCACATTTTCTCTCAAACCCTAACTATTCATCTTCTCTAAACTTCCATCAAAACCAAAACTCAACCAATCAAACACATACATAATCATACACAATATTAAGATAACAATGTTTATCACCCTTACCCGATTAAACCGATTCCTAGGAGCAATCTTGAAGCTTTTCCAACTTTCCCTCTTTTCTCTTCTTTTTCTCTTCTCTCCTTTTCTTTCTTCTCTTTTTTCTTTCTCTTCTTTTCTAACTTTCTATTTCACTCTTTCTCACTCTTCTTATATTCTTTTCTCTCTATTTCTATTCTTACTAACTATTCTTATTCTTTCCTTCTTATTTCTACACTTAACTCTATTCTTTCTATTTCTTTCCAACCAAATATCATTCTCTCATAAAAATACCAATCCTACTAATTTCTAACTCATCACTAATTAACAAATATATAAAATACCCTCTAATCCAATTTTACCCAAAAATTCACAAAACGGTAAAATCTCACAGCATATCACATTAATTCTTCAACATAAAATATCATCATGATAATTTCACAAATAGAACAATTATCATACAAATAAAATAAAAGACTCCACAAAAATTGGGAAAATCGAATCGGGGCGTTACAACTCTCCCCCACTTTAGAAATTTTTGTCCACGAAAATATTACCTGATCCAAACAACTCTGAATACGACTCGCGCATCCTACTCTCCAATTCCCAAGTCATATTGCCTTCTGCAGCGCCTCCCCACGCCACTTTCATAAGCGCAATATCCTTGCCTTTTAGCTTCTTAATTTCACGATCCAAAATCCTAACCGGCAAAGCTTCCACCATAAGGTTATCTCTTACATCAACCTCATCCATAGGAATAACATGTGACGGATCCGGAACATACTTCCGAAGTTGCGAAACATGGAACACATCATACAAATTCGAAAGATTCAGAGGCAACGCCACACGATAAGCCACAACACCCACTATTGCAGTAATCTGATACGATTCAATAAAATGAGAAGTCAACTTCTTCGACTTTAAAGCACGACCCACACCTGTAACCGGTGTAACTCTCAAGAACACATGGTCTCCTTCCTGAAACGCAAGATCCTTCCTTCTCTTATCATGATAACTCTTTTGTCTACTTTGAGAAGCTCTCATCTTCTCCCGAATAAACTTTACTTTTTCCGTCGTTTGTTGTACCATCTCCGGTCCAACTACCGGTCTTTCCCCGGTTTCATGCCAACATAAAGGTATTCGACATCTCCGACCATACAAAGCCTCAAATGGTGCCATAATAATACACGAATGAAAACTGTTATTATGGGTGAACTCAATCAACGCTAAATAACTATCCCAAACACCATCTTGTTCAAGCACACAAGTACGCAACAAATCCTCTAACGATTGAATTATCCTCTCGGTTTGACCGTCCTTTTGCGGATCGTAAGCTGAACTCAATCTTAGCTTAGAACCCAAAGCCTTTTGCAAACTCTCCCAAAACCTCGATGTAAATCTAGGATCTTTATCCGATACAATACTCTTAGGAACTCCATGCAACTTCACAATCACAAAAACATAAATCTCGGCTAGCTTCTCCAAAGAATAACTAATATCAATCGGGATAAAGTGAGCATATTTAGTAAGCTTATCCACAATTACCCAAATAGCATTATGACCTCTTTGTGTATTCGACAAACCCGTAACAAAATCCATCGATATACTATCCCATTTCCATTCTAGAATATCCAATGGTTGCATCAAACCACTAGGCTTCTGATGTTCCACCTTAGACTTCTGACAAGTCAAACACGCATAAACAAAATGAGCTACATCTCTCTTCAATCCGGACCACCAAATGATCTTCTTCAAATCTTGATACATCTTATTCGCTCCCGGATGTATACTTAAATTACTTCGGTGTCCTTCCTCCAATATCATCTTTTTCAACTCCTCATCATCGGGAATACAAATACGACCACGGAATCTCAAAACTCCAAAATTATCAACCTTGAAATCCTCATTCTCATTCATCATCAAATCAACAAATTTCAAATCCAACTTTTGCTTTTCACAAACGGTTGCAAGAAAATCATTTGTAACACGTAGCATACCAAGTCTCACGCTTCTCGGCGTCATCTCGCAAACCAAACTCAAGTCTCTAAAATTCTCCAAAAGTTCCCATTCTCTTATCATCAATGCGGACATATGTAACAACTTACGACTCAAGGCATCGGCCACCACATTCGCCTTACCCGGATGGTAATTCAAACCAAAATCATAATCCTTCAAAAGTTATAACCATCTCCTTTGTCTCATGTTCAATTCCTTTTGATCAAATAAATACTTCAAACTCTTGTGATCACTAAAAACTTCAAACCTCGCACCATAAAGATAATGCCTCCAAATTTTTAGAGCAAAAACCACGGCCGCCAATTCCAAATCATGCGTAGGATAATTCTTTTCATGCACCCTCAATTGTCTTGAAGCATAAGCTACAACTTTTCCATCTTGCATCAAAACACCACCTAACCCAAACAATGAAGCATCACAAAACACCACAAATGGTTCCGTCGGATTCGGCAAAATCAAGATTGGAGCCGTTGTTAACCTTTTCTTAAGTTCCATAAAACTTTCTTCGCAACGAATATCCCAAATGAAGGCCTTTCCTTTACGAGTCAATTGCGTTAACGGAAGTGCCAACTTCGAAAATCCTTCAATAAACCTTCGATAATAACCCGCCAAGCCTAAAAAGCTTCGAATCTCCGTAACCGATCTAGGAACTTCCCATTGCATTACCGCATCAATCTTGGATGGATCAACACTAATACCACCATCGGAAATAACATGTCCAAGAAAACTTACCTTCGAAAACCAAAACTCGCACTTTGACAACTTAGCATACAATTGCTTCTCTTTCAAAATCTGTAACACAATCCTTAAATGCTCTTCATAATCCTCTTGAGGTTTAGAATAAATCAAAATGTCGTCGATGAACACAACCATAAAATGATCCAACTGTTCATGAAAAATATGATTCATGTATTCCATAAACACACCCGGCACATTAGAAACTCCGAATGGCATCACGAAATACTCGTAATGACCATACCGTGTCCTAAAAGCCGTCTTTTGAACATCCTCCTCTTTTACACGAATCTGGTGATATCCTAATGTCAAATAAATCTTACTAAAAACACGCGCACCAACCAATTGGTCCATCAAATCATCAATCCTCGGAAGCGGAATCTAGTTCTTAATTGTTACCTTGTTCAACTGTCGATAATTAATACATAACCGCATACTTCCATCCTTCTTCTTTACCAACAATACCGGTGCACCCCAAGGAGAAACACTCGGCCTAACAAACCTCTTATCCAACAAGTCATTCAACTGCTTCTTCAACTCTACCAACTCTGAAGCTGACATACGATACGGTGCCATCGAAATCGGTCTAGTACCCGGAACTAGATCAATAGAAAACTCAACTTCTCTTTCCGGCGGTACATCCTTAATATCATCCGGAAACACTTCTGGAAAATTACACACCACTGGAAACCTATTTATCTCCACTTCGCTTTCCACTGACCACGATGCAAACAAACCAAACAATTGAACTTCGTCCACTAAAATTTTCTTCAACTCTTCCGTGGATAGGAAACTCTCTTCTTCATCATCCAAAGAAGGAAACCTTACTAACTTATGATAACAATCTATATGAACTCGATTAAATTGCAACCAGTTCATACCCAAGATCACGTCCAAA
This sequence comes from Lathyrus aphaca, assembly GCA_963966055.1. Lineage (NCBI taxonomy): Eukaryota > Viridiplantae > Streptophyta > Magnoliopsida > Fabales > Fabaceae > Lathyrus > Lathyrus aphaca. Next base: position 480,058,098 of record OZ014524.1, on the reverse strand, counting down.
CCTTCTAACGGTAAACAAACTAAATCCATAACAAAATCTTTACCATACATGGTCAAAGAACAACTTACACACACCAAGGAAGTAGTTATCGACCCTGAAGCAGGAGTCTCAATAACCATCTCACCACCCCAAGACATAAACAAATTCAAATGCTTAGCGCACTCAAGAGAAATAAATGAATGAGTCGCTCCCGTATCAATAATAGTAACTAAAGGCGTACTATTAATAAAGCATGTACCTTTAATCAAACCGTTTGCACTAGTAGTATCCTTCCCTGCTAATGCAAACACCTTTCCGCCCGCCTGAGCTTGCTTCGGCTTAGTACACTTAGTACTAATGTGACCAACTTCTCCACAATTGAAGCACTTCACAACATTTCTCCTACACTTGGTAGTAGTATGTCCAAGACTTCCACAGTTTGAACATTTCACAATATTCTTCCCACACTCAAAAGACTTGTGGCCTAAATCGCCACACTTGTAACACTTAACGGGACCAGAACTCCCTCCACTGGATCTCCTATCAAAGTTTCCCCTGTGTTTTCCCTTATCAGCGGGTGTCACATAAGGTTCACTTCTAGCTTGTTGCTTCCCTTTCCTCTCATTCACACTCTTGTAATTTGTAGAACGAGCTTTGCTATCTTCTTTAAAGATTCTACAACATTCAGTCAAATATGAAAACCTTCTAATTCTCTGATATCCCACAGCTTGCTTAATCTCAGGACGCAAGCCATTCTCATACTTAATGCACTTAGAAAACTCAGTAGTAGCAGCAGCATAATGAGGATGAAACTGAACCAATTCCACAAACTTAGAAGTATAGTCAACCACTGACATACTACCTTGCTTCATCTCAAGGAATTCCATCTCTTTATTTCCCTTCACACTCTTAGGGTAGTACTTCCCCAAGAACTCAGTACGAAAAACTTCCCAAGTTATCTCTTCATCATCCTCCTCAAGAGCTTGACTTCTACCGACCCACCAATCATCGGCTTCTTCCTTCAGCATGTGAGAACCAAGCCTCACCTTACTCTCCTCAGCACAGTCCATGACTCTGAAGATTCTTTCAATCTCCTTCAACCAATTCTAAGCACCATCAGGATCGAATCTTCCTTTGAAGACCGGCAGTTGATTCTTCCTGAACTCATCATTAGCATTCACATTTGGCGCTCCCTGCACCTCCCTAGCCATTGCTTCCAAAACAGTAACCATAGCATTATCGTTTCTACCAGCCATATTCTGATTGTTCCCAAAGACAACAACAAGATTAAACAAAAGTTCAATCATAACAACATCAAGATAGACACAACTGACTCGAACACTGGCTCTGATACCACTTAATGTAACACCCCCTTTCTATACCCCCAAATAATCAATTAAATCATTTAGGCACATGTTAAAATTTTCATCAGAGTATAATTAAACATGGTATAAAAGAGGCATGTCACATTATGCTTGAAATTAAAAACATACAACACCTGCTCATTTAAAGATATGCAACGATGGGGTAGTTTTCAACATAGTGTAAACACCCCAAATTTGCCCTCACCCTTTATAACACCATGGCTTGTGATCTTTCATTTTTGCATTAACATAAGCATACTATCTCATATTCCATTTTTGTCTCACTATATAGTTCAATTTCATCTGCATCTAGGGTTTGTGATCTGAGCAATCCAAGAATCAATCTGAGCTATCCCAAAGGTCTCAAATCTTTCCAAGAGGGTCCATGTGTGTTCTATGATCATATTATGCTCCCCAAAGTTCATGAAAGTCAAGGGATCACAAGATTGGCAAAGGCATGGAAGTAGAGCTAGGGTTTTCACTGTACAGATGACCAAAATTAGGGTTTTGGTTTCAGAGGCCTTAACTCCAATATTTTTGGTCATTCTTATTTCTAATGTTCTTAACATTTTTATAAGGATCATGTATACCAAGTTTGATGAAGAAATTCATTGTGGAAGTCATCTGATCATTGGGTAACTTCTTGAGCAAGTTAAGTCAAAATCAGGGCATCTGAGGCCCCCAACAATGGAACCAAAGGGTCATTTTCATCCAATTGAAGTTCTATGATCTTTATTTGATCTTAGAAGTGGTTGGAAGTTCACAATATTGAAGAATTTTGAGCCAATTGCAAACTTGCCATTTATGGAAATGACTTGAAATGCAAACTTTCCATTTTGGGAAAGATTTTCAACCTCCTCTTTCATGACCAAAAATGCTTCAAATGAAAAATTCGCGGGCATGAAAGTTGTAGATTGGGTCTTTCCATTTTCAAAAAGTACAAAAACATGTCTTGATTCATCCTAGAACTCAAGATATGGCCTTTCAAAGTTGGCAAAAATCACATAATTTCAAGTTTCATGCCAAAGAGGGATTTTTGCAAATTCAAGTTCTAAGCACTTTCATGACCTCTAATTGACTTCTAAACATCATTACAACATCACACAACTTGCCTTGATCAGAATTGGGCATTGGACCTAAGGTTTTCATGGCTTGTGATCCAAGAAATTCCAAAGAGGGAAATTTGCAAAACATGTGATAACTCTTGTATCATGCCATCCAGATCCTCAAATCCAATCCCATGGCCATCCTTGATGCAAGCTGAGGCAGGACAAGCTCCCAAGCCAGCTCTGACCCGTGCCCATACCTCATAGTACACAATCTTGACTTTTTGCAAAAACCTCCCCTACCAATCAGCCTGTGCCACAACAACTTTCTGATCAATCCCATTGGCCTATACTAACATCATGGACTTCATTACACACAACATACAAGCCTGAATGCAACCCTAAGCTAAGATTTCCAAAAACTTGCAAAAAACTTCCTCTCTTCGAATCTCTCAACATAGCCACTCAAACTCAAAACTTCCTTCACCATTCAATCACTCGTGTCATAAGGAAGACAAACCACCCTTCATTTTGCCCTAAAAGCCTCTGAATCAAAAACACAATTTCTCACCTCTCAGAACTGAAACTCACAAAGGAGGCCATTTAAACTCTTGCAAAGCTTCTCAATAGCATCAGGGGACTCAAAGGGGTTGGATTGCACAAGGGAGGAGCTCTGAAAGTCCATATTTGCAGTTCATCATCTCACGTAGTCATCAAGAACTGTTTTTCCAGAAATCTTCTTTTAAGTTATAGAATGATTCTATATGTCTCTCTGATCATGGTGATATGATTTGTTTTGAAAATGGTTGAGAAACAAGCATGTATGAAGCTTCTGAAACTTTTTAACCTAAGATGTTTTTGCTTCGATTCAGCTTTATTATGCATGATAAATGTGTTTTATTTGTGGATTCATGATATATGATGTTTGGGGATCATTTCTGGGCAAGAAATTTGATGTTTAGTGACCTAGGGAAGAAGTTGGCATTTTGAATGGCCGGAGAAGATGACCGGAGCTTAGCTCCGGTCACCTGAGAGTAATTAAGACTTAATTAGGGTTTAGTGAGAAGTTTGAATTCTGACCCTAGGATCTTTGTTTCGCGCGTAGATGGATGGCCCAGATTAGTCATTAAAACCCTAAATCCCTAATTAATTAATTTAATCAGGATTAATTAATTAAATTGTCAGAATGGATCCTGACCTTTGGATAGCGCGCCAGTTAACTAGCTTTCAAATCTAGGCCATAGATATTGTTGACTTCCATTTTATTTCATTTTAATTCATTTTCTTTTTATTTCTTTTGTTCATTTTATTTAAAATAGCAAAACTTATCAAAAAAATCTCATTTTTTGCATTCTGATTCCAAATATTTTTCTCAACCCAAAAATGATTTTTATTTTATTTTTTGCATTTAAAAAGTATTTTTAAAATATTTAAATGTTATTTTTAATTAATTAAAGTATTTCAATTAATTAAAAATGCATTTAGGTTTCTAAAAATCACCAAAAAAATCATGAACCATTCCAACACATTTAGAAACATTTTCAAACTCTTCCTACAAATTTCTTTTTAGGTTTGATCATAGTTTCCCAATTTTCTTTGAATTAAGGGCCTTTAAAATCACTATTTTTAACCCTAACTCTAAAAAATCATTTATTCCTAACCAAGAAGAGTTTGAACTTGATTCTTTTTGCATTGTTTCACATATTGCATGTAGTTTCTAGGTTATTTTTCTCATAAATTTATCTTGCATTTTCAATTTGATGTGCATTTTTCCTTTTGAATCACCCAAAAACCCTAGCAAACTTAGGAAAATCATAACTTTCAATAGGAATAGCTTCTGACCTTCTCCTTTGGGGTTTGATCTAATATGGTATTAGGGTTTGTTTGAGCTTGATTTCAAATTTTGGTCATGTTGTATGCTTCTTTTTTATCCATTTGCATCTCATATGTCCATAAAACCCTAATTTCTCATGTTCATTTGCATTCACCTTGCATATTCATCATCATATGAACTTGCCATGACATATCAAGCATTCATATGTCATCTTAGACATCTTAGGACATGTTAGAACCTTGCTTGATCATTTATTCATTCATTTTCCATGTCTTGCATTCATTTCATTTCATAAACATCCATGTGTTTTCAAACTTCTAAGCATGCTTTCATAACATCTCATCTTTGTATGATCATTTCATATGCACATTGTATGACATTGCATCATCTCATGTGCCATTTTCATTGCATAAACACTTCTGATTTTGGTCTTTGCATCTCATTTCATCTCATTTCAACTCATTTCTTTATGCTTTATACCTTATGCATTCATACTAACACTTTCAGGTACTTTTGGTAAGTTACTTGGGAGGTGGATTTGCCTTCACCTCCCACTTCTTCTTATCTCATTCATATGCTTTTACATGTCTTTAAAGTGAACTTGTTCATTTGTGTTCTATCTTTCTCACTTTCTTCCTTTAGGTTACTTATCTTCTTAGGAAGTAAGTAACTTATTCTTCTGCTTCCTCCTCCTTTCATCTACTTCTTCCATTGGTGGCTTCCTTGAAGATCTCTCATTTTAAGCCTAACAAACCATAGGATATCCAAGAATGATAATATTTAGGGTTGTGTTTAGTCCCCCTTAGATTTTTACCTTTGAGTCTCCTTGAGTCTCTCTTCTCATCTCAATAATCAGAGACTAAACTCTTAAAGTTTTAGGACTTTGGAATTAGGGTTATGCATGCATCCTTCTCTTAGGATGGAGTGTATAACTTTAATCCTAAGTGTTAACCCTTTAATTTGTTTAAACCTCTTAATCAAATCACATTAATAATCATCAATACTTTATCTTGTAACTTGGGCCTTACATTAGGGTTTTAACTCTTCCTTATGGTTAAGAGGGACTAACCCTAGTGTTTAATGGTAAAGTCCCCTTCAAGTTGTCTTACAAACATGAAATCCATTTCTTAATCTCACCCTTTAATTAAAATCCATTTAATAAAGGATTTTTATATAATGAATTTAATCCCTAACCATGGATTAAGTTGAGGTATCTTCCTCAGCCTAAGTGTGCTCATCTATTATCCTTCTATTAGGATGGTGTAATGAGTTCACCAATTTGTGATTAGAGATTAAACTCATTACTTAACACTAAACAAAAACCCAAAAAACATATAATTAATCACAAGTAGGTTAATGATCTTAATCCTACATCATCATGGTAATTAAGTTGAGATGATTATCTCATACTTAAGCAGGCTCATTATCCCTAATCAGGGAGGATATAATGAGTTTGCAAACCCTTGATTTAGGCTTAAGCTCATTAACTTATTCAAAACACCAAAAACAATAAAAAGACTGAAAACACAAAAACAAACAATAATCGTCTCCTCCGGGATTCTTTTTTCATCACCCTCATTCACAAACGAGAACTCGCCTCTTCCGTCTAATGCAAGACAGATAACACTCGAGCCAGACGAGTCATACACTTGAGCATAGGCAAGTGAGCAGTTCACAGTCAATTCATTTTCAGTCTCTTTGAGTCGAACTACGGTGTTCTGACTTCCTCATTGCACGAGAGGATACGTAGGCATAACTTAACTGTTATCGAACAAAAGTCTAAGTCTCTTCCCCCTCTTTATGCATTCTTTCTAAAGCCTCAGTTCTTGAGCAAATTCCCCCTTTTGCACTGACATATGTACATTCATTCTTAGCTTTTGCACACATATAGCACATACACCTACCCCTTTTAAACACAATCTTTTAAGCGTGGATCTCGTCGAGTACAACACACAATCTGGGTGCTAATACCTTCCCAGGTTGTAACCAACCCCCTTTCTCAGTTTCTCTGGTTCGCAACCGTCTTATCCATCTTTTTCTAGGTTTATGCAGCATTACCTTTCCTTCGGGATAAAAATGCCTAGATGGCGACTCTATTCACTTCATTTTCATTTCTCTTTTCACCGACCGTTCGCGTCTGCACCGGGATGCAAATCTTCGGGAGCGACAGCTTTGCGACTCTGCTGGGGAAATATCTTGCAACCAGGGCTTCTGGTTCTTTTTGTGGGTTTCTCCTAGCGCTTGTTTGATTTGTGTTTATGGGGGTGTTATGTGCTACTTGTGCTTGTTGTTTATTGCTTTATTTATTGCTTTCTGTACAGCTTTATTTACTGCTTTCATTTACTGTTTTTTATGCATTTCATACTATTATCATCATATCATGTGTTGGATTTTCTGTTTGTCTTGGTGGGAGGAATATTCAGTGAGTAAGGTTCCATACCGGGAACCTAAGTGACACATAGGATAGAGTGGCTTCATTTTCTTTCCCATTCCATTTCGGTCTGGTGCGGGAATATGAAACACGGTTCAGACATGGGTTTCTTCTTGAGAACTCTGTGCTACGGATTTCCTGTAGTACTAGGGCTATCTGGGAAGCCTGCTAAGTCTGGATGACCTTTTTATGACCTTCAGCATTTGAGGTGAATTAGACGAGGATACTTTATGATTATTGTAAACATTGTACCTCCGGGTTAGGAGTGTTTACACTTCTCATAACTGATCCAAGTTTGAGGATCTTTGTTCTAGAACAATACCTGTAAGGGGGTTGGGATGTTTATAGGTTTGCAGGAACCCTTGACCTCATCATACCCTGTTACTGATATTGTTAAGATCACTCCATTTTGGACTATTCTTGTGAAACCCTGGATTTGTGACTCTTTATTTAAGTCCCCCATCTGGTTACTGGTTCTCTAAACCTTCATCTGGATTTCTGAACACACATGGACCTTATCAAGACAGATAACAGATCCAACACTTGACCACAAACCCTTGCATATCATTCTGCATACATCATTTTGCATCATTTTAACATTTGTCTATTTGTTTTACAGGGTATCCACATCTTATTTGGTTTTGGTTTTGACTGTTCATCTGCATCAGCCATCTTCACCAGCTATCTTCATCAGAGATTCTCTTTAGCACCTTCATCAGTTGTCTTCATCAGTATTTCTCCTCAATCTTCTTCATCAGCATCCATTGTCAGCATGGACCCATCCAGGAAGAGCAACATCACTTACCATTTCTTTGAGCCCACTCTGGCAGGCATCAGGCAGATTCAGACACTCATCACTCCTGATCATGTCCCTTTATTCAGGGAACATTATGGTGGCATTATGGATATGATCATGGACTTGGATGCATCACAGAGGAGTATGATCCACACTTTCCTTCAGTTCTATGACCCTCCTCTCAGATGTTTTAACTTTCCAGACTTTCAGTTAGGCCCTTTGTTAGAAGAATTTTCCATGTTGTTGGGTGTCCCCATCAGGAGAGGGGTTCCTTTCAACCCTGAGATGACTGCTCCTAGGATTGAAGATATAGCTAAGGCTCTGTACTTGGAATCCACCCTAATTGATCAGAATATGACCACCAAGGCTGGAATCCCAGGCCGCCATTTGGACTTCTTGGTTACTCAGGCCACCATTCATGCTGCAGCAGGGAAATGGGACACCGTCTGTGCTGTCTTGGCCCTTAGCATATATGGTATCATCTTGTTTGCAGACGAGCCTAAGTTTGTAAGCAAGAGTGTTATCCATCTTTTCTTGTTGAAGAATCCAGTCCACCTTGCTAGGGGATTTCTATTACTCAGTGCATTAAAGGAATGAGAAACATAGAGGAAGATTAGTCAGATGTTGTGCACCCCTCTTCTACTGCTGGTTATTGAGACACTTGCCAAAGACAAAAGCTTTCTTGAACCCTCATCAGTCAAGAAACTGGGCTAAGATATTGATTACTCTCACTTCAGAAGACATCAGATGGTGCACTCAGAGCACTAAGGGTAGAGACATAATCACCAGTTATGGGCAGTATCCCAATGTACCTCTGATTGGAGTGAAGGGTTGCATCAACTACAATCCTTTGTTGTTCAAAAATCAATTAGGGTATGCCTTGGTACATCCACCAAGAGAGCAGGACTTATCAGAAACTCTTTACTGTGATATTCAGCATAACCATGCCATTTCCCGACAAGCAGCTTGGGCTTGGGACAACATTCATACAAAAGGGACTATCATTCTTGGCAAGTGCAACAACATAGCTTCCGCTCAGTATCTTGATTGGTCATGTATCAGAGGACAGATCACCCGCATGCCATTCACCCTGGAGGATGTGCCTGGACCATCAGCAGTAGAACCTGTGGCTACAGTCAGTTTAGAGGAATTTGAGAAGTTGAAGGAAAGGAATACTCAGTTATCTGAAGCTCTGAAGAAGACCCTCTGGGAGAGGAATGATAGTCGTCTGGACAATGAAAGGTTAGAGAAGCTCCGGATCGAGCATATGACCAAGATTCAGAAGACAAATGATTACATCAGAAGGGCTAGAGTAGGGGAGTTAGTGTTGAAGAATGCTTGCAAGGAAGCCAAGATTTATAAGGCCAGAGCTGAGCACTACTTGGAAGAGAGTCAAGCCAGATGGATCTGAATTATTGAAGCTCGTTCACAGGAAGATCAGAAGACACAGGCTAAGATAGAGCAGCTGGAAGCTAATGAGAAGAAGAATCAGGAAGCCTTGTTAGCAGTACAGAAGGAAATCTTTGAGTTTAAACTCCGAGCGGGGTTGAAGAGATCAAAGGACCAAGACAAGTATGAGAAATTGACAAATTCCATTGCCACCAAGAACCTTCTTATCAGGACCTTCACAGAGCATCCAGTTGGACCAGTGACTGATGCTCTCCTGAAGGAAGTAAGAGAGGATGATTATGGGCTGAATGTTTGATTTCTTTGTATTTGTACTTCATTTTGTTTGTACTTTTGTTGTTGTATTTTGACCCACCATGGGGACTTGCCGTAATCAAAACTAAGTATCTTTACATTTTGTAATATATGGTTTGTGTGTTATTCTGTGGGCTTCATTTCTCTTCAACATCATCATTCCTTTAGGTCTGGAAGGTCAAAACCAAAGAACCAAACCGGATACCCTTGGAAGACAAATAGACATCCTGCATTGCATACTAACCTCATTTCTTTGTTTTGTAGGTATTTGTTTTTGTTGTTTCTCACTTTGTTATGGTTTCAGGAAACATTGATCGTAGGAGAGTCTTCCCCAACAACAGAGTTCATCGGTATCCGACAAGAAACAACCTTCCGAGCTTACAGATGGACCAGGTTCAGCAAGATCTGACTGATGTGAGAACCCAGATGGCTAATGAAATAATTGAAATGAGGGTCCAGATGAACCAGTTCATGGCAGTAATGACTGGGTTGGCCCAAAGCCAAGAAAGATTAAGAGAGTTGGTCGAGCAGAAAACTCCTAAAGAAAACCACCCAGGTATAGGGGGTACCAGCAACAATGATAATGTACAACCTCGTACTGATCCCCCGGAGTTTGGACCTCATCTTAACCCTGACATTAATGCTATCAGGAATACCCAGGGAAATACTGGAGGGCGTGCCTTGCAAGAGGACCCTCGGGAAGAACAATTCACTGTAGTTGGGGCAGGAGATGAAGTCTATGATCATCGGCTGGACGAGATAGCAGAAAAGTTGAGATCTTTGGAGTCTCAAAACTCCTTAGGGTTTGATGTTATGGATATGGGGCTAGTGGAGGGAGTTAGAATTCCTCACAAATTCAAACATCCTTGCTTCTAAAGATATAATGGAACATCTTGCCCTCGCACCCATCTTCAATCTTTCCTGGGAAGATTAAAGGCCTACACTATGGATGAAAAGCTATGGATGTTTTACTTTGAGGATAGCTTGACTGGGGAATCCCGTGAGTGGTACTCTCATTTGACTAAGGCCACAATAAGAAATTGGAAAGATTTGGCCGAGGCTTTCATTCGCCAATACCAATACAATCTAGACATGGCTCCTAACAGAACACTTCTAATGGGTATGTCACAATCCTCCAGGGAAAGCTTCAGAGAGTATGCTCAGAGATGGAGGCAATTAGCTGCTGTCGTTCAACCTCCAATGTCAGAAAGAGAAATGGCAGATATGTTTATGAACACCCTCCAGGGGACGTACATTGATAGGTTGGCTGCTTTCTCTTCCACTAGCTTTGCAGATGTGGTCATAGCTGGAGAAAGGATTGAAAGTTTATTAAAAATGGGAAAGATTTCTGATAATGGCGCCAGCTCAAGCAGCACAAGGAAACCATTTGCAGGCCCTCGCAGGTCCAGTGAAAAAAACTCAATACACATGGGCAGAGGAAGGCCCCAGTATATGCCAAGATCAATTTCCGTTGTCACAATTCCTACTCCACCTCTTCAACAACAATACACTCCGCAACCACAACAGTTCCCTCAGCAAAATTTTCCTCAACAAATGTCCTATAACAACAACAACAACCAACAATAGCATTCTTTCCAGCAAAGGCCGTCTCAAGTCAATAGGTTGATTGAGCCTATACCAATGCCCTATGCCACTTTGTTGTCGCAGCTTCTGAAGCTTAATCTTGTTGAATTAAGGACTTTGGCTCCACCAGATCCTCAGAACCTTCCACGGAACTACGACATTAATGCCAGATGTGCCTTCCATTCTAATGCACCTGGTCACACCACAGAAAAGTGCAGAGCTTTGCACATGAAGATCCAGGATCTAGTTGATTCAAAGGCCTTAAACTTTGCACCACCTCCTAATGTCACGAAGAATCCTATGCCCAGCCATGGTGGGCCCAGGATAAATGCAATTGAGGAGGATCAACCCATGAACTTAATTGAAGATACTGCAAGCATTCAGACACCTTTGGCAGAGGTTAAAGCTCGGATTTTAAAATGCCAGGTGTTCCAAGGATGTGAGGCCTGCTGTGAATCTTGCAAAGTTTCCGTCAATGGTTGTGCAAGCTTGAGAAATGGCATCAATGGCCTTATTAGAGAAGGTATCCTGCAGATAACATCAATGGTTTCTACAACATCAGCAACTCCTTTTTCAGCAACAACAAGTACTCCTCCTACAACTTCAAAGACAATTGTTCCTACAGACTCGTCTACAAAATCAACAATCATTTCCTCCACCACTTCAACAAACATTAGTTCGACTGCATCCGCTTCTACAACTACAGCAACCATTAACAACGACGTCTCCACAATCACCATATACTACGACCCAACAATGGTCCCTGTTTCCAACAATTTTCAGCAACAATCTTAGCAACAACCCAGCTTCAGTCCTTCATCACCACCACCAGTCAGAAATCCTATCACCATATATTACAATCCACAGACAATAGCAGTTCCTACCTCCACTGCAGTCAGTCCAGTCACCATCACGGTACCTTGACCCATTCCCTATGAAAACGATAATGTTATACCATGGCACTATGGTTCAGACCTTTACTGCAACGGGGAGAGAGTCCTTCTTGATTCTTCAGCTCATACACCACAGATCGATAATGTCGGGGGAGGCGGAGGCTTCACCTGAAGCAGACACCTCTTCGCGTCACAAGTTCCAAGAGTTAATACTGAGGCAGAGGCTGCTGCCAAAGCCAAAGGTAAAAATGTGGTGCCGGAAGAACCAATTTTGAAAGAAGCCCATAAAACATCCTTTGATCAAGATGTGGATGAATTTATGAGGATTATCAAGAGAAGCGAGTACAAGGTTGTGGATCAGCTCCTCCAGACTCCTTCCAAGATCTCCATTTTATCATTGCTATTATGTTTTGTAGCTCATCGAGATGCATTACTTAAAGTCCTGCACGCAGCCTACGTGCCCGAGGAGATCACGGTAAATCAGCTAGAGATAGTGGTGTCTAATGTTAATACTAGTCATGGGCTAGGCTTCACCAACGCTGATTTGACAATGGAAGGTCGTCACCACAACAAAGCTTTACACATCACTCTGGAGTGTAAAGGGGTTGTGCTTTCACATGTTTAAGTTGACACTGGGCCTTCACTCAATGCCTTGCCAAAGAAAGCCCTTGTTAAGCTTGAGTATGATGGTATTGCTCTCCAACCAAGCAATCTGGTGGTTAGAGCTTTTGATGGTTCCAAAAGGTCTGTTCTTGGAGAGGTGGAGCTTCCTGTGATAATTGGACCGCAGGTCTTTCAAACTACTTTCTATGTGATGGATATTCAGTCGGCCTACAGTTGTTTGTTGGGTCGACCATGGATTCACGCCGCTGGCGCAGTTACGACGATCATTCACTAGAAATTAAAATACGAGTGGGAAGGGCAGATTATCACAATCTTTGGTGAAAAGGATATTTTTGTTAGCCATTTGGCCACTTACAAATATATTGAGATGGATGGTGAAATCCACGAGACCATGAGCCATGGTTTCGAAGCACTGAACGTCAATGAGGCGACAACTGAAGTATTTGCTGCATCCCAGGAGGATAGGATGGGTACTTCAATTGTCTCCTACCAACAAGCTCAGAAGGTTGTTGAAGATGGAAACGCCCAAGGCTGGGGCAAGCTGCTACCGGTGGAGAAGAAGGAGGACATATTCGGTTTGGGTTACAAACCATTTCGACAAGATCAAGCAGAGGCTGCTAAGGAGCCCAAGTTCATAAGTGGGGGGATGCTCACCCCAGATGCTGTCAATAACGTGGAAGATGAGGCTGAAAGCGACCTCAACCTGGAGAGCTGGATTCGTCCAAGGATCCCGGGCCAACAAGTCCTTAACTGGTCTTCCCAGGAAATTATAAGAGTTACTCCTGCAGAGTAATTATTATTTCCTGCTTTTTTTAGCATGCATCAAGTCCTGCATCTTGCCCAAGGTGTCAGGACTCATTTTGTAATGAGGCCATATTTGTATTTTGTGCAAATGGAATATCAATGAACAATGGACATCTTTTGCAAACAATTTTCTCTTTCGCTCACTGTCTTTTCATTTTTGTTATTTTTCGCACAAAACAATAAAATGGCAATGTTTTCAAAATAAATAACTTCATTTTTTCTGAACAAGATTAAAATGGATCACTAAAAAGAACAAATCTCAACCCTTGCAGAGATTATCCTACTGATTGCACCGACAACAGCACTGCTATGACCTTGTATGACTTCGACAATCCAATTAATCAAGCAGATGAAGGGATTGAAGAAGACTATGAGTTGCCTGAAGAGTTAGCCAGGTTGTTGAGGCAAGAAGAGAAAGTGATTACTCCTCATCAGGAGGAAATTGAAATTTTTAATCTTGGTACCGAGGAGGATTTGAAAGAAGTGAAGATTGGGGCCAGTCTGCAAGCTCCAGTAAAAGAACAGCTTATCAGCATACTTCGGGAATACGTCGACGTCTTTGCTTGGTCCTATCAAGACATGCCAGGTCTAGATACGAATATTGTCATGCACAGGCTGCCCTTGAAAGAAGATTGTCCTCCAGTTAAACAGAAGTTGTGGCGCACTCACCCAGACATGGCCATGAAGATTAAGGAGGAAGTACAAAAACAGTGGGACGCCGGTTTCCTTGCTGTAACTAGTTACCCGCCGTGGGTTGCTAATATCGTACCCGTGCCTAAAAAGGATGGCAAGGTGCATATGTGTGTGGATTACCAGGACCTGAACAGAGCTAGCCCAAAGGATGATTTCCCATTACCTCACATTGACGTATTGGTCGATAACACAACTCAGTTCTCGGTATTTTCTTTCATGGATGGATTTTCTAGGTATAATCAGATCAATATGTCACCCGAAGACATGGAGAAAACAACCTTCATCACACCTTGGGGCACATTTTGTTACAAGGTAATGCCATTTGGACTGAAGAACGCCGGTGCCACTTATCAACGGGCTATGGTGACATTATTCCACGATATGATCCACAAAGAAATTGAATGCTATGTGGATGACATGATTGCCAAGTCCCTTACTGAAGAAGATCATCTGGTAAATCTGCTGAAGTTGTTCAAGCGTCTGAGGAAATATCAGCTGAAGTTGAACCCCCAACAAATGCACATTCGGGGTACATTCTGGTAAGTTGCTGGGATTCATTGTAAGTGAAAAGGGAATTGAGGTTGATCCCGACAAAGTCAAAGCCATTCAGGAGATGCCTGCACCTAGGACTAAAAAAGATGTTCGAGGGTTCTTAGGTAGATTGAACTACATCTCAAGGTTTATATCTCACCTCACTGCAACCTGTGAACCACTGTTCAAACTATTAAGAAAGGAACAAACTGTCAGGTGGAACGACGATTGTCAGAAAGCTTTTGACAAGATCAAGGAGTACTTGCAAGAACCTCCAATTCTCATGCCTCCAATCGAAGGAAGACCTCTGATAATGTACTTGACAGTATTAGAAGGGTCAATGGGGTGTGTGATGGGCTATCATGACGAGTCTGGTTGAAAAGAGTATGCAATATACTACCTAAGCAAAAATTTTATCGACTGTGAACAACGTTATTCACTGCTTGAGAAAACTTGTTGTGCTTTAGCTTGGGCTGCTCGCCGACTAAGACAGTATATGTTTACTCACACTACTTTGTTGATCTCAAAAATGGACCCCGTCAAGTACATATTTGAGAAGCCAGCACTTATCGGAAGGGTTGCAAGATGGCAAATGATTCTGACAGAGTATGACATTCAGTACACCTCTCAAAAAGCCATCAAGTGCAGTGTATTGTCTGATTATCTGGCTGAGCAACCCATTGATGATTACCAGCCCATGAGATTTGACTTCCCTGATGAAAACATCATGTACTTAAAAGCAAAAAATTGTGAAGAGCCAGTTCACACTAAAGGGCCTGGTCCCAAAGAAGAATGGACTATGATGTTTGACGGAGCGGTCAATATGAATGGTCGTGGAGTTGGTGCAATGCTCATTACACCTAAAGGAGTTCATATGCCTTTCTCGGAAAAACTCACTTTTTCCTGCACTAACAACGAAGCAGAATACAAAGCATGTATCATGGGTCTTGAGGAAGCCATTGACCTCGGGATCAAAACATTGAATGTATTCGGAGATTCAGATTTGGTAATCAACAAGACCAACGGCAAATGGTACACTCACCAGGAGCATCTGATTCCATACCGTGACTATACGAGGAGATTATTGACTTTTTTCACAATAGTCAAACTTGAGTACATCCCTCGAGACGAAAATCAGTTTGCAGATGCTTTAGCTACCATTTCTTCCATGATCAAAGTTCAAACTGCCAATCATGTGCCTCAGATTTTGGTATCCAGACTGGACCGACCGACATATGTTTTCTCTGTGGACATTGCTAGTGATGACAAACCTTGGTTCCATGACATCAAATTCTTCTTGGAGGATCTGACATACCCACCAGGGGCATCATCCAATGATAAGAAGACATTAAGAAGGTTGGCTGGCAGTTTCTTCCTCAATGCTGATGGTTCATTATACAAGCGAAACTTCGACATGGTCCTGCTCAGATGTGTTGACAAGAAGGAATCAGACCTACTAATGCACGAGGTGCATGAAGGTTCTTTCGGTACCCATGCCGGAGGACATGCGATGGCAAAGAAACTATTAAGATCAGGTTACTACTGGATCACAATGGATGCAGACTGTTGTGCCTGTGCTAGAAAATGCCACAAGTGCCAGATCTACGCAGATAAAGTGCATGTACCTCCAAATCCCTTGAACGTGATGTCTTTACCTTGGCCCTTTGCCATGTGGGGCATTGACATGATTGGAAAGATTGAACCGACTGCTTCAAATGGGCACAGATTCATCATGGTGGCCATTGATTACTTTACCAAATGGGTTGAAGCAGCTTCGTATGCAAACGCCACCAGACAAGTGGTAGCCAGATTCCTGAAAAGAGATATCATATGTCGGTATGGAGTTCCCGAGCGAATCATTATTGATAATGGTTCCAATTTGAACAACAAAATGATGGCAGAACTGTGTCGGGACTTCAAAATCCAACATCACAACTCTTCTCCTTACAGGCCAAAGATGAATGGCGATGTTGAGGCCGCATCATATTCACCAAATAAGTGTAGCATTCCGTCTAAGATGGAGCATTACGGCAAAAATCAAACATTTGCATGATCACAAGCCAAGTTCGAGCCAGTCACCTACAAATACTATCATATTTCATCAGCAATATATAAAAACAAACTCATATCACAGATAAAAGCCAAAGCATCCCCTTTGCACCCTCAAAACAGATATTTATTCATACTTATTTGACACTCGCCCGTGTCATACTTCCCCAGCAAGTTAAAACACTCGTTTGTGTCCCTTGCCCAATCTTTTGGCACTCGTTCGTGTCTTGCACATACTTTACCAGCAGTTCATACTTATACAAAAGTCTTTTGATACTCATACGTATCTTGTATATATCACTCCTCAGCAAATTCGACACTCGTCCGTGTTCCTTGTTTAACCGGTTGATACTCGTCTGTATCATCATCTTTGAACATGTGTCAGCGTTTATTTCTACCGATACTCGTCCGTATCATGGTCCTAAGGATGCTCGTCCGCATCTTTAATCTATACACATCGTCAAACACTTATACATTTTATTTTTGAAGGTGTAAGCACTCGTCCGTGTTTACCGTTCCCCAGCAAGTCATCAACAAAACAACTTTCTTCTATCTGACATTCGTCTTATGTCGTGATACTTCCAGCAGCCGTCCCCTGCCAGGTGATCGTCCTTCACCTTTGGATGACAGTCCCTCATCCTTTCCCTAGTGGAATCTCCATTATTGGAACCTTCTATCCGACATTCGTCCCATGTCGTGATACTTCCAGCAGCCGTCCCCTGCCAGGTGATCGTCCTTCACCTTTTTGATGGGCTAAAGACGTATCTAATTATGTGTCTAGCGGTATCTTAACTGCAAGTGCACAGCCTATCGAAGTAATATTTAAGATTATCGATCCACAGGGACTCTATGGTTACTTAGTGCTAGAGGAATTTCTAGTTTAGCTAAGGTGAAGGGTTGTCACGATTTTTTGTTGTTTTTAAAGATTAAAGGCGGGAATTAAATTTAAGTTTAATAAATAATACTAAGGCGGTCGGTATGTAATTATACTAACTTAGGCGGGTCAATCTACCCTAGGCTTATAAAGATGGTTCACTTAATCTATTCTGTAGAGGTTACCAGCTTAAATATCTTTAACTCACACTCTCGTGGTCTTATCTCAGATCTTACCCCTAAAGCCCTATGCCTGCTCTCGCTAGCCCATAAGTGTTTAGAAATAATTTTTGGAAACTTAGTAATTCTAATTCATTTTAAAGCGCTCTCGCTGTGTTTAAATTAAATGCCTAACTTTAGCTATCTGGTTAAAATCTCACACTCTCGTGGTCTTGACCTAACCTAATACACTTTACTTACTCTCGTAACAAAAAGGTTGATTTTATATTAAAAAGTCTCAGCCAGAATTTTAAGCTCTTAATTATTTTAAGCCTAGAATTGATTTTACCGATTTAGTTTGTTTTAATTACATACCGCCCTAAGGTATTTAGCTACTCATTATTGTTGAACCAGACAGAGGCAGAGAAACATTAAACAAAATATGCATGGCAGAAAAATAAATATTCAACATAAATATAAATGCAATTTAATATAAACCTGGATAACAATAAAAGTAGTAGACTCCTTCTTCCACAGGCTGGAAAGCTCGGAGTATTGACCGGAATCGGAAATAAATTCTAAAAGAATCTGTAGGCTTTGAAACAAATTAATTTATAACAATTTCCTGATGTTGGAAATTGTTATAAGGTTGGTTGGGATAAAGGAAAAATAAAGCAATGAAATTAATGCTGGAAAAAAAAATAAAGGGAGCAAAATAAAATCGGCAGAGCTTCCGCAAGAAATTAAAAACTAAAATTCTGTAAATTGTTCATTCAAATTAGGCTATTTATAGCAAACTAAATGGGCTTGGCAGTTGAATTGTTGCTTGGGCTTCGTAGGAAAATGAGAGAATCCAGGGAACGTGGGGAGTACTTGGTCTGCTGGAAAATAGGGACGTTGGATTTCATGCAGCGTAACGTTCATGACCAAGTCTTCAGTCAAATAACCTAGTTTTCCCTTGTCACGTTCGTGACAAGGGTGTCACGTTCGTGTCCTTTGTATGATATGCGTCACGATCGTGAGGGATTTGTTACGGTCGTGAGTGCTCATTTTGGCGTGTCACGGTCGTGACACCTAGGTGACGACCGTGAGTGTAACAAAATATGCAGGTTATGCAGAATTCCTCATTTCTTCATCTTTTAATGGTTGTTTTTGCTCATTTCACTTGTGGCTCTTGATTTAGCTCTGTATATGATGTACCTGCAAAATGGCAAAGAAAACTCGAGGAATCGGGTGTTAAAACGACAATTATGCGATAAAACGGTATTGAAACATAGCAATATAATCGATACTTTTTCTCGTTATCAAACTTCCCCAAACTTAAACCTTTGCTTGTCCTCAAGCAAATAGTCGGTTGAAAATTGTCGGACAAGTTTTTATCGACGCACACACATAACAAACCGTACGAGGGGTCGTTTTGTCAGGTAAACCGGTACTTTGATAAAACACTAACGATACACTAATGACACAAGCAACAAGCTAAGTCATCGACTTCCAGTTAAACGAAACATTCGGTAATTGCTTTACGATTTCACCTAGAGTCTTTCGATCTTATTTCGCTCGGTTTCATTCTAGCGCAATCACATTAAGCCCTTTGCCTTAGCACGCACGTAGTGGAGTAGCCGGTTAGCGATTTTGATCCTTTATAAGCATGGGGTCTGGTACACGAATGTGGTAACCCTATATACATTATCCGATTTAGAGGTTGTGGGGGATCGAGCCGTAGCACGCCCTACCAAGTTCAGAACCAGTACCTCTGAACCAACCCGCAATGGACTCCTTCTCATATTTCTCGTTTCTTATATGCGATCGTGTACTTTGGTGCAATTTCTTTTCATTTGCATCGAGATATGAAGGATCATTATAGATTAGGCATCAAACGCTTATATTCATCGGCTCTCCACGTGGTTTGTGTTCAGACGGTGCTGACTGCTAGTATAAACTACTAGGGGTTACTTTTGAGCTGAAACTTAAGGTGTAGTCGTAACAATCATCGGAACGGAATTGCTTAAGTGGGAAGTCTAAGGTGTCAAGACTGTATTGATTTTGTTGAATCGTTCTCAGCTTCCTAATTATGATTTCGTAGGTAAGTCGGGTAATGCGAAGAATTAATTAAAGATTTTTCGGTATGGCTAAATAAACGGGGAAAGTTCGAAACTAAAGAAAATAGCACAAAAATTGCTTTGTTTCATTAATTTACGAAAAGGAAATACAACGGAATGGAAAAGTGCGGAAAGGGAAAATGCGGAAAATGAAAGGTACCTCTCCCACACTATATCAGACATTGTCCTCAATGTTGTGATATAATAGCGGTCAAAGTACAATACAAACAACGAAATGGAAAAACATAAACAAAACTAAAACTAAGGCTGCTGATGACCACGGCCTCGGCTTCTGGTGCGGGAGCGTCTGGTCGGAGTTGCTTCAGGAACAGAACCGGTACCGGTGATAGCAGTGATATCAATGCGCAAAGCCTCTAGCTCGCTAAGGATCTCTCCGAGCTTCTCATCAGTAGTCCTCTGGTTGGTGGCAACAGTGCGGAGTAATGCATCATGCTGCTCCTTCTGCCTTCGCTCCAGTGCGGCATTCATCTGGTTTTGCTGATGAATCGCACAGAGGACTTCCTCTAGTGTGAATTCTTGTGCCGGAGGCTGTCGGGTGGATGTCTCAGGAATGTCCTGGACAGGGTCAGCTGCATCCAGGGTGTCTTGCATCTCGTCCGCTGGGGGATCGGCCTGCTCATCAGGAATGGGGGCGTGGCCGGCAGCATCCGGTAAAGCAAAGAGCCAGTTGGCTCGGCTAGACGGATCGATGTGGTCACGGCACGGCAAGATGATATGGTGATAAACAGTGCCTTGGATAACAGGGCTAAACCTGCCATCCTCTCTCTGCGCAAGCAAGTGTGCGGACCTACAATAATTCTTCGTTAGTAACTCGGCGGCTCTGCTAGGAAAATTTACGACCAAGTCACCAAGCTCCAACTGAATGGCGAGGGTAGTGACAATGCCGCCTATATAAAAGGGGGTTGCGCCTCTTTGCGCAATGGACTGGATGTGGGATAGCATGAACGGGGCAGCATTAATGGGCTCGTCATTTAGAGCGCAGTGTAAGAACAAAAGCTCCTTGGAGTTGAGCTAGTGGTTACTCTCCCGGGCAAAGATGGTGTTGCAGATGACGCGATGAAAGTATCTGATCGCCGGGTTGTGGATATGCGTAGCATTCAGGCTCTGAAAGGCTGAGGCACAGGTGTTGGTGATGTCGTGCCATAAGGTGAAAGCGGTTTCACTGAAATTGTCCGGCACGCGGAGGTGAGCTTCATTCCCGTGATCGAAGCCTAGCAGCTCGGCGATCCTTGTTTGCATAACTTCGAACTCCCGGCCAAGAAATCTGAACCTAGCAACGCCGGTGAGTTGACTCTGAGAACCGGTAGGAGTGATGTAATGAAATGAGCTTAGGAATTCCAATGTCAGAAGCTCGAATGTGGGCTGGGGCTGACTGCAAAGATCCCACAGACCAACCTTCTGAAGCAGGCTCTTGACACTGTTGAGCATTCCCAACTCTCTCAAACATTCAGTGTCGACATATCGCATGGGTTGAACACCACAGTTCTGGAATTTGATGAACCTCTCTCTCTGATTTTCTCCATGCTCACCATCTCTAAATTGAATTGCTTCCATTGCATGCAAGAACAAGAGTGGGAGATGAGGAGTTTTGATTTTTATGAGAAAAGTGATAAAATGAGAGGAGATTGGTTCGGATTAATAATGCAAAGTGAGAATGTGATAGGTGTGGTGATAATGGAGAGGTTAATGGGGTTTAATTTGGGTAATGGGAGGTTACGGAAATTGGAAGAGATAATGGGTGGTTTTGAAAGTTATGGAAGATGAAAGAAGAAGAGGTTTCGAAGAAGAAACAGTTCTGTTTCTCACGATTCCTATAACTAAGGGTGTCACGGTCGTGATTGGGGGACGACGGTCGTGACGCGCTAATTAGCTTGTCACGATCATTAGGGGGTGATGACGACCGTGAGGGCTTAAAACTTTGAATAATTTCCAGAATGCAATATCTCTCTCACGCTTAATATAATTTATATAATATTTTTGATCACTTCTCACTCTATTTTAAACATAAACAACACATAATATATAATACCAACATAATTTTGTAAATTGCATTACACAAGAGATTGTATAAAACATTAATCAATTTAAACATAACAGTATATAGATTGAAAGCATATAAATTGATTAAATTGGAAAAATTTGTAAACTAGAAATGCTTTGCTTTTGATACTTTAAGGGAAATTACATTAATAAAAATACGGTACGAAAATGTTTGCGAAAAGTAAAACTAACTAGAAACGAAAACAATAAGTAAAATAAGCTAGATCACTACAGCATTTTCAAAAGTGCTTCTTCAAATCTTCGATTGCAGAGTTCAGGTGGTAGAATTGCTCACATGTTATGTCAGTTAAACCTATAATATCCAATCGCATGCTCTTAATCTCATCCTTAACAGTATTTATATCGGTTTGGTAAGCTTCAAGAGTGTTCATGATTTTCTTTAAGTTGTCAGCATATTCTACTTGATTCACTTCAGGGGTTTCAATCACTTCGTCAGTGTGGTCAATGTCACGGTAACCAGGAGGTGTCTCAGGGTCACTTTCTACATCGGTCATTATATCATCCTTTATCTTGTAAGATTGAGGTGTTTCAGGAGTAGATGGATAGTCAGGAGGGGTTAACTCATAAAGCCAATTATCCTTATTGTGAATACTTATTCTAGCATGGTTTGGTAGTGTGAACAGGGTTACTACTTCATTCCTGATTAGGTACTCGAAAGGTGGATGTCCTAAATTCCTTATGATATGTCGATTAAAGCAAAAGTTAAGATTCATAGGACGGATGGTACCTAAACGGTTACACCTGTGCAATTGGTATCTAAGTCCTAAGGCATCAGCAATCATGGTGACAAGACCTCCTACTAATATGGGTAGATCAGGTTCTTCTTGGATTCGGGTGAAGGTTTGCATCATGAAAGGCACACCATTGACTGGCTGTCCATTAGTGAAACATGACATAATGAATATCTCATCTTTAGATACTCCAGTAAGGTTTTCTTCTTTTCCAAAGAAGGTGTGGGCTAGGATCTTATGGAAGTAACGGATAGCAGGGTTATGTATCTCATCATTGTTCATGTTATTTGGTTCAGGATGGTAGTTTCCGGTTAAAGTTCCCCAAAAGAAATCCAGCTCAATGTCCATCAATTCTACCTGTGTGGTAGTAAAAGCAAAAGGTCCACTAGGGAATCCTAATAAGTCAGCTAGTTCTTTATGGTTAAAGTCATATTCTATTCCAAATAGGCGGAAACTGATAAATCCTTTCTTGAATCCAAAACCGCGCTCGGGTAGGTAAACTAAGGAGCTAAGGAACTCAAGGGTGAGCTCGCGGTAAGTCACAAACTTTTGTTGAATCAGTGCATTCTCCCATCCAAGTCGGTTAAACAAGTATAGGATGCTATCATGTATACCTAAGGTTTCCATAGTCAGATCATCCGAGTACAGAGTCAAATCCATTGGTCTCTGTGATAACTCTTCAAATTTCATTCTTTGGTTCCTACCTCTAAATTTGGTTTCCATAAGGTTTATCAGTTGGTTAGCCATAGTTAGTGCAAATACGGAGGAAACAAATCAGGGGGAGGAGGAAAGTGGAAAAGACTTTAGAAAATCTGTAAAAGTGATTTAAAATTAAAATAAGGAAAAATAAGAAAATAAAATGCATAAATAAAAGCAATAATAGTAATAATGAAATAGAACTATAAAATGGCAAAACAAATGAACTAATAATAAAATGATAAATGACAAAATAATAAAATGATCAAAATGATTTAAATGATTAAATGATTAAATGGGTTGCCTCCCACTAAGCGCTGTTTTTATCGTCTAAAGCCTGACGTAATGCTTAGGTTAGATTAATCAGGGAAATTAGTGGACAACTCTAAAAGCCTTAGACTATTTGCATAATCTTTATTTTCAACTTTATGATAATGTTTCAAACGTTGTCCGTTTACTGTGAACGGTTCACTATTCCTACCCTTAATTTCTATCGCTCCACTTGGGAATACTTTAGTTATTTCAAAGGGTCCTGACCATCTAGATTTTAGTTTTCCAGGAAAGAGCCTAAGTCTTGAATTAAAGAGGAGTACAACGTCTCCCACACTAAATTCTTTCCTAGATAGGCGTTTATCATGCCATCGCTTCGTTCTTTCTTTATATATTTTAGCATTCTCATAAGCATCTAGCCTTAATTCTTCTAATTCGTTAATATCTAGGATTCGCTTTTCTCCTGCAGCATTATAGTTTATATTGAGATTTTTGATCGCCTAATAAGCTTTGTGTTCTAGTTCTACCGGGAGATGACAAGATTTTCCATAAACTAATTTGAAAGGTGTAGTTCCTATGGGTGTCTTGTAAGCCGTCCTATAAGCCCATAAAGCTTCATTAAGTTTAGATGACCAATCTTTCCGAGATATGGCGACAGTCTTTTCTAAGATTTGGTTAATTTCTCTGTTTGAGACTTCGACTTGTCCACTTGTTTGTGGATGATATGGTGTTGCCACACGGTGTCTTACTCCATACTTAGATAGTAATTTGTCAAAGATTTTTGAAATGAAGTGTGAGCCACCGTCACTTATGACGAGTCTAGGCACACCAAATTTGGGAAAGATTATATTTTTGAAAAGCTTTATTACTACTCGTGTGTCATTTGTAGGAGAAGCTATAGCTTCAATCCACTTTGAAACATAATCAACAGCTACGAGTATGTAATTATTACCGAAAGATGATGGGAATGGACCCATGAAATCTATTCCCCAGACGTCAAAGATTTCTACTTCTAATATTCCTTTTTGAGGCATTTCATCTCTTCTTGAAATATTGTCGGTGCGTTGACACCGATCGCAATTTATAACAGCGATGTGGACATCTTTCCATAGATTAGGCCAGAATAAGCCGGCTTGCAAGATTTTTGCACAAGTCTTGGAAGTGCTTGCATGTCCACCATAAGGAGATGAATGGCAATGAGCAATGACATCTTCTATTTCTTCTTCGGGAATACATCGACGAAAAATTCCATCGGGTCCTCTTTTGAACAATAATGGTTCATCCTAATAGTAATGTTTGAGATTGTGAAAGAATTTCTTTTTCTGCTGATAGGTTAAGTCAGGTGGAAGAGCTCCTGCAGCTAGGTAGTTGACAATGTCAGCGTACCATGGCAGTCCTACAGTTGTCTGGATTGTTTCCACGGGTTCTGGTTCATCTAAGTCTAACTGAACTGGGTCGCTTCCTATTTGTGCTATCAGCTGTTCATACGGAAAATCATCGTTAATCGGCACTTGTTCGGGTTTAATACCTTCTATTCTAGATAAATGGTCCGCTATGACGTTTTCAGTACCTTTCTTATCTTTTATTTCGAGATCAAACTCTTGTAAGAGTAAAATCCATCTCAAGAGTCTTGGTTTAGCATCTTTCTTAGTCAATAGATATCTGATAGCAGCATGGTCTGTGTAAATTATTATTTTCGCTCCTACTAGGTAAGAACGGAATTTGTCAAGCGCAAAGACAACTGCTAACAATTCTTTTTCAGTAGTGGCGTAGTTCATCTGAGCAGAATCTAAGGTTCTACTGGCATAGTAAATCGCATGAAGTTTCTTTTCCTTCCTCATGCCTAGAACTGCGCCTACAGCATAGTCACTCGCATCGCACATGATTTCGAAAGGTAATCTCCAGTCAGGGGGTTGCATGATTGGTGCGGTGATGAGGGCTGTTTTTAAAGTTTCGAATGCTTTAAGACAATCTTCATTGAATATGAACTCAGCGTCTTTCATTAATAAACCGGTAAGAGGTTTAGTGATTTTCGAGAAATCTTTGATGAATCGTCGGTAGAAACCAGCGTGTCCTAAAAAGCTTCGTATTTCTCGAATGGTTTTAGGGGGTTGAAGATCTTTTATGACTTCTATCTTAGCTTTATCAACTTCAATTCCCTTGTCGGATATAACGTGTCCTAATACGATTCCTTCTCTGACCATAAAATGACATTTCTCCCAGTTAAGCACGAGGTTTACTTTTACACATCTCTCTAACACCATTTCTAAATTTGATAGGCATCCTTCAAAACTTTGCCCGCATACAGAGAAGTCGTCCATGAACACTTCCATGATGTTGTCTATAAAATCTGCGAAGATTGACATCATACATCTTTGAAAGGTTGCAGGAGCGTTGCATAATCCAAAGGGCATTCGTCTATAAGCGAACGTTCCATAGGGGCATGTGAATGTAGTCTTCTCTTGATCATCTGGGTGGATAGGGATTTGGAAAAATCCTGAGTAACCATCAAGATAACAGAAATAAGAATGCTTGGCTAATCGTTCTAACATTTGATCTATAAAAGGTAGTGGGAAATGATCTTTTCGAGTGGCTTTGTTTAGTTTACGATAATCGATGCACACTCTATGTCCCGTCACTACTCTTTGCGATATCGATTCGCCTTTAGCGTTTTTCACAACAGTGATACCTCCTTTCTTTGGTACTACATGTACTGGACTAACCCATTTACTATCAGAGATTGGATATATTATTCCGGCATCTAGTAGTTTTTTAACTTCTTCCTTTACTACAGTGCTAAGGATTGGGTTAATTCTTCTTTGAGATTCTCTGGAGGTTTTGCAATCTTCTTCTAGCAGAATACGATGCATACAGATTGAAGGGCATATTCCTTTGCAATCTTATTATAACTGGTCTTTTACATTCAATGTCTAAGAATTCGTATCTTAGGTTATTAGGTAAAGTTTTTAATCCTAATGTAGGTTTATCCTTACTTGGCATGGGATCCGGTGTAAGTGCTAAACTTTCGCTTAGACTATCATCCTGATATGGTGCACGCCAATTATCATCTTCGAAAATCGGAGGGATTTGAATTTTCATAATTTCAGAATAGGTAGTTTCTTTCATTTCCATTTCTCTTACACATTCGTCAATTACGTCCAATAGATAGCATGTATCCTCTATAGCTGGTGATTGTAAGAATTGTGTTAAAATAAATTCAACTTTCTCTTCACCTACTTCAAAGGTTAGCTTCCCTTTCTTTACGTCTATTATAGCTCCGGCGGTAGCCAAGAATGGTCTTCCTAGTATGATAGGTGTAGTGGAGTCTTCAGAGATGTCCATGATTATGAAATCAGTAGGGATGTAGAATTGTCCTATACGTACTGGGACGTTTTCTAGTATGCCTACAGGATATTTAACAGAGCGATCGGCTAGTTGAACAGACATTTTAGTTGGTCTTAGGTCTCCCATGTCTAGCCTTTTGCAAATCGTTAAGGGCATAACACTGATACTGGCTCCTAAATCGCATAGAGCTTTGTCAATGACGAATTTTCCTATTACACAAGGTATAGAGAAACTTCCTGGATCTTTTAGCTTAGGAGGCATATTATTCTGAATTATGGCGCTACACTCAGCAGTAAGTGTAACGGTTCCGTTATCCTCTATCTTTTTCTTATTAGATAAGATCTCTTTTAAAAACTTAGCATACGAGGGCATTTGAGTGATAGCTTCTGTAAACGGAATAGTAATATTCAACTGTTTCAGAAGTTCGACAAATTTCTTAAACTGGCCCATCGTCTTGGAATTGGTTAATCTCTGAGGGTACGGAATTGGTGGTTTATAGGGTGGTGGAGGCACATAGGGCTTTTCTTTCTCCACTGCCTCTTGATTATCATCTTCCTTTTTTTCTGGATCATTCACCATTTCAGTCGGTTTATCCGGTTTTTGGTACATGGCTGGATTGTCAAGTCTTGGATCGGTAGGTCCGTCAAGTTCCTTGCCACTTCTTAATATCACAGCATTGGCTTGTCCTTTCGGATTAGGTTGAGGTTGTCCAGGAAATACTCCAGCTGGTGCAGCGGTAGGTGCTTGTTGTTGAGCTACTTGTGAAATCTGAGTTTCAAGCATTTTGTTATGTGTAGCTAATGCATCTACTTTGCTTACTAATTGCTTAATCTGCTCACTAGTGTGTATGTTTTGGTTTAAGAAGTCCTTGTTTGTTTGAGATTGGTTAGCTATGAAGTTCTCCATCATTAATTCAAGGTTCGATTTTCTAGGGACATTAGGAGCAGTCTTTTGATATCCTGGTGGTGTAGCTGGTGCTTGACCTGGTGCGTATAAAGCATTGTTATTCTTATAAGAGAAGTTCGGATGATTCTTCCAACCTGGGTTGTATGTGTTTGAGTATGGGTTTCCTTGAGCATAATTCACTTGATCTGTGGGAATTCCTGTTAAGAGTTGACAATCAGGAACTTCATGTCCTGGAACTCCACATAACTCACAGTTAGGTGTTACTGCAGCCACGGTGGCTGTTGGTGTTATGGCCAAGTTGTCGATCTTTTGGTTTAGTTGGTCAAACTTTGCATTGACTTGATCCATACTACTCACTTCGTACATACCTCCTTTTGTTGGTTTCTCAGTTGCGACTCTCTCGCTTCCCCATTGGTAATGGTTTTGAGCCATACTTTCGATAAGTGCATAAGCATCGTTATACTCTTTGTCCATTAGTGCACCGCCTGCGGCAGCGTCAATTGTCATTCTTGTATTGTACAAGAGTCCATTGTAGAAGGTATGGATAACCATCCATTCTACTAATCTGTGATGTGGACAAAGTCTCAGCATATCTTTATAGTGTTCCCAAGCTTCGAAAAGTGATTCGTTTTCCCTTTGCTTAAATCCGTTGATCTGAGCTCTCAGCATAGCTGTCTTGCTAGGTGGGAAATATCTGGTCAAGAAAACTCTCTTTAGTTCCTCCCACGTGGTTACTAAGTTTGAAGGCAGAGATTGAAGCCAGGCTCTTGCTCTGTCTCGAAGTGAAAAAGGAAACAAACGTAGTCTAATAGCTTCTTGGGTAACTCCATTGGCTTTTACGGTATCTGCGTATTGCACGAAGATCGAAAGATGAAGGTTCGGATCCTCGGTAGGATTTCCGGCGAATTGATTTTGTTGCACGGCTGATATCAACGAAGGTTTTAGTTCGAAATCGTTTTGGTTGATAGCCGGTGCGGCAATGCTGGAATGCGGTTCAGCTTGCGAAGGACTAGCGTAATATTTGAGTGGGTGATTCTGTCCTGAAAAGAGATATCATATGTCGGTATGGAGTTCCCGAGCGAATCATTATTGATAATGGTTCCAATTTGAACAACAAAATGATGGCAGAACAGTGCCGGGACTTCAAAATCCAACATCACAACTCTTCTCCTTACAGGCCAAAGATGAATGGCGTTGTTGAGGCCGCATCATATTCACCAAATAAGTGTAGCATTCCATCTAAGATGGAGCATTACGGCAAAAATCAAACATTTGCATGATCACAAGCCAGGTTTGAGCCAGTCACCTACAAATACTATCATATTTCATCAGCAATATACAAAAAAAAAACTCATATCACAGATAAAAGCCAAAGCATCCCCTTTGCACCCTCAAAACAGATATTTATTCATACTTATTTGACACTCGCCCGTGTCATACTTCCCCAGCAAGTTAAAACACTCGTTTGTGTCCCTTGCCCAATCTTTTGGCACTCGTTCGTGTCTTGCACATACTTTACCAGCAGTTCATACTTATACAAAAGTCTTTTGATACTCATACGTATCTTGTATATATCATTCCTCAGCAAATTCGACACTCGTCCGTGTTCCTTGTTTAACCGGTTGATACTCGTCTGTATCATCATCTTTGAACAGGTGTCAGCGTTTATTTCTACTGATACTCGTCCATATCATGGTCCTAAGGATGCTCGTCCGCATCTTTAATCTATACACATCGTCAAACACTTATACATTTTATTTTTGAAGGTGTAAGCACTCGTCTGTGTTTACCGTTCCCCAGCAAGTCATCAACAAAACAACTTTCTTCTATCTGACATTCGTCTTATGTCGTGATACTTCCAGCAGTCGTCCCCTGCCAGGTGATCGTCCTTCACCTTTGGATGACAGTCCCTCATCCTTTCCCTAGTGGAATCTCCATTATTGGAACCTTCTATCCGACATTCGTCCCATGTCGTGATACTTCCAGCAGCCGTCCCCTGCCAGGTGATCGTCCTTCACCTTTTTGATGGGCTAAAGACGTATCTAATTATGTGTCTAGCGGTATCTTAACTGCAAGTGCACAGCCTATCGAAGTAATATTTAAGATTATCGATCCACAGGGACTCTATGGTTACTTAATGCTAGAGGAATTTCTAGTTTAGCTAAGGTGAAGGGTTGTCACGATTTTTTGTTGTTTTTAAAGATTAAAGGCGGGAATTAAATTTAAGTTTAATAAATAATACTAAGGCGGTCGGTATGTAATTATACTAACTTAGGCGGGTCAATCTACCCTAGGCTTATAAAGATGGTTCACTTAATCTATTCTGTAGAGGTTACCAGCTTAAATATCTTTAACTCACACTCTCGTGGTCTTATCTCAGATCTTACCCCTAAAGCCCTATGCCTGCTCTCGCTAGCCCATAAGTGTTTAGAAATAATTTTTGGAAACTTAGTAATTCTAATTCATTTTAAAGCGCTCTCGCTGTGTTTAAATTAAATGCCTAACTTTAGCTATCTGGTTAAAATCTCACACTCTCGTGGTCTTGACCTAACCTAATACACTTTCCTTACTCTCGTAACAAAAAGGTTGATTTTATATTAAAAAGTCTCAGCCAGAATTTTAAGCTCTTAATTATTTTAAGCCTAGAATTGATTTTACCGATTTAGTTTGTTTTAATTACATACCGCCCTAAGGTATTTAGCTACTCATTATTGTTGAACTAGACAGAGGCAGAGAAACATTAAACAAAATATGCATGGCAGAAAAATAAATATTCAACATAAATATAAATGCAATTTAATATAAACCTGGATAACAATAAAAGTAGTAGACTCCTTCTTCCACAGGCTGGAAAGCTCGGAGTATTGACCGAAATCGGAAATAAATTCTAAAAGAATCTGAAGGCTTTGAAACAAATTAATTTATAACAATTTCCTGATGTTGGAAATTGTTATAAGGTTGGTTGGGATACAAGAAAAATAAAGCAATGAAATTAATGCTGGAAAAAAAATAAAGGGAGCAAAATAAAATCGGCAGAGCTTCCGCAAGAAATTAAAAACTAAAACTCTGTAAATTGTTCATTCAAATTAGGCTATTTATAGCAAACTAAATGGGCTTGGCAGTTGAATTGTTGCTTGGGCTTCGTAGGAAAATGAGAGAATCCAGGGAACGTGGGGAGTACTTGGTCTGCTGGAAGATAGGGACGTTGGATTTCATGCAGCGTAATGTTCATGACCAAGTCTTCAGTCAAATAACCTAGTTTTCCCTTGTCACGGTCGTGACAAGGGTGTGACGTTCGTGTCCTTTGTATGATATGCGTCACGGTCGTGAGGGATTTGTCACGGTCGTGAGTGCTCCTTTTGGCGTGTCACGGTCGTGACACCTAGGTGACGACCGTGAGTGTAACAAAATATGCAGGTTATGCAAAATTCCTCATTTCTTCATCTTTTAATGGTTGTTTTTGCTCATTTCACTTGTGGCTCTTGATTTAGCTCTGTATATGATGTACCTGCAAAATGGCAAAGAAAACTCGAGGAATCGGGTGTTAAAACGACAATTATGCGATAAAACGGTATTGAAACATAGCAATATAATCGATACTTTTTCTCGTTATCACTTTTGATGATCGTCCCTCATCATTTTATCCGATGGTCGTCCCCATCGTTCATCTTGTTATCCGACATTCGTCCTATGTCGTGATAAACCCCAAGAGCATCCGTACCCTGCTAGGTGATCGTCCTTCACCTCTTGATGATCGTCCTTCATCATGCTTATCTGATGGTCGTCCCCATCGTTGGCCTTTTTTTATCCGACATTTGTCCTATGTCGTGACATTTTCAGCAGTCGTCCCCTGCTAGGTGATCATCCTTCATCTTTGATGACTGTCCCTCATCAATATTTCATTTAAACCGATGGTTGTCCCCATCGTTGTTTACTTTATTTTCCAAAGCCTGGTGACCGCCCCCATCATTGCTTTTCTCATTACTTTAATCCCCAGAGAATCTTATTTCTTTACCCGATGGCCGTCCCCATCATGATCTCTTTATTTCCCCAGCTTGTCGACCGTCCCCGTCATTGCTTTACTTACCACTTTATCCCCAGCAGTCGTCCTCTGCCCGATGGTCGTCCTTCATCGCTTTCGTTTGATAATTATACTATACCATCTTTTACAATTTATATCCCTTTTCTTCTTCTCCCTATGTCGCTCCCCGGATTTCCATCCTGGTACAAACTCGAAAGTGGCGCGGAAAGAGGTAGAGTCGCTAGCCAGGCATTTTTATCCCGAAGGAACGAGAATGGTAATGCTGCGCAAACCAGAGGAAAAGAAAAGGAAGGACATGGGTCCTGCGAACCAAAGAGACTGGGTTCGGGAGTCGGTTCGTCCGCCGTACCCGACAGGATCCATGTTTACAAAGAAATTTGTTTCAAAGGGTGTAGGAAAGAAAGCTGTTGCAAAGGAACTGGAACTGGAAAAGGAACTGAGAAAGAAAACAAAGGGAAAATGAAAAGGAAAAATGTAGGGAAAATAAAGATTGTGCTCGAACGAGCCCTACCCCGCTGCCTACGTACCTCATCTGGGAAATGAGGATCAGAGTCGCCGTAGTTCCCCTAACTAGGGGTGGAAAAGATTGCTTGTGTCTTAAGGCTTGAACTGCCTATGTCAATGCTCAGGTGTTGCAGGCTCGGACGACGAGTGCGTTACCGTCTTGCAAAGTGACAAGTAGGAGCAAGTTCGCGGACGGAGCGAAGGAGATGAGAAAAGAATTCCCGAAGGAGAAACGTTTATTGTTTGTCCAGTGGTTTTTAGAAGCTTTTTACTGAGTGTGTCACAAGGAAGTGAACTCAAGCTCTTTTCCATGGAATGTGTACTTGCCACTACATTCCAAGATGGAATAATAGAACAAGCATACTCAAGTAAGGAGAAGATCCCCAAAACTTGATTCTAGAGATTAGGGCTTAGGCTCACTAACTCATTGAATTTATTAGGTGTTTTTGTATTTTTTGATGAAGGAGTGTTTTTTATGGTTTTCTTGGTGAAGATGGTATCCTGATCAGACTTGTGCATCACAAGACAAGCTTGTACTATCCCAAGATGGGAAGACTACAAGTGTATCATGGAATAAGGCTATTGCACATGAGACCACTTCAGTCCTTATTAAGATGCTTTTTAGGGTTTTGAGATAAGAAGAGAAGAGAAACAAAAGGATCTCAAAGGTAAAAGTCTAATGGGGGACTAAGGAATCCTAATTGTCATCATGCATAGAAAATCCTAGGTTAGTGAGGTTTACTATCCTGAAGAAGAAAGAAAGAAAAAGAGAAAGAAAAGAATGAAGAATAGAAGAGGGGGGAAGTAAGGCCTAATCCCCAACAATCACAAGTAAAATAATATCAAAAAGGAGAAGAGATAAGATTTGGAGATGTGGGAATCACATCCACACCTCTCACTTACCAAAGCCCCTGAAATGGTTAGTGACATAAGAATAAATGCAACACAAAATGAACATAATGTCAAACTAAAGTCACACAACCAGAAGTGAAGTCTTAATCACAAATGCCAAATGCAAATACAAAACATAAGAATGAGAAAAGGACTATACAACTCAAAATGAAGCAACATGGATTATCATGACAACACAAAGTGAACATGAGATGAAACAAAGCAAACTAGACAAAGCAACATCACAAAGTTCAAGACCAGAACCCTAACATGTTAAGAAAGTGCCTAAGGATCACATGAGATGAAGAGAAGAAGCACACATACTCAATTATTTACATCATGAGAAGTAAAGAAGCAAAAGAAGTGAAGTGAGCATGTATAAGAGTGAATGGACTTCAAAAACAAACAAACACAAAATTTCTCAAGGCACAAGCATCAACTCAAGACCAGAAGGGTGTCAACATCCTAAAAAAGCTCTAAACAACTTAAAGAAGTTGGCACAAGTGCCCTTCTAACCTAAGGGTTGAACATATGACCAAAAGGAAACAAAAGAGGAAAGGCAAAGAACAAAAAATCAAATCAATTCAAGTATACATCCAAAAATTCCACAAACTTGCACAAAGACTCCTCAATCATACAATATTGACATGCCAAAAGGAGAGAATCAAAATCAGAACCTAAGCAAGTCAAATAAAGGCTTAAACATGGATTAGGGTTAGAAGGCTTCATGCACAAGTTAGAGACTAAAACCAATTAAGCAAACTTCTAAAAATCAGAATAAAAATCATCAACAAACTACATCTCAACATGAATCCAGAGCAAAAAGAACCAGTTCCAAATTCAAATTAATGATCAAGATAGAAAATGTACAAGGCAGCATGCTTCAAAAATGAAATAAAATCAATTAATTAAGGAGACAATTAATTTCCACGTGTCAATTAAAAATAAATGAAAAATAAAAATGCCAAAAATTAGAGAAAACTCAAAAGATCATTCATGAATTGTTTTAGAATTTTTATGAACTTATTTCTATTTTTAAAATTTTAAAATCAAACTGAAAACCAAAATAAAAAGAAAAAGTAAAAAAAGATGTCAGGGGTGCAAATATCAAGCAAACCAGTTCATTTTATTTGGGCTTATAACACAGGGGGCGTGAATAGCAAGGGAGGCCCATTGGTTTCAGCGCAGCTCACAACAATTATGGTGGAAATTTAGATTAATCAGGGAAAATCATGAACCATCCGATCAAATGGATGCGTGAGATTAAGTCAATCATTTAAACCAAGTCAAACCATTCATTGGCCATTAGTGTGAGTGCTTGACAATTATGGTGAGGTGAGAAACAAAATGTCCAATTCAGATTAAAATATAAAACGAAGCACGTGAGAGAGAGGCTGGGATTTTAATGTGCTGGCGTCACCAAAACCGTCAAGATGAGAGATCCAAGGGCTCATGTTCATCTTCTTCATACAAACAAATTCCAGAATCCGGTGACCGGAGCCCTAGCTCCGGCACTCGAAAATTCATCCATAAGAACAAACCATCACAGAAATCATTCAAACTATCCAGATCAAACAATTAAACCAAGCTGAATCCAAATATGACAACAAAATTCACAATGGATCAAGGAGTAAGCCAGATCGAAGACAAACAGCTCTGATCATCAAATTTCAAATCAACATAAAACATTCAATATTCACTCATTTTTGAATCTAAACATCACAGAATCATCAGCACAACGAGCAGATCACAATGCATACATTTAATTTCAAATCTAGATCCACGAATTTCAGAGCATACCTGAACTTGCAGCTCCATCAAAACACCAAGATAAGATCCCTCCAGCTGCAGATCTGCTCCTTTTAACTTCTTATTGCAAAATAAATGCAAAATAAGCCTTGAATTCTCCTAGATCTTGAGATTTGAAAGCAACCGCACTTGAATGGCACCTCTTGAAATATGAAGTTTCAACTTTAATGAACGTGTGCAATGTGATCCTTAGGGTTCAAGGAAGAGGAATATGTGAAGAGATTATGAAGTGAGTGCTTGAGGAGAGAGATTCGAAAAGAAATGCAAGAGAGCAAGAGAATGTGAATCTGAGAAATGAGAGAGTCTCCTCATGAATTCAGTGCATGCCTTTCTTTTATATCCCTTGTCTTTTCACCTGATTAGGGTTTATGGAGTAAAAGTGGCATGAGGAGTGTGATTGAGGTGCATTTGCAAAATTGCATGAAAAGTGTGATGATGTGAATTACTCGTGCAAACCTCTCTCCTTGTGCACATGCTGCTCTCATTTCATCCCTTGATCACCCTTGAATCAATCTTAGCCCTTGGATATAAGTTGATCATGCTTTTTGAATGTTTTTGCCTTTTTGCACTTAGAGAAATATCTTATACCTCATGCACGAATTTTGAACTTTCTCTTGGGCCAAATGTGTTCCATGCCATGCCTTGTGATACTATGACCTCATTTTGTCCATAAAATAACTTCGAAATGATGTACATGAGTTCTTGCATTTGGATGAAACTTGGAATTCAAGGCATGCCCTAAAAATCAAGTAATTTTCGAAGGCCCTAGCTCATGATCCATGAGGGCTATGAAAATGTACTTATACTTTTTGAAAATGGGAGAACCTAACCTTCAACTTTCATGTTTAATGGCAACTCATTTGAAGCTTTTTTCACCATGTTATAAGTCTTTGAAAATTAGGGAAAAAAGTTGCCAAAATTAGAAACTTTCATGACAAACCACATGCCAAAAATGGAAAACTCCTCAAAACCCCTTGATTCTTGATCTTTGACCTTGCCAAACATCTTTTAAGGTTATAAGAACATCCCTTGACTTGAAAAATAGGGTTGGACCCTTTGAATTCTCACAGTTGACTTCTAGAATGCACAGTTGACCAATTTCTTCTCTTACAAGCAACTGATGAAATACCTGACTTCCACAGGGAGTTTTATCACCAAATTTCATCCCTAGGATCCTCTTATCATATGAAATACTTTTCCCAGATGAAATGGCCAAAGTCACAAAGTTTTCATGCTTGAAAGTGAAACCCTAATTTGGGATCATTGTGTAGGAGCTTGCCCTAGCTTGAATTCACTGGTGATCTCTCAACCTCTTGAGCTTTTGTGAATGATCTTGAACTTGTAAATGCCATGTAGACTCCTCATAGGACTTGAACAAGTCCACTAGGCCTCTTGTTATTCCTTGTAATGCCTCAAATCCCTCCACAGATGATCATATGCCTAATGTTAGGTCATGAGAATGTTATGCCTCATCTTTCCATGCAAATATGCCAAGGATATGATATACTTATGATGATTATGGTATGATGATGATGCTTAAAAAGAAGAGGGCAAATTTGGGGTGTTACAGTTGTCCCTATTCAAGCAACTGTTAATCTGAAAAGGACGGTAGCACGGGCTATCGACCGTTCAAGATGAACTGTGGTTGAATACCAAGAAAACCTGAAATTTGCACTCTGCTGGAGAATGCAAGCAATGGGGAAATAAACCCAACCAAATGACGCTTTGGTGACTGAAGTGAAGAAAAAGCAGACGAGCTCCTTCCAAGTTGAACTGTTATTTTGGATAAGAATTCTTTGACAAACGAGTCTTCTTCGAACAATCCTGTTACGCCAGGAACTGGACATACAAGCCCTCTTCAAATAAACCTGTTATGCCAGGAATGGACATACGAGCCCTCTTCATACATTTACAAAAATATATGACTTGAGACAGACAAATTTCCTTCGGACAAACCTGTTACGCCAGGACCGGTGATGCACTTAAGTCTATGGGATAGACAGGCATAATCAGGATAGACGAACCCTCTTCATATATTCTCCGCGGATATATGGTCTAAGACAGACGAGCCTTCTTCGAGCAAACCTGCTACGCCAGGTGCGACATTAGGATTTGACGAACCCTCCTCACAAATCTTTCGTAGATAAGTGGTGCTTGAGATAGACGAATCTCCTTCGGATAAACCTGTTACGCCAGGACCGGTAACCATTTTGACGTTTAATCCCACCGTCAGGACTTCAAACCTCTTCAACACAGACGAGTATTGGACGATCATCAAGAGAACACAGACGAGTGCCATAAGTCGATGATACAAACGAATATCAGACGATGATCTAAGAAACACAGACGAGCGCTTCAGGAAATGATACAGACGAATATAAGCCACTGATACAGACGAATACCAGAAACCCAACACAGACGAGCATTTGGAGTAGCAATACAGACGAGTACCAGAAATCCAACACAGACGAGCATTTGGAGAAGCAATACAGACAAGTACAAGAGTGATTATCAAATCAACACATATGGATATAAGCTAACATAGACGAGCATGAGGGATGATACAGACGAGTATCCAAATAATGCAAACGAGCTTCAAACAGATAACAAACACAGACGAGTGTTGGGGAATGCGGACGAGCAACAAGCATCTATCAAACACAGACGAGTGTTAGGAAGTGCAGACGAGCGAAAGCATCTACCAACCATGGGCAACTGCTGGGGAAAGCAAACGAGCAATACCAAAGTGTGAACACATATGAGTGTTGGGAAATGCAGACGAGCAACAAAAAGGTGTAAACACAGACGAGTGTTGGGAAATGCAGACGAGTAACCACAAAGTGCCCTGATTAGCAGCAAGAATCACGATTCTGCAGGGGAGAACCAGGTTAAGATGCTTTGACAATGCCCAATTCTGACTGGGGATGAATAACTGTCTGTATCATCACACTGACCAAAAATAAATTGGCAACTTCGCTGGGGATGTTTCAATGATGGTTGTATCCCAATCCTAAAACTCTGCGGGGGAATGACGATCTTCCAACACGGCTGGGGAGATGCTTCCTCAAATATCCTTTGCTTGGGAAAAGAGTTTTGACAATTAAACTCTGTGGGGAATGGGCCTCCCACTGCCTGCTGGGCATACTCCACTCGTGGGAAAATTGTCTGCTTGGGGATTTCATCTGCTCCAACTCAGCTGGGGGACAGGTGTTTGAGAGAATGTGACGCCATCCTGCAAAACCTGCAACAACAGAATACACATATGTGCCTCGGGGATTTGCGTGGTACGATTTGTTCATCCGTCGTCACCCGATACTCAGAGATGATTTTAAATGTTTCCCCGCAATGTCAGTTTTTCTTTTAGAAAACAAATCACCATGTTTTAAATGCAATGCTATTTTTGCCAAAAATTCAGGACATTTTTGCAAACAAAAGTAAACACAACACAACTTTTTGACTGAATATTCCTTTATTGAAAGGCCTCTGAATAGGCAAAGTTTTTACATCGGGAAGAAACCACCTGGAAAGAGGTAGCTACCATAAAATTGAGAAAATAAATTGTCCTAGTGGCAATGGGCATGGCATCCCAATGATTTCCTTCTTGCTATGACCAGCATGCCTTCAAAACTCTCCATTCTTGCCTTTGCTTTCTGAAAAAGTGAGGGGACTGATTCCTATCCTTCTGATATTGTTTGGCTGTACGAACGATGATTTGGTTCAGATTATTCGGATCGCAGTTGTTCACTTATTCCCTTGTTTTGCGTGGATCGCCCTTTCGGGTTTTCAATCCACCGGGATACCCTTTTTTGCCTGAGCTGTCCAATGTGGCTTTTCAGCTCATCGGGTGTACACATTTTTTTTATTTTTTTTCCCTAACTTTTGCCCGAGCTTTTTATTCTTTTTTTAGCTCGCCGGGATGCCCTTTTCTTGCCTGGACTTTAATTCTGTTTTTGTGTCCAGCGGGTCTTTTTATGCGAAGTATTTTTTAACTGCGTCCGAGTTAACAGGGGATTGGAAATCTTCTCCATCCATAGTGGTGAGCATCAGTGCTCCTCCTGAGAAAACTTTCTTCACTATGAATGGTCCTTCGTAGTTTGGGGTCCACTTGCCCCTGTGATCTGAACCTGGAGGAATGATCCTCTTGAGCACA
Source organism: Lathyrus aphaca (assembly GCA_963966055.1). Lineage (NCBI taxonomy): Eukaryota > Viridiplantae > Streptophyta > Magnoliopsida > Fabales > Fabaceae > Lathyrus > Lathyrus aphaca. Next base: position 480,019,209 of record OZ014524.1, on the reverse strand, counting down.
AGCTCTCCTACTTGATACTCTCGAGTATGTACTCGTTGGTCGAATGCTTGCTTCATTCTCCTCTGATAAAGCTGACCATGACAGATAGCCGTTAATCTCTTTTCCTCAATTAGACATAGCTGATTGTATCGAGCACGTACCCACTCAGCCTCATCAAGCTTCACATCCATCATCACACGCAACGAAGGAATTTCTACCTCAACAGGCAAGACTTCCTCCATGCCATATACCAATGAGAAGGGAGTTGCCCCGGTTGACGTCCTGACTGACGTTCGGTACCCATGCAACGCAAACGGTAACATCTCATGCCAATCCTTGTAAGTGACAACCATCTTTTGCACAATCTTCTTGATATTCTTATTTGCTTCCTCCACCGCACCATTCATCTTCGGCCGGTAAGGAGAAGAATTGTGATGCTGAATCTGGAAGTCCCGGAACAATTCTGCCATCATCTTGTTGTTCAAGTTAGAACCATTGTCAGTAATGATTCGCTCGGGCACTCCATATCTGCAAATAATGTCTCTTTTCAAAAATCTGGCTACCACTTGACGAGTGACGTTGGCATAAGACGCTGCTTCAACCCACTTAGTGAAGTAATCGATCGCAACCAAGATGAAACGATGACCATTTGAAGCAGTAGGCTCTATTTTCCCGATCATGTCAATGCCCCACATAGAAAAGGGCCAAGGAGATGACATGAGGTTGAGCGGGCTTGGAGGAACATGCACCTTGTCTGCATAAATCTTGCACTTGTATCACTTACGGGCATACGAACAACAATCTGCATCCATTGTCATCCAATAGTACCCCGATCTCAACAACTTCTTAGCCATGGCATGCCCCCCTGCATGAGTACCGAAAGATCCCTCGTGGACTTCCTGCATTAACAGGCTTGCTTCGTGTCTATCCACGCATCTGAGCAAAACCATGTCAAAGTTCCTCTTATACAAAACCCCGTCTGTATTCAAGAAGAAACTAGCAGCAAATCGTCTCAAGGTCTTCTTGTCATTGGATGATGCCCCAACTGGGTATTCTTGTTTTTCCAGGAAGAGCTTGATATCAAAGTACTAAAGTTTCTCATCAGACACTGCGTCTACAGAGAAAGCATAAGCTGGTGCGTCAAGCCTGGAAATATCAATCATGGGCACGTAATTCCAACACAAGACTTTGATGGACAAAGAAAGAGTAGCCAATGCATCGGCAAATTGATTATCATCTCGTGGTATATATTGAAGCTTAACCGTTGTGAAGAACGTCAACAGTTTTCTGGCATAATCCCTATAAGGAATTAAATGTTCTTGATGTGTATACAACTTGCCGGTAATCTGATTGATAACGAGGGCTGAATCTCCGAATATATCGAGGGTCTTAATCCGAAGATTAATAGCCTCCTCTATTCCCATTATACACGTCTCGTATTTCGCTTCATTGTTGGTGCAGCCAAAAGTAATTCTGGCAGCGAAAGGAAAGTGAACACCTTCAGGAGTGATAAGAACAACACCAACTCCACGTCCGTTGATATTGACTGCCCCATCAAACATCAACTTCCATTTGGATTCAGGGTCTGGCCCCTCCTCCGGAAGTGGTTCCTCGCAATCTTTTTCTTTGAGGTACATGATGTCCTCATCAGGGAAATCAAACTTCATTGGTTGATAGTCATCTTCAAGAGGTTGCTGTGCAAGGTAATCCGACAATACACTTCCTTTGATGGATTTCTGGGAAGTATATTGTATATCGTACTCTGTTAAGATCATTTGCCACCTTGCAACCCTTCCGGTTAATGTTGGTTTCTCGAAAATATACTTGACAGGATCCATTTTTGAGATTAGCAGTGTGGTATGGGTCAACATGTACTGTCTCAGTCGGTGAGCAGCCCATACCAAAGCGCAGCAAGTTTTCTCGAGCAGTGAGTAACGGGATTCACAGTCGGTAAAATTTTTGCTAAGGTAATAAATAGCGTACTCTTTTCGACCAGACTCGTCATGCTGGCCTAGAACACACCCCATCGACCCTTCTAGCATAGTCAAGTACATGATAAGTGGCCGTCCTGGAACTGGAGGCATTAGAATCGGAGGTGTCTGCAAATATTATTTTATCTTTTCAAAGGCTCTTTGACAGTCCTCATTCCACCTGACCGTTTGCTCTTTTCTTAGCAACTTGAATATTGGTTCACACGTGGCCGTTAGATGAGATATGAACCGTGAAATGTAGTTCAACCTCCCTAAAAACCCGCGCACTTCTTTTTCTGTTTTCAGTACAGACATATCTTGTATTGCTTTTACTTTTGCAGGATCCACCCCGATTCCTTTCTGACTAACAATAAAACCCAGCAGTTTTTCGGAACGCACTCCGAAAGTACACTTGTTTGGATTCAACCTCAATTTATAATTTACCAATCTATCAAACAGCTTCTTGAGATTTACCAGATGCTCTTCTTCGTCTCGGTACTTGGCAATCATATCGTCCACATAGCATTCAATCTCCTTGTGTATCATGTCGTGGAACAATGTGACCATAGCCCGCTGATATGTTGCCCTGGCGTTCTTCAAACCAAAGGGCATCACCTTGTAGTAGAATGTACCCCATGGGGTAATGAAAGTTGTTTTCTCCATGTCTTTCGGTGCCATCTTAATCTGATTATACCCGGAGAAGCCATCCATGAAAGAAAATACCGAGAACTGAGCGGTGTTATCTACCAGCACATCAATGTGAGGTAATGGAAAGTCGTCCTTTGGACTTTCTCTGTTTAGATCTCGATAATCAACGCACATCCGAACTTTGCCATCTTTCTTTGGTACAGGCACAATGTTAGCCACCCAAGGTGGGTAACTAGTTACTGCAAGGAATCCGGCATCCCACTACTTCTGAACTTCCTCTTGATCTTCATCGCCATGTCAGGACGAGTTCTTCTCAACTTTTGTTTCACCGAAGGACAATCTTCTCTTAGTGGCAGCTTATGCACAACGATGTCAGTATCTAGCCCTGGCATATCTTGATACGACCAGGCGAAGATATCCACATATTCACGTAGCATACCAATCAACTCCTTCTTTACCTCGGCCTGCAGACTGACCCCAATCTTTATCTCTTTCTTTACATCTTCTGTCCCGATGTTGATGATCTCTATTTCTTCCTGATGAGGCTGAATAACCCTTTCCTCTTGCTTCAACAACCTGACCAATTCTTCGGGGAGTTCACAGTCTTCCTCGACCCCTTCATCAGCTTGGTAGATAGGATTGTCAAAGTCATGCGTGGTCATAGCAGGAACGTTATCACTAGAATCCGGATGATCAACACTGCACAGATGATGTGCTTATTTCAGAATCTGTTTTTTTCTTTTCAAAAGAGACGCAAACATACAAACAAAAAGGGAAACACATTTCCATTTTATTATCTTTTGTGAAAAATTTAAAATGAAAGAAAGAGAACACAATTTGCTTGAAAAATGTCCTTTATTTCATGGTAAAATATAAATGCATTAAAAGCATGGTGGCCCTACAAATGGATTCGTGCACCTTGGGCAGAGTGCAGGATTGACATGCAGCATGATAAAAGGAAACAAGTAAATTACTTTGATTGCCAGGTAACTTGAACGAAAGCCTCGGCAGACCAGTTCTTGAGCTCCTCCCCAGGTGCACACGGGTGAATCCAGCTATCCCAGTTGCAGTCACTGTCCCCTTCTTCACTTGTTGCACAGATGTGGTTGCGATCTACCATCCCAGCGCTTGTGAAAGTTATGGCTTTACCACCTTGAGACCAGTTAGACCCACCAGGATGGTAACTAAGACCAAACCTGTCATCTTTCTTCTCTAATTCCAGCAGCTTGCCCCAGCCCTGGGCGCTTCCAGATTGAACCACTTCTTTGGCCTGCTTGTAGGAGTGAATGGAGGTACCTTCCTTCTCGTTGTTCCTCTCTGCCGGAGCTAAAATGCTGACATTAACCGCTTCAAAGGCCTGACACAGCGTTTCATGGATCTCTCCGTCCATCTCTACGTACTTGAAAGTTGATAGGTGGCTCACAAAGATATCTTCTTCCCCACACACATTGATCACTTGGCCATCAACCACGTACTTCAACTTCTGATGCAAGGTGGATGTTATTGCACCTGCAGCATGAATCCAGGAACGTCCCAGCAAGCAACTATACGCAGGTTGAATATCCATGACATAGAATGTGCTCTTGAACACTTGAGACCCTATATTCACAGGTAACTCAACTTCCCCGAACACAGACCTTCGGGACCCATCAAAGGCTTTAACAATTAAGTCACTGGGTCGCAAGACGATGCCATCAACATTCAACTTCATTAAGGCTTTCTTAGGGAGTACATTAAGAGAAGAGCCTATGTCAACCAGGACATGTGATAAAACAGCACCCTTACACTCCATGGTAATATGCAGTGCTTTGTTGTGATTGCGGCCTTCTGAAGTAAGATCTCTATCTGTGAAGCCCAACCCATGGCTTGCATTCACACTGCCCACTACAGCTTCCAATTGATTAACAGTTATCTCCTGTGGAACATACGCCATCTGCAACACTTTCAGCAAAGCTTCTCTGTGAGCTGGAGAACACATCAGCAAAGACAGAATTGATATCTTGGACGGCGTCTGATTCAACTGCTCAACCACCTTATAGTCACTCTTCTTTATTATCCGCATAAATTCCTCCACCTCTTTCTCAAAGGTACCTTGTCCAGCAACAGGAGTTGTCGTTTCTTCGGTCGCTATCTGCTTTCCTTTAGCCTTTGCCATAGCCTCAGCTTCAGGATCTCCTCTCAGAGCTGGAGGAGCAAAAAGACGACCACTTCTTGTAAAACCGCCAACTCCTCCGACGTTCACCACAGTCGGGTCAATCGTTACTGACTTACTCTCGACCTTATGTCATTCCACATACACATCTGAGCCATAATGTCACGGGATGGCTTTATCATAAGTATAAGGAACAGGCCCGGGAACAGTAATAGTAACAGGACTGACTTCTGGAGCATAAATAGTCACAGGTTCCCTCCGAGCAGGTACTTCAGCTGGATCATAGTAGATTGTTATGGTAGACACACAATCACCTCTATCATCAACCTTATCAAACTGCAACAACCCCACATCAATCAAATATTGCATCCCCACCTTCAAGTCTCCACAGCCATTCATTGAACTTAAACACTTTTCACAATCAGAACCACACCCCGGAAACACTTGTCCTTTTAACATCCTTTCTTTCACCACCAGCAGTGGAGTCTTCACTTCTTCTACGTTCAGAATCAAACTTAACTTCTCACCACCGTCAACAACATTTATTCTCGCCCCTCCATGATTTGGAATAGGGTTTGATGTAACATTAGGCGGTGGAGCAAAATTAATCGCCTTTGAGTCGATCAAATCTTGAACTTTATGCTGTAGGGCCCTGCACTTCTCAGTTGAGTGCCCGGGTGCCCCTGAATGGAATGTGCATCTAGCATTAGCATCGTACCCCACTGGAAGCTCTCCAGGTGGAGGTGGTGCTAGTGTCCTCAGTTGTATCAAGTTCAAGTCTAGCAACCTCTGCAACAGTGCAGTGTACGTCATAGGAATGGCTTCAAGCACCCTATTATCCGGACGAGCTTGTCTTGGTTGATAAGGCCTCTGCTGATAATTATTACGATGTGGCTGTTGTTGTTGTTGCTGTTGTGGTTGAGTCTGTACCTGTTGCACAGGACTTGAAGGAATAGTGACAGCTGCCACTTGCTCATATGATCTTTTGTATCCACGGCCCCGTCCTCGGCCATACACAGCATTGGTTTCCCCTTCTCTCCTTCTCGGAGGTCCATTAAAAGCTTTTCTTACACCGTTCGAGCTACTTGCACCAGTGTCCTGAATCTTCCCCATCTTTAACAGAGTTTCGACCCTCTCGCCTGCTATCATTATATCATTAAACTTGGTAGCTGAACAAGATGCCAACCTCTTGATAAACACCCCTTGCAATGTTCCCATGAACATATCAGCCATCTCATTCTCCAGCAAGGGTGGTTGTACTCTGGCAGCAAGTTGACGCCACCTTTGAGCGTACTCCTTAAACCCCTCCTTAGCATTTTGAGACATGGTTTGCAGTTGGGTTCGATTTGGAGCCATGTCCAAATTGTACTGGTATTGCTTCACGAACGCCTCTGCTAAGTCCTTCCAGCTCTTAATGTTAACCCTACTCAGCTTCATATACCACTCCAAGGAGGCCCCCACCAAGCTGTCCTGGAAGTAATACATCCATAACTTCTCGTCATCAGTATGGGCAGCAATTCTTCCTACAAAGGACTGGAGGTGAGTCTTCGGACACGCCGTGCCGTTGTACTTCTCGAAAGTAGGGACCTTGAACTTGTAAGGGATTCTAACCCCTGAAACCAAGCCCAAGTCAGTAATATCAAACCCCAGGGAACTCTGAGACTGAATGGCCCGGATCTGCTCAACCATCTCTTCAAACTTCTTGTTCATTTCAGCCCCTTGGCCTTCTGCTTCGTCCAGCAAAGTAAACTGTTCATCTTGACCATCCATCTGTACATTGTTCAGTCCATCATTGATAATGGTGATCCCTGGTTGTGCCACAAGGATCTCAACTTGACGGGCGCCAGCACCGTTGCGATTACCTCCATCAGCAGCCCTATTGTTCCTGGCCTGACTATTTTCCACCATCTCACGTAAACGTTCTTGAGTCTAACCCATCCCTGCCATAAGGGTCATGAAATTGTCCATTCTCAATCTCAAGTCATCTAAATCAGCCTGCATTTGATCCATCACTCTTTCTCTGTTGACTCTTGTAAGATATCTGTGTACAATTGGTTGTTCTCGAACCTTCCTAGGAGCTATAGTGCCTGAAAGGACATCAACGTTAGAAACTGAAGAACTACCTGCAAAACAAACAAACATGTTATATGCATGCAATGTAACTACTCATGTTTCCAAGTTTAGGCATTTATATGCCCCAGTTCTGGTATTTGCTCCAGATAACCACTTTGAGTATTAATTTCCAAACTTTCCCTTTGAAGAGTGTTCGGATCTTAGCAGTATCAGACAAACAAGCTTTGCATACTCAGAAATGGTAATTTAAATATTAACACTGCATAACATGGATAACCCACTGCCGGCCAAAAGTTAGAGCACAAACAAAATTCCCCGGAGGGTTACAAGTCAATACATGAACAAAGACAAAAGATAAAGCAAGACTCCTACAACAAGCTTGTAGGTAGTCTGAACAACAGTAAATAAAACCTAAACTAAAGACCCAGGTTCTTCTGCAGCTATCACCTCTGTCCTGCTCTTCTTCACTCCTGCTCTCAGCTTGAGCTCTTCAATCTCTTTTAATGCCTCCTCCAAGGCCATCTGGCTTTGTGTCAACTGTTGAGTCTTTTCCCTTCGTATGTTGTGGACTTGTTCCACTTCTTCTTTCTTGAAGGCCATCTGTACCTCGAAAAACTCTTCTTTTTCTTTATACTTCTTCTGCTCCTGTTCTCTTTGGCCTTACAACCAAACAATGGACTGGCCAGCTTCTTTAAGAGTCTTCAAAGTCTTCTTATGCTCCGCTTCTCTTTTAGATTCCATCAGACCCAATCTCTGAAAGTGAGCTTCTCTTCCAGCAAACTCTTTCTCTTTAGCTTCCAAGGAGGCTTGCACCTTCTGTAGCTTTCCCTCTGCTTCATTCTTGGCACGATTGGCAATGTGGTACAAGTTAACCATTTCAGCATTCTCTATCCGGACCTCATGCAACTGAGCCTCCAACTTCTTATACTCCTCCAGAGAAACAGTATTCTGACATGGCACTTCTTTGGGATACAATGGAGCTTCTACTGAAAATGGCATGAGCACTTCCTCTACACGTTTCTGCAACCATGTAGCAAAAGGAGGATACGTCTTGGGATCTACCCTTCCAAAATCCTTCTTCCCTTTCTTCACCCTGTGAGCCCAAGCCTGAGATACTTGTATGACCAACTCCTTGTTTCCCTCCACAGGAAAATACAAAGACTCAGCAAATTCTTCCATACTGGGTGGATCCCTCAGAGGATAGCCAAATTGCTTCCTGGTTAATGTTGGATGGTAACTGATCACACCTTTTCTTCCTAGCAGAGGAACACCAGCAAATCTTCCACAACTTACCAGCAACTCCTTACCTAAAAAATCTCTGTCATATCCCCAAGCTATATCCTCAGAAGTTAGCCCCATTAGCCTCCTGGACCACCTCCATTCATCTCTCATCTCCTTGAAAGAGCCTGACTTTGGCAGTTTCCTTGCAAACCACTCAGCAAATAATGAAGCACAACAACCCACTGGTCCATCTCTGCCTTTCTCATTCTGGTAATGAACATTGTAGTAGAAATCTCCCAACAGATTTGGCACAGGATTGCCTTTAGCAAAAATGGAAATCACTTCCAAGCTCACAAACTCCTTTTCTCCCGGGAAAAGACTAGATCCATATACCATCAGAGCCACCACAGCACCAAAATCTCCCCACTTACCCTCTTTGGCATACTCTTCAGCCTCTGGTATAAGTACATCCCAAGGGAGTCCTCTGCCCTCACTATCCTTCAAAGCCTTCTTGACCTTAGCAACTGGTAAACGACAGACTCTGGCTATGTCTTCTTCCTTGAGAACCACCTCAGACCCATAGTAAGGCAAAGTATCTCTGACAGGAATACCCAAAATGCTGGAAATCTCCTCCAAGGTAGGTGTAACACGGTGGGAGAACTGACTTTAGTTAAATGTTGCGGATAGCAAGAGTCGTCACCGACTTTTATTTTATCCAAAAGGAAAGGACATAAAAGAACAGGAAAGACCTTAAAAAGATTTTGAGTTCGGGGGGTAGGTTATACAAAGGGAAGGTGTTAGCACCCTTCATATCCATGGTTATCCATGGGCTCTTAGTTACTTAGCTCACTTTAATTGTTTTTGAGAAAGGTGTAGTGTGTGATTAAAAATTTTCTAAGTACTTTATAATGATCCTCGTATGGATGTATATAAAGACTTTGTTTTGAAAATTTGTTTGAAATGTGAAGTGTAAAATGTATTTTGAAATGTGTGAGCAAGTACTTAAGAGGAACCTACCCTATGTTAAGTCTTTACTGTTCTTATGTTCTTTCAATGGTAAGATTATCCCTATTATTAAGGAATAGCTAGTCATTACCTTGGATATGATAAGGGACATGTGAAGGGACATCTGAGTATAGGCAACTGTAAGGTGTCTTTAGCAATTCGTAAGGACTTATCATCTTTTATTCGAAGGGACAAGATCATTTACCGGAGGCAACATCGAAGGGACTTGATCTTATAATCTTAAAGGGACTTGATGATATTAATGAAGGGACTTTGTTTTAAGACACCTTACTTGACCTTATAATTAGGCAACATGAGGAGTAACCTTAGAAAGTGCAAGATGGCGATCAAAGATCGACTTACGTGTGTGAGTGTTCATATTCATATATTTATCTTATTAAGTAAGTCATTCTAAATTAATTTTAAATCACAAACAGGTTATCACTCCCTATAGTTACTAACCATGGCAAAAATATTTATAAACAATAACATAAAAAACAATAATAAACCTACGACTATTACAAGGCTTTCGCAATTACATTATGATCGAGAAATATTAATAACGATAAATAGAAAATTAATAATAAATAAGCAATAATTAAATATTAGTAATAAGAAAAATAAGGGTTAGAACAATAATTAGGGTTAGGAAGCAAAAATCAGGATTAGGGTTAGTCTTACAATTAAAAAAAATCAGGATTAGGGTTTTAATTATTTAATCTAAACTTAATTAAATTATTTATAAAAAATATATACAATAATAATATAAACAAATTTTAAACTAAATATAAACCAAATTAAATTTTAGAAAATAAATTAGAAATTTTTTAGAAAATATGAAGTTGTATATATTTACATATTATTATTTAAAAATTATTTTCTTATAAAAAATATAATTTGGATTAATTATAAAACAAATAAAGAAATAATAAGAAAATGAATAAAAAACTTACCTGGGGCAGGGATCGAACCCACGCCCTAGGCCCTTCCTTCCTTGGACTAACAATGCTACCACCAGGCCAAACGCGCGCATGTGAATATAGGATGGATGCTAATTCTTATATTTTAAACCTGGAAATAAATGGAACTCATGCCAAAAAGAAAGACTGAGGACGGATTCGAACTCAGGTTTTGTGCTGCATATACGCGTGTGTCCACCAACTGAGCCAACAGCGCTCTTTGTAAATATAATGGCAAACAAATGTAATAAGATAAAACAAAATTTGAAAATCAAAATCGCGCGCAAACTTCATCTTCTTCATTTGAATTTCTTGCAAAAATTCATATGAATTTTCCTGCGAATTCACCTGCGTGTTCATAAACTAGAAAACCTACATTTTTGAAACATCAAGAAAACCTCAATATCAATACAAATTAGCAACCCAGATCAATTATATGATGTTTATACGTCATAACCATGTTTTTAGAATTCGTTTATATTAAGCAAATCGTGAATTCCCAATTTGAGAGCTCTAACCCTAACAATGGTGGTTTTCGGTTTAGGTCATGATTCTTCAATATTCTTGCTCAGAAATCATCTAAACATCACAACAAACAAGATTAACAACGCAAAACAATTTATAATGGCTAAATGAATGAAATCGAAAATTGAAAAAAAGATGAAGAACATGAATTCGGTTTTCATGATTTATGAGGTTTTGAATGATGGTGATGATTGGGAATGCATCAGTGATGTCCAAGGAACGTGTAGCAACCTTTATTTTGTCTTGAAAGTCCCTCTAAGTCCAAAACCGTATGTGAATTTTTCTTGATATTTTGAAGCTTGAAGGATATGCTTGGAGGCTGGAAAATCGTCCTTTGCTTGTTGGGATGTATTCAGGTATATGTAGAGATCTAAATTAGGTCAAAAAGCTATGGATTTATGGGCTTTGTATTGATTGCTTGATCATGAAGTTTCCTTCTTTCAAATATTGAAAAAGATCACATCTAACCTTGCCAAATTAAGCTAGCACGAATTTGGATCAGATCAATCATCTATAATTGATGTTTATGACTTTCTAGAATCATAATCTCATCCAAATATTTGATTTTCATATTTGATTTTGATTTAATTTGTATTTTAATGAATAAAATTCAAATAAATACTAAATAAAATATAAAAAATCAGAAAAGGCATGGGTTGGGTCGTGCTTGATGATATTATGAAGATTGGATGGCAATTTGGTAGGCCCATTTAGCAAAAATTGGTTTTAAGGCCTCATTTGCTTCATAAACTTCCCAAACATTTCCCAACTTTGCAAGGGCATAAATCCCTCAATTTTAATGCTATGAAGGTGTTATTAGACATTTTAGAAAGCTTAGAGAGTCCTCTAACCAACTTCTTTGGTATCATGTCCATATCTTTTACCATTCTCAAGTTATGCTCTTTGGAAGATGTTGACTTTTTGTTGACTTTTAAAATGACCTATAATGTCTTAGCTCATACCTTCCAAATGAAGCATTTTTGGGCTTGGCTTGTGAGACAAAAAGTTGTAGAGAATTCAATTTCCTTCAAAATGAGCTTTGGATGGAAAAAATTTGATGAAGCATGTGAAGGTTATGGCTGGTCAAAGTTCAGTTGACTTTTCCTGTGAAAACCCTAATTTAGAAACTCCTGATTCTTGATGATCTGAAATCTCCTTGATGAATCATGATCAACCCTTGATCAAATGATGAATTTTACTTCATATACTTGATGTTGGCAAAAAATCATGAATTTTGACTTTGGTTTGACCACAGTTGACCTCTGTTTGACTTTTTAACTACTTTGACTGATTTTAGCCTATCTGATCATCTGACTGAGCAAATCTTTGGGAAAAGTCTTGAAACTTTACATGGGGATTCTTGCACACATATAGGATTCTATGAAGCTCACTTGAAGTCTTGGAAGTCTATTTAGCCTGATGGAAGTCAAAACCCTAGTTTAGGATGCCTTGCTTAGGAGGATGCATTGTCTGAGGGAATTGTCAAACTTTCTGACTAATTGTGAACCTTGTGAACCTTGTGAACCTCATGAGATTTCTTATGAACCTTGTGAACCTCTTAATACACAATTTCTTGTCTTGGTGAGGGCAAATTTTGGGGTGCAACAGCTGCCCCTGTTCAATTTTCTGAAGCCTGAGGGGTTAGATTGGTATATGTGCCATTCGTGACCTGGAAGGTTGAAGGGGATTAAACACAAAAGCCCAAAAATTTGCACTCTCCAGTGCGTAAAGTAAAGTTGATGACTAATTGTATATGCTTGAGTGGGCTTGAAGATGCCACGTGGAAGAACTGGAGATGGGCTTATAGATGCCATCCATAATATCAGGAGGTGATAATATCTTGATGTTGATACTGGATATCAGTACTAGGTCTTTGTATAGGCCGTCTCTGAATCGTTTATGCAACATGGTGAGGATTATCTCTTCTGAAAATATCCTGGATTAGGGGATAGATCTTCATATAGACCGTTTGCCTACTATCCAAGAACAAATAAATTAAATCTTCTGAAAATATCCTGGACTAGGGAATGGATCTTCGTATAGACCGTTTGCCTACTATCCAAGAACAAATAGATTAAATCTTCTGAAAATATCCTGGACTAGGGAATGGATCTTTGTATAGACCGTTTGCCTACTATCCAAGAACAAATAGATTAAATCTTCTGAAAATATCCTAGACTAGGGAATGGATCTTCGTATAGACCGTTTGCCTATTATCTGAGGACAAAAGAGTATCAGGATTAAATCTCCTGAAAATATCCTGGACTAGGGAATGGATCTTCGTATAGACCGTTTGCCTATTATCCGAGGACAAAAGAGTATCAGGATTAAATCTCCTGAAAATATCCTGGACTAGGGAATGGATCTTCGTATAGACTGTTTGCCTATTATCCGAGGACAAAAGAGTATCAGGATTAAATCTCCTGAAAATATCCTGGACTAGGGAATGGATCTTCGTATAGACTGTTTGCCTATTATCCGAGGACAAAAGAGTATCAGGATTAAATCTCCTAAAAATATCCTGGACTAGGGAATGGATCTTCGTATAGACTGTTTGCCTATTATACAAGGACATCTTGAGTAATGATTAAGTATCAGCACTAGACCTTCGTATAGATCGTTTCTGACCTGTTGTGAATTGTTGATATTGTTTTATCTGCATATAACTATCCTGCAAAGAAAAGGTTAGTTTATGCAATATGTGTTCATGTATGACATGGTGCATCTAAGTAAATGTATTATGCATTTATGGATATGTTATGGTATGATGTAAATGATGTATGTATGAATCATGCAGCCTGAAGCGTCTGGATATCTTTGTATAACAACTGCTGGCTAGGGAAAATAAATCTCGGCTCGTTGCTGAAGAATATGAGGAACTCGTTCCCGTCTTGTTTGATAGTGTAGTATTTATAACCTCCCGTCTTCGTTCGTCGAACCTCTATTGAAGGAATAAGTTCCTGAGTATCCCGACCGAGGATAAAAGAGATGGACATAAATTCAAGGGGAGATGTAACTCGAAGTATCTATAAAGATAGATTTGCTCTACTGGGGATTTGTAGTTGTCTTGTGGGGATGAACCGGCGAAGCTTCGTTGAACTACTACCCTCGTTCGTCCTTAGTAAATACTATTACTGCATTTTATGCATTTCTGGTAAACATCAATCATATTCAAAAGCATACATACATTCAAACACAACCAATGGACGTTTTCGCTTATGTAAATAGGGTAAAAGTAAATCTAGATTCAAAGATGAAACTTTATTTATATCACAAAGTGACCTATACATAGGTAAGTTTGTACAAGGAGACAGAAATCCTAGTAAGAGGAATTCGTCGTAAAAGTTTTACAAAAACAAAGAAAAACAACTATGTGAGAAATAATCCTTATTGAGTTTCAATTCCACTATTGCCATTATCTTCAAGTATTTCATCTTCTGCCGTTGAGACGGAAACGATTGGATTGATCTTTATATGTTCAAATCTTAATTAGGTAGTACCATCAGTTGAAGTTACATGAGTGATCCAAACGAGACATAGTCATACGCTTTAATCCCTAACTTTTGCCTGAATTGCCCTTTCGGTTTTCAATCCACCGGGATACCTTTTTTTGCCCAAGCCGCCCTTTCAGGTTTTCGACTTGCCGGTGTACATTTTATATATATATCCCTAATTTTTGCCCGAACCCTTTTGGTTCGCCGGGATGCCCTTATTTTTGCCTAGGCCAATCAACCTAGCGGGTTTCTTTTTATGCGTAGTATTTTTTAACTATGTATGCGTTTACAGGCTGTGGGAAGTCTTCACCATCCATAGTAGTAAGCATCATGGCACCTCTTGAGAATACTCTTTTGACCACAAATGGTTCTTCATAAGTAGGAGTCCACTTGCCCCTAGGATCACCCTGTGGTAGTATGATGCGCTTGATTACCAAGTCACCAGCCTGATATACCTTTGGCTTAACCTTCTTATTGAAAGCCTTGATCATCCGTTTCTGGTATATCTGGCCATGACAAACAGCTGCTAACCTTTTCTCATCAATCAAATTTATCTGGTCAAGTTGAGTCTGAATCCACTCATCTTCATTCAAGCCTGCATCCTTCATGATTCTTAAGGAGGGGATCTGAACTTCAATTGGCAAAACTGCTTTCATACCATAGACTAAGGAGAATGGGGTTGCCCCTGTTGAAGTACGTATTGTAGTACGATAACCATGAAGAGCAAATGGTAACATCTTGTGCCAATCTTTGTAGGTAACAGTCATCTTCTGTAGAATCTTCTTAATGTTCTTATTAGCAGCCTCTACTGCCCCATTCATCTTTGGACGATACGGAGAAGAGTTGTGATGCTTAATCTTGAATTGCATGCAGAGATCAGTAATCATGGTGTTGTTCAGATTAGAGTCATTGTCTGTGATAATCCTTTCAGGGATGCCATACCTACATATGAGATTATTCTTAATGAATTGAGCCACCGCATTCTTAGTAACAGATGCAAATGAAGCTTCCTCCACCCACTTTGTAAAGTAATCAATAGCAACCAGGATGAAACGATGCCCATTAGAAGCAGTAGGTTTGATCTCACCAATCATATCAATGCCCCACATGGCAAAAGGCCAAGGAGCAGTCAACACATTCAATGGAGCTGGAGGTATATGTACTTTATCAGCATAGATTTGACACTTGTGACATGTTCTGGAATGTTGATAGCAGTCAGCTTCCATGGTAGACCAATAGTAACCTGCTCTCAATATCTTCTTTGCCATGGTATGACCACTAGAATGAGTGCCAAAGATCCCATCATGCATATCTTCCATAATCTTTGTTGCTTCCTTCTTATCCACACAACGAAGCAAAGTTGAATCATGATTGCGCTTGTACAAAATTCCATTACTCAAGAAGAACTTAGCAGAAAACCTCCTCAGAAACTTCTTATCTTTGACAGATGCCCCTTCAGGGAACTCCTGAGTTTCAAGATATCTTTTCACTTCATAGAACCAAGGCTTCCCCTTTGCTTCTTCAGTATCAATCTCATTGCAGTATGCAGGCTTCTCAAATCTGTCAATAGTAATCTTGGGAGCTTCATCATCCCAGCTAATCTCAAACATAGATGCCATGGTGGCTAATGCGTCTGCCAACTGATTCTCTCCTTGTGGAATATGTCCAAAGGTAATCTCTTCAAAATATGGGATCAAGGACAACACATGCTCTCTTAAGGAATAAGATTTTCATGCTTGGTATCCCAATCTCCTTTAATCTGACTCACTACCAGGGTTGAATCTCCATATACGTCCAGGAACTGAATCTTCATATCAATGGAAGTTTTGATGCCCAGGATACATGCCTCATACTCAGCCATGTTATTGGTACAATAGAAACAAAGTCTTGCAGTAATCGGGGTATGACAACCTTCAGGGGAAATGATCACAACACCAACACCATTACCAAGTGCATTAGAAGCTCCGTCAAAAACCATAGTCCATCGGGATCCTTGTTCAGGTCCGTCATATTGTCCAGGTTCTTTGGTAATAATCATAATATCTTCATCAGGGAATTTAAAACTCATTGACTAATAATCATCCACTGCTTGATGAGCCAAATGATCAGCTACAACACTTTCTTTAATGGCCTTCTGAGTAGTGTACTGTATATCATATTCTGTTAGGATCATTTGCCATCTTGCTATTCGTCCGGAGAGAGAAGGTTTCTCGAATATGTACTTGATTGGATCCATCTTTGAAATCAACAAGGTAGTATGAGTCAACATATACTGTCTTAGTCGACGAGAAGCCCATGCCAAAGCGCAACAAGTTTTCTCGAGCAGTGAGTATCTTGTTTCACAGTCGGTAAACTTTTTGCTAAGGTAGTATATTGCCTGCTCTTTTCGACCAGACTCGTCATGTTGCCCCAACACACACCCCATTGAGTTGTCTAATATTGTTAAGTACATAATCAAGGGTCTTCCATCAACTGGTGGCATCAAAATTGGAGGTTCTAGAAGATATCTCTTGATTTCATCAAAGGCTGTCTGGCACTCATCATTCCACTCCATTACCTGATCTTTCTTCAACAACTTGAAGAATGGCTCACAGGTAGCAGTTAATTGGGAAATAAATCTTGCAATGTAATTCAAACGTCCCAAGAAACCTCTAACTTCCTTCTTAGTACAGGGAGCTGGCATCTCTTGTATAGCTTTCACTTTTGCAGGATCCACTTCAATACCTTTTCCACTGACAATGAAACCCAGGAGTTTACTAGACCTAACTCCAAAAGTACACTTGTTTGGGTTCAATCTCAACTTGTATTTCTTCAACCTTTCAAACAACTTATGCAGATGATCAAGGTGTTGCTCTTCATTCTGGGACCTGGCTATCATATCATCCACATATACCTCTATCTCATGATGAATCATATCGTGAAACAAAGCCACCATAGCACACTGATATGTTGCCCCGGCGTTCTTCAAACCAAATGGCATTACTTTATAACAAAAGGTGCCCCACTGTGTAACAAACGTAGTCTTCTCCATATCTTCAGGTGCCATCTTGATTTGATTGTAACTAGAGAAACCATCCATGAAAGAGAATACCTTGTGATGAGCCGTGTTGTCTACCACAACATCAATATGAGGAAGTGGAAAATCATCTTTAGGGCTGGCCTTATTCAAATCCCTGTAATCTACACACATACGTACCTTACCATCTTTCTTAGGTACCGGTACCACATTTGCAACCCATTGAGGATAAGAAGTCACAGCTAAGAACCCTGTATCAAATTGTTTCATCACCTTTGCTTTAATCTTTTCTGACATTTCAGGACGCATGCGACGAACCTTCTGCTTCTTTGGGCGACAGTCTTCTTTTACCGGTAAACGGTGAACCACAATGTCTGTATCCAACCCTGGCATATCTTCATAGGACCAAGCAATGATTTCCACATAATCACGTAACATCTAAATCAGTCTGCTCTTAACATCATCTTCTAATTCAGCCCCTATCTTAACCTCTTTCCGGTTTTCTTCAGTTCCCAGATTCACAACTTCGAATGGCTCTTCATGTGGCTGTATAGCTTTCTCTTCTTGTTGTAACAACCTAGTAAGCTCTACAGGTACTTCACAATCTTCCTCCTTTCCATCTTCAGCTTGATAGATCGGATTCTCGAAATTATAATTGGCAATAGTAGAACTGTTATCAACAGGATCCAGAGTGGATGAGGATCTGCATTTTAGTGATGTGGGTGTGTGTAAGAACACATAGCTGATAAAACAAAAATAAAATAAAGGAAATACAAGGAGCACAATATTTACGAAAACGAAACCTCCATTGATGTTTATTGAATGAAGTATGCAAATGAAATGACATCCCGACACAAGCATACCATTGTGCCCCGGGTAAGACACAAGGCTTAAAAGTTTAATTGTTCGAAAATTACAAACTTAAAAGTAACAACACAGTAATAGTATTTACTCATGACTAAAGGAGATAGGAATAACGTCTTCAGTCTTCCAATTGTTGAGCCCATCACCCACAGTAGGAAAGATCCAGTTATCCAGATTGTAGTCTTTATTAAAGTCACCCACATCATTGATTTGATCTTTCATGATCCCTTGATTGGTGATACGAACAGCACGAGCACGACGAACAACCTTCTGGGACTCTACAGTGAAACCCAAACCAAATTTGTCAGACTTGTAAGGAATGTCAGGAAGCTGACCCCAAATAGTACAACCACCTTCTTCAACCACAACTCTAGCATCTTTGAGGGAGGACATTGTAGGAGGTACTCTGGTAACCACAGGAACTCTTTTAACCACAGGAGGAGCTTCAGTAGCAGAAACGACCCAAGGAACTACTTCAAATGTCTGGCAAGGAGTCTCAACATATTCACCTTCCACTTCAACATACTTAAATGTATTCACATGACTGACCATATATTCTTCCTCTCCGTAAACAGTGACGATCTTTCCCTTCACTGGATATCTCAACTTCTGATGTAGAGTGGAGGTCACAGCACCTGCCCCATGGATCCAAGGGCGCCCAAGCAAACAGGAGTACGCAAGACGAATATCCATTACATAGAAGGTAGAATTGAAGACTTGAGAGCCTACTTTGATCGGGAGATCTATTTCTCCATGCACCACCCTTCTTGAACCATCAAAGGCCCTCACCACTATATTACTTGGTCTTAACACAGCATCTTCAGGACTGAGCTTGTTCAGAACCTCTTTGGGAAGTACATTCAATAAAGAACCATTGTCCACTAACACATGAGACAAGGTAGTGCCCCTACATTCAATGGAGATATGTAGAGCTCTGTTATGGTTTCTTTTGGCAGGAGTTAAGTCAGCATCAGAAAAGCCTAACCCATTATCATAAGTCAGATGTGCAACACAATTTTCAAATTGATCTACAGAAATTTCATTTGGTACATGAGCAGTCTTCAAGAACTTGATCAAGGCTTTAGCATGAGCCTCAGAACACAGCAATAAAGACAACATGGAAATTTTGGAGGGAGTATGCCCCAACTGGTCAACAATATCATAATCACTCTTGCGGATGATCTTCAGCACTTCTTCCATCTGTTTAGAGAGATTTTCAGCAGTCGGTGTCTCAGCTTGCACAGGTTCAACCACAGGACCTTTGCCCCGAGCCTCAGTACTTGGTTCAGAAGTGGAGGTAGTAGTTGGAGTAACTGCACTTTTGGAGGTAGCCGGAGAAGAGAAAACTCTTCCACTTCTGGTGATCTTACTGGATCCAGCAATATTATCAACATCAAGATTGTCATCAGTAACAGGTGTATCAGTCAGAGGTTCTTGTTTAACACCATGGATGTAAACATCAGAATCGTAATTCCAGGGTATAGCTTTATCAGAAGTATAAGGAACAGGGCCAGGAGTGGTAATGATCATGGGAGGCACCCTAACTTCAGCAATAGTCTTCACAAGGCCTTCAGCAGTGATCCTGGCAGGACCTTTAGGAGTGATCTTGACAGGGCCTTTGGAGGTAATCTTCACTGGCACTTTATCAACCATATCCACATCTTCAAACTTCTTACCCCGAGTTAGATGTTCACACATACTTTCCACAGAAGGTGTCCTCTCAAACAATATGGTGTAATTGTCCATGAGGCGTTGAATACCATCTTTCAACTTCCAGCAGCTATCAGGTTTGTAGGCACAATAAAAATAGTCTTCGTTGCAACCTGGAAAGAATCCAGCCTGCACCAGCTTCTTCTTGATAATGGATAAGGGAGTAGTCACATCTGCTACTGAGGAAACATAGGAAACTTCATCAACAGCATTAACAGTCTTCTCATGATTGGGCATGGGAGCAGTAATCACATTTGGAGTCCCAGGAGGGTCAAATTCAATCTCTCTAGCTTCAATCATATCTTGAATCTTGTTTTTCAATATCCAGCAATTGTTGGTATCATGCCCCGGACAATTAGAATGATAGGCACATCGTGCATTAGGGTTGTATTGAGGAGAGGAAGTATTAGGATTCTGAGGAGGGTCCTTCAAAGTAATGAGTTCCCCTTTCAACATGTGTTGCAAGGCTTGGGCCTGTGACATGTTGATCTTGGTGAATTGTCTTCTAGGCTTCTGTTGATTGTTTTGTGGTAGCTCTGGTGTTGCTGGAGTAGGATTGGAAACGTGAACTGCTCCCACAGATTGGTGACTTCTGTTACGACTAGGTTGACCATACACAGCATTAGACTCCTTCTTTCCACTAGGGGGCTTCTTTGCAGTGCTTGATGAAGAGGCACCCACCTGTATCTTACCACTTCTTATACCACTCTCTACACGCTCTCCAGTCATTATCAGCTCGGTGAAACCAGATGATGAACTTCCAATGAGGTGACTATAGAAAGGACCATTCAGCGTACTCATAAACATATCCACTAGCTCCCTGTCAGTCAGAGGAGGTTGAACTCTGCCAGCCAGGTCTCTCCATTTCTGGGCATACTCCTTGAAATTCTCCTTAGCACCCATAGACATGCTTTGGAGTTGCATGCGAGTTGGTGCTAGATCAGCATTATATTGGTATTGCCTATAGAAGGCCTCAGCGAGATCATTCCAATCACGAATATTGACGCTTTCCAGTTGATAGTACCATTCCAATTGAGCTTCAGACAAGCTCTCTTGGAAGAAATGAATCCACAATTTCTTATCAGCAGTATTTGGTTGAATCCTCCAGACATAGGACCTTAGATGCAGCTTGGGACATGAGACACCATCATACACCACAAAAGCAGGAACCTTGAAACCAATAGGTATAACCACTCCAGATATTAAGCTCGGATCTTCAAAATCAAGCCCAGAAGATTTTTGTAACTCCATGGCATTCATCCTGTCTACCAGCATCTTGTACTTATCTTCATTAGGATCATGATAATAATTTGCTTCAGAATCGGAATCTCCCACAGTACCATGGAGACTGCCTCCCTCTTTCTCAGAATTCTCAGACTCAGAATCATCAATCTGTTCCTTTGTCTTGATAGGGCCTTTGAACCTCCTTCTCAGATTAATAAAGCCTCCTGATTTTCTAGTCTTCTTCTTCTTCTTTGCCAGCAGTGTCTTCAACTCATCTTGTCCCTTGGACAAGTTCAGAATCAACTCTTGGAATTGTGCATTCTGAGCCTGAAGATCTTTGACAGTTTGTTCAAGAGCCATTTCTGCTGAAATAAACAGCGAGAAGATAAGATACCTATATATAAGAAACCTGTGATGCAATGATATGGTATGTAGATGCGTATGCAATGTTTTCAAGGACCGCAGGATTTAAATTTGTTTAAACAACCAAAAAGTAAACTTTTATTAGTAATAAACTTGTTTGCCCCTTGGGCTTACAATAAAAATGAAATGAATACAAAAAATGGGGTTTTAAGTCTCCCATGGACGTTTCCTCTTTGTGTTGAGGTATGAGTTGAGATTCCGCTCCTCGTGAAGTTGTTTTGTTAGCTCCAGGATTCTTTCTTGACTTGCTTTGTAATGAGTCTCAAAAGTATCTCTTTGCTCCTTCAACTGGACCCAGGACCTTTGTAAATCCTCCATGTCAGTGGGCATATCTGGATGAAGAATGATATAAGAAGTATCTCCTTCAGCAACAGGCTCCATGGTAACTGGCAGAATGGCAGGATATGGCATCATAAGAGTCTGAGCACGAGATCGCACCCATCTGAGATAAGCTTCCATAGGAATGGTGTACTTGGGTTCCAGAGTCTTGCTGTCAACCTTGTTCACTTTACCCCATGCTCGTATGAACCTTTGACGGTAACCTTGCAGATCGTTGTCGTAGTCGAACACAATACCCTGAATAAGCATGTCATGAGGACCATCACTCCGAGCATAACCAAACTGACATAGAGCTAAAGAAAGGTTGTAGGTAATGCCCCCTCTTATGCCAAGGAGTGGCACATTAGGGAACTCCCCACAACGGTCAATGATAGTAACATTCTCTATAGATCTAGAGCACCAATGAATATCTGAATGTGAAAGTGACATGATCCTCTTGGACCACCTGAACCCTTGTTCATTCTTCATAACTGATCGAGGAAGGTGAGAAATAAACCACCTAGACAATAGAGGCATACAACACATCAGAGTTCCTCGTGCCTTTGTAGTACGGGTATGAAGAGAGTGTAAGATATCTCCAAGTAATGTAGGTACTGGATTACGAGTCAGAAATATGTTGATGGCGTGTACGTCTATGAGCTGGTCTGGATTGGGGAACAACACTAAGCCATAGATCAATAGGGCTAAGATCTCCTCAAAAGCATCATAACTCATAGCCTTCAGGAACACTTGAGCTTTTTCTATCAATACCTTAGCAAGAATACCCTTAACTCCACTCCTTGTTTCTAAGACAATGTCTGATTTCTTCAAATGTAGGGCTGCAGCAATGACTTCAGGTTTAGGCTCTTTCTCTAGGCTTGTGAAGGGTTTTTGATCCAGGATAGGTATACCCAGAAGCTTGGAGAACTCTTCCATTGTAGGAACCAGCTGATAGTCGGGGAATGTGAAGCAATGATGTTTAGGATCAAAGAACTGAAATAGAACACTCATCATGTCTTCATTGAACCCTGAAGTGACTAGATCCAGTAGGTGACCATGCCTCTTGATGAACTGGGAGTTTTCAGAAACTTGAGAGACCAATTCTTTAAGCTTAAGAGGTATTCCTACAAAGTTGATCCGGATAGTATTCCTACGAGAAGAAGCCATGACCTGCAACAAAGAACAAAGATAAATCCTTTGGTCCTTGAAATGGTTAGTGAAAATGTTATGCTTATGATGCATGATGATGTCATGATGTTATGCTCAATCACAAACATGTGGCACACACAAACAAGTCACACAATAGCCCTAGGTTTGAAAGCTTGCATGAGGTTTAAAGGTAAGTACCCTCCCCTGAAGTTTAGTTGGTTCATCCTGTCCTATAAAGTAACCAGGTTCTAAGGGATCTCAATATCATTGATCCTTCACAAGGGTGGTTGTTCAGTAGGAAACTTACTTGCCAACCAAAACCCTCCAAGTTTAGAATCTCAATGAGTGTAGCATCGAGTATCAACCAACTTCACTCTTCACCAAAGCCGGCTATCTCACTACTTTCTAAAGGCCAAGATGGGATGACTAGGGTTCTAAAAGTCAGTTAGTGTATTGACAACATATGGCAGCCTCATATTATCCTCAACTTGCTTAAGGAACATAAGAACCAATCAAGAAGTCACACTAACTATGGCCACCAGATCAACCATATCGGTATACGCCGTACAGTTTCCTTGGTCTATTGCCATTTACCTAAGGTACACTAGATCCGGGTTAGGATCTTTCACACATAAAGCCCAATAAGTAATATAAAGCAAACAAAGCAAACAATTTAAGTTATCTAATTCCTAAGGGTACCCCTCTTTAATATTGTCCCCAGCAGAGTCGCCAGTTCTGTAACACGGTGGGAGAACTGACTTTAGTTAAATGTTGCGGATAGCAAGAGTCGCCACCGACTTTTATCTTATCCAAAAGGAAAGGACATAAAAGAACAGGAAAGACCTTAAAAAGATTTTGAGTTCGGGGGGTAGGTTATACAAAGGGAAGGTGTTAGCACCCTTCATATCCATGGTTATCCATGGGCTCTTAGTTACTTAGCTCACTTTAATTGTTTTTGAGAAAGGTGTAGTGTGTGATTAAAAATTTTCTATGTACTTTATAATGATCCTCGTATGGATGTATATAAAGACTTTGTTTTGAAAATTTGTTTGAAATGTGAAGTGTAAAATGTATTTTGAAATGTGTGAGCAAGTACTTAAGAGGAACCTACCCTATGTTAAGTCTTTACTGTTCTTATGTTCTTTCAATGGTAAGACTATCCCTATTATTAAGGAATAGGTAGTCATTACCTTGGATATGATAAGGGACATGTGAAGGGACATCTGAGTATAGGCAACTGTAAGGTGTCTTTAGCAATTCGTAAGGACTTATCATCTTTTATTCGAAGGGACAAGATCATTTACCGGAGGCAACATCGAAGGGACTTGATCTTATAATCTTAAAGGGACTTGATGATATTAATGAAGGGACTTTGCTTTAAGACACCTTACTTGACCTTATAATTAGGCAACATGAGGAGTAACCTTAGAAAGTGCAAGATGGCGATCAAAGATCGACTTACGTGTGTGAGTGTTCATATTCATATATTTATCTTATTAAGTAAGTCATTCTAAATTAATTTTAAATCACAAACAGGTTATCACTCCCTATAGTTACTAACCATGGCAAAAATATTTATAAACAATAACATAAAAAACAATAATAAACCTACGACTATTACAAGGCTTTCGCAATTACATTATGATCGAGAAATATTAATAACGATAAATAGAAAATTAATAATAAATAAGCAATAATTAAATATTAGTAATAAGAAAAATAAGGGTTAGAACAATAATTAGGGTTAGGAAGCAAAAATCAGGATTAGGGTTAGTCTTACAATTAAAAAAAATCAGGATTAGGGTTTTAATTATTTAATCTAAACTTAATTAAATTATTTATAAAAAATATATACAATAATAATATAAACAAATTTTAAACTAAATATAAACCAAATTAAATTTTAGAAAATAAATTAGAAATTTTTTAGAAAATATGAAGTTGTATATATTTACATATTATTATTTAAAAATAATTTTCTTATAAAAAATATAATTTGGATTAATTATAAAACAAATAAAGAAATAATAAGAAAATGAATAAAAAACTTACCTGGGGCAGGGATCGAACTCACGCCCTAGGCCCTTCCTTCCTTGGACTAACAATGCTACCACCAGGCCAAACGCGCGCATGTGAATATAGGATGGATGCTAATTCTTATATTTTAAACCTGGAAATAAATGGAACTCATGCCAAAAAGAAAGACTGAGGACGAATTCGAACTCAGGTCTTGTGCTGCATATACGCGTGTGTCCACCAACTGAGCCAACAACGCTCTTTGTAAATATAATGGCAAACAAATGTAATAAGATAAAACAAAATTTGAAAATCAAAACCGCGCGCAAACTTTATCTTCTTCATTTGAATTTCCTGCGAAAATTCATATGACTTTTCCTGCGAATTCACCTGCGTGTTCATAAACCAGAAAACCTACGTTTTTGAAACATCAAGCAAACCTCAATATCAATACAAATTAGCAACCCAGATCAATTATATGATGTTTATATGTCATAACCATGTTTTTAGAATTCGTTTATATTAAGCAAATCGTGAATTCCCAATTTGAGAGCTCTAACCCTAACAATGGTGGTTTTCGGTTTAGGTCATGATTCTTCAATATTCTTGCTCAGAAATCATCTAAACATCACAACAAACAAGATTAACAACGCAAAACAATTTATAATGGCTAAATGAATGAAATCGAAAATTGAAAAAAATATGAAGAACATGAATTCGGTTTTCATGATTTATGAGGTTTTGAATGATGGTGATGATTAGGAATGCATCAGTGATGTCCAAGGAACGTGTAGCAACCTTTATTTTGTCTTGAAAGTCCCTCTAAGTCCAAAACCGTATGTGACTTTTTCTTGATATTTTGAAGCTTGAAGGATATGCTTGGATGCTGGAAAATCGTCCTTTGCTTGTTGGGATGTATTCAGGTATATGTAGAGATCTAAATTAGGTCAAAAAGCTATGGATTTATGGCTTTGTATTGATTGCTTGATCATGAAGTTTCCTTCTTTCAAATATTGAAAAAGATCACATCTAACCTTGCCAAATCAAGCTATCACGAATTTGGATCAGATCAATCATTTATAATTGATGTATATGACTTTCTAGAATCATAATCTCATCCAAATATTTGATTTTCATATTTTATTTTGATTTAATTTGTATTTTAATGAATAAAATTCAAATAAATACTAAATAAAATATAAAAAATCAGAAAAGGCATGGGTTGGGTCGTGCTTGATGATATTATGAAGATTGGATGGCAATTTGGTAGGCCCATTTAGCAAAAATTGGTTTTAAGGCCTCATTTGCTTCATAAACTTCCCAAAAATTTCCCAACTTTGCAAGGGCACAAATCCCTCAATTTTAATGCTATGAAGGTGTTCTTAGACATTTTAGAAAGCTTAGAGAGTCCTCTGACCAACCTCTCTGGTCTCATGTCCATATCTTTTACCATTCTCAAGTTATGCTCTTTGGAAGATGTTGACTTTTTGTTGACTTTTAAAATGACCTATAATGTCTTAGCTCATACCTTCCATATGAAGCATTTTTGGGCTTGTCTTGTGAGACAGAAAAGTTGTAGAGAATTCAATTTCCTTCAAAATGAGCTTTGGATGGAAAAAATTGATGAAGCATGTGAAAGTTATGGCTGGTCAAAGTTCATTTGACTTTTCCTGTGAAAACCCTAATTTAGAAACTCCTGATTCTTGATGATCTGAAATATCCTTGATGAATCATGATCAACCCTTGATCAAATGATGAATTTTACTTAATATAATTGATGTTGGAAAAAATCATGAATTTTGACTTTGGTTTGACCACAGTTGACCTTTGTTTGACTTTTTAACTGCTTTGACTGATTTTAGCCTATCTGATCATCTGACTGAGCAAATCTTTGGGAAAAGTCTTGAAACTTGACATGGGGATTCTTGCACACATATAGGATTCTATGAAGCTCACTTGAAGTCTTGGAAGTCTATTTAGCCTGATGGAAGTCAAAACCCTAGTTTAGGATGCCTTGCTTAGGAGGATGCATTGTCTGAGGGAATTGTCAAACTTTCTGACTAATTGTGAACCTTGTGAACCTCATGAGATGTCTTGTGAACCTTGTGAACCTTATGAACCTATTAATACACAATTTCTTGTCTTGGTGAGGGTAAATTTTGGGGTGCAACAGTAGGAGCCAAGATATAATCTGGAACTACAAAGCACCGCAACAAAGGATCATAGAACTGAAGCAAAGTGTGCAAGCTATCCTTCTGGTCTGCAGTAGGTTTGTCCATGTATTTCAATATCTGACCATACCTCTTTCTGAAATTCCCTAACACTTGGTCATTCATCAGCCCTACTAATTTCTGAACACTCTTGACTTCTGGTTGGAGAAAAGTGTAATGAACATTCTTTTTCCTTGTAATTCTCTTAACTTCTGCCATCTGGAGAGCTTACAATTACCAGAACTGGGTGCTAACTGTGAACAACAACCTGAAAAATGGAAACACAAATAGTTAATGCAAGTATGATGCAATGCAAATGCAATGCAGGCATATGATCAATCTGGGACCATCTGGATACTGAATACTGGACATTAGGACCCTCTGCATAACTGAAAACCAAGATCCTCTGAACAATAACCCTCTGATAGAAACTCATAGAACCAAGAGACCAAGAAATCCAGAACCATGAGGACCAAATCATAACAAGGACCACACTGATAATGAGGGTATGTAGAGGCCAAGGGTTCCTGCAAACCTGTAAACCCCTCCCATTCTCACTGGTGTGCTCCGGGTCAAACATCACGGACTCTCAAAGCCGAATAGCAATAATACTTTCACCATTTCTGAGAAATGGCTCATGGCCAAATCAGGGAATCGGTTTGGCATTATATACTACGCAGGGAGGCCTCAGCTGAGTCCGGGAAAATAAGGTCATCCTATGCTAGTTCCAGGTGGGCCCTCGGGTGCGAATGGGTTTTCCGCATAATGTGGTCTGCCACTGTCACCACTAAAGAGGGATGTTTCCACAAGGTTCTCAATGATCGGTCCCTAGCTGCACATAACTATCAAGGTTATGAAATGAGAGAGGAAGATCCCCAAATCAAGACATTTCCAAGACGGTCGCAAATCTAGGCGTGGAACTCACTACTACCCCCATGACAAGATCTCATGAGGCCAAAGTGGAATCACTCTAAGTCCTAAGGTGCACTCGAGCCGTGGTAATGAGCTCATCTCTCAGAACCAGTATCACCCAAGCCCACAAAACAAAAAATCCAGTCCATACAGTCCAGTAATAATATATGATGCAGGAAATTAAATACTGAAAACTGTAAATAAAGCTGTAAATAAACCGTAAATAAAATAACAGTAATATACACACAACAGCAAACAATCAACACCCCGCGAAACAGAAACATGCAAGCGCTAGGAGAGACTCTCAAGGGAATCAGAGATACTCTGGTTAGGAACTCCCCAGCAGAGTCGCCAGCTGTCGCTCCCCGGATTTCCATCCTGGTACAAACGCGAAAGTGGCGCGGAAAGAGGTAGAGTCGCCAGCCAGGCATTTTTATCCCGAAGGAACGGGAATGGTAATGCTGTGCAAACCAGAGGAAAAGAAAAGGAAAGACACGGGTCCTGCGAACCAAAGAGACTGGGTTCGGGAGTCGGTTATGACCTGGGAAGGTATTAGCACCCAGATCGTCCGTCGTACCCGACGGGATCCACGCTTACAAAGAAATTTGTTTCAAAGGGTGTAGGAAAGAAAGTTGTTGCAAAGGAACTGGAACTGGAAAAGGAACTAAGAAAGAAAACAAAGGGAAAATGAAAAGGAAAAATGTAGGGAAAATAAAGATTGTGCTCGAACGGGCCCTACCCCGCTGCCTACGTACCTCATCTGGACAATGAGGATCAGAGTCGCCGTAGTTCCCCTAACTAGGGGTGGAAAAGATTGCTTGTGTCTTAAGGCTTGAACTGCCTATGTCAATGCTCAGGTGTTGCAGGCTCGGACGACGAGTGCGTTACCGTCTTGCAAAGTGACAAGTAGGAGCAAGTTCGCGGACGGAGCGAAGGTGATGAGAAACAAATTCCCGAAGGAGAGACGTTTATTGTTTGTCCAGTGTTTTTTAGAAGCTTTTTACTGAGTGTGTCACAAGGAAGTGAACTCAAGCTCTTTTCCATGGAATGTGTACTTGCCACTACATTCCAAGATGGAATAATAGAACAAGCATACTCAAGTAAGGAGAAGATCCCCAAAACTTGATTCCAGAGATTAGGGCTTAGGCTCACTAACTCATTGAATTTATTAGGTGTTTTTGTATTTTTTGATGAAGAAGTGTTTTTTATAGTTTTCTTGGTTAAGATGGTATCCTGATCAGACTTGTGCATCACAAGACAAGCTTGTACTATCCCAAGATGGGAAGACTACAAGTGTATCATGGAATAAGGCTATTGCACAGGAGACCACTTCAGTCCTTATTAAGATGCTTTTTAGGGTTTTGAGATAAGAAGAGAAGAGAAACAAAAGGATCTCAAAGGTAAAAGTCTAATGGGGGACTAAGGAATCCTAATTGTTATCATGCATAGAAAATCCTAGGTTAGTGAGGTTTACTATCCTGAAGAAGAAAGAAAGAAAGAAAGAAAAAGAAAAGAATGAAGAATAGAAGATGGAGGAAGTAAGGTCTAATCCCCAACAATCACAAGTAAAATAATATCAAAAAGGAGAAGAGATATGATTTGGAGATGTGGGAATCATATCCACACCTCTCACTCACCAAAGCCCCTGAAATGGTTAGTGACATAAGAATAAATGCAACACAAAATGAACATAATGTCAAACTAAAGTCACACAACCAGAAGTGAAGTCTTAATCACAAATGCCAAATGCAAATACAAAACATAAGAATGAGAAAAGGACTATACAGCTCAACATGAAGTAACATGGATTATCATGACAACACAAAGTGAACATGAGATGAAACAAAGCAAACTAGACAAAGCAACATCACAAAGTTCAAGACCAGAACCCTAACATGTTAAGAAAGTTCCTAAGGATCACATGAGATGAAGAGAAGAAGCACACATACTCAAGTATTTACATCATGAGAAGTAAAGAAGCAAAAGAAGTGAATTGAGCATGTATAAGAGTGAATGGACTTCAAAAACAAAAAAACACAAAATTTATCAAGGCACAAGCATCAAATCAAGACCAGAAGGGTATCAACATCCTAAAAATGCTCTAAACAACTTAAAGAAGTTGGCACAAGTGCCCTTCTAACCTAAGGGTTGAACATATGACCAAAAGGAAACAAAAGAGGAAAGGCAAAGAACAAAAAATCAAATCAATTCAAGTATACATCCAAAAATTCCACAAACTTGCACAAAGACTCCTCAATCATACAATATTGACATGCCAAAAGGAGGGAATCAAAATAAGAACCTAAGCAAGTCAAATAAAGGCTTAAACATGGATTAGGGTTAGAAGGCTTCATGCACAAGTTAGAGACCAAAACAAATTAAGCAAACTTCTAAAAATCAGAATAAAAATCATCAACAAACTAAATCTCAACATGAATCCAGAGCAAAAAGAACTAGTTCCAAATTCAAATTAATGATCAAGATAGAAAATGTACAAGGCAGCATGCTTCAAAAATGAAATAAAAGCAATTAATTAAGGAGACAATTAATTTCCACGTGTCAATTAAAAATAAATGAAAAATAAAAATGCCAAAAATTAGAGAAAACTCAAAGGATCATTCATGAATATTTTTAGAATTTTTATGAACTTATTTCTATTTTTAGAAATTGAAAATCAAAATGAAAACCAAAATAAATAAATAAATAAATAAAAAAGATGCTAGGGGTGCAAATATCAAGCAAACCAGTTCATTTTATTTTGGCTTATAACACAGGGGGCGTGAATAGCAAGGGAGGCCCATTGGTTTCAGCGCAGCTCACAACAATTATGGTGGAAATTTAGATTAATCAGGGAAAATCATGAACCATTAGATCAAATGGATGCGTGAGATTAAGTCAATCATTTAAACCAAGTCAAACCATTCATTGGCCATTAGTGTGAGTGCATGACAATTATGGTGAGGTGAGAAACAAAATGTCCAATTCAGATTAAAATTATAAAACGAAGCACGTGAGAGAGAGGCTGGGATTTTAATGTGCCGACGTCACCAAAACCGTCCAGATGAGAGATCCAAGGGCTCATGTTCATCTTCTTCATACAAACAAAGTCCAGAATCCGGTGACCGGAGCCCTAGCTCCGGCACCGGAAAATTCATCCATAAGAACAAACCATCACATAAATCATTCAAACTATCCAGATCAAACAATTAACCCAAGCTGAATCCAAATATGACAACAAAATTCACAATGGATCAAGGAGTAAGCCAGATCGAAGACAAACAGCTCTGATCATCAAATTTCAAATCAACATAAAACATTCAATATTCACTCATTTTTGAATCTAAACATCACAGAATCATCAGCACAACGAGCAGATCACAATGCATACATTTAATTTCAAATCTAGATCCACGAATTTCAGAGCATACCTGAACTTGCAGCTCCTTCAAAACACCAAGATAAGATCCCTCCAGCTGCAGATCTGCTCCTTTTAACTTCTTATTGCAAAATAAATGCAAAAGAAGCCTTGAATTCTCCTAGATCTTGAGATTTGAAAGCAACTACACTTGAATGGCACCTCTTGAAATATGAAGTTTCAGCTTTAATGAACGTGTGCAATGTGATCCTTAGGGTTCAAGGAAGAGGAATATGTGAAGAGATTATGAAGTGAGTGCTTGAGGAGAGAGATTCGAAAAGAAATGCAAGAGATCAAGAGAATGTGAATCTGAGAAATGAGAGAGCCTCCTCACGAATTCAGTGCATGCCTTTCTTTTATATCCCTTGTCTTTTCACCTGATTAGGGTTTATGGAGTAAAAGTGGCATGAGGAGTGTGATTGAGGTGCATTTGCAAAATTGCACGAAACGTGTGATGATGTGAATTACTCGTGCAAACCTCTCTCCTTGTACACATGATGCTCTCATTTCATCCCTTTATCACCCTTGAATCAATCTTAGCCCTTGGATATAAGCTGATCATGCTTTTTGAATGTTTTTGCCTTTTTGCACTTAGAGAAATATCTTATACCTCATGCACGAATTTTGAACTTTCTCTTGGGCCAAATGTGTTCCATGCCATGCCTTGTGATACTATGACCTCATTTTGTCCATAAAATAACTTGGAAATGATGTACATGAGTTCTTGCATTTGGATGAAACTTGGAATTCAAGGCATGCCCTAAAAATCAAGTAATTTTCGAAGGCCCTAGCTCATGATCCATGAGGGCTATGAAAATGTACTTATACTTTTTGAAAATGGGAGAACCTAACCTTCAACTTTCATGTTTAATGGCAACTCATTTGAAGCTTTTTTCACCATGTTATAAGTCTTTGAAAATTAGGGCAAAAAGTTGCCAAAATTAGAAACTTCCATGACAAACCACATGCCAAAAATGGAAAACTCCTCAAAACCCCTTGATTCTTGATCTTTGACCTTACCAAACCTCTTTTAAGGTTATAAGAACATCCCTTGACTTGAAAAATAGGGTTGGACCCTTTGAATTCTCACAGTTGACTTCTAGAATGCATAGTTGACCAATTTCTTCTTTTACAAGTAACTGATGAAATACCTGACTTCCACAAGGAGTTTTCTCACCAAATTTCATCCCTAGTATCCTCTTATCATATGAAAGACTTTGCCCAGATGAAATGGCTAAAGTCACAAAGTTTTCATGCTTGAAAGTGAAACCCTAATTTGGGATCATTGTGTAGGAGCTTGCCCTAGCTTGAATTCACTGGTGATCTCTCAACCTCTTGAGCTTTTGTGAATGATCTTGAACTTGTAAATTCCCTGTAGACTCCTCATAGGACTTGAACAAGTCCACTGGGCCTCTTGTTATAGCTTGTAATGCCTCAAATCCCTCCACAGATGATAATATGCCTAATGCTAGGTCATGAGAATGTTATGCCTCATCTTTCCATGCAAAGATGTCAAGGATATGATACGCTTATGATGATTATGGTATGATGATGATGCTTAAAAAGAAGAGGGAAAATTTGGGGTGTTACACCCTAGTGAGTGCAAATTTCGGACTGCCTTTGGTATTCAACCACAAGTTATCTTGTTTGTCTGTTAAGCCAGACGCTTACATCCTACACAACTAACTCATGTTTGAATAGGGGCAGCTGTAAACACCCCAAATTTTCCCTTACCCTTTATCACACCATGGCTTGTGATCTTTCATTTTTGCATTAACATAAGCATACTATCTCATATTGCATTTTTGTCTCACTACATAGTTCAATTTCATCTGCATCTAGGGTTTCTGATCTGAGCAATCCAAGAATCAATCTAAGCTATCCAAAAGGTCTCAAAGCTTTCCAAGATGTTCCATGTGTGTTCTATGATCATATTATGCTCTCCAAAGTTCATTAAAGTCAAGGGATCACAAGATTGGCAAAGGCATGGAAGCAGAGCTAGGGTTTTCACTGCACAGATGACCAAAATTAGGGTTTTGGTTTCAGAGGCCTTAACTCCAATTTTTTTGGTCATTCTTGTTTCTAATGTTCTTAACATTTTTATAAGGATCATGTATACCATGTTTGATGAAGAAATTAATTGTGGAAGTCATTTGATCATTGGGTAAATTCTTGAGCAAGTTAAGTCAAAATCGGGGCATCTGAGGCCCCCAACAATGGAACCAAAGGGTCATTTTCATCAAATTGAAGTTCTATGATCTTTATTTGATCTTAGAAGTGGTTGGAAGTTCACAATATTGAAGAATTTTGAGCCAATTGCAAACTTGCCATTTATGGAAATGACTTGAAATGCAAACTTTCCATTTTGGGAAAGATTTTCAACCTCCTCTTTCATGACCAAAAATGCTTCAAATGAAATATTCTTGGGCATGAAAGTTGTAGATTAGGTCTTTCCCTTTTCAAAAAGTACAAGAACATGTCTTGATTCATCCTAGAACTCAAGATATGGCCTTTCAAAGTTGGCAAAAATCACATAATTTCAAGTTTCATGCCAAAGAGGGATTTTTGCAAATTCAAGTTCTAATCACTTTCATGACCTCTAATTGACTTCTAAACATCATTACAACATCACACAACTTGCCTTGATCAGAATTGGGCATTGGACCTAAGGTTTTCATGGCTTGTGATCCAAGAAATTCCAAAGAAGGAAATTTGCAAAACATGTGATAACTCTTGTATCATGCCATCCAGATCCTCAAATCCAATCCCATGGCCATCCTTGATGCAAGCTGAGGCAAGACAAGCCCCCAAGCCAGCTCTGACCCGTGCCCATACCTCATAGTACACAATCTTGACTTTTTGCAAAAACCTCCCATACCAATCAGCCT
Source organism: Lathyrus aphaca (assembly GCA_963966055.1). NCBI lineage: Eukaryota > Viridiplantae > Streptophyta > Magnoliopsida > Fabales > Fabaceae > Lathyrus > Lathyrus aphaca. The sequence continues at coordinate 479,985,038 of OZ014524.1, read as the reverse complement.
GTGCCACAACAACTTTCTGATCAATCCCATTGGCCTATACTAACATCATGGACTTCATTACACACAACACACAAGCCTGAATGCAACCCTAAACTCAGATTGCCAAAAACTTGCAAAAACATCCTCTCTTCGAATCTCTCAGCATAGCCACTCAAACTCAAAACTTCCTTCACCGTTCAATCACTCATGTCATAAGGAACACAAACCACCCTTCATTTTGCCCTAAAAGCCTCTGAATCAAAAACACGATTTCTCACCTCTCAGAATTGAAACTCACAAAGGAGGCCATTTAAACTCTTGCAAAGCTTCTCAATAGCATCAGGGGACTCAAAGGGGTTGGATTGCACAAGGGAGGAGCTCTGAAAGTCCATATTTGCAGTTCATCATCTCAGGTAGTCATCAAGAACTTGTTTTCCAAAAATCTTCTTTTAAGTTATAGAATGATTATATATGTCTCTTTGATCATGGTGATATGATTTGTTTTGAAAATGGTTAAGAAACAAGCATGTATGAAGCTTCTGAAACTTTTTAACCTAAGATGTTTTTGCTTCGATTCAGCTTTATTATGCATGATAAATGTGTTTTATTTGTGGATTCATGATATATGATGTTTGGGGATCATTTCTGGGCAAGAAATTTGATGTTTAGTGACCTAGGGAAGAAGTTGGCATTTTGAATGGCCGGAGAAGATGACCGGAGCTTAGCTCCGGTCACCTGAGAGTAATTAAGGCTTAATTAGGGTTTAGTGAGAAGTTTGAATTCTGACCCTAGGATCTTTGTTTCGCGCGTAGATGGATGGCCCAGATTAGTCATTAAAACCCTAAATCCCTAATTAATTAATTTAATCAGGATTAATTAATTAAATTGCCAGAATGGATCCTGACCTTTGGATAGCGCGCCAGTCAACCAGCTTTCAAATCTAGGCCATAGATATTGTTGACTTCCATTTTATTTCATTTTAATTCATTTTCTTTTTATTTCTTTTGTTCATTTTATTTAAAATAGCAAAACTTATCAAAAAAATCTCATTTTTTGCATTCTGATTCCAAATATTTTTCTCAACCCAAAAATGATTTTTATTTTATTTTTTGCATTTAAAAAGTATTTTTAAAATATTTAAATGTTATTTTTAATTAATTAAAGTATTTTAATTAATTAAAAATGCATTTAGGTTTCTAAAAATCACCAAAAAAATCATGAACCATTTCAACACATTTAGAAACATTTTCAAACTCTTCCTACAAATTTCTTTTTAGGTTTGATCATAGTTTCCCAATTTTCTTTGAATTAAGGGTCTTTAAAATCACTATTTTTAACCCTAACTCTAAAAAATCATTTATGCCTAACCAAGAAGAGTTTGAACTTGATTCTTTTTGAATTGTTTCACATATTGCTTGTAGTTTCTAGATTATTTTTCTTATAAATTTATCTTGCATTTTCAATTTGATGTGCATTTTTCTTTTTGAATCACCCAAAAACCCTAGCAAACTTAGGAAAATCATAACTTTCAATAGGAATAGCTTCTGACCTTCTCCTTTGGGGTTTGATCTAATATGGGATTAGGGTTTGTTTGAGCTTGATTTCAAATTTTTGTCATGTTGTATGCTTCTGTTTTATCCATTTGCATCTCATATGTCCATAAAACCCTAATTTCTCATGTTCATTTGCATTCACCTTGCATATTCATCATCATATGAACTTGCCATGACATATCAAGCATTCATATTTCATCTTAGACATCTTAGGACATGTTAGAATCTTGATTGATCATTTGTTCATTCATTTTCCATGTCTTGCATTCATTTCATTTCATAAACATCCATGTGTTTTCAAACTTCTAAGCATGCTTTCATAACATCTCATATTTGTATGATCATTTCAGATGCACATTGTATGACATTGCATCAACTCATATGCCATTTGAATTGCATAAACACTTCTGACTTTGGCCTTTGCATCTCATTTTAACTCATTTCTTTATGATTTATATCTTATGCATTCATACTAACACTTTCAGGTACTTTTGGTAAGTTACTTGGGATGTGGATTTGCCTTCACCTCTCACTTCTTCTTATCTCATTCATATGCTTTTACATGTCTTTGAAGTGAACTTGTTCATTTGTGTTCCATATTTCTAACTTTCTTCCTTTAGGTTACTTATCTTCTTAGGAAGTAAGTAACTTATTCTTCTGCTTCCTCCTCCTTTCATCTGCTTCTTCCATTGGTGGCTTCCTTGAAGATCTCTCCTTTTAAGCCTAACAAACCATAGGATATCCAAGCATGATAATATTTAGGGTTGTGTTTAGTCCCCCTTAGGTTTTTACCTTTGATTCTCCTTGAGTTTCTCTTCTCATCTCAATAATCAGAGATTAAACTCTTAAAGTTTTAGGACTTTGGAATTAGGGTTATGCCTGCATCCTTCTCTTAGGATGGAGTGTATAAATTTAATCCTAAGTGTTAAACCTTTAATTTGTTTAAACCTATTAATCAAATCACATTAATAATCATCAAGACTTTATCTTGTAACTTGGGCCTTACATTAGGGTTCTAACTCTTCCTTATGGTTAAGAGGGACTAACCCTAGTGTTTAATGGACAAGTCCCCCTCAAATTGTCTTACAAACATAAAATCCATTTCTTAATCTCACCCTTTAATTAAAATTCATTTAATAAAGGCTTGTTATATAATGAATTTAATCCCTAACCATTGATTAAGTTGAGGTATCTTCCTCAGCCTAAGTGTGCTCATCTATTATCCTTCTATTAGGATGGTGTAATGAGTTCACCAATCTATGATTAGAGATTAAACTCATTACTTAACACTAAACAAAAACCCAAAAAAAACATCTAATTAATCACAAGTAGGTTAATGATCTTAATCCTACATCATCATTGTAATTAAGTTGAGATGCTTATCTCATACTTAAGCAGGCTCATTATCCCTAATCAGGGAGGATATAATGAGTTTGCAAACCCTTGATTTAGGCTTAAGCTCATTAACTTATGCAAAACACCAAAAACAATAAAAAGACTAAAAACATAAAAACAAACAATAATCGTATCCTTCGGGATTCTTTTCTCATCACCCTCATTCACAAATGAGAACTCGCATCTTCCGTCTAATATAAGACAGTTAGCCCTCAAGCCAGACGAGTCATACACTTGAGCATAGGCAAGTGAGCAGTTCACAGTCAATTCATTTTCAGTCTCTTTGAGTTGAACTATGGTGTTCTGACTTCCTCATTGCACGAGAGGATACGTAGGCATAACTTAATTGTTATCGAACAAAAGTCTCTGTGTCTTCCCCCTCTTTCAGCATTCTTTCTAAAGCCTCAGTTCCTGAGCAAATTCCCCCTTTTGCACTGACACTTGTACATTCATTCTTAGCTTTTGCACACAGATAGCACATACATCTACCCCTTTTAAACATAATCTTGTAAGCATGGATCCCGTCGAGTACGACGGATAATCTGGGTGGTAATACCTTCCCAGGTTGTAACCAACCCCCTTTCTTAGTTTCTCTGGTTCGCAACCGTATTATCCATATTTTTCTAGGTTTATGCAGCATTACCTTTCCTTCGGGATAAAAATGCCTAGCAGACGACTCTATTCACTTCATTTTCATTTCTCTTTTCGCCGACCGTTCGCGTCTGCACCGGGATGCAAATCTTCGGGAGCGACACATAGGAAATTCAATCCTTACACCCATATCTCCAAAGATATAATTACACAGCAGAAACTAAATCAACAACATCAAACATATATATTTCCATTCATATATATATATATATATATATATATATATCAACAAGTTTTATGCCAACAACAAATATCCATGTCTATACAAAACATCCATCCAACAGATACATGTACACAATGCATCACAAAAATGGAACTAAACCAACCTAACTACCTGGTACTACATATCAGAGCCGACCGACCAAAAGATGAAGACGAGCTTCACAAAAATATGTCATCCAGCAACCTACTCTACAATGCCTCGTAGAGCATCATAAAACAGGAGAAGGGTGAGAAACATTATCATAAATAACATTGCATATAATTATATATCTCTACATAAAAATACACTTATACATTTCTCACCACAATTCATTCTTTATCACCTATACACATCGCAACATGTACATACACAAAATCAAGCATATTCATCATGCACCAATTCACTAATTCACATAAACTTACATTATTTATGTTTATTCCTTAATTCTATTCATTCTGCATAAACATACGTCTAGCTATGTTCAATCACACATATACATTACAAATGTATAAATCACATACATATACATATATCAAACATGCATATATACAAACAAGTATGTTTCATCACACATATTATCATCTCCATAATACTCCAAATAAACATATGCACATTCATGTTTATTTCTGCATATCATAATTAAAATGATAAAATGCAACTCATAGAGACTGACACACGACTCTATGCAGATGCAAATGCGGTACCGACTCAACATTTCAGCAGATTCTCTCAGGAACCAAATGGAATCATCGCTTGTTACCTAAAGTAACTCCCCGTCGGGCACACGATGTTCCCCATTGCTCACACCCCACATGGGCACACAATGTTTATAGATTGATCACACCCAACACGGGCACACAATCCGATTTCTCACACCCCACATGGGCACACAATCAATGTGAATAAATCACCCATCGCTCACACCTCACACGGGCACACGATGTTTCTGGATTGCTCACACCCCACACGGGCACACAATCAATGTGAATAAATCACCCATCGCTCACACCCCACACGGGCACACGATGTTGTTGTAATCATCGCTAACACCCCACATGGGCACACGACGTTACAACGGATTCATAAATAACCCACAGCACAAGAATGCATACATTATGCTTACATGCAAAATGACACACAACATTCTTGAAAATGCATACATATTCACAATATAGTTATGCATTCATCTCATACAATTAGCATACATTCGCATTTAATTCAAGAAATGTATCTACTTGCCAAACGGCCACAACACAACAATCAAACCCACAATTCCATAATTAATTCATTTACGTTTTATTGGAAAAGTCGGGTGAAAGTTGGCTAAACATTTCATTTCTTCGCGTCATTAGTTTCTACATGTTTCTAGCTTCGAATAGATACAAGGATCACTAAAAATGGATACCCGAAACTAAAACTAGGGATTAAAACATATATTCCCTTAAAACCTACAGGCTCACTGAGCGCCCTCTCGCACGTTGAGCGAGAATCACCCTGGAACTTTCGCTGAGCGGCCACTGCGATTTCCAGAATTTCCAGCTGCGTAACAGTCAACTCTAAACACCCTAAATCTCCAAAATACTTCCATAAACATGATCTAAAGCATATATTTAACATCATACTTCGATTATAACGATTTCTAACCAATTAATCTACCAATTTCTCACATTTTCTCTCAAACCCTAACTATTCATCTTCTCTAAACTTCCATCAAAACCAAAACTCAACCAATCAAACACATACATAATCATACACAATATTAAGATAACAATGTTTATCACCCTTACCCGATTATATCGATTCCTAGGAGCAATCTTAAAGCTTTTCCAACTTTCCCTCTTTTCTCTTCTTTTTCTCTTCTCTTCTTTTCTTTCTTCTCTTTTTTCTTTCTCTTCTTTTCTAACTTTCTATTTCACTTTTTCTCACTCTTCTTATATTCTTTTCTCTCTATTTCTATTCTTACTAACTATTCTTATTCTTTCCTTCCTATTTCTACACTTAACTCTATTCTTTCTATTTCTTTCCAACCAAATATCATTCTCTCACAAAAATACCAATCCTACTAATTTCTAACTCATCACTAATTAACAAATATCTAAAATACCCTCTAATCCAATTTTACCCGAAAATTCACAAAACGGTAAAATCTCACCACATATCACATTAATTCTTCAACATAAAATATCATCATGATAATTTCACAAATAGAACAATTATCATACAAATAAAATAAAAGACTCCACAAAAATTGGGCAAATCGAATCGGGGCGTTACAGGTGGCGGTGTCTGGATTGCCTTGTGAGAGGCCCATGTTGTTACACTATAAACCGACTTCTTAGAATGATCAACTTAGAAAAAGGTAAAAGCTCGTTGTTGTGAGAGATCCAACAAGTGTATTTCATAAGAAAAGTGGTTAACAAAGTAGGATAGCGATATTCACTTAATTTAGCTTGCTTAGAGATAAGAAGCTAAGGCCATAAAGTTTTTCAGAATTAAAACTAGTCGTATTTTAGGGTTATAAGTGAGGCTTAGAGATTTGTTCCCTTGACTAGTTATGCGTGCTTTGATGTTGAAGTGAAAAGGTGTTCCTACAGCAGATTGAAGAGTTGCATGCCTCTTTTGATCTCATAGATCTTCTAATCCAGAAGCTCATACAGGAGCCAAATCATCCAGACATAGCCCAGCTGCTCCAAGGTGTCAAGCGCCTTAGCTGGAGGTTGCGGGATGTAGAATTTCCTAGGGTTTAGTCTTGTGTTCACATATCTAGATTACCCACATGCCTGTTATGGGATTCCTCTTTTATTGATGTACTTTTCCTTTTGATGTATGAACTGGTACCCCACGGGGACTTTGTTATTTCAAATTTCAGTGACTTGTCTTGGATCTTTGGTTGTTATATTTTGCACGGACACGGGATAATAAATGTTAATTTTCCACTTCTGAATGTCACACGAGGTCTTCTTTCAAAGGCTATTCTCTTAATACCGGAACGGGAAAGTAAAATAAAACCCTTGAGGATAAAAGGAACACAGCATTGCATACATATCATTTGCATTTTCTTTCTTTTGCAGGCTTCTTCAGGATACTTAACCTATCCATTTTCAGGGAAAGATTGCGAGAGCAGCCAGGACCCGTCATCTTAGACAGAGCATTCCCCACCGATACGCTACCCTCAACAATCAAAGAAACATCATAGATACTGTGTAGACAGAACTCAACAAACTCCGCACCCGAATGGGAGAATTTATGGTTGTGATGCAGGGCATGGCCCTAGGGCAGCAAGAGTTGAGAAATGCTATACAGAGGCTTACTCCTCCCCAAACCGACCCTCCAGTGGTTACTCCGGATGCCCAGGGGAATCCCCCCAATAACAACAGAGGAGACGGACCTCCAGTTCAAGAAACTGGCACGCCTACTCTTATCCTCGTGGAAGATCGCCAGGAGGATCAGTTCCCTCCTATCAACGATGATCTGGGTTTTGGCACGGGTGGGAACTTTCAGGATTTTCAGTTGCTGGACGAGAAGGTTAAGGCCCTTGAATGTATGGACACTCTTGGAATTGATGTATCTGATATGGGTTTGGTTTCCGGAGTGGTCATCCCTCCTAAATTCAGACCTCCAAACTTTGATAAGTACAATGGCAATTCCTGTCCCAAGACACATTTACAGGCTTTTTACCGCAACATAGCCGCTCACACTAAAGATGAAAAACTTAGGATGTATTACTTCCAGGACAGCCTCTCGGGGGGCTCACTGGAGTGGTAAATGAAGTTAGAAAAGAATTATGTCCGAAACTGGAAAGAGCTTGGGTAGGCCTTCTTTAAGAAGTATCAGTACAATATTGATATGGCGCCCAGCCATACTCAACTCCAGAGTTTATCTCAGAAGAACTCAGAGAGCTTTAAGGACTATGCTCAAAGATGGCGTGAGGTTGCCTCTAGAGTACAACCACCTTTGATGGAGAAAGAAATGGTGGATCTCTTCATGGATACCCTCCCAGGGCACTTCATGGAAAGATTAACAGGTTGTTCATCCAGTGGGTTTTCGAACGTCGTTATGACAGGTGAAAGGATAGAAAACTGGATGAAGCAAGGCAAAATCAAGAGTAGTGGAGCATCAACTTCCAACGTAAAGAAGCCATTTGTGAAGCACCAGGAAGGAGAAACCGGAGCTGTGTATACTCAAAACAAAAGAGGAAACCAGCATATGTATCAACAGGTAGCTCCTGTCACCATCGTTGCTCCAGCAAACTAACCACATGCGCAGCAACAATAGCGTCACCCAAACTATCAACAACAAAGGGCTTCTCGACCATACTATCCTCCCCGATAGAAGGATAGGCAGTTTGAGATGCTTCCAATTTCATACTCACAATTATTACAAAATCTCCTCCAATTGCAAATGGTAAAGTTGAGGACTCTGCAGCCTCCCAGGCCAGGTCAGTTTCCCCTAGGTTATAACGCCAATGCCTGTTGTGAATTCCATTCTGGAGCTCCTGGACACAGTACTGAAAACTGCCAAGCTTTGAAACATGTTATCCAAGACTTAATTGACTCCAAGGCAATCAATTTCGCTACCACTCCCAATGTAATCCAAAATCCTATGCCTCCGCATGGAAGGACTGTAGGGGCTATTGATAGCGTTGAAGGTTTGAATTGTATATCTAATGTCAATGATTTGAAAAATCCACTGATGGCAGTAAAAGCTTGCTTGGCCGAAAAGGACATGTTCCCAGGTTGTAGAGGAAATTGCCCAGACTGTGTTAGTTCCCTTAATGGTTGCGATCAGCTGAGATCGGGGATATAGAGGATGATCAATGAAGGAAGTATATAGTTCTATAAAGTTGTGAAAAGTGATGATATATCAACTGTTACAATTTATTACAAACCAGCACAGGTTCCTGCCGTAGCAAGGGTGGCACCCATAACCATTATCACTGCTAGACCTATCCCATACCATTGTGACAAAGCCATTCTTTGGAATTATGAGGGTGAAGTGTACTTTAATGGCCAAAAACAAGACATAACTGCATCCACTTCCTCTCCGTGCCAAATTGAAAACGTTGGAGTTGGGGGGTTTACCAGAAGCGATAGGTTATTTGCGCCAGAAAATCTGAGGGGTAATGCATTGCCACCAAAAGGTACTACCGAGGCTCAAGCAAAATCCAGGGGCAAACATCCCATGACTAATGATGCACCTGCGCCAATAGCAGATCCTGACATCACTTTTGATAAGGATTCGGAAGAATTCCTAGGAATCATCAAGAAACGTGACTACAAGATCGTAGACCACTTACAACAGACTCCCTCGAAGATCTCGATCTTATCCTTGCTAATGTGTTCGGATTCACATAGGAAAGTCTTATTGAAGATTCTGAACAACGCGTATGTACCGTAGGATATATCGGTAAATCAATTGGAAAATTTGGTGTCGAGTGTAAACTCTAGCCATGGATTGGGATTCACAGATATGGATTTAACTTCTGTAGGATACAATCACAACCGCGCCTTGCATATCTCCATGGAATGCAAGGGGTTTTACTCTCCCACGTGTTGGTCGACACATGGTCGTCATTGAACGTGCTTCCCAAGAAAGCCCTCATGAAGTTGAATTATGATGGGGTCGTACTGTGGCCAAGCGACTTAGTCGTACGGGCATTTGATGGTTCAAGAAGGCCAGTTTTCAGAGAAGTGGAATTGCCTATCCAGGTGGTACCATAAGTCTTCAATGCTACTTTCTACGTGATGGACATTCAGCCAGCCTATAGTTGCTTGTTGGGGAGACCGTGGATCCATACAGCAGGGGCAGTATCCTCCACCTTTCATCAAAAGTTAAATTTTGTATGGGGAGGGAATATTGTAACAGTGTCAGGAGAAGAAGACATCTTCATCAGCCACCTAGCCTCATTCAAGTATGTGGAAATGGATGGAGAAATCATCGAGACTCCCTGCCAAGCTTTTGAGCCCGTCAAGTCTGAGAATGTATTGTCATCAGCTGCTTTATCTGAAGACCCAAAGAAAGGAGTTTCTATAGCTTCTTACAAACAGGCCTTATAGGTGGTGGAATCAGGTGCGAAGAAAGGTTGGGGCAAGACAATTGAGATCCCAGAAAAGAAAGACATGTATGGAGTTGGCTACCAGCCTGGTCAGTCAACACCTGGACATAGTGCTAGAGGTCGGAAAGGCCCAATCACCTTCACCAATGCAAGGTGGGTTGATCATGACAACGTCTGTACTTCACAAGAGGATATGATTGATGGTGACTGCGATATTGATGAGTGGGTTAAGCCTTGTGCTCCGGGGACACAACTAAACAATTGGTCGGCGGAAAAGCTCATCTTTGTCACTCGGCTTTAAGAGTAATAGTTTTTATGTTATGTTTTCCTGTATTCAAGCCCTACGCCTTACCCGGGGCGTAATGGCTCATTGTAAGGGTTCTTTTGTTCATAATATGATTTCATAATCATCAATAAAACGGGCGTTTTTGCATTCATGACATGTTGTTCCCTGTCTTTCATTTTCATTTTTGTTTTCAAAAATAAATGGCAATGTTTTCATGTCTCACACCTTTTCTAAAATCTAGCATGAATAATCATTCATGCAGATGCTCCTTATCGGGTCTCATCAATGACGACCTTGCTATGGATCAGTATGACTTCAACAATCAAATTTACCTAGCTGACGAGGAAGGTGAAGAAGATTGTGAACTGCCCGAAGAGCTAGCCAGGTTGCTTAAACGAGAGAAGAAGATGATTCAGCCACATGAGGAGGCTATTGAAGTGATAAATATGGGTACCGAAGAAGACAAAAGAGAGGTAAAGATCGGGGTTGCGTTAGAAGAATCCATCAAGAGTCGTCTGATTGCCATGCTTCGAGAGTATGTTGACATCTTCGCCTGGTCTTATCAAGACATGCCTGGATTGGACACTGACATCGTGGTGCACAAACTACCTCTCAGGGAAGAGTGCCCACCTGTAAAGCAAAATTTGAGATGTACACGCCCTAACATGGCCATCAAAATTAAAAAAAAGAGGTGCAAAAACAGTTTGAAGTCGGATTCTTGGTTGTAACAAGTTATCCCCCATGGGTCGCAAATATGGTACCAGTCCCTAAAAAGAATGGTGAGGTCATAATGTGCGTAGACTATAGGGATTTGAATCGGGCCAGCCCTAAGGATGATTTCCCTTTGCCTCACATTGACGTGCTAGTTGACAACACTTCTCAGTTTTCCGTATTATCTTTCATGGATGGCTTCTCGGGCTACAATCAGATTAAAATGGCGCCAGAGGACATGGAAAAGACTACATTCATTACGCCCTTGGGCACCTTTTGTATAAATTCCTGATGTTTGGTTTGAAAAATGTTGGAGCAACCTACCAATGTGCAATGGTGACACTATTCCATGATATGATTCATCACGAGATTGAGGTTTACGTTGATGACATGATTGCGAAGTCACAAACAGAAGAAGAGCATCTAGTCAACTTAGCTAAGTTGTTTGAAAGGCTTCGGAAATTCAGATTGAGGTTGAATCCGAACAAATGTAGCTTTGGGGTATGCTCCGGTAAGCTGTTGGGCTTCATCGTCATTGAACGGGGAATTGAGGTCGACCCGACAAAAGTAAAAGCCATCCAAGAGATGCCTGAACAAAGAACTGAAAAAGAAGTACGCAGTTTCTTAGGGAGGTTGAACTACATTGCATGGTTCATCTCGCACCTAACAGCCACATGTGAGCCTATTTTCAAGCTTTTGGGGAAGAATCAGGCTATCAAGTGGAAGAATGACTGCCAACAGCCCTTCGACCGAATCAAGGAGTACTTGCAAGAACCTCTGATTCTCATGCCTCTAGTGCCTGTATGCATATAATTTCGACACCATGAAAGAGTCCCTAGCAGTTGATGGATTTGTCAAGCTTTGTTCCTTACACGTCATCATTACTTAACGTGGCAGTTTCTCAGTGTTTCTCATACTTTAAGTGAGTGATGTATGTGGCTTCGAAGGGTTTCGACAAGATTAAATCACTCTTTCTTCCAAACATGTCCAGGATATTGGATCACTCTTTCTTCCAAACATGTCCAGAATCTTGAGAAGGTTTGTGATGATTTGGTTTCTTCTTGTGACGAACGAATGTCTGTCGAAAGGGGGTGAGTTTTCCCTTTAGGAAGTTCTTCACATCACTACTGGGAAATCCTTTTGTATTTTCGACAAGAGATATAAATGCGAGGATTCGACAAAGAAGACTTGAGTACTATTTGAATTTTAAATGAATTCTACATGGCAAGGAGATGCATCGTTTCTTCAGTTTAAAGGGCAGTTTCTATGAATAACGGTTTTTCGCCAGATAGTAAATACGTGGAGGATTCTTAGGGATTAGTAACATGCAGAATGCCAAGTGGCGAAGTCTTAGGATTTGACCATTATTCGACAGTTATTTTGTTTGTATATAAATAGGATAGTTTGCTGTGTGTAAGGGTGTGTAAAAATTTGTGTACAACATTTCTATGAAGATTACTCTAATACTCGTGTGTAAAGAGAAAGGAGAATTATCTAGAAAATTGTACGTGTAAACACCAATCCATTTTCAGTTATAAAACTTAAATTTATCTTTCATTCCTTGTTCAAGTTTACGTTTTCATTTACTTTCAAGCAATCTACTTTCCAGTCATTTACTTCCAAGTCAATTTATATTTCAACAAACCTTTAATGCAAATTTTAAGTTTCTTTGTTAATTTCATTAGACAAACATTTCCATATTGCAAGATCAATAAGAACAATCTTGTTGATTAACTGTTCGACAAACGTATAAGAATCAATAAAACTCATACATTTAGAATCCATCCTTTAATATTTAGCACATGTGTCCTAGGACTTGTGTGGTTGGTCCTGCAAGTAACCCTTTTCCAAGGAATTGGTAAACCAGAGGTTGTTCGCCAAAAACCCAAGCGAACAAATTGGCACGCCCAGTGGGACATTGCTAAAGTAATAATAAGGATTCTCAATCCAAAAACAATTTATTACGTTGCATGATTTTACGAAGTGGTAAATTAGCCGTGACCGACGTAGAAAGACCTAGGCGAACTAGAGTAAGGAAAATGGCTCTCCCACCACCAGTAAATACTGACGAAATTCCAGTTTCCAATGCCATTCCTTCGACAGGAGGGAATGTGGAAACACTCCATATTTCAGAAGGAGGAAATCCCTCAACGTCTGGATCGGTACCAGGGATATCGTTGTCTCAAAGCGGGCCCAGTTCCTCCAACATAGGGCATTCGATACCTATGAGTACTCCTCCCCTTGGGGGAAATAACTTTAGGCCCTAACAAACGATTTTTTCCATACCTATGTTTGGAAGAGAACAACCTTATGGAATGCCAACTTCAGTGATGGCTAGTTTGCATAACACAACACCATTATATTCTGATATAGTGGCCCACATGTCTTCGCCACTACAAGGTTCAGGTTATGGTGGGAACGTTAGTAGACCGAACCAACCCCCACCAGGATTCCACATGCCAGCAATTACAACTAATTTTGCGCAGGCAATCCGTCAACAAATGGACGAAAGTAATCATGAAATGGTCCATAGGTTGACTCAACAAATGGGGGAAGTGTTTAACCCTTTGATACAAAGCACCACTCAAACAAACCAGATATTGGAAACACAAATGGTGCGTATTGCTGAATTCTTTGGAGTTCCCCAAATTCGACAGAGAGAGTCGGTGGTCCACAATCCAGTAATCAATGTCAAAGAAGAACCAACAATAAATCAAAGACCTTTAAACAACCCTTAGGCAAATCTAAGGATCCAAGAAGAGATTGTCGAACACCCTCGTGTTGAAGTCCCTATCCAACAGGAGCCTAGGAGGTTGCTAGTACAAAGAGGTCAAGACGCTGATGACATTTTACAACGAAGAATGCAGTACAATAACCCACCTGTCGAAAACAATTTGGCAGTCATGGTCGAGAGAATAATGGCGCAAAATGGAGCAAACATGGGATTCCAAAGGCCCAGTTATGCTTCCCCACTCTTTGAATATGTTCTACAATAAGAACTACCCCCAAGGTGGAAAATCCCCAAATTCACAAAATTTTCAGGGGATACTAGCGAATCCACCATAGAACATATAGCGCGTTACTTGATCGAAGCAGGCGAAATAACAAGTAATGAGAATCTAAAGATGAAATACTTCCCAAGCTCTTTAACGAGGAATGAATTTACTTGGTTTACATCCCTACCAGCAGGTTCCATACATACATGGACTCAGTTGGAAAGATTGTTCCATGAACAATTCTACATGGGACAAACTAAGATAAGTCTGAAAGAATTGGCAAGCGTCAAGAGAAAATTCTTATAGCCTATAGATGACTATCTTAATAGATTCAGATTGCTAAAAGCGAGATGTTTCACGCAAGTGCCGGAACAAGAACTGGTCGAAATGGCTGCAGGAGGTCTAGACTATTCCATAAGGAAAAAACTAGATACTTAATACTTAAAAGATATGGCACAATTAGCAGATAGGGTAAGGCAGATCGAAAGGCTAAAAGCTGAGAAGTTTAGAGCCAACAAAGGTAAAAAAAAGAAAGGGTAGCTTATATAGGCATGTGCCAAGAAGATGACTGTGACGAGGACGAAACAGTCGTTTTTGACGATCAAGAAATTGACCTGGCAGAATTAAAGCAGGGTCCACCATATGCTTGCAAAATGTTAACTCCGTCGAATGGAAAGAATCTTGTCAAACCGGAGAAGAACAATAAATTCCCTAAAAGAACATATACATTCGACATCACCAAATGTGACGAAATCTTTGATTTGTTGGTAAAGGATGGTCAATTAATCAAACCTCCAGGTGTTAAAGAACCCCCTATTGACCAACAGAAAAAGAGAGGTTTTTGTAAGTACCATAATTTCTTGGGCCATAAAACTTCTCAATGTTTTCTTTTCAGGGATCTAGTGCAAAATGCAATTCAGGATGGAAGGTTGAGGTTTGGAGACAAATCAAAACAGCAAATGAGGATTGACACCAATCATATACAGATCCTAGAGGCCAACTATGTTGAACCATTCGACATGAATTTGGTCGAAATAGAGAAAATGTCTGATGATAGCTTCGAGAAGATTGAAGCCACTAAAGGTTTCGACACCTACGTTAATATGGTGGGGATGAATGAAGATTTCCCAGTCCAGCCCAACGTGGAAGAAGTATCCGAAGACGAATTAACCATGCTTGTACTGATCAAGGTTACTGAAGACCCAGAGGCAAAGAAGGACATTAAGACCACTGAAGGTTTCGACGCTCCAAAACCGGCTGGTACTACTGAGGGTCTCAGCAAGGCCATCAACGTGGAAATTACTAAAGATTTCAATAACCAGAACAAAGGTGATGCCACTGAGGGTTTCGACCATCAAGACAAAACCAAGGTTACTGAAAACTCTTAGGGCATGAAGAAAGAAGCTACTGAGGGTTTCGACAAAAGAATAATATGGGACACTTTGGGAGAGCCTAGTGGAAAGTTTGACTATTTGGTGAAATACACCGCTCCTGTCAGTGCCCAGGTTGACATCAACAAAATCCAGCCAACAGGTTGGGGAGACATTTTTTAGAACAATGAGAAAGGATCAGATGTTCCCCTCAGCATTTAGAAGGAGGCTCCTGAAGGCCTCAACAACAAAGACAAATTTTTTGAAGATGTTTCTCCTAACCAAACAGAAGAAGAGGAGGTCAAGGACCTCACCAGTGTTGTCGAAACTGCAAACGAGGGCACTGTGTAAGTCAGGGCAGAAACTGTCAAAGCAATCCTCATTGAAAAGATGGACAAGCTGAGCATTGCTGGAGGAAAGAAAATGGACATCGATATGGTAGAAGCCTCTCAAAAGAATAAATAAAAAGAGGGATGTCGTCAAGAGGAATACCAAAGGACAATATACCCAAAAGAAGAAGAGAACTTGGCAGAATTTATCCAAAGAAGAAGAGAACTTGGCAGAATTTACCCAAAAGAAGAAGACTGAAGTGATGTTATCCCCAAGATGCAGCGCCATATTCGACAGAAAAGCAGCAACGAATTTGGAGGCTGTGGAGAAGACTAAAGTAAGAGGAAACTGGGGACCAAGACCAGCAGTCGAAATATGTAGGTGTGATCCAAGAAAAGGATAGTGCAACTTTCAGAACACTGGGGGCAGATACCACAACACTTACAAACCATCTGGCAAGGTAACTGATGATAGATGGGTACAACCCATTAGAGATGCCCAAGGACCAAGAAGATGGAAGAATTTCGAAGTCCAGAGAGGTTCTTCAGTCGAAGTGAAGAAAGAAACTGGGAAACAAAAGTCAAGACCTTACCCCTCAGAGAACTATAAAGGAAAAAGTCACATGTCGAAGTCTCAATGAAGGAGGTTCTAGAGGCAGAAAAGGGATGAGAGAGACGCAGCAGAAGGACTCAATGTTAAGAAGAAAAATACTGGCGAAAATAAGGCAGAGTCCAGTAGAAACACTCAGGCAGAGAAAGACAAAGCTCTCAAAAGAGACAACGCCAGTAGCATGTTGCAGTTGTCAAAGCCCACCAACACAATATCAGAAGGTGACGAAGCAACTGACAATTTTGAGTCTGACGAAGAAGGGTCATTCGATGTAATATGCAATGTGGTTTCAATCCTTCCTAGGGACTATGACAGAATAATGGAAATAGAAGATGAAGAAGAAAATATGATAGATAGTACTGTAGGACCAATGCCTGTGTGTTATTACATCATGAACAATGGTTGTGTCGAAGAACAGAATGCTTTCTTTGAGAAACCAGACGAATCGATGAGAGGGCATTTGAAACCTTTATTCATAAAAGGAAAGGTCGAAGATACAGGAGTTAACAAAATACTAGTGGATGGGGGAGCTGTAGTGAACCTAATACCCCATTACATGCTCAAAAAGATTAGAAAAGATGACTCTGATGCGAAACCACACAACATGATCCTATCGAACTATGAAGGAAAAATGGGCTCAACTATGAGCGTTATTCAGGTGGATTTGACGGTTGGCACTATCACCAGGCCAACAATGTTTATAGTCATGGCTTCCAGGGCCAACTACAATTTGTTGTTGGGAAGGGAATGGATCCATGGAGTGGGAGATGTACCTTCGTCCATGCATCAGCGCATAGTCATCTGGCGCCCATATGGCATCGTCGAAAACATTGAAG
Source organism: Lathyrus aphaca (assembly GCA_963966055.1). Classification (NCBI taxonomy): domain Eukaryota; kingdom Viridiplantae; phylum Streptophyta; class Magnoliopsida; order Fabales; family Fabaceae; genus Lathyrus; species Lathyrus aphaca. The sequence continues at coordinate 479,968,065 of OZ014524.1, read as the reverse complement.
CAGACCAAAGCTACTTTATGACTGAGGTGAACAACATAAACAGTCGAAGCTTCGACAGAAACTTGGCTCACATCGCTCCTTGCAATCCAGCTGAGTTTGATCTGAAAGAATTAGACAATGCCTATTGCTCCATGTACCTACATCCAACACATGGTTTTCAATGGGACAAAGAAGTAATTGGTGAACCAATTCATGTATGGGGAACCTCTAACATAGAGCCAACTGGCTGGGGTAGCGAGTTCGACGATGATGATGAGTGAAACATCAGCATAAAATAAACTGACGGTCTATATGACCGAAAATAAACTAAAAGAGGCTCTAGAGGCCAAAATAAAATACATGGTTGTCGAAGCCAATAAAGAAGATTTAGGCTCACCATGTCCTCCCCTGGGCATTGACGGAGAAGATAAAGAAGACATGATAGACAGATGGCAAGAGCAAAATCTTGATGCCATTTATGATGACGAACCTTTGGGGTTCGAAAAAGATCTAGTATCAACTAGCTTGAAGATGGTGGCGCAAGATCCTTTGGAGGAAATCAATATAGGACTAGGAGAGGAAAGAAGACCAGCCTATATAAGTGCTAACATGGACCCCCAGTTCAGAGTTGAATTAGTTCAACTACTGGAAGAGTTCAAAGACTGCTTCGCATGGGACTATGACGAAATGCCTGGCCTTGATAGAAGTTTAGTCGAACTAAAACTTCCAATCAAGGAAGGGAAGAAGCCTGTAAAGCAGACTCCAAGGAGATTCGCACCAGAAGTCCTGTCGAAAATAAAAGAGGAGGTCGAAAGACTCCTTAGATGCAAATTCATTCTCCCAACCAGGTATGTCGAATGGATGCAAATATTGTACCTGTCATAAAGAAAAATGGCACTTTGAGGGTGTGTATTGATTTTAGAGACCTAAATTCAGCCACACCCGAGGATGAATATCCTATGCCAGTGGCAGAAATGTTAGTAGACTCTGCAGCAGGTCATGAGTACCTAAGCATGCTAGATGGATACTCTGGCTACAACCAAATCTTCATTGCAGAAGAGGATGTTGCCAAAACAGGCTTTCGTTGTCCTGGAGCAATAGGGAGTTACGAATGGGTAGTTATGCCCTTTGGTTTAAAAAATGTTGGAGCTACGTACTAAAGGGCCATGAATTCTATTTTTCATGATTTCATTGAAACATTCATGCAAGTGTATATTGATGATATTGTGATAAAGTCTGTTTCAGGAAAACATCATTTAGACCATCTTCGACAATCCTTTGAAAGGATGAGAAAATTTGGTTTAAAGATGAATCCCCTCAAATGTGAATTTGGTGTGCAGGCTGGAGATTTCCTAGGTTTTGTGGTCCACAAAAAGGGAATCGAAATAAATGCCAACAAAGCTAAAGCAATAATGGAGGCGAAAGCGCCATCAACATAGAAAGGATTGCAATCATTGCTGGGAAAAATCAATTTTCTAAGAAGATTCATTTCAAACCTCAGCGGGAAGACGTAAGCTTTCTCTCCTATGCTTCGACTCAAGAAAGAAGACTTCACTTGGGGGCAAGAACAACAAGATGCTTTCGACAGGATAAAAGGATACCTAGCCAGTCCTCCAGTCTTTATGCCTCCCAGTGGGAAAAGAAGCATGAGATTGTACATATCAGCATCCGACAAGACCTTAGGAAGTATGTTGTGTCAAGAGGATGAAAATGGCATCGAAAGAGCCATTTACTATCTCAGCAGAGTCTTAAACGACGCTGAAACTAGATATAGTGTAATAGAAAAATTATGTTTGTGTGTATATTTTTCTTGTACTAAATATAAGAACTATATAAGACCAGTTGATGTATTTGTATCATCTCATTTCGAGGTAATAAAACATATGTTGTCTAAACCTATTTTACATAGTCAAATCGGGAAGTGGGCTTTAGTATTAAATGAATATTCCTTGAAATACCTACCTTTGAAAGTTGTAAAAGAACAAGTGGTGGATGACTTTATAGCTGACCACTACATAGATGAAAATGAAATAAAATAGGTTAAATTACAGCCATGGAGGCTATATTTTGATGGTTCCAGCCACAAAAATGGTGTAGGTATTGGAGTATTGATTATTTCTCCTGATAAAATTCTAACAAAACTCAAGTATAGGGTCGAAAACCCGTGTTCAAACAATCAAGCCGAATATGAAGCTTTAATTGCTAGACTTGAAGTATTGTTGGAATTGGGGGCAGTAAGAGTCGAAATAATGGGTGACTCATAACTAGTAATAAAACAATTAACCAAAGAATACAGATGTGTCAAAGAAAATCCGATCATGTACTTCGTTATAGCCAACAGACTCCTCAAACAATTCGACACGGTGGTTTTCAAACATATCCCTAGAATAAAAAATCAAGAAGCCAATGACTTGGCTCAAATCGCATCATGTTACAAAGTGTCGAAAGCAAAACTAGAGACTACTATTGAAGTAAGGGGAAGAGTTGTGTCGACCAAAATATCCCCATCAGATTTAGAAACAATAAAACTTGGTTATGGGGATGATGAAAACTTTGAAATCTTTAACATAGATAATTCATAGAAAGAAGATTGGAGAAAACCCATCAAAGAGTATCTCCAAGACCCAAACCAAAAGGTAGAGAGAAAAGTAAGATACAAAGCTTTAAGCTATGTACTCGGACTATTCAAAAAGATTGCAGAGGGAGTTTTGCTAAGATGTTTAGGCGAAGAAGAAGCCTATATAGCTTTGTCGAATGTACATAGTGGTACATGTAGTGCACACCAGGCAGGGCACAAGATGAAATGGTTGTTATTTAGACAAGGTTTGTATTGGCCAACCATGCTAAAAGATTGTGTCGAATTTGCAAAAGGTTGCCAAGAGTGTCAACTCCATACAGGCATACCATATGTCCATGCGAGCGAAATGCATTCAATCATAAAACCCTGGCCATTCAGAGGTTGGGCCCTGGATTTAATTGGAGAAATTCGACCAGCCTCGTCGAAAGGACAAAAATATATCTTGGTAGGAGTTGATTACTTTACTAAATGGATTGAATCCATACCATTGGTGAATGTGGATCAGGAAGCAGTCATAGAATTTATCCAAAAATATATAATTTATAGATTTGGAATACCAGAAACAATAACCACTAATCAAGGGTCTGTGTTTACTGGTAGAATTATGCAAGCTTTTGCAAAGGAAACAGGGTTTAAGTTATTAACCTCTACACCCTATTATGCCCATGCGAATGTACAAGTTGAAGCAGCAAATAAAGTGATAATAAATTTGATCAAAAAGCACGTAGGTAAAAACCCTAGAAATTGGCATAAAACCTTGGATCAAAATTTATGGGCCTGTCGAACGTCACCCAAAGAGGCCACTAACTCTACTCCATTTAAACTGACATATGGACGTGATGCAGTACTTCCAGTCAAAAACTATTTGCAGTCCATACGTGTTCAACGACATCATGAGATCCCTTCAGAAATATACTGGAGCATGATGATGGACGAGTTGGTGGACTTAGATGAAGAAATACTACGTGCGTTAGACTTAATAAGGAGACAAAAAGAAAGAGTCAAAAAGTCTTACAATAAAAAAGTAAAATTTAAGGTCCTCTGTATGGGAGATTTAGTTTGGAAGGTAATACTTCCAATGGATTGAAAAGATAGATTAATGGGCAAACGGTCCCCCAAGTGGGAAGGGCCTTTTAAAATTTTTAGTGTTTTTTCGAACGGTGCTTATGAAATCGAAGAAATAGGCAAAGACGAAAGAATATTTAAAATAAATGGCAAATACTTGAAAAAATACAAACCAATTCTGCAAGAAGTAAAGATAAAAGTAGAATAATTGTATTAATTATGCTGCCAAAAAGGAATGGAGTCATTACAAAAGAGGCCTTCTAGAGTTGCGAAATGAAAAGAAAATACATAAACCTAGTTTTCTATTACAAAAGTTTTAACTCTAAAGGAAAGACTCCTTGAGTTCTACGAATTTCCTTTTCTGAACTGAGATTCGACAGTCACACAAACTTTTGCTATAAGACATATCGTCGATCTCTTTGCCCAATTGTTGAGATATGTCTGCATGATGAAGCCCTACTTTGATCTCCTATTCGACTTCATCCTTCTTAGGTTGTCGAAGGTCAGCTTTACACTTCTGCTCTTGGGAAATCTTGGCTTCAAGCTGGGCTATTTGTTCCTTGAAGCTTTGGATATTTTTATCACATTCAGCTACTTCTTGTGAATAAGCATCAGAAAGTTTCGACAATTCTGAAACCTTCTCTGTCGAAGCTGCCACAGCATCCCACTCAGCAGCTTGGGTTTCTCTCTTGTTGGAAATCATCTGGATGAACTCCTTTCGATGGCCAAGATCTCCAACTACCACATCAATTATTTGTGCCAGATCCATGACCAGACGAGTCTCATCAGCACTGGCCTCCAAGACATTGACTTGTTTGAGAAGTGCTTTCAATTCAGATTGCTGGCTAGGATCTTCCTCCAAAATTTGGAATAAATCGACACCAAGAACTTTGTTTTTGACTTCAGCCATGATGGAACTGAGAGTCTTGACCTCAGAGGTGGCCCCAAAATTAGTCGAACTGCCAGAAGAATCTTGAAAGTTATAGCGATTGTTGAGCATGGCCCTCAAGTATTCCAAGGATTTCCTTGTCTTCAGGTTTTCAAGTTCCTCACGTGAGAAGACAGTCGAACCAGAAGATGGAGGGTTTCTTGGTATTGGGTCAAGAGGGATGTGAGTGTTAGGCCCAGCCTCCCCATTCGACTGACTTTTGCCTGCGTTACTCTTGGCTTTAGGGTTCTCTTCACCAGCATCTTGGGGATTTAGTTGCACTTCCTTTTCTTCGACGTTGGGATCGACATCAGCCTTTTTGCCTTTGTCATCTTTAGGAGGACTTTCTTTGTTGGCACTAGACTTTGGCTGGTCAGGAGAATTGTCGGCATAACCTTCCTCCATGTTGATGTCGAACTCAGCCTCAGTTTGGGGTTCCATCCTACCACTCTTGGGTGTACTTTCTTCCTGGACTTTTTCGATTCCACCAAGAGGAGAATCTTGCAGAGTGATGGGATGTTCCTCAGTAGGGATTTGAACCTAAAACAAAAAAAACGTTTAAATAGAAGACCAAGAGTATACAAAGTTCAAAGTGATAATTTGTCGAAGGTAAATTACCTGAGGGATTATGGTGTGGAAACTAGAATTTCCACTCTCTGCATCTTGAGCAAGATTTTTTACTAGGCTTGCAGGGGGAGTCCTCCTCGACGTTACCAATGATCTTTGGGAGGAAATCATCTTTATTTTTGTAGACTTCTTCCTCTTCAAGGGTTGTGTGTGTGGAGATTCGTCACCTGAATCCTCAGAAGGCACCTTCACTTCCTTTATTTTTCTCTTTTGAGGAGTATGGGGCTTTCGACTTATCTAAAAAAAAAACCAAAGAAAGTTCAGTAGGCGAAATAATTGTATAACTGAGATATTCTATTGGCAAATGGATATAAAAGAACCTTTTTGGTGGAGGTGGATTTTTTAGTGGTCTTGATGGGCTTATCTTCGACAGAGCTCTTCTTACCAGTAATCTTAGCAGCTGAAAAAAGAGAGAAGTTAGAAAAAGAAGAGACTAAAATAATAAATATTGAATATAAAGGTGAAGTCGAAATCTTGGTTGCACCTTCAAGAATGGTAGATTCCACGCAAACGTGTTCTATTCCAATATGAAGGTGCCCTGGGTAATCATCCAGATGATATTTGGTTGCAACCACAAGCTCAGCAAGCTTTTTTCGTGACTCTTGAAGCAATTTTAAGTCGGAGCCATATACAAACCAATCTGGAAAAGGTGGGCTCAGAGCCACACCAAAACTAGCAGTTGGTAGAGGCGGAAACTTTGGTGGATAACTAGTATACGCAAAGTTATAACACGCCTCTTTGGGAATATATGAGGGTATTACCAACTTCACCAATTTTTATGTAAATTTATGCTTAAGATTCATAGCTGCTTCGCCTATGGTTCGCCTAAGATCATCTGGCCTGTAAATTGTTTCAAAATATTTTTGGAATTTTTTAACTTCTTTAATATGTTGTTGTGTACCTTTCTTGGTTTGATCCTACATGAAAGCAAAGGCATTGGTCAGAAGGGTTTGGAAGTCAGATGCGTCATAAAACATGACAAGATAATATTCTTCCACCAAACGTCGAACTCCTGAGTGCAGAGGAAGACTGGTCGAAAGACCAGTGGCTGGATTTCCAAAGCAGCGTCTTGTAGCTTTTCTGAAAGCTCCAGGCTCTTCGACTTGGTAGAGGTTGAGTTGTAGAAGATGATGGATCCCTTTTTGGGATAGAGGGACCTTGACTTCAGTTGTATCAGTCCAAATTGTCGAGCCACTTCTTTTTGGGATAAGAAGGTAAGAACCTGGGTGTAAGGAACAATTTCCAGATGGCTAGAAAATTTTCCTCTTCTTTTTGGTGTTCTACAGGGAGTTTTCTTGTGAACCACTTGGGTCCAACAGTCATGTTGGCGAAAGGTCCCATGCTTTCCTTGAAGTCATAGCTTTTGGTGAACATATTCACGTAGTTCATGAAAGACCGTCGAATGCCTAGTCCTTCTTCAGAAGGAGTCAGCTGCGCCAGTCTTGCCCATTTGACGTGCCTATCCCTGACATATTCTTCGTCTACTAAACCTTTGTCAGGAAGTCCAGATTCGAAAGTGGCATTGAGCCATAATTGTAGAAGCCAGAAAGGACCTGCCAAACTCAGGTTGCCTTTGTCTTTAACTTGCTTGAGAGATTCAACACTCTCACTTAGGGACTCATAAAGGTTGGCTAGAATTAATTCACTAAGACGCAAATTCTTGCCAACGTGAAGTTGATTTGCTAGGGGGATGTACTTCTTCACTACTTGAAGGGACCTTGTGCAGAACACAAATTTCGACAGCCAAAAGGTGAGGAAAGCTATGTGTTCCACGTCTGATACTTCAGTAGAGTCTTTGACATGGTAGTGAGAAATAAAGTGGGAATATGAGGTGAAGCTAGTCTCAAAACCTATGGTATTGTCATCCAATACAGTTGGATCGAAAACTGCTCCTGTCGGACTAAGGCCTACTATAACAGCCAGGTCGAAGAGGGTATGAGTTATCATCCCACAAGGAAGATGAAAGGTATTATAGGTGTTATCCCAAAAATAGAGGGAAGCAAGTATCATGTTGGTGCAATAGTTAGGGCCTTCTCTCGACAATTGGATCAATTCATAGATACCAATTTTCTTCCAAATTTTACCCTTAGCCTTTTCGACCCTATCTACCCAATTCACATATTCAGAAGGGTCTTTCGACCAGGGGCAGCTTCTAAAAATCCTAGGTTGATTCAGATAGGTTAAGTTTATGGCAACCTTTTCAGGGTTTTGTTCAGCAGTTTCTATTGATTTATCAATGGGTTTGGGTATTTTGCCTGCACCTATGGGTTGTGTACGATAATATGTGGGAAAAAACTCTTTAAGACGAGTTTGGTCATTGTTAGGGTTAGGAAGAGGGCCTAACATGGCATGACATTTACCAGATATGGAAATAGGGATGAGTACCTGAGAATAGTAAATACTGGCCTTTACTCTCTCATTTGGTGGTTCTGGGACGTATTGTTGGTTCCCAACGATCTTTAGCCCAAGGATATTGTGTGCACATGGGAGATCTGATGTGTTCTGGTCTTGTTGCTTGCTTGAGGTTGCCATTGTTGATGATGGAAGGAGTTTGAACGAGAAGAAGATTATGGGTTTGTAAGAAGTAAGAGAGTGAGAAATGTTATGGAAGCGAAAGTTTTCCAGAAGAGATAAAAGTGGTATTTATATTAGAAGGTGGGAAGAAAACGTTTGAGTTTTTCAAACGGCTATGGCACGTGTCGACATGTTATTGGACCTGGGAGAGATAGTGGAAGTTGAAAAAATGTGGCAAACCTAGGTTTATAGAGTTATGGGGATCGTGTCCTAGAACGTAGGCTGGAAGTGAAGGGTTGAAGAATCTGATGATTGCTTTTTATGATTTGACAAAAAGTGAGATTTTTGGGAATCAACGCATTTAATGCAAGATAAAAGCAAGATCTCAAAGATCAGTGCATTTAATGCAAGACATGGAGTCGAAATGAAGGTTTTGATAGCAAAGATGCTTTCTCCAAACAACAGTCGAAATACCTTTGCTCGGGGGCAATTTGTATGCATATAATTTCGACACCATGAAAGAGTCCCTAGCAGTTGATGGATTTGTCAAGCTTTGTTCCTTACTGTTGCACCCCAAAATTTGCCCTCCACAAGATAAGACATTGTGTACTAAGAGGCTCACAAGGTTCATAAGGTTCACAAGACATCTCATGAGGTTCACAAGGTTCACAAGATTCACAATTAGTCAGAAAATTTGACAATTCCCTCAGACAATGCATCCTCCTAAGCAATGCATCTTAAACTAGGGTTTTGACTTTTATCAGGCTAAATGGACTTCCAAGACTTCAAGTGAGCTTCATAGCATCCTATATGTGTTCAAGAATCCCCATGTCAAGTTTCAAGACTTTCCCAAAAGATTTGCTCAGTCAGATGATCAGAAAGGTTAAAATCAGTCAAGGCAGTCAAAAAGTCAAACTGAGGTCAACTGTGGTCAAACCAAAGTCAAACTTCATGATTTTTTGCCAACATCAAGTATATGAATTAAAATTCATCATTTGATCAAGGGTTGATCATGATTCATCAAGGAGATTTCAGATCATCAAGAATCAGGAGTTTCTAAATTAGGGTTTTCACAGGAAAAGTCAACTGAACTTTGACCAGCCATAACTTTCACATGCTTCATCAAATATTTTCCATCCAAAGCTCATTTTGAAGGAAATTGAATTCTCTACAACTTTGTGTCTCAAAAGCCAAGCCCAAAAATGCTTCATTTGGAAGGTATGAGCTAAGACATTATAGGTCATTTTAAAAGTCAACAAAAAGTCAACAACTTCCAAAGAGCATAACTTGAGAATGGTAAAAGATATGGACATGGGACCAAAGAGGTTGGTTAGAGGACTCTTTAAGATTTCCAAAATGTCCAAGAACACCTTCATAGCATTATAATTGAAGGATTTGTGCCCTTTCAAAGTTGGGAAATTTTTTAGAGGTTTATGAAGTAAATGGGGTCTTAAAACCATAATTCTTCAAATGGGCTTGCTTTTTTGTGATCCAATTAGTTCCATGACATCATGCACGAAATTAAATTAATATTTTCATAATTTTATTCATTTTATTTTTATTTATTATGATTTTTTATATTAAAAATCATTTTAAATTCAAATAAAATATAAAATAATGGAGATTTAAATTGATTTGGTTTCTAGAAGGTCTTAAATCATATTTAGACTTGATTGATACAAGAATTATGAGGATCATCTTAAAATAGCAAGGCTATGTCAAGATATTTCAATTTTTAAATTCAAATCTTTTTCAATCTTAAAAAGTCCATAAGTCCATGAATTTGAACAAAGTCTTGACCTAATTTTATCAAGTGGTATATATGCAACATTTAGCAGCCAAGAGATGACGAATTGGCAGCCTCCAAAACCACCTTCAAACTTCACAAAATCCATTCAAAACTCAAATTCGGTTTTCTCATTACAAGGTGTTTAAAGGTATTTTAAGAACACATGAGTTATCTTTGGACATCCCTAAACCTATCCCAGCTCTCAAAAACACATTAATCATGCTCATATCCATAACCCGAATGCATATTGTTCATACTTTTAATTTTTTTCGATTTGAATGATTTATGCATTAATAATGAAAACTAACTATGGATTTGTGTTTGTTGGGATGTTTAGAAGCTTTCAGGATGACTTAATTTGATTCTTATGGACTGTATCAAAATCCACCATTATTAGGGTTTGAAGCTCAAATTCGGGAACCTAGCATTTAGGGCATCTAAATGAATTCTAAGAACATGGTTGTGACCTATAAGCTTCCTACAATTGATCTGGGCTTCAAATTTGAATTAATATTATGGTTTGCTTGATGATTGAAAAACGTAGGATTCTGGTTTAAAAAACTTGCAGGAAAATTCGCAGGAATATTCAAAGAAGAATTCGCAGGAAATTTGAATGAGGAAGATGAAGTTTCGCGCGCAGCTGGGAATTCAAAATTGTTTTTATATTATATAGTTTTATTTGTATTATATTTCTTGAATGATGCTGGTGGTGTAGTGGTAAGTGTGTGCGCGTGTGAAGGCAGTGGCTTGGGTTCGAAACCAGCCTCAGTGCATTTTTTTTTGTTCAATTTGTTTTGTTTTACAGGATAAGCACAAAACCAAATGGATGCAATATGTTATCAGCCAGCGCGCGCTAGCCTAGTGGTTATGCTGTTGATCATTCAGGTAAAGGACCTGGGTTCAAATCCCAGGTCCTGTTTTTTTTGTTTTGGTTTTTCTTGTTTTTATTTCTTTTTATTATTTCTTCATATGATTCTCTAAATTAATTTAAATAATTTTCTAAACAATATATATAAATCATTTTTCTTTTAAAAAACTTATATTATGTTTTTTTAATATTTATATGTATGTATTATTTAATAATTAAATTGATATTGTATATTAAAAAACTTAATTTTTTTTATATATAAAACCTAATTTATTTTCTAAACCCTAATTTATTTTCTAAACCCTAATTTTCTTTTACAACCTTAATTTTTTTCATTTTAATTATTCTTGATAAATATTTCTAATATATATATATATATATATATATATATATATATATATATATATATATATATATATATATATATATAATTGAATTATTAATCATATAAATTAGTATATAATAATTATTATTATTTTGTTCTCATCTTAAAATTCTTAAAAAAAGATTATTTATTTAAATTTAAAATTTTAATTTTATTTCTATATTGTATATTATTGTGCTAACCTCTTTTTCTCTTATATTTATTTTTATTATTACTAACCTTTTATTTATTTATTATAATTATTATTTAAATTGTTTTATTATAATGTAACTGTACAAGCTATGTAATAGTGGTAGAATTTTTATTGTTTATTTAAATTGATATGGTTAGTAAATTAGGGAGTGAAAACAGGTTTGTATCTTAAAATCAATTTAGATCACCAATTATAAGATAAATATATGAATTTGTACACGCACACACGTAAGTCGATCTTGGATCGCCATCTCACTTCTTAAGGGTTACCTCTCATGTTGCCTAAATAAAAGGTCAAGTAAGGTGTATAAAGCAAAGTCCCTTCTCTTATTAATATCATCTTGTCCCTTTACGATTATAAGATCAAGTCCCTTCGAATGTTGCCTTCATGAATGATCTTGTCCCTTTCGAATAAAAGATGATAAGTCCCTTTGAATTGCTAATACACTTTACAGTTGCCTAATCACAGATGACCCTTCATATGTCTCATACAACATCCAAGGTAATGACTACCTATTCCTTAATAATAGGGATAGTCTTACCATTAAAAGGACATTTAAGAACAGAAAAGATTCAAATTAGGGTAGGTTCCTCTTAAGTACTTACTCACTCATTCAAAAACATTTCATAAACACTTCATATTTTCAAACAATTTTCAAAACAAAGTCTTTATATATATCCGTACAAGGATCATTATAAAGTACTTAAGAAAATTTTCTAATCACACACTACACTTCTCAAAACAATTTAAAGTGAGCTAAGTAACTAAGAGCCCATGGATAACCATGGATGTAAAGGGTGCTAATACCTTCCCTTTACATAACCTACCCCCCGAACCCAAAAATCTTTTAAGGTCTTTCCTATTCTTTTATGCCCTTTCCTTTGGATAAAATAAAAGTCGGTGGCGACTCTTGCTATCCGCAACATAACTAAAGTCAGTTCTCCCACCGTGTTACAGAACTGGCGACTCTGCTGGGGATTTAATAAAAGAGGGGTACCCTTAGGAATTAGATCACTTAAATTGTTTGCCTTGTTTGCTTTATATTATTTACTGGGCCTTATGTGTGAAAGATCCTAACCCGGATCTAGTGTACCTTAGGTAAATGGCAATAGACCAAGGAAACTGTACGGCGTATACCGATATGGTTGATCTGGTGGCCATAGTTAGTGTGACTTCTTGGTTGGTGCTTATGTTCCTTAAGTCAAGTTGAGGATAATATGAGGCTGCCATACGTTGTCAATACACTAATTAACTTTTAGAACCCTAGTCATCCCATCTTGGCCTTTTAGAAAAGTAGTGAGATAACCGGCTTTGGTGAAGACTGAAGTTGGTTGATACTCGATGCTACACTTATTGAGATCTTAAACTTGGAGGGTTTTGGTTGGCAAGTAAGTTGCCTACTGAATAACCACCCTTGTGAAGGATCAATGATATTGAGATCCCTTAGAACCTGGTTACTTTATAGGACAGGATGAACCAACTAAACTTCAGGGGAGGGTACTTACCTTTAAACCTCATGCAAGCCTTCAAACCTAGGGCTATTGTGTGACTTGTTTGTGTGTGCCACATGTTTGTGATTGAACATAACATCATAGCATCATCATGCATCATAAGCATAGCATTTTCACTAACCATTTCAAGGACCAAAGGATTTATCTTTGTTCTTTGTTGCAGGTCATGGCTTCTGCTCGTAGGAATACTATCCGGATCAACTTTGTAGGGATACCTCCTAAGCTTAAGGAATTGGTCTCTCAAGTTTCTGAAAACTCCCAGTTCATCAAGAGACATGGTCATCTACTGGATCTAGTCACTTCAGGGTTCAATGAAGACATGATGAGTGTTCTGTTTCAGTTCTTTGATCCTAAGCATCATTGCTTCACATTCCCTGACTATCAGCTGGTTCCTACAATGGAAGAGTTCTCTAAACTACTGGGTATACCTATCCTTGATCAGAAACCATTCACAGGTTTGGAGAAAGAGCCTAAACCTGAAGTCATTGCTGCAGCCCTGCATTTGAAGAAATCAGACATTGTTCTAGAAACGAGAAGTGGAGTTAAGGGTATTCTTGCTAAGGAGTTGATAGAGAAGGCTCAAGTTTTCTTGAAGGCTATGAGCTATGATGCTTTTGAGGAGATCTTAGCCTTGTTGATTTATGGATTAGTGTTGTTCCCTAATCCAGATCAGTTCATAGACGTGCACGCCATCAACATATTTCTGAGTCACAATCCAGTGCCTACATTGCTTGGAGACATCTTACATTCTCTTCATACCCGTACTACGAAGGCACGAGGAACTCTGATGTGCTGCATACATTTGCTATCTAGGTGGTTTATTTCTCACCTTCCTCGATCAGTGATGAAGAATGAACAAGGGTTCAGGTGGTCCAAGAGGATTATGTCACTCTCTCATTCAGATATTCATTGGTGCTCTAGATCTATGGAGAATGTTACTATCATTGACCGTTGTGGGGAGTTCCCTAATGTGCCACTCCTTGGCATAAGAGGGGGCATTACCTACAATCCTTCCTTAGCTCTACGCCAGTTTGGTTACGCTTGGAGTGATGGTCCTCATGACATGTTGATTCAGGGTATTGTGTTTGACTACGACAACAATCTGCAAGGTTATCGTCAAAGGTTTATACGAGCATGGGGGAAAGTGAACAAGGTTGACAGCAAGACTCTGGAGCCTAAGTACACTATTCCTATGGAAGCTTATCTCATATGGGTACGATCTCGTGCTCAGACTCTTATGATGCCATATCCTACCATCCTGCCAGTTACTATGGAACTTGTTGCTGAAGGAGATACCTCTTATACCATCCTTCACCCAGACATGCCCACTGACATGGAAGATTTACAGAGGTCCTGGATCCAGTTAAAGGAGCATAGAGATACTTTTGAGAATCATTACAAAGCAAGTCAAGAAACAATCCTGGAGCTAACAAAGCAACTTCACGAGGAGCGGAACCTCAACTCATACCTCAACATAAAGAGGAAACGTCCATGGGAGACTTAAAACCCCATCTTTTGTATTCATTTCATTTTATTGTAAGCCCAAGGGGCAAACAAATTTATTACTAATAAAAGTTTAATTTTTGGTTGTTTAAACAAATTTAAATCCTGCGGTCCTTGAAAACATTGCATACACATTTATACATTATATCATTGCATCACAGGTTTCTTATGTACAAGTATCTTATCTTCTCGCTATTTATTTCAGCAGAAATGGCTCTTGAACAGACTGTCAAAGATCTTCAGGCTCAGAATGCACAATTCCAAGAGTTGATTCTGAACTTGTCCAAGGGACAAGATGAGTTGAAGACACTGCTGGCTAAGAAGAAGAATCCTGAGGACAACAAGGATAATCAGCTGAAACAACTACAAGTTGAGATGACAGGAATGAGGATCCAGATGAATGACCAGGTGGCTCTTATTCAAAGTTTATTTTAGGGGCAAGAAGAGTTAAGAGCCTTTGTCCATAAATTTCAAAGTAATGAAGTTAGGAATCTAATTGTCAGTCAACCCTTGTTAAAACAAGATGACTTAGTTGAAAGGAAGATGAGGATAAAAGAAGGTAAGAGACCGGTTGCCACTGATTGTTCCTCGGTTGAAGAAAAAATACCTAGTAAGGTTAATCCACCTCAACACAAGGAATGTAGAAGACAGTTTATCAAATTCATAACTCCAATGTCACAAGTTATGCAATGCTTGTTGGAGATGAAGCTAATTTTCTTGAAAAATCCTCCTCAAAATCCTAATACTTCCTCTCCTCATTATAATCCCAAGGCAAGATGTGGGTATCACTCCAACTGTCTCGGACATGACACTGATAGTTGTTGGACATTGAAGAGAAAGATTCAAGATCTGATTAATGAAGGAATCCTAGAGGTTACACCAGAAGGTCAAGTTGAGTTCTACTATCGTCCATCAAATATCGAAGCTGCAAGACAAGTTGCCCAAAGTAGCAAGAAAGAAAGCCTACCTATTCCTGTTGAGATATAGGGCACCTTGGGATATCCAAGTGGAAAATTTGATTTCATGGTGAAATATACTGCTCCTGAAAGTTCACGGATTGCAATTGAAGACATTCAGCCAACTGGATGGGACAACATTTGAACTTTCATTTGTAATTTCTTTTGTTTTGTTTAAACACTTACTATTATGTTAAACTTTTGTTTTCATTAATGCATTGCGTATGTTTGTCTTGAATTAATCCATTCGTTTCACTATGTTTTTAGCTATGCTTCATATTTCTATTTTGTGATATTTAACTCCTGATAAAGCTATAAGCCTGTAGAGGGAGGATGACGAAGACAATACCATAATCTTATGCAGTATGCTTTTGAACAGACAATGTTGACGATGTACAGGCATTGCTTCAATTCCTAAACAGTGGAGATATAAGGAAGTTAATCCCTAGTCAACCCTTTTGAGCCAAAGAAGTAGGAGTTTTTTTTCTTTCTCAAAGCAAATTAAAACCCTTATTCATAACCCGGGGCAGGGTAGTTACTCGGTTAACTCAAATATGCCAATTATCTGTGTTGTACACAACTAATGATGGTTCTCTGTAATCATTAAACCTGACAGTCAATATCCAGCAAAAGAAAAAACCCCTAAGTCAGAACCTATGAAGGAGACTTAGTAAAAAAAATTGAGAAATTCCGCTGACTGTAATTTTGAAACAAACAGTTCAGGCAAAAAGAAGGGATAACAAAGTCAGAAGAAAAAAGGAGGTCACTATAGATCCTCAACAAAGAAAGATGACTGAATGTTTAAATAAATTTTTGGTTTCTGAACCATCACAAATGTCAGTGTTACAATTCCAAACTCCTTTGAGCCTCAATGCATAAGTTAACTGAGCATAGGACTGAAGAACATCATGGAGATTGGGTTGGGTACAAATAAAATTTGAGCCTTTATCCTTTGTTTCTTAAACCGTGAACCAGGCCACGTTACAACCCTTTAAAAGTCCTAACTGAAGCATGGTTAGTTCGAAAGCGTACTGCTACAAAAAGGTATCCTGACTCCTTTAGGGCTTATTATAAAACTTGAGTTAATATCACAGTTTTCATAAAAATTGTTTTTCTAAAATAACTTTTTTTCAAAACTTCAAGACAGACATAAGCATTGCATTTTTGAATATATTTGTTTGCATATACCTGAGTGTTTGATAAATAGAGAAACTTACAGGATGAATGTTCAATAAACCAAAGTCTTTCTGATAAACAAAGTTGCTTCCTGGATCAAAGCCCGTGTATATAAAGGGGCATAGTCATTATCTCCCAATCAAGGGGGCAGGCCATGATACTTCCTAACTCATTTGAGGCAATCAGGACATGATTCAACTATGTTTAAGTAGCCAGGGGCAGATCTCCTCATCTATCTAAATTACCAAGGGTAACATTACAGAGTTAATAATGTCAGGGGCATAGTCACTGTTTCCCAATCAAGGGGGCATACCAAGTTACTGTTCAATTCATTCGGGGCAATCAGGTCCAGATTTAACAGTGCTTAATAGCCAGGGGCAGCTTTCCTCATGTATTTGAATTACTAAGGGTAACATTACGAAGTTCATGATGTCAGGGGCATATTATTGTGGGGCGTTCTGCTTATTTCTCTTGAGGTAACTACCTTCAGATACTTCCATTATGGGACAATTCATCCTCAACCAAGGGGCAATGCTTTCTTTTCAAATCTAATATCCGGAGCGTATATGGTCCATCACAATTTGAAGACAAGTTCCTCTCATTGTATTACCTTGATATTGGATTCTCAGCAGAAGCCATTGTGGAAATTAATTGTCTACGCCAGTAGTATCAGATTGTGTCAGTATCATGTCTTCAGATCCAGCTATGAGGATTTCTGGGAAGGTATTCAGGAAAGTTAAGAATCTCAGGAGCTCTAAATCCAATTGGTTATACACTCTCAAAGTTGAAACAATTCTGTTTTCGAGTTCAGCTTTACTTTTCCCTCTTTATTCAGGATTACTTTTCCTCTTTTACTAAAGCGAAAAACGTCTATTGGTTGTGTTTGAATGTATGTATGCTTTTGAATATGATTGATGTTTACCAGAAATACATAAAATGCTTAATATGATTGATGTTTACCAGAAATGCATGAAAATGCAGTAATAGTATTTACTAAAGACGAACGAGGGAAAGAATTCAATGAAGCTTCACCGGTTCATTCCCACAAGATAGCTACAAATCCCCAGTAGGGCAAATCTATCATCATAGATACTTCGAGTTATATCTCCCCTGGAATTTATGTCCATCTCTTTTATCCTCAGTCGGGATACTCAGGAACTTATTCCTTCAATAGAAGTACGACGAATGAAGATGGGAGGTTATGAATACTATACTATCAAACAAAACGGGAACGAGTTCCTTATATTCTTCAGCAACGAATCGGGATTTATTTTCCCTGGCCAGCATTTATTATACGAAGATATCCAGACGCTTCAGGCTGCATAATTCATACGTACATCATTTACATCATACCATAACATATCCATAAATGCATAATACATTTGCTTAGGTGCATCATACTATGCATGCATACATATTGCATAAATTAACATTCTCCTTGCAGGAAAGTTATATGCAGGTAAAACAATCTCAACAATCCACAACAGGTCAGAAATGATCCATACATTACTCAAGATGTCCTCGGAGAGTAGGCAAATGGTCTGTAAGAAGATCCATTCCCTAATCCAAGATATTTCCAGAAGATTTCATCTATCTGGTCTTGAATAGCAGGCAAACGATCTGTACAAAGATCCATTCCCTGGTTCAAGATATTTTCAGAAGATTTAATTTGTTGGCCCTTAAATAGCAGGCAAACGGTCTATACAAAGATCCATTCCCTGGTTCAAGATATTTTTCAGAAGAACTAATCCTGACGTTCTTTTGACCTTGAATAGTAGGCAAACGGTCTATACAAAGATCCATTCCCTGGTTCAAGATATTTTTTAGAAGAACTAATCCTGACGTTCTTTTGACCTTGAATAGCAGGCAAACGGTCTATACAAAGATCCATTCCCTGGTTCAAGATATTTTTCAGAAGAACTAAT
Source organism: Lathyrus aphaca (assembly GCA_963966055.1). Classification (NCBI taxonomy): domain Eukaryota; kingdom Viridiplantae; phylum Streptophyta; class Magnoliopsida; order Fabales; family Fabaceae; genus Lathyrus; species Lathyrus aphaca. The sequence goes on along the minus strand of OZ014524.1, from coordinate 479,950,068 downwards.
CCTGACATTCTTTTGGCCCTTGAATAGCAGGCAAACGATCTGTACAAAGATCCATTCCCTGGTTCAAGATATTTTTCAGAAGAACTAATCCTGACGTTCTTTTGGCCCTTGAATAGCAGGCAAACGGTTTGTACAAAGATCCATTCCCTGGTTCAAGATATTTTTCAGAAGAACTAGTCCTGACGTTCTTTTGACCTTGGAGAGTAGGCAAACGGTTTGTACAAAGATCCATTCCCTAATCCAAGATACTTCCAGAAGAGATAATCGGCACGAAGATTTATTTCTACTGGTCTATTCAATAATTCAAACTATGTTGCATAAACGATTCAGAGACGGCCTATACAAAGACCTAGTACTGATATCTAGTATTAACATAAAGACATCATCACATCCTGATATTTTAAGATGGCATCTCTAAGCCCATCTCCAGTCCTTCCAAGTGGCATCTTTAAGCTCACTCCAGCATATATAATTAATCATCAGTGTTACTTTACGCACTGGTGAGTGCAAATTTTTGGGCTTTTGTGTTCAATCCCCTTCAACCTTCCAGGTCACGAATGGCACATATACCAATCTAACCCCTCGGGTTTCAGAAAATTGAACAGGGGCAGCTGTTGCACCCCAAAATTTGCCCTCCATGTAAACACCCCAAATTTGCCCTCACCCATTCACACCATGGCTTGTGATCTCCTCATATGCATAAACTCAATCATAGCATCTCATATTACATTTTTGATTCACTGCATAGATTCAAAGTCATCTGCATCTAAGGTTTGTGATCTGAGCAATCCAGGAGCTTCTTGAGCCACTCCAAAGGCCATCAATCGCTTCAAAGGGGTCCATATATGTTCAAGTATCATATTATATCCTCTCAAAGTCAAGAATGTCAAAAAATCACAAGAACTGAGAATGGTATGGAAGCAGAGCCAGGCTTGACTGCACAGATGACCTAAAATTAGGGTTTTGGTTTCAGAGGCCATAACTCCAAGTTTTTTGGTCATTTTTGTTTCTATTGGTCTCTATATGTTATAGGGAGTATGCATATCAATTTTCATGAAGAAATTCCTTGGGGAAGTCATCTGATCATGAGTTGACTTTTCAAGCAAGTCAGTGTAAAATCAGGGCATCTGAGGCCCCCAATGACCCAACCAAAGGGTGTTCTTCATCATTTTGATTGTATATGATCTTTATTTGATCATAGAAGAAGTGGGAAGTTCACAAAATTGAAGAATTGCAAGACTTTTGCAAAGTTGACTTTTTGGGAAAGTTTGACTTTTAATGAAATTGCCATTTTAGGAAACTTTTTCAACCTTTACTTTTTGATTCAAAAATGCTTCAAATGGAAAAACTTTGGTCATGAAAGTTGTATAATGGATCATTCCCTTTTCAAAAAGTACAAGAACATGACCTAATTCATTATGGATCAAAAGTTATGGCTTGTCAAAGTTGGCTAAAATCACAAAATTTCAAAGTTTCCACCAAAGAGGCATTTTGCAAAATGACTTGATCAAGTGTTCTAAAGCTACCAAATGGACTTCTAAACTTCACAACATGATCATATGGCTTCTAAAATTCAGAATGGGCCATTCCCATTTATCGGGAGCGACAGCTTGGCGACTCTGCTGGGGAACCTTACACTGTAACCAGGGCTTCTGGTTCTTTTTGTGGGTTCCTCCTAGCGCTTGATTGATTTGTGTTTACCTGGGTGTTATGTGCTATTTGTGTTTGTATATTTCATTTATTGCTTTATGTACAATTTTGTTTATTGCTTTCTTTATAGCTTTGTATATATCATACTGTCATATTGTTCTAGCTGGATCTGTTTGCTGTTTTGGTGGGGGGTTCCATTGAGAGTTGAGGTCCTATACCTGGGACCTGAGTGACACCTAGGCTAGAGTGGTTCATGTTCTTTCCCATTCCATTTCGGTCTGGTGCGGGAATATGAAACACGGTTCAGATATGGGTTTCTTCTTGAGAACTCTGTGCTACAGATTTCCTGTAGTGCTAGGGCTATCTGGGAAGCCTGCTAAGTCTGGATGACCTTTAGTATTGACCTTCAGAAACTGAGGTGAATTAGAGGAGGATCTTTTATGGTTATTGTAAACACTGTACCTCCGGGTTAGAAGTGTTTACACTTCTCATAACTGATCCAAGTCTGAGGATCCTTGTTTTAGAACATCACCTGTGAGGGGGTTGGGCTGTTTACAGGTTTGCAGGTACCCTTGACCTCAACATACCCTGTTACTTTGTTTTGATTAAGAGTACTCCATTTTGGAACAGTTCTTGTGATTTTAACCCTGGACATGTGACTCTTTATTTGAGTCCCCCACCTTGGTTACTGGACTTATGAACCTCCATCTGGACTTCTTGAACATACATGGACTTATATCAGAGCACTTGATCAGATTTAGCCTGATCACAAACCCTTGCATATCATTTGCATACATCATCATTGCATCATTTGACATTTGCTTATTTGTTTTTCAGGGTATCCATACTACATTTTGGCTTGGTTTTGACCCCTTCATCTGCATAGACCTATCTTCACCAGTATCTGCTTCAGCTGTTCCTCATCAGCTACCTACTTCAGTCACCTGCATCACCAGTATTAGTCTGTCAGTGGCCCATCTTCTGGTATCAGTCATCATCATCAGCACATGTTCTTCAGCAACATGGCACCTAAGAAGAGCAACATCTCCTATCATTTCTTTGAGCCTGAGCTAGCTGGCATCAGGAAGATTCAGACCCTGATTACTCCAGACCATATACCACTATTTAGAGAACATTATGGAGGAATCCTTGATGTGGTTATGGATTTGGACCCTTCCCGGAGGAGCTTGATTCATACTTGTCTGCAGTTCTATGATCCCCCTCTGAGGTGCTTCACCTTCCAGAATTTTCAGTTGGGACCCTTGTTGGAAGAGTATTCATCACTGATTGGTGTACCTATCAGGGCTGGAGTCCCCTTCAACCCTGAGATGGCTTTCCCTAGTAATGAAGAGGTAGCAAAGGCATTGCATCTGGAACCAGTTCTGATTGGGCAGAACATGACTACCAAGGCTGGAATCTCTGGTCTACACTTGGATTTCTTGACTTCTCAGGCCATCCTGAAGGCCTCCTTGGGGGAGTGGAAGGCAGTCTGTGCATTATTGGCCCTTAGCATATATGGGGTCATATTATTTGCAGATGAGCCTAAGTTTATTAGCAAGAATGCAATCCATCTTTTCATCCTGAGGAACCCAGTGCCCACCTTACTGGGAGATTTCTACTACTCTGTCCACCAAAGGAATGAAAAGCAAAGGGGAAGATTAGTGAGATGTTGTGCTCCTTTGTTCCATACATGGCTGCTCAAACATTTGCCAAAGACTGATGCATTCTTGAACCCTCACCAGCAAAAAAATTGGGCTAGGAGGCTTGTTGCTTTAACCTCAGATGATATCCGGTGGTGTACTCAGAGCACTAAGGGCAGAGACATCATTACTAGTTGTGGGCAATTTCCCAATGTACCTCTGATAGGAGTGAAGGGTTGCATCAACTACAACCCTCTGCTATTCAAAAGACAACTGGGCTATGCATTGGTCCACCCTCCTAGAGCACAAGATCTAGCTGAGACCCTCTATTGTGAGATCAAGCCTAATCTGGCTATTGTCAGGCAAGCATCTTGGGCTTGGGACAATGTCCAGACTAAAGGGGTAACCATTCTTGGGAGATGCAACAATGTGGCCTCAGCTCAGTACTATGAGTGGTCTCATGCCAGGACTCAAGTTTCTGGGATGCCCTTCACCCTTGAAGATGTGCCTGGACCCTCCACAGCACCACCTCCAGCCACTGTCAGCCTGGAGGAGTTTGAGAAATTGAAAGAGAGAAATGAGAATCTGACTCAGGCTCTACAGAAGACCCTCTGGGAGAGGAGTGATGGTCGGTTGGACATTGAAAGGTTGGAAAAGCTAAAGGTGGAGCATCTGGCCAGGATTGAGAAGTCAGAGGACTACGTCAAGAAGTCCAGGGCTGGAGAACAGATTTTGAAGAATGCCTGCAAAGAGGCCCAGTTCCAGAAGGCCAGGACTGATATTTATCTGAAGGAGAGCCAAGCTAGGTGGGTCAGGATCACCGAAGCTCGTACTCAGGAGGATAAAAGAACTCAGGACAAAATTGAGCAGTTGGAGGCTAGTGCAAAAGAGCAACAGGAAGCCCTGGTAGCAGCCCAGAGGGAGATCTCAGAATTGAAACTCAGAGCTGGTGTGAAGAGGTCAAAGGACCAGGGCAGACACAAGAAGCTAACTGCAACTATTTCCACCAGGAATCTTCTCATCAGGAACCTCACAGAGCATCCAGCTGATCCTGTGGCTGAAGCACTTTTGAAGGAAGTCCAGGAGGATGAGTTTGGTCTTGGTGTCTGACTTTTTGCTTGTTGTTGCTTTCATTTCTTTGTACTTTTTCTTTTTGTATTTTTGACCCCTCAGGGGGCATGTATTTGTAAAAAACAAACTATGTATCATTCACTTTTTGTAATATATTCATTAGTTTGTTTTATCTGAATTCTTCCAAGCAACATCACAAGCATCTTCCTCAGGGGTCTGGAAAGGTCAAAACCAAGTGCCAAGCCGGATACCTTAGACACAAATAGGCATACTGCATTGCATACTAACTTTTGTTTTTGTTTTGTAGGCTTTTGTTTTGTTGTTACTAACTCTGTTATGGTTCAGGAACTATTGCTCGACGTCGGGTATTTCCACTCAACCGTCCACACAGATATCCAACCCGCAACAACCTTCCAGGCATACAAATGGACCAAGTACAGCAGGACCTTACAGAGGTCAGGACTCAAATGGCCAATGAGAGACTAGAAATGAGGAATCAGATGACTCAGTTTATGGAGGTGATGAATAATATGGCTCAAAGCCAAGAGAGATTAAGAGCACTGGTAGAGAGGCAGAATCAGGAAGACCCCCATCCAGGGACTGCTGGGACAAGAAATAATGAGAGAGTTCAACCTCATGTTAATCCTCCAGTCTATGGACCCCACCTTCATCCAGAGATCAACATCCCTGTTAATGTGCAAGGGACTGCCACTGCAGGCAGAGTATTACAAGAAGACCCCCAGGAAGATCAATTTACAGTGATGGGAGCTGGGGAGGAAGCCTATGACAGACGGCTAGATGAGATTGCTGAGAAACTGAGATCCCTGGAGTCCCAGAATTCTTTGGGCTTTGATGTTATGGACATGGGTCTAGTGGACGGGGTCAGGATTCCCCACAAATTTAAACCTCCGTGCTTTGAGAAGTACAACGGAACTTCCTGTCCCCGAACCCATTTACAATCCTTTCTGGGGAGGCTGAAGGCATATACCATGGATGAAAAGCTATGGATGTTTTATTTTGAGGATAGCTTAACAGGAGCTTCAAGGGAATGGTACTCTCATTTGACTAGAGCGACCATTAGATGCTGGAAGGACCTGGCTGAGGCCTTTATCAGACAATACCAGTACAACTTGGATATGGCTCCCAACAGGACCCTCCTGATGGGAATGTCACAGTCATCCAGAGAAAGCTTCCGGGAGTACGCCCAGAGGTGGAGACAGCTTGCTGCTGCTGTCCAGCCACCCATGTCAGAGAGGGAGATGGCTGATATGTTTATGAACACTCTCCAAGGGACATACATTGACAGGCTAGCTGCCTTTTCTTCCACTAGCTTTGCTGACGTGGTCATAGCCGGGGAAAGAATTGAGAGCCTATTAAAGATGGGCAAGATTTCTGACAACGGTGCTAGCTCATCCAGCAACACAAGAAAGCCTTTTGTGGGCCCAAGAAGAGCTGGTGAGACCAATGCTATCCATACCAGCAGGGGCAGACCCCAATATGTTCACAGGTCTGTGGCAGCAGTCACCATTCCCTCTCCAGTGCCTCAACATCCAGCTTATCAACCACAGCAACAACCCCATTACCAGCAACAAACTCAATATCCTCCTCAGAGAAACTACAACAACAACAACAGCAACAATCAGCAAAGACCATTTCAACAGAGACCTTCTCAGGCCAATAGGGTGATTGATCCGATCCCTATGCCCTATGCCACATTATTTCCACAACTCCTAAAACTCAACCTGGTTGAGCTAAGGACATTGGCACCTCCAGATCCTGCCAGTCTACCCAGAAATTATGACGCCAGCGCCAGATGTGCTTTTCACTCAAATGCACCTGGCCACAGTACAGAGAAGTGCAGAGCCCTGCACATGAAGGTACAAGACCTGGTAGACTCCAAAGCTCTAAACTTTGCACCACCACCAAATGTTAACAAGAACCCTATGCCACACCACGGTGGACCCAGAATCAATGTTGTTGAAGAGGGTAAGCCGTCTTACTTGATAACCAGTGTGGGTCAGATTCGGACACCCTTGGTAGAGATTAAAGCTCAACTCCTTGAATGTCAAATGTTCCCGGGATGTGAGTTAGGATGTGCTTATTGCAACATTTCAGTGAATGGATGTGATAACTTGAGATATGGCATAGATGGTCTCATCCAGAGTGGCTTGCTTCAAATCACAACATCAATACCTACCAATCCAGCAATCTCCTTAACAACGGTTCCAGAATCTCCTACAACTGCAACAACCATTGTTCCAAACAACTCTTCAATCTCATCCACAAATGCTTCACCCGTCACTTCAACGGACCAAACATCAACAAACATCCCTTCTAAAACTTCAGCGCCCCTTCATTCAGAATCTCCTACAACAACACTCATCCAGTCAACAGTGTCTCCTACAACATCAACAGCAAATAATGAAAGTATCTCAACGGTTACAATTTATTATGATCCTGCAAATGATTCTGCCTACAACTCACAAAATGCCACTCCTACCAGAGCACCAGTCACAATATACTATGATCCACATACTATCATGGTCCCTTCTGCAGCTGCTACCAGTCCAGTCACTATCACGGTGCCTGGGCCAGTACCCTATGAAAGCAGTAATGCCATCCCTTGGCATTACGGCTCCGATCTATACTGTGAAAGACAGAAAATCACTTTTGAATCATCAACTTCTTCACCACAAATAGACAATGTGGGAGGAGGTGGAGGCTTCACTCGAAGCGGACGTCTTTTTGCCCCACAGATTCCAAGACCCACTGCTGAAGCAGAAGCTGTTGCCAAGGCGAAAGGGAAGAGCATGGTGCAAGAAGATCAAGTTACTAAAGAAGTTATGAAAACCCCTTTTGATCAAGAGGTTGATGAATTCATGAGAATCATCAAGAAGAGTGATTACAAGATAGTGGACCAGCTTCACCAGACACCTTCCAAGATCTCCATTTTATCATTGTTAATGTGCTCCGAGGCTCATCGGAACACACTACTAAAAGTCTTGCACGCAGCTTATGTGCCGGAGGAGATTACTGTCAATCAGTTGGAAGCTGTAGTTGGAAATGTTAACGCTAGTCATGGACTAGGATTTACCAACACTGATTTGACAACAGAGGGCCGCAATCACAACAAGGCTTTGCACATTACCTTGGAGTGTAAGGGTGCAGTTCTTTCTCATGTATTAGTGGACACAGGGTCATCCCTCAATGTCCTACCTAAGAAAGCCCTTGTGAAGATGGAGTATGAAGGATTGGCATTACGCCCCAGCAACTTGGTAGTAAGAGCCTTTGATGGTTCTAAGAGATCAGTTCTGGGAGAAATTGAGTTGCCTATAACGATTGGCCCGCAGACTTTCAAAACGACCTTCTTCGTGATGGATATACAGCCTGCCTACAGCTGTCTATTGGGTAGACCATGGATACACGCCGCTGGCGCCGTGACATCAACCCTTCACCAGAAGTTAAAATTCGAGTGGGAGGGCCAAGTCGTTACTATTTGTGGAGAGGAAGATATTTTTGTTAGCCATCTGGCTACATACAAATACATTGAGATGGATGGGGAGATCCACGAAACGATGAGTCAAGGGTTTGAGGCCTTGAACATAAATGAAACATCTGCTGTACCTGGAACCTCAATGGCATCTTATCAACAAGCCCGGAAGGTTGTTGAGGAAGGGACTGCCCAAGGCTGGGGCAAGTTGCTGCCCGTAGAGAAGAAAGAGGATAGATTTGGGTTGGGTTACAAACCAACTCAACAAGATCAAGCAGAGGCTGCTAAGAAGCCCAGTTTTGTTAGTGGGGGGGTGCTCACCCCTGATGCTGTAAACAACTTGGAAGATGAGTCGGAAGATGAGCGCAACCTGGAGAGCTGGATACGTCCAAGGATCCCGGGGAGCCGTATCTCAAACTGGTCTTCCCAGGAAATTATAAGGGTTACTCCTGCAGAGTAATTATTATTTCCTGTATATTTTAAGCATGCATCAAGTCTTGCATCTTGCCCAAGATGACAAGACTCATTTTGTAATCGGGCCATCTGTAATTTTTGTGCAACAAGATTAATCAATGAAATATCAGACATCTTTTGCAAATAAGTCTTTTTTCTTTTCCGCTCACTGTTTTTCCATTTTTCTTTTTGTACAAAAAATAAATGGCAATGTTTTCAAAATGACAACTTTATTTCACTTTTCTAAACAAGATTAAAATCAATCACTAAAATGAACAAACTGAACCCTTGCAGAGAGTGCCTTCCAGACCGCACCGACAACAACACGGCTATGACTTCGTATGACTTTGACAATCCGATCAATCAAGCTGATGAAGGGGTTGAAGAAGATTACGAGCTTCCTGAAGAGCTAGCCAGGTTGTTGAGACAAGAGGAGAAGGTTATCACTCCTCATCAGGAGGAGGTCGAAACAATTAATCTTGGTACAGATGAAGATGTGAAAGAAGTTAAAATCGGGGCCTGCTTACAAGACTCAGTGAAGAGACAACTGATTGACCTGCTACAGGAGTATGTGGATGTGTTTGCTTGGTCTTACCAGGATATGCCAGGGTTGGACACCGACATTGTTACGCATAAGCTGCCTTTAAAAGAAGACTGCCCGCCAGTAAAACAGAAACTGCGTCGTACTCACCCAGACATGGCAATGAAGATCAAGGAAGAGGTACAGAAGCAGTGGGACGCCGGGTTCCTTGCTGTAACTAGCTATCCGCCGTGGGTTGCTAATATAGTACCTGTGCCTAAGAAAGACGGCAAAGTAAGAATGTGTGTTGACTACCGGGATCTGAACAAAGCTAGCCCGAAAGATGATTTTCCATTACCTCACATTGATGTACTGGTTGACAATACGGCTCAGTTCTCGGTGTTCTCCTTCATGGACGGATTTTCAGGATACAATCAGATCAAAATGTCACCTGAAGACATGGAGAAGACAACTTTCATCACACCTTGGGGCACGTTCTGTTACAAGGTGATGCCATTCGGATTGAAGAACGCTGGTGCAACATATCAACGGGCTATGGTAACATTATTCCACGATATGATCCATAAAGAAATCGAGTGTTATGTGGATGACATGATTGCCAAGTCCCTCACAGAAGAAGACCACCTGGTAAATCTGCTGAAGCTATTCAAGCGTCTGAGGAAGTACCAACTGAAGTTGAACCCCAACAAATGCACATTCGGGGTGCGATCTGGTAAGCTGCTGGGATTTATCGTAAGCGAGAAAGGGATTGAGGTTGACCCTGATAAAGTCAAAGCCATTCAAGAAATGCCTGCACCGAAGTCTGAAAAAGAAGTTCGAGGGTTTCTAGGTAGATTGAACTACATCTCAAGGTTCATATCTCACCTTACAGCAACCTGTGAACCTTTGTTCAAGCTGTTAAGAAAAGAACAGACGGTCAGGTGGAATGAAGACTGCCAGAGGGCTTTTGACAAGATCAAAGAATACCTGCAAGAACCACCAATCCTTATGCCTCCAGTTGAAGGAAGACCTTTGATAATGTACTTGACAGTATTAGAAGAGTCAATGGGGTGTGTGCTGGGCCAGCATGACGAGTCTGGTCGAAAAGAGTATGCAATATACTACCTGAGCAAAAAGTTTACTGACTGTGAACAACGTTATTCACTGCTCGAGAAAACATGCTGTGCTTTAGCGTGGGCTGCTCGCCGACTAAGGCAGTATATGTTGACCCACACCACTTTATTGATTTCAAAGATGGACCCAGTTAAGTACATTTTTGAGAAGCCAGCTCTTACAGGACGGGTTGCAAGATGGCAAATGATTCTCACAGAATATGACATTCAGTACACATCTCAGAAAGCTATCAAGGGCAGCGTATTGTCTGAATATCTTGCTGAGCAACCTATCGATGATTACCAGCCTATGAGATTTGACTTCCCTGATGAAGACATCATGTTTATAAAAGCGAAAGATCATGAAGAGCCTGTTCACACTGAAGGGCCTGACCCGGAAGAAGAATGGACTATGATGTTTGATGGGGCTGTTAATATGAATGGTCGCGGTGTTGGTGCAGTACTCATTACACCTAAGGGAGTTCACATGCCTTTCTCGGCAAAGCTCACCTTCAACTGCACTAACAACGAAGCTGAATACGAAGCTTGCATTATGGTTCTTGAGGAAGCTATTGACCTCAGGATCAAGACATTGACTGTATTCGGGGATTCAGCTCTGGTAGTTAATCAAACCAACGGCAAATGGTACACCCACCAGGATCATCTGATACCTTACAAGGATTATACAAGAAGGTTACTGACTTTCTTCACAACGGTCAAGCTTGAGTATATCCCTCGGGATGAGAATCAGTTTGCAGATGCTCTGGCTACCATTTCGTCAATGATCAAAGTTCAAACTGCCAACTTTGTGCCTCGGATTTCAGTGTCCAGACTCGACAGACCAGCATATGTATTTGCAGCCGACGTTGTCAAAGATGATAAGCCTTGGTTCCATGACATTAAGTGTTTCTTGAGGATCAAACATACCCACCTGGGGCATCTTCCAATGATAAGAAGACTTTAAGAAGGCTTGCTGGTAGTTTCTTCCTGAACACTGATGGTTCCCTGTACAAGAGAAACTTTGATATGGTACTCCTCAGATGCGTTGATAGAACAGAAGCAGACTTGTTGATGCACGAGGTGCACTAAGGATCCTTTGGTACCCATGCAGGAGGGCATGCCATGGCTAAGAAATTGCTAAGATCAGGTTATTACTGGATCACGATGGATGCAGACTGTTGTGCCTACGCCAGAAAATGCCTTAAATGCCAGATTTATGCGGATAAGGTGCATGTGCCTCCCAATCCTTTGAATGTGATGTCTTCACCCTGGCCCTTTGCTATGTGGGGCATTGATATGATTGGCAAGATTGAGCCGACTGCTTCAAATGGTCACAGATTCATCTTGGTCGCCATTGACTATTTTACCAAGTGGGTTGAAGCAGCTTCCTATGCGAATGTCACAAGGCAAGTGGTAGCCAGATTTCTGAAGAGAGATATCATCTGTCGATACGGAGTTCCCGAGCGAATCATTACTGATAATGGTTCCAACTTAAACAACAAAATGATGGCAGAGCTATGACGGGACTTCAAGATCCAACACCACAATTCTTCTCCTTACAGGCCAAAGATGAACGGCGCTGTTGAGGCAGCTAATAAGAATATCAAGAAGATTGTGCAGAAGATGGTAGTCACCTACAAAGACTGGCATGAGATGCTACCATTTGCCTTGCATGGGTACCGCACGTCAATCAGAACATCCACTGGGGCAACACCGTATCAGCTTGTGTATGGTATGGAAGCAGTCCTACCGATTGAAGTTGAACTACCCTCCCTACGGGTACTGATGGATGTTAAGCTGAACGAAGCAGAATGGGTCCGATCCCGATATGAACAACTGAGTCTGATTGAAGAGAAAAGACTGGCTGCAATCTGTCATGGGCAGTTGTATCAAAGAAGAATGAAGAAAGCCTTCGATCAGAAAGTCAGGCACCGAGAGTACCAAGTAGGAGATCTTGTGCTGAAAAGAATCCTCCCTCCTCATACAGACCACATGGGCAAGTGGACTCCGAACTATGAAGGACCATTCGTAGTAAAGAAAGTTTTCTCCGGTGGAGCACTGATGCTCAGTACTATGGACGGTGAAGACTTCCCGTCCCCTGTGAATTCAGATGCAGTTAAAAAATACTTCGCATAAAAATGACCCGCTGGACATAAAAACAGAATGTAAGTCCAGGCAAATATAGGGCATCCCGGCGAGTCAAAAACAGAATAAAAGACTCGGGCAAAAATAAGGGAAAATAAACAAAAAAATGTACACCCGCTGAGTTGAAAAGCCGCATTGGACAACTCAGGCAAAAATGGGTATCCCGATGGATTGAAAACCCGAAAGGGCGATCCATGCAAAATAAGGGAATAAGCGAACAACTGCATTTTGAATTCGTCTGTATCACCCACAACTTGGTAAGCTTCGAAAGGATCAAGCTTCTATCAGAATCAGCCTTCTTCAGAAAGCAAGACGAGAAGAACGTCAAATGTCATACGAGTCATAGCCAAGGGAAGCTCCTTGAAGCGTCGTCAACATTGCCAGCATTTTGTTTCTTCATTTGTAACAATCTCCTCATTTCAGGAGATTTGTTCCTTTGACTGTATCTTGCCAATTCAGGGCACACGAATTAATAAAAACAGATTTTCAGTCAAGTTTCACCTCGTACACTTCATTTTATTTGCAAAGAATGTCTGATATCTTTAAAATACTGATTGCATGAATACAAATGCTTATCTTCAAAAATAAAAAAACTACGTGCTTGCAGGAAATATACTTATTCCCGGGAGTGTCTAACTCCTATGACGGAATCCAGTAAAGGATACCTCGGGATCACTTATGCGTTCCTCTACCTTTGCAGGATTGCAGGCATTCAAAAGCGCAACATGGGGCACGAAAGCTTCATCCCAGCAAGTCGGCAAATCAACACTCAGTTTTAGCACCCAAAGTGCTTCCTCCCCAGCTGAGTTGCCACTTGTTGTTTCTCCCCAGCTGAGTTGCCATCCGTTACTCCTCCTCATCCAAATACAAAAAGCCAGGGAACCACCTCCCCACAGAGTTTCAGCCTCTATCCAGAAGAGCAACGCATGAAGGGATCACAACAGGGTGACGAAAGCTTCTACAAACCCCAGCTGGGTCCCTTATTACCAGGATGGGTCTATCAGTGACCCATTTCCCCAAGCAGAATCATCTCATCAGATCTACCAATGATCTCATCCCCAGCTGGGATGTCCACTTCAAACAGATCGACCAGAGATCTTCACAACAATGGGATCCGAATCCCGGATCGGTATCTTTTGCATAATCATAGCATTCGCATCATATTCACCCCACAAAGCGTAGCATTCCGTTTAATACGGAGCATTACGGCAAAAATCAAACATGTAGCATAATCATAAGTCATGGTCTGAATCAAACACTTGCGAATAATAGCAACCCATCAACAATATATGGAATGCTCCCCAGATTCCCCAACAGAGAGCTAAGGCATTTCCACTAACAAATACAGATACTTCCTGGTACCCGTCCGTGTCATGATTCCCCAGTAAAGTCGCCCGAGCTTTTCTTTACAAACAAACACTTGTATATTATAGATACTTCTTGACACCCGTCCGTGTCACATCCCCAGCAGAAAGCCAAAGTATCCCCTTTGCACTCACAGATACTTATATATATAATTTTCTTGACACTCGTCCGTGTCACCTTCCCCCAGTATATTTACTCAAACACTTTGTATAACATATACTTGTTTATAATATACCTCTTGACACTCGTCTGCGTCACTCTCCCCAGCAGATTGAACACTCAAATATACATTACTCATACTTTATACAGATGCTCGTCCGTACCTCGTATACACCATTTATATCCCCGCAGATTCGACACTCGTCCGTGTTCTTTGTTAACCAGTTGGTACTCGTCTGTACCATCATCTCAGAACATGCGTCTAGCGTTTGTTTCTACCTGATACTCGTCCGTATCGTAGTCTTAAGGATGCTCGTCCGCATCTTTAATCCATACACCGTGTCAAACACTTTTGTCTTCTTGAATATAGACACTTGTCTGTGTCTACTATTCCCCAGAAGAGTCCCCTCAGATTCAACACTCGTCCGTGTTCCTTGTTAACCAGTTGATACTCGTCCGTATCATTATCTCTGAACACGTGTCAGTATTTGTTTCTACCTGATACTCGTCCGTATCATAGTCTTAAGGATGCTCGTCCGCATCTTTAATCTATACACAATACCTAATGCTTATACCTTTTGTTTCTTGGATATGAACACTCGTCCGTGTTTACTATTCCCCAGTAGATCGCCCGCAAAGCAGATTTCTTTTTTTATTTGACATTCGTCCTATGTCATGATAAACCCTGAGAGCAGTCGTACCCTGCTAGGTGATCGTCCTTCACCTCTTGATGATCGTCCTTCATCATGCTCATCTGATGGCCGTCCCCATCGTCGACCTTTTATCCGACATTCGTCCTATGTCGTGATATTTTAGCAGCCGTCCCCTGCTAGGTGATCGTCCTTCACCTTTTGATGATCGTCCTTCATCATTTTATCCGGTGGCCGTCCCCATCGTTGATCTTGTTATCTGACGTTCGTCCTACGTCATGATAAACCTCGAGAGCAGTCGTCCCCTGCTAGGTGATCGTCCTTCACCTCTTGATGATCGTCCTTCATCATGCTCGTCCGATGGCCGTCCCCATCGTTGACCTTTTATCTGGCATTCGTCCTATGTCGCGATACGTTCGGCAGCCGTACCCTGCCATGTGATCGTCCTTCACCTTAGATGACCGTCCCTCATCTTATCCCCAACAGAGCAGTCGTCCCCTGCTAGGTGATCGTCCTTCACCTTTGATAACCGTACCTCATCATCTGTTTATTTCATTTATTCTTTAACCCGATGGCCGTCCCTATCGTGGTCCCTTTTCTTTTTAGCCCGATGGCCGTCCCCATCGTTGGTTGCCTTGCTTTATGAACTTGATGGCCGTCCCCATCATTTTTCATTAATCCCCAGAGAATCTTACAGCTTTACTTGATGGTCGTCCCCATCATAATTCTTTTTATCCCCAGCATGATGGTCGTCCCCGTCATTGCTTTACTTCACACACTCTCCCCAGCATGTTGGCCGTCCCCGTCATTGCTCTGTACAAAGATCCATTCTCTGGTTCAAGATATTTTTCAGAAGAACTAATCCTGACGTTCTTTTGGCCCTTGAATAGCAGGCAAACGGTTTGTACAAAGATCCATTCCCTGGTTCAAGATATTTTTCAGAAGAACTAGTCCTGACGTTCTTTTGACCTTGGAGAGTAGGCAAACGGTTTGTACAAAGATCCATTCCCTAATCCAAGATACTTCCAGAAGAGATAATCGGCACGAAGATTTATTTCTACTGGTCTATTCAATAATTCAAACTATGTTGCATAAACGATTCAGAGACGGCCTATACAAAGACCTAGTACTGATATCTAGTATTAACATAAAGACATCATCACATCCTGATATTTTAAGATGGCATCTCTAAGCCCAT
Source organism: Lathyrus aphaca (assembly GCA_963966055.1). NCBI lineage: Eukaryota > Viridiplantae > Streptophyta > Magnoliopsida > Fabales > Fabaceae > Lathyrus > Lathyrus aphaca. Next base: position 479,934,615 of record OZ014524.1, on the reverse strand, counting down.
CTCCAGTCCTTCCAAGTGGCATCTTTAAGCTCACTCCAGCATATACAATTAATCATCAGTGTTACTTTACGCACTGGTGAGTGCAAATTTTTGGGCTTTTGTGTTCAATCCCCTTCAACCTTCCAGGTCACGAATGGCACATATACCAATCTAACCCCTCAGGTTTCAGAAAATTGAACAGGGGCAGCTGTTGCACCCCAAAATTTGCCCTCCATGTAAACACCCCAAATTTTCCCTCACCCATTCACACCATGGCTTGTGATCTCCTCATATGCATAAACTCAATCATAGCATCTCATATTACATTTTTGATTCACTGCATAGATTCAAAGTCATCTGCATCTAGGGTTTGTGATCTGAGCAATCCAGGAGCTTCTTGAGCCACTCCAAAGGCCATCAATCGCTTCAAAGGGGTCCATATATGTTCAAGTATCATATTATATCCTCTCAAAGTCAAGAATGTCAAAAAATCACAAGAACTGAGAATGGTATGGAAGCAGAGCCAGGCTTGACTGCACAGATGACCTAAAATTAGGGTTTTGGTTTCAGAGGCCATAACTCCAAGTTTTTTGGTCATTTTTGTTTCTATTGGTCTCTATATGTTATAGGGAGTATGCATATCAATTTTCATGAAGAAATTCCTTGGGGAAGTCATCTGATCATGAGTTGACTTTTCAAGCAAGTCAGTGTAAAATCAGGGCATCTGAGGCCCCCAATGACCCAACCAAAGGGTGTTCTTCATCATTTTGATTGTATATGATCTTTATTTGATCATAGAAGAAGTGGGAAGTTCACAAAATTGAAGAATTGCAAGACTTTTGCAAAGTTGACTTTTTGGGAAAGTTTGACTTTTAATGAAATTGCCATTTTAGGAAACTTTTTCAACCTTTACTTTTTGATTCAAAAATGCTTCAAATGGAAAAACTTTGGTCATGAAAGTTGTAGAATGGATCATTCCCTTTTCAAAAAGTACAAGAACATGACCTAATTCATTATGGATCAAAAGTTATGGCTTGTCAAAGTTGGCTAAAATCACAAAATTTCAAAGTTTCCACCAAAGAGGCATTTTGCAAAATGACTTGATCAAGTGTTCTAAAGCTACCAAATGGACTTCTAAACTTCACAACATGATCATATGGCTTCTAAAATTCAGAATGGGCCATTCCCATTTATCGGGAGCGACACTCCACAAGACAAGACATTGTGTACTAAGAGGCTCACAAGGTTCATAAGGTTCACAAGGTTCACAAGATTCACAATTAGTCAGAAAATTTGACAATTCCCTCAGACAATGCATCCTCCTAAGCAATGCATCTTAAACTAGGGTTTTGACTTTTATCAAGCTAAATGGACTTCCAAGAATTTAAGTGAGCTTCATAGCATCCTATATGTGTTCAATAATCCCCATGTCAAGTTTCAAGACTTTCCCAAAAGATTTGCTCAGTCAGATGATCAGAAAGGTTAAAATCAGTCAAGGCAGTCAAAAAGTCAAACTGAGGTCAACTGTGGTCAAACCAAAGTCAAACTTCATGATTTTTTGCCAACATCAAGTATATGAAGTAAAATTCATCATTTGATCAAGGGTTGATCATGATTCATCAAGGAGATTTCAGATCATCAAGAATCAGGAGTTTCTAAATTAGGGTTTTCACAGGAAAAGTCAACTGAACTTTGACCAGCCATAACTTTCACATGCTTCATCAAATATTTTCCATCCAAAGCTCATTTTGAAGGAAAATGAATTCTCTACAACTTTGTGTCTCAAAAGCCAAGCCCAAAAATGCTTCATTTGGAAGGTATGAGCTAAGACATTATAGGTCATTTTAAAAGTCAACAAAAAGTCAACAACTTCCAAAGAGCATAACTTGAGAATGGTAAAAGATATGGACATGGGACCAAAGAGGTTGGTTAGAGGACTCTTTAAGCTTTCCAAAATGTCCAAGAACACCTTCATAGCATTATAATTGAAGTATTTGTGCCCTTGCAAAGTTGGGAAATTTTTGAGAGGTTTATGAAGTAAATGGGGTCTTAAAACCATAATTCTTCAAATGGGCTTGCTTTTTTGTGATCCAATTAGTTCCATGACATCATGCACGAAATTAAATTAATATTTTCATAATTTTATTCATTTTATTTTTATTTATTATGATTTTTTATATTAAAAATCATTTTAAATTCAAATAAAATATAAAATAATGGAGATTTAAATTGATTTGGTTTCTAGAAGGTCTTAAATCATATTTAGACTTGATTGATACAAGAATTATGAGGATCATCTTAAAATAGCAAGGCTATGTCAAGATATTTCAAGTTTTAAATTCAAATCTTTTTCAATCTTAAAAAGTCCATAAGTCCATGAATTTGAACAAAGTCTTGACCTAATTTTATCAAGTGGTATATATGCAACATTAGCAGCCAAGAGATGACGAATTGGCAGCCTCCAAATCCACCTTCAAACTTCACAAAATCCATTCAAAAATCAAATTTGATTTTCTCATTACAAGGTGTTTAAAGGTATTTTAAGAACACATGAAGGATCTTTGGACATCCCTAAACCTATCCCAGCTCTAAAAAACACATGAATCATGCTCATATCCATAACCCGAATGCATATTGTTCATACTTTTAATTTTTTTTCGATTTGAATGATTTATGCATTAATAATGAAAACTAACTATGGATTTGTGTTTGTTGGGATGTTTAGAAGCTTTCTGGATGACTTAATTTGATTCTTATGGACTGTATCAAAATCCACCATTATTAGGGTTTGAAGCTCAAATTCGGGAACCTAGCATTTAGGGCATCTAAATGAATTCTAAGAACATGGATGTGACCTATAAGCTTCCTACAATTGATCTGGGCTTCAAATTTGAATTAATATTATGGTTTTCTTGATGATTGAAAAACGTAGGATTCTGGTTTAAAAAACTTGCAGGAAAATTCGCAGGAATATTCAAAGAAGAATTCGCAGGAAATTTGAATGAGGAAGATGAAGTTTCGCGCGCAGCTGGGAATTCAAAATTGTTTTTATATTATATAGTTTTATTTCTATTATATTTCTTGAATGATGCCGGTGGTGTAGTGGTAAGTGTGTGCGCGTGTAAAGGCAATGGCTTGGGTTCGAAACCAGCCTCAGTGCATTTTTTTTGTTCAATTTGTTTTGTTTTACAGGATAAGCACAAAACCAAATGGATGCAATATGTTATCAGCCAGCGCGCGTTAGCCCAGTGGTTATGATGTTGATCATTCAGGTAAAGGACCTGGGTTCAAATCCCAGGTCCTGTTTTTTTGGTTTTGGTTTTTCTTGTTTTTATTTCTTTTTATTATTTCTTCATATTATTCTCTAAATTAATTTAAATAATTTTCTAAACAATATATATATATATATATATATCATTTTTCTTTTAAAAAACTTATATTATGTTTTTTAATATTTATATGTATATATTATTTAATAATTAAATTGATATTGTATATTAAAAAACTTAATTTTTTTATATATAAAACCTAATTTATTTTCTAAACCCTAATTTATTTTCTAAACCCTAATTTTCTTTTACAACCTTAATTTTTTTCATTTTAATTATTCTTGATAAATATTTCTAATATATATATATATATATATATATATATATATATATATATATATATATATATATATATATATATATATATATATATATAATTGAATTATTAATCATATAAATTAGTATATAATTATTATTATTATTTTGTTCTCATCTTAAAATATTTAAATTTAAAATTTTAATTTTATTTCTATATTGTATATTATTGTGCTAACCTCTTTTTCTCTTATATTTATTTTTATTATTACTAACCTTTTATTTATTTATTATAATTATTATTTAAATTGTTTTATTATAATGTAACTGTACAAGCTATGTAATAGTGGTAGAATTTTTATTGTTTATTTAAATTGCTATGGTTAGTAAATTAGGGAGTGAAAACAGGTTTGTATCTTAAAATCAATTTAGATCACCAATTATAAGATAAATATATGAATTTGTACACGCACACACGTAATTCGATCTTGGATCGCCATCTCACTTCTTAAGGGTTACCTCTCATGTTGCCTAAATAAAAGGTCAAGTAAGGTGTATAAAGCAAAGTCCCTTCTCTTATTAATATCATCTTGTCTCTTTACGATTATAAGATCAAGTCCCTTCGAATGTTGCCTTCATGAATGATCTTGTCCCTTTCGAATAAAAGATGATAAGTCCCTTTGAATTGCTAATACACTTTACAGTTGCCTAATCACAGATGACCCTTCATATGTCCCATACAACATCCAAGGTAATGACTACCTATTCCTTAATAATAGGGATAGTCTTACCATTAAAAGGACATTTAAGAACAAAAAAGATTCAAATTAGGGTAGGTTCCTCTTAAGTACTTACTCACTCATTCAAAAACATTTCATAAACACTTCACATTTTCAAACAATTTTCAAAACAAAGTCTTTATATATATCCGTACAAGGATCATTATAAAGTACTTAAAAAAAATTCTAATCACACACTACACTTCTCAAAACAATTTAAAGTGAGCTAAGTAACTAAGAGCCCATGGATAACCATGGATGTAAAGGGTGCTAATACCTTCCCTTTACATAACCTACCCCCCGAACCCAAAAATCTTTTAAGGTCTTTCCTGTTCTTTTATGCCCTTTCCTTTGGATAAAATAAAAGTCGGTGGCGACTCTTGCTATCCACAACATAACTAAAGTCAGTTCTCCCACCGTGTTACTTTTACACGTCATCATTAATTAACGTGGCAGTTTCTCAGCGTTTCTCATACTTTAAGTGAGTGATGTATGTGGCTTCGAAGGGTTTCGACAAGATTAAATCACTCTTTCTTCCAAACATGTCCAGGATATTGGATCACTCTTTCTTCCAAACATGTCCAGAATCTTGAGAAGGTTTGTGATGATTTAGTTTCTTGTTGTGACGAGCGGATGTCTGTCGAAAGGGGATAAGTTTGCCCTTTAGGAAGTTCTTCATATCACTACTGGGAAATCCTTTTGTATTTTCGACAAGAGATATAAATGTGAGGATTCGACGAAGAAGACTTGAGTACTATTTGAATTTTAAATGAATTCGACATGGCAAGGAGATGCATCGTTTCGTCAGTTTAAAGGGCAGTTTCTATGAATAACGGTTTTTCGCCAGATAGTAGATACGTGGAGGATTCTTAAGGATTAGTAACATGCAGAATGCCAAGTGGCGAAGTCTTAGGATTTGACCGTTATTCGACGATTATTTTGTTTGTATATAAATAAGATAATTTGCTTTGTATAATGGTGTGTAAAAAATTTTGTACAACATTTCTATGAAGATTACTCTAATACTCGTGTGTAAAGAGAAAGGAGAAATAATCTAGAAAAATGTACGTGTAAACACCATTCCATTTTCAGTTATAAAAATTAAATTTATCTTTCATTCCTTGTTCAAGTTTACGTTTTCATTTACTTTCAAGCAATCTACTTTCCAATCATTTACTTCCAAGTCAATTTATATTTCAACAAACCTTTAATGAAAATTTTAAGTTTCTTTGTTAGTTTCATTAGACAAACATGTCCATATTGCAAGATCAATAAGAACAATCTTGTTGAGTAACTGTTCGACAAACGTATAAAAATCAATAAAACTCATACATTTAGAATCCATCCTTTAATATTTAGCACATGTGTCCTAGGACTTGTGTGGTTGGTCCTGCAAGTAACCCTTTTCCAAGGAATTGGTAAACCAGAGGTTGTTCGCTAAAAACCCAAGCGAACAGTGCCAGGGAGACCCCTGATCATGTACCTCACCGTACTCGAAGGATCAATGGGATGTGTGTTGGGTCATCAGGACGAGTCTGGTCGAAAAGAGCATGCCATTTATTACCTTAGCAAAAGGTTTACCGATTGTGAGACACGCTACTCACTACTCAAGAAAACTTGCTGCACTTTGGCGTGGGTTGCTCGCCAACTAAGACAGTACATGCTAACTCATACCACTTTCCTAATTTCCAAGATGGACCCTGTAAAGTGTATCTTCGAGAAGCCGACTCTAACATGAAGAGTAGCCCGATGGCAGATGATTCTAACAGAATATGATATCCAATACACTTCACAAAAAGCAATCAAAGGAAGTGTACTATCGGATTATCTGGCCCAGCAACCAATTGACGATTATCAGCCCGTGAAATTCGAGTTTCCGGATGAGGACATCATGTTCCTCGAGTCTAAAGACTATGAAGAACCACTTTCGGAGGAGGGGCCAGACCCTGAATCCGAATGGAAATCGATGTTTGACAGAGCTGTAAACATGAATGGTAGTGGAGTAGGAGTTGTCCTTACCTCACCGGAGGGGGTACACATGCCTTTCATGGCTTGGCTGACATTCGAGTGTACCAATAACGAAGCAGAGTATGAAGCCTGCATAATGGGTATCGAAGAAGCAATCAATATGAGAATCAAGAACCTTGAGATCTTCGGTGATTCTGCTTTAGTTATCAACCAGGTCAATGGCAAGTGGCTGGTTCATCAGCCTCACTTGACTCCATACAAGGATTAAACCAGGAGGTTGTTAACTTTCTTCACCAAAGTCAAATTGAACTATATACCTCAAGATGAGAACCAATTTTCTGATGCTTTGGCAACTCTATCTTCCATGATCAAGGTGCATCAAGAGAATTATGTGCCTCGAATCGATGTCTCTCGTCTCGAAAGACCCTGCATATGTGTTTGCAGTTAACAGTGTCAAGGATAGCAAACCTTGGTATTACGATATCAAGCAATTTATGAAGACTCAGGAATATCCAGTTGGGGCATCCAGTAAGGAAAAGAAGACTCTCAGGATGTTATCAGGCGGGTTCTTCTTGAATCAAGATGATGTGCTTTACAAACGGAACTTCGACATGGTCCGGCTCAGATGCGTGGACAAACACAAAGCAAACATGTTGATGCAAGAGGTTCACGAAGGCTCCTTCGGTACCCATGCTGGAGGGCATGCTATGGCAAAGAAACTTCTTAGGTCGGGATATTATTGGATCACCATGGAATCCGATTGCTGTAAATATTCCCGCAAATGTCACAAGTGCCAGATCTATGCTGATAAGGTTCATGTACCTCCAAATCCATTGAGCGTCATTTCTTCACCTTGGTTGTTCTCCATGTGGGTGTCGCTCCCCGGATTTTCATCCCGGTGCAAATGTGAATCGTCGGCGATGTTGGAGGTTAAGGTTGAATAGAGTCACCAGCTAGGCATTTTTATCCCGAAGGAAAGGTAATGCTGCATAAACCTAGAAAGATATGGATAAGACGGTTGCGAACCAAAGAGACTGAGTAAGGGGGTAGGTTACAACCTGGGAAGGTATTAGCACCCAAATCGTCTGTCGTACTCGACGGGATCCACGCTTAACTGATTGTGTTTAAAAGGAGGAAGTGTATGTGCTAAACTGTGTATAAAAAGCTAGGGAGAAAAAGGGTGTACAAAGTGTCAATGCAAAAAGAAAGTGAGTACACAAAATTGAGGCTAAGAGAAGAGAAACTAGGAGGAGGAGAAGGGGGAGACAATGAGACTTTTGTTCGATAACCATTAAGTTATGCCTATGTATCCTCTCGTGCAATGAGGAAGTCAGAACACCGTAGTTCGACTCAAAGAGACTTAGATATTTTGGGTGAACTGCTTGCTTGTCTATGCTCAAGTGTATGACTCGTCTGGCTCGAGTGCTAACTGTCTTGCATTAGATGGAAGAAGCGATTTCTCGTTTTCAGAGTGAGTGTGATGAGAAAATAATCCCGAAGGAGAAGTTTATTGTTTGTTTTTGTGTTTTCAGTTTTTTATTTGTTTTTGGTGTTTTGCATAGGATAATGAGCTTAAGCCTTAATCAAGGATTTGCAAACTCATTATACCATCCCTGATTAGGGATAATGAGTCTACTTAAGTATGAGATTAAAATCTCAACTTAATTACCCTAATGATGCAGGATTAAGATCATTAACCTACTTGTGATTATTAAGTGTTTTTGGATTTTTGTTTTGTGTTAAGTAATGAGTTTAATCTCTAGTCAGGGATTAGTGAACTCATTACACCATCCTAAGAGAAGGATAATAGATGATAACACTTAAGATGAGGAAGACTCCTCAACTTAATCCATGGTTAGGGATTAAAATCATTATATAACAAGCCTTATTAAAGTGGATTTTAATTAAAGGTGGGATTAAGAAATGGATTTTATGTTTGTAAGACTAAACCTGAGGGGGACTCGTCCATTAAACACTAGGGTTAGTCCCTCTGAACCAATAGGCAGAGATGTAACCCTAATATAAGGCCCAAGTTACAAGCTTAAGTCTTAATGATTATTAGGTGTTTTGATTAGAAGGTGTAAAAAACTTAAAGGTTTAACACTAAGTATTAATGTTATACACTCTATCCCAAGATAAGGATACATGCATAACCCTAATTCAGAGTCTTAAAGCTTTAACTGTTTAGCCTTGATTATGAGATGAGAAACAGAGACTCAAGGAGACTCAAAGGTAAAAACTAGGGGAGACTATGTACAACCCTAAATTTATCATGCTTGGATATTCCTATGGTTTGTGAGGCTTAAGAAAAGATCTTCAGATGGCCACCAAGGAAGATGAAGCAGGTGATAAGAGAAGAGAAAGGAGAATAGGTTACTTACTTCCTAAAGAAGTTAAGTAACCTAAGAGAAAGAAAGGGAGCAAGAGAGAGCATAAGTGAGTCAAACTCACTTCAAAAACAAATAAATATGCCAATGAAGATATAAGAAGAGATGGTATGTGGAGGTAAATCCACATCCTAAACAACTTACCTGAAGCCCCTGAAATGGTTAGTATGAATGCATAAGACATGAAACAAAAGGAAATAAGTCAAATGAAGATGCAATGATCAAGACAAGAAGTGCAAACACAATAAAAATGTGTTATGAAATGATGCAAAGACATGTACAATGTTTATGCATGATCATACAAGAGATGAGATGCAAAGGAAAGCATGTTAGAAGCTTGAAATCACATGAATACACATAAGAATTAATGAATGCAAAACATACCAAATGGATGCAACAATGATCAACCAATGTTCACACATGTTCTAAGGTATCTAATATGACATACAAATGCATGAGATGTCATGAAAATTTCTTATGATGAAGGTATGCAAAGGTGAATGCAAATGAACATGGCAAATTAGGGTTTTAAGAAAGTATGAGATGCATATGATCAAAATAGAAGCAAGACACATGATAAAAAATTGAAATTGAAACCAATTGAACCCTAAACACACATAAGATCACTCCCCAAAGATGGAAGTCAGAATCTAAACCAAAGTCAAGTTATGGTTTTCTAAGTTAGGCTAGGGTTTGGGGTACTTCTTCATGAAAAATGCCAAACAAATGGAAAATGCAATGCAAAAATATGAGTTAAATACCATAGATACTATATGCAAAGTATGAAAGGATGGAAAAATAACCATGTACAAACTCATCTTGGTTGATCAGAAATGAATTTTTGAAGTTAGGGTTAGAAAAATAAGAAATTTAGAAACCCTAATTCATGGTTAATTGTCAAAACATGATCAAACTCTAAAAGAAATTTTTAAAATGAGTTTGTAAATTGTTCTAAGTGTTCAAGAATGCTTCATGATTTTTTTGGTGATTTTTAAATACCTAAAAGTATTTTTAATTAATTAAAATGAATGAATGAATTAAATAATACAATTAAATTATTTAAAAATATATTTTTAATGCAAAAATTAAAAAAAAATGTTTTTGAGTTTTTAAAATTATTTAAAGTAAGAATGCAAAAAATCAGATTTTTAGAAAATGATTTGCTATTTTAAATAATTAAAGGAAACAAATGAAAAATAAATAAAAAGAAAATGAAAAGTAATTGAAATGAGAGGCCCAGATTGCGTGAGAGATGGATCAAGGGCCAGGATTGCTAGTCAGCTTGACTTGAGGTAACCAGATCCTAAGGTTGTGGTTCAAACTTGTGATTCGCGCGTGATCCAATGGCTATGGTTTGTCCTGAGTTAATTAATTATAATTAAGTTAATTAATTGAAATTAAAATTAATGGTGCAATCTGGACCATCCACACGCTAACCTAATCAAGATACTATGGCCGGTATTCAAACTGGAAACCCGAATCACCATTAACCCTAATTATTTTCAGGTGACCGGAGATAAGCTCCGGTCATCTTCTTCGGCCAACCCCTCAACCTAACTTCTTCTATAGGCCACTAAACGCCATCAAACCTGCCCCAAAACACTTCCCAAACATCATGGAACATAAATCAACAATCAAAAACAATTTATAACACATGAATCAAGAGAATCCAAGCAAAACATTTTCATGGGCAAACTTTCAGAACAACAATACATGCTCATTTCTACACCATTTTCCAAGGTAATCAAGATCGGACCGGACCGGCCGGTTGAACCGGTTGGACCGGGAACCGGCCTTGTATCCGGTCTATAACCCATTAAAAAACGCCTGGCAAGAAAACTGACCGTTGAACCGGAAAACCGTTAGAAAACCGGACCAAACCGGGAAAACCGGTGGTCCAAGCGGTTTTGGCGGTTTCAGTTTTTTTTCCAACAACTTTGTCGTTTTGGGTCATAATGCTTATTTTTTAATGTTGAAACAATTAATTTTATTTTATTTATTAAATTGGAAGTTGGAACAACCCTCATTCTTTCCCCTATTCATATTTTATAACCCTTATTCCCATTCTGCCGTTCCACCATTAGACCAGAAAACACCAGAAATTTCTTTCTTTTATCGTGAAGCAAATTCTGAATGGTAAGTGATACTCTTATATCTGTTGATTTGACTATGAAATCTAACAAATATTATATCATAATATTATATTGGTAGAACATCTAAATAACTATGTGCTTGTGGAACATGGAAATAATTTTATCTTACTGTGATAGAAATTATTCGCAAGGCATAACATCATCATATTACTGTGATAGAAATTATACTATATATATATATTGTTTCACGCATAACGTTACGTCGTTATCACATAAATAACATTATATTGCTACCTCATATTTATTTATAACCCATGTCTAATTTTTTTTATAAGTAATTTCTTAGTATAATTACCCTGACATTTATAGCTACCTCATATCACTAATATTTTTTATCATTCATATGTAATTTCTTTGGAATGAGAAATAACGTTATATCACTAAGAAATTATATTGCTTAATATAAAATTAATGATATTAAGTAATTTCTTAGAATGAGAAATAATGTTATATCTATCTTTAATTTTTATAAATAAAAAATTATATTGTTTAGTGATATTATTATTAATTAAGTAATTTTTTTATAGGAAGGAGCAAGTGAGAATTCTTCCAATCCTAATATGCCCACTGATGGTAGTGCTACACAGTCGGAATCTACTATTACATGTCGTGGAAAAACCGATCCGGCATGGGAGCATTTTACAATTAAAAAGGAAAATAAAACAATTGTATACACTTGTATCCATTGTTTATTGGAATTTAGAGGAGGGGGTATATTTAGAATGAAACATCATCTTGCAGGAATCAAAGGTAATATATCTTGTAAGAAAGTCCCTCTTAATGTTCGCCATCAAATGATTGAGGTATTAAAAAGTATTGAACAGAAAAAGAATAATGTGGGTTTCAATGAAGCATATGATGGTCAAAGTAATGAAGAAGTGGAAATTTTAGTTCAATCTTGTCAAACAATTTCTAATAAAGGAAAAAGAAAATCCACAGTTGGAAGTACCAGTTTTTTTGCTCCGAGAACAACATCAGGCTCCCAACCAAGTCTAAAAAGTGTAATGTCTAGTAAGGAGACAATACACAAAGCTAAGATGGCGATTGCTAGATGGTTTTTTGATGCTAATATTCCATTTAACGCCATAAAGTCCCCATATTTTCAAGATGTTGCAGATGCAATTGTAGCTATTGGCCCAGGTTTCAAAGTTCCATCATTTCATGATATAAGGGTTAACTTGTTGGGAGATTGCAAGAGGGAGTGCTCATTGCTTGTTGAAAGTTATCGATCCAAATGGGCTAAAAATGGTTGTATAATAATGGCTGATGGATGGAGTGACAAAAAACAAAGAACTTTAATAAATTTTCTAGTGTATTGTCCGCAAGGTATGGTATTTGTGAAGTATATTGATGCATCAAATGTAGTGAAAGATGCTGCTACATTGTGTAATATGTTTACTGAAGTTATTGAATGGATTGGATATGAAAATGTTGTTCATGTAGTGACTGACAATGCGGCAAACTATGTAGCTGCTGGTAAATTAATTCATGATAGATATGAGTCTATTTTTTGGTCTCCTTGCGCGGCTCATTGTTTGAATCTACTTTTGAAGGATATTTGTAGCATGCCTCATGTTGTTGAGCTTGCCTCTAAGGCTTCAAAGGTAACTATATTTGTATACAATCACATAATATTCTTATCTTGGTTGAGGAAAAGAGAAGGTTGGAAAGAAATTGTACGCCCTGGAGTAACTAGATTTGCCACTACATTTATTACATTGAAAAGTATGTATGACCACAAGCATGATTTACAAGCTATGATGGTGGACAAACATTTCACTACCCATAAGCTAGCAAAGTCTGTAGCAGGAAAAAAAGTTAGTGCTATTATTTTGGATTCTAAATTCTGGAATGATTGTTTCATGATTACAAAACTTATGGCTCCCATTATAAAACTACTCAGGATTGTAGATGGGGATGAACAACCTTCCCTGGGTTATGTTTATGAGGGCATGCAAAGGGCTAAAAATGCAATCAAGGAAATGTTTAGGAAAAGAAAGTCAGCCTATAAGCCATATACAGAAATCATTAAGTCTAGATGGGATAAACACTTAAAGCATGATCTTCACGCAACTTCTTATTTTCTTAATCCTATATTTCTTTATGGTGATGATTTCAAAGAAAAAAGCAGGATTATGGAAGCACTTATTAAATTAATTGAAATAAAATCTTTTTGTCCTAACATGAGTAAAGCTCTTCAAGAGATTCAAGTTTATCGTGATCAAAAAGGAAGCTTTGATCGAAAAAGTGCTCATAATATTACTGTGGTAAAGTCAATACAGCCAGGTGAGCACTAAATGATATCTTTAATGTTTTATATTTAAATAGAGTTGCATATTTTTATTTTATGAATTCTTTTTTGTATTCTTGTAGCTGAATGGTGGAAAATGTACGGTGGTAGTGTTCCAATTTTGCAAAAGTTGGCAATCCGTCTTCTTAGTCAAACTTCTTCTTCATCGGGGTGTGAGAGAAATTGGAGTGTTTTTGAATGTATCCATACAAAGAGAAGGAATAGACTTAAACATCAAAGATTTAATGACCTTGTTTATGTTGCTTATAACTTGCGTTTGAAAAATAGATATTGGTTTTCATCTCAAGACACAATATTGTTACTTTTCATTTATTATATATGACAACTTCTCAATTTGATGTCATGTTTTAATGTGGGTTCAAACCTAAGAAGATATGTTATGATCCCATTGATTATGAGTCTATTGATACAATTGATTTTTGGGTGGCTGAAGAAGAAGCGCCTGCTGAACTTTATATCAATGAAATTGAAAATCTTCTTTATCGTGATAATGCAATTCCAATTGTTGACAAGTCTTTAAGAAACAACACAAGTTAATATTTAGTTATGTATTGAATATTTAATTTAATTTACATGATTGAAATATGAAACAAACAAATTTAATTTCTACTTGTTTTCTGTTTATTTAGATGATGAGGAATTTGACACTACAGAGTTTCAAGTTGAAGAAAATTACAATTTTGAAGGAGATAATGATGGTTCAAATGGCGAAGATTTTTTCATTCCCGATATCATTTAATCATGGAGAAATAAACCTTAATAGCTATAATGATTTGTAGTTTGCATCAATTATTTAGTGTCTATTTAGTTTGCATCAACTATTTTGAACTTAATTTTCATGTAATTTGATTTGGGTTCAATTTTCATGTTTTAATTTTATATGTTAACTTATGAAGTTATGATATTTTATGTTTTTTTTATGAAACTATCAATATTGTTTAATTTTATTTATTTTTATTTTATATATTATTAAAAATAATATGTGTATATTATATAAAATTAAAAAGTGGTTTGACCTCGGTCGAACCCCGGTCTGACCTTAAAACCTTGAACCCACAAATACACCGGTTCAACGATCGGTCCAGTTATAATTACCTTTCCATTTTCAATTCTAAACACATCAGAATGATCAGCAAAGCATATAGGTTCATTTTATAACAAGAAAAAGAGGTTCTGGAAAAAATTTTCTTGATGGATACCTGAACTGAAGTTCTTCAAACTGGAGCTTTCTGAGCCTTTCCTTGGTGCAAAATGACTCCTCTGGTCCTTCTGAAGCTAATGGAATGCTTGAATGGAGTTGAGAGGGGCTATTTTGAAGTGTTCAGTTCTTATATGGCAGAAATCGTGTTTTTGTTTTAGGGTGTTTCAGGCCATGGTGATGGGTGGGAAATGTTCTATGGATGATTTGTGGTTGATTGGTGAAAGAATTTTGGAAGTTTGATGGTTGGTTTGAGAGAATCGAAGAGAGGAATTTTTTGAGGGATTTTGTGCAATCTGATGCTTGGCTTGTTCTTTACTCTTGTGTATTATGTTTTATGCTTCTTAGGGTTTCTATAATCAATTGCCATTGGTCAGAAGAGTTGTTGTGGCAATGTGGGATTGGTATGGTTTGAAATGCAAAAAGTAAGTTTGTGTACTTGAGGTATGGAATGGTGCATAAGTGATTTGAGGTCTTGGGTTGCCTCAGCTGGCTTCAAGGAGGGCCTTTGGATTGAAAGTTGTGAGTTGTATGGCTTGGATCAAGAGTTTGTATGGTTTTGCAATTTCACAACTTTGACATTTCTTGAGAAGCAAGTCATGAAAACCCTAGATTTTTGGCCCAATTCTGATCTTTAGAAGTTGTTTGATCATGACATGATGCATTTGAGTGGATTAGAGGTCACATAAAGGCCTGAAATACCATTTTGCACATTTCCCTCTTTGACATGAACTTGAAAATTACAAGATTTTTCCCAACTTTGACTTGCCATATCTTGAGTTCTAGGATAAATCAAGAGGAGTTCTTGTACTTTTTGAAAACGAGAAGATCCAATCTACAACTTTCATGTTTGAAGAAAATTTATTTGAAGCCTTTTTGATCAAGAAAGAGGAGGTTGAAGATCTTTCCCAAAATGGAATGTTTTCATTACAAGTCATGTCCAAAAATGGCAAGTTTTCCATTAGCTCAAAATTCTTCAATCTTGTGAACTTCCAAGCATTCCTAAGATCAAATAAAGATCATAGGACCTCAAATTGATGAAGATGACCCTTTTTTACCCTTGATGGAGACCTCAGATGCCTTGATTCTGACTTTTCTTGCACAACAAGTTATCATTTGATCAGATGACTTACACAAGGAGTTTTTGCTTCAAATTTGATACACATGCTCCTTATACCATATATAGACCAATAGAATCAAGAATCGCCAAAATTTTTGAGTGTAAGGTCCTCAAACCCAAAACCCTAATTTATGGTCATCTGTGTAGGAGCCCTGAGCCTGCCTGGGTGGCTCTGAGATAGCTCCAACCACTTCTAAGATTCACCTGATCACAAACCCTAACTATGCAGCCATGCAGTGAAATAACTATGCAGTGCGAGATGGTATGCTTATGCAATGCAATATGAAGGATCACAAGCCAAGGTGTGAGAAAAAGGAGAGGGAAAATGTGGTATGCGTCCTGAAATGTCAGAGAAGATTAAAGCAGAGGTGATGAAACAGTTTGATGCAGGGTTCTTAGCTGTGACTTCTTATCCTCAATGGGTTGCAAATGTGGTACCGGTACCTAAGAAAGATGGTAAGGTACGTATGTGTGTAGATTACAGGGATTTGAACAAGGCCAGCCCCAAAGATGACTTTCCACTTCCTCATATTGATGTTCTGGTAGACAACACTGCTCAGCATAAGGTATTCTCTTTCATGGATGGTTTCTCTGGTTACAATCAAATAAAGATGGCACCTGAAGATATGGAGAAGACAACATTTGTTACACAGTGGGGCACTTTTTATTATAAAGTGATGCCCTTTGGTTTGAAGAATGTCAGGGCAACATATCAGCGTGCTATGGTGGCTTTGTTTCACGATATGATTCATCATGAGATAGAGGTATATGTGGATGATATGATAGCCAGGTCCCAGAATGAAGAGCAACATCTTGATCATCTGCATAAGCTGTTTGAAAGGTTGAAGAAATATAAGTTGAGATTAAACCCAAACAAGTGTACTTTTGGAGTAAGGTCTGGTAAACTCCTGGGTTTCATCGTCAGTGGAAAAGGTATTGAAGTAGATCCAGCAAAAGTGAAAGCTATACAAGAGATGCCAGCTCCCCGTACTGAGAAGGAAGTTAGAGGTTTCTTGGGACGATTGAATTACATTGCAAGATTTATTTCCCAATTAACTGCTACCTGTGAGCCAATCTTCAAGCTGTTGAAGAAAGATCAGGTAATGGAATGGAATGATGAGTGCCAGACAGCCTTTAATGAAATCAAGAAATATCTCCTAGAACCTCCAGTTTTGATGCCACCAGTTGATGGAAGACCCTTAATTATGTACTTAACAGTATTAGACAACTCAATGGGGTGTGTGTTGGGGCAACATGACGAGTCTGGTCGAAAAGAGCAGGCAATATACTACCTTAGCAAAAAGTTTACCGACTGTGAAACAAGATACTCACTGCTCGAGAAAACTTGATGTACTTTGGCATGGGCTGCTCGCCGACTAAGATGGTATATGTTGACTCATACTACCTTATTGATTTCGAAGATGGATCCAATCAAGTACATATTCGAGAAACCTGCTCTCTCCGGACGAATAGCAAGATGGCAAATGATCTTAACAGAATATGATATACAGTATACTACTCAGAAGGCCATTAAAGGAAGTGTTGTAGCTGGTCATTTGGCTCATCAAGCAGTGGATGATTATCAGTCAATGAGTTTTGAGTTCCCTGATGAAGACATTATGATTATTACCAAAGAACCTGGACAATATGACGGACCTGAACAAGGATCCCGATGGATTATGGTTTTTGATGGAGCTTCTAATGCACTTGGTAATGGTGTTGGTGTTGTGATCATTTCCCCTGAAGGTTGTCATACCCCGATTACTGCAAGACTTTATTTCTATTGTACCAATAACATGGATGAGTATGAGGCATGTATCCTAGGTATCAAAGCTGCCATTGATATGAAGATTCAGTTCCTGGACGTATATGGAGATTCAACCCTGGTAGTAAGTCAGATTAAAGGAGATTGGGATACCAAGCATGATAATCTCATTCCTTACAGAGAACATGTGTTGTCTTTGATCTCACACTTTAAAGAGATTACCTTTGGACATATTCCACGAAGAGAAAATCAGTTGGCAGATACATTAGCCACCATGGCATCCATGTTTGAGATTAGCTGGGATGATGAAGCTCCCAAGATTACTATTGATAGATTTGAGAAGCCTGCATACTGCAATGAGATTAACACTGGAGAAGCAGAAGAGAAGCCTTGGTTCTATGAAGTGAAAAGATATCTTGAAGCTCAGGAGTTCCCTGAAGGGGCATCTGTCAAAGATAAGAAGTTTCTGAGGAGGTTCTCTGCTAAGTTCCTTTTGAGTAATGGGATTTTGTACAAACGCAATCATGATTCAACTTTGCTTCGTTGTGTGGATAAGAAGGAAGCAACAGAGATTATGGAAGACATGCATGATGGGATCTTTGGCACTCACTCTAGTGGTCATACTATGGCAAAGAAGATATTGAGAGCAGGTTATTATTGGTCTACCATGGAAGCTGACTGCTATCAACATTCCAGAACGTGTCACAAGTGTCAAATCTATGCTGATAAAGTACATATACCTCCATCACCTTTGAATGTATTGACTGCTCCTTGGCCTTTTGCCATGTGGGGCATTGATATGATTGGTGAGATCAAGCCTACTGCTTCTAATGGGCATCGTTTCATCCTGGTTGTTATTGATTACTTCACAAAGTGGGTGGAGGCAGCTTCATTTGCATCTGTTACTAAGAATGTGGTGGCTCGATTCATTAAGAATAATCTCATATGTAGGTATGGTATCCCTGAAAGGATTATTACTGACAATGGCTCTAATCTGAACAACACTATGATTACTGATCTCTGCACGCAGTTCAAGATTAAGCATCACAACTCTTCTCCGTATCGTCCAAAGATGAATGGGGCAGTGGAAGCTGCTAACAAGAACATCAAGAAGATTCTACAGAAGATGACTGTTACTTACAAGGATTGGCATGAGATGTTACCATTTTCTCTTCATGGTTATCGTACTACAATACGTACTTCAACAGGGGAAACCCCATTCTCTTTAGTCTATGGTATGGAAGCAGTTCTACCCATTGAAGTTCAAATACCCTCCTTAAGAATCATGAAAGATGCAGGCTTGGATGAAGATGAGTGGATTCAGACTCGACTTGACCAGATAAATTTGATTGATGAGAAGAGGTTGGCAGCTGTTTGTCATGGTCAGATGTGCTAGAAACGGATGATCAAGGCTTTCAATAAGAAGGTTAAGCCAAAGGTATATCAGGCTGGTGACTTAGTAATCAAACGTATCATACTACCACAGGGTGATCCTAGGGGCAAGTGGACTCCTACATATGAAGGACCATTTGTGGTCAAAACAGTATTCTCGGGAGGTGCCATGATGCTTACTACTATGGATGGTGAAGACTTTCCACAGCCTGTAAACGCAGACATAGTTAAAAAATACTACGCATAAAAAGAGACCCGCTAGGTTGACTGGCCTAGGCAAAAATAAGGGCATCCCGGCGAACCAAAAGGGTTCGGGCAAAAATTAGGGATATATATATATAAAAAATGTACACCCGGCAAGTCGAAAACCTGAAAAGGCGGCTTGGGCAAAAACGGGTATCCCGGTGGATTGAAAACCTGAAAGGGAAATCCAGGCAAAAGTTAGGGATAAAGCGTATGACTATGTCTCGTTTGATCACTTATGTAAACTCCAACCAGTTGCGCTACTTAATTCAAGCTCGAACAGATAAAGCTCAATCCAATCGTTTCCGTCTCAACAGCAGAATATGAGATACTTGAAGATAATGGCAATAGTAGAATTGAAACTCAATAGGATTATTTCCCACATAACTGAATTTCTTTGTTTTGTAAAAAAATTTATGACAAATTCCTCTTACTAGGATTTCTGTCTCCTTGTACAAACTTGCCTATGTATAGGTCACTTTGTGATATAAATAAATTTTCATCTTTGAATCCAGATTTACTTTTACCCTATTTACATAAGCGAAACGTCCATTGGTTGTGTTTGAATGTATGTATGCTTTTGAATATGATTGATGTTTACCAGAAATGCATAAATGCCTGAATATGATTGATGTTTACCAGAAATGCATGAAAATGCAGTAATAGTATTTACTAAGGACGAATGAAGGAAGGAATTCAACGAAGCTTCGTCGGTTCATCCCCACAAGACAACTACAAATCCCCAGTAGGGCAAATCTATCATCATAGATACTTCGAGTTACATCTCCCCTTGAATTTATGTCCATCTCTTTTATCCTCAGTCGGGATACTCGGGAACTTATTCCTTTAATAGAAGTACGACCAACGAAGACGGGAGGTTATAAATACTATACTATCAAACGAAACGGGAACGAGTTCCTCACATTCTTCAGTAATGAATCGGGATTTATTTTCCCAGCCAGCAGTGGTTATACGAAGATATCCAGATGCTTCAGGCTGCATGATTCATACAGACATCATTTACATCATAACATACATATCCATAAATACATAATACATTTACTTAGGTGCATCATACTATACATGCATACATATTGCATAAACTAATTTTTCCCTTGCAGGATAGTTATATGCAGATAAACCAATATCAACAATTCACAACAGGTCAGAAATGATCCATACATTACTCAAGATTGTCCTCAGAGAGTAGGAAAATGGTCTGTAAGAAGATCCATTCCCTAATCAAGGATACTTCCAGGAGATTTCATCTATCTGGTCTTGAATAGCAGGCAAACGGTCTGTACAAAGATCCATTCCCTGGTTCAAGATATTTTCAGAAGATTTAATCTATTGGCCCTTGAATAGTAGGCAAACGATCTGTACAAAGATCCATTCCCTGGTTCAAGATATTATTCAGAAGAACTAATCCTGACGTTCTTTTGACCCTTGAATAGCAGGCAAACGGTCTATACAAAGATCCATTCCCTGGTTCAAGATATTTTTCAGAAGAATTAATCCTGACGTTCTTTTGGCCCTTAAATAGCAGGAAAACGGTCTATACAAAGATCCATTCCCTGGTTCAAGATGTTTTTCAGAAGAACTAATCCTGACGTTCTTTTGACCTTGGAGAGTAGGCAAACGGTCTGTACAGAGATCCATTCCCTAATCCAAGATATTTCCAGAAGAGATAATCGCCACGAAGATTTATTTCTACTGGTCCATTCAACAATTCAAATCATGTTGCATAAATGATTCAGAGACGGCCTATACGAAGACCTAGTACTGTATCCAGTATCAACATAAAGACATCATCACATCCTGATACTTTAGATGGCATCTCCAAGCCCATCTCCAGATGGCATCTCTAAGCCCATCTCCAATTCTTCCAAGTTGCATCTTCAAGCCCACTCAAGCATATACAACTAATCATCAGTGTTATTCTACGCACCGGTGAGTGCAAATTTTTGGGCTTTTGTGTTCAATCCCCTTCAACCTTCCAGGTCACGACTGGCACATGTACCAATCTAACCCCTCAGGTTTCAGAAAATTGAACAGGGGCAGATGTTGCACCCCAAAATTTGCCCTCCACAAGACAAGATATTGTGTACTAAGAGGTTCACAAGGTTCACAATTAGTCAGAAAGTTTGACAATTCCCTCAGACAATGCATCCTCCTAAGCAATGCATCCTAAACTAGGTTTTTGACTTTCATCAGGCTAAATGGACTTCCAAGGCTTCAAGTGAGCTTCATAGCATCCTATATGTGTTTAAGAATCCCCATGTCAAGTTTCAAGACTTTCCCAAAAGGTTTGCTCAGTCAAATGATCAGATATGCTAAAATCAGTCAAAGCAGTTAAAAAGTCAAACTAAGGTCAACTATGGTCAAACCAAAGTCAAACTTCATGATTTTTTGCCAACATCAAGTATGTGAAGTGAAGTTCATCATTTGATCAAGGGTTGATCATGATTCATCAAGGAGATTTCAGATCATCAAGAATCAGGAGTTTCTAAATTAGGGTTTTCACAGGAAAAGTCAACTGAACTTTGACACGCCATAACTTTCACATGCTTCATCAAAATTTTTCCATCCAAAGCTCATTTTGAAGGAAATTTGAATTCTCTACAACTTTGTGTCTCACAAGCCAAGCCCAAAAATGCTTCATTTGGAAGGTATGAGCTAAGACATTATAGGTCCTTTTAAAAGTCAACAAAAAGTCAACAACTTCCAAAGAGCATAACTTGAGAATGGTAAAAGATATGGACATGAGACCAAAGAGGTTGGTTAGAGGACTCTTTAAGCTTTCCAAAATGTCCAAAAACACCTTCATAGCATTAAAATTGAAGGATTTGTGCCCTTGCAAAGTTGGGAAATTTTTGAGAGGTTTATGAGGTAAATGGGGTCTTAAAAACCATAATTCTTCAAATGGGCTTGCTTTTTTGTGATCCAATTAGTTCCATGACATCATGCACGAAATTAAATTAATATTTTCATAATTTTATTCATTTTATTTTTATTTATTATGATTTTTTATATTAAAAATCATTTTAAATTCAAATAAAATATAAAATAATGGAGATTTAAATTGATTTGGTTTCTAGAAAGTCTTAAAGTATATTTAGACTTGATTGATACAAGAATTATGAAGATCATCCTAAAATAGCAAGCTTAGATCAAGATATTTCAAGTTTTAAAGTCAAATATTTTTCAATCTTTCAAAGTCCAAATATCCAAAGTTTTGTGCAATTTTTGACCTAATTCAATTGTATCATATATATAGAACATTTAGCAACCTAGGGATCATGAATTGGCAGCCTCCAAGACCAGTTTCAAATTTCAAATTTCATTCAAAAAAACCAAATTCGGATTTTAAGATTCAAGCTTCTTACAGACGATTTGAAGGTTGCAAATGAACCTTAGAGGCTTCCATAACATGTCTCCATCATCATTAGCATTCCATTCGCACTTTAAAGCCATAACCGAATCGAATTTTCTTCTTGATATGACATGCATTCGTTTTTATACATTTAATCATTGTTATCTAAAACTAACCATCAATTTGTGTTTGCTTTGAAGCATAAAAGCTTCATGGATGATTTGTTTTGAGTTTCACAGCCATAGTCGCAATCTACCATTGCTAGGGTTTGAACTACAAATTTAGGGTTTTGCCATTTAAGTAATCTAAATGGATTCTAATGACATGGTTCGATTGTATAGATCATGGGGATTCGTTTTATGTTGTTAATTTGGTTTAATTGTACTTGTTGTGTGGTATTTAAAAACGCAGGATTTCCTAGGAGAAAAATTCGCTGCAAGAACCCTAGCAAAATTCGCAGGTATTATCGCAGGTCTGGAGGAAGAAGATGACTGGCGCGAATTCAAAATTTAAACTTGAACATATATTATATATTCATATTTGTATTATAATTCTTGAATGATGCTGATGGTGTAGTGGTAAGATAACGCGCATATGAGCCAAAAGGCCTGGGTTCGATTCCCAGGTTTCGTATTATTTTTTTTACTTTGTTATATTTGCCAGGTTTTATATATAATAGTTTGTACCTATTCAATATCACAAGTGCGCACGCAGCCCAATGGAGGGCAGGCTGATCTAAGGGTGTTGAAGCCTAGGGCGTGGGTTCAATCCCTGCCCCAGGTAAGTTTCAGTTTTTTCTTATTGTTTTGTTTTATTTATTTGTTTTGTTAATTATTTTATTACAATTATGTTAACATATATGTTTTTAAATAATTCTAGGAAAATAACATGTAAATATCTTATATTTTCTTTAAAAAAAATTCTAAAATTATTTTCTAAATTCTAAAACTAGTAATTATTTATTATGTATTTGAATTAAAATATGTATATATTATTTAATAATTAAATTAGTATTGTAAATTAAATTTCTAACCCTAATATTTTTTTAAAACCCTAATTTATTTTCTAATTACTCAAAACCCTAATTTTCTTTTAAAACTTTAATTTTTCATTTTAATTATTTTTGTTTAATTATACTTAATAAATACTTCTAAATCATGTTTATTTTTGTAAATAAATTAGTACATAATAATTATTATTATTTTATTCTCATCTCCAAATTCTTTAAAAAATTGCTTATTTAAATCTAAAAATATTTAATTGAGTTATATTGTATATTATTACTAACCTTTTCTTCTTATTATTATCACTAACCTTTTATTTTAATTATTTATTTTATTTTATAATTATTATTTAAATTGTTTTATTATAATGTAACTGTACAAGCCATGTAATAGTTGTAGTATTTTATCGTTTATTTATTTATTTTATAAATTGCTATGGTTAGTAAATTAGGGAGTGAAAACATGTTTGTATTTTAAAATTAATTTAGATCACTAATTATAAGATAAATATTTGAATTTATACACGCACACACGTAAGTCGATCTTTGATCGCCATCCCACTTCTTAAGGATATCCCTCATGTTGCCTAAACAGAATGGTCAAGTCCCTCGAATATAGGGGTGTCTTAAGCAAAGTCCCTTCGAATATAAATCATCATAGTCCCTACGGTTTAAAAGATCAAGTCTCTTCGAGGTTGCCTACGGAATAATGATCTTGTCCCTTCGAATAAATGATGATAGTCCCTACGAATTGCTAAAGACACCTTATAATTGCCTAAATTCAGATTGTCCCTATACATGTCCCTTCTCACATCCAAGGTAATGACTATCTATTCCTTAATAATAGGGATAGTCTTACCAATGAAAGAACATATAAGAACAGTAAAGACTTATTATAGGGTGGGTTCCTCTTAAGTACTTGCTCACTTTTTCAAAATACTTCATTACATTTCACATTTCAAACAAATTTTCAAAACAAAGTCTTTATATACATCCATACGAGGATCATTATAAAGTACTTAGAAATTTTTTATCACACACTACACCTTTCTCAAAACAGTTTAAAGTGAGCTAAGTAACTAAGAGCCCATGGATAACCATGGATATAAAGGGTGCTAACACCTTCCCTTTGTATAACCTACCCCCCGAACTCAAAATCTTTTTAAGGTATTTCCTGTTCTTTTATGCCCTTTCCTTTTGGATAAAATAAAAGTCGGTGGCGACTCTTGCTATCCGCAACATAACTAAAGTCAGTTCTCCCACCGTGTTACAGAACTGGCGACTCTGCTGTGGATTTAATAAAAGAGGGGTACCCTTAGGAATTAGATCACTTTAAAATTGTTTGCCTTGTTTGCTTTACTTTACTTGTTGGGTGCTCTTATGTGTGAAAGATCCTAACCCGGATCTAGTGTACCTTAGGTAAATGGCAATAGACCAAGGAAACTGTACGGCGTATACCGATATGGTTGATCTGGTGGCCATAGTTAGTGTGACTTCTTGGTTGGTGCTTATGTTCCTTAAGTCAAGTTGAGGATAATATGAGGCTGCCATATGTTGTCAACGCACTAACTAACTTTTAGAACCCTAGTTACCCCATCTTGGCCTTTAGAAAAGTAGTGAGATAACCGGCTTTGGTGAAGACTGAAGTTGGTTGATACTCGATACTACGCTCATTTAGATTCTAAACTTGGAGGGTTTTGGTTGGCAAGTAAGTTGCCTACTGAACAACCACCCTTGTGAAGAATCAATAATATTGAGATCCCGTAGAACCTGGTTACTTTATAGGACAGGATGAACCATCTGACTTCAGGGGAGGGTACTTACCTTTAAACCTCATGCAAGCCTTCAAACCTAGGGCTATTGTGTGACTTGTTTGTGTGTGCCACATGTTTGTGATTGAGCATAACATCATGACATCATAAGCATAGCATTTTCACTAACCATTTCAAGGACCAAAGGATTTATCTTTGTTCTTTGTTGCAGGTCATGGCTTCTGCTCGTAGGAATACTATCCGGATCAACTTTGTAGGGATACCTCCTAAGCTTAAGGAATTGGTCTCTCAGGTTTCTGAAAACTCCCAGTTCATCAAGAGACATGGTCAGCTACTGGATCTAGTCACTTCAGGGTTCAATGAAGACATGATGAGTGTGCTTTTTTAATTCTTTGACCCTAAGCATCATTACTTCACATTCCCCGACTATCAGCTGGTGCCTACAATGGAAGAGTTCTCCAAGCTTCTGGGTATACCTATCTTTGATCAGAAACCCTTCACAGGCTTGGAAAAAGAGCCTAAACCTGAAGTCATTGTTGCAGCCCTACATTTGAAGAAATCAGACATTGTCTTGGAAACAAGGAGTGGAGTTAAGGGCATTCTTGCTAAGGTATTGATGGAGAAAGCTCAAGTGTTCCTGAAGGCTATGAGTTATGATGCTTTTGAGGAGATCTTAGCCCTATTGATTTATGGCTTAGTGTTGTTCCCCAATCCAGACCAGTTCATAGACGTACACGCCATCAACATATTTCTGACTCACAATCCAGTGCCTACATTACTTGGGGACATCCTGCATTCTCTTCATACTCGTACTACGAAGGCACGAGGAACTCTGATGTGCTGCATACCTTTGCTATCCAGGTGGTTTATTTCTCACCTTCCTCGATCAGTGATGAAGAATGAACAAGGGTTCAGGTGGTCCAAGAGGATTATGTCACTTTCTCATTCAGATATCCATTGGTGCTCCAGATCTATGGAGAATGTTACTATCATTGACCGTTGTGGGGAGTTTCCTAATGTGCCACTTCTAGGCATAAGAGGAGGCATTACTTACAACCCTTCCTTAGCTTTACGACAGTTTGGTTACGCTCGGAGTGATGGTCCTCATGACATGTTGATTCAGGGTATTGTGTTTGACTACGACAACGATCTACAAGGTTATCGTCAAAGGTTCATACGAGCATGGGGGAAAGTGAACAAGGTTGACAGCAAGACTCTGGAGCCCAAGTACACTATTCCTATGGAAGCTTATCTCAGATGGGTGCGATCTCGTGCTCAGACTCTTATGATGCCATATCCTGCCATCCTGCCAGTTACTATGGAGCATGTTGCTGAAGGGGATACTTCTTATACCATCCTTCACCCAGACATGCCCACTGACATGGAAGACTTACAGAGGTCTTGGATCCAGCTGAAGGAGCAAAGGGATACTTTTGAGACTCATTACAAAGCAAGTCAAGAAATAATCCTGGAGCTAACGAAACAACTTCACGAGGAGCGGAATCTCAACTCATACCTCAACACAAAGAGGAAACGTCCATGGGAGACTTAAAACCCCATTTTTTGTACTTATTTCATTTTTATTGTAAGCCCAAGGGGCAAACAAATTTATTACTAATAAAAGTTTACTTTTTGGTTGTTTAAACAAATTTAAATCCTGTGGTCCTTGAAAACATTGCATATGCATTTATACACCATATCATTGCATCACATGTTTCTTATGTACAGGTTTCTTATCTTCTCGCTGTTTATTTCAGCAGCAATGGCTCTTGAACAAACAGTCAAAGATCTCCAGGCACAGAATGCACAATTTCAAGAGCTGATCCTGAACTTGTCCAAGGGACAGGATGAATTGAAGACACTGCTGGCCAAGAAGACTAAGAAGACTAGAAGGTTAGGAGGCCTTATCAACATGGGAAGAAGGTTCAGAGGTCCTATCAGTTTCAGTTTTTTTCCAAGGGACAGGATGAATTGAAGACACTGCTGCCCCAGGTAAGTTTCAGTTTTTTCTTTTTGTTTTGTTTTATTTATTTGTTTTGTTAATTATTTTATTACAATTATGTTAACATATATGTTTTTAAATAATTCTAGGAAAATAACATGTAAATATCTTATATTTTCTATAAAAAAAATTCTAAAATTATTTTCTAAATTCTAAAACTAGTTTTTATTTATTATGTATTTGAATTAAAATATGTATATATTATTTAATAATTAAATTAGTATTGTAAATTAAATTTCTAACCCTAATATTTTTTTTAAACCCTAATTTATTTTCTAATTACTCAAAACCCTAATTTTCTTTTAAAACTTTAATTTTTCATTTTAATTATTTTTGTTTAATTATACTTAATAAATACTTCTAAATCATGTTTATTTTTGTAAATAAATTAGTACATAATTATTATTATTATTTTATTCTCATCTCAAAATTCTTTAAAAAATTGCTTATTTAAATCTAAAAATATTTAATTGAGTTATATTGTATATTATTACTAACTTTTTCTTCTTATTATTATCACTAACCTTTTATTTTAATTATTTATTTTATTTTATAATTATTATTTAAATTGTTTTATTATAATGTAACTGTACAAGCCATGTAATAGTTGTAGTATTTTATCGTTTATTTATTTATTTTATAAATTGCTATGGTTAGTAAATTAGGGAGTGAAAACATGTTTGTATTTTAAAATTAATTTAGATCACTAATTATAAGATAAATATTTGAATTTATACACGCACACACGTAAGTCGATCTTTGATCGCCATCTCACTTCTTAAGGATATCCCTCATGTTGCCTAAACAGAATGGTCAAGTCCCTCGAATATAGGGGTGTCTTAAGCAAATTCCCTTCGAATATAAATCATCATAGTCCCTACGGTTTAAAAGATCAAGTCTCTTCGAGGTTGCCTACAGAATAATGATCTTGTCCCTTCGAATAAATGATGATAGTCCCTACGAATTGCTAAAGACACCTTACAATTGCCTAAATTCAGATTGTCCCTATACATGTCCCTTCTCACATCCAAGGTAATGACTATCTATTCTTTAATAATAGGGATAGTCTTACCATTGAAAGAACATATAAGAACAGTAAAGACTTATTATAGGGTAGGTTCCTCTTAAGTACTTGCTCACTTTTTCAAAATACTTCATTACATTTCACATTTCAAACAAATTTTCAAAACAAAGTCTTTATATACATCCATACGAGGATCATTATAAAGTACTTAGAAATTTTTTATCACACACTACACCTTTCTCAAAACAGTTTAAAGTGAGCTAAGTAACTAAGAGCCCATGGATAACCATGGATATAAAGGGTGCTAACACCTTCCCTTTGTATAACCTACCCCCCGAACTCAAAATCTTTTTAAGGTCTTTCCTGTTCTTTTATGCCCTTTCCTTTTGGATAAAATAAAAGTCGGTGGCGACTCTTGCTATCCGCAACATAACTAAAGTCAGTTCTCCCACCGTGTTACAGACGGGATCCATGCTTAACTGATTGTGTTTAAAAGGGGGAAGTGTATGTGCTAAACTGTGTATAAAAAGCTAGGGAGAAAAAGGGTGTACAGGGTGTCAATGCAAAAAGAAAGTTAGTGCATAAAATTGAGGCTAAGAAAAGAGAAACTAGGAGGAGGAGAAGGGGGAGACAAAGAGACTTTTGTTCGATAATTGTTAAGTTATGCCTACGTATCCTCTCGTGCAATGAGGAAGTTAGAACACTATAGTTTAACTCAAAGAGACTTAGAGATTTTGGGTGAAGTGTTTGCTTGTATATGCTCAAGTGTATGACTCGTCTGGCTCGAGTGCTAACTATCTTGCATTAGACGGAAGAAGCGAGTTCTCGTTTTCAGAGTGAGTGTGATGAGAAAAGAATCGCGGAGGAGACGTTTATTGTTTGTTTTTGTCTTTTCAGTTTTTTATTTGTTTTTGGTGTTTTGCATAGGATAATGAGCTTAAGCCTTAATCAAGGGTTTGTAAACTCATTATACCATCCCTGATTAGGGATAATGAGTCTACTTAAGTATGAGATGAAAATATCAACTTAATTACCCTAATGATGCATGATTAAGATCATTAACCTACTTGTGATTATTAAGTATTTTTGGATTTTTGTTTTGTGTTAAGTAATGGTTTAATCTCTAATCAGGGATTAGTGAACTCGTTACACCATCCTAAGAGAACGATAATATATGAGAACACTCAATATGATGAAGACTCATCAACTTAATCCATGGTTAGGGATTAAAATCATTATATAATAAGCCTTTATTAAAGTGGGTTTTAATTAAAGGTGGGATTAAGAAATGGATTTTATGTTTGTAAGACTAAACCTGATGGGGACTTGTCCATTAAACACTAGGGTTAGTCCCTATGAACCAATAGGCAGAGATGTAACCCTAATATAAGGCCCAAGTTACAAGCTTTATTATTAGATGTTTTGATTAGAAGGTGTAAACAACTTAAAGGTTTAACACTAAGTATTAAAGTTATACACTCCATCCCAAGATAAGGATACAAGTATAACCCTAATTCAGAGTCTTAAAGCTTTAAATGTTTAGCCTTGATTATGAGATGAGAAACAAAGACTCAAGGAGACTCAAAGGTAAAAACTAGGGGAGACTATGTACAACCCTAAAGTTATCATGCTTAGATATTCCTATGGTTTGTGAGGCTTAAGAAAAGATCTTCAGATGGCCACCAAGTAAGAAGAAGCAGATGAAAAGAGAAGAGAAAGGAAAATAGGTTACTTACTTCCTGAAGACAAATAAAGATGCAAATTAAGAAATAAGAAGAGATGGGATGTGAAGGCATATCCACATCCTAAACAACTTACCTGAAGCCCCTAAAATGGTTAGTATGAATGCATAAGACATGAAACAAAAGGAAATAAGGCAAATGAAGATGCAATGATCAAGACCAGAAGTGCAAGCACAATGCAAATATGTTATGAAATGATGCAAAGACATGTACAATGTTTATGCATGATCATACAAGAGATGAGATGCAAAGGAAAGCATGTTAGAAGCTTGAAATCACATGAATACACATAAGAATGAATGAATGCAAAACATACCAAATGGATGCAACAATGATCAACCAATGTTCACACATGTTCTAAGGTATCTAAGATGACATACAAATGCATGAGATGTCATGACAAGTTCTTATGATGAAGGTATGCAAAGGTGAATGCAAATGAACATTGCAAATTAGGGTTTTAAGAAAGTATGAGATGCATATGATCAAAACAAAAGCAAGACACGTGATAAAAAATTGAAATTGCAACCAAGTGAACCCTAAACACACATAAGATCACTCCCCGAAGATGGAAGTCAAAATCTAAACCAAAGTCAAGTTATGGTTTTTCTAAGTTAGGCTAGGGTTTTGGGTACTTCTTCATGAATGCCAAACAAATGGAAAATGCAATGCAAAAATATGAGTTAAATACCCTAGATACTACATGCAAAGTATGAAAGGATGCAAAAAGGACCATGTACAAACTCATCTTGGTTGATCAGAAATGAATTTTTGAAGTTAGGGCTTGAAAAATAAGAAATTTGGAAACCCTAATTCATGGTTAATTGTCAAAACATGATCAAACCCTAAAAGAAATTTGTAAAATGAGTTTGTAAATTGTTCTAAATGTTCAAGAATGCTTCATGATTTTTTTGGTGATTTTTAAATACCTAAAAGTATTTTTAATTAATTAAAATGAATGAATTAAATAATACAATTAAATGATTTAAAAATATATTTTTAATGCAAAAATTAAAAATAAAAATGTTTTTGGGTTTTTAAAATTATTTAAAGTAAGAATGCAAAAAATCAGATTTTTAGAAAATGATTTGCTATTTTAAATAATTAAAGGAAACAAATGCAAAATAAATAAAAAGAAAATGAAAAGTAATTGAAATGAAAGACCCGGATTGTGTGAGAGATGGATCAAGGGCCAGGATTGCTAGTCGGCTTGACTTGAGGTAACCAGATCCTAAGGTTGTGGTTCAAACTTGTGATTCGCGCGTGATCCAATGGCTATGGTTTGTCCTGAGTTAATTAATTATAATTAAGTTAATTAATTGAAATTAAAATTAATGGTGCAATCTGGACCATCCACACGCTAACCTAATCAAGATCCTATGGCTGGTATTCAAACCGGAAACCCTAATCACCATTAACCCTAATTATTTTCAGGTGACCGGAGATAAGCTCCGGTCATCTTCTTCGGCCATCCCCTCAACCTAACTTCTTCTACATGCCACTAAACACCATCAAACCTGCCCAGAAACACTCCCCAAACATCATGGAACATAAATCAACAATCAAAAACAATTTATAACACCTGAATAAAGAGATCGAAGCAAAACATTTTCACGGGCAAACTTTCAGAACAACAATACATGCTCATTTCTACACCATTTTCAATTCTAAACACATCAGAATGATCAGCAAATCATATAGGTTCATTTTATAACAAGAAAAAGAGGTTCTGGAAAAATTGTTCTTGATGGATACCTGAATTGAAGTTCTTCTAACTGGAGCTTTCTGAGCCTTTCCTTGGTGCAAATTGACTCCTCTGGTCCTTCTGAAGCTAATGGAATGCTTGAATGGAGTTGAGAGGGGCTATTTTGAAGTGTTCAGTTCTGATATGGCATAAAACTTGTTTTTGTTTTAGGGTGTTTCAAGCCATGGTGATGGGTGGGAAATGTTCTATGGATGATTTGTGGTTGATTGGTGAAAG
This sequence comes from Lathyrus aphaca, assembly GCA_963966055.1. Taxonomy (NCBI): domain Eukaryota; kingdom Viridiplantae; phylum Streptophyta; class Magnoliopsida; order Fabales; family Fabaceae; genus Lathyrus; species Lathyrus aphaca. Next base: position 479,902,839 of record OZ014524.1, on the reverse strand, counting down.
AATTTTGGAAGTTTGATGGTTGGTTTGAGAGAATCAAAGAGAGGAAGTTTTTGAGGGATTTTATGCAATTTGATGCTTGGCTTGTTCTTTGCTCTTGTGTGTTATGTTCTATGCTTCTTAGGGTTTCTATAATCAATTGCCATTGGTCAGGAGAATTGTTGTGGCACTGTGGGATTGGTATGGTTTGAAATGCAAAAAGTCAAAAGTTTGTGTACTTGAGGTATGGCATGGTGCAAAAGTGATTTGAGGTCTTGGGCTGCCTTAGTTGGCTTCAAGGAGGGCCTTTGGATTGAAAGTTGTGAGCTGTATGGCTTGGATAAAGAGTTTGTATGGTTTTTGCAATTTTATAACTTTGACATTTCTTGAGAAGCAAGTCATGAAAACCCTAGATTCTTGGACCAATTCCGATCTTTAGAAGTTGTTTGATCATGGAATGATGTATTTGAGTGGATTAGAGGTCACATAAAGGCCTGAAATACCATTTTGCACATTTCCCTCTTTGACATGAACTTGAAAATTACAAGATTTTTCCCAACTTTGACTTGCCATATCTTGAGTTCTAGGATGAATCAAGAGAAGTTCTTGTACTTTTTGAAAATGGAAAGATCCAATCTACAACTTTCATGTTTGAATAAAATTCATTTGAAGCCTTTTTGATCAAGAAAGATGAGGTTGAAGATCTTTCCCAAAATGGAAAGTTTTCATTACAAGTCATGTCCAAAAATGGCAAGTTTTCCATTAGCTCAAAATTCTTCAATCTTGTGAACTTCCAAGCATTCCTAAGATCAAATAAATATCGTAGGACCTCAAATTGATGAAGATGACCCTTTGGTACCCTTGATGGAGGCCTTAGATGCCCCGATTCTGACTTTACTTGCACAACAAGCTATCATTTGATCAGATGACTTCCACAAGGATTTTTTGCTTCAAATTTGATACACATGCTCCTTATACCATATATAGACCAATAGAATCAAGAATGTCCAAAAAAAGTTAGTGTAAGGGCCTCAAACCCAAAACCCTAATTTCTGGTCATCTGTGTAGGAGCCCTGAGCCTGCCTGGGTGGCTCTGCAATCTCTTGTGATCTTTTGACTTTCAAGAACCCTTGGAGGCATAATATGATCATAGAACACTCATGGACCCTCTTGGCATGCTTCATGGCCTCTGAGATAGCTCAAACCACTTCTAAGATTCACCTGATCACAAACCTTAACTATGCAGCTATGCAGTGAAATAACTATGCAATGTGAGATGGTATGCTTATGCAATGCAATATGAAGGATCACAACCCAAGGTGTGAGAAAAAGGAGAGGGCAAATTTTGGGTGTTTACAGTGGGGCATTGATATGATTGGCAAGATCGAGCCAACAACTTCCAACGGTCACTGCTTCATCCTGGTTGCTATAGACTACTTCACAAAGTGTGTCGAAGCGGCATCTTATGCCAATGTTACAAAGCAAGTGGTCGCCTGATTTATTAAAAGAGATATCATTTGACGGTATGGAATTCCCGAGAGGATCATTACTGATAATGGTTCTAACCTCAATAACAAGATGATGGCTTGACTTGTGCCAGTATTTCAAAATAGAGCATCACAACTCTTCGCCGTATCGCCTGAAAATGAATGGCACCGTCGAGGTGGCCAACAAGAATATCAAGAAAATCGTTCAGAAGATAGTTGTGACGTATAAAGATTGACATGATATGCTACCATTTGCGTTACATGGGTACCGAACATCGGTGCGTACCTCGACAGGGGCAACTCCGTTCTCACTGGTGTATGGTATGGAGGCAGTCCTACCGGTCGAAGTTGAGATCCCCTCGTTGAGAATAATGATGGATGTCAAATTGGATGAAGTTGAATGGCTCTAATCTAGGTACAATCAATTGAGCCTCATTGAAGAGAAACACCTAGTAAAAGTATGCCATGGACAGTTATATCAAAGGCGAATGAAAAAGGCTTTCGACAAGAAAGTACGGCCTCAACGGTACATACCAGGTGACTTGGTGCTGAAAAGGATTCTTCCCTCCTCTCAATGATCACAGGGGCAAGTGGACACCCAATTATGAAGGCCCATTTGTGGTTAAAAAGGTCTTCTCGGGCAGAGCCTTGATGTTAACAACCATGGATGGCGAAGACTTCCAATCCTCTGTCAACGCAGACGCAGTAAGAAAATACTTCGTATAAAAAGACCCGCTGGATAAAAAACAGAATAAAGATCCAGGAAAAAAGGGCATCCCGGCGAGCCAAAAATAGAATAAAAGGCTCGAGCAGAAATTAGGGAAATATTTGAAAAGTGTACACCTGCTGAGCTGAAAAGCCATATTGGACAACTCAGACAAAAAAGGGTATCCCGGTGGATTGAAAACCCGAAAGAGCGATCCACGCAAAAGAGGGACTAACACGGTCGACTGCGGTCTGCGAGGTTTGTGATCCATTTGTAACTAAGGGCATCCTAAGGGTTGAAGACCAATTCAATCACTTTCCTCAAAGGCGAAGCAAACATAGAGTCATGGAGATATACAAGTCATAGTCGGTCGGAACTTGATGAGATTCATTCATCACATTCCCAATAGGATAATTAGTTTTCCTTTTGAGCAATTTCCTCTTTCCAGGGATTCCTTCTTGATGTAATGCCTATTTAGGGCCATTTTCCAATTAATAAATGCAATTTTGTTCAAATTTGTGTCCATATGCTTTTGTTTTTTCATCTAACATGGACTGAGTGCAAAACATGTCCAGTAAATTGTGATAAGAATTGCATTATGAACATTTGAGCGCCTTATAACTCATGCAGGAAGACAAAACCATATGATGTTACTCTAAAGCGTCGAGTGACGGGGATGATGACTTATACCATAAGCCCGGGGCATACAAGCCAAACTAACTCTCCATGTTGCAGACATTATTATTTGTGTTTATGCATGTGCAGGTACAGGTGTTGCTAGCAGGGCCAGAATAGACCTTCAGGAGGACTTCCTCAACAGGTTCTTGAACAGAATCCCTCAATAAGCACCTCCTTGAACGTCTTCCGTTATCCCCACTAGAGTGGAAATTAAAACCTTCCCTAGCAATGCTGAAAGAAGACAAATAGTCTCCCAAGCAAATATTTTCCGTCAACAAAAGAGCATTCCCTCGTCAGAGTCTTCCTATCTCCGACAACATATGGAGACATCTCTTCCCTAAGCAGAAGATCGTGTATCCAAGGAGTTTCCCCAACATATTTCTTACTCAACAAAGCATCGACATCTGATTCCCCAACCAAGTCAGAAGGTTATCACTTCCCAACGGAGTTCGACGGGTAGCGTACCTCCCAGAACAAGATCATCCCCAACAGGGTCTTGGCTCTTCAATCTCAAAGTCTAATTTATTTTTGGAAATGACGGCAGTTCATAGCTGATGTACCATTAACAATATCCCCCCGCAGAGTTGCTTTTCCCCACAAGGATGCATCAAATCAATCCAGTGGTTATTTCTCCCCGGTCAAACCGTTAGGAATGTTATCTCCTCAAACGCGTAGCATTTCCATCATTATGGAGCATTACGCCATGGAAAGATTCAAACATATGAATACGAAGTATAAGCCAGTTGTGGTACCTTGCACAAAAGCCCGTAACATATTTTCAACCTAAAGTACTCCTCACAGAACGCCAAGTTCCTCCTTCGGCATTGTTATCTTGACAAGTCAAAGCTTAGTTCCCCCAGTTGAGTTGTCATCCAAGTTATGATGGTCTCTTTTTCAAGTTTTATCTCCACAAGCAGGGCTAAGCTCTTGTCGAACCCCAAGTTCATCTTTCTTGTTGAACCCCAAGTTCAACCTTGAACCCCAAGTTCATTTTGGAACCCCAAGTTCATCTTTCTTGTTGAACCCCAAGTTCAACCTTGAACCCCAAGTTCATTCTAGAACCCCAAGTTTGTCTTTCTTGTTGAACTCCAAGTTCAACCTTGAACCCCAAGTTCATTCTCGAATCCCAAGTTTGTCTTTCTTGTTGAACCCCAAGTTCAACCTTGAACCCCAAGTTCATTCTCGAACCCCAAGTCTGTCTTTCTTGTTGAACCCCAAGTTCAACCTTGAACCCCAAGTTCATTCTCGAACCCCAAGTTCGTCTTTCTTGTTGAATCCCAAGTTCAACCTTGAACCCCAAGTTCAACCTTGAACCCCAAGTTCAACCTTGAACCCCAATTTCATTCTCGAACCCCAAGTTCGTCTTTCTTGTTGAACCCCAAGTTCATTCTCGAACCCCAAGTTCGTATTTCTTGTTGAACCCCAAGTTCATTCTCGAACCCCAAGCTCGTCTTTCTTGTTGAACCCCAAGTTCATTCTCGAACCCCAAGTCCGTCTTTCTTGTTGAACCCCAAGTTCAACCTTGAATCCCAAGTTCATTCTCGAACCCCAAGTTCGTATTTCTTGTTGAACCCCAAGTTCAACCTTGAAACCCAAGTTCATTCTCGAACCCCAAGTTCGTCTTTCTTGTTGAACTCCAAGTTCAACCTTGAACCCCAAGTTCATTCTCGAACCCCAAGTTCGTCTTTCTTGTTGAACCCCAAGTTCAACCTTGAAACCTGTAAACACCCTAAATTTTCCCTCACTCATTTCACACCATGGCTTGTGATCTTTCATGTTTGCATTAGCATAAGCATACCATCTCATATTGCATATTTGTTTCATCTGCATAGTTCAAGTTCATCTGCATCTAGGGTTTGTGATCTGAGCAATCCAAGAATCCATATGAGCCATCCCAAGGGCCTCAAAGCATTCCAAGAGGGTCCATGGGTGTTCTATCATCATATTATATCCCTCAAAGTTCATGGAAGTCAAGAGATCACAGGGAGTGGCAAGGCATGGAAGCAGAGCTAGGGTTTTTCACTGCACAGATGACCAAAATTAGGGTTTTGGTTTCAGAGGCCTCAACTCCAAATTTTTGGGCCATTCTTGTTTCTAATGTTCTTAAGATGTTATAAGGATCATGTGTACCAAGTTTGATGACGAAATTCATTGTGGAAGTCATCTGTTCATTGGGTAACTTCTTGAGCAAGTTAAGTCAAAATCAGGGCATCTGAGGCCCCCAACAATGGAACCAAAGGGGTATTTTCATCAAATTGAAGTTATATGATCTTTATTTGATCTTAGAAGAGGTTGGAAGTCCACAAGATTGAAGAATTTTGAGTAATTTGCAAAGTTGCCAAAAATAGAAATGACTTGTAATGGAAACTTTCCATTTTGGGAAAGTTTTTCAACCTCCACTTTCGTGATAAAAAATGCTTCAAATGAAAAATTCTTGGTCATGGAAGTTGTAGATTAGGTTTTTCCCTTTCCAAAAAGTACAAGAACATGTTCTAATTCATTATAGAACTCAAGTTATGATCCTTCAAAGTTGACAAAAATCCTATAATTTTCAAGAATGCACCAAAGAGAGATTTTTGCAAAACCACTTGCCAAGGCTTCTAATGACTTCACATGTGTACAAATACCTCATGACATGATAAAACAACTTCAAAGCATCAGAATTGGCCCAAGAATTGGAAGGTTTCATACCTTGAATCATAAGAAACACCAAAGAGGGAAAATATGCAAAACTCATAGAAACCCTAGCATCAAGTGTTCCAGCTGCAATCTTTCAACCCTATGGCCTTCCTTGATCCATGCTGAGGCCAGACACCCCAAAATCTCAGGCCTGCACCATGCCCATACCTCAAGTACACATTCTTGGCTTTTTTGCAAATCACCCCATACCAATCACACTATGCCACACCAACTCCTCTGACCAATCACAGTTGCATATACAAACCTTATGGATCATAAAGAACACAACACACAAGCCTGAAACACACCCAAGCTCAAATTACACAAAATCCTCTCAAAACTTCATCTCTTCGAATCTCCCAACTCAGCCATCAAAACTTCAAAATTCTTTCACCAATCATCTCCGCATAACCCCAGGATCATTTCCCACCCCTCACATTAGCCTGAAACCATCTCAAACAAAAACCCGATTTCAACCTCCTCAGAACTGAAACCTCAAAAACAGCATACATAAATTCTTTCCAAGCATTCCAGAAGCATAAGGGGATCAAGTGGAGTGGATTAGCACCAAAGAAGGGCCCAGAAAGTTCCAGCTTCAAGAACTTCAACTCAGGTAGCCATCAAGAACTTTTTTTTTCCAGAAATGCATTTTTAAGTTCTTAAATGAATCCTTGTGATGTGCTGATGATCCTGATGAATTTATTTTTCAAAATGGTTGGATATTGAGCATGTATGAAATCTCTGAAACTTTTTGACCTAAGAATGATTTGTTTCGATTTGCCCTTTTGATGCATGATAAATGAGTTTTGGTTGGGGATTTAGGTTTAGTGATGTTTGGGGTTTGATTCTGGGCAGAGAGATTGAGTTTTAGAGGCTTAGGGAGAGAGATAGCGTTTTGGCTCACCGGAGAAGATGACCGGAGCACTGTTCCGGTCATCTGAAAGTGTTTAGGGTTTAATCCTGTAATTAGTGAACTTTGAATTCTGGCCCTTAGATTTGAGTTCCCGCGGGTGATTCAATGGCTCAGATCATTTCATTAGCCCTAATCCTAATTAATTAAATCTAAATAAAATTAATTAGCCAGTTTAAGTCCCAGCCGTTGGATAACGCGCTAGTCAACTCCCTTTTCTCCAGTTTAAATCTCAACCCTTTGATTTAATTACTTTCCCTTTATTTTCTTTTTATTTCATTTTCTTTGTATTTTATTTCATATATTTATTAAAAATAGCAAAAATGATTTAAAAATTCTGGATTTTTTGTCAAGACTTTTATTAAATTTCAGAGACCAAAAATATTTTTATTTTTATTTTTTGCATTAAAAAGGTATTTTTAAATCATTTAAATGTTTTATTTAATTAACTAATTCATTTTAATTAATTAAAAATACATTTAAGTATTTAAAAATCACCAAAACAATCAGAGAGCATTCTTAGACATTTAGAAGCATTTACAAACTCACCATACAAATTTCTTTTTGGTTTTGATCACACTTTGACATTTTTCATTGAATTAGGGTTCCTAAAATGACCTATTTTCTAACAATAACTTCAAAGATTCATAACTTTTAAACCAAGTTGAGTTTGTGAATGGTTCTTTTTGCATTGTTTCATACATGACCTCTATTTTCTAAAACCATTTTTGTTTAATTTTTATCTTTCATTTTCAAATTATTTGGCATTTTACATTGAGGATCACCCAAAAAACCCTAGAAACTTAGAAAATCCATAACCCCCCTAGGTTTAGCTTCTGACCTCCCCCTTTGGATGGTAACCTAGTATAGGTTTAGGGTTCCTTTGAGTGCATTTTCAATTTTTTATCTTGTACATTGCATTTGTTTTGGTCATATGCATCTCATACATTCATAAAACCCTAATTTTACATGTTCATTTGCATTTACCTTGTATATGCATCCATACATGAACTTGCCATGACATTTCATGCATTCATATGCCATCTTAGACATCTTAGGACATGTTAGAATCATGCTTGATCATTTATTCATTCATTTGGTATACTTTGCATTCATAACATCTCATGATCATCCATGTGTTTCCATGCTTCAAACTTGCTTCCTTTGCATCCCATCTCTCATATAAGCATACATATGCATCATGTGTGACTTTGCAGCATCTCATGACTCATTTGCTTTGCATATGCACTTCTGACTTTGATCATAGCACCTTTTTTGATGCATTTGCATTTCATTTCTTTCTTTACATGATCAACTAACATTTCAGGGGCTTATGGTAAGTTGTTTAAGGTGTGGAGGTGCATCCACATCTAACTTCTCTTTCTCTCTTATTCTTGTGCATTATACTTGTGTTTGAAGTGAATTCCATTCACTTGTGCCCTTTCCCCTCTCTTTTTTCTCTTGGGATTACTTATCTTTTTAACTGAAGTAAGTAACCTTCCTTTCTTCTCTTTCTCTTTTCATCTACTTCTTCCTTGGTGGCCATCTTGAAGACTTCTCTTGAGCCTCACAAACCATAGTATAACCAAGCATGATAACTTTAGGGTTGTATATAGTCCCCCTTTAGTATTTTACCTTTGAGTCTTCTTTGAGTCTCTCTTCTCATCTCATAATCAGAGACTAAACTCTTAAAGTTTTAGGACTTTGGAATTAGGGTTATGCCTGCATCCTTCTCTTAGGATGAAGTGTATAACTTTAATCCTAAGTGTTAAACCTTTAATTTGTTTAAACCTCTTAATCAAATCACCTTAATAATCACTAAGACTTCATCTTGTAACTTGGGCCTTACATTAGGGTTCTAATTCTTCCTTTATGGTTAAGAAGGACTAACCCTAGTGTTTAATGGACAAGTCCCCCTCAAGTTGTCTTACAAACCATAAAACTCATTTCTTAATCTTATCCTTAATTAAGATCCACTTAATAAAGGCCTTGTTATATAATGAATTTAATCCCTAACCATGGATTAAGTTGAGGTATCTTCCTCAGCTTAAGCGTTCTCATCTATTATCCTTCTATTAGGATGGTGTAATGAATTCACTAATCTGTGATTAGAGATTAAACTCATTACTTAACACTAAGCAAAAAAAAAACATCTAATTAATCACAAGTAGGTTAATGATCTTAATCCTACATCATCATGGCAATTAAGTCGAGATGCTTATCTCATACTTAAGTATTCTCATTATCCCTAATCAAAGGGAGGATATAATGAGTTTACAAGCCTTTGATTTAGGCTTAAGCTCATTAACTTATGCAAAACACCAAAGACAATAAAAAAACTGAAAACACAAAAACAAACAATAATCGTCTCCTTCGGGATTCTTTTCTCATCACCTTCATTCACAAACGAGAACTTGCTTCTTCCGTCTAATGCAAGACAGTTAGCACTCGAGTCAGACAAGTCATACACTTGAGCATAGGCAAGCAAGCAGTTCACAGTCAATTTATTTTACAGTCTCTTTGAGTCGAACTACGGTGTTCTGACTTCCTCATTGCACGAGAGGATACGTAGGCATAACTTAACTGTTATCGAACAAAAGTCTTTGTGTATTCCCCCTATTTCAGCATTCTCTTTTAAAGCCTCAGTTCCTGAGCATTCACCTTTTTGCACTGACATTTGTATATTCCTTTCCAGCTTTTGTACACAGATAACACATACACTACCCCTTTAAACACAAACTTTCAAGCGTGGATCCCGTCGAGTACGACGGACAATCTAGGTGCTAATACCTTCCCAGGTTGTAACCAACCCCATTTCTCAGTTTCTCTGGTTCGCAACCGTCTTATCCATCTTTTCTAGGTTTATGCAGCATTACCTTTCCTTCGGGATAAAAATGCCTAGCTGACGACTCTATTCAGTTCATTTCCTTTTCTACTTTTGCCGACCGTTCGCGCTTGTACCGGGGATGCAAATCTTTGGGAGCGACAAAACCTAAGTTCAGCCTCGAACCTCAAGTTCGACCCTCGAGTTATCATCCAAGTTATGATAGTTTATCTCCACAAGTGGGATAAATAAGTTGTGATTCCGTCATGTTCGATGTCGTGGCCTCAAGCCGTCATCCAAGTTATGTTGGTTCACCCCGTAGCGAAGAAATAATAAAAATAAAAAATAAAAATAAAATGTATCCATCACCTTTCACTCACCACAGAGTTCAAATTTTCAGGTTTATTTGAGTATTCAATCACTCCATACCTTGAAGGTATGAAAGTCATTGTTATCATCCATTCAGGTTTATAGATGATTGAATAGGGGAAGCTGTAATACCCTAAAATTTGACCTCTTAATTCATCACCAACCTCAAGTGGTTTTTGCTTCGGCATTTCGCATGATCATCCAAGCATTCATCGCATTCAAAAAAATAATAAAAAGAAAAAAAATAAATCATAAATCATTTGCATGTGTATGAGGCATGCAACATGCCAAGTGACGGTATTTGGAGCTCAAGAGGAGAAAAGACACTACAAAAGAAAAAATTCAAAGCAATTCCTTGAAAAAAAACAAGGAATTGGAATTTTGGGACTGTTAACTGGTTAATGCATTGGTTAACCGGTTAACGGGGGCAGATTTTGGAAATATTTGAAAGATAGTTGGTGTTCTTCCTTTCCCTCCACATTTCCCATCCTTTTCTTCCTTTTTCTTTTGTCCCTCCATTCACTTGGATTGTTCTACCATGTTCTACCACCTTCTAGATTATTCCAAGGAATATTCTCCACTCCAACCCTAACCCTAACTAACTACAACCCTAGTTCCAAACCTAAACCTAACTCCATTCCCAAACCTCATGCCAAGCCTATGCATTATATAAACCTAAGTCCTCCCAAATCTAAGGGGCTGACTCTCATAATTTCACAATTCTCATTTCCAAAATCACTTTTCTCTCTCTCACTTTTCCTCCATTTTCCAAATTCACCAAATCTTTTTCAAAGAAGCTCTTCAAGTTTCACATTGAAACTTGAAGATCTTGAAGCTTAGCCTCCAACCTCCATTGATTTGTGAATTATGGAAGAAGAAGCTGCTAGTTTTTGGTGAGATTTTGACTTATCGGAAGTGTAAGAAGTCACAAGCATCAAGAACGAATCGCATTTATTTTACATTCGCGGATTCTTGGATTTCTCTTTGTTTGAGCTTTGATCTTTGCAACATTTACCGAAGCACTCATCCGCTTCGTAGGTTGGTGATCTAAAACCATTCTTGCCTTAAATTATTCTCTCCATCTCGCCTTAAACGACATTCTCCGCATGATTATTGATTGTGTTTGCGTTTTACCAATTGATTTCGTTTCAATGGCATTTTGTACATTTTGATCGTTTGAAGCAAGAACCGTAGCATAAACTAGGTCCTACTAGGTGTTAGAATACTGCATCTAGGAGTAAAATTAGTGTTAACATGATCATACACCAATATTTCATTAGAAGTGTGTTTGTGACCAAAAGCACTTATTTCTAAACAAATTTTCACGTTTTGTTCAGTGTTAACCGGTTAACGCATATGTTAACCGATTAACGCGTGCGTTTTGCCATAAACTGGTGTTGTTTTAGGTCCGTTAACCGGTTAACCATTTCGTTAACCGGTTAACGCTGTAGGAACTCAGAATTTTAGCTAGTTTGATTGCCCAATCTTGTTTCCTTGTGCCTCTAATCCCCATATATGTTTAGGTACTTATTTTAGGGAATTTTCAAGATTAATTTCGACATCTCATTCCTCCGTTTCGAGTCGTTTCGACATGTTTCCGTTCATTTCGTGTATTATGTGTTTATGTGTTCATTTGTGCATGAGTTGACTTATTGAATATTGTTGCTATGTTCATGCATCATTTGGCATGTAAATGATCATAATGTAATTTTGTTTTGCTTCTCTCGCATGTTTCGTTAATCCATTTACATCATTGCATCACATACTTAATGTGGCATTTAATATGATCATAAATGTGTATGTGCATTTTGTTGTATTTTTGTGGTATGGTTGATCACATAATCTACATTGATTCAATTCTGAATTTTTGCATTAAGCCACATGTCATACTTGTCGATCCATGTTAATGTTGGTGTATGATCATGTTCGTGTGTATATGACATACCTTGCATACTTGTTGCATAAGTGATTCATTTGGTGTATCTTTGCATTAATCCATCATGAAGATAAATGTGCATCCAATTATGTACTTGATCCATATTCATGTTGCATATTCATGTTAAGTGAGCATTTCATGTTGAGTTTGTGCATAAAAAATAAAAATAATAAGATCTGCCATGTTTTCGCATCTGTTTTTTAGTATAACAGCTGTTAAATGTATGCTGCCTATTATATGGTTCATGTTGTTTGTGATCTTTTACACCTATTTTTGCATGCTGTGTGCTGGCTGTAAAACGCTGCTTGTGCTTTGCCTTGTGTTTTCATAGCTGTTTGTGTCATGAGAGCTGTAGTAAGTGCTGAATTTTTGTTTAGCATGCTTGTTAGTTCTTGTAGACTTAAGATTGAGTCTAGTTTTAGGTCCTAGAGCATTAGAATTGAATTGTGGTGAGTTTGCTTTCTTATTTTCAATAAAATGCAATACTAACCTTTGTTTTGTAGGGAGGTTGATGTATGTTTCCTTACACCTTTCCTTTTATTTTTTATGCATTTAGTATGCGTTTAATTTTCTTTACCTTCCATATGTGTGTTTGGTAGGTTTCCCCCTTTCTCTAGAATCAACTTAACTTCCTTAGGAAGTAAGTTGCATTCTATCTCCTTTTATGTTCCTTTGTTCCATTAGGATTAGAAAACCTCACAAACCATTAAGATCACATTTCACATACAATAAATAACTTATGGTTGTGTCTTAGTCCCCTTAGTTTGTCCTTTCTCATTTGAGTCCTCTTCTCTCATCTTCAAACAAAAACCCAAAAGACATTTAATGAAGGATTGAAATAGTCTCTTGTGTATAGTCTTATTTCATGGGGCAGTCATATTCATTCCATCTTGGAATAGTGTGGGCTTGTCTAGCATGATGCACAAATCTGATCATGAGATTATCTTCACAAAGAAGACATAAAACACATTTCTTCAAAAGCTACAAAAACATGTAATAAGTTCAACAAGCTAGTGAACTTAGACCCTAATCCTTGGAAAGAAGTCTTGGATAAATTCTCCTTACTTGGTGCGCTTGTTCTACTATTCCATATTGGAATGTGGTAGCAAACATACATTCCATGGAAAAGAGTTTGAAATCACTTCCTTGTGCCAAAGTCATAAAAACTCTTAAAAAGCAAACAACAAACAATAAGCGACTTTCCCGCGGGAATTCTTTTCTCATCTCCCTCTTTCTAAACGCGAACTTGCGATGACTTGTCTCATTTGCAAGACGATAAACTCACTCGTACCAGACGAGCCTGCAACACCTGAGCATAGACATAAGCAGTTCCAGCGATGAAAAATACAAACAAATAGTTCCCGTCTTAGTTAGACGAACTACGTCGACTCTGATCCTCATTTTCCCGATGAGGTACGTAGGTAGCGGGGTAGGGCCCGTTCGAACATATTCTTTATTTTCCCTACATTTCCCCCCTTTTTTCTTTCCATTCTCTTTTTCCAGTTCCCTTTCTCATTTCAGTTTCAGTTCTAGTTAGCGATTTTTTGCTCAGCAACATCTTATTTCTCACCCTTTGAAACAAACTAACAAGCGTGGATCCCGTTGGGTACGTCAGACGGTCTGGGGTGCTAATACCTTCCCAGGTTGTAACCGACTCCCGAACCCAGATCTTTGGTTCGCAAGGCCTCGTATTTTCCTTCTTCCTCAGGTTTATGCAGCATTACCTTTCCCATTCATTCGGGATAAAAATGTCTGGCTGACGACTCTACCTTTTCCGCGCCACTTTCGTGTTTGTACTAGGATGAAAAATCTGGGAGCGACACTAACTATTAATAATCATGAGACCACTTAATTAAAAATGAGTTAAGTAAAGTGAGGAAACCTTACCACCTATCAATAGTAGAACCTAGTATGTGACTAGGAATTTGATTGAAACTAGATGGCGATATTCGAACGTTCGATATATAGATATGTATCTTAGTTCGAGTAATGGTCTGGTGCTGAGAAACACTATATGGAACCTGTGTGAACCCGTTGGGTGTTTTAATTGTCTTAAGGCGTATGTGGCCTTATGAATGTAATATGCATTCACTTTTGTGTTAAGGCGAATGTGGCCTAGTGATTGGTATGTGCAAACACATTTATGTTAAAAGTCACATAATCAAAACTGTTTCTCTTGAGATGTAATTTCATGAGCAAATGGCTCCTCTAATTAGTACGAATGGAACCTACAGGTAAAGAGACTTGTGATGGTGTACGGGCCATGTGAAGTGACAATTCTAGGTGTACGAACTTAGGATCCGAATCCATTTTGTATGTCCAGTAAATACAAGGATCCATGACTCGGGTCGACTTCTAGACGTAGAAGAGGACGAGAATATGGGATACCTTGACGAGGTTACCGATTAGTGATAATTGAGTGTGTGACTTGAAACATGTTTCCATATGAGTGTGAGATTCGTGAACTCAAGGTCTAGGCTTTCCCCTGACTTGAGTCGGGTTTTCGATAACACCTTGTAAAGCCGAAAGAATCCATAAGATAAGGAACTCACTGAGATTTATTGATATCTCACCCCACTATTATTGTTGCTTTTTAGGAATTGTTTGCAGGTTTGATTTACAAGTGAAGCTATGCTCAGGATGTTTCAAGAGAAATATATACTTAGTTTTCCGCTGTGTATTTATCTTTGTACAATGAATGATATTGTATTTGATTTTAGTATTTTATTTTATTTTATTATGATTTTCATGTCTTGTACCACAGTTTTGTATTAGTTATTAATGTTGGTTAAGAATGTTAATTATGTTATTAGACACTTATGATAGTATCGGTACCAAATAAACACTTGTATGATATATATATATATATATATATATATATATATATATATATATATATATATATATATATATATATATATATATATTATATGAGGCGTTTTAGTTAGTTTAAACCTAGAAAAACAAAGCAAAATAATTTCATATAGCAAAATGATTTTTTTGTCAGAAAGAAATAATTTTTGCAATTTGTAAGAGCACAATGAGTATGTGTGAAAGAAATATGAAAGGTACAATAACTCCTCCATAAGTTATTATTATGTATTTCCAGAACACTTTAAATCCAACACTACCCTTTTCACATTCTTCCACCATAAAAGCTCTGCCATAAGCTATTATCATGTTGCTTTTGTTCTTTGGTTTCTATTTGTATTTGCTTACGCCATCAAGGTCCTTAATTTCCACAAGAGGTTAATAATAAAAAAATAAAACAGAAATAATCAATACAAATGAAAAACAGAGAAAATATAAAATATTTTACATTGTCAATACATAATAATTAATCTTATATTAAAATATCTTAGTCATCATTAAAATATCATGTCATGCAAATTATATCTCTCTTAAAAATATATTAAAACTATTAAATTAATTTAATATTAAAGTATCCTATTTATCATTTCTATCTAATTAAAAAATATTTTTTATCCTATTTCTTAATGTCACATTGCAAAATAGGAAAGGATCACAAAAATACAAATACTATCAAAATTAAAAGATGAAAACATAAATTTTATAATAGAGATCAATAAGTTAAAAAATTCAAATTAAGGGAAAAAATTTAAATCTATTTATTTTTTATTTCAAAAACTAAATTGGCCCGGCACCGTATTGTTAAGATTAAATCGGGTCTTACGCAATGTTTAAACTTAACATTTTATTTTAATGGATTCGTTAATTTGTCAAGTCAATTAGGCTCACTATTTAATGTTCTCTCATTGGGCGAAGACATAGAGAGAGAAAAAGAGAGAGAGTGATTTGAAGTTTCTAGAAACAAATACGTAATGGAATTTGGTCCGTGTATGCAATGAGCGAGCAAGGGGCGAACACGATGCCCCTTACAACCTTCTTCTCTTCAATCTCTTCCTCTTAATCTTCAAAAATTTCACACTCTCTTCATACTTTCATTATTTCCCATTCTACCCTCAATGGCCACTCAAACCCCTTCCGATTCTCTCGCCCATTCCCTTCCCGACATCGACGACTATGTCTTGGTCAGTTCTCTTCTCCATTTTTAGTTTCGGTCATTTTCTGAATCGTTTCGTTCGGGAGAAAATGTAGCACCAAAAACTGCACCTACATATATTGATTTTCTTGCTTGAGTTTTTGAATTGTTTGTTTTTATGCTTTACTCTTTTAGTTCAGAGAGTTCTGAAATCTGTTTTTTTTTATTGTTCTTCATACAATTAAGATTTTAAACCCTTGTTTGTGATTCTGTTTGCGATCGTTGATATTTATGAGTGATTGTATTTGAATTCGTGTGATATTCTGATGCAATTGCCTCTATAATTACGGTTGTGGACATTTTTCTAAAACCTTGATTAGGATTTTTCTTGGCTTGTTAAAATGTATGTTTGGAATCAATTTTGAGGGGGATATAAGTGATTCAAGAAGTATAGAATCGATTTTGATACGTTTGTGCCGTAAATTGGTACTTTTGCCCAAGGTTTTAAGCAACTGTTCGCGTAAAGGCTTTCACGATTTCGGTCGATACGGGTGTGAATTAACCTCCAATTTGTTCTCTGTCGTAAAAACGGTGAATAACAGAATTGGATACCGTTTTATCGCTGCCGTTTTTGCGGTATCAGACCGTTTTTTAAAACCTTACTTTTGCCTATACAATTGATCTTAAATTTATTGATTGGGAAGGTATTCAAATATAAATCAATTTATAAAAAATAATTTTATAAAATTAATATATTCAAAATCAATTTTTTCCAATGTATAACAACACTCACGTGTTTTAGAAGATAGGGTCATTAGAAAAACTAAATTAACCAAATGAAGTTTTTTGATTTTGTTTTTTTCTGCATTCAGTTTTTGCTGTTTTTTTCTTTGGTTTCATTAAACTACAGCGATTGTTCTTACTATGCAGCTGTGCACAGCTTTTTCTTTCAAAGTTGTTTCTTGTGTTGTTTGCCTTTTGTTTCTCTCTTTGTTTTTCTGGTTTCACGGATGAATATGGGAAAAGACAAGTCCTCTTGTTACCTCCCTTTTCCTTTGACTCCTAATTATTAGGTGAGAAATCCAAGGAGGGAAAGTGACAGTCTAAATGTGATTCAATGTTTTCTTTTTCTTGTTATTGTTTATTTGTGTGTTGTTTTTCTGTATCATGAGCTGTGGCTTTTCAGGTATGCTCTGCTGTTAGTTTGAAAAAGAATGTAGCTTTCTTATTGTCATTGTAAATGGCTTAGTTTCTGTGCTGACTCACAATGGAGAATGTTGGGATTTATGTTTTCGCTGTCCGACATGATACATGGTTTTTGTAAAAATCAAATGTTTTGTTACTTTAAATCTAAGTTGATTTCACTTACAAACCTTGAGTGACTAGATGTGTTAAACGCCTAATAGGTGGTTTTTGCGTAATAATGACCAAAATTACTCAAAGTTTTACATAAAGTTCATTTTTAGACTAAAGACATCCAAACATAAAGTCACTTTTCTTCAAAGAAACTTAACTTTAAAACCAGATAAGCTTTACCAAGTCAAGTTCATTCAGAGTCATCTCTGTCATATGCTTACTCAATAAAACAGGCTTAAATTTGTAATTAAATAACATTGGCTCCCACAATCCTCAGTGTGTGGCAGCTTTGTGCGTGGTTACTTTCAGTGTCGTCCATGGCGGATGGTGGTCCATTGCGGAGAGCCAAGATCCGGCCATACCAGCCGTGTTGTGGCGCCGTTATAGCGGAAAATTCTGCAATATCGGCCAATATTTACCATTGCGGTGAGCCCAAAAACTGACATGTATATCCGCCATAGCACTGCCATGGCGGATAATTGTTAACGCTGGCATCTTTTCTTGCAAAAACTATCGTAGTTACAGTGTGGATAATGAAATGTTCTTCTTTCTCTTTTTATTGGTTTGAGTCCTGAATTGAGAGTATTGAGCAATACATATGATAGAATTTATTCATCCATTCCCATTATGTTTGAAACATTCAAAAGGAATAGTGAAAAGCTATGAAACAAATCAATATTTTCATTGAGAATCTAACGTAGAAATATGAACTGAGATTCGGTTCGGTTGCAGGCAAATGGACCAGAAGGATTGGAATGGGACGCATTTCATTATGTTTACGAGCTTGTACAAAAGGGAAATTTGGCCTTTCGAGAGAACAGAATGGAAGAGGTGATAAAAATAGTGTGCTTTCTTTTTCGATATTCTGTTAATTTTTCTTCTTCTGCGTGCAGTCCATTTATATGTGATTATTGCTTGCAACATATTTTATTCTTTTTTCTCTACATAAAATGTATAATATTGGGTTTTACATTAGAATTGTTCTTTTCATTATACTAGTTTTTCATGTAAAGATTAAGATTCATTATTTTATGAAATGGAAATGGGAGTTATATTGATTTATTGTAGCTAGATGTCAAGAATTTGGGAAAAGGGATCTTGTGCGACAACAGTTTTGTTCTGGATGTAGTGGAATTTTATTACTTACTCCTTCATTCACACCTTTATTTAATCATTCTATTCGAAATACAGGAATTTATTATTTGCATAATTGTATAGCGCTGTTATGCATATCATTTTTGTAGTTGCCATTTTTGCCAAGTAAATCATGCTGTTGCAATCCAATATCATATAGAATGTGTTTTTATAGATAAAATTTGTGTTGTATTTTTAACTAGTCATGATATGATTGCAGTGCTTTTTGTTATAATTGTTAAATTTTTTTGAGTTTGATTCACATGTCTTTTCTTGGTCTGTTTGATGGAAGCTAAATGAATTGGTGTTGGCCATAAGCATTACATTTATAGTCTATTATCTTGACAAACAATTGAGTTGCTGCTTCAACCCAATGCATGTTTTGCTTCTGAAACATTATGTTTTATTTGTTTAAGCAATATTTCATACTCCAGTCTGTTCACTTTGCAGAATTTTACAGAGATATCAAGGGATTATTTCATATACAGGGAAATTTGATTCTTATACTTGTCTTTTCAATGTTGATTTTTGTGATTATTTATTTAGGCAATCAGCTTTTACTCAAGAGCCTATAACATCAAATCTAGTGATCCAATCATCCTCAGCAATCGAAGTGCGGCTTATATTAGGTTAGACATATTGAATATTTTTCTTTTAAATTAGTTATTTCTATCTGTTCTTTTAATCTTGTTCCTAATAGTTTTGGTTCAGATTTGTTAAATTTTTTGTTCTCATGGCAACGACAATATTTTTCAATCAGGATTAGCCAATATTTAATGCATAGATCATCATCATTCTCAGAGCAAAGGCCATTGAGTGGGCTTGATCCCACAACCCTTGCCGAAGTATGTTCTATTGGATCATTTTTATTATGCTGAAATACTATCATATTTCTAAATTGATTTGCACATACTAAGTTGATTCTTGACATCCTATTCAGTTGGGTTTGAAGGACGCTACAAGGCTTATTGAACTCCAACATAATTCAGTAAAAGCATACCTTTTGAAGGCCAATGCTCTTATTCTAGTAAGATACTCATCTCTTTTTCATAGTTGATCTCTGTCTTCGTTTATCATGGGGTAGCCCATGATATTTTTGTTTTAGAAAATGTATGTTTTTTTCTAGTTGGGGGTTTGATTTACATTTTGCTTGGTGATTTACATCTCCTTTTCTCAGTTGATCTCCGTATTAGTTTATGGGGTAACCCCTAATATTTTTGTTTTAGAAAGAAAATGTATTTTGTTTTCTAGGTGGGGGTTTGATTTACATTTTGCTTGGTGATTCACATGCTTTTCTCCTTTGAAGGCTCTCTAATTTAATTATATGCGTTATGTTGACCCATGTCACTAGTTGAGGAAAAATTTTCGAGGTCTATACTTCATGGGGAACCTTTGAATGAAGTGCGAGTGTGGGTTGGACATGGCCTATGTTATAGTGATTCAAGAGAATAATGAGGGGATGTCAAAAAAATTGTTAGATAGCATATTTAACATGTGGTTCATATGCGAAAATTGCTGCTAGCAATCAGAGATATAGTTACACAAATTAAGGATTTGATTTCATCATCTGTCATTATAAAATGATTTCTTTCATGATTGTAACTATAACCTATGTATGATAATTTGACACAATATTCATGTATCTCATTATTGGAAATACTCTTCTATAGATTAAAGATAAAGTCGAAAGAGTTTACAAAGATTAACATCCTTCACCTTACAAGCCAGTTTTATAAGGTAGAGTTAGACTCAACCCAAATTTTAAGATGGCTTCAAAGTTTATTGATCGGACCACCCACTTTTATATCCACTCACTAAGCCCAATAGTGCTAGGTGCGAGGGGGTCTATTGGAAAAATTATGTGCCGGCGCATACTAATTCAGGCCACTCACCATTTACATCCACAAATTAAGTCCCAATATTAATTCAGGCCAATCATCATTTACATCCACAAATTAAGTCCCACATAATAATTCGGGCCACTCACCATTTACATCCACTCATCGAGCCCAATAGTATTGGGCGTGAGGGGTGTATTGGGAAAAACCCAAGTCTGACATAGATTAAAGATAGAGCATGAAAAGAGTCAATACAAAGTGACACCCCTCCCTTACAAGTCGTTTTTGTAAAGATGAGTTAGGCCTAATATAAAAACCTAACACCTGTTACAAATGTTAAAGTTTTTTGCTGGTGATCCTCTGAAATACTTTTGAATAGGAGTCACCTTTACAGTGATTCTTGGGTTTTGATTTTAATAATGAACCAAACAAATGGTTACAACTCTGATTATGAAGAAGGCTCTTCACATTTCTACATTGGGTGTGCTTTTGATATGTTCTCTATCTTCAATTGGTAATACAATTGTTTCATGCGGAGAAGCCCTACCTAATAGAATATATTAAATAGTTATTAAATGCTTGTGTATGAGCTTGGCCTTATTGTACTTTATAGTGCACCTTTGACCTAGTAATATATGCGTACAATGGGCGACTACTACATTGCCAAACACTTTTTTCCTACTCTCTTCCATACTTTTTACTTTCTTTTCTTTGCACTGTTCTCTGATTCAAAAAATTGCTTCACCTTGTTTTTGACCTTTGTCAATGGATCATCCTTATCTTTACTCTTGCCTCACTCGCCTACTTTTATATTATGATGCAAGTGAATGTAGCTTGATATGATATTATATTTAAATGGCAGTTAGAGAAATATGATGTGGCTCGGGATGCTATTCTTTCAGGACTTCAAGTTGATCCTTTTAGGTATTGTGCATTTACAGCTCTTGTCTTATTTCTATTTTACCCTTTTGGAAAAAGAGGTGGAATGTTTGAATGTAGAGCTTTTTCTATAGTCATTACTGTGCTATTTCTGAGTGCTGTTTCATTGCATTTGATATCATTTAGTAATGCACTTCGGGAATGTCTTCAAACCATGGAAAGAGTATCATCATCTAATTCAACAGGAAGGAGTTCACATGTACAACCCGATCGCAATGATGACTTTGATTGCACTCTCTGTCTGAAGTTGCTGTATGAACCTGTCACAACCCCCTGTGGACATTCTTTTTGCCGTTCATGTTTATTTCAGTCAATGGATCGTGGTTAGTGATAGTTAACATTGTTTATATTTTCCATAGGAAAGCTTATATTCTATGTTAGGTTTGATTATTGTTCTCATTTGTTAGGGAACAGATGCCCACTGTGCAGGACAGTTCTCCTCCTTAACCCCAGGACATGTTCAGTTAGGTGAGTTGTCCAACAACCACATCAAAGCTTTGAATTAATTTCTACGTTTCTTGTTATAGTTTATAGTGGGATGGTTCTTCACTCATTTAAACTATATTAGTAGGCTGAAAGACCGTGTGCTAAATACACTCAGTGGTAAGTTACATTATTGTGACATTGTCGTGGCCGAAATAGCTAGAAAAAATGCATGTTTTCTTTCAATACAATTCTATTGATTGAAGGAAGCTCTTTAGTACCTACAATGGGCATATGTGACTTGTCTACCTCAATTCAGTTTAATCTCAGAGTCAGACACCATGATCTCATAAAAAGTTCTATTATATTTGATTCATTGTTACTTTTTTTCTTCTTCTAATTCATGTTCCTATTAATTGTTGCTAGTGTGACATTGAAGAACATCATACAAAAAAACTTTGCAGAGGAATATGCTGAAAGGAAACAAGAACATGACAGTTTAGTCAACATTGGTGTAGATATGCTCCCTCTTTTTGTCATGGATGTTGTCTTACCATGTCAAAGGTTTCCACTAAATATATTTGAACCTCGTTATAGACTTATGGTGAGTTAGTCAGTGTTCTGACGGTCACCAGAATTTTTAAACTTTAAAATACATCTTGAATGTGAAAGTTGGTGACTAGTTTTCCTTATGGTACTTTTATATATCTTTTACTGCTCAAGTATTTTCAGCTGATCCATTTCTTATCTAAAACCTTTTATAGCACTTCTCTAGGCATTCTATCATATGCTTTTTCCAAATCAATAAAGATCACATGTAGGTCTTTTTGATCCCTCAAACATATCTCTTTCAATCCTCTTGGCAAGTATATAGTTTCCTTGTGTTAGGAACCCAAGAAATTGGATATCCTAACACCATGATCATTCTCCTCGACATAAATCCTAATTATTATTTTGTGATGTTACCCTTTTGTCTTAATCTCTGCGCGATCACTCTCCCCAAGTTTCATAGTATGATTCATGAGTTTAAATCTTCATATAATTTGTATAGTTTTGTGTGTCATCTTACAGATAAGTATTAATGTTCTTCATTTCCATTTATTTAGAATGCTATTAGACCTCGGTATTTATTGAATAGCTTTGTGATTCATCCTTTACCTTTCTTTCCCTATTCCACTTTCTGACACGTATATTATGTGATCCAAGTCCAACTACCATACCGTTTGTGTCCTTGTTAGTTATATCTAGACGTTGTATTTAAGCACAAGTTGTACTCTATAAACCCTAATCTTCCACAAGTTGTACCCTGTAATCTGTTCCGTAGTCGTGGACGTAGGAAGAATTGGCCAAACTTCGTTATCAAACATCGTCAGTTCTATTGTTTGCAATTATTGCTTCTTTTATTTCTTGAAACTGGTTCCTGTTCTAACAGTTTCTTTTACGTTATACCTCTTTCTTCGGTAGTATGAGTTTTTTTATTCTCCTCTCTAGGAGTAAGGCTATCCGAATTCAAACAATATTTATTTCCTTCATTAAAGATAACACAATTATACTAATTATTATAGAGAACGGCATAATTTTTAAATTATTTGTATTTATAATGTTTTAAGTAAGACAGAATCGTCATATGCGACATGTAAATTTGATTTATTTTAAAAAAATGAAGAGTGGGTTGGGGGAGCAGTAAAACAGTATCAATTTTCAATCAGTGAGAACCCTGTTGCAGAAAAAATTTCTGGTTTTGTTTGAGTTTTAAATGGTTACATGGCAGAGGACAATTTGTGTACTTTATATATAATCCACTTACTCTTCATACACAAGTTGCCTGACCTGGTAGGATTCTGTAAAAAGGTTTCGAATGGCTCTGGTTAAGCTAATATACCATTTATTTATAGAATGCAGCATTTGGAGAGGATCGAGAGGACTGGCGAATATTGATTGTGTATGAACTTTGAACATTGTTTTAAAATTTTCATAAAGGCTGTCAGTAAATGCTAATTTCAAAATTGTTTGACCTATTTAATAATTTAGTTTGTCAAATATTGCATTGACTTTAGTGATAAAAGGTGTTCATATTTATATTCAAATTGTCTGAAACTCTGAATGTTATCATATCTCTTATTGAATATTTTTTCCTCTTGGGAATAAAACAGGTAAGAAGAATAATGGAAGGCAATCATCGGATGGGAATGGTAGGTTATTTTGGTTATCCTAATCTTTCACTTTTTTTGCTTGAGTTATATAATTGCATTGTGACCATATCCATCTGTTACTTTGTTTGATTTGTCTATTGATCTTCTAGGTTATAATAGATTCTTCAACAGGTTCATTGGCAGAGTTTGGCTGTGAAGTGGAAATCACAGAGTAGGTGTTTGGCTTTTGTATCACCTGAAAAAAATAGTCTCAAATACGTATCTATGACATTTGCTTAAAAAAATTATATTCCATGTTGTAGGTGTGAGCCACTTCCAGATGGCCGATTTTATATAGAGGTAAAGATTTACTGATTTCTTTTTACTTAGTGTTGATGAGGTGTTTGAGAGTTACATTTTTGGAACACTTTTATCCTTCTTTCTTTGATGGGAAGTCAAAATGCAATTTTGAAACTTTGCTGGTATACAAGGTATGGACAATATAAAATTTACCAAATAAAGTCTCACATGGAGTCTATTAAAAACTATAGAAATCTTCATTATAAAGCTAAGAATTGGTATTTTTTTTTCTGTTGTCGATTATGTGTACTGTCCTCATGGTTTGAAAAAATTCAACCATATTGGTTTAGGATATTTGAGTGAATCCAAAAAGAAATTTATTGAGACTACAATTTTTGCTTTTTGCCGAGTTATTTAAGTTAAAAGTTTGTGTTCATGGTTTTTCTCATTTTACTTTTCATCATTGTTGGATTGGTTTTAGTGGTTCAAGAATACTCTTAAAGTTCCTAAGAAATTTCTATCGAAATAGACTGTTTATTTTAAAAAAAATTTGTAACATTTCAATTTGCAACAAATTTTGATTACTCCTTAAAAAAATGATTATATGCAGATTGAAGGTCGTAGGAGATTTCGCAACCTTCGTTCTTGGGATCAAGATGGGTGAGTTGTCTCTCTGGTTGTTATGTTCAATAAAAAACCTCTTGTTTTATTGAGTTGAATTTTGCCTTTACGTCTTAATGTTTCATTCAGGTATCGTGTGGCAGAAGTTGAATGGGTACAAGATATTATGCCCTCGGAAGGGACAAAAGAAAGAGAGGATGTAAGTTCACTTTAATTATGGCATACATATCTTTGTAAGCCATGCTTTTGGAGAGCATTATAATTTCTGACCTTAGGTATATAAAGCTTGAAGCCGTGTCGGCTGCATAGGTGATAGAAATGCTTTTTACTAAAGAATATTGCTAGAAATGCTTTTTACTCTTGCCATAATTTGAAATAGGGAATCTTGAAAATTTTGATGTTCGAATGTTCCACAAAAGTGAAGTTCCTCCATACTTCATTTTTCTAATGCTAAGCTATACCTATAAGTTGAATAACCTTTTATGTTGAACGCATTACTATTGTAACAAATTTTCATCTTTCTAACTTTCAAGTAATGACTTATTTATATACTATGATAGTTGCAGGAATTGATAACTAATGCAGCAGAAAGTGCACGATCATGGATAGGAAGAGCTAAAGAAGCAGCAAGACATGGTAAACACTAAACCATTGTTCACCTAAATTTTTTTGTTCATGTCATTGAGTTATAGTTTGTTTTATCCCATTTTACTGAATGGTAAAAAGCCTTACCTTTCTTCTTTTTTCACGTTTACAAATGAAAATACTTCCACATTACTAAACTAAAGAAATATATCATTTACAGATCAAAGAAGATTAGAGAAATTTGTGAATGTTGAAGGAATGATACCCTCATTAAGAGACCCGGAGCGCTTTAGTTTTTGGGTGATTATTACATGTGATTTAAAGTTTTTGCTTTGTTGGTAAAAACAACAGCATTTGCTGTATTTATCGCTATGTACTAATTTAATCATGATTACAGCTAGCTACCCTCTCCAATCGGAGGCCTTCAGAAAGATTGGATCTCCTACGCATTAGAGATACCAAAGAGGTATTGAGTCATTTTTAGAAAGTTGAATTTTAGTCGCATAAAAAATTAGTCATTTTGTTAAATTCAGACCAGTATGGAAAAAAGTTGAACTACGGTGATGTTTTCAGAGAATAACATGTTCTTCCTTCATTTCTTTTAGAGAATTAGGCGAGGCCTGATATTTCTTCGAGCAGAGGAACAAGGCTGCAGAATTCAGTAAAAGACAATCAATCTGAGGAGCTTACCATTACAATTGCAATTTGAAATATTTATTGTAAATTCATTTACAAGTCAATCAAATATTTTTTGGCCTCTTAAATGTCTGTTTATGAGGGATAATTTTTGTGTAACATAATGTGGAACCCTATTGTTCTAATATACACTACTACATGATATCTACAACACATTTTATAAGTGGGGATATTCTTACTTCAGGAGTAAGTATCTAAATCTTGCTTTACATCTTGATCATTGATTCATTTTTAATCAATGGTTATAATAATAAGTCAGTAAATAAATATGGAAAGAGAAACAATTAATCACATGTTGAATAATTACTAATTATTATAACCATTGATTACAAAAGAATCAATGGTCATGTGAAGTAAGATTTAATAACTTACTTATGGAGTAAGAATATCCTCAAAATATATATATATATATATATATATATATATATATATATATATATATATATATATATATATATATATATATATAATTGGAATGCACTTATAGTGTATTTACAATGTCAGTAAATCATAATCGGTTAGATCTAAAACTATATTTGACTTTTATTTTAAATATATTTAAAGTAATAATTATGAATGATTGTGATGAATTAATTATGTAAATTTTTTTATACTGATAGTGTATAACAATTTATCTTAGCCATTAAATTGATAAATATAAAGGGATATATGATTTAGTGTCATGACAAGTGAGAGCATTTTTATAACGAGAGATTATATATACTATTTAGTAAGAAAAAATTTGAATAAGAAATGTAAGAATGCACATTTGTCATTATTTAAGAGGTGATTCTTAAGTTAATTTTTAAATTAACTTTTTTATAGAGATCATTAGGTAGTGGTGATAATGAATGGTTTGAATTTTTTGTCAAATTAGTCCATTATCTTTTAAAATGTGTCATGTTAGTCTAATTAGTGACAGAAAAATTTAAAAATTGGTTACTAAATTCGTCGCTAATTAGACAAAAAAAAATAACATGACACATTTTAAAAGTTAATGGAGCAATCTGACACGCAAAAAAAATTAAAGGAACAATATGAACACAAGGGTATGGTTAATGGACTGTTAGCCTGAAGGGATTTCGACACCAGAAAAGATTTTCGACGATGCAGGGAAGAGGCAATGTGTCGATTGATCGACACAAAGAAGAAAGCTAGAAAAATCAGGAGGAACGAAGGAGTTGGTCGAAACACTTCGACACCGTCTCAGTAACAATACCTGTCGGAGGCCTTTGACACACCTCATAAAAATTCATGAAGAAACCGTCTAAGGAAGTGGGCAGTTACTAAGAGTAATGGGGTGACACGTGTCATCATCAGATTTGCTAGAAGAGTCTGACAGTTACTTCTTAGTGTCTATTTAAGCAGATTTCATTATCAAAAATAAATGTCACATTTCTTTACATTGTACAAGGGAAACACTCAAATTATCAAGCGTTAAAAGAAACGAGTTGACTCCCTAAGCAAAATGTATGATCACATCCAACACTTTATTAATTTCATCATTTAATTTACAAGTCATTTTAATACCTTTGTTCTTTCCTTTATTATTTATTTGGCTTTCATTTTAATTGCTTCTTTTGCTTGCTTTCCAAATTCCATTTAATTTACCAAACATTATCCTTACCAAGCCTTTTACTTATTCGTTTCCAAAACAACCACCGCCACTATCACAGATAACATAAACTCAAACGAACAACAATTTTTTGATCCTGGTGCTCGTTTGGCCGATCCCACAAGTAAACCTTCGGATAAGAGACTAGCGATTGTTCGTGCGAAAAACGCCTGCCAACAAATTGGCACACCCGGTGGGACCCTATTGTGTTTAGAATATGCATTTGCACAGTGGCAAAATGGTTACACCACGTCCAAACGAAGAACCATCTTCGGAGGGAGTTCCAGTTGTTACGAACACAACTGAAGCAGTTACGTAGATCACTTCAGCGGTGTCGACCTCAGACAGCGGATTGACTACCACGCCTCATCGGATTGAACCGATCAGACCGACGATAGGTTGAAATACTGGGCCACAAGGTCCTAGTTTTACCATGCCCATGTCACGAACGTTAGGAATGTCACCAGAGTTTATGTCAAGTTTACATAATAGTGTATCGACGTTTTGAGAGAGTTTGTCTTCAGCATTCTCACCGTACCAAGGTGCAAGACCTTTGACGAACCAATTTAATCGACCACCAGGATTTGGGTTTTTATCTCAGTCCATCCCAACATTTACTCCAAATTCTATGGCAGTAATAAGACAACAGGTGGACGAGAGTAATCACGAAATGGTCCACATGTTGACCCAACAAATGGGAACCATTCTGAGACCACTAATATAAGATTCGACGCAGAGTTACCGATAATTGGCAACTCAAATGACCCGAATAAGGGACTTCCTTGGGGGCACCGACGACCCCACGTCGATGAACCCCACCTCCTCGACCAGATACACCGGTTCGACAGGAGGAGGAATACGAAGAGATACACGAGCAGCCTTACCAAAAGGCTGAATATATATACCTAGGGTGGCACAAAGGCCTCCCGTCGTGATGGTGCATCGACACCAAGATCCTGATGACGTGATCAGGCAGATCCGTCAAGACGCTATGGCTGGGGAGCCAAATTTGGAGGCTATGGTCGAAAGAATCATGGTTCATAATGGAGCCAACCCATGACTTCGACGACCGACATACACGTCCTCGCTATCCCATTACGTGCTGCAGAAAGAATTACCTAGGAAGGTTCCAAAATTCACCAAGTTCCCAAGTGAAATAGAGGAATCCATTATCGAACATGTAGCACAATATCAGACAGAAGTTGGGGACATAGCAAATAATGAAGATTTGAAAATGAAATATTTTCCCAGTTCCCTCACAAAGAACGCATGCACTTGGTTCACCTCACTACCCCCACAATCCATTCATACTTGGACGCAGTTAGAGATATTCCATGAACAATTCTACATGGGGAAATCTAAGATTAGCCTAAAATAATTAACTAGTGTGAAAAGAAAGACTAGTGAATCAGTCGAACAATACCTCAACGTGTTTAGACTTCTGGAAGCTAGATGCTTTACTCAAGTCCCTCAACATGAGTTAGTCGAAATAGCCGCGGGCGGCTTCGAATACTCGATTAAGAAAAAGTTAGACACACAATATCTCAGAGATATGGCCCAACTGGCTGATAGGGTTCGACAGGTCGAAAGTTTAAATCTGAAAAATCAAAGACTAATTGGTATCATAAGAAAGTTGCTTATTTAGCAGCAGACGAATTCTCGTCCGATGATGAAGAATTCGTTGACGAAAGTGAGGTTCTCGTGGCTGAACTCAAGCCAGGACCTCCTTATAAATGTAAAGTGTTAAAACCATCGAATGGCAAGAATCCTGTTGAAACGGGAAAGACAAACAAATATGTCGCCAAAACTTACACCTTCGACGTATCGAAGTGTGATGATATATTTTATTTATTGGTAAAAGATGGTCAAATTGTTGTTCCACCTGGTTTAAAAGACCCCCCTTTGGAACAAAAGAAAAATAGGGGATTCTATAAGTTTCAAAATTTCCTCGGTCATAACACGTCTCAATGTGTTCTTTTCAGGGGTTTGGTGCAGAAGACGTTGAAAGATGGCATGCTTCAATTTATCGAGAAACTAAAGATGCAAGTCGATTATGACCCCCTGGAGGTCAAAGAAGCACTGTACTTTGAGTTGAACGAATGCATGATGGTGGATGCTACTGAAGGTCCCCCCAATGATCTGATGGTTGGGAATTTGGAATGCATGATGGTCGAAACTACTGACGGTTCCGATAAAACGAATGAGGAAGAACTCGAGGAAGTCTATCCCCAGGCGGGCGAAAGCTTGACTGACTTCCAATAGAAGTGCAGACTATGCAGGTCGAAAGCAGTGTTGTGCCCAAAATGCAACACTGTTTCGACGAGAAGGCAACAGAAAGATACGAACCTAGCAAAAAGGAGGCCCTACCTGCTGACAGGCCTCAAATCCCAAGGTTTTTGTTTGATCAGAGGGGCACTCCTCGTCAAAATGAAGAATACGAGAAACAATTCCAGCAAGCCATACCTAATATTTTTGTACCACCGTCGGACACTCCGTGAGAGAGGTGGGTGGAGCCAATCAATCAAAAAGTCAGCAAAAGGAGGCCAGCAGAGCTAAGAAGAAAGTCGAACCTAGGGGCTATGTGGTTTCACCCAACTACAAAGGGAAAACCCCCCACTACGAGAACCTAGTGAAGGCGTTTTCATAGAAACATGAAGGCTGGAATAGAGGAGTATAAAGTAAAAGGGAGATGAACTGATGATGCTCAGAGGTAAAAGTAGAACTGTGAAAAATTAACAAGTATAAGCTACAATAAATGATGATCAAACTTCAAATAAAAAGTTTCAAGTAACATTTATTGGTCCCTGGAGTTGTCAATGATTTAGGTTGTGATTTTTCTGGGACTAATACCATAATAAGTTAAACTACAAGGATAATTTCAATTTGATGAATAAAAACTTTAAGAACCACTGGTCAAATAATTGAAAAGACGTATGAACTTATATTGTTGTAGGGATTAAAATCTACTATAAAACTGTAGGGACCAAAACACAAATAAGTAGAAACTGTAAGAACAAAAACTCGCCCTAAACCAAAATCAACATATTATTTATGAAACTAGGAACATAGCTAATTATAATTCAAATGTGAGATGCTCAGAGTTCATTTTACTCATCATAAGGAAAATATGATATTATTAGTCCAATACTCCAAGTAGCCACTGTTTTCTGGTGTGCCTAAGATTCAATAAGAATTCAATCAAACTGTTGATTTAGGGGCATACTAGTATATTGTACGAGAGTTCAAATCTGGTTGTTGCACAAAAAAATATTTTTATTATATTTTTTCTATTTAACATAAAGACTTTTTAATTATAGTGAATGAAAAAAAATCTTTATTTTAATATTCTCCTTGGGCCTCCGGTTACGTTGGCCCGACCCTGATAATTGTTTTACAATACAGAATCATGACAGACTCGTAAAAATCAAACACAGTTCATGATTATGATTCTTAAAACAGAATAATAATACATGAATATCAAAAACAAGATAACTCCCAGTTGTAGTTACCAATTATGCTTCAAATTTGCAGCCACGTAGAGGCATTAACCGGACGTTCCAATAATCAGAGCATACTTAGATCCAAGAATCCGCACCACCAAAGAAACAAACACAGAAGAAAAAAAACGTAAACGACAAATAAAGTATCCCAAGCAAAGTCGTCCCCAATTCCTCCTCCTAAAAATTCAAAACTCCATCACAATTACTAACCAACTTTCAAATTCACAATCAAGTTTACTAATTCGGTAATTAATAGAAATGAAAACTAACAGTATCGAGAGTGCTCTGTAAATTTTGAGCAACTCCATAAGCAAGAAAGATCAATAATAATCCTCTGTAACTATTGAGTAGCTTATAGAATGTGAGAATGTTAACTTTTTTCAAATGCATTTTAGAGGAGTATAATCCTCTGTATGTGATTATTCTCTTTTAATTATGCTGAATTACCCTTTAAACTAAGGAGTTGACATGTGTACAGTCTGTTGGATAGATGCTTCACCATTTCTCTTGATGAATAGTATTTATGGTCAATTTCAGCACTCTCATTGTTAGAGTAGATCAATGGTGATCAAATTGGATTAACAATTGACGTCACTTGATTCTCTATTTTTATCTTATTCTAAGTTATTGACCATAATTCCTTGAAATTTTTATTACTAGAATACTAAAAATTATTGGAGCTAAAATGGAAATCCCTCCGTATCAAACAAGGATGTATAATAGGCTTCTCCTTGGCTGGAGTGTGCATACATCTGAATTTTTAATGCATGATTGTTTACATGTTATTTTTGTGAATTCATCTGAAGAATTATATGCGTCAGAACTGTCCTTCCATCAGGCAATCGCCGATGAATATATTCGTCGTGTCCTCTAATGCGAGACACCGATAAAATAAACAAAAAAAAATTAAAAAAAAATCAACCGGAAGTAGCACATAGGCTACTTCCGGTGTGTAAACCTAAAACAAATGTACATCGGAAGTAGCAATATAGCTACTTCCGGTGTGTAACTGGAAAAAAAATATAAACCGGAAGTAGCAATACAGTTACTTCCGGTGTGTAAACATAAAAAATTATAAACCGGATTTAACTTACTTACTAGTTCCAGAGTACAAAAATATAAATCGGATGTCGTGTTGCTAGACGCTCCGGGAGCGAAATCTGCTTTCCAAAAATTTAATTTTTGAATTACACACTATTTATGAGGACATTTTTGTCTAAGAAAATTACGTAGGGGTATTGGAACAAACGTAGGGGTACAAGGTCAAATTTTATAGTCTTTGCGAGTGATTTACACTCATAAGGGCTTCAAATTGAATATACAAGCCCTTCTTCTCCTACTAGAACTCAGTATATTAGTTGCCATAGCAAACATATCAATTACAAGTACACTAAAGGTTGTCTAAATAAGGAACATGAACTAAGAAAATTAGCTTGAGAGTTTTAAGTAACATTTATGCTTAAATTATGCAGTTAGAATCCTTTTGATATCTAAAAGTCTTGTACACACAACTACTGTTCTTAGTTATAACTGATGATGAAACTGGTTCAACTGCATAAATTCATTCAAGTTACTCCTCAGGTTTGGTATGAGAGGCCAAAAGGAGACTACTAATTTGCTAGGGCATCTCCTAAGGTTTTTTGACACATAATAAATTAATAACTAATAACATTAACAAATTGGCTGATAGCACAAGAGTACAAGCACTAGTTCACAAAGTTGATACCTATGACTTCTACATTGGATTCTTTAACACTGGCCTCCTAACCCTCGCGTGCAACAAAGTAAAAAAAAATAAAAACTAAAAGTAAATGCATATAGAGACTTGTGTGTTGAAATTGCCACACTTGTGTCGTCTCACAAATTAAAAGTTAGAGATATGCATAATCATATGCAGAAACACCAATTCCAGCTTTGACAATACAACCTCTATGATTACTCATTTCTTCCTATATTAAAACTCTATTTTATGCATCTTAAGGTAATAGAATAATCTAGATCAACCATACTTACATTGTTTAATTGAACTGTGTCTAATTTTTTAGAACACTTTTTCTTAGCTATATATATGGTTGTAATCTTAATATAAAATGCCCTATATTCAAACATGATTATACGTATTTTACTATTGCTTATCGATTTATCTATTTAAAGGTAAACTCAATCTTTCAACAAGAAAAACATGATTATACGTATTTTACTATTGCTTATCATCTATTTATCTATTTAAAGGTAAACTCAATCTTTCAACAAAAAAATCCAGAAGGGTTACAAGCAGTCGAAAAAAATGTGTTACTAACTCTATCAAATTGATTGAATCCAAATTTACAATCTTGAATAATATGTTCTATACTAGAACTTTGTACATGGAATCTATAAAAATCACCAGAACAGGTGCATTAGAAGCACAGAATCAACAGTAATGTCGTAAAACATAAAACCTCAGCCAGTTGAACCTATGCAAAACAGCTAGAATCAACCGAAGCTCTGTTTACTTCAATTTCCAAAGGCTCGTGGTTCTGTTGATATTGATTAGTTTCCATTCTGTTTTTGCTCTATGTAGCTCCATTCAATTCCTGCACAAAAGGCCAAAGTATTTATGAAGGCTTTATATAGATGCGAGGGCTCAAGGATAAGCCACTAAGCAACTTGACATGATTAACTAATTAGCAAAAACTGACTCAGCTTAACAAACTAAACCAGAAAAACAGAAACGTCTATAAAAGTCTCTTGGGATGCTCAGAACATGTTTCGTCTCTTGGGAATGAAAATCAGAAATACAAGATTCTCATTCCAAATACTCCAATAAAAAAGGCATCCAAATACTACATTGTTCATGTTAGAGACAATCCTAACTATCATGTTAGAGACAATCCTAACTATCCTGTAAACAGACAGAAGGTATCCAAATAGATAAACATACTATATAACATTCAAATTCAACAGGACATAAAATTACATGTATGTTTCAACATCTATGTTTTTGGTTAGGAATCATTCTATAAAGTACTAGATGACAATGATTTTTGAAAACTTTCTCTCGAATCCTCCCATGCTTTGCACGAGTTAATATCTAGTTTTTTGTATTTGAATACAACTATAGAAATAATTGGGAAAAAACTGAAAGCTATAGCTCCTAGTTCTCAATTTAAACAGTAATAGATCATGAATGACACGACACATTGAGACAATTATGATTCCTGAGAAAATGGTGCAATGCAGTCAAACACATCCTTGATTAGCTTGAGCCTTAACTTAAGCATCATTATTAATTAGTGATATCATCATCTTTCAACAATCAGAGCTCACCTACATCAATTGAAATCCAAAACCATATGACAAGACAAATTAAAGCTAAGGGAACAATAAGTGCTTAAGCAAAATCCTAAATCAAAAACATCAAGAGATGTTTGCTTAATTTATTGAAGTATTAAGGCTTACCACCATCATGAGGTGATTGGCTTTAGATATCTAAATGTTTGATTTCATTAGTTACCACCATCTTTTGTAAGTAGTACCCCCCTCCGTTTCTTTTTAAGTGTCACTTTTTGATTTTTTACACATACCAAGAAAGTTAATCAATATTGTTACTTTTCATACAATAATTCTCATTTTACCTATACTACCCCTAATTATATATTATATTCATTTTATTTTTTCTCTCTGGAATAATTATCTAGGGATAATTTTGACAAAAATGCATTTAATACAACCTTGAAAATTGCAAGTGACAATTAAAAAGGAACATAAAATTATTCAAAAAGTGACACTTATAAAGGAACAAAGGGAGTAGTTTATTAAGCCATTATTTAAAAGTTGGAAACAAAGCTAGGCTTCTATATAATAGTAGAAGCTCACTTCAAACTATTGACAGTATATTGAAATGAAAATCATTCAAAACATAAGCGAATAAGATGAAATGAAAAAAATGGACTAGAGCAATATTATACTAACTAATTAACTAATCCAAATGCACACACAAACTCGTTTATGAAGAAACCTGTGATTTTTCACAAATTAAATAACATGGAAAAAATTACAAATCATTTTCAAATCACAGAACGATCTTAAAATTCTAGTATCAAATATAACACAAATTTTACTTATGCCGAGAAGCTAAGGGGAGATAGCAATCAAAATGGGAAAGTATAACTTACTTGCATTAACTCCAAGAATTTCTTTTAAGACTCTAATAAGTTTGTATTTATTTTATACACTTATTGTGAGCACTTTCATATATATATAGAAGTTTTCCGAATCTTTTCACTAAGAATCACATGCGTGATACATATTGATTTTCCATGTTCATAATGAATGAGACAAGATCTGAAACAAACATTATGAAAATTGTACGGTGGTTAGTAGACACTTTAACAGACATACTAGTGCTTTGGTTTAATAGTTAAGTTTAAATTAAAAAATCAAATCACAAATCATCCAAAGAAACCTATAATTGTGAAATAAAAGGTAATACATAAACAGAAACCTATAATTGTGAAATAAAAGGTAATACTAGAACAAGTATAAAATAAGTAATATAAACATTAACAAATAAGTTGCAATAGAGTCTAAAGTTCATGTAACATAGTACCAACCATATTGACATCCTCACATTAGAAACGAGGTGATACCAAACTCTCAATGTAGACTTCAGGGGTAATCCAATCATTGATATTTTGAATCATTTGAACCTTAAAAGCACCATTTTTGAAATCACACAGGGCCAAATTCATTTTCCATGATGACAATGACATACATTCCTTCTTCATCAGCACTAGGTCATCCTCAGAGATCCAGATTGGTGTGGTATATCGATCATAGAAAGGATCTTCCATGCGAGAAACGCGAAACAATTGTGTCCAAGACTCTGCATTTCCATATTCCTTCATCATCCAAACACTAGAATATGTGTGACTATGAGCAAAGATACACAAACAATCCCTCAAGACATCTAAGATCACCTTATCTACCTCCTCCCCTCCATACTTAGGAGGTAAAAGTTTTTGATACGACTCATTCCCCAAATCAAAAGAAATAATGCTAGAATCATTAGATGCAAACCAGTTGAGTGCGCCACAAGCTAATTTCAGCGATCTAGTGTTGGGACTAGGAAACTCACCTGGAATCATTCTCCAAGAATTAGTACCGAATGTAAGAACCTTTATTTTAGCTTCATGATTTCCATTACTACCTGGATTCATATTGCGAAGAACAGAAACCACCTTATACGTATCAATTGAAGCATCAAATCCAAAACCATATGAAGGATAACCACCTAAATAAGGTAATGCTTTGAATTTTTGAATGGACGGGTTCCACAAAATAAGAGAGCCGTTGACCTCCAAACAAAACATTCCATGGCAAGAGCCAAAGATATAATGGAATTGTTCTTTGTAAGTGAAAGGATAAACGTGTTGGGTGGCGTTATCGGTGACAACGCTGAAACTGGAGTGAAGTGGGTAAGACAGTACATGGGAATCAACTCCGGAGAATAAAAGGAGGCGGTGGCAGGGGGTTGACATGCTAAGATGTTTCTTGATGAATTTGGGATCAGAAATTAGGGTATTTAAGGACTTACATAGACATCGAAGTTGAACAAGAAGCTTCACCGGCAAACGATACAGAATTTCTTCTACGAGTTCAAACGGAAGAGTTGGTAATGGCGATGCGTGAAGTGGCGAAGTTGTTAGGGTTTCGGTGGCGACGGTGGTTTCCTCCATCTGAGAACGAGAAGGCACAGTTTAGAAATAAAGCATAGCTATTTGTTCTTATTGTGTAATTCTGCGTAACAATTAAATAACTCATTATTATATGAATTTAATTTGAATGCATTCTGAGTTATGGTCGTTGGATATTCGAACAATTTTGATTTTTATTTTAAAAACAAATAAAATCATGCAAACGCAATGAATTCACGGTGTAAAATATCATCCTTTTTGTAATTGTGTTTTTTTATTTATTTAAAAATATTTAGATCGTCTATCTATAATATAAAAACTTTAAGGATTCGTTTGGTTCAACGGAGGGAAATGGAAGAGAGAGATTTTAATCGATAAGAAGGGAGGAAAAGTAAAGAGATGTATTTTAATTAAACTAGTCGTCTAGCCGTGCGATGCATGAATTATAAAATTAGCATTAATAAATATATATTTTAGAAAATATTTAAGTAATTTATATTGATTTTGTTTTTTTATAAAATATATCAATAATAGTTTGTATTTTATGAAAAAAAATAATAACATATAATATAATGTTAATATAGTTAAAAAAATTTAAAAGTAAAATATAATAAAATTTATAAAAGTGTAAGAATATAAATTAAATCATATATGAAAATTAATAAATAATGTACAAGTCATATATGTACATAATAGAATTCAAAATTTAAAGTAAATAAATATAAAATCATGAAAAACAAATAAAAAGAAAAGAATGATAGATAAATAAAACGAAAACATAAGTGTTCCGGACTCGGCCTCAAGACTGTAGTAAGCTACGGCCCAACAGGTCGAGCAGAGATCCATATACTCGAGCAGAGACGCCTAGCAGACGGGCAGGGGCACCTCACAGTCGGGCAAGTTTCTCATACGACGGGCATGTACTCAGGACGGGCAAAGAACAAGTTTGTCAAGTCACTTGCCACGTCACCCAACTGTCCCTTATTATCTCCTGAAAGATAGGGGCAGTTGGACCAAGGACCAGGCCTCTTAGCTAGGTCTTCACGCTTCTCACGCGTTCCTTGGCAGTTCTTCCTTGGGCCTAGCTAATCCAGCCCAAAGAAGGACCTTGGCCCAGCGCTGGGGGCTCACTATAAATACCTTTTTTTACTAAAGGGTCAGGTATTCTGATTCACTCTATAACTTACCTATTTCACTGTACCTATACTCACTTAAGCATCGGAGTGCCTTGCAGGTACACCCCTCTTTTCTCCCATTCATTGGCCGTTACACCAAATTGCTGGAAGGTCCTCCTGGTCAGGTAGATCAGTGGCGCCGTCTGTGGGAAACTAGCTTCCCCTTCTTCCATAGCAGAGGATCAAATCTCAAATATCATCCTTTCAGCATGTCTAGAGAACAGCTCAATGAACGCAACCGTCCCCTCGTCGACTACACGATGGAGGACAATCTACAATACCATGAATCTGACGCCCGAGATGGGCGCCCAACCACCCCATCTCCTGAACCCGAGAACAATGGGAACCCATCTCAAGTTCAAGACCAAGCGACTGACACGTTCCAACCCATCCCTGTTCCCATCGAAGGGGATGCCACCATGATTGCTATGGTGAACGCCCTCAACCAGGCCAGCTCCATGCTCTACCAGCAGCACGAGAGGATCATGGCCCTAGAGACTGACCGGCAGGAGGGCCGACCTCAGCAGGAAAGAAGGATGCAACAACGTCCAGAAGCGACGAAGAAACGGGGACGACGCTCCCTAGAGCCCAACAAGAGCAGGCGCGTACCCGCCAGGATACCGGACGGTCAGGGACCTCGCCAAGGCGCAATCGAAGCCCTGATAATAACGAGCTCTCCCCACCGAGGAGCAACGAGGAAGATCCGCATTGCCCCCTCTCACGGGCAATAATGGAGGCTCCACTCCCCAAAGGCATGGAGAAGCCCCCAAACTTGGCCATCTACGACGGGACCACCGACCCCGACGATCACGTCGACAATGTCAACGCGATGCTCGATTACCGTAACGACATCACTGGGCACCTTAAGTGCAGGCTGTTCTCGACAACCCTCAGGAAATGAGCCATGGTCTGGTATAAAAGTTTAGCCCCGGAATCCATCACATCCTGGAGAGTTATGAGATCCATGTTCACGAGGCATTTTACAGCCTCCCGACGCCATCCCAAGACAGAGGCGACCCTCGAAGCCATAGTGCAAAGGAAAAATGAGACGTTGCGCTCGTATATCGAGCGATTCAACCAAGAGGCTGTCGAGGTGGACACCACGGAACACATGAAGAAATACCTCCTCGAGAGGGGACTCTTGCCCGGAAGCGAACTTAGCCGGGCAGTTGGGATAGAGCCTCCCCGCACTCTGAATGACCTCCTGCATAAAGCCCAGGCTTACATTAGATACGAGGAAAAGCAGGTTGCCCATAACGCTCGCAGCAGTCATAACGTCGGGGAAACCGACCATCCCAAGCGCGAGGATCCGAACGTTCCCCGTCGCAACGGGGACAGACGAAGGGAAGAAAAACCCCGCGAGCCCCGTGAAGGAAGAGGGCCCGCGGGCGATACACCGAATACACATTGCTGATATCTCCCCGCGAGCGCATCCTCGCCGAATGCATCAACTCCGAGTTCAAGCAGGGAAGGGTGAGGTTCCCAAAACCTTATGCACCCAAACTTCACACCGACAAGTCAAAATACTGCAGGTTCCACAAGAGCCATGGGCACGTGACTGAAGACTGCGTTCATTTGAAAGATGCAATAGAAATTTTGATCCAAGAGGGACATCTCAAGCAATACACTAGGAAGAACGAAGCCTCCAAACACGAAGAGCAAGAAAAGAAGAGACCCCGGGAGGACACTCCCCCGACGACTCATCCTATCAGGTAGCCCTATGCGTATCGCGACCAGAAGACTTCATCTTCCACGATTCACCACCAGAAGGGCGGATTGCTGCTCTCAGCCCCTGGGAAGACTTTCCAACCGCCCTTGTCATATTAGGTGGAGGGATGTTCGACGAACTCCTTCTGACCGCACCCGAGCAAAAGGCAACGCTGGCAAAATACTGAGGCAAATTCAATCCAATATCCTTCTTTCTAGAGGAGCTTTCGGGCGGCTCCCCCAACTCGGGCATCCCGCTACTGATCAGAGCCAAGATGACTCACTTCGACGTCCGACGCATTCTGGTCGACCAAGGCAGTTCAGTGGACATCATGTACGTCCACCTTTTCAAAACCCTAAAGTTGGACAAAACCAACCTATCTCCCTACGTCGGATCCGACCTCCAAGGGTTCAACAGGGCCACAACAAATCAGTGGGGCTCCGTCGAGCTCCTCGTCAACTTCGGAGAAAAAGAGACGGCCAGAGAAATCAAGGTCCAGGTTTTGGTGATAGAATGCCCCTCTCTTTACAATTGCATCCTCGGCCGCCCGACTCTGGCTGAGCTGACGGCGGTCCCA
The DNA here is from genome assembly GCA_963966055.1 of Lathyrus aphaca. Lineage (NCBI taxonomy): Eukaryota > Viridiplantae > Streptophyta > Magnoliopsida > Fabales > Fabaceae > Lathyrus > Lathyrus aphaca. The sequence continues at coordinate 479,862,994 of OZ014524.1, read as the reverse complement.
TCCACCGTCCACCTAAAGATGAAATATTACACCAAACTGGGCCGCGTGGTCAAAATCCACGGCGACATCGAGGCCTCCCGAAGGTGTTACGATGCCTCAATAAAGGGACAGGCCACAATCAACACAAAGAATAACAAGAAGCCCAGGGTTGAGGAGCCTCCCCCCAGGGGATCAACGCCGTCGACCTCGATTGCCGCATCGGCCAGGACAAAGCTGAAGAACAGAGACCCGCGGAGGGACAGACTCCCACTCACTCGTTCCGCCCATTCCCAGACGGAGAGTTCGAGCTCGTCCCACTGGGCGATGACCCCGACAGAACGGTAAAGATAGGCAAGGAGCTGCCCGAAGAAACGAGGAAGCAGCTCGCGATATGCCTCAGGGAGAACTCTGACCTCTTCGCATGGAACGCCGCGGAAATGCCCGGCCTAGACCCTGAGGTCGCATGCCACCAATTAGCTTTAGACCGGGCAATCAAGCCTGTAGCACAGCGTAGGCGCAAGCAGTCCCCCGAGAAAGCGGAGGCTGCCGAGCGAGCTGTAAAAGACCTCCTAGAGGCAAATTTTATTTCTGAAGCCCAGTACACAACCTAGCTCTCTAATGTAGTCCTCGTTAAGAAAAATAATGGAAAATGGCGCATGTGTGTTGATTATACTGGTCTTAATAGGGTTTTCCCCAAAGATGCTTTTCCTCTTCCTAACATAGATAAACTCGTCGACAATTCTGCAGGTTTCAAACTCTTGTCCTTCATGGACGCATACAGCGGATATAATCAGATCCCCATGTCGGACATGGACAAGAGACACACGGCATTCATGACCCCGAGCGGCAATTACTATTACAACGTAATGTCTTTCGGACTCAAGAATGTCGGGGCCACGTACCAACGCATGATGAACAAAGTCTTCCAAGGAGAAATCGGGGATATGCTCGAGGTATACATGGACGACATGATCGTCAAATCACACGAGGAGACTGACCATGCTCGACACCTCCGCAAAGTTTTCGAGCAGGCGAGGCAATGCAAAATGAGGTTTAACCCTGAGAAATGCACGTTCGGCGTCTGGGCGGGAAAATTTCTAGGTTTTTACCTCACCGAAAGGGGAATCGAAGCCAATCCCGACAAATGTCGAGCATTCTCAGAGTTCCCGACGCCGAAATCTAAAAAATCCATTCAATCCCTCAACGGAGTGCTCTCCTCGCTCTCTCGCTTCATCGCCAAATCCGCTCAGCACACACTACCTTTCTTTAAACTCCTCCGAAAGGAGGCCATCTTCGAGTGGACCGACGAATGCGAGCAGGCATTGCTCCATCTGAAGAAAGCACTCTCCGAACCCCCGGTCCTGTCACGACCATTGGAGAGGGAGACCTTATACTTGTATCTGTTCGTGGCAACCGAGGTCGTCAACGCCACTCTTATTAGAGAAACCGACGAGGGACAAAAACCCATCTACTTCACGAGCAAAGCACTCCAAGGCCCCGAGATCAGATACCAACAAATTGAAAAAGTTGCGCTAACTCTCATAAACGCCGCGAGAAGATTACGTCATTACTTCCTCGCTCACACGATCAAGGTAAGAACCGATCAACCAATAAAACAACTTCTGGGTCGACCAGACATGGCCGGCAGAATGTTAAAATGGTCGTTGGAACTTTCTGAATTCGACATACAATACGAGAACAGGAAAGCTTTGAAAGCTCAAGCCCTGGCCGACTTTGTCGCAGAAATGACTCACAACCCAAAGCCAACGGACGACGCCCACAAATGGACGATCTTCGTCGATGGCGCCTCCAGCTCGACAGGCAGCGGGGCCGAGATCATCCTCGAAATCAAGGACGGAATCCTGATTGAGGTCTCACTGGCATTAGCCTTCCCAACTTCCAACAACCAAGCCGAATATGAGGCTTTCATCGTCGGTCTGAGATTGGCCTAAGACCTAGGAGCAAAGGAAGTAAAAATATCGACAGACTCCCAGCTCGTGGCATCACAAGTACGGGGATAGTATCAAACCAAGAACGACAGCCTCATCGAATATTTAGCTTTGGTCAAAGAAAGACTCGAAAAATTCGAGAAGTGGGAGGTCCAACACGTGCCCCGCGAACATAACACGCGAGCGGACATCCTATCAAAGCTTGCTAGCATGAGGAAGAAAGGCGGAAACAAATCGGTAATCCAAGAAATCCTTCCTCGGCCCAACACAGAGGAGCCACCTCCTCCGCTCGAAGTTAACGTGATCGGGGACACTCATTACTGGATGACACCCATCTATAACTACCTCACAAAAGGCGAACTCCCCGCAGACCCTAAAGAGGCGGCCACTACTAAACGAAGGGCGTGCTCGTACGTCCTCCTCGAAGGGAAACTCTACCGTAGAGGACTCTCCATCCCGTTACTCAAATGTGTCGAGGAAGAGAAAGTTCCCGACATATTGGGGGAAATGCACCGAGGAATCAACACCCAACATCCCGGCGACGATCGCTCGCACGTAAAGCTCTTCGAGCGGGCTACTATTGGCCGACTATGCAACACGACTCCAAGGAGCACGTCAAAAAATGCGACAAATGTCACCGACACGCCGACATGCACCTCACACCCCCAAACGAACTAAAAACGCTCTCCTCTCCTTGGCCATTCGCATGGTGGGGCATGGACATCCTCGGCCCATTCGTAACTGGATCGTACCAAAACAAATACCTCATTATAGGGGTAGACTATTTCACCAAATGGATCGAAGCAGAAGCACTGGCCAAAATAACAACGCAAAACATCCTCCGATTTTTCAAACGAAATATCCTTGCTCGATTCGGCATACCTCAGGTCCTCATCACAGATAACGGAACGCAATTCACGGATGGAGGATTTCAAGACTTTGTGGCTAGCTTAGGCACTAAATAACACTTCACATCCGTCGAGCACCCTCAAACCAACGGACAAGCGGAGGAAGCCAACAGGGTAATCCTGCGCGGACTGAAGCGCAGACTCGACGAGGCAAAAAGGGCATGCGTCGAGGAGCTACACAACTTCCTATGGGCATACCGCACGTCACCACATTCCACGACCGGGGAAACCCCATTCAGACTAACGTACGCCACCGAAGCAGTCATCCTAGTGGAAATACGAGAACCGACAAGACGCATAAAGGAGCCCCTCAACAAGAAGATGAACGACGAGGCACTTCGAGCCGAGCTGGATCTCGTCGACGTGATCCGCTCCGAAGCAGCTCTTAGGGAAATATCCCTCAAACAAAAAATAGCCTTACGCCACGACGCGAAGGTCATAAAAAGAGAGTTCCAGGTGGGCAGCCTGGTCCTTAGAAGAAACCAAAAAAAACCAAGAGAGGGTAAACTGGCCGCCAACTGGGAAGGCCCCTATCGCGTCCGTGTTAAGACGAGCAACGGGCCTACTACCTGAAAAATCTACAAGGTGAAGAACTCGCTCGACCGTGGAATGCAGAAAAACTTAGACAGTATTATAGCTAAATATGACCCGGGGAGACATGGGAGGTACGACCACGCTCTTCACCACCAAAACTACAGGGAGGATCTACGCTACCCAGGGGCGAACACAACCCTTCCAGCGAACACAACCCTCCCCGACACTGGGCACCTCAAACGAGCCCCAATGTCGATGTACCATGATTGGCAGGTGTTGCACCCCAAAATTTGCCCTCACAAAACAAAACTTTGTGTGCTAAGAGGTTCACAAGGTTCACAAGATTCACAAGAAATCTTATGAGGTTCACAAGGTTCACAAGACATCTTATGAGGTTCACAAGGTTCACAAGACATTTCATGAGGTTCACAAAGTTCACAAATAGTCAGAAAGTTTGACAATTCTCTCAGACAATGCCTCCTCCTAAGCAGGGCATCCAAAACTAGGGTTTTGACTTTAATCAGGCTAAATGGACTTCCAAGACTTCAAGTGAGCTTCATAACATCTTATATGTGTTTAAGAATCCCCATGACAAGTTTCAAGACTTTTCTCAAAGGTTTGCTCAGTCAGATGATCAGATAGGTCAAAATCAGTCAAAGTAGTTAAAAAGTCAAACTGAGGTCAACTGTGGTCAAACCAAAGTCAAACTTCATGATTTTTTTCCAACATCAAGTATATGAAGTAAAATTAATCATTTGATCAAGGGTTGATCATGATTCATCAAGGAGATTTCAGATCATCAAGAATCAGGAGTTTCTAAATTAGGGTTTCCTCAGGAAAAGTCAACTGAACTTTGACCAGCCATAACTTTCACATGCTTCATCAAATTTTTCCCATCAAAAGCTCATTTTTAAGGAAATTGAATTCTCTACAACTTTGTGTCTCACAAGCCAAGCCCAAAAATGCTTCATTTGGAAGGTATGAGCTAAGACATTATAGGTCCTTTTAAAAGTCAACAAAAAGTCAACAACTTCAAAAGAGCATAACTTGAGAATGGTAAAAGATATGGACATGAAACCAATGGGGTTGGTTAGATGACTCTTTAAGCTTTCCAAAAAGTCCAAGAACATCTTCATAGCATTAAAATTGAAGGATTTGTGCCCTTGCAAAGTTGGGAAATTTTTGGGAGGTTTATGAAGCAAATAAGGCCTTAAAACCAATTTCTTCCAAATGGGCTTACAATTTTGTGATCCAAGCTTTAACATGACATCATGCACGACCCAATCCTCATTTATTCAGATTTTTATTATTTTTTATTTTATTTATTTTGATTTTATTCATTTAAAACCATTTTAAATTAAAATAAAATATATAAATCAAATATTTGTGTGAGATATTGTTTCTAGAAAGTCATAAACATGGATTGGATCAGATTGATATGCAATTTATGGTGATTGTCTTAAGATAGAAAGGTTGTATCAAAAAATATTTGAATTTTAAAGCATGATCTTTTTCAATCTTCCATGACCAAAATATCCAAAGGATAGCCCAACTTTTTGACCTAATTCAGTTCACTACATATACACAAACTCATCACAATGCATAGGGGACGAATTGGCAGCCTCAAACCATAATTTCAAACTTCACAAAATCCTTCAAAAAATCAATTTTCGGGTTCAATCCTAGAAGAGGTTTCAAGGTATTTTAAGAACATCACAAGCTTCCTTAAGCTTCCCTGAATCGAAACCAATACTCACATGCCTCTGAACCATGTCATAATGCATAACCCGAAGCATATTTGTTCTTAAAATATTTTTCTTCGATTCATTGAATTTGCTTGTTTATAATGAATTTTGGATATGTATTAATGTGTGTTGTTGTCCATAGATGGTTTCTGGATTGTTTGGTGAAGAACTATGGCCGAATCGTGAAAACACCATAGCTAGGGTTTTAAGCTCCAAATTGGGATTCTGTGATTTACCTAATTTAAATGGATTCTAATGACATGGTCTTGTTGTATGAGTCATGAGGATCTCATTGATGTAATTAATTTGAGGAAATTGTGCTTGTTGTATGGTATTTGATATTTGCAGGATTCATTGGCAAGAAAAATCGCAGGTAAAGTCAAAACAAAATTCGCAGCAAAATTCGTATATCCAGAGGAAGAAGATGAAGCTCTTGGCGCGCAGGCTGGAATTCAAATTTTGCTTTAATATTTTATTGTATTGTTTGTAATTTATTTCACAGATGCATGCCTGGCCCAGTGGTAATGGCTGCGCGTATTATGGTTCAAGACCTGGGTTCGATTCTTGGAGGCAGCATTCTTTTTATTTGATTTTCACATTTATTCACATAACTTGATATATTATTAATTGTTGTGGTTATCTAACAGATGCGCCCTTCTAGCTGGATGGTTGGAGTGTGTGTTTGTTTGGTTGAGGGTCCTGGGTTCGAATCCCCCCAGGCCCTTTTGGTATTATTTTTGCTTTTTGTTGTGATTTTTCCAGGTTTTGAAACAAAACAACATGGTTCTCATTCTATATCACATGCGTGTGCTGGCAAGAGTGGTTTTGGTGTTGAGTATGGAGGTAAGGGACCTGGGTTCAAATCCCAGGTCCTTTCTTTTTTGATCAATTTTCCATGTTTTCTTATTTTAATTTATTTTATTATATTATTTCTATTTTATTTAAATTAGTAAATATAATTTATAAATACTATTAAAATACTTTTATTCATATCCTTAAAATATCATAATTTCTTTTCTAAAAATATTTTTTTCTGTATATTTATAATATGTATATATATATATATATATATATATATATATATATATATATATATATATATATATATATATATATATATATATATATATATATATATATATATATATATATATATATATATATATATAATTTGTAAATAAATTGATTTAATTTGTAGATAAATAAGTAAAACCCTAATATTTTCATAAACCCTAATTTATTTTGATTAACACTAATAATATTTCATAAACCCTAATTATTTTATATAAATGTTAATTATGTCCATTTATTTTTATAATTTGTTTATATTATTATTATTATGCATGGTTTTATATAAATAATGTAAATAGTTTAATTAATTAATTAACCTTAATATATTTTTCTAAATAACTAAACTCAATTTTATTTTATGAATATAATTCATTATTTTATGCTTAGTTAATAATAATTAGATATTTTTAATATGTATATAAAATTAAAATAATTAGACTATTAGACATATTTTGTTAATATATAATATTTATCATTTATTTCTATTATTAATTAAAAACTTTAAAAATAATTATTCATTTAAAATTGAACTTTAATTTATTATTTATGCTAATTCTTTCATCTTATTCTTATTTATTTTATTACTACTAACCCCTTTTATTTATTTATTTATCTATTATGTGATTATTTATTATTATTATTACTAACCCATTTAATTATTTATTTATTTACTTATTTTAATTATTATTATGTAATTGTACCATTTATGTAATAGTTGTAGTAATTTTTATTATTTATTTTTAAATGCCATGGTTAGTAAAATAGGGAGTGTAAAACATGTTTGTATGTAAACTTGAATTTAGATCATTAAAACTTAAAGATAAATATCTGAATTGGTACACTCACACACGTAAGTCGATCTTGGATCGCCATCTCACTTCTTAAGGGTTACCTCTCAAGTTGCCTAAATAAAAGGTCAAGTAAGGTGTAAAGCAAAGTCCCTTCTCTCATATCATCTAGTCCCTTAACAGATAAAAAGATCAAGTCCCTTCGTGGTTGCCTTTGTAATGATCTTGTCCCTTTCGAATAAAGATGATATGTCCCTTCGAATTGCTTATACACCTTACAGTTGCCTAAATAACAGTTGTCCCTTCACTTGTCCCTCACACATCCAAGGTAATGACTAGCTATTCTTTAATAATAGGGATAGTCTTACCATTTAAAGGGTATTTAAGAACAGAAAAGACTTAACTTAGGGTAGGTTCCTCTTAGGTACTTGCTCACTTTTCAAAAACATTTCAAACACTTCACATTTTGTTCAAACAAATTTTCAAAACAAAGACTTTATATATATCCGTACATGGATCATTATAAAGTACTTAAAGGAAATTTTATTCACACACTTCACATTTCAAAAACATTTTAAAGTGAGCTAAGTAACTAAGAGCCCATGGATAACCATGGATGTAAAGGGTGCTAACACCTTCCCTTTACATAACTTACCCCCCGAACCCAAAAATCTTTAAAAGGTCGTTCCTGTTCTTTTATGCCTTTCCTTTGGATAAAATAAAAGTCGGTGGCGACTCTTGCTATCCGCAACATTTAACTAAAGTCAGTTCTCCCACCGTGTTACAGAACTGGCGACTCTGCTGGGGATTTAATAAAAGAGGGGTACCCTTAGGAATTAGATCACTTTAAAATTGTTTGCCTTGTTTGCTTTATACTTATCTGCCGGGTGCTCTTATGTGTGAAAGATCCTAACCCGGATCTAGTGTACCTTAGGTAAATGGCAATAGACCAAGGAAACTGTATGGCGTATACCGATATGGTTGATCTGATGGCCATAGTTAGTGTGGCTTCTTGGTTGGTGCTTATGTTCCTTAAGTCAAGTTGAGGATAATATGAGGCTGCCATATGTTGTCAATACACTAACTGACTTTTAAAACCCTAGTCATCCCATCTTGGCCTTTAGAAAAGTAGTGAGATAACCGGCTTTGGTGCAGACTGAAGTAGGTTGATACTTGATGCTACATTCATTGAGATTCTAAACTTGGAGGGTTTTGGTTGGCAAGTAAGTTGCCTACTGAACAACCACCCTTGTGAAGGATCAATGATATTGAGATCCCTTAGAACCTGGTTACTTTATAGGACAGGATGAACCATCTAAACTTCAGGGGAGGGTACTTACCTTTGAACCTCATACAAGCCTTTAAACCTAGGGCTATGGTGTGACTTGTTTGTGTGTGCCACATGTTTGTGATTGAGCATAAAATCATAGCATCATCATGCATCATAAGCATAGCATTTTCACTAACCATTTCAAGGGCCAAAGGATTCATCTTTGTTCTTTGTTGCAGGTCATGGCTTCCACTCGTAGAAACACTATCAGGATCAACTTTGTAGGCATACCTCCTAAGCTTAAGGAGTTGGTTTCTCAAGTGTCTGAAAACTCCCAGTTCATCAAGAGACATGGTCACCTACTGGATCTAGTCACTTCAGGGTTCAATGAAGACATGATGAGTGTCCTGTTTCAGTTCTTTGATCCTAAGCACCATTGCTTCACATTCCCCGACTATCAGCTGGTTCCTACAATGGAAGAGTTCTCCAAACTTCTGGGTATACCTGTTCTTGATCAAAGACCATTCACAGGCTTGGAAAAAGAGCCTAAACCTGAGGTTATTGCTCAAGCTCTACATCTGAAGAAATCAAACATTGTTCTAGAAACGAGAAGCGGAGTTAAGGGTATTCTTGCTAAGGTATTAATGGAAAAAGCTCAAGTGTTCTTGAAGGCTATAAGCTATGATGCTTTTGAGGAGATCTTAGCCTTTCTGATTTATGGCTTAGTATTGTTCCCCAATCCAGATCAGTACATAGACATTCACGCCATCAACATATTCCTGAGCCACAATCCAGTGCCTACATTACTTGGGGATATTCTGCATTCTCTTCACACTCGTACTACGAAGGCACGAGGAACTCTGATGTGTTGCATACCTTTGCTATCTAGGTGGTTTATTTCTCACCTTCCTCGCTCAGTGATGAAGAATGAACAAGGGTTTAGGTGGTCCAAGAGGATTATGTCACTCTCTCATTCAGATATTCATTGGTGCTCCAGATCTATGGAGAATGTTACTATCATTGACCGTTGTGGGGAGTTTCCTAATATGCCACTTCTGGGCATAAGAGGAGGCATTACTTACAACCCTTCTTTAGCTTTACGTCAGTTTGGTTACGCTCGGAGTGATGGTCCACATGACATGTTGATTCAGGGTATTGTGTTTGACTACGACAACGATCTTCAAGGTTACCGTCAAAGGTTCATACGAGCATGGGGAAAAGTGAACAAGGTTAACAACAAGACTCTGGAGCCCAAGTACATTATTCCTATGGAAGCTTACCTCAGATGGGTGCGATCTCGTGCTCAGACTCTTATGATGCCATATCCTGCCATCCTGCCAGTTACTATGGAGCCTGTTACTGAAGGGGATACTTCTTATACCATCCTTTACCCAGACATGCCCACTGACATGGAAGACAGGCAGAGGTCCTGGATCCAATTGAAGGAGCAAAGGGATACTTTCGAGGCTCATTACAAAGCAAGTCAAGAAAGAATCCTGGAGCTAACAAAACAACTTCACGAGGAGCGAAATCTCAACTCATACCTCAACACAAAGAGGAAACGTCCATGGGAGACTTAAAACCCCATCTTTTGTATTTATTTCATTTCATTTTGTAAGCCCAAGGGGCAAACAAATTTATTACTAATAAAAGTTTACTTTTTTGGTTGTTTAAGCAAATTTAAATCCTGCGGTCCTTGAAAACATTGCATACGCATTCACATATCATATCATTGCATCACAGGTTTATTGTGCACAGGTTTCTTATCTTCTCGCTGTTTATTTCAGCAATGGCTCTTGAACAAACAGTCAAGGATCTCCAGGCACAAAATGCACAGTTCCAAGAGCTGATCCTGAACTTGTCAAAGGGGCAGGATGAATTGAAGACACTGCTGGCCAAGAAGACTAAGAAGACTAGAAGGTCAGGAGGCCTAATCAACATGGGAAGAAGGTTCAGAGGTCCTGTCAAGACCAAGGAACAGGTCGAAGATTATGAGTCTGAAGAGTCTGAGAAAGAGGGAGGCAGTCTCCATAATACAATGGGGGACTCTGATTCTGAAGCTAACTACTATCATGAGCCTAATGAAGATAAGTTCAAGATGCTGGTGGATAGAATGGATGCTATGGAATTGCAAAAGTCTTCTGGGCTGGATTTTGAAGACCTGAGTTTGATATCTGGGGTGTTCATTGTAACACGGTGGGAGAACTGACTTTAGTTATGTTGCGGATAGCAAGAGTCGCCACCGACTTTTATTTTATCCAAAGGAAAGTTATAAAAGAACAGGAAAGACCTTTTAAAAGATTTTTGGGTCCGGGGGGTAGGTTATGTAAAGGGAAGGTGTTAGCACCCTTTACATCCATGGTTATCCATGGGCTCTTAGTTACTTAGCTTACTTTAAAATATTTTTAAAATGTGAAGTGTATGAATAAAAATTTTCTTAAGAGTTTTATAATGATCCATGTACGGATGCGTAAAACCTTTGTTTTGAAAATTGTTTGAAATGTGTGAAGTGTTTGAAATGTTTTTGAAAAAGTGAGCAAGTATCTAAGAGGAACCTACCCTAAGTTTAAGTCTTTTCTGTTCCTAAATCCTTTAAGTGGTAAGACTATCCCTATTATTAAGGAATAGGTAGTCATTACCTTGGATGTGTGAGGGACAAGTGAAAGGCCATCTGTTATTTAGGCAACTGTGGGGTGTATAAGCAATTTTGAAGGGACTTATCATCTTTATTCGAAAGGGACAAGATCATTACGAAGGCAACATTCGAAGGGACTTGATCTTTTATTTGTTAAGGGACTAGATGATGTGAATTTGAGGGACTTTTGCTTTATACACCCTACTTGACCTTTTTGTAATAGGCAACATGAGAGGTATCCCTAAGGAAGTGAGATGGCGATCAAAGATCGACTTACGTGTGTGAGTGTACAATTTTAATATTTATCTTTAAATTAAATGAGCTAAGTTAATTTTAAACTACAAACATGTTTTTGTACTCCCTATTTACTAAGCATAGCATAAAATATAAATAATAAACGTTATTACTAAATATTACACCAAGGAACAATTACATAATAATAATAAAGCAAAATTAAATATAATAAACAAAAATAAATAATAATAATAATTGGGTTAGTAGAAAATAATAATAATAATAAAAAAAATACCAAATTAAATGGGGTTAGTAATAAATAAATATCATAAGAATATAATTAATAATAATAATGAAATAAACAAGAATATTATAATAATTAAAAGATCAAATTTTTATATAAACAATTATTTAAGATTAATAAGAAAACATGAGCAATTATACTAATTATTATAAAATTTTAAGTTATATGTAAATTATAAAATTAAATTAATTATGAACATATTATGAAAATAGAATTATAATTATAAAATTAATCTAGCAATTTTCAACTATTTCTAAACATATATTAACAATTATTTACATGCAAAATTAAAAATATAAACAATTTAAAGAATATTTACATATTATAATTAAATAGTCATATTATTATATTTACAAAAAAAAAATTATTTTAACAAGTTTTAATTACTTTTAAGCTTATATTGAAAATTATTTCTATAAGAATTAAGTTATTATATAATATACATATATGATTAAATGATAAATTAAAAATTAAAATTATAATAGAATTAAATGTCAAATAGAAAAAAAATATTTTTGGATTCTAGAAAATTAGGGTTGATATATTTTTTAACCTAAATACAACTAATTTATTTATACAAATCACATAATATATAATAAAATAGTTTTAATAATAAAGTTTTAATTTTTGAAAATACAAGTTTAGAATTTATTTACAAGAAATAATATACATTTTATTTTTTTAACATTTTTTAATTTACTAAATTAATTAAACAAACATAAACAAGAATTAAATAAAACAAGAAGAAAAAAGGATAAAAAACTTACCTGGGGCTGGGATTCGAACCCAGGCCCTAGGCTTTGAAATCTCAAGACCAACAGCATCACCACCAGGCCAAGCGCGCGCTGGCGTTAGAATCTGGAGTCTAACTCCTTTTGTTATTAACCTGCGAAAAATCCAAAAAAAACAAACAAAACAAAATGGCCTGGGGGATTCGAACCCAGGACCATCCATACAACATACACGCGCAATCACCAACTGAGCCAGCCAACCAATTCTGATAAAATTCAAACCATATAAAATAAAATATTATAACGAATTTTAAAATTAGAATTTGGCGCGCTGGGGATCATCTTCAACCTTGGGATTTCGCAGGTTTTCCTGCGAAATTTGCTGGGAAATTTCCTGCGATTTCTCTTGCGCTTTTGAACCTGCGAATTCCATACATCATCATACAAGTACAATTTCATCAAATTAATTACACCAACATGATCCAAACAGTTCATTGAGTTGATTTATGGTCTCAAAATTCATTTATAGTTGTTAGATTATGAAACCCTAATTCGATAGGTATGAACCCTAAAATGGTGTTTCACGAATTGGCCACTAAATCATCAATCCAATTGCCCAGAATCCATCCCTGCACTCATCTAAACACAAATCAATAGTCAAACTTGATTAATATTATGTGAAAATGCAAGAACAAAAAAAATCGAAAGTGAACAAGAAACGATTCGGATTTCTTAATGTATCATGCTATGATGCAATGTAGTGAATGGTTTCGATTCAAGGATGTCCAGGGAAGCTTGTGATGTTCTCAAAATACCTTGAAACCTCCTCTAAAGTGGAAACCGAAAATTCACTTTTTGAAGGATTTTTGCAATTTGAAACTTACACTTTTAGGCAGAAAATTTGTGTCCTTGTGCATTAGGTTATGATGTATATTTATAATGGAATGAATCTAGGTCAGAAAAGTGGATTGTTGTGTGAAGAAATTGATTGAAAAAGATTGAAAAAGATCAAGCTTTAAACTTCAAATATTTGAGAATTAATCCTTTCTATTTCAAGCCAATTACCATGATTCTCATACCAATTTGATTCAAATCACTTTTATGAATTTCTAGAAACAAAATCTCATTTAAATATTTGACTTTTCTATTTTATTTTAATTTAAAATGATTTTAAATGAATTAAATCAAAATAAATAAAATAAAATAATGAAAAAATCTGAATATTTGATGGTTGGGTCGTGCATGAGGTATTGGCATGGATTGGGTCATCATATGGCAAGCCCATTTAGAAAGAATTGGTTTTAAACCTCCATTTTCTTCATAAACCAACCAAAAATTTCCCAACTTTGCAAGGGCACAAATCCTTCATTTTTAATGCTATGAGGGTGTTCTTGGACATTTTGGAAATCTTGAAGAGTCCTCTAACCAACCCCACTGGTTTCATGTCCATATCATTTACCATTCTCAAGTTATGCCCTTTTGAAGTTGTTGACTTTTTGTTGACTTTCAAAAGGACCTATAATGTCTTAGCTCATACCTTCCAAATGAAGCATTTTTGGGCTTGGCTTGTGAGACACAAAGTTGTAGAGAATTCAATTTCCTTCAAAATGAGCTTTGGATGGAGAATTGGTGATGAAGCATGTGAAAGTTATGGCTGGTCAAAGTTCAGTTGACTTTTCCTGAGAAAACCCTAATTTAGAAACTCCTGATTCTTGATGATCTGAAATCTCCTTGATGAATCATGATCAACCCTTGATCAAATGATGAATTTTACTTCATATACTTGATGTTGGCAAAAAATCATGAAGTTTGACTTTGGTTTGACCACAGTTGACCTCTGTTTGACTTTTTAACTGCTTTGACTGATTTTGACTTATCTGATCATCTGACTGAGCAATTCTTTGAGAAAAGTCTTGAAACTTGTCATGGGGATTATTAGACACATATAAGATGTTATGAGACTCACTTGAAGCCTTGGAAGTCCATTTAGCCTGATTAAAGTCAAAACCCTAGTTTTGGATGCACTGCTTAGGAGGATGCATTGTCTGAGGGAATTATCAAACTTCTGACCAATTGTGAATCTTGTGAACCTTGTGAACCATCATAAGATGTCTTGTGAACCTTGTGAACCTCATGGGAGGTCTTGTGAACCTTTTGAACCTCATAAAGTGTCTTGTAGACTTCATGAACCTCATGAAAGGTCTTGTAAGTATTGTGAACCTTGTGAACCTCATAAAGTGTCTTGTAGACTTCATGAACCTCATGAAAAATCTTGTAAGTATTGTGAGCCATGTGAACCTCATAAAGTGTCTTGTAAACTTCATGAACCTCATGAAAGGTCTTGTGAACCTTCTTAGCACACAAAGTCTTGTATTGTGAGGGCAAATTTTGGGGTGCAACATTCATACCCATTGGTTTCAAGGTTCCTACCTTCGTAGTTTATGATGGTGTCTCTTGTCCCAAGCTGCATCTGAGATCTTATGTCCGGAGAATCCAACCCCATACTGCTGATAAGAAGTTGTGGATCCATTTCTTCCAAGAGAGCTTATCTGGAGCTCAATTGGAATGGTACTATCAGTTGGAGAGTGTCAACATCCGTGATTGGAATGATCTTGCTGAAGCCTTTTATAAACAATACCAATACAATGTTGATCTAGCCCCAACCCGCATGCAACTACAAAGTATGTCTATGGGTGCTAAAGAAAATTTCAAGGAGTATGCCCAGAAGTGGAGAGATTTGGCTGGAAGAGTGCAACCCCCTCTAACTGACAGGGAGTTAGTTGATATGTTCATGTGCACGTTGAATGGTCCCTTTTACAGTCATCTCATTGGAAGCTCATCATCTGGATTCACTGAGTTGATAATGACAGGAGAACGCGTAGAAAGTGGTATAAAGAGTGGCAAGATCCAAGTGGGTGCTTCTTCATCCAATGCTACAAAGAAGCCCCCTAGTGGGAAGAAAGAGTCAAATGCTGTTTATGGTCAACCTGATCGTAATAGGAGGCATCAATCTGTGAGTGCAGTTCATATTTCCAATCCAACTCCTACCACACCAGAGCCACCACAGGGAAATCAACAGAGACCTAGAAGACAATTCACTAAGCTCAACATGTCACTGGCCCAAGCCTTGCAACACTTGTTGAAGGGTGAACTTATCACTTTGAGGGATCCTCCTCAGAATCCCAATGTTACCTCTCCCAGGCACAATCCTAACGCACGATGTGCATATCATTCAAATTGTCAGGGACATGATACCAATAGTTGCTGGGTATTGAAGAATAAAATTCAGGATATGATTGATGCTGGAGAGATTGAGTTTGACCCTCCGGGTACTCCAAATGTGATTACTGCTCCCATGACAAATCATAAGAAGACTGTCAATGCCATTGATGAAGTTTCACATATTTCCTCAGTTGCAGAGTTGACTACACCATTGTCTGTTATTAAGAAGAAGTTGGTACAAGCTGGGTTCTTTCCAAGTTGTCGTGAAGATTGTTTATATTGTGCCTATAAGCCGGATAGCTGCTGGAGGTTGAAGGACGGAATTCAACGCCTCATGAATAATTATACCATAGTGTTTGAGAGGACACCACCTTCTGTGGAAAGTATGGTTGATCATATAACTAAAGGTGTGAAAGTTGAAGAGGTGGATATGGTTGATAAAATGCCGGTGAGGATTACTTCCAAGGGTCCTGTTAAAATCACTCATAAGGGTCCAATTAAGATTACTGCTGAAGGCCCTGTGAAGATTGTTGCTGAAGCTAGAGTGGCTCCTATGATCATTACCACTCCTGGTCCTATTCCATATACTTCTGATAAAGCCGTGCCTTGGCATTATGGTTCCGATGTTTATATCCATGGTGTTAAGCAGGAACCCTTAGCTGATACACCTGTTGTTGATGGAAATCTTGATATTGATAATATTGCTGGATCTAGTAAGATCACACGAAGTGGAAGAGTTTTCTCTTCTCCGGCTGCTTCCAAGAATACAGTTACCCCAGTTACTACCTCTACTACTGATGCCCGGGGCAAGGGTCCTGTTATTGAACCTGTGCAAACTGATGTGCCAGCTGCTGATGACCTGTCTAAGCAGATGGAAGAAGTATTGAAGATCATTCGCAAGAGTGATTATGACATTGTTGATCAATTGGGGCATACTCCCTCCAAGATTTCCATGTTGTCTTTATTGTTGTGTTCTGAGGCTCATGCCAAAGCCTTGATTAAATTTTTGAAGACTGCTCATGTACCAAATGAGATTTCTGTAGATCAGTTTGAAAATTGTGTTGCACACTTGACCTATGATAATGGGTTAGGTTTCTCCGATGCTGATTTGACTCCTGCCAAAAGGGACCATAACAGGGCTCTACATATCTCCATTGAATGTAGGGGCATTACTCTGTCACATGTATTAATAGACAATGGTTCTTCGCTGAATGTGTTACCCAAAGAAGTGCTGAATAAGCTTAGTCCTGAAGATGCTGTGTTGAAGCCCAGTAATATAGTGGTGAAGGCTTTTGATGGCTCGAGAAGAGTGATGCATGGAGAAATTGATCTCCCAATCAAAGTAGGTTCTCAGGTCTTCAATGCTACCTTTTAAGTAATGGATATTCGTCCGTCGTATTCTTGTTTGCTTGGGCGTCCCTGGATCCATGGGGCAGGTGCTGTAACCTCCACCTTACATCAGAAGTTGAGATATCCAGTAGAAGGAAAAGTTGTCACTGTTTATGGAGAGGAAGGATATATAGTTAGCCATGTGAACACCTTTAAATATCTTGAAGTGGAAGGTGAATATGTTGAAACTCCATGTCAGACGTTTGAAGTAGTTCCTTGGGTTGTTAATAATTATGAAGCTCCTCCTGTTGTCAAGAAAGTTCCTGTGGTCACCAGAGTACCTCCAACAATGGCCTCCCTCAAAGATGCTATAGCTGTGGTGGATGAAGGTGGTTGTACTATTTGGGGTCAGCTTCCTGACATTCCTTACAAGTCTGACAAATTTGGTTTGGGTTTCACTGCAGAGTCCCAGAAGGCTGTTCGTCGTACTCGTGCTGTTCGTATCACCAATCAGGGGATTATGAAGAATCAGATCAATGTTGTGGGTGACTGTGATGAAGACTACAATTTGGATGCTTGGATATTTCCTACTGTGGGTGCTGGGCTCAATAATTGGAAAGCTGAAGATGTTATTCCTATCTCCTTTAGTCAGGAGTAAATACTATTACTGTGTTGTTATTTCTTAAGTTTGTAATTTCTGAACAATTGAACTCTTAAGCCTTGTGCCTTACCCGGGGTACAATGGTATGCTTGTTTCGGGATGTCATTTCATTTGCATACTTCATTCAATAAAAATCAGTGGACGTTTCGTTTTCGTAAATATTGTGTTCCTTGTCTTTCTTTTCTTTTATTTTTGTTTTATCAGCTATATGTTCTTACACACACCCACATCACTAAAATGCAGATCCTCATCCACTCTGGATCCTGTTGATAACAGTTTTACTATTGCCAATTATAATTTCGAGAATCCGATCTATCAAGCTGAAGATGGAAAGGAGGACGATTGTGAAGTACCTGTAGAGCTTGCTAGGTTGTTACAACAAGAAGAGAAAGCTATACAGCCACATAAAGAGCCAATCGAAGTTGTGAATTTGGGAACTGAAGAAAACAGGAAAGAAGTCAAGATAGGGGCTGAATTAGAGGATAATGTCAAGAGCAGGCTGATTCAGATGTTACATGATTATGTGGAGATCTTTGCTTGGTCCTATGAAGATATGCCAGGGTTGGATATAGACATTGTGGTTCATCGTTTACCAGTAAAAGAAGATTGTTGTCCAAAGAAGCAGAAGGGTCGTCGCATGCGTCCTGAAATGTCAGAGAAGATTAAGGCAGAGGTAATGAAACAGTTTGATGCAGGGTTCTTAGCTGTGACTTCTTATCCTCAGTGGGTTGCAAATGTGGTACCGGTACCTAAGAAAGATGGTAAGGTACGTATGTGTGTAGACTACAGGGATTTGAATAAGGCCAGCCCCTGTAATACCTCAAAATTTGCCCTCCTATTTATTCTCTCTATTGGCTTATGCTTCGTGTTCATCTGCATTTCTCATCAGTTCATTAACAGCATACTAGTGCATTTCATTGTTTCATAAGGCATGTGTTCGAAGCATTTCCTTGTGATGTGGATTGTCCTGTTCATAGGGGATATATTTGGTTATTGCATTCAAGTCCAAGACAAAGGTTGAATACATATCATCAGGGGAATGTTCCTATTCAAAAGATCGCCAAGTTCTAGAATCCTTCCTATTCAGAGGATCCATAAAAATGCTAAATCGGGATATTGTCGATGTGACTAAAGGTTTACTTCTTTTTATTATGGGTGGCTGCTCCCTTTATCGGATTATGATAGTGGAATGTGGAATTAGTATCCTGATGTAAGAAATCCTTAACGTCACTGTTCGCCCATGTGAGTGACCCAGGGTTTTGGGTTGCAAAGAAAGTCATCAATTTTCATGGTTGTTTTGTTGTTGATTTGAGTTGAGAACTGAGGTTGGAGGGTAGTTAGAGATATAAGTGTGGTGCATTAAAATCTATTCATATTCACTATCCAAAGCCAGTCAAGCGCAATGGAATGTCATTCGGATCCGTTATTTGGCTTGCTCACAAATTTAAACATCATTCGCCATGTTATAAGACCAGGTCCCAATTTCATTTAATTGTTCAATTCCCTAAGGTCCATTAAACCAAACATTTTTGTTTTATTTAAGTCCCAATTTCTATTCACATCCAAATGTCAATTTTACCCAAATTCATTCCATTCTTTGCTTACCTTTTGAATCTTATTAATACCATGTTTTGATCCTTAATCAATTATTTTTTTAGCCATGGTCTTGTTACAAATTGGATATTCGTTTCTAGCCCATGTTCATTTCTACCATCCCATATTCATTTCCCATATTCATATCATTTCTAGCCTATGTTCACAACAAGAAAAGGAAAATAGCCTCTAATGTCAACTTCTACAAGAGGAAACCAAGGTTATGCACATGGTAGATCAAGCTTGCAGCGCTCTCTCGGGAGAAGGCCTTTATGATGGTCTGGGTTGGATTGTCCAGCGAGTAACTGGCAAAGCATGAGGTTGGGTTGCTGGAAACTAAGGATGACATTTATTTTAATGAACCATATTGTTGTGATAAGTGATAAAATATATGTGTCATTTATATTTCAAAAGAATCAAGGCAAGCTAGTGTATAAGTATCATTTGCTGTACAGAGAAAAGCTTATTCAATAATTTATGAAGTTACACATATTATCCCAAATTGTTACAAAAAGAAGCCTCTGTAGTCAATAAAAAGTTACAAATGCAATTACAAAAAACAGCATTGCCGTATGCAGGTCTGTTGTAACGTTGTTCATCTCAATCATAGTAACGACATCGTCAGGCTACGCGAACAATGGGCAGCCGTTGAGATCCAAGCTGCTTTTCACAGAAGTTTGATGAGGGGGTCCAGCGACACCAGAGAAATCGGAAAGTCCTGTTCAGCGGCAATATATCAGAGAATCAGATAGATGAGCAATCATGGAATAGAGTAAGATCACTGATAAGATCATATAGCAGGAGTGATAGCTGCGTCGCCATGTTTTATTCTGAGTTTGAACCTGCATATGCACATAAGTTGAAGTTCAGGAAAGAAGCTGAAGATGCATAATAGAAATCACAAAGTTGATGACAGGATTGAAAAAAAAAGGTAAAAAAAAAACTGAATAACTAATTGAATTCCAGCAAGCTTGTTTAACAGAATCTCATATCAAAGCCTAACAGAATCATAATTGATTCTAACTGTCTCTAACCACCTAGCCATTCATAACTAACTACTCAAAACCAACAAAAACTCAAAACAGAAAATCAAATAATTGGACTAACTGATTTCATAACAAACTTACAACTGATTCCATCTAGAAGCTTCATTTGAGTCTTCACAAAGCTACACCTGGGATCATCTATAAATCAGTGTCAGCTTCTTCAGACCAGGGTTGAACATCACACAGTACCCTTCACCATTCTTCTCCTCTTCCAATCTTCTCACAGCTTTTTCTTCTCCAAGCATTCTTTCCCAAATTCACCCTTTATCCTCAATCAATTTTCACAGTCCCCTTCTTCAATTTTCTTCTTCGAGTTTGCAAGCTTTTGAGCTTCTGTCCTGCTTCAAACTTCCACTCCTTAATCAGTATCAATCATCCTTCACCGAATTGAATTCATCAGCATCAAAGAATCGTGAGTTCTTCGCCTTCAACAACCGCATCAGTAGCCTACAACGAACCCGAAGAATTACATCGCACATCCAGAGAACCATTCAGAATTGCGAAACAAGAACAAGGAAAGAGGGAAATGGATTCAAACCATACCTGAGCATTGCTTGATATCGTTCGGAAGTCTTCTTCACCACATAGCGTCAAATACCGTCAGCGTCGTCGGCTTTGTGACTCCAACATCAACGTCTTCGTCGCAACGATCTTGTAACTGAAGCATCATCCTTTCGATATCGGCTACACACTTTCGAACTACCAGGTACGAATTTGGACTCTCCTTAGGCTTAATGGTTTACTGCGCGTTCGCAACTTATGAGATCGATTTTCCCGGTTGGGGTTTGAGAAGAAGATTAGTTAGTGTTAGGATGAGAAAGGAGAGATTGGTTTAGCTAGGGTTGGTGAAGGCGTAGGGTGGTGATGGACGTGTTGAGGGATGATGACGAAGAAGAAGAAGAGGGAGGTTATGGGGGTCAGCGGCGGCGCGAATAAGAGAAGAAGAGGGGTTTGGGATTTTAGGGTTTGTGTTTTGAATTTGTGTTGTCATATATTCATGTTATATTAATCTGAAGGATAAAAGAAATAGTTAATTATTCATTAATTTATAAGTTAACCCCATTTAATTCATCATTATAATAATTAAGATTTTAAAGAATATTATATTAGGTTAATTCTTTTTAGTTTAATTTAAGATTTTGGAAAATATCAATTCACAAGATTAATAGAATTTTACTCTTTTTTTTTTAATTAAGACTTTAGGAAATTTTAATCATAAGTTGTTTAATTTCATTTTCTTAAGTCAAGACATTAAATTCATATAAAACTATTAGTTAATTCATTTTTTCTTTTAGAATAAAGGTAATTCATTTCTAATAAAATTATAATTCTAATTAAGATTTTAGAAAAAATATCTTAATAAATTTTAGTTAAAATATTAAGTTGATAATCATAAAAATAGTTTAATATTGGTTTTAATTAAGATTTTAGGAAAAATATTATATTAAACTATAGTTTAATTCAAATTTTAGGAGAAACATTATAATAGGATTAGGTAGTTCTTTTGCTTAATTTAAGTTTTTTTAAGAAATATTATAATAAATTTAGCTTAATTCTTTTTTTTAAAGTCATTAGAAAGTGTTATATAAGTTTAGTTTAATTCTATTTTCTTAATTAAGTTTTTAGAAAATATTAGTTTAATATTTTTTTTTTAATTAAGAGTTTTATAAAAGAAATATAATAAGTTTAGCTTAATTCTCTTTTTTTAATTAAGACATTAGAAAGTGTTATATAGGTTTAGTTTAATATTGGTTTAAATTAAGATTTTAGGAAATTTTAATCATAAGTTAGGTTAATTCTTTGTCTTAAGTTAAAATATTAGCTTAATTGATATAATTATAAGTTTAGAATTAAATTCATTTTCTAAGATTAAGAGTTTAATTCATATTTTAGATCAAAGGTTTAATTCATTTTTAATAAGATTATAGTTTAATTAAGTTTTTTTTAGAAAATATATTAGTAAGTATTTTCTCTCATTTTCTTTAATTAAGTTTTTTTAGAAAATATATTAGTTAGTATATTTCATTTTTCTTTAAATTAAGATTGTTAGAAAATATTAAGTTTAGTTTAATTCTTTTTCTTTAATTAAGATTTTGGAAAAAATATTATAATAGGATTAGTTTACTTCATTTTTGCTTAAATCAAGACTATTAGAACTTAAATTAAGATTTTAATTTGAACATTATCATAAGACTATTATTTAGAAGCATTTATCATAAGATTATTATTTAGAAGCATTTATCATAAGATTATTATTTAGAAGCATTTATCATAAGAGTATTATTTAGTTTATAATCATAAGTTTAGAATTTAATTCATTTTCTAAGATTAAAAATTTATAAAAAAAATATTATTATTAGATTAAGGTTTAATTCACAAGATTATTAGAAATAATTCAATAAAAAAATAATCTTAAGCTAAGGTTTTAGGAAAAATATTATCTTAAGATTAGTCCATTTCATTTTTAAGTTAATTAAAAAAATATGTTTAATTCCTAAAATATGTTTAAAAAATATGGTTAATTAATAAATATTGTTATCAACACCCCTGCTTCCAGGCCCATTAGAAAAACAACCATAAAGAACTACTTCCAGCACCTCCCTGGTTCTAACGAAAATGGGCTCAAGTCCATTGCTCTTCACACTCCCTCTGTTAGGCCCATGGAAAATAATAACCAGAAAAATAACTAAATATCCCCCTGCATAATTTCCTTAGATTTTTATTTTGTTTTAATCATAGTTTAAAATTAATCCAATAAAAAATAATAAAAATCATTAGAAAATTCCCCAAAAAATTAAGAAGCTTAATAAGTCATTTTAGAAAGTTGGGATATTTTTATTTTCTGAAATTTGATTATTTTTGATTAAATTCTGAATTTTTCTTTTAATTGGCTTTATTGAATTTCTTTTATTTATGCTGGATTTTGTTTATTTTATTTAAGTAACTTCCAGCAACCTTTTTGAGCCATTCTTTTTTCTGTAATTAAAGGGCTCATAATAGTTCTTAGGATATTTTTTATGGAATTTTTAGGAGCTTTTATCTTATGTTTTAGTGATATAATCCTTAGGAAATAGTAATTAATTCTTAGCTGGAAATAATTAATTGCTAGGCATAGAAAAATAGGATTTTTTAGGATCCCTCTTAATACCATATTTTATATAGTGTTAGGATCCCATAGTTTAATTTTCACAATTTTTTTAGAAGTTTTAGTATTTTTGTTAGAATATTAGTTTAGGCTTAGTTACACATAGTTCCCATTAGTTTAGGCCATTAAGAAATATAATATAGTCAATACAAAAAAATAATAATAGTATGGATTAGATTTAGCATTTAAATTTAATATTAGACTTAGGTTTAGTTTAATTTGATTTTTTAGAATGAGGCTTAGCTTAGATTTAGTACTTAGGCTTAAAATTCATTTTCATTTAGAATTAGAATAAATAAAATAAGACTATTTATTATTCATGCCTTTAAGGCATTTTTAGAATGTTATTTCTCATATTTGATTTTATTGTTTTGCTTCATTTGATTTCACAACTTTAATAGGTTTCCCCATTGTCCTTAGAATCAACTTAACTTCATTAAGAAGTAAGTTGAATTCTAGTAGTTTTTAAGTTTCCATTAGGAATAGAAAACTTCACTAACCATTAGGACCACCTTGTAAATAAATAAACAATTAGGATCGAGTCTTAGTCCCTTAGATTTTTCCTTTTATCAACTTGAGTCTTTCTTTCTTCCCTCATAAAGAAAACAATAAAACACTTAATAAAAACCGGACAATCTTGTACGACACGAGACTTTGTTGCGGAGTGTTTATACGCGTCCTGTTTCGGGGCGAGGTGTAAATACTTCCCGCGATGGATAGGTCTTAGTACAAGACAGTTCACAAACAAAATTCAAAAAAACACTTCTTTTAAAAGACAAAAACAAACAATAAACGACTATCCTGCGGGAACTTCTCTTCTCATCTCATTCACTCACAACGCGAACTCGCGACGACTTGTCTCGCATGCAAGACGGTAAACGCACTCGTACCAGACGAGCCTGCAACACCTGAGCATAGACATACGCAGTTCCAGCTGTAAAAAAAACACAAACAAATAGTTCCCGCCTAGGTTAGGCGAACTACGTCGACTCTGATCCTCATTATCCCAATGAGGTACGTAGGCAGCGGGGTAGGGCCCGTTCGAGCACATTCTTTATTTTCCCTACATTTTCCCCATTCTTTAGTTTAGTTTTCATTTTCAGTTCCCTTTCTCATTCCTCATTTCCATTCCAGTTAGCGGTTTTATTCAGCAGCAGTATTCTTCTCACCCTTTGAAACAAAACAAGCAAGCGTGGATCCCGTCGGGTACGACGGACGGATTGGGGTGCTAATACCTTCTCAATTCGTAACCGACTCCCGAACTCAGATCTTTGGTTCGCAGGACCTCGTCCTTTCCTTCTTCCTCAGGTTTGTGCAACATTACCTTTCCCATTCATTCGGGATAAAAATGTCTGGCTGGCGACTCTAACCTTTCCGCGCCACTTTCGCGTTTGTACTAGGATGAAAATCCCGGGAGCGACAGCCCCAAAGAGGACTTTCCACTTCCTCATATTGATGTTCTGGTAGACAATACTGCTCAGCACAAGGTATTCTCTTTTATGGATGGTTTCTCTGGTTACAATCAAATCAAGATGGCTCCTGAAGATATGGAGAAGACAACATTTGTTACACAGTGGGGAACCTTTTGTTATAAAGTAATGCCATTTGGTTTGAAGAATGTCGGGGCAACATATCAGCGTGCTATGGTGGCTTTGTTTCACGATATGATTCATCATGAGATAGAAGTATATGTGGATGATATGATAGCCAGGTCCCAGAATGAAGAACAACATCTTAATCATCTGCATAAATTGTTTGAGAGGTTGAAGAAATACAAGTTGAGATTAAACCCAAACAAGTGCACATTTGGAGTTAGATCTGGTAAGCTCCTGGGTTTCATTGTCAGTGGAAAAGATATTGAAGTGGATCCTGCGAAAGTGAAAGCTATACAAGAGATGCCAGCTCCCCGTACTGAGAAGGAAGTTAGAGGTTTCTTGGGACGATTGAATTACATTGCAAGATTTATTTCCCAATTAACTGCCACCTGTGAGCCAATCTTCAAGTTGTTGAAGAAAGATCAGGTAATGGAGTGGAATGATGAGTGCCAGACAACATTTGATGAAATTAAGAAATATCTGTTAGAACCTCCTATTTTGATGCCACCAGTTGATAGAAGACCCTTGATCATATACTTAACAGTGTTAGACAACTCAATGGGGTGTGTGTTGGGGCAACATGACGAGTCTGGTCGAAAAGAGCAGGCAATATACTACCTTAGCAAAAAGTTTACCGACTGTGAAACAAGATACTCACTGCTCGAGAAAACTTGCTGCGCTTTGGCATGGGCCGCTCGCCGACTAAGACAGTATATGTTGACCCATACTACCTTATTGATTTCGAAGATGGATCCAATCAAGTACATATTCGAGAAACTTGCTCTCTCCGGAAGAATTGCAAGATGGCAAATGATCTTAACAGAATATGATATACAATATACTACTCAGAAGGCCATTAAAGGAAGTGTTGTAGCTGATCATTTGGCTCATCAAGCAGTGGATGATTACCAGTCAATGAGTTTTGAGTTCCCTGATGAAGATATTATGATTATTACCAAAGAACCTGGACAATATGACGGACCTGAACAAGGATCCCGATGGACTATGGTTTTTGATGGAGCTTCTAATGCACATGGTAATGGTGTTGGTGTTGTGATCAGTTCCCCTGAAGGTTGTCATACCCCGATTACTGCCAGACTTTGTTTCTATTGTACCAATAACATGGCTGAGTATGAGGCATGTATCCTGGGTATCAAAGTTGCCATTAATATGAAGATTCAGTTCCTTGACGTGTATGGAGATTTAGCCCTGGTAGTAAGTCAAATCAAAGGAGATTGGGATACCAAGCATGATAACCTCATTCCTTACAGAGATCATGTTTTGTCTTTGATCCCACATTTCGAAGAGATTACCTTTGGACATATTCCACGAAGAGAGAATCAGTTGGCAGATGCATTAGCCACCATGGCATCCATGTTTGAGATCAACTGGGATGATGAAGCTCCCAAGATTACTATTGATAGATTTGATAAGCCTGCATACTGCAATGAGATTGACACTGAAGAAGCAGAGGAGAAGCCTTGGTTCTATGAAGTGAAAAGATATCTTGAAGCTCAGGAATTTCCTGAAGGGGCATCTGTCAAAGATAGAAAGTTTCTGAGAAGGTTTTCTGCTAAGTTCTTTTTGAGTAATGGCATTTTGTACAAGCGCAATCATGATTCAACTTTGCTTCGTTGTGTGGATAAGAAGGAAGCAACATAGATTATGGAAGATATGCATGATGGGATCTTTGGCACTCATTCTAGTGGTCATACTATGGCAGAGAAGATATTGAGAGCAGGTTACTATTGGTCTACCATGGAAGCTGACTGCTATCAACATTCCAGAACATGTCATAAGTGTCAAATCTATGCTGATAAAGTACATATACCTCCGTCACCATTGAATGTGTTGACTGCTCCTTGGCCTTTTGCCATGTGGGGCATTGATATGATTGGTGAAATCAAGCCTACTGCTTCTAATGGGCATCGTTTCATCCTGGTTGCTATTGATTACTTTACTAAGTGGGTAGAGGCAGCTTCATTTGCATCTGTGACCAAGAATGTTGTGGCTCGATTCATTAAGAATAATCTTATATGTAGGTATGGCATCCCTGAAAGGATTATTACTGACAATGGCTCTAATCTGAACAACACTATGATTACTGACCTCTGCACGCAGTTCAAGATTAAGCATCACAACTCTTCTCCGTATCGTCCGAAGATGAATGGGGCAGTAGAAGCTGCTAATAAGAACATTAAGAAGATTATACAGAAGATGACTGTCACTTATAAGGATTGGCATGAGATGTTACCATTTGCTCTTCATGGTTATCGTACTACAATATGTACTTCAACAGGGGCAACCCCATTCTCCTTAGTTTATGGTATGGAAGCAGTTCTGCCCATTGAAGTTCAGATTCCCTCCTTAAGAATTATGAAGGATGCAGGCTTGAATGAAGATGAGTGGATTCAGACTCGACTTGACCAGATAAATTTGATTGATAAAAGAGGTTGGCAGCTGTCTGTCATGGTCAGATGTACCAGAAACGAATGATCAAGGCTTTCAACAAGAAGGTTAAGCCAAAGGTATATCAGATTGGTGACTTGGTAATCAAGCGTATCATATTACCACAGGGTGATCCTAGGGGCAAATGGACTCCTACATATGAAGGACCATTTGTAGTCAAGACATTATTCTCAGGAGGTGCCATGATACTTACTACTATGGATGGTGAAGACTTCCCACAACCTGTAAACGCAGACATAGTTAAAAAATACTACGCATAAAAAGAGACCCGCTAGGTTGACTGGCCTAGGCAAAAATAAGGGCATCCCGGCGAACCAAAAGGGTTCGGGAAAAAAATTAGGGATATATATAAAAAATGTACACCCGGCAAGTCAAAAACCTGAAAAGGCGGCTTGGGCAAAAAAGGGTATCCCGGTGGATTGAAAACCTGAAAGGGCAATCCAGGCAAAAGTTAGAGATTAAAGCGTATGACTATGTCTCGTTGGGATCACCCATGTAACTACTACCAGTTGTGCTACTTACTCAAGCTCGAAAAGATAAAGCTCAATCCAATCATTCTGTCTCAACAACAGAAGATGAGATACTTGAAGATAATGGCAATAGTAGAATTGAAACTCAATAAGATTATTTCCCGCATAACTGATTTTCTTTGTTTTGTAAAAAAAAAAAATTGTTATGACGAATTCCTCTTACTAGGATTTCTGTCTCCTTATATAAACTTACCCATGTACGGGTCACTTTGTGATATAAAATTCCATCTTTGAATCCAGATTTACTTTTACCCTATTTACATAAGCGAAACGTCCATTGGTTGTGTTTGAATGTATGTATGCTTTTGAATATGATTGATGTTTACCAGAAATGCATAAATGCTTAATATGTTTGATGTTTACCAGAAATGCATGAAAATGCAGTAATAGTATTTACTAAGGACGAACGAGGGAAGGAATTCAACGAAGCTTTGCCGGTTCATCCCCACAAGACAGCTACAAAACCCCCAGTAGGGCAAATCCATCTTCATAAATACTTCAAGTCACATCTCCCCTGGAATTTATATCCATCTCTTTTATCCTCATACGGATAGTCTGGAATTTATTCTTCCAATAGGAGTACGACGAACGAAGACGGGAGGTTATGTATACCTTACTATCGAACGAAGACGGGAGGTTATGAATACTATATTATCAAATGAGACAGGAACGAGTTCCTCATATTCTTCAGCAACGAATCGGGATTTATTTTCCCTGGCCAGCAGTTGTTGTACGAAGATATCCAGACGCTTCAGGCTGCGTGATACATACATCATTTACATCATACCATAACATACATATCCATAAGTACATAATGCATTTGTTTGAGTGCATCATACTATACATGCATACATAATGCATAAACTAATATTATCTTGCAGAGTGTTATATACATCATGATATTTGCATCGAACTAATCTTGTTTTTCAGATTAATTCTCCAGCAGACAAACTACATCAACAACTTATACCTCAGGACGTTGTTTATCCTCCTGAAAGCTATCATGACTTTGGGCCGTTGTTTATCTTTCCAAAAGTTACACTTATACCTCAGGACGTTGTTTATCCTCCTGAAAGCTATCATGACTTTGGGTCGTTGTTTATCTTCCCAAAAGTTATACTTATACCTCAGGACGTTGTTTATCCTCCTGAAAGCTATCATGACTTTGGGCCGTTGTTTATCTTCCCAAAAGTTATACTTATACCTCAGGACGTTGTTTATCCTCCTGAGAGCTGTCATGACTTTGAGCCGTTGTTTATCCTCCCAAAAGTCATACTCTTACCTTGGGCCGTCGTTTATCTTCCCAAAGGTTATCTCATTACATTGGGACGTCGTTTATCTTCCCAAAAGCTATCTTGAGACGTCGTTTATCTTCTCAAAAGCCATATCCTTACCTTGGGCCGTTGTTTATCTTCCCAAGCACCCTATTATACCTCGGGACGTTGTTTATCCTCCTGAAAGCTATCATGACTTTGGGCCGTCGTTCATCTTCCCAAAAGTCATTCCATTACCTTGGGCCGTTGTTTATCTTCCCAAAGGTAATGTTGGGACGTTGTTTATCTTCCCAAAAAGCTATATCTTCATACTTTGGACTACTTGATTCTCTAAGAAGTATATTTGAAGAACTTTTCTCCAGATGGCATCTCTAAGCCCATCTCCTGTTCCTCCAAGTGGCATCTTTAAGCCCACTCAAGCATATACAACATATCATCAGTATTACTCTATGCACTGGTGAGTGCAAATTTTTGGGCTTTTGTGTTAAATCCCCTTCAACCTTCCAGGTCACGACTGTCATATATACCAATCTAACCCCTCAGGTTTCAGAAGATTGAACAGGGGCAGTTGTTGCACCCCAAAATTTGCCCTCACAAAACAAAACTTTGTGTGCTAAGAGGTTCACAAGGTTCACAAGATTCACAAGACATCTTATGAGGTTCACAAGGTTCACAAGACATCTTATGAGGTTCACAAGGTTCACAAGACATTTCATGAGGTTCACAAAGTTCACAAATAGTCAGAAAGTTTGACAATTCTCTCAGACAATGCCTCCTCCAAAGCAGGGCATCCAAAACTAGGGTTTTGACTTTAATCAGGCTAAATGGACTTCCAAGAATTCAAGTGAGCTTCATAACATCTTATATGTGTTTAAGAATCCCCATGACAAGTTTCAAGACTTTTCTCAAAGGTTTGCTCAGTCAGATGATCAGATAGGTCAAAATCAGTCAAAGCAGTTAAAAAGTCAAACTGAGGTCAACTGTGGTCAAACCAAAGTTAAACTTCATGATTTTTTGCCAACATCAAGTATATGAAGTAAAATTCATCATTTGATCAAGGGTTGATCATGATTCATCAAGGAGATTTCAGATCATCAAGAATCAGGAGTTTCTAAATTAGGGTTTCCTTAGGAAAAGTCAACTAAACTTTGACCAGCCATAACTTTCACATGCTTCATCAAAATTTTCCCATCGAAAGCTCATTTTGAAGGAAATTGAATTCTCTACAACTTTGTGTCTCACAAGCCAAGCCCAAAAATGCTTCATTTGGAAGGTATGAGCTAAGACATTATAGGTCCTTTTAAAAGTCAACAAAAAGTCAACAACTTCAAAAGAGCATAACTTGAGAATGGTAAAAGATATGGACATGAAACCAATGGGTTTGGTTAGAGGACTATTTAAGCTTTCCAAAATGTCCAAGAACATCTTCATAGCATTAAAATTGAAGGATTTGTGCCCTTGCAAAGTTGGGGAATTTTTGGGAGGTTTATGAAGCAAATAAGGCCTTAAAACCAATTTCTTCCAAATGGGCTTACAATTTTGTGATCCAAGCTTTAACATGACATCATGCACGACCCAATCCTCATTTATTCAGATTTTTATTATTTTTTATTTTATTTATTTTGATTTTATTCATTTAAAACCATTTTAAATTAAAATAAAATATATAAATCAAATATTTGAGTGAGATATTGTTTCTAGAAAGTCATAAACATGGATTGGATCAGATTGATATGCAATTTATGGTGATTGTCTTAAGATAGAAAGGTTGTATTAAAAAATATTTGAATTTTAAAGCATGATCTTTTTCAATCTTCCATGACCAAAATATCCAAAGGATAGCCCAACTTTTTGACCTAATTCAGTTCACTACATATACACAAACTCATCACAATGCATAGGGGACGAATTGGCAGCCTCAAACCATAATTTCAAACTTCACAAAATCCTTCAAAAAATCAATTTTCGGGTTCAATCCTAGAAGAGGTTTCAAGGTATTTTAAGAACATCACAAGCTTCCTTAAGCTTCCCTGAATCGAAACCAATACTCACATGCCTCTGAACCATGTCATAATGCATAACCCGAAGCATATTTGTTCTTAAAATATTTTTCTTTGATTCATTGAATTTGCTTGTTTATAATGAATTTTAGATATGTATTAATGTTTGTTGTTGTCCATAGATGGTTTCCAGATTGTTTGGTGAAAAACTATGGCCTAATCGTGAAAACACCATAGCTAGGGTTTTAAGCTCCAAATTGGGATTCTGTGATTTACCTAATTTAAATGGATTCTAATGACATGGTCTTGTTGTATGAGTCATGAGGATCTCATTGATGTAATTAATTTGAGGAAATTGTGCTTGTTGTATGGTATTTGATATTTGCAGGATTCATTGGCAAGAAAAATCGTAGGTAAAGTCAAAACAAAATTCGCAGCAAAATTCGTATATCCAGAGGAAGAAGATGAAGCTCTTGGCGCGCAGGCTGGAATTCAAATTTTGCTTTAATATTTTATTGTATTGTTTGTAATTTATTTCACAGATGCATGCCTGGCCCAGTGGTAATGGCTGCGCGTATTATGGTTCAAGACCTGGGTTCGATTCTTGGAGGCAGCATTCTTTTTATTTGATTTTCACATTTATTCACATAACTTGATATTATTATTATTATGCATGGTTTTATATAAATAATGTAAATAGTTTAATTAATTAATTAACCTTAATATATTTTTCTAAATAACTAAACTCAATTTTATTTTATGAATATAATTCATTATTTTATGCTTAGTTAATAATAATTAGATATTTTTAATATGTATATAAAATTAAAATAATTAGACTATTAGACATATTTTGTTAATATATAATATTTATCATTTATTTCTGTTATTAATTAAAAACTTTAAAAATAATTATTCATTTAAAATTGAACTTTAATTTATTATTTATGCTAATTCTTTCATCTTATTCTTATTTATTTTATTACTACTAACCCCTTTTATTTATTTATTTATTTATCTATTATGTGATTATTTATTATTATTATTATTATTATTACTAACCCATTTAATTATTTATTTATTTACTT
Organism: Lathyrus aphaca; assembly: GCA_963966055.1. Taxonomy (NCBI): domain Eukaryota; kingdom Viridiplantae; phylum Streptophyta; class Magnoliopsida; order Fabales; family Fabaceae; genus Lathyrus; species Lathyrus aphaca. Next base: position 479,830,894 of record OZ014524.1, on the reverse strand, counting down.
ATTTTAATTATTATTATGTAATTGTACCATTTATGTAATAGTTGTAGTAATTTTTATTATTTATTTTTAAATGCCATGGTTAGTAAAATAGGGAGTGTAAAACATGTTTGTATGAAAACTTGAATTTAGATGATAAATATCTGAATTGGTACACTCACACACGTAAGTCGATCTTGGATCGCCATCTCACTTCTTAAGGGTTACCTCTCAAGTTGCCTAAATAAAAGGTCAAGTAAGGTGTAAAGCAAAGTCCCTTCTCTCATATCATCTAGTCCCTTAACAGATAAAAAGATCAAGTCCCTTCGTGGTTGCCTTCGTAATGATCTTGTCCCTTTCGAATAAAGATGATAAGTCCCTTCGAATTGCTTATACACCTTACAGTTGCCTAAATAACAGTTGTCCCTTCACTTGTCCCTCACACATCCAAGGTAATGACTAGCTATTCTTTAATAATAGGGATAGTCTTACCATTTAAAGGGTATTTAAGAACAGAAAAGACTTAACTTAGGGTAGGTTCCTCTTAGGTACTTGCTCACTTTTCAAAAACATTTCAAACACTTCACATTTTGTTCAAACAAATTTTCAAAACAAAGACTTTATATATATCCGTACATGGATCATTATAAAGTACTTAAAGGAAATTTTATTCACACACTTCACATTTCAAAAACATTTTAAAGTGAGCTAAGTAACTAAGAGCCCATGGATAACCATGGATGTAAAGGGTGCTAACACCTTCCCTTTACATAACTTACCCCCCGAACCCAAAAATCTTTAAAAGGTCTTTCCTGTTCTTTTATGCCTTTCCTTTGGATAAAATAAAAGTCGGTGGCGACTCTTGCTATCCGCAACATTTAACTAAAGTCAGTTCTCCCACCGTGTTACAGCAGGGCACCCAGCTCGCGATAGGAAAACCCAAGCCTCGAGGTCGGAGTTCTCCAATCGCAAACACGACCTCGGTTTTAGGCGAGCACAACGCCCTTCACCTCATCAGTTCCCTAAACCGACGAGACCAACATAGTCGAGCACAAACAGTTCAAAAATATAGCAAATACAAAAATATAAACAGAATCGAGCAAGTAAATAGCTAAAGCAAATTAAAAACATTCATTCAACACGGCCGCAGCCAAAAAAGATACAAAGTGAGCCCGAAGGCCAATATTCATACAGGCACAGAGGTCGTCATATACAGGCACGCAGGCCATACAAAAGTAAACAAAAGAAAATACAAAAAGACTCCGTCCGGAGTTACTCTTCATCTTCCAGCTCCTCGTCAGCTTCAAATGGGCACACAATCTCCCCGTCGACAACATAGTAATTGTGAGCCGACCCCTCCGTCACCAATCCGGGGTTCAATATTCTCAGCTGATCGACGACATTGTCGAACCCTTCCTTGAACATGGCCACCAGATCCTTGTTGAGAGCACGGATGTGTCCAACCAACTCACCCCGGGTACGGAGGGCAAGCTCCTCTTCATTCTCATCCGCCAGGGGGAGGATTGTACCCTCGAGCAGAGCCATCCGGGCACGGAGCTGTGCATTTTCCTCGGCCACCTTTTTGTGCCCAGCAACTTGCTCTTCCAGACTCTCCTTCTCCGCCTTCAGCGTATCCCGCTCGAGCTTCATCTCCTCCAGCTCCTTCTTTAGCCTCTCCTGCAGCTGATGCTCCTCCTTGTAGTCGGACAGGTCCTTTGACAACCTATCCTTCTCAGAATGAGCCTTCAGAAAGGGCATCCTCCAAGGAAGCCGTGGAAACAGAGGTGTCAGACAGAACCATTGCCGTCTCCATCACCCTGATAACTGCGGCCAGATCCCTCACCAGCTCCCTTCGCCGGACATCCGCATCCTGGCTCAAGATGGCCTTCGCCTCGAGCGCCTCCGCCACAACAACACCTTCAGCCTTGAAAAATTCCTGCTCTAGATAGCAGGGAGGCAGTAGATAGCTCCCAGGGCCACCCGGACTGCTGCCCCCCGCTGCGGCAGACCGGGCAAGAGTCCCGTCCATGTGCTTCCGTTTGAGAAGAAGGGAGGTAGCAGGAGGAGGGATGTCTTGTATCTGGATCGGGGAGGATCGTTGAACGGGCGGAGGGGAAGTAGACATCGGGCTAGCAGTATTAGAGGCACCTGCCCCAGGGTCACCGGCCACCTCCTGAACTTGGGGTGCCGCTTTCTTCTTTTTCTTGGGAACCCTGTCCGGGGCTCCGGCTTGGTTGGCCAGCTTCAGAACACGATCACGAACAGAGGACATAGCACCTGCAAAACAAAAACAACAAAAACGTCAGTAGGAAAGACACGACCAAGGAAAATAAGAGTAAAAGAACACCTACGCAATAGTTCCATAGTCTCTTCATCTGTATCACACTCGAGCAGAGTCTTCGTGTTTATAAGACGGGGTTCGCAGATCGGCATCCTAGCCTCATCGACATAGGGAGCACCTTTTCAGTCGACCCAAACCGCCAGGTTGAAACTCTGCACATATTCTACCAGCTTCTTGTAAGCCAGCCTGTCCTCGATACCCAGGCTCAAGAACCTCACCTGGTAATGACTGGTTGAAAGCTTTAAGTGGTCGGGCTGCAACCTTAAGGGTGTCCTCGACATAAGCTTCTCCTCCCCGGCTGTATTCCGCTTGTAATAATTGAGGGAGTGCAGGGAAAAACGGATGATCGGCTTCACCGTGTACCATCGCCCTTTAAAGTGTCGGGCGAAATCCACATACGTCTTGAATAGCCTCACCGACTGCTTAAAGGACACCCAACTGTGCCGCCCTCGGACACCGGACCTTTGTAGGTGGAAGATGTGGAAAAAGAGGGGCAGAGTGCACCCAACACTGAGGAAACGGCAAACTAATTCGAACGCCCGCATAAAAGCAATGGCGTTAGGGTGCAGTTGTGATGGCGCCAGCCGAAGCCACTTGAAAACCGACATCTGAAACGAGTTGAAGGGCAACCTGACCCTCGCCTCTCGGAAGGAGAACTCGTACATGGCGAACTATTTCCTCGGGAAGCGATGACATACTCGGTCCGCCTCTTGAGGAGCATGACATTTCCAATTCCCAGGATCCTCGGGACTAAGGTCTTCCACCACGGCGTAGGCGTGGGTTGTCTCATCACAAAAATAGGATTCTTCTTCCAAGGGTTCGTCCGCAACCCAGGATAGCTCATTTTGTCCGGACGAGGAGACGTGCTCGGTGTCCTCCCCGACATTTCCATCCTTGATATTTAGACGTACGACCTCCTCTTCATCTATGGGCCGCGGTTCAGCATCTCCTCCCCCGACCTGCAGACGCCCGGTCGTACCTGAAACGCAGACAGAAAAAGTGAATTCGACATCGCATCAAATCCACCCTTCCACCGCAAGTCAAGTGAAAGGGCGTAAAACTAAAACGCACGCCCCAAAGCTTGACTACTGGCCTAGACCGACGAAGGGGCGACCTTCGCGAGCGTATGAGCACGTGAAGTCCCGACCCACGAAGTCACGCTAACATAGACTCTACGCCCGCGACATACTGGCCTTACCTAAGAGTATTCATGCACACATGAATTTCACGCCCGAAGCATGCTAAACCTGCCCGTGACGTTCATGTGCGTATGAATTTTACGCCCGGGACATTCATACACGCATGAATTGTTCGCCCGTGACATGCTTGACACGCCCGGTTTATTCAAACGCATATGAATTTCCTGCCAGGGACATTCTAACCCTACCAGAAAATTTCATACCTAAAACCTAAAAAACTATCTCCGGACTAATTCTACCTACTTTACGCAAATAAATCATGCAAATTTCTAGCTACTAAGCGGAAAAGCACAAAAAACAGGGAATCTGGAGTGGTACCTGACATATTTGAAGTGGAGGAAAAAGCGGTGGCGAGCGAGCAGAGACGGCGGTGTAGACGGCGGAGACGGGCGAAGAAAGATTTTTCTTCAGAGCTTCTGGTCAACGTCAAAGCGAAAAAGTCCAAATGAAGTGGTTTATCCCCTTTATATAGTCATAAGCGCGTGGACGGACGCGCCGAGTCATCATTGCCTAGTGCCTACACCGCCGTTTGCACAGAAAACGAAGTGACACACCATTAATGCTGAGACACGTCAATCCACAAGAATTCTGAACGACGTCGGGCGATTGTACATCTGCCCGACTACATGAAACATCCTCGACTGAGCTATACGCCCGCTGATTTATCCAACGCACATACGCTCGGCTATATTAAAATTCGTCACTCCGACTCGGAGACTCGACTTGGAGGGCTCCTGTTCCGGACTGGGCCTCAAGACTGTAGTAAGCTACGGCCCAACAGGTCGAGCAGAGGCCCATATACTCGAGCAGAGATGCCTAGCAGACGGGCAGGGGCACCTCACAGTCGGGCAAGTTTCTCATACGACGGGCATGTACTCAGGACGGGCAAAGAACAAGTCTGCCAGGTCACTTGCCACGTCACCCAACTGTCCTTTATTATATCCTGAAAGATAGGGGCAGTTGGAACAAGGACCAAGCCTCTTAGCTAGGTCTTCACGCTTCTCATGCGTTCCTTGGCAGCTCTTCCTTGGGCCTAGCTGATCCAGCCCAAAGAAGGACCTTGGCCCAGCGCCGGGGGCTCACTATAAATACCCTTTTTCACTAAAGGGTCAGGTATTCAGATTCACTCTATAACTTACCTATTTCACTATACCTATACTCACTTAAGCATCGAAGTGCCTTGCAGGTACACCCCTCCTTTCTCCCATTCTTTGGCCGTTACACCAAATTGCTGGAAGGTCCTCCTGGTCAGGTAGATCAATAAGTAAGAAATAAAATATATTAGTATAAATTAATAAAATTGAATAGGTTTAAGGGTTAAATATATATAAGGTTACTATAAATATCTCAATATTTAATTCCTTTAAAGATTTCCTTCAAACTTTGATCTCCCAAAGTTTTTCGTCTCTAATCGTGGTCTCTCTCGTTAGTTCCCAGTGACGCATGAAAACATTTCCTTAAATATGTAGATTTTACTGCATGAATCCAGATTCCATATCTATATTTCTAGATCTTTTAAATGATTCCCCATCTTAACATTGTTTTCAGACGGGCTTTGCGGTTATTGTGCATCTTTATGTCTTCCCTGCAGTACCTTACTAGCGTTTGTGATGTGGTTCTTGGAAGTGGTGAAATTGTGAGATATGGCACTCCACTTTAGACATATTCATTTTCTCTTCCATCTTTATGTAAAAATCATCTGCAATGTTTTGCTATCTTTCTGTTTCAGATTGTGGACAACTGTGTTGGACACTTAGAGGGTACGAACTACTGACATGAAAGATGTAACAGCAGCTGCTATGAAAGCTAGCAGATTATTTTGAGAATTAGGATGATGTATGCAATCTCTAACCTTGACATCTTTTAGGTTAACATGAAAAGACTTAATGGAATTAAAGGACCTCTGTATGCAAGGACCGTTTTTGGCTTGAGCATCACGTTGAGAAAATCTCATTTTTGATATTGCAAAAGCGCTTTTAGCCGGTTGCCGAGTTACAGTTTTGTTTGTCTTTCTTTTAGGTACTGCACGCTCTCCTAATCTAAAGGAACTTCACATTCCGGGTTCATCAAGCTTACCCTCCTACTAATAAAGTGCTACTGGTATGGAATTTAGGGAAACCCGCATGTCTTTCAAACTCTATTCTGTTTATGTTGATGCTCAAGAAAACTATTTGATTAGATGCTCTGTAACTTGTGATTGTATTAGTGTTGTTGAGTTGAAGGTGGAAGCAAATCAATTAAGAAGTACGAAAAACTTATGGTTAGACATATCAATTGGAGTTATTTTTCAAACGACGACATAGCAGGAGGTGAATATAGAAAGATTAAAGGATAACTTACTAACCTTTCAATGCTACTGCATTAGATGATAAGCAAAATACATTTCAATGATGAACATAACAGAAGATGGAAATTCCCAAACCTACAAGAAACATACTTTGAACATTAAAAAGTTGTTCATTTAACAACACATCATAGACAAGCAGAGAAAGTTTTCAACAATAAAACTGAATGAACAAACTTTTTTTTTATCAAGAATATATGTTGGTATATGAACCAACTTAGACTTCTGCATTGCAGACAACACCATCATTGCAATAAGAAAAATCTTGAAGCAACATTAAATCAAGAGACCAAGCAAAAAATACCATTCCATGCATTTCCTTAATTTTCAAAGTATGGTGCTTACTGTGTGCATGTATGGGAGTTTGACCAGGCTCATCAAAGATGGCTTCCTGAGGCAGAATAAGCATTTCCTGTGGCAGAATTAGGTGACACTGCTAACAAGGAATGAAATATGAATTTATGCAAATCTTTTTATGAACTTACAAGTTATGTTGTTCCGTTTCTAAAACCCTCTGCATAATAGAGTTAAGTTTGTTATTAGGGATTTGATTTGAACATGTACTTTTTCAAGTCTCATTTTTTGACTATAACCTCTAAAGTTTGACAAATAATAGTGTTTAGGTTTTGAATCATTTGGACCTGTTTGATGCTTTATGTTTAACTATACATACTTGCAACATCATTTTGACCTGTTTAACTATACATATTTGTTTCTTCATGAAAAATTACAGCCTTCTATAATTTCTCACGATGTTCGATCCAATAATGTGTTGTTGTGCAATGAGTACGAAGTCAATATTGTTGATTTCAGCTTAACGAATCAGTCTTCTGACACCGCAGCAGCTTAAACCCTCTTGGGAACATTTGGCTAGCATGCTCTAGAGTATACCTCTTAATTTTCCATTCCTCTTTGTTTTTTTGAGATCAAGTTTTGGTGAATACTAACATTTTCTTGGTTACTTCATCTTTAGGTATGCCATGACAGGGAAAATAAGACAAAGAAATGATGGGTATAGTTTCAGATTTCTGCTTTTAAAACTTTTGACGGGAAGAAAGTCGGTAGACCATACAAAATGTTGTCACTTGGGTATGTTTATCCTTAATTTGTTTATTCTTCAGAAATTTAATTAACTTAATTGTTTTATTTGTTGTTGTATAGTATCTTCTGTTTTGCCAATATGTCTTATTGTAAAGTTTTAAAAGCACTGTGCCAATTAACATTGTGCAACAGAAAAGGGAAAACACTGTGCCAATTAATAGGGATGGACCAAACTCCATCCTGCCAAACTTCAGCAACAAGCATATTAGGATCAATGCCATGCACCTCTATAGTGGACAGATCAGTTTTCTACAACAAAGTTACACATTGTTTTATGTTTTCTGAATTTCACCTATTCTTCTATCGATTCAATTCATCAATTAGATTAATCAATTAAATCGTTTAATAATATTTTTTAGATTACCGTTTCTTTGTTGTTACTTGGTAATACTGCTGGGATGTAATCTGCATTCAGATCTGAACTCCTTATTCTGAAGACCACAAAGAAGTTTGTCTAGATGAGAAATAATGTCTGCCATAGAATCCTCACTATTAATCTATCTGAATATGTTAGGGACAAAAGATAGTGTTTTGGTTGAATTATTTAGAATGATTTTTCTTGTGGTTTTTCCTTGGTCCTTACTGACACATCCGAAGAATTTTGTTTTTGAAGCAGCATAGATAATCGGCGCTAAAGAAGAAATATTTGTTATGTTAAATGTTTGCCATTTGAGATTGTTAGATTTTACGTAAGGAACTTCCTATAATTCGTGAGGCCTATTTGAGAGTTTTACTACTATGCACCATTTTCCTCTAGGAAGTTGTTGGCAGAGAAGGAAAAACTATCTCCAAGGACTGTCAATTTGTGTTTGATATAGAGTGTGATGTTGCTGGTAAGTGCTAAGATATTATTGTTATATTGAAGCTACTGCATTCATGAACATTCTCCATCAATGGAGCTTAATGAGAGAAGAAGAAGAAGAAGAAGAAGTTGTTATAACTGAATTCAGTTACAACAGTTAGAAGAAACAGTTGAGAAGAAGAATGCAGAGCTAGCAAAGTGAGGAAAATGGAATCTTATCTTATTCATATGATAAAGGATTAAAAGCTATATATACATAAGGGAATCCACCAATAATGAACTATACACTTGTCACTAAGATACAAAAATACAATACTTTGTACATAGTAGAATACAGTATGCTGATATCCCCCTCAAGTTGGACTGTGGATGCTATAAAGTCCCAACTTGTCCAAGATGCCAGCAAGAGTAGGGAGATGCAGAGGTTTTGTAAACATGTCAGCTAGTTGATTAGTAGTGGAGATAGGAAGTAAGTGCAGGAGCTTAGACTGAATTTTCTCTCTAATTACATGACAGTCTAACTCGATATGTTTGCTTCTTTCATGGAAAGCTGGATTATGAGCTAAGTAAATGGCAGATTTGCTATCACAAAACACAGCAGCAGACTGAGGGAGATGAATTTGCAAATCTTGTAAGATGTACTTCAACCATTGCAATTCACAAGAAAGAGAAGCTAGTGCTCTGTACTCAGCTTCAGTGGAAGATCTGGATACAATTTTCTGCTTTTTAGATTTCCAGCAAATAAGGGAAGAACCAAGCAATACACAAAAGCCTGTAACAGATTTTCGAGTGTCTGGGCATCTTGCCCATTCAGAATCAACAAAGGCAGAGAGTTTGAGCTGACTGGAGGCAGGATAGAACAATCCTTTAGCATGCACTGATTTTAGATATCTAAGGACTTTTATTGCAGCCTGATAGTGAGGGGTGAGAGGCTTTGAGACATATTGGCTGAGGTGTTGAACATCATAGGAAATGTCTGGTCTTGAATTAGTGAGGTAGATGAGTCTCCCAATAAGTCTTCTATAGATAGAAAGGTCTTCTAGGGGATGACCTTCATGAATAGATAGTTTGACAGTTGGATCAAATGGAACTGAGGTTGGTTTTGAGGCTAACATACCACTGTCCTCAAGAAGCTCTAAGGTGTATTTTCTTTGATTAAGAAAAATACCAGTTGTACTTCTAGCAATCTCAAAGCCAAGGAAAAATCTCAATTGACCAAGATCTTTGATCTTAAAAGAATGATGAAGCAACTTTTTGACTTGTGAGATCTCATTCATAGATGTGCCTGCTAAAACTATATCATCAACATATACCAATAGTGCAGTGAAGTTGGTACTGGTAGACTTAACATAAAGAGAATGATCTGCTTGAGATTGTTGGTAACCAATAGAGAGAAGAAATAAAGACAGCTTGGAATACCACAACCTGCTTGCCTGCTTTAAACCATACAAGGACTTATGTAACTTACAAACCTTAGAAGAGTTAGAAGCTTGAAGACCAGGTGGAAGAGTCATGTACACTTCTTCAGGGAGATCACCATGCAAAAAGTCATTATTAACATCCAGTTGCTCCAAATGCCACCCTTTTATAGTTGTTATAGACAAAAGTACCCTCACAGTAGTGAGTTTTGGCACTGGTGAAAAGGTATCAAAGTAGTCTATTCCTTCTAATTGGGTATAGCCTTTGGCAACTAGCCTAACCTTGTGTCTCTCAATAGAACCATCTGCTTTGTACTTGACCTTGTAGACCCATCTACACCCAATAGGATATTTGCCTGCAGGAAGATCAACTACCTCCCAGGTATTATTAGTTGCAAGAGCTTGTAGCTCAACATCTATGGCATGTTTCCAACAATCAAACTTCATGGCTTGGTTATAAGTCTTAGGTTCAATGTTAGAAGATATGGAGCAACAAAAATGTTTGTATGCTGGAGAACAATTATGATAAGATATGACAGATGATAAAGGATGTGCAGTATTAGAATGAGTATTATGAGATGTAGTAGAGTTATGAGATGCAAGATAGCAGTGATAATCTGTCAAATAGCTAGGTGGATGAGATATTCTAGTGGATTGTCTAATAGGGATAGGACTGGTGGTAGAATATGAAGAAGTATCAAATAGATGGGGAGAGTCAGTATTTTTTGAGGGTGAAGATGTACTAGTAGGTAGGGGAGGCGAATAACTGTTGGTTAAAGGTGATGTGGGGGCCTCATGGGTGATAAGATTGTGAGATAAAGGCTGGGCATTATCAGCAGAGATGTTCTCATATGAGGATTGAGTAGGTATAACTGATGGGATTGATGTACTTTCAGATCTTCTATAATCAAGGGATATGGAAATGTATGTGGTACTAGTAGAGGCTGGCAGTATAGGTAGGTCTGCATAAAAGCTATCAGCAGGGTTATTACACACAGTCCTATCAGTAGATGGGGGCATGGTTTTGAAGGGAAAGTTATTTTCATAGAAGATAACATTTCTTGAAACAAAAACTTGATGACTCTGCAAATCATAAAGAATATACCCTTTAGTTCCATATTTGAATCCAAGGAAAACTGATTTTCTAGCTCTAGGTGAAAATTTTGTTCTATGTGCTTGTAAGGTAGTGGCATAACTGAGACAACCAAAAACTTTGAGATGAATTAAAGAGGGTGGTTGAGAATATAATATTTCATAAGGGGATTTTGAATATATAAGAGGTGATGGTATTCTATTTATAACATGAACAACATGTTGAATAGAAAAATTCCACATGGTGATAGGAATATTAGAATGAAAATACAGGGATCTTGCCACATTCAAGATGTGTTGATGTTTTCTCTCAACCACCCCATTTTGTTGGGGTGTTTCAACACAAGTGGTTTGATGTAATATACCTTTGGAAATCAAAAAAGAAGTTAGAGCAAGAAATTCAGTGCCATTGTCAGATCTAAGGCATTTAAGAGTGGTTTTGAATTGATTTTCAATGTAGGCAACAAACTGAATTAGACTATTTTTGGTTTGATCTTTAGTTTTTAGAAATATCACCCAAGTGTATCTACTGTAATCATCTACAAGAGTAAGAAAGTATCTGTGACCTAACATTGATATTGTGGAATATGGACCCCAAACATCAGCATGTAGAATAGAAAAAGGAGAAGGAGAAGTAAATACACTATTTGGAAAAGGAAGTTTCCTTTGCTTGCCAAAATGGCATGAATCACAAGGAATATTATTTGCTTTACATGGTATGAATGGAAAAGAATGAGATACAAATTTCATGCCAATATTAGAAATGTGTCCTAGCCTTAAATGCCATAAATTGCAAGAATCAATAGAGCTAGAACTAAAAACTGAGGATTGATTGACAGCATGCAGGACATACAAGCCTCTTTGGAGCTTAGTTGTACCAATCATTGCCTGAGAATGGTTCTGCATAATGTTGCATACATCAACGCCAAAATGAACATAACAATCATTATTATGTGCAAGTTTTGCAATTGAAATGAGGTTAACATGAAAGCTAGGAATATAGAGAACATTATACAGGGTTAAGGAGGGTGAAAGTATCACATTACCAGACATAGAGGCAATGATGGATGAACCATCAGGTAGGTTAACAGTAATAGGAACAATGGTTTTGAAATTAACAAATGCATGAATGTCATGTGAAATGTGATCTGTTGCTCCAGTACCTAAAATCCATAGAGTGGGGGGCTTACCATTGGTAACAGATGTATGTGATGTCATGGCTATAGGAGATGTGGAGACAAAATTGGCTTGGGATTGAAGTGTTGATTGTTGAAGCAATGCCAGGATATTGTTGTACTGCTCTTGAGTAAAAACACATGGTGAGGCTGTTGAATCTGACTGAGGAGAATCACACACAACATTGATTGTTGCAGCTGACTGATTATTGTTGTGAGGTGATTGGCCTTTGCTTTTATGCTTGAAACCTGATGGATATCCATGTTTGAGAAAACATGTTTCCACTGTGTGATTAGTTCTACCACAATATATACAAACACGATTGTGCCCTCTAGTAGAACCTTGATATTTGCCTTTGAAATAATTGGATCCAAGTTTCTGTTGGGAGCTGCCATAACTAGCCTGAACTTGACACACAAAATTCAACTCTTCAGGATTGGATGAAGCCTGAGCCATAGCAGAAGCTGAACTATTGAGCTTGCGTTCTTGTTGAATGATGAAAGAAAAAGCTTTATCCAGATCAGGCAATGGAGTCATCATCATTATTTGTGACTTAGAATAGGCAAACTTTTCATTCAAACCCTTAAGAAATCGAATAACCCGATCTTGAGTGCGATGTTGCTTAGCAGAAACAACAGCTCCACAAGAGCAAGGAATAACACAAGAACACTCAATGATCGATCTATAATTGTCAAGTTCATCCCACAACACCTTCAATTGTGTAAAGTAATTAGAAACATCACTGTTACCTTGGCGCAACTTGTAAATTTCTTCTTGAAGATCAGAGATGCGAAATATATCGCTATGCGAAAAACGAGTTTCAAGATTCTTCCAAACACCTGCATCAATATCTATCCAAAGGACCAATTTGGCAATGGAATCAGATATAGAACGATGAATCCAAGCAAGTACCATCGTGTTGCATCGAATCCATGGTGAATACAGAGGATCAGAGACCGGTGGCTTGGTGAGAGATCCATCGATGAACGTTTCCTTGTTTTTCGAGATCAAGGCAATGCGCATAGATCGTGACCAACTATGATAGTTCTTGTCATCAAGGAGAGGAGAAACAAGCACTATTGTAGGATTTTCGTTTGGGTGGAGGTAAAACAGATTCTTCGAATTCGTTGAAAAATCAAGAAATTGCTGGTATGCCATTGTTGAAGGCAATGCAGATCTTGAAGAAAAATGGAAAGCTTACATAGAAAAGCAAAAGGAGAAGAATCAACAATGGCTACCAGAGCTGTATTAGCTCTGATACTATATTGAAGCTACTGCATTCATGAACATTCTCCATCAATGGAGCTTGATGAGAGAAGAAGAAGTTGTTGTAACTGAATTCAGTTACAACAGTTAGAAGAAACAGTTGAGAAGAAGAATGTAGAGCTAGCAAAGTGAGGAAAATGAAATCTTATCTTATTCATGTGATAAAGGATTACAAGCTATATATATATATATAAGGGAATCCACCAATAATGAACTATACACTTGTCACTGAGATACAAAAATACAATACTTTGTACATAATAGAATATAGTATGCTGATATGTTATTTCCAGGTTTGAAATACTATTATTATTGCTATTTACATATTGTTTTTTTAGTTTTGATTTAGTTTTGTTATTTGGCAATCAATTTGAAATATTATTGTTATTTGCAGGTTTCTTTAGACTCAACATTTCTCAGTTGTATTTCCGCGGTGTTTGATAAACTCTGTAGCCAAGTCTATCATTGGATAGCAGAAGAAATCACAAGACTAGAATTGGATGTCCCCTGTAACATATGTTTGTAAATAAATAGGTTAAACTCAAACTATCTAAAGTAATTATGGTCTTAAAATTAGGAGTTGACATGTACCATTTAGGCAGGTCATGTGTGAAGTTAGGGAGCACTATAATATAACTGACCATGAAAAAATGAACATTTTGTAGGCATGAATCACATAATTAACTATGTATATTCATGTTATGTATTAGAGAGATCTGAACTAAAATTACAAACAGCTCCTCAATTATTACATAAATTATTTACGCACGAGTTAAGTTAAGAGAATATAGAAATATTATTGTTACATATTAAAAAAAGAATATAGAAATGTTAGAGTTACATATTAGTGTTACATAAATTATACAAAATGAAAAACAATGATATTCAAAATGTGTTTTTATTCCAATATTTTACGATTTATAAATATGCTAAAAAATAATATAAATAAACTTTAAGATTTAGAAATTAAAAGAACCGTTTTATATTAAACTAGGAATAAATAAATAATTAAAAAAAATTGCAGCATATTATAATACATTTAAATCTAATATTTTATATAACTGATACAATGAAAAGAAATATATAGAAAAAGTGAGATATAATTAATGTTATTAATTATAATTTATACAATTTAAACATTAATTGAAAAATTAAATAAGAGAGAAATTAAGAATTATTTTTGATAAATATTTATGACATGATAAAAATGGAAATAATAAAGTACGAAAATAATTTTAAACAAATATATTAAAGAATTGTTGTTAATTTAAATTTATAAATTAATAATATTAAATATAATTAAGTATTCTTTTATCTTCTATATACAACAACTTTTGTTCTTAATTCTCTACAAGTTTCTTTAAAATATGTATCCTCAAAATATATGATCTTATTGATAAAACATTCAAATATTATTAATTTAATAATTTAACTAATGTACCCTTCAATTGATTTATCAGCTAAGTCCGACTCAAATCGGTAGACTAATTTTGTAATTTTAAATTTATAATAAATTATAATAATTTTAAATTATTTTTAATAATATATTACAATAACTTTTAATATTATAATATATTAAAAGCTTAAGATTTTTTTTCTCTTAATGCATTGAATAATGAAAAGTCAAATTGAGAATAGAAGTGAGAATTATATTTAAATAAAATTTAAAATATTATAATATATTAATTATTAATTTATGTCATCCCTAATTCATATATAAATCAAAATCATATAATATAATTACTTTATACATAACTTATAATATTTTATTATTATTATTTTATTATGATTGGTTGAAAATATTTGAAAGGTATGTATAGAATAATAGTTTAATGATATATTATTTGTTATCCTATAAAAATTAAAGATAATAAAACACATGAAATTCTTAATTTATTTTTGTATTGAATTCTTAATGATTTCTACCATTTTAACCGTGTAAACTTTTACATACATGATATTTTGGTTTCCAATTTTTTTATTAATGGATTGTCTTTACTATTAAAGAATTTAGAAACAACGTTTAAAGAGTTTGTTTCTATTTCTTTTTCAACAATTGAGAAAATATTAAACAATATTTATATCTATCAATTTAATCTGTTTATAATATATTTTTTTTAATATTTAATATATTAATTACAAAAATGTGACATTTATCACGGGTTAATGAAATTGATATCAAAATAATTATTGTTATTTAATGGGTTGGTTTTATAAATGGAAAGGATATATTTTGAAATAAAATATGTTTTGAAATTATTTAGATTTTTATAAAAAGTTTAATAAAACAAAACAAAATCAATTGAAATTTTGTAATCTTTTTAAACTTATAAAATAACTAAAACTTATGAGAATATTTTCAAATTAACTTTATAATACTAATCATGATAAAAAATATATTAAATGGTAATCATGAAAATTTAATGATAAAAGGTAATCATAAAAGAATTAATGATAAAAGATAAAAATTTAACGATACAATTATTTTTACAAATAAAAAATAATATTTATATACGAGAAAAATATATATGGTTGATAAAAATATTTTATATACGAGTCCAAAGAAAATTCTACTATAAAATAAACATATTTAACTAAAAACAAATTTGACATGATATGTTATTTAATTTGTATTTTCTTATATTTAATCTAACTATAAGTTGAAATAATATGTTATCTAACTATCAAAATTCAGTTTGAAATAAAATCTTCAATATTTTAAAAAATCGAGACAATTTTTTTTTTTCCAGTTCACCAGGATTATCCAACAAAAATACGAGAGAAATCTTTTTCTTTTCCAATAATATATATATATATATATATATATATATATATATATATATATATATATATATATATATATATATATATATATATATATATATATATATATATATATATAGAGGTAGAATATGTGCGAACACACGGGTTATTACACATACTTATTACTATTAAATAAATAAATTTGAAATAATTTGACAAATATTTATTATGCTATTAACACTAATTAATTCTACACTAAAATTAAAATAGTTATTAATGATAAATGTTTATTATGCTATTAACACAAATAAGCTTAAAATAGTTTGAAAATTATTTATATGTTTCAAATATGATAGTTAATTCATAATCCTTGTACAACTTGGTTTAAAATAAAATGCAAAATTTTATTAATATTATAATAAATAATTGTTAATTTGTATTTAAGATAGTACTTAATTTTTAGATTAATTCTATTTTTAATTTTATTTAAATACAGGGAAAAGTTTCTATTTTTCAAATACGGGAAAATGTGTTTTTTTTTTCTTTCAATAATCAAACGTATTTATAATATATTAAATATTTATTCATCAAGTTAAATACGAGAAAAATTTCACAATTATAAGTTATTCATTAAATAAGGAATATATATATATATATATATATATATATATATATATATATATATATATATATATATATATATATACCGGAAAAGTGTACTACGTATCCAAAAATGAGAAAAATATGTTTCTTATAAATAAATTTAAATATCTAAATATAAGGAAAAATAAATGTCTCTTATAAATTAATTTAAAATATTTTTAAATTAATGAGTGAATGTTAATAGCTTTTTTTACGAGAACAATTTTAGTATTAATAAAAATATTAAAAAATGACATTGACAAACCATTACCCATGCGAACTTACGGGAAAAATATCGTTTAACTTTCTATAAATATAATATTCTTTTTTTAATTAATGAATATTATACGACTATAAATCTTTATATTCTCTATACTACTAATAAATAAAAATTTGATTTAAGCATAAAAAATATGAAACTGAAAAATTTAAACTATTGATTTAAATATAAAAATAAATAAAAAATTATCGATCATTTTTTAAAAATATGTGTCTTCCATTTTCATTTTCGTTTTCGCTTTTTGGGTTTTAGGGTTTTTTTTACCAGATTTCTGTTTTTTCAATTGTGACAAATATTATGCTTACTATTGCTTATTTTTAATTTTTATATTTTTCGTTTTCATTTTTTTTTTCTATTTTCTTAAAAAAATTTAAAATAAATTATTTAATTTTTTTCCTCTATAACATCTATAATTATATAACTTTATTTTTCTAAACTAATTTTACTGTTTGACAACGATGAGTACCCGTGCGTCGCACGGAGTCATAAACTTTGGATGTTGGAACAACTTTGACTTTTATTTTAAAAACAAATAAAGTAATGCAAATGGATTATGGCAATGAATTGACAGTGTAAATTTTTTTACACTGTCAGTGTATAACAATTAATCCCTTATTAAATTGTGTTTTGTATTTTTTATTTAAAAATATTTAGATAGTCTATCTATAATATTAAAACTTTAAGGGTCCGTTTGGTTCAACGGAGGGGAAGGGGAGAGAGAAAGAGATTATAATCGAGGGGAAAGGAGGGAAGGTAAAAAGATGTATTTTAACTAAACTAGTCGTCTAGCCGTGCGATGCATGCATTATAAAATTAGTATTGATAAATATATATTTTAGAAAATATTTAAGTAATTTATATTAATTTTGTATTGTATAAAATATATCAATAATAGTTTGTATTTTATGAAAAAATAATAACATATAATATAATGTTAATATAATTAAAAATATTTAAAAGTAAAATATAATAAAATTTACAAAAGTGTAAAAATATAAATAAAATCATATATGAAATATTGTACAAATCATCTTATCTTATATATGTTTATATGTACATAATAGAATTCAAAATTTAAAGTAAATAAATATAAAATCATGAAAAACAAATAAAAAGAAAAGAAGATAGATAAATAAAACAAAAACATAAGTAAGAAATAAAATATATTAGTATAAATTAATAAAATTGAATAGATTTAAGAGTTAAATATGAAGGAAAATTGCGATCTAAACGCAGCGGAAAACAAAAATTTCCTTTAGTGATCCTTACGAATGAGCATGGTCAGTGATAGAATCGTTACCTCTTTGTGGCGATTCAGATCTTTGATGCAGCGATCACAAGCGTTGATGAAGTGCAACGCCTCTACTCAGTCCACACGAACAGCTTCCGGTCACAGTGCTAGCTGCTTACGAACGAAATTATTTGAGTGAGAAAAGAGAATCAAAAACGAAATTGCATCAAGTGAAAGATTCATCACAAGGGTTCCTTTTATAGACTCTCTTGTGGATTTTGTAACGTTGGTAATTATATTAAATTATATATTTAACATAATAAATAGTGAGCGGTATCTAGCAACACATCACTGCTACCCAAGTCACGAAAATGTCATGTGATCTGACAAAACCTTTTTCGTGATAATATATGTTTGTATAATTACCCTTTTGCCCCTATGTCTATATTGAACACAAGGCATACACTGTGTCATCCTTGTCCAGTTCAATATTGGGCCCTTAGACATTTCTCCTGTTATGCAGGATTGGCAAATTCCATCTAGGACACTCATGTCCCTCAGCATGCTTCGTGGAGTGCCCATCAGCTGTCTTTATGATCATCCAGTTACGGATAATGTTTGATCAGCAATAAAGCACCCGACTCTACATCTAGGGTCCATAGTGGTTTCAGGTCGAAGGGTGGTAATACACCATTATCACCATGAGAATAACTTATGACACTTTGCATAACATACTATGTAGTATTCTCATAGCGGGTCAATCCGGTATAAATATTACTCCTAATATTTATACCTATGTCAAGACTTGATAACTCTTTATCCATGATCCATGAGATGTGATCATCAGTCTATCTTCATAATAGTCTCAATGCTTTAATGTTATCCCACTTTGCAATAAAGCTTGACTACGGATATTTTAAGAATAATGTCTTTATGTTTAATGGGATCTCATGATTAAGTCACACTTAACATTTCATTAAACAGACTAACTATTCTAGGGACTTTATTATTCTGAAAGACAAACATAATAAAGAAATGCCTTTTATTATTAAACGAATAATCCGATACAAGTACCAAAAAGTATTGGCCTCTAGGGCTTACACCAACAATCTCCCACTAGCACTAGAGCCAATTAGGCATACCCTTAATACCCATAGATCTAGTATGACCATCATGCTTCTGTTGCGCAAGAGGCTTTGTTAATGGGTCAGCGATATTGTCAAGTGTAGGTACTCTGCATATCTTCACATCTCCCCGATCGATTATCTCTCGAATGAGGTGATAACGCCTAAGTATGTGTTTGGATCGTTGGTGAGATCTAGGCTCCTTAGCTTGTGCGATAGCACCATTGTTATCACAATATAAACCAATGGGATCCACAATGCTAGGGACTATGCCAAGTTCACTAATGAACTTCTTGATCCAAACAGCTTCCTTTGCTGCATTTGAGGCAGCAATATACTCGGCCTCAGTTGTAGAATCAGCAACTGTTTCTTGCTTTGAACTTTTCCAGCTCACAGCGCCACCATTGAGACAGAACACATAACCAGATTGTGATCTAAAATCATCCTTATCTGTCTGGAAGCTAGCATCAGTGTAACCAATTACATCAAGCTCTTCCTGACCTCCATATATCAAGAATGAATCCTTAGTCCTTCTCAAGTACTTAAGGATATTCTTGACAGCTACCCAGTGAGCATCACCGGGATCAGATTGGTACCTACTCGTTGCACTTAATGCATACGAGACATCTGGTCGAGTACATAACATGGCATACATGATAGATCCTATTGCAGATGCATATGGAATCTTATTCATGCGATCCCTTTCTTCCTTAGTTGAAGGGGATTGTGTTTTTGATAAACACAGACCATGTTGCATAGGTATGAATCCTTTCTTGGAATCATGCATATTAAAGCGTCTCAACACTTTATCTATGTATGTACTCTGACTTAGGCCAAGCAGTTTTTGTGATCTATCTCTATAGATCCTAATTCCTAATATATAGGCTGCTTCACCTAGGTCTTTCATAGAAAAACAATTCCCTAACCAAGTCTTCACTTGTTGCAAGGTAGGGACATCGTTTCCAATGAGTAATATGTCATCTACATATAATACCAGAAACACGATCATGCTCCCACTAACCTTCTTGTAGACACAAGGTTCATCTTCATTTTTGATGAATCCATATTGTTTTACGGTTTCATCAAAACGAAGATTCCAGCTTCTGGAAGCTTGCTTCAATCCATAGATTGATCGCTGTAACTTGCATATCTTTTGGGCATCTTGTGGTATGTCAAATCCTTCAGGTTGTGTCATGTACACATCCTCAAGAAGATTCCCATTAAGGAAAGCAGTTTTGACATCCATCTGCCATATTTCATAATCATGATATGCAGCGATGGCAAGTAAAATCCGAACAGATTTAAGCATTGCAACTGGTGAAAAGGTTTCATCATAGTCAACCCCATGAATTTGTTTATAGCCTTTTGCAACCAGTCTTGCTTTATAGGTATGTACCTTACCATCCATGTCAGTCTTCTTCTTGAAGACCCACTTGCATCCTATAGGGTTAACTCCTATAGGAGGTTCTACCAAGGTCCAAACCTGGTTTGTGTACATGGAATCCATTTCAGATTTCATGGCTTCTAGCCACTTCTCAGACTCAGGACCAGTTATGGCCTCTTTGTAGGTCACAGGCTCATCTTGATCCATGAGTAATACATCACCCTGATCACTTATGAGATATCCATATCTCTCAGGTTGATGACGTATCCTGCTTGACCTACGCTGGTCTTGTTCTACTTGAGCAGGTTGCTCTTCCACAACTACTTGTGTTTCCTGCTCTAGTTCCTCCATAGGTGTTTCAATGTTTTGTGATTCTTGAATTTCTTCAAGCTCTATTTTCCTCCCACTGTTTCCTTTGGAAATAAAATCCCTTTCCAGAAAGACTCCAGTTCGAGCGACAAACACTTTGCCCTCAGAAGGATTGTAGAAGTAATATCCTCTTGTTTCTTTAGGATACCCCACAAATAAGCATTTGTCAGATTTGGGCTCAAGCTTGGTTGAAATTTGTCGTTTGACGTAAACTTCGCAACCCCAAATCTTCATGTAAGACATATGTGGTTTCTTACCACTCCATATCTCATATGGTGTCTTATCAACCTTTTTGGATGGAACACGGTTAAGTGTGTAAGCTGCTGTTAATAATGCATGTCCCCAAAAGGAGTTTGGAAGATCGGCGTGACTCATCATGGGTCGGACCATGTCTAACAAGGTTCGATTTCTTCTCTCAGATACACCATTCCATTGTGGTGTTCCAGGAGGAGTAAGTTGGGATAGAATCCCATACTCTTTCAGATGGTCATCAAATTCTAGGCTTAAATATTCACCGCCTCGATCTGATCGAAGAACTTTAATATTCTTACCTAGTTGGTTTTGTACTTCATTCTTGAATTCCTTGAACTTTTCAAAGGACTCAGATTTGTGTTTCATTAAATACACATATCCGTATCTACTGAAGTCATCAGTAAAAGTGATGAAGTACTGAAAACCTCCTCTGACTGGTATGTTCAGTGGTCCACATACATCAGTATGTATGAGTGCCAAAAGATCATTAGCCCTTTCACCTTTTCCTGTGAATGGGGACTTTGTCATCTTTCCAATTAAACAAGATCTGCATGTCTCATATGATTCATAATCAAAAGAGTCCAAGAGTCCATCTTTATGGAGTTTGGAAATGCGTTTCTCATTTATGTGGCCTAATCGACAGTGCCAAAGGTAAGTTGGATTCAACTCATTAGGTTTCAACCTTTTAGTATTAATGTTATAAATTGGCATTTCAAGATCAAGGACATATAGTCCATTATTCATTTTTGCAGTAGCATAGAATATATCATTCAAATAAATGGAGCAACAATTGTTCTTTATTATGAATGAAAAACCAAACTTGTCCAAACAAGAAACGGAAATAATATTCCTGCTAATTGCAGGTACATAATAACAGTTCTCTAACTGAATTATTAAACCACTAGGTAAAGTTAAAACATAAGTTCCTACAGCTAAAGCAACAACCTTTGCTCCATTGCCAACTCGTAGGTCAACTTCACCTTTTGCCAAATCTCTACTCCTTTTTAGCCCCTGCACATTAGTACAAATGTGAGAACCACATCCAGTATCTAATACCCATGATGCAGAAGTAGATAAATTAATTTCAATAACAAAAATACCTGAATTTGAAGTCTCTACTCCATTATTCTTATCTTCCAGGTACTTTGGGCAATTTCTCTTCCAATGTCCGGTCTTACCGCAATGGAAGCAAGTGCCCTCCTTTGCTATTCCTCCACTAGGCTTCAAAACAGGAGGAGTGGGTTTGGGTTTGGCAACTTCCTTGCCTTTCCCTCTACCACCCTGTTTGATGGGCCTCTTGTTCTGTTTCTTTCCATTACTGACCATCAGAATGGATTTCCCTTTTGTCTTCATATTCTGCTCAGCAGTTCTCAACATGCCTAGCAGTTCTGGAAGACTTTTGTCCAAGTCATTCATATTGAAATTCAGGACAAACTGACTGAAGCTCTCTGGCAACGATTGCAAGATCAGATCAATCGCAAGTTCCTTTCCAAGGGGAAACCCTAATTTGTCAAGGTTCTCCACATACCCAATCATCTTGAGTACATGGGGACTTACAGGGGCTCCCTCAGCTAACTTGCTGTTAAAAAGGGACTTTGAAACCTGAAACCTCTCATTTCTTGCTTGCTCTTGATAAAGCATTTTCAGATGTCCGATCATATCGAACGCAGACATGTTCTCGTGTTGCTTTTGCAACTCAGAGTTCATGGTAGCAAGCATGAGGCAAGCGGTTTCATTGGCATCATCGAAATGCTTCTTATAAGCATCTCTTTCTGCCTTTGGTGCAGAACTAGGAGGTTCCTCCTCAGGAACTGGTGTCTCCAAGACATACAGCTTCTTATCGTGCTTGAGGACAATCCTCAGATTACGGTGCCAATCCAGGAAATTTGTCCCAGACAATTTTTCCTTATCTAGGATGGATCGCAAAATATTGTTCGATGTGTTTGTTGTCATGGTAATCTACAAGAGAAATATGAAAATATAAGTATCATTAAAAACAACATATTTAATTAGGCCTTTAATCAAATATGCTCCCACTATTTTATTCAAAACAAATGACCCTCATCATTTGATTCGGAAAATCCCGTTGGAAGACTTTCTAGTGGGTCGAGATCCATGTTTCACTTTGTTTTAAGTCAGCGTTAGGCTGATTACACAAAACTAAGTTATTTAGGTAGGAACTCCTTCCAATTGTATCTCATACAACTCTCGAATATTTTCAATTGGGTGAATAACTCCTTATTCTGATCCATCACATGAATCATTCCCAATTCTTGCTTCTAAACATGTATAATCTTATTATAATTTGTTTAGTTAAGTTTGACCCATTGTTTTAGCAATTGGATATTACAATTATCCCATCACACCTTACTAATATAGAACATGCACCTCGCGTAGGCGAAACCTACAATGCTCGATACTAGTCTTGATGAGTGCTAAAAATTGGAAAGCATAAACTTAATATTTAATTTTGAGGGAATTTGTTATTAGTTTGATCTCACCGGCTTAACATGCAAAACGTCTCTCACATGCATCAACATACAATTACATGCATCAACATACATATAAAAAGATACAATTATGGCCCCTAACGCAATTGTTCTCTCAAGCCAATGAGAGAACCTAAGCTAACCTAATAACGATCTAAGCTTCTCCAAGCATGATCTCCAAGGTTATCCTCCTTTAATATTGAATACTTCTTTTTTCTTCATAACATAATATTACATTACATATAAGAAAACTCGTTTTACATACGAGGGAGTGAGATGAGAAAAGAAGTTACATAAAGAGATTGAGAGAGAGGCACGACACGCAGGCCGTATTTAAAAATCCCAAAACAATAATAAAGGATAAACTAAGGCCATAACTGATCACCACAAATAAATAATA
Organism: Lathyrus aphaca; assembly: GCA_963966055.1. Lineage (NCBI taxonomy): Eukaryota > Viridiplantae > Streptophyta > Magnoliopsida > Fabales > Fabaceae > Lathyrus > Lathyrus aphaca. The sequence goes on along the minus strand of OZ014524.1, from coordinate 479,807,245 downwards.
ATAAACACACTTTTATTATTAGTTTAAAATTCCGATAATTAAATAAACTAAATTAAATTTCGGCTGATTGATCACACTTTGCAGACTTAGCCGGGGTTTCCGCTGCCCGGTCAGTGGACGGTGGTTTCGCTGACCATTCAGCGGACGGGGGTCAAGGGGGCAGCGCCTCCTTGCGGGGTTGTTAGGGGCAGCGCCCCGACGAAAAATTTTATGAACACTTCATTGTATTTCACGTCGTTTCCTGCACAACTTTTGTGCATTTACAACCCCAACCGGAAAAGTCTGCGGCAATACAACACTTGTACTGCCATTAATCCTAATACAACAATTTCATGCCGTCAAACACAACTCGATTGATAACTCAATATGATAGATCAACATGTCATTGCTTCACCATACTAACGTCGGATTCCGAAGCGAATGAAAATGATGATCTTTCAAAAGAATTATAATCCTTATGTGATTGAATGGATGAAATCAAAACAGTATATCCCATATACCATCTTTGCATCAGAATTTCTTATATCTTATATAAAAGTGATCGATCTAATTGTGTAACCTATGGATGATCAATGTATCGCACAACTTCACCATACTAATGTCGGTTTCTGAAGCATAATCAACATCAATCATCCAAATCGTACACAACAGATGCCAAATTTAATTAATCGTTTATTGTTAAATTCATTTTGTGTTTTAATCGAATCAAATACAGAAAAGACGGAAATTTAACAGCTATCAGATCCATGGTTTCGTAAGTGGCTCTGATACCACTGAAGGAAAATTGCGATCTAAACGCAGCGGAAAACAAAAATTTCCTTTAGTGATCCTTACGAATGAGCATGGTCAGTGATAGAATCGTTACCTCTTTGTGGCGATTCAGATCTTTGATGCAGCGATCACAAGCGTTGATGAAGTGCAACGCCTCTACTCAGTCCACACGAACAGCTTCCGGTCACAGTGCTAGCTGCTTACGAACGAAATTATTTGAGTGAGAAAAGAGAATCAAAAACGAAATTGCATCAAGTGAAAGATTCATCACAAGGGTTCCTTTTATAGACTCTCTTGTGGGCTGCGGGCTAAAAGCCCAATTCACATGATCCATAATAATATTATATATTATTATAATAACTATTATTATAATAAATATATTTATTTTATTATTATTTTATAACCATTATAAAATAACAATAATTATTATTATATTATCCGAATTTCTATTTTCACTTAAGTGCACCGTACCTTACGGTGTTCCTTTGATTTCTCTATCTCTCATCAAACTGTCCTTATGTGTGTGACCCTGTAGGATTTCGTAACGTTGGTAATTATATTAAATTATATATTTAACATAATAAACAGTGAGCGGTATCTAGCAACACATCACTGCTACCCAAGTCACGAAAATGTCATGTGATCTGACAAAACCTTTTTCGTGATAATATATGTTTGTACAATTACCCTTTTGCCCCTATGTCTATATTGAACACAAGGCATACACTGTGTCATCCTTGTCCAGTTCAATATTGGGCCCTTAGACATTTCTCCTGTTATGCAGGATTGGCAAATTCCATCTAGGACACTCATGTCCCTCAGCATGCTTCGTGGAGTGCCCATCAACTGTCTTTATGATCATCCAGTTACGGATAATGTTTGATCAGCAATAAAGCACCCGACTCTACATCTAGGGTCCATAGTGGTTTCAGGTCGAAGGGTGGTAATACACCATTATCACCATGAGAATAACTTATGACACTTTGCATAACATACTATGTAGTATTCTCATAGCGGGTCAATCCGGTATAAATATTACTCCTAATATTTATACCTATGTCAAGACTTGATAACTCTTTATCCATGATCCATGAGATGTGATCATCAGTCTATCTTCATAATAGTCTCAATGCTTTAATGTTATCCCACTTTGCAATAAAGCTTGACTACGGATATTTTAAGAATAATGTCTTTATGTTTAATGGGATCTCATGATTAAGTCACACTTAACATTTCATTAAACAGACTAACTATTCTAGGGACTTTATTATTCTGAAAGACAAACATAATAAAGAAATGCCTTTTATTATTAAACGAATAATCCGATACAAGTACCAAAAAGTATTGGCCTCTAGGGCTTACACCAACAAAATATGTATAAGGTTCCTATAAATATCTCAACATTCAAGTTTAGTTCCTCTAAACATTTCCTTCAAATTTGGGCCCCCCAAAGTTTTTCTTCTCTAACTGTGGTCCATCCTGTTAGTTCCCGCTAACGGAGGATGACATGGCGCACCAGCTGTGTAATGTATGACTGCCAAATGTGTATTACATTGAATCCACATCATATTTGATTTAATAATGGTACATGGAATCCCTAATTTTACTTCTTCATAAGAGACTCGTTTTGCCCTAACAATTATTGTCTTCATCCTTACCCCTTCATCTACCATCTTTCTGCAACCTTCTTCTTCCATAATCGTTCCTCAATTTTTTTGTTTTGTCATTGTATTTAGCTTTGTCATGTCTACGTCAACTAGGTCAAGCAAGACAATCTCCCAACATGAAGTTAACAACTGTTGCTGCAATCGTGCGATGGTGTCATACATGTGCAAAAAGGGAACGAATCAAGGGAGGTTGTTTTGGAGATGTCTAATCTAGAAAAATCAGGGTACATGTAATTTGTTCATTTGGGATGATGAAATTGCATAAGAGAAGGATGTTGTTCACAACTTGGAAGCACAATATGAAAGGAATATTGAAATTCTGAAAATAATTAGGGAACTGTATGAAGCATCACTGAAGAAAAACAATAGGTTAAAGTTGAAGCTCAAGGCAAAGGCATTTTATGGAAAATTGAAGAGTGATTGTGTTATTCTTTCAGTTTTGATAAACATGTACTTTATTTTTAGGTGTAGTTGTTGAAGTGTCCTTATATAATTGTTAAGATGTTCTAAAATATTTGTAAGGTTTATTTGGTATGATCAAGAAACTTGGTTTTAGTTGTAAGTCTGAAATATTTGTAATGGATATTGTAATGTAATGTTTGAATGCAATAAATTTGGTTTTAGTTGTTAATTTTTAACTCATTGTTGTTTAGTTTAGGAGTGTATTGCTTTCATCTGACTTTTAGATTTGTACCCAAGTTAACAAAAGACAATATGTAACCAAAATATCATAATATAATTGCATCCAACAAAGTTTAGTAGACCAGTAGATTACATCAAAAGTTAACCAGTAGATTACATCAAAAGTAACCAAAATACTAACATAAGTAGTTCAAAAAAATACTAACATAAGTAATTCAACAAAACATCATAATAATTGTTAAGTAAACATCAGTTCCTTCAATGTGTTGCACCCTTCCCAGTTATGATGTCATCTTCAGGTATAACCACAAGGTCCTCAACCTTCTTTCCTGGACCTGGTATGTTCTTAGCCTTTAGTGTCCTCAACCTATCACTGCTTCTTTTTTTCAGCTTTGACATCATCAGTTGTTTTGTACCTACTTTGTGTCCTAAATTTGACTGGTTCACTGTTGTTAGGCCTGAATAGACTTGTTCTTATACCAGGTGGCCTAAATGGTATGTTCCTGGACTGTTTAGGTTTCTTTCCAAATAAGACCTCGAGACCCCTTGTTTCAGATACTTTAAGTGGTGATTTGTGAACCCTAAGTAGCTGAATGTTCAAGACATCACCACCACTGAGAATTGTTTCTATTGTCTCATCCAAAGTGGTTGACTTTTCTTTGACTGTTGGAGAACTTTCTTCAACAGTTGGTTGATTCACATTGTTTACCTCTTCAGTTGGTTGATTCACATCAGTCTGACTTACCTCATTCACATTTAAATTTGTTGCCTCCTGAGTTGCTTCATTTTGATCATTATGATTTGTTTCATTCACATTCAGATTGGATGCCTCTTGAGTTGCTTGATTTTCAACAGTCTGACTTGCCTCAGCAGTTTTTTTTATGTCCCAACTTTGGATGTTGTTGATTTGGTAACTGGCTTGTTGAGCTTTGGTTTCTTATGATCATTCTCCTCCTTGTTTGATGTACCTTTAGGCCCCCCCTGCAGTGAACAAGTAATGTTAAATTACTTACAATATAAACCTTAAAAATAAGTGTTGAGCACAATATTATAAATGCCTTAAACAAAATCTCTGAACAAAGTCCCTCCACCAAATTTCTTCTTGAAGTTGGCATATAAATGCCTTAAACAAAATATGTGTTCATATGCAGGATACTCTTCTTCAAATACTTGGACCATACCCTAACAAAGAATAACAATTGTTATATCGAATAAATGTAATATAACAAAGAACAACAACATTTGCAACAAATTAATGTAAAATATCATGAATACCCTTTGTTGGTCAGAAATGAAGTACCACCTTCCATAACCTATGTCTTCAATTAACAACTTCATAAACCAGCTCCAAGAATCTTTGGTCTCCATTTCTACCATAACAAAGGCAATAAGAAGGTATTGGTCATTAGGGTTTCTACCAACAACAATCAAAAGAATTCCACCATATTTGTGTTTCAAGTGGCATTCATCCAAGCCAATGAATGGTTTACATGCCTTAGTTAAAGCCTTCTTAGTTCCATCAAATGACATATAACATCTCTCAAACCTTGGTTTCAAACTTCATTTGGAGCAGATGTATTAATCTTATATGTATTTCTAGGTGAAGCCCTTTTTAATTCAGCACCATAAGACCATAATAGACTATATTGTTTGCTTGAGTCATCTTCAACAATATGTCTTGCTATCTGTCTTGCCTTGAAAGCTATGCACCCTGGTATCTCTGTTGCATACCTCTTTCTAACATCAGTCAATACCTCACTTAACCTCATTCTAGAGTTATTCTTCAAACCATCCACAATCACTTTTGCAACCCACTTTTCTCTAGTCTTTATATTATAAAATTGCCTACCACACTTGTGCTTTGCAAACAAAGTTTTGATCCTATATGTGGTTGATGTAAGAACCCTGCTACATAGCACAATATAGTCTTATTGTTTCTTGTCCTTGCATATTATCCTACATCTAACAACATCATTTTTTTCAAACCTTACTTCCCTCTCATTCAAGACATTATGTTCTAGGATAGCATCTTTGAATTGTCTTAAAGAAGAGAACTCCATACCAACTTTAAAAACAAAATCTTTGCTCAAATATTCTCCCTCACTAAACCTCAGTATGCATAGTCTTTCATCACAACTATTATCATCACCACCACTGTCAAGTTCATATGTCATATACTCATCCTCAATAACATGTTCCTTGCCCATTTCTTAAGTGATATATACCTTATTATCTTGTTGATTATTCCCCTCATTAGTTGCAATAGCTGGTATGTTTTGCTCTTTATCAGCATCATTAATAAATACATCATTTAAACCTTCATCAAAACCTGTCATTATCTTGTCCTTTCTATCCTCAAAATGAACACCTATCACTGAATCCTCACTGCTTTCATCACTAAATTCACTCAAAACATCAGCATTTCCATCATATTTCACTCCCTTTCCTCTCTCTCTCTCTCTAAAATTTCTATAAAGGTATCCTCACCTTCAGTTTTAGGCTCACAGTAAATATCCACCTCACAATTATTTGCTACTGCATACAAGGCTAATTTAGAGGCATCACCATCATCCTTAAAGGGGTTCAAGTCTTGTTCAAGGCTCCCTTGTTCAAGGCTCCCTTGTTCATGCTTCCACCACTTCTTAACATAATTTTTTGGATTGGAGGGATCAAGGTCCTGGTTGTTCTCAGGTTCTTCTTCTTCTTCTTCTTCCTCAGCCATGGCTTTATTTATCTCCCTAGCAATTTTTCTTTATTGTTCGAGAAATTTCTTTCTAAAAATATTGTCACTCTCATGATCAGAATCATCAATATGGGATTGTTGAGTGATGGTTTTAGCAGGAGAACTTTTATGTGCTTCGACCATTGGGGTAAGAACAATTGTTGTAGTAATAGGTTGGTTAATCTCACTTAAAGAATTGTAACCAAAGCCAAAATCAGAAGTTGGATGATAAGTTGGCTCACCTTGACTGTTCAGAAGGGTTGCAGGTGTGAGAGTAGTAGTTGATGGTGGTTGAGAACCACCTACCTCAACCTGTGATAAGAAAAGTTTAGGTCGAAGTTGAAAACAAAAGGTTAAAAGATGTTAGGAGAAAAGTCTAAATACCTCAGTCTCTCCAGCACCTAGGCTTGAGTTGGCACTTTTAGTATGGCCACCCGTTGGTTTCACTGTATGAATGGAGGTTGAACTTCGATACTACCTGTAGCAGGTGCCTTCTCAACAACTTTGGCTACCTTTGAGGAAGGTTGGTCAGAAGGGCTTGGGGACTTTGCCGGTTTCCTTTTCCTCTTGAGGACGTGTTCCTCAGGAGATTGGTCATCATCTGAGTTAATGATAACGATCGAAGCTTTCTTACCCTTCTTTTGGGGCGTTGGAGGTTTTTTGGTTGCCTGAAAGGAAATGGAAACATTAGAAGGCAAGAAGGTAAAAGATGCATAAGAAAGGAATGTGAAGTAGCTTGGTGCCTCTGTTGTTCTTCTCAGATTTTATCACCACATCTTTGGTGGTGTTGGGTTTTCTGGGGACAGCTGGAAATGACAAAGGCAATTGTTATGAGTTAATAATTAGTCAGTCAATAGGAAGTATAAAAGAAGACCTAAAACCTTCATATATTTCGGATTCAACATGAACGTCTTCGATCCTTATATGAAGGTGTCCTTTGAAATTGTCCAGTGTATGCTTAGTCGCAACCACCTTTTTGGCTTTCGGCTGAGACTGTTGTAAAAGGATTTTTATTGAATCCCCACAGACAAACCAGTCTGGAAAAGGAGGGGCAAATGCCACTCCAAAATCAACAGTAGGAAGTCGAGGAAATGTTAGGGGAAAGAGTTTAAAAGCCATCTCATAATGCTTCTCAGGAGGAACTTTTGAAGGGATTTTCAACTTATCCACTTTTTTGTAAAAAATTCTCCTTCAAAGTGACAGCAGCCTCACAAACAGTTCGACTAAGGTCATCTGGTCGATAGACAGTTTCAAAGTACTTCTGAAAGGCCTGTATTTCTTTGTTGTGAGTAGACTTTCTCTTCTTGACCTTGTCATGCACATCAATAAAAGCTTGGTCATGCAAGGAGGATAATTCAGCATCAGTGAGAAAATGGTCATTATAGTATTTGCACCACCAGTCATTAAATGGGTGGGTGCACAAGAAAGTAGGATGGAAAAACACTAGAGACAGAATTGCTCTTTGAGCATTCCATCCGTCGAAATGAATGGCAGCAGTGTGCTCGTCGAAGATATAGGTGTGGAAGACTACGTGGCCCTTTTTGTCATAAAGGCATTTAGGGAAGCTTTGTCCTAATCCAAATTGTTGAGAGACCAGGTTTGGTTAGTAAGCAATTAGGACTGCATCTTTCCTAACATTCATCATATGAACAATAAATCTGGGGATAAGAAAAGCTTCCCATATTGCAATGGAGTCCAGATGAAGTTTCCTTGAGGGAGAATTTGGAAACGACCTGGTAAACCATTTAGGACCATGCTTCCTCTCAGCAAAGGGAGCCATTTATGGTGTAAACTCATACTAATGTGCAAACATCATGATGTAACTAGAGAATTCCCTTTTTAGGGTTTCGACTTCATCAGTTGGTGTGAGCTTGGCCAGTCGAACACCTTCAGTGCTTTTGCGCCTGATTTCTTCAGAATCTTCATCAACTTTTCCTTTATTGGGAAGGGCAGTTTCAAAAGTGGCATTCATCCAAAGTTGAAGAAACCAAAGAGAACCATTTAGGCTCATGGCACCAGAGGCACCTGTTAGATTCCTGAGTCGAGAAACCCCCTCACTGATGGATTCATAGAGACTGGCTAGGATGATATCACTTAGGCAAACATCTCTATTAAAGTGGAGTTAGTTTTCCAGATTTAAATACTTATTCACCACCTGCAAAGATTTGGTGCAAAAGACATATCTCGATAGCCAGAGGGTAAGGAAAGAAATATGTTCCTTGTCAGAGACCTCTGCATTGTTTGGCTTGAAGTGGTGTTTGATGAAATGAGTATACTTCAGCTTGGAGTCATTAAAGCCAATGGTATCCTCAGCACCAATGGAGGGTTCATAGGTTAAGCCATCAGGTCGAAGCCTTGTGATAGAGGTTATATAAAAAAGTATGGGAGTAATCATCCCACAAGTAAGATGGAAGGTGTAGTGTATGCTATCCCAAAAATAAAGGGAAGCAACCAGGAGGTTCAAGCAATATGGGATGTTGATCTTCGACAACATCAGTAAGTCATAAATCCCTGTTGTTTTCCAATGGTCAGCCTTGACCTTTTCCATCTTAGTCATCCAAAGGTCAAAATCATTAAACTGGATAACAACACTAACCAGTCTGGTATCGTCATAGAGGTACTTTAAATCCATTTGGTTGGAGGGAGGTTGGTTGGGTGAAGAGTGTTGCACCCCAAAATTTTCCCTCACCTAGTCAAGGCATTATGTACCAACGTATCCCAAGAGGTTCACAAGGTTCACAAGATTCACAATTAGTCAGAAAGCTTGGAAGTTCCCTCAGACAAAGCCTCCTCCTAAGCAATGCACCATAAACTAGGGTTTTAGATTTCATCAGGCTAAATGGACTTCCAAGGCCTCAAGTGAACTTCATAACATCCCACATGTCTTCAAGAATCCCTATGTCAAGTTTCAAGGCTTTCCCAAAAGGTTTGCTCAGTCAGATGATCAGATATGCAAAAATCAGTCAAAGTGGTTAAAAAGTCAAACTGAGGTCAAACCAAAGTCAAACTTCATGATTTTTTGCCAACATCAAATTTATGAAGTAAAATTCATCATTTGATCAAGGGTTGATCATGATTCATCAAATAGATTTCAGATCATCAAGAATCAGGAGTTTCTAAATTAGGGTTTTCATAGGAAAAGTCAACTAAACTTTGACCAACCATAACTTTCACATGCTTCATCAAAAATTTCCCATCCAAATCTCATTTTGAAGGAAATTGAATTCTATATAACTTTGTGTCTCACAAGCCAAGCCTAAAAATGTTTCATTTGAAAGGTATGAGCCAAAACATTACTGGTCATTTCAAAAGTCAACAAAAAGTCAACATCTTCCAAAGGGCATAATTTGAAAATGGTAAAGGATATGGACATGAGACCAAAGAGGTTGCTTAGAGGACTCTCTAAGCTTTCCAAAATGTCCAAGAACACCTTCATAGCCTTAAAATTTAGGGATTTGTGCCTTTGTAAAGTTGGGAAAATATTTAGAGGTATATTGAGCAAATGGGGTCTTAAAACCAATTCTTTCCAAATGGGCTTGCAATTTTGTGATCCAATCTTTACCATGACATCATGCACGACCCAATTCTCATTTATTCAGATTTTTATAATTTATTTTATATTTATTTTGATTTTATTCATTAAAAATCAATTTAAATTAAAATAAAATATGAAAACTCAATATTTAAATGTGATTCTTCTTCTAGAAGCTCTTAAACATCATTTAAATTGATTTGATACTCTCCAATTTCGTGCACTACCTATTTGGAAACATATCATTTGATTTTTTTTTGATATTTTTGACCATAGCTTTCTTCACAATCAAGCAACCCATACAACTCCAACCAAGGCCCAAATTCTTAACCTAATTACATTACTATATAACAAGACAAAAAAAAAGGAGGGAGAGCAAGAGGATGATATTCGTACTTTAAAATTTCACATAATTCAAAATTAGGTTTCCACAATCCACCACTTTTACAAGTGGACTAAAGGCTGCAAATGAATCCTTGAGGTTTCCTGAACCTATTCCAATCATCCTCATCATCAAATTCATGCCAAATCATACAAACCAAATTCAAATTCTTGCTTTTCTTTTGATTTTTTTCAATTTCAATGATTTATGCATGATTAATTGATTTTGATTACATAATATGTTTATTTGATTGTGTAGATGGTTTTTGGATAGTTGGATTTAAGTTTCGATGCAGGAATCATAGGACACCATGGAGAATTAAACTATTGGTTAATCTGCTGTAATCTGTTTTCGTCGATACTTCGAAGGCTGCAGTAGTGATAACAGGTAAGTCAGGTAAGTACTACTGTTTCGATTTACTCCGAATTTTTTCCAAAAGTTCAGAAATAAATCGACAAACAATACTCTTTTAGAATAGAATTCTAAAAGATTTCGACCCTCAAAATCGCAAATTCCTCTTTTTTCTATTTTATTTGATTTATTTTCTTTTTTCATATTCTCAAAAAAATCTAAAACAAATTGTGCGTTCTTTATTTGATTTTATTAGATTTTTAGCATCATTTTAATATTTTTTAGATTTTATTTTAATCGCTTTTCTTATTTTTCATTATTTTAAAATCTGCAGCGATTTTATTTGATCCTGTTTATTTCTTTTTTTATTCTTCCAATAGTATATACCAAAAATATGCAGGTGGGAGGAAGAAGATGGTGTGTGGCATGCGTTGATTGGCCTAGTGACAAAGACCTAAGGTTGAAAGTATGAGGGTGTGGGTTCAACACTCATTCCCAACATTTTGGCAAAGAAACGTGGGTTCAACACTCATTCCCAACATTTTGGCAAAGAAACGTGGCGTAGCGTAGTGGCTGAAGATTTTTGTTGCCAAAGGCAAAGTCAGGGGTTCAACACCAACCCCCAATATTTTGGGTATCTCTAACTTTATTTTTCCCTTTTTCATCAAATTTAATATTTTCTTTGAATTTCCTTATTATTATTAAACTAATTTCTAAAAGATAAAACAAAATCTTTTTTTTTAAACTTATATTTTTTATTATAAACCTTAATTTTTTTCATAAACCTTAATTTTTTTACTAAACCTTAATTTTAAACCTAAGTTTTAATTTTTTTCATAAACTTTAAACCCTAAAAATTTAGCCCTAATCTTTATCTTAAAACCCAGGTTTCACCCTAATTTTTACCCTAAAATTTTTCCTAAACCTTAAATTTTTTTAAACCTTAAAATTTTTCTCAAACCCTAACTCTAATTGTTTTCTTAACCTAGTTTGCAAACTTTTTTTTTTCTAATTTATTCACTCATTTTTATGTTATTCATTCATTGTTTGCCTGATTATGTAACTGCTTCGCCTTTGTAATAATTGTTTTTTTTATAATTATTTTCCGCCATTATTATTATTATGTAATGCCCCTAAGCCATGTAATAGTGTAGGAATTTTATTTTCCACCTTTTAATTTCTGCCATTTATTTTTCATATTAACTGCATGGTTAGTAAATAGGGTGTGGAAACTATTTGTAATTAAAATTAATTTAGATAATTAACTTTAAAAGATAAATATTTGAAAATAAACACTCATACACGTAAGTCGATCTTTGATCGCCATCTTGCACTTCCTAGGGTATTCCTCTTGGTTGCCTTAAAATAAAATGGTCAAGCCCCTCAAATATAGGGATGTCTTAAGCAAAGTCCATTCAAAGTGTAAATCATCATAGTCCCTACAATTTAAAAGATCAAGTCCCTTTGAGGTTTCCTACGATAAAGATCTTGTCCCTTCGAATAAATGATGATAAGTCCCTACGAATTGCTAAAGACATCTCTTAAGTTGCTTTCTATGACCATACGATGACCCTACGCTTGTCCCTTAACACATCCAAGGTAATGACTACCTATTCCTTAATAATAGGGACAGTCTTACCCTTGAAAGAACATAAGAACAGTAAAGACTTAATCTAGGGTAGGTTTCTCTTAAGTTGCTTGCTCACATTTCAAAATACTATTTACACCTCACTTTTTAAACAACTTTCAAAAAACAAGGCTTTGTATACATCCATACGAGGATCATTATAAAGTACTTAGAAAATTTCTAATCACACACTACACTCTTGCAAACAAACAAAGTGAGCTAAGTAACTAAGAGCCCATGGATAACCATGGATATAAAGGGTGCTAACACCTTCCCTTTGTATAACCTACCCCCCGAACTCAAGTCTTTTAAAATAGGTTTTTCCTGTTCTTTTATGTCCTTTCCTTTTGGATAAAATAAAAGTCGGTGGCGACTCTTGCTATCCGCAACATTTATAGAAAGTCAGTTCTCTCACCGTGTTACAGAACTGACGACTCTGTTGGGGACATATTTAAAGAGGGGTACCCTTAGGAATTAGATCACTTTAAATTTGTTTGCTTTGTTTGCTTTACTTTACTTGTTGGGACTCTTATGTGTGAAAGATCCTAACCCGGATCTAGTGTACCTTAGGTAAATGGCAATAGACCAAGGAAACTGTACGACATATACCGATATGGTTGATTTGGTGGCCATAGTTAGTGTGACTTCTTGGTTGGTGCTTATGTTCCTTAAGTAAGTTGAGGATAATATGAGGCTGCCATATGTTGTCAATACACTAACTGACTTTTAGAACCTTAGTCATCCCATCTTGGCCTTTAGAAAGTAGTGAGATAACCGGCTTTGGTGAAGACTGAAGTTGGTTGATACTCGATGCTACGCTCATTGAGATCCTAAACTTGGAGGGCTTTGGTTGGCAAGTAAGTTGCCTACTGAACAACCACCCTTGGGAAGGATCAGTGATATTGATATCCCTTAGAACCTGGTTACTTTCATAGGACAAGATGAACCAACTAAACTTCAGGGGAGGGTACTTACCTTTAAACCTCATGCAAGCCTTTAAACCCAGGGCTATGGTGTGACTTGTTTGTGTATGCCACATGTTTTTGATTGAGCATAACATCATAACATCATCATGCATCATAAGCATATCATTTTCACTAACCATTTCAAGGACCAAAGGATTTATCTTTGTTCTTTGTTGCAGGTCATGGCTTCTGCTCGTAGGAACACTATCCGGATCCACTTTGTAGGAGTACCTCCTAAGCTTAAGGAATTGGTCTCTCAAGTTTCTAAAAACTCCTAATTCATCAAGAGGCATGGTTACCTATTGGATCTAGTCACTTCAGGGTTCAATGAAGACATGATGAGTGACCTGTTTCAGTTCTTTGACCCTAAACATCACTGTTTCACATTCCCCGACTATCAGTTGGTTCCTACAATGGAGGAGTTCTCCAAACTGTTGGGTATACCTATCCTCAATCAGAGACCTTTCACAGGCTTAGAGAAAGAGCCTAAACCCGAAGTCATTGCTGCAGCCCTACATTTGAAGAAATCAGACATTGTTCTAGAAACAAGAAGTGGAGTTAAGGGTATTCTTGCTAAGGTATTGATGGAGAAAGCTCAGATATTCTTGGATGCTATGAGCTATGATGCTTTTGGGGAGATCTTAGCCTTATTAATCTATGGCTTAGAGTTGTTCCCTAATCCATACTAGTTCATAGACGTACACGCCATCAACATATTTCTGGCTCATAATCCAGTGCCTACATTACTTGGAGACATCTTACACTCTCTTCATACCCGTACTACGAAGGCACGAGGAACTCTGATGTGTTGTATACCTCTATTGTCTAGGTGGTTTATTTCTCACCTTCCTCGATCAGTGATGAATAATGAACAAAGGTTAAGGTGGTCTAAGAGAATCATGTCACTTTCTCATCCAAATATTCATTGGTGCTCTAGATCTATGGAGAATGTTACCATCATTGACCGTTGTGGGGAATTCCCCAATGTTCCACTCCTTAGCATAAGAGAGGGCATTACTTAATCCCTTCTTTAGCTCTACGTCAGTTTGGTTATGCTTGGAGCAATGGTCCTCATGACATGCTTATTCAAGGTATTATGTTCGACTACGACAACGATCTGCAAGGTTACCGTCAAAGGTTCATACGAGCTTGGGGCAAAGTGAACAAGGTTGACAGCAAGACTCTGGAACCAAAGTACTCCATTCCTATGGAACCTTACCTCAGATGGATACGAGCACGTGCTCAGACTCTTATGATGCCATATCCTGCTATCCTACCAGTTACTATGGAGCCTATTGCTGAAGGAGATACTCCTTATATCATCCTTCATCCAGACATGCCCACTGATATGGAAGAGTTACAGAGGTCCTGGATCCAGTTGAAGGAGAAAAGGGATACTTTTGAGACTCATTTCAAAGCTAGTCAAGAGAGAATCCTAGAGCTGACAAAATAACTTCACGAGGAGCTGAATCTCAACTCATACCTCAACACAAAGAGGAAACGTCCATGGGAGACTTAAAACCCCATCTTTGTATTCATTTCATTTTTGTTGTAAGCCCAAGAGGCAAATAAGTTTATTGATTACTAATAAAAGTTTTGATTTCTGGCTCTTTTAAACAAATTTAAATCCTGCGGTCCTTGAAAACATTGCATAAGCATATACATACCATATCATTGCATCACAGGTTTCACAACAGGTTTCTCATCTTCTCGCTGTTTATTTCAGCAGAAATGGCTCTCGAACAATCTGTCAAAGATCTTCAAGCTCAGAATGCTCAGTTTCAAGAAGTGATTCTGAATTTTTCCAAGGGGCAAGAAGAGTTGAAAACACTCCTCTCTAAGGACATGGAGAAGAAGAATCCTGAGGACAACAAGGATGATCAGCTGAAACAACTACAAGATGAGATGGCAGAGATGAGGATCCAGATGAATGGCCAAATGGCTCTTATCCAGAGTTTGGCCCAGGGGCAAGAAGAGCTGAGAAGCTTTGTCAATAAGCTTCGACATAACAGAGTTGGGAATCTAATCATCAGTCAACCTCCGTTGAAACAAGCTGACTTGGCTGAAAGGAAAGTAAGGATAAGAGAACGAAAGAGACAGGCTACTACTGATCATCCTTCAATGGAAGAAAGATGGCCTTGTAAGGTTAATCCACTTCTATACAAGGAATGTAGAAGACAGTTCATCCGGTTCAGCACACCAATGTCACAAGTTTTGCAATTCCTGTTGGAGATGAAGTTGATTTCCTTGGAAAATTCTCCTAAAAATCCTAATACCTCCTCTCCTCGCTATAATCCCAAGGCAAGGTGTATGTATCACTCCGACTGTCCTGGACATGATGTCGCTCCCACCAAATGACACATGGTCAGAAGGGGTACAAACGCGAACGGTCGGCGAAGAGAGAGAGAACACACAAGGGTGAGCTCAAAAGACAAGAGTCGCCAGCTAGGCATTTTTATCCTGAAGGAAAGGTAATGCTGCATAAACCTAGAAAGATATGGATAAGATGGTCGCGAACCAGAGAGACTGAGAAAGGGGGTTGGTTACAACCTGGGAAGGTATTAGCACCCAGATTGTCCGCCGTACTCGACGGGATCCACGCTTAAAAGATTTGTGTTTTAAAGGGGTAGTGTCAGTGCTATTTGTGTACCAAAGCTGGAAAGAATGCAAGTGTCAGTGTAAAAGAAAAGTGAAGTGTATAAGAGAAGTGTCAGTGTAATAACAAGGATGAAATGCTCAAGATCATGAGGCTAAGAGAATGATGCTGAAAGAGGGGGAATATACAGAGACTTTTGTTCGATAACTGTTAAGTTATGCCTACGTATCCTCTCGTGCAATGAGGAAGTCAGAACACCGTAGTTTGACTCAAAGTGACTGAAAGGTAAATTGACTTGTGAACTGCTTACTTGTCTATGCTCAAGTGTATGACCTGTCTGGCTCAGGTGAAAACTGTCTTACATTAGACGAAAGAAGCAAGTTCTCGTTTATGAGTGAAGGTGATGAGAAAAGAATCCCGGAGGAGACGATTATTGTTTGTTTTTGAGTTTTCAGTCTTTTTATTGCTTCTGAAGGTTTTTCATAAGTTAATGAGCTTAAGCCTAAACCAAAGGTTAGTAAACCCATCACATCCTCCCTCTGATTAGGGGTAATGAGAATACCTTAAGTATGAAGTAAGCACCTCACACTTAATCACCATGATGTAGGATTAAGATCATTAACCTACTTGTGATTATTTAGATGTTTTTGTTGTTTTCGTTTAGTGTTGAGTAATGAGATTAAGCCATAATCAAAGATTTAATGGACTCATTACACCATCCTAATAAAAGGATAATAGATGAGAACATTTAAGCTGAGAAAGACTCCTCAACTTAATCCATGATTAGGGATTAACCTCATGACAAAACAAAGCCTTTATTAGAGTGGATTTTAGTTAATGATAAAATGAAGAAGTGATTTTATGGTTGGTAAGACAACTTGAGGGGGACTTATCCATTAACACTAGGGTTAGTCCTTCTTAACCAATTAAGGAAGAATTAGAACCCTAATGCAAGGCCCAAGTTACAAGCTTGATGTCTTAGTGATTATTAGGTGGATTGATTAAAGGATTTAAACACATAAAGGGTTTAACACTTAGGATTAAAGTTATACACTCCATCCTAATAGGAGGATACAGGCATAAGCTTAATCACAAAGTCTTAAAACCTTTAGGGTTTAGTCCTTGATTATGAGGTGAGATGAGAAGACTCAAAGGAGACACAAAGGTAAAAGCTAAATGGGGGACTAATCAAACCCTAATTGTTATCATGATTGGTTGTTCCTAGGGTTTATGAAGCTTGCAAGAGATCTTCAAGAGGGAAGCCACCAGGGAAGAAGCAAATGAAAGGAGGAAGAAGCAAGGAGAAGCAAAACAACTTGCTTCACTTAAGAAGACAAGTTGCTTGGAGAAAGAAGGTAAGATGAACATAAATGAGCAAGCTCACTCCAAAGCACAAGATAAAATGCAGCAATGGTGCATAAGAGGGATGAGAAGAGATTGTGAGAAGTGAAGGCAAATTCACTTCTCAAGACAACTTACCACCTGAAACGTTAGCAAAAGAAATGAAATGCAATGCAAATGAGATGAAATGTCATGGTGCAAACCAAAACCAGAAGCATGTTCATGATGTTAATGATGCTAAGAGGTGATGTAAACACATGACAAGAAATGAGAATGATCATACAAGCATAAGGATGCAAATGAGGCATGCTTTGAAACATGAAAGTTCATGAAAAGTTTATGAAATGCAATGGACATATAACATGGAAAATGAAAGATGCAATGATCAAACATGATTCTAATGTGTCCTAAGATGCATTATGAATCATGTGGATGCACAAAATGTCATGGCAAGTCATTGGATGCAAGCAAATGAAAGATGGATGCAAAGGAAAGCACAAATTAGGGTTTATGATCAACACACAAAGCAAAATTCAAAATCAGAAGCAAATGACATGATAAAAAATTGAAAATGCAATCAAAGATACCCTAAACCTATACAAGTTCACTGCCCAAAGGAGGGGACCTAACTCTTAACCTAGTGAAAGTTGTGAATTTCTCAAGTTGGCTAGGGTTTCAAGGTACCTCATCATGAAAAATGCAAAACAAGTTGAAAATGCAAGATCAAATCAAACCAATTTTATCCTATAAACTACATGCCATGAAGGATGCAATGCAAGAAGAACCATCATCAAACTCTCAAGGGTTAGGCAGAAAGGATTTTTCAAAGTTTGCACAAAAATATTGCCTCAAAATGAATTTAATTCTAATTGAAAATAATCAAAAGGCATCAAGAACAAAAAAGAAATTTGGTTTGAGAGTTTGATAATGTTTCTAAATGTTTTTAAATGCAATGTGAATTTTTTTGGGATTTTTAAATACCTGAATGTGTTTTTAATTAATTAATTTTCATTAACTAATTAAAAATAAACATTTAAATAATTTAAAAATGATTTTCAGAATTTTTAAATGTATTTTACTATTTTTAATAATTCGTGCAAATTAAATGACAAAAAAAATGAAATAAAAATAAAAATATGAGAAGTATGCACAATGGAGAGCTGAGATTCATTCTGGGGAAGGGAGGTTTGACTGCGCGCCAGATCCAATGGACATAATTCAAACCAGGCTAATTTTATTTTATAATTAATTAAACCTAGGTTAGTTTAAATAATGACTGATTAAGGCTTAATGACAAGATCCAGTCCACTCATTCACGCGCGGGAAGGCAGATCCAAGGGCCAATATTCAAAGTTGCTAATTAATCACACTTAGCCCTAATTAACCTCAGGTGACCGGAGAGAAGCTCCGATCGTCTTCTCCGGTCATCTCTCTCACCTGAATCACTCAAAACGCACCCCCAAGACTCCCAAATCTCCAGAATCAATCCCCTAACATTGGGTAACAAGAATCCAGGGCCAAAAACAATTTATCTTAAACACACAGTGAGAATCGAAGAAAATAAATTCTAGGGCAAAAGTTTCAGAACATCACAACATGCTTGTTTCTGGCTCATTTTCAAAAATAAATACATCCCCATGATCAGGGCAACACATAGAACAATATTTTAACAAGAAATCAGAGTTCTGGAAAATTTGTTCATCATGTTACCTGAGATTGAGCTTTCGAATCCTGGACTTTCTGACCTTCTGCCTTGTGCTTTTCCACTCTAATGGACTCCTTGAAGCTTCTGGTGAACTTGGAATGAGTTTATATGGAAGATTTTGAAGCTTCCAGTTCAGGGGTGGTGAGAATCGTATTTCTGTTTATGGTGGTTTTGGGCTGCTTTGATGGGTCAGGGATGATCAATGGAGTGTTTTGAGATGGATGGTGGAAGAAATTTGAGGAATGGATGGCTGAGTTATGGGATTCGATAGAAAATGCAAGATGGAGGATTTTTGTGAACTCTAGCAATGCTCTGGATTTAGGCCTATGTGTGTGTTGCTTTGAGTTGCTTTTTGTCCACTTATCACATTGTGATAGGTCTGTGGAGTTGGTGTGGCCTATGCTGATTGGTATGGGCCATTTTGCATAAAGTCCATGTTAGGTGTACTTGAGGTATGGGCAAGTGGGAGGCTGTGATAGGGGCATGGCTTGGTTAAGCTGGGATCATGGATTGCTCATGGATCAGATTTTGTGAGCTGTAACAAGTAGAGGCATGGTTACATGAGTTTTTGCAAGTTGGTACAACTTTGGCCCCTTTGTGATTACTTGAGGCATAAGTCATGAAAATGGACAAATCTTTGGTGCATTCTGATTTTTAAGTCATGCATTGTGTTTGTGTAAAGCATAGAAGTCAATTTGAAGTCACATTTTGCCTTGGCATGAGGTTTTGCAACTTTGCCTCTTTGGTGTAAAACTTGAAATTATGTGATTTTTCCCAACTTTGACAAGCCATAACTTTTGATCCAAAATGAATTAGAATGAGTTCTTGTACTTTTTGAAAAGGGAATGATCCATTCTACAACTTTCATGACCAGAGTTTTCTCATTTGAAGCATTTTTGAATCAATTTGAGGAGGTTGAAAAACTTTCCCAAAATGGCAAGTTTCCATTACAAGTCACTTTCCCAAAAAGGCAATTTTGCAAATGGCTTGAAATTCTTCAATTTTGTGAACTTCTAACATCTTCTATGATCAAATAAAGATCATACACATTCAAAATGATGAATAACACCCTTTGGTTGGGTCATTGGGGGCCTTAGATGCCCTGATTTTGCACTGACTTGCTCAAGAAGTCAACTCTTGGTTGGATGCCTTCCCCATGGAATTTCTTCATGAAACTTGATATGCATGATCCTCATAACATACAGAGACCAATAGAAACAAGAATGACCAAAAAATTTGGAGTTATGGCCTCTGAAACCAAAACCCTAATTCTAGGTCATCTGTGCAGTTAATCCTGGCTCTGCTTCCATGCCTTCCGCAGTTCTTGTGATTTTTTTGACTTCTTTGATCTTGAGAGGATATAGTATGATGCTTGAACACACATGGACCCCTTTGGAGTGATTAAAGACCTTTGGAGTGGCCCAAATGGCTCAGGGATATCTCAGATCACAAACCCTAGATGCAGATGACTTTGAATCAATGCAGTGAAACAAAAATGCAATATGAGATGCTATGATTGAACTTATGCAAAATGAAAAGATCACAAGCCATGGTGAAAAGGGTGAGGGCAAATTTGGGGTGTTTACAGCTGCCCCTATTCAAACATGAGTTAGCTGTGTGTTGCACCCCAAAATTTGCCCTCACAATACAAGACTTTGTGTTCTAAGAAGGTTCACAAGGTTCACAAGTCCTCCAACACTTGCATAACCTTTCATGAAGTTCATGAAGTCTACAAGTTACTTCTTGAAGGTTCACAAGGTTCACAAGTTCCATAATGCTTTCAATGCCTTTCTTGAAGTTCATGAGGTCTACAAAGCCCTTCATGAGGTTCACAAGGTTCACAAGTCCTCCAACACTTGCATAACCTTTCATGAAGTTCATGAAGTCTACAAGTTACTTCTTGAAGGTTCACAAGGTTCACAAGTTCCATAATGCTTTCAATGCCTTTCTTGAAGTTAATGAGGTCTACAAAGCCCTTCATGAGGTTCACAAGGTTCACAAGTTTCTCAACACTTGCATAACCTTTCATGAAGTTCATGAAGTCTACAAGTTACTTCTTGAAGGTTCACAAGGTTCACAAGTTCCATAATGCTTTCAATGCCTTTCTTGAAGTTCATGAGGTCTACAAAGCCCTTCATGAGGTTCACAAGGTTCACAAGCTTCTCAACATTTACAAGACCTTTCATGAAGTTCATGAAGTCTACAAGTTACTTTATGAGGGTTCACAAGGTTCACAAGATTCATAATGATTACAAAGCTCCCCTGAGGTTCATGAGGTCTACAAAGCCACTTCATGAGGTTCACAAGGTTCACAAGCTTCACAATACCTCCCATGAGGTTCACAAGACATTTTATGATGGTTCACAAGGTTCACAAAGTTCACAATTGGTCAAAAGAGTTGACAATTCCCTCAGACAATGCAACTCCTAAGCAGTGCATCCAAAACTAGGGTTTTGACTTTAATCAGGCTAAATGAACTTCCAAGACTTCAAGTGAGTTTCATAACATCTTATATGTGTGTAAGAACCCCCATGACAAGTTTCAAGACTTTTCTCAAAAGTTTGCTCAGTCAGATGATCAGATAAGTCAAAATCAGTCAATGCAGTTAAAAAGTCAAACTGAGGTCAACTGTGGTCAAACCAAAGTCAAACTTCATGATTTTTTGCCAACATCAAGTATATGAAGTAAAATTCATCATTTTATCAAGGGTTGATCATGATTCATCAAGGAGATTCCAGATCATCAATAATCAGGAGTTTCTAAATTAGGGTTTCCTCAGTAAAAGTCAACTGAACTTTGACCAGACATAACTTTCACATACTTCATCACCAAGTCTCCATCCAAAGCTCATTTTGAAGGAAATTGAATTCTCTACAACTTTGATGTTTAAAGTTAAGCCCAAAAATGCTTCATTTGAAAGATATGATCTAAGACATTATAGGTCATTTCAAAAGTCAACAAAAAGTCAACAACTTCAAAAGGGCATAACTTGAGATTGGTAAATGATGTGGACCTGAAACCAATGGGGTTGTTTAGAGGACTCTTCAAGCTTTCCAAAAAGTCCAATAACACCCTCATACCTTTAAAATTGAGGGAGATGTGCCCTTGCAAAGTTGGGAAAATTTGTGATGGTTTATGATGAAAATGAGGGCCTAAAAGCAATTTTCTCCAAATGGGCTGGCCAAATTATGACCCAACCCATACAATAATATCATGCACGAAATTTCCATAATATTTTCATAATTTTTATTTTATTTAATTAATTTATTATGATTTTTTATACTTAAAATCATTTTAAATTTAAATAAAATATTAAAAATGAAGATTTATTTTTGTGATTGATTCTAGAAAGTCTTAATTGGTGATTAGAATCAAAGAGGAATGGAATCATGTGATTGATACAAAAATAGCAAGTCTTCATGAGCCAATATTTGAAATTCAAAGCACCATCTTTCTCAATCTTTTTAAATCAATTCTTCCACATGATCCATCAATTTTTTAACCTAGAATCATTCACCTATATATGCTGATCATAACCCTAGCCTCATAGACGAATTCCAGCAGCCAAAAGTGTAAGTTCATTGTTCAAAAATTCATCAAAAAAGTGAGATTCGGATTTTGAGTTACAGGGCATTAGAAGGTAAACTATGATCATAGAGATGTTCCTTGATCTTCCATGATGCAAAACCAATGCCCATACGCATCTATAGCATGCATATATGAACAACCCGAAGCCAATTTGTTCTTGAATAAATTTTTTTCGATTCTAATGATTCATTGCATTTAAATGGATTTTGTTTGGCTAATGTTGTTTGTTGTATGTTGTAGAACGTTTCTGGGCAGGAAAACTCAAGAACCCGTACCTAATTCACAAGATGCCATTATTAGGGTTTGGACTTAGGTTTAGGGACTTTTGATTTAGTGAATATAAATTGATTCTAAAGACATAGAATGAATCGTGTGGATGCCAGGAACATGTTGCTGTGCTTAATTTTTAAAAATTGTATGGTTTTGTTGCTTGTTGATATTCGTAGGTTTTGCTGGAAGTTGGTTTTCGCAGGAAAAATTGCAACAATATTCGCAGGTGATTTCGAAGGTCTCAAGGAAGAAGAAGACTAGTTCCCGCGCGCTGGAAAATTCAAATACTGGTGAAAATATGTTTTGAATTATTGTTGTTTGTTTATCACAGGTGTGCTTGTGGCCCAGTGGAAGGAGGCGTATGCATGCTGGCCGTATGACTTGTGTTCGAATCCTGGCCATGACAAAATTTTGGTTATTTTCCTTATTTACGTATTGATTATTACATATTATGAATTGGCGTTGGTTTATAAGCAGATTGGCTCTTCCAGCCGGGTGGTGATGCGCGTGTGTGAGTGTATAAAGGTCCTGGGATCAAATCCTACCCCAGGCCTTTTTATTTCTTCATTTTTTCTGGATTTCTCAAACAAGACACAAAACAAATTCTTGCCCCTTTCTTGTTGCCTGCGTGTGGGCTAACCTGGTGGTTATTGTTGTTGCTGGTAAACATGAGGACATGGGATCAAATCCTGATCAGGTAAGTTCCTCTCTTTTTGCAGTTTTTTCCTATTTTCTATTTTTTGTTTAATTATTAAAAGTATATGTATATAAATATAATTAAAATAATGTTAAATATAATTTAAACTCTATATATCTTTTTCTTATGAAAATTATTTTTATAATTATGTAAATAAATTATAGTATGTATATTAATTAAAATAACTTTATTCTAAAATATTTTCTAAAACAAAACCTAATCTTATATTTTTCTAAATAATTTTATGTACATTTATTTAGTATAATTCTTGTAAATTTGTTTGTAAATATGAATATAATATTTTAAGCTTATTTTCTCCTTATAATATGTAAATATTGTTTTAATAAATAAATGTTAATATATGTTTAAAATAATTTGTAAATAGGATAATTAATAAAAATTAAAATTTTATAAATAAGATTAATTTTGTAAATATGATTATTTTTATAAACATGACATTTAAAATTTATTTTCTCATAATATCTTTTAATAATTGTTGATAAGTAATTGAATTGTTGTAAATGATTTATATTATGCTTAGAAATTTTTCTTATTATATATTTAAAATTAAACTTTGTGCTTATTATTCTAATTATATCATTTATAATATTTTTCTATTGTGATTTACTATTATATTATATCTTTACTATTATGTCTCTAATATTGTGTATTTTTTTCTCATTATTTATTTTCACTAATTTTATTCTTATTATTTCTCTAACCTTGTTTATTTTTCTAATTACTATTATTATTATTTTATTATCACTAATCCATTTATATTTTAATTATGCTTATTGTCATTATTTTGCTAACCTTACTTATTATTATTATTTACTAACCCCTAATTATTATTTATTTATTATTTTAGCTTGTTAATTATTTTTGCTATTTATTTATTTATTTATTTTTTGCTTATTATAATTATTATGTAAATGCTTCTGGATGTAAATTTTGTAATTTTGTAATTATTTTTGCTATGGTTAGTAATTAGGGAGTGCAAAAACATGTATTCTATTTAAAATCAAATTAGATCATTTTTTAATAAAAGATAACTAATATTGAACACTCACACACGTAAGTCGATTTTTAATCGCCATCTCACGTTTCTAAGGCTATCCCTCAAGTTGCCTGAACCATAAGGTCAAGTGGGGTGTATAAAGCAAGTCCCTTTAAAAAGAAAAATCATCAAGTCCCTCATGGTTGCCTTTACGAATCAAGTCCCTTCGAATAATGATGATAGTCCCTCCTATATGCTTATTACACCCCACAGTTGCCTTCATAAAACAGAATGTCCCTCTCATGTCCCTTACATCCAAGGTAATGACTACCTACTCCTTAATAGTAGGGATAGTCTTACCAATGAAAGGATAAAGAATAAGAAAGACTTAAAACATTAGGGTAGGTTCCTCTTATGTACTTGCTCACTTCAAAAACTTTTCACACTTAACAAATTTCAAAACAAATTTTCAAAAACAAGTTTTTACACATCCGTACATGGATTATTATTAACTATTCTGAAAATTTTTCTATTCACACACTACACTTTTAAAAACAATTTAAAGTGAGCTAAGTAACTAAGAGCCCATGGATAACCATGGATGTAAAGGGTGCTAACACCTTCCCTTTACATAACCTACCCCCCGGACCCAAAAATATCTCTTAAGGTCTTTCCTGTTCTTTTATACCCTTTCCTTTTGGATAAAATAAAAGTCGGTGGCGACTCTTGCTATCCGCAACATAACTAAAGTCAGTTCTCCCACCGTGTTACACTGTGCAGGATGTAAGCGACGACTTAACATTCAAACAAGATAACTTGTGGTTGAATACCAAAGACAGTCCAAGATTTGCACTCACAAAATGAAGAAGAAAAGGGATATAGATTATAAAGGAAAATAAAGAGTATAATTATAAAGTGCGGGCTACGGAGGACGACCGTCGAGCAGAGGACGACTGCGGGGGATGGAGCAATGACGGGGACGACCGACATGCTGGGGAAAAGGTAGGAAATAAAGCAATGACGGGGACGGCCGGCAAGCTGGGGATATATAAAGATATAAGACTCTCTGGGGATCATAGGTAAATGAAATAACTGATGAGGTACGGTCATCAAAGGTGAAGGACGATCACCTAGCAGGGGACGGCTGCTCTGTTGGGGGATAAGATGAGGGACGGTCATCTAAGGTGAAGGACGATCACCTGGCAGGGTACGGCTGCCGAAAGTATCACGACATAGGACGAATGTCGGATAGAAGAGGTCGACGATGGGGACGGCCATCGGATAAGCATGATGAAGGACGATCATCAAGAGGTGAAGGACGATCACCTAGCAGGGTACGGCTGCTCTCAGGGTTTATCGTGACATAGGACGAATGTCAGATAACAAGATCAACGATGGGGACGACCATCGGATAAAATGATGAAGGACGATCATCAAGAGGTGAAGGACGATCACCTAGCAGGGGACGGCTGCCGAAAAAATCACGACATAGGACGAATGTCGGATAGGAAGGGGTTCTAATGAATAGAGACTCCACTGGGGGTGATGAAGGACGATCATCAAAAAGGTGAAGGACGATCACCTGGCAGGGTACGGCTACCGAAAGGTATCATGACATAGGACGAATGTCAGATAGAAGAGAAGTTTTGCTGGGGACTTCGCTGGGGAAGAATAGACACGGACGAGTGTCTAATCTCATGAAGACATAAGTGTTTGACACGGTGTATAGATTAAAGATGCGGACGAGCATCCCTAAGACTATGATACGGACGTGTATCAGGTAGGAACAAACGCTGACGCGTGTTCAGAGATGATGGTACGGACGAGTACCAACTGGTTAACAAAGAACACAGACGAGTGTTGAATCTGGGGGGACTCTTCTGGGGAATGATAGACACAGACGAGTGTCTAAAATCTAAAAAGAGGTAAAAGTATCTGTCATTGTGTATGGATTAAAGATGCGGACGAGCATCCTTAAGACTACGATACGGACGAGTATCTGTAGAAACAAACGCTGACGCGTGTTCAGAGATGATGATACGGACGAGTACCAACTGGTTAACAAAGAACACGAACGAGCGCCGAATCTGAGGGGATTTAAGGTGGCATATACAAGATACGGACGAGTATCCGTATGAGTAAAAAGTATGAGCAACAGGTATGAGTAAGACACGGACGAGTGTCTAGCTTGCTGGAGAGAGTGACACGGTCGAGTGTCGGAAAAAGTGTATTATAAACAAGCATATGGTTTACAAAATGTTTAGGCAACTATGTTGGGGAAGGTGATACGGACGGGTGTCAAGGAATTGTATGTATATGTATTTGTATGGTGAGTGCAAAGGGGACGCTTTGGCCTTCTGCTGGGGGTATGACACGGACGGGTGTCAAGGAGTATCTGTACTGTATCTGCGAGAGAAATATCTTGGCTCTCTGCCGGGGAATTTCGGGGAGCATTCTGTATATCATTGACGGATGGTCAGTATTTACAAGTGTTCAGTTCGACACATGGCTTATGATTATGCAATATGTTTGATTTTTGCCGTAATGCTCCGTATTAGACGGAATGCTACGCTCTGTGGGAAAATATGATGCGAATGCTATGATTATGCAAAGATACCGATCCGGGATTCGGATCCCGCTGCTGTGGAGACTCTGACTGATCTGCTTGAAATGGATATCCCAGCTGGGGATAAGATCATTAGTAGATCCGATAAGACGTATCTGCATGGGGAAACAGATCACTGATAGACCCATCCCAGCAATGGGGGACCCAGCTGGGGATTGTAGAAGCTTTCTTCACTCTGTTGTGATTTCTTCACGCGTTGCTTTTCTGGATAGAGGTTGAAACTCTGTGGGGAGGTAGTTCCCTGGTTGGCACTTGGCTGGGGAAGAAAAAAGATCACTGGAAGATCTTCCTAGAGATTTTTGTAGGGATCCTGCTGAGGATGATACTTGACAACTCAGCTGGGGAGAAGCTTTCATGTCCCGTGTCGCGCTTTGAATACCTGCAATCCTGTAAAGACAAAGAAACGCACAAGTACCCCGAGGTATCCCTTACTGGATTCCATCACAAGGGTTCAGACATTCCCGGGAGTACGTATATTTCCTGTAAGCATGCATTTTTTTAGAAGAGAAACATCCGTATTTATGCAATCTGTATCTTAAGACATCAGACATTTTTGCAAATAAAAGAGTACGAAACAGTGTGTGACTGAAAATCTGATTTTATTAATTCGAGTGCCCTGAATTGGCAAGATACAATCATATAAACAAATCCCCTGAAATGAGGAGATTGTTACAAATTGAGAAACAAAAAGATGCTGGCAATGTTGATGACGCTTCAAGGAGCTTCCCTTTTACTATGACTCGTATGACATTTGACGTTCTTCTCGTCTTGCTTCCTGAAGAAGGCTGATTCCGACCGACGTTCGAACCTTTCAAAGCTTACCACGTTGTAAGTGATACAAACGAATTCAGAATGCAGTTGTTCGCTTATTCCCTTATTTTGCGTGGATCGCCCTTTCAGGTTTTCAATCCACCGGGATACCCATTTTTGCCTGAGTTGTCCAATGTGGCTTTTCAACTCAGCGGGTGTACATTTTTTGTTTATTTTCCCTTATTTTTGCCCGAGTCTTTTATTCTGTTTTTGACTCACCGGGATGCCCTATTTTTGCCTGGACTTACATTCTGTTTTCATGTCCAGCGGGTCATTTTATGCGAAGTATTTTTTAACTGCATCTGAATTCATAGGGGATAGGAAGTCTTCACCATCCATAGTACTGAGCATCAGTGCTCCACCAGAGAAAACTTTCTTTACTACGAACGGACCATCATAATTCGGAGTCCACTTGCCCCTGTGGTCTGTATGAGGAGGGAGGAGTCTTTTCAGCACAAGATCTCCTACTTGGTATTCTCGAAGCCTGACTTTCTGGTCGAAGGCTTTCTTCATTATTTTCTGATACAACTGCCCATGACAGATTGCAGCCAATCTCTTCTCTTCAATCAGATTCAGTTGTTCGTATCGGGACCGGACCCATTCTGCTTCTTCAACTTAACATCCATCAGTACCCGCAGGGAGGGTAATTCAACTTCGACAGGTAGGACTGCCTCCATACCATACACAAGTTGATACGGTGTTGCCCCAGTGGATGTTCTGATTGATGTACGGTACCCATGCAAGGCAAATGGTAGCATTTCATGCCAGTATTTGTAAGTAACCACCATCTTCTGTACAATCTTCTTAATATTTTTGTTAGCTGCTTCCACAGCGCCATTCATCTTTGGCCTGTAAGGAGAAGAATTGTGGTGTTGGATCTTGAAGTTCCGGCACAGTTCTGCCATCATTTTATTGTTCAAGTTGGAACCATTATCAGTAATGATTCGCTCGGGAACTCCGTACCGACAAATGATATCTCTCTTCAGGAATCGGGCTACCACTTGCCTTGTAACATTTGCATAAGAAGCTGCTTCAACCCACTTGGTAAAGTAATCAATGGTTACCAGGATGAATCTGTGGCCATTTGAAGCAGTCGGTTCAATCTTGCCAATCATATCAATGCCCCACATGGCAAAGGGCCAGGGTGAAGACATCACATTCAGAGGATTAGGAGGTACATGCACTTTATCCGCATAGATCTGGCATTTATGGCATTTTCTGGCATAGGCACAACAGTCTGCATCCATTGTGATCCAGTAATAGCCTGATCTTAGCAACTTTTTAGCCATTGCATGCCCTCTAGCATGGGTACCAAAGGATCCTTCGTGCACTTCGTGCATCAACAAGCCTGCTTCTGTCTTATCAATGCATCTGAGGAGTACCATATCAAAGTTTCTCTTGTACAGGGAACCGTCAGTATTCAGGAAGAAACTACCAGCTAGCCTCCTTAATGTCTTCTTATCATTGGAAGATGCCCCTGGTGGGTATGTTTGATCCTCCAAGAAGCACTTAATGTCATGGAACCAAGGCTTATCATCTTTGACAACATCTGCTGCAAATACGTATGCTGGTTTGTCAAGTCTAGACACTGAAATCCGAGGTACGAAGTTGGCAGCTTGAACTTTGATCATTGATGAAATGGTAGCCAGAGCATCTGCAAACTGATTCTCGTCTCGAGGGATATACTCAAGCTTGACCGTTGTGAAGAAAGTCAATAACCTTCTTGTATAGTCCCTATAAGGTATCAGATGATCCTGGTGTGTGTACCATTTGCCGTTGGTTTGATTAATTACCAGAGCTGAATCTCCGAATACGTTCAAAGTCTTGATCCTGAGGTCGACGGCTTCCTCAAGACCCATGATGCAAGCTTCGTATTCAGCTTCGTTGTTAGTGCAGTTGAAAGTGAGTTTTGCCGAGAAAGGCATGTGAACTCCCTTAGGTGTAATGAGTACTGCACCAACACCACGACCATTCATATTAACAGCCCCATCAAACATCATAGTCCATTCTTCTTCTGGGTCAGGCCCTTCAGTGTGAATAGGCTCTTCATTGTGTTTTGCTTTTATGAACATGATGTCTTCATCAGGGAAGTCAAATCTCATAGGCTGATAATCATCAATGGGTTGCTCAGCAAGATAATCAGACAATACACTGCCCTTGATGGCTTTTTGAGATGTGTACTGGATGTCATATTCTGTGAGGATCATTTTTCATCTTGCAACCCGTCCGGTAAGTGCTGGCTTCTCAAAAATATACTTGACTGGGTCCATCTTTGAGATCAATAAGGTAGTGTGGGTCAACATATACTGCCTTAGTCGGCGAGCAGCCCACGCTAAAGCACAACAAGTTTTCTCGAGCAGTGAATAACGTTGTTCACAGTCGGTAAACTTTTTGCTTAGGTAGTAAATTGCATACTCTTTTCGACCAGACTCGTCATGCTGGCCCAGCACACACCCCATTGATTCTTCTAATACTGTCAGGTACATGATTAGAGGTCTTCCTTCAACTGGAGGCATAAGGATTGGAGGTTCTTACAAGTATTCTTTGATCTTGTCAAAAGCCTTCTGGCAGTCTTCATTCCACCTGACCGTTTGTTCTTTTCTTAACAACTTGAATAAAGGCTCACAGGTTGCCGTAAGGTGAGATATGAACCGTGAAATGTAGTTCAATCTACCTAAGAACCCCCGAACTTCTTTTTCAGTCCTTGGTGCAGGCATTTCTTGAATGGCTTTAACTTTGTCAGGGTCAACTTCAATCCCTTTTTCACTTACAATAAATCCCAACAGTTTACCGGATCGCACCCCGAATGTGCATTTGTTGGGGTTTAACTTCAGCTGATACTTCCTGTCACACCCCAAATTTTACCCCTAACTGCTCGCATCATACATTCATCGCATTTAGCAGGGAATTCCAGATTTATTTTCTGTTGCTTTCTTCTCATTTTCTAGTTATTTATAATTTTAATTCTTAATTTCTTTTCACTTATAAGCTTCCATTTTAATTTATTTTCTATTTCTCATTTATAACTTTTTAATTCATTTTTGTGTTTTTAATTTTAATTTCTATTTTTGTTTCTATTTTCAAGTTCCTATTTTAAAATTTTATCTCAATTTCTACCTCTAATTTTTTAGTTCATTTTCAAATTTTTTCTAAAACTTATTTGTTATTTCTATTCATTTTCAAGTTCTCATTTCTAAATTAATTTTTATTTCATTTTCAAGTTTTTATTTTTGAATTTATTTTCTATTCTTCAATTTTTTAATTTTATTTCATTTTCAAGTTGTTACTTCTAAACTTAATGTCAATTTCTATTTATAATTTTCAATTCATGTATTCATTTTATAAACTCCAAAATTATTTCTTTAGTTCTAAGTCATTTTCAATTTCAAGTTTAATTTTTAGTTTCTAATTTATTTTTAATTCTAAGTTTAATTTCTAGTTTTTTTTAATTCACTTCCACTTCCAAGTTTAAATTTTTATCCCAATTTTCCATTTCAATTCATATTCATGTATTTATTTTCTAAACTCTAAATTTATTTCTTAAGTTCTAAGTCAATTTTAGTTCCAAGTTTAATTATTTAGTTTCTAAGTTATTTTCAATTTTAAGTTTAATTCCTTTTTTTAATTCACTTCTAATTCAAGTTTATATTTAATTTCTAATTTAAAGTTCTCATTTCAAATATTAAGTTTCAATTTCAAATTATAACCACAGTGTAAATATCCAACTTTATTCCAAATATTTGTTTATGTTACAACCACAAAAAATTGTACAACAAAACCACCCACAAAGCACAAAATTCAGCAGGGACCACAAGACAAATTCAGCAAGCATGCAGCCACCAACAGCCTCTGCTCCACTTCCTCCACTACAACCAAAATCCAGACTTTGTCTCCTTTCCTCCAACCCTTCACCTACAAGCAACAAGGACAAAATTCAGCCATAAAACACAACACTGTTACATCCAAAATCAAAAACACAAAACAGCCATCAAACACTACTGTTACAACCCTCAAAACATCACAGAACAACCACACCAAAAATCCATAAAATCAGCCCTCAAAACACACAAAAAAAGCCATCAAACACATACCAAAAAGCATCAAAAACACAGAGAAAAATTCAGCCCCAACTTCAAACAAAAAACCACAAAAAGGGAGGAGGAAAGGGAGAAAACAGAAAATTCAGCAACAAAGTATCAATAACCAACCATCAATTACCAGCAGTAGCAAGGAGTAGAAGCAACACTTACCATCGCGGATTCTTCACCCCGATAACTTTCGGGTCGGTATTGTTCTCTTTTCTTTCACCTCTTTTCAGCATTTTGTTCATAGCTAGGCTTGTCTTTTCACAATTTCATTTCATCACATCTCATCCTGCATACACAAAGCCATAATAAAAACTTCAAAAAAAAACAAATAGTAACAGCCATATAGAACTTCAATTATGTTTACCCAAAACTAAAAAAATAGCAGCAAAACTACACAAAAATATTACCATGGCAGCCAACGACACAAACCATCACAGCCACATTTTTCAACAACCATCACAGCCACAAACTTCATTCATAAAAAACATACCCAAACACAAACCGGTTCCTTTTTTTTAATCACAACCTTCATCACTGAAAAACATAAACCAGAAAACCCATCCCTGCATCCCAATAGCGCAGACCCCATATCATACGTGAAAAAACTCAGAAAAACAAACTGAACCAAAAATACAGAATCACAAATCACTCACCTCTTTAATCTCCAAATACGCATAAACCTTCTACCACGAAACCAACCACTGCAACCTCAAAACTCAGCAACACCAAAAGCTTCACAAACCTGCTAAATAACAAAATCCAAAACACTAACCCAAATTCAAAACAAAAATCACAGAAATACACCGATTGAAAACCAACCATGAACTTTTCTCTAAACTCAAAAACAACAACAAAACCGTGACTACCTTGTCATCATTGAACCGTGTTCTGCAAACTGTAACCAGAACAGAACCCGCAAACCAATCCCTCTTCATCAAAACAACCACCATACAAACAAAACTACCCTCGCACTGAACCCTCACCACACAACCTGAACTCAGAAACTTCACCATCAAAACAGCCCCTGTCAAATCCTTACTGTGACCAAAACACCGCAAAACCGTCACAAAACCAAGCCACCACTGTGAATCCCAAATCCACCAACCTGCACCAAGACCGTAAAACCCACCTCTCCCTATGAAATTCTTGGATGAAAAATTATCAGTAGCTTTCTCAAGTCCCTGAATTTTGTACCAAATCGACCCGGTATTCGGTCTCAACCTTCGCCTAGAGCCTTGCTCCTCAGAATCAAAATCAAATTGAAAAGTTTCAAGCTTTCTCTTCCTCATACGTTTCCTATCATACCAAACATACAAACCTAACAAAGAACTCATAACAAACAATGCAAAACCAGCTCCTGTTGATCCAAACACAAGACCCTGATGACTCTTTGAACCAGAACCAGTTTGTGAATAAACAGGTAAGCTAAAGTACAAGTAACAACACCATTACTTTCAGGTCCAAACTCATTCTCAATTCCAGCAGCATAAAGAATTGCAAAGTAAAAACAACTTCGACTCACCTTCCTTTTCACCTCTCGCAGCCATAGCGACCCAAACTCTCATCGACTTATCATCATCTCCATTCGATAACCATCACCACATCATCTTCGCCATCGCCACTGAAACAGAGCCGGAAATCCTTCACAACCCAGACATCCACCGAAACCAACCTGTTTCGCCGTAACCTTCACACGCCGGCTGAGACAAAACCGAACCTTGAAACCGCAGACCACTCATCTCCACAACCGCGAAACCCTTCACCGAGAATCACCAAACGCGTCACCAACCCTCGCGACAGACCCGTCATCATCACCGCCGCCAGCCTACACCCTTGAACCACCGATCGCGAAACCCTTCATCTCACAGCGAATCCGCCGCACACCCACCGTAAATCCGAAACCTTCATGCTTTGAGAGAGAGAGAACCGTGACTGAAAAGAGAGAAAAAGTCGTGAGAACCTCCGAGAGGTCATGAGAATCTGAGCGATTGGAGAGAGAGAGAGGGAAGGCACGATTGTGAAAAAAAAAGGGGAAAGTGTAAACAGTGATCGTGAATTTAGGGTAGTTTTCTTCACATTTTAATTAATCTGATTTCCTATTAATTTATTTATTCTTTCTTTATCATTATATTTATGTATATTGTTTGTTTGGATTTTAAATTAAGTTTTTTATTTGTGGTTATTCTCTCTTTATTTTATTTTCCTTTTATAAAAGATATGCTCCTTATACATAGGGATTATTTTGTTAAATTATTTCATTCATACCGTTGATAATTAGATTTATTAGGTTTAAGTTTTTATTTATTTATTTCATTTAGGTTATTTTAGTTATTTATTTACAGTTTATTTTATATAAAAATTTTTATAAAAAATGTTATATTCGTTTGTTAAAATCAAGAAGTATTATTTTGTTTAAGTTATCATTTATCTTAGTTTTCAAAATGTCAAAAATATGTATACCTTTTTTTTTTTTAGTAACAAAAAATTCAAAAAAATATTTACTCACTTCTTTGATTTTTTTTATATTTAAAAGGAATTAAAAATATTATTTCATTAAGTTTGACTTTTATTATTGTTATTATTATTATTATTATTATTATTATTATTATTATTACTATTATTATTATTATGATTATGCCTTGTTTCATTATTATCTAAAAAAGTCTTTAAAAATCTAGTGAATCTTTCTTGCATTTTTATTTTCGGGCCGATGATATGACAAAAAGTCACGATAAATCATTTCTGATTAATCGTGACCAATATGAGGCCATGTATTTATTTTTATTCTATTTAATTTATTCTATTTAATTTATTCTATTTCATAATTTATTTTATTTGTTTTCTTATTATTCATTTCTCGCACTCTTAGACCATATTAACTTTAATTTTCAAGATAATAAATCCTTGGTCCAACGCCAAGTGAACTTCACATACACTTCACTCACACACGTAAGTCGGTCGTTTTACGATCGCCATCTGGACATTCCTTACACTTCACAACATTTCCAACTTAAGAAAATTGTCGCACCACGCTTGTCTTCCACCCTCGCATTCTCGATCCATATATCGAGTCATAGCCCGGTTACTAAGCCTTTTATTTTTGCATTTTCCATTTACTTTATCCAATTTATTTTTGCAAGTTGCAACCTGTGCCTTAGACTTAGGAGCTTGCACCCTCGTTTGTTTACTTTATTTTTTATGCTTTTAAATCCAAAAGGGAAAGAACTCCTGCAGTTGACTCAATGTCATAGGAAGTTTAGCCATCCCTAGTTACCTTTTCAACCTTAACCATTAGGACTTTTTATTTTACAACTTTTTGTGACTTTCCTAAAGTCACGTGAGTGTTTGCCATAACACTTACCTTCCCCCGCGAACCTTGAGCGTAACCAAGTGTTCGTTAACACCAGGAGAACTACGAGTGCTCTGATTCTATACCCGATACGTAGGCATCAATGCGATGTTGTGCGAGCACCATTAGAAATAAAAACCTTAGGTTCCCTTAATTTTAACAAGCAATAAATAACAATAACACAAATATTAACAAGAGGTTCCCGTAGGATACTGCGGATGCTTAGGATGCTAACACCTTCCCTAGGTATAATCAACCCCCGAACCTAGTTTCTCCTCATTTAGGGTTTTTACGATCTTTTTCCCTTTTCCCTTTGGATTAAATTAAAGTCGGTGGTGAACATAAAAGTTTTGCGATTCAAGCTCACTTAATAGCTTGGTATCCGATTCTCACCGCGACAGAAATGGCGACTTCACTGGGGATAAACATTTTTGAGGGTTAAGCCCACCTTGTATATTTGTATATTTGTTGTTGTATTGCTTGTTATTATTTGGGATTTTTGTTGGGTGTTCCATGTGTGGTGAGATAAGTCCTAACCCGGACTTGAGTGCAAAATAAGATAGGACGGTGGTATATTCAAGAAGGCTTGTAGGGAGTTGAGTCCCGATCAAGTTGACTTGAGACACCACCACTCAGCGAAGGCCTCCTCGGATGTAGTTTTGTTGATCGAGTTCAGTCGTGAAAACATTACTATATTCGACCTGAGAGCCGTTAATGTTGAGGACCGTAGAACATTTACCCCCACTTGGCCTTTTAGGGATGTAGTGCGATGACTATG
The DNA here is from genome assembly GCA_963966055.1 of Lathyrus aphaca. Taxonomy (NCBI): domain Eukaryota; kingdom Viridiplantae; phylum Streptophyta; class Magnoliopsida; order Fabales; family Fabaceae; genus Lathyrus; species Lathyrus aphaca. The sequence goes on along the minus strand of OZ014524.1, from coordinate 479,771,741 downwards.
AGGGTGCAAATCCGAAATAGTTGATACGCGATACTACACTCGGATGAGACTCTCTTGAGAATATTATTGATTACCAAGTTGAGTTGGGAAGTCGGTAATATCCGAAAGATGGGACAATGATTCTGGGAACTTGTAGAACCCGTTGTACAGGTACAAATAAACTCATAGTACATACCTTTTTGGGAGGGTTGAACCTTTGACCTCATGCAAGCTTTGAACCTAAGTCTTGTTTGTGTTTGTGTATTCATTGCATTCGCGCATCATGAAGCATCATTTTTTCCAATTTATTCAAGGAACTTAGAAACTCTATATTTGCAAATATCGTAGGTATCATCATGGACTTTGGAAGAAGAAAGACTGTCAAGTACACATTCAAAACTCCCAAACTCGAAGACCTAAGGAAATTAAGAGATTTGGTTTTGGATCAAGAAGCCTTCATGGAGAAGCATAGGAGACTTTTTGCCTTACTTAAGACTGAATGGGATGGAAGGTTGCTCTCTGTGATGCTCCAGTTTTATGATCCTCTCTACCATTGTTTTACGTTCCCTGATTACCAATTGGCGCCTACTTTGGAAGAGTATTCATTTCTGGTGGGATCACGTGTTAAGGATGAGTTTCCATTCCCTGTTCTAGAGAAGGACCCTGAAGAAGCGGAGATTGCAAAGGCAACATATTTGAGTGTTCCTGAGGTCAAGGCAAATATGACCTATAAAGGAAAGGTTTTTGGATTCCCTACAAAGTTTTTGGTAGAAAAGGCCAAGAATTTTGCTGGTGTGAAGGATATGAAAGCTTTTGAGGCGACCTTTATTCTGCTAATATATGGAGTGTTACTTTTCCCAAACTTTGAAGACTTTGTCGACCTGAACGCCATCAAAATCTTTCTGAAGAAGAACCCGATCCCTACTTTGCTCGGAGACACTTACCATTCCATCCATCTGAGGAATCTCCATAAGGGAGGGATGATTACTTGTTGTGCATCATTGTTGTACGAGTGGTTTATTTCGCACTTGCCTAAGTCAGTTTCATTTTGGAATCTTAAGGATGGTTTGTGGTGGTCACAAAGGATCATGTCTCTTACCCACTCTGACATTAGTTGGTACAATCGTGTTTATGATGGAGCATTAATTATTGATAGCTGTGGTGATTTTGCTAATGTACCTCTTCTTGGCACTAAGGGAGGAATCAGCTATAATCCAGTTTTGGCTCGCCGCCAACTCGGGTATCCGTTGAAGGACAAACCTAAGAGTGTCGAAGTGGAAGGAATTTTCTTTAAGGATGACGAAGAACCAGAGCTCAAGAAACAGATTATGCAAGCTTGGAAGTACATCCATAGGAAGGGGAGGAGTAGCTTGGGAAAGCCGAATTGTGTTTCTATGGAACCCTATCTCCAATGGGTACGAGATAGGGCAATCAGTCTGAAGATGCCTTACCTTCGCCAGGATCCTATGACCTTCAAGAAACCCGTTCTAATCTTTATGGATGATGCAGAGAAGTTGAGGATTGATTTGGAGAAAGAGCTTCGAGAGAAGAATGCATGGAAGAATCGACATCAGATCATCAGCAGTGAGAATGAAGAACTTAGAAGACAACTGAAGACGAAGGAAGAAGAAGAGCTCTCCAGCAAGAAAAGGAAAGCGCAAGAGGATTTATTTTCCTCCAGCACTCAAGGGAACACTTCTTGGAAGTCAATCGTGGATCAACTTATGCTTGAAAGGGCTCAGATGAAGGCACAAATCGAGAAGCTCAACTTGAGGCTTTTAGGAGAATCTCCTTAGGACTTTGTCTTTGTCTTTATTAAGCTTTGTTTGGGATTTTTGAAGATGTACTCAAGACTTTGTATCACTTTTTGAATTTAATGAAATCATATCCTTTTGATTATTATGTGTTCCTTGGTATTTGCAAATTGTTTCTTAAGTTCCTTGAATAAAATTTAATTTTCGCATTGCACTCATACATTTGGCATTTCATTTGCATTTTTCACATAAAACTCATTCCCGTCATCTGCTCTCCAGCTTTCACACTGAGGCTCTCACGCAAATACTACACTCGAGCTCAAGCCAGAAAGAGGATGGCTGAAAGAGACTTAGAGATGGACAGAGTTAACGAGGAGCTTACTGAGATTCGTGGAGATATGGGTCAGATGATGGAAATGTTGCAGGTCATTCGAGCGAAGATGGATACCCAACAGACTGTAGTGTCAGAAATTGTCACTGCAACGACTGAGCCTACGTCATCAGTCACTACCACTGTGACCTGGCCTCCTTTTGGACTTCCTCAAGGATTCGTTCCTCCTCCTCATGGTTTTGCTTCTCAAAGTTTTATCCCTTCTTCCCAAGGACTTGCTGCTCAGGGTTTCTTCCCTCTTTCCCAAGGTTTAGCTTCTCAAAGTTTCGCACCTTTTTCTCAGGGTATTGCATTTCCTTCCCAAGGTTTTGTGCCTCCTCCTCAAGGATTTGCTGCTCAACAGACTGTTCCTGTGACTAATGAAGAGAACCATGCAGTTGCTAATTTTACACAAGACATTGTGCACACCCGTGCCCAACCATACTTTAATGACCATCAGGTGTATGACGCGCCCGATATGTCTGAAAATGGAGACGAGAAACATGAGAAGATGCAAGAGAATTTTGATACCCTTGAAAAAAGGTTAAGAGCGATTGAAGGTGACCAGATCTTTAGGGCTGCTGCTAGAGAGATGTGTCTGGTGTCTGGATTGGTAATACCTCCAAAGTTCAAGATACCCACGTTTGATATGTATGAAGGCGCAACTTGTCCTAAGAACCACCTCTTGATGTACTATCGAAGAATGGCTGCGCAGGTGGACAATGATAAATTAATGATCCACTGCTTCCAGGACAGTCTGAAGGGAATCTCCTCCAAATGGTATCTAACGCTAGACCAGTCGAAGATTCGCAGTTTCCAAGACTTGGCAGATGCTTTCATCCAACAGTACAAATACAATATGGACCTTGCTCCCGATAGGAGACAACTGTTGAATATGTCACAAAAAGATTCTGAATCATTTAAAGAATATGCTCAGAGGTGGAGAGGGACCGCTTCTCAGGTAGAGCCCCCATTGACTGAAAGAGAATTAGCTGACTGGTTTGTTGACACTGTGCGACCAGAATTCTATGAGAGAATGGTGGGAAGCATAACTGCTAGTTTCTCTGATTTAGTGGCTGTGGGAATCAAGGTAGAACTCGGTTTGAAAAGTGGAAAGATGAGCGGTGCATCTAGCAGTTCCAACACTGGCAGTGGAAATAATGTCAAGAAATTTACCAGTAATTTCCACAAGAAGAAAGAGGGCGAGACGAATGCAATAATGACAGGTCAAAGAAGAAATCCGCTTTGGCAGAGACCTCCACCTATGGCTCGACAGCAGTATGCTCATCCACCACAGTATGCCCAACATCCTTATGTAGCGGCGGTTCAACCGTCATATAATCCACAAGTCCCGATGTATCGGCCAACTCAAGCAGTACCGATGTATCAGCAAGCGGCTCCAGTGATTCCACCTTATCAACCAATGCTCAACATTCCAGGATATCAACAAGCGCCCAATGCTTCAGCCTACCAGCAGAGGACTCCAGCTCCTCATCCGAATCCCAACTTTCAGAATAGAAGACCAGGAGGAAGGCCTCCTAATCCTCGAATCCCTATGACCTATACTGAATTATATCCTTCACTGCTGAAGAAAGGTTTGGTTACTCCAAGGCCTTTGGGTCCTCCACCAAATCCGCTCCCACCAAATTACAACTCAAATGCCCACTGTTTATTCCATGAAGGTGCCCCAGGGCACGATTTGGAGGGTTGTTATGCTTTGAAGTACATCGTGAAAGATTGGATGGAGAAAAACATTCTGTCATTTGGGAATACTGGTCCGAATGTCAAAGATAATCCTTTACCCAAGCATGGGTCCGTAAATGCCATTGTTGACGAGTCTGACGAAGGTTTGATTTTCAACGCCACAGAGATCAAGACCCCGCTTAGAGACTTCCATGCGAAGTTAATAGAAGTGGGTATGTTGAAGAGCTGTCATAAGAATTGTGAAGCTTGTGCGAATAACCCAAAGGGATGTGAATGGGTCTTGAAAGATGTTCAAGATTTGATTGATGAAGGTGTCTTACAAGTGAGCGGTCATATGAAGAGGAATGAAGTGGCAGTGATTGAACCCATTTTCAACTTGCCTGAATCTGATTCTACCTTGGTGCCAGTGTTCAACTTGCCTGAGTCCTCAAGAGTTCAACCCATCTTCAATATTCCAGAATCTGTGGTGCCAATTTTCAATATACCTGAGCCAAGATTTGAACAAAGGAGTAACCCTTTCCTTTATGAGGATACCAAAGCAGTTCCGTGGAAGTATGATACAGGGAAAGTTCATCAGAAGATTGATAAAGCTAGTCAGAAGGAAGGTTCAAAAGTGGCAAGTGCTGACATAGCGGGTGCAGGTCGTTTAACTCGCAGTGGTCGTGTTTATACTCAGCAAGCCAGTACGGTTCCGCCTAAAGAAGTCATTCCAGCTGTTGTCAACCAGGATAAAGGGGTAGTCTTGGGAGAAGAGGATGCAGAATTTCTCAGAATCATTAAGAAGAGTGATTATAAGGTTATTGATCAGCTACATCAAACGCCTTCCAAAATATCTATCCTATCACTTCTTATGCATTCACCGGCCCATCGGAGTGCTCTCCAGAAATTACTAGCCCAAGCTCATGTTACGCATGATATAACTGTGAATCAGTTTGATGGAGTCATTGCCAATATCACTGCATGTAACAATCTCAGCTTCAGTATGGAGGATCTTCCAAAAGATGGCTTGGACCATAACCGTGCTCTCCACATATCAGTAAAATGTCAGGAGGATACTTTAGCAAGAGTTCTTGTGGATACAGGATCTTCATTGAATGTTTTGCCGAAAAGAACGCTTGCCAAGTTATCTTATCAAGGGGCAGAGATGATGCCCAGTGCACTGATTGTGAAAGCTTTTGATGGGTCAAGGAGGACTGTTATTGGAGAAGTAGACCTACCGATCTTGATTGGGCCACAGGTGTTCAAAATCACTTTCCAGGTTATGGACATCAATCCTAATTACAGTTGCTTGCTCGGAAGACCTTGGATCCATGCCGCTGGGGCAGTCACTTCTACCCTACATCAGAAGATGAAGTTTATAGTCGATAACAAGCTGGTAACCGTGTCTGGGGAAGAAGATCTCATGGTCAGCAACCTTTCATCCTTTAGCTATATTGAGGCTGATGAAGATGCTTTGGAAACTTCTTTCCAAGCTCTTGAGATAGCCAATGCTGTCCTTTTGGAAGTAGAGGAACCAAAAGGGAGGGGTATCCCATCTTTTGCATCGCTGAAGAGTACCATTTCCACTATTGAAGAAAGAAGCTATGAAGGTTGGGGTGATGTCATTGAAGTCAAACAGAAGCTAGATCGTTGCGGGTTGGGTTACAAACCAACTCATGTGAAGGAAGGAGCATCAACCTCCGTTAAAGGACGTCCAAAGACCATTCAAGAAGTGTTTTCCAGTGCTGGTTATCAGGTCAATGCAATTGATGGAGTTTCTGAAGATGAAGATGTGAATCATTTGGTGTATCAGTGTGAGGAAGCCTTGGGCAATTGGGAGGCAGTCGAGATCCCAGAGTTTTTTCCATTGTCAAAGTAATTTGTTGTTTTTTTAAAGTGTTTTCAAAGTTCCCTAGCTCTGCCCGAGGCTATGGGAGTATTTTGTAGGGCCCCTTCTCATTTTCAAAGTTATTATCAATGAAGGCATTTTGTTAAACTCTTATTTTGATCATTTACTGTTTTTCTCTCTCTCTCTTTTCATTTTTAAAAGAAAATGGCAATCTTTCAAAACCAATAAAAAAGCTTTTTCCCTTGCATTTCTCTATTTTCCACTTTTAATAAAAGCAAATCATTATCATATGCAGAATAAACGAAAACCCTGTTGAATCCAATGACTCTACATTCTCTCCTAACTTTGATTCGCCCATCTACCAAGCGGAAGATGAAAGTGATGAAGATTGTGACATCCCCGAAGAACTGGCAAGATTAGTTGAGTATGAGCACACAGATCTTCAGCCACATAAGGAGCAGGTTGAGACCATCAACCTTGGCACTGATGAAGATGAGAAGGAAGTCAAGATTGGTACAACACTTGGGGCAGACGTTAGAGAAAGATTGGTCAAGCTTCTCAGAGAGTATGTAGATGTGTTTGCATGGTCATATCAGGATATGCCTGGTTTAGACACAGACATAGTGGTCCACAAGTTACCTCTTCGACCAGATTGTCTTCCTGTAAAGCAAAAGCTTCGAAGAACAAGACCAGACATGGCTCTGAAGATTCGAGAAGAGGTCAAAAGGCAGTTTGATGCGGGATTCCTTGCAGTTGCAAAGTACCCTGAGTGGGTAGCTAATATTGTGCCAGTCCCTAAAAAGGATGGCAAAGTCAGAATGTGTGTGGACTATAGGGATTTGAACAAAGCCAGTCCGAAGGACGATTTCCCTCTTCCGCATATTGATACTTTGGTTGACAACACTGCTAAATTTGCTGTTTTCTCCTTCATGGATGGGTTTTCAGGATACAACCAGATCAATATGGATCCTGACGATATGGAAAAGACTACATTCATCACACCATGGGGCACTTATTGTTACAAAGTTATGCCATTTGGTCTCAGAAATGCAGGAGCCACTTATCAAAGGGCAATGGTCACCCTTTTCCATGATATGATGCATAAAGAGATAGAAGTTTATGTGGATGATATGATTGCCAAATCACAAAGTGAGGAGGATCATTTGAATCATCTCTTGAAGTTATTTGAGCATCTCAGAAAGTTCCAACTGCGTCTGAATCCAGCTAAGTGTACTTTTGGTGTCCGATCAGGAAAGTTACTTGGTTTTATTGTTAGTCAGCAAGGAATTGAAGTAGATCCGGATAAGGTCAGAGCAATTCAAGAGATGCCAGCTCCAAAAACAGAAAAGCAAGTCAGAGGCTTCCTTGGATGATTGAACTACATCTCCAGATTTATCTCCAACATGACTGCTACATGTGAGCCTTTATTCAAGTTACTCCGGAAGAATCAAGCAATTGAGTGGAGTCCCGATTGTCAACTAGCTTTTGAGAAGATTAAGGTTTATCTACAGGAACCTCCTATCTTGATCCCACCTACTCCAGGGAAGCCTCTTTTCATGTACCTGACTGTACTCGAGGGATCTATGGGTTGCGTATTAGGCCAACAGGACGAAACTGGTCGTAAGGAGCACGCCATTTATTACTTAAGCAAGAAGTTCACAGATTGTGAAAGCAGATATTCGCTTTTAGAGAAGACTTGTTGTGCTTTGGCGTGGGCGGCCAGACGCCTCAGGCAGTACATGATTTGTCACACTACTTTGTTGATCTCGAAAATGGATCCAATAAAGTACATCTTTGAGAAGCCTGCTTTGACTGGAAGACTCGCCCGTTGGCACATGTTGTTATCCGAATATGATATCCAATATGTAACCCAGAAGTCTATCAAGGGCAGTGTTTTATCTGAATACCTGGCTGATCATCCTGTCGAAGATTATGAACCTTTGAAATTCGATTTCCCGGACGAGGACATTATGTTGATAAAGGATTGTGAAGTTCCAGGTCCAGATGAAGGTCCCGAGCCAGGTTCTCGTTGGAAGATGATGTTTGATGGTTCCTCTAACTACATGGGGCATGGTGTAGGAGTTGTTTTGATGAATCCTGATGGTGGTTATACTCCTTTCACAGCCAGATTATGTTTCGAATGTACAAACAACATTGTAGAGTATGAAGCCTGTGTTTTGGGTATCGAAGCTGCGATTGATACCAGAATCAAGATTCTTGATGTATATGGAGACTCAGCCTTAGTAATTTACCAAGTCAAAGGTGAATGGGAGACCCGTGATGAGAAGTTGATCCCATACCGTGCCCACATTGTGGAACTGATCAAATACTTTGATGAAGTCACTTTCCATCACGTTCCAAGGGCAGAAAATCAAATTGCAGATGCTTTGGCTATGTTGGCCTCTATGTTTCAAGTCAGATTTCTTAATGAAGCTCCACTCATTACAATCGAGCGAAGAACTGCACCCGCCTACTATCTACTGGTCGAAGAAGAAACTGATGAGAAACCGTGGTTCTATGACATCAAGAACTACTTGCAAAATCAGGAGTACCCAGCTGATGCAACAAATCTAGACAAGAAGACTTTAAAAAGATTGGCGTCCAAGTTCTTCCTCAGCAACAATGTGCTTTACAAGAGAAATCATGATATGGTTCTGCTCAGATGTGTGGACAAACGCGAAGCAGACTTATTGATCAGGGAAATCCATGAAGGATCATTTGGAACACATGCCAATGGACATGCCATGTCCAGGAAGATTTTGAGAGCTGGATACTTCTGGTTGACCATGGAATCAGATTGTTTCAAGTATGCCAGGAAGTGTCATAAATGCCAGATTTATGCCGACAAGGTGCACGTACCTCCAACACTTTTGAATGTTCTGTCATCGCCTTGGCCTTTCTCAATGTGGGGCATCGACATGATAGGGGCAATTGAGCCTAAAGCTTCCAATGGTCACCGGTTTATCTTGGTTGCAATCGATTACTTCACCAAATGGGTAGAAGCAGCTTCCTACGCCAATGTGACAAAGCAAGTGGTTGCCCGCTTCATCAAGAACCAAATTATCTGCCGTTATGGAATCCCAAGCCGAATCATAACAGATAATGGGACCAATTTGAACAACAAAACAATGAAAGAACTGTGTGAGACATTCAAGATTGAACATCATAACTCTTCTCCGTATCGTCCGAAGATGAATGGAGCTGTTGAGGCTGCAAACAAGAACATCAAAAGGATTCTGCAGAAGATGGTAAAAACTTACAAAGATTGGCACGAGATGTTACCATATGCTTTACACGGATACAGAACATCAGTTCGCACTTCAACAGGGGCAACCCCTTTCTCTCTGGTGTATGGGATGGATGCAGTTCTCCCTATTGAAGTGGAAATACCATCTTTGAGAATCTTGATGGAAACCAAACTGGAGGAAGCTGAATGGGTACAGAACAGGTATGACCAACTGAACCTCATTGATGAGAAGAGAATGACCGCCATGTGCCATGGCCAGATGTACCAAAAGCGCATCAAGAGAGCATTTGACAAGAAAGTCCGTCTTCGAGAATTCAAAGAAGGAGATCTTGTACTCAAGAAAATCTTGCCAGTCCACAAAGACATGCGTGGAAAATGGAGTCCTAACTATGAAGGCCCATATGTTGTGAAGATGGCTTTCTCCGGAGGTTCCTTAATCCTTACAACTATGGATGGTGAACAGCTGAAGCACCCGGTGAATTCTGATGCAGTCAAAAAATAGTATGCCTAAATAAAACCCGATAGGTCGAAAACCAAAAATGGCGACCTATGCAAAAATGGGTATCCCGGTGGATCAAAACCTATGAAGGAGATCCAGGCAAAAGTTAGGGACAAAAATGAAAAATAAGAGCTCGCTAAGTTGAAAACCCGAAAGGGCGGCTTAGGCAAAAAAGAGCGTCCCGGTGGATTGAAAACCCGAAAGGGCGGTCCAGGCAAAAGTTAGGGACAAAGGCATTTGACTGTGTCAGATGGTGTTTACCATTACTGAAGAATCATAATGAAAGATCAATCCATTTTCTCTTGTCAGAAGCAAGGTGTCGGGCAGTCTTAGTTATTAGGGATTGTAGTGGTCGTTAGATTCAATGTAGACCTTTCCCCATTGCCATTTTCAAATTGTAATTTCCCATGGAGTTTTCGCCATTGGCAAGCTACCATTCTTGAATAAAATACAAACTTTGCCTATGAATTTTGTTGTTCAGCTTCTTATTTTCTTTTGTTATGCAAAATGCCATCACTTGATTACAATTTAACTCTGAAAATGACAAGTTTTTTAAAAAAAAGGAAATGTTTTTTGAAAACACACTGAAAAACTTATAAGTTTCTTTGACTTTGGAAAATTGGAAAAACCTTCTGTTTCCCCAAGAAGTCCTGGTTTGCAACAACACTTTTATACTATTATTACAGAAATCCCCATAGAAGTTCAAAACTTATAACACTCTTGGATGGATCCTTGGACCAAGCATGATTTCCAAATTCGAAGACATCTCCTCAGTGTTTTTCATATTGCTCATCTGAGTATTGGTTTTGAGAGCCTACTCCTTTTTGAGTCTTGTCAAAACTCTTTGTCTCTTTAGAGTCAACATTTGCATATCATGATAATTCGCATCATGCTCAATCATGCGCATTTGACATTAGCATTTGTCTTTCCCCAGTAGTCGGCTGTCTAACTCCAAGTCCAGATATCATTAGTGTTCAATTTGAAAGTCCATTGTTGTTGGTACCCGAGGTTTGGTTTACCAATGTTTTTGTCCCCAGTAATTGCTGGTGTCCCCCGTGGAATTCTAATTGTGGTTGGTATTTGTCTTTATGACCACCAATATCTCCTTGAAGTCTAATTGTCATTGGCACAAATCTTTTAAGCAGGTCCTGAAACCTTTTGCTTAAAATCCAAGTCCAATTGTCATTGGCACAAATCTTTTAAGTAGGTCCTGAAACCTTTTGCTTAAAATCCAAGTCCATTTGATTTTAGCACGTACCTGTACCTTTCTCCTGATGGTTCATGAAGGAATTTCCAGAGGTTGGATGTCTTATCTTATTTGAAAACTCCAACATATTTTGTTGTTACCTTTTTGCGTTAGCCGGTCGCTTAGAGCCGTTGATCTATCTTTGGGTGATTTACATTCTATCCCCAATGTTATTTGGTCGCATAGAGCCACTACTAAATCACTGTGATTTCCTTCCTTATCCTCGGTGTCGGCAGTTACATTTGAACCTGCTAATTTACCATTTTGAATACTTTGACTGCTTTGTCTTTATCATTCTTAGTGTCAACCGGTTTTTTAACTTGTTGCGCATTCACTTTGAGTGTATCTTGGCTTCTATTCTTAGTGTCAATAGGTCTCGAACCTATTGCGCATTCACTTCGAATATTTTTGTTTTATTCTTAGTGTCAGTTGGTCGCATCGAGCCGCTGCGCATTCGCTTTAAATATTATGTTTATCATTTTCAGTGACAGTTGGTCGCATCGAGCCGCTGCACATTCCCTTTGAATGTTTATTTTGTTTTATTCTTAGTGTCAGTTGGTCGCATCGAGCCGCTGCGCATTCACTTTGAATTTTTGTGTCGCTCCTATTTTTCAGTGACAGTTGGTCGCATTGAGCCGCTGCACATTCACTTTGAATGTTTATTTTGTTGTATTCTTAGTGTCAGTTGGTCGCATCGAGCCGCTACGCATTCACTTCGAATATGTTTTTTTTTTTATTTCTCAAAGTCATTTGGTCGCATAGAGCCATTGATCTACCACTTCGATTTATTTCCTTGTCTTATTTGTATTCTTGGTGTCAATTGGTCGCATCGAGCCACTGTGCAGTCACTTTGAATTTTATTTTGTTTTGTCTGTGTTCGTTGATCCAACGCTTTGGATTTCCTTTTGTTCCCGTCTTTTGTTATTCTTAGTGTCGACAGTTACACTTGAACCTGTTGATTTATCACTTTGAATATTTCCCGTTTTCGTTTGTCATCCCCAGTGTTTGTCATCCCCAGTGTTTGTCATCCCCAGTGAGTCTTGGCTAGTGGTCGTCGATTTATCTCATTCTTATCATTCATACCATAACCATCATTCATTGCATAGTTGTTACAGAGTTAGATAGTTTGTAGTCCAGCATAACATTGCATTTAGGGGCAAAATTTCCGGTTATTTCTATATTTAAATATCTTTCACACTGATTCCATGAGGATTACCATCACTCACGCCATCTGGTGAAGTTATTTAAATAGGGGCAACTGTCACACCCCAAATTTTACCCCTAACTGCTCGCATCATACATTCATCGCATTTAGCAGGGAATTCCAGATTTATTTTCTGTTGCTTTCTTCTCATTTTCTAGTTATTTATAATTTTAATTCTTAATTTCTTTTCACTTATAAGCTTCCATTTTAATTTATTTTCTATTTCTCATTTATAACTTTTTAATTCATTTTTGTGTTTTTAATTTTAATTTCTATTTTTGTTTCTATTTTCAAGTTCCTATTTTAAAATTTTATCTCAATTTCTACCTCTAATTTTTTAGTTCATTTTCAAATTTTTTCTAAAACTTATTTGTTATTTCTATTCATTTTCAAGTTCTCATTTCTAAATTAATTTTTATTTCATTTTCAAGTTTTTATTTTTGAATTTATTTTCTATTCTTCAATTTTTTAATTTTATTTCATTTTCAAGTTGTTACTTCTAAACTTAATGTCAATTTCTATTTATAATTTTCAATTCATGTATTCATTTTATAAACTCCAAAATTATTTCTTTAGTTCTAAGTCATTTTCAATTTCAAGTTTAATTTTTAGTTTCTAATTTATTTTTAATTCTAAGTTTAATTTCTAGTTTTTTTTAATTCACTCCCACTTCCAAGTTTAAATTTTTATCCCAATTTTCCATTTCAATTCATATTCATGTATTTATTTTCTAAACTCTAAATTTATTTCTTAAGTTCTAAGTCAATTTTAGTTCCAAGTTTAATTATTTAGTTTCTAAGTTATTTTCAATTTTAAGTTTAATTCCTTTTTTTAATTCACTTCTAATTCAAGTTTATATTTAATTTCTAATTTAAAGTTCTCATTTCAAATATTAAGTTTCAATTTCAAATTATAACCACAGTGTAAATATCCAACTTTATTCCAAATATTTGTTTATGTTACAACCACAAAAAATTGTACAACAAAACCACCCACAAAGCACAAAATTCAGCAGGGACCACAAGACAAATTCAGCAAGCATGCAGCCACCAACAGCCTCTGCTCCACTTCCTCCACTACAACCAAAATCCAGACTTTGTCTCCTTTCCTCCAACCCTTCACCTACAAGCAACAAGGACAAAATTCAGCCATAAAACACAACACTGTTACATCCAAAATCAAAAACACAAAACAGCCATCAAACACTACTGTTACAACCCTCAAAACATCACAGAACAGCCACACCAAAAATCCATAAAATCAGCCCTCAAAACACACAAAAAATGCCATCAAACACATACCAAAAAGCATCAAAAACACAGAGAAAAATTCAGCCCCAACTTCAAACAAAAAACCACAAAAAGGGAGGAGGAAAGGGAGAAAACAGAAAATTCAGCAACAAAGTATCAATAACCAACCATCAATTACCAGTAGTAGCAAGGAGTAGAAGCAACACTTACCATCGTGGATTCTTCACCCCGATAACTTTCGGGTCGGTATTGTTCTCTTTTCTTTCACCTCTTTTCAGCATTTTGTTCATAGCTAGGCTTGTCTTTTCACAATTTCATTTCATCACATCTCATCCTGCATACACAAAGCCATAATAAAAACTTCAAAAAAAACAAATAGTAACAGCCATATAGAACTTCAATTATGTTTACCCAAAACTAAAAAAATAGCAGCAAAACTACACAAAAATATTACCATGGCAGCCAACGACACAAACCATCACAGCCACATTTTTCAACAACCATCACAGCCACAAACTTCATTCATAAAAAACATACCCAAACACAAACCGGTTCCTTTTTTTTAATCACAACCTTCATCACTGAAAAACATAAACCAGAAAACTCATCCCTGCATCCCAATAGCGCAGACCCCATATCATACGTGAAAAAACTCAGAAAAACAAACTGAACCAAAAATACAGAATCACAAATCACTCACCTCTTTAATCTCCAAATACGCATAAACCTTCTACCACGAAACCAACCACTGCAACCTCAAAACTCAGCAACACCAAAAGCTTCACAAACCTGCAAAATAACAAAATCCAAAACACTAACCCAAATTCAAAACAAAAATCACAGAAATACACCGATTGAAAACCAACCATGAACTTTTCTCTAAACTCAAAAACAACAACAAAACCGTGACTACCTTGTCATCATTGAATCGTGTTCTGCAAACTGTAACCAGAACAGAACCTGCAAACCAATCCCTCTTCATCAAAACAGCCACCATACAAACAAAACTACCCTCGCACTGAACCCTCACCACACAACCTGAACTCAGAAACTTCACCATCAAAACAACCCCTGTCAAATCCTTACTGTGACCAAAACACCGCAAAACCGTCACAAAACCAAGCCACCACTGTGAATCCCAAATCCACCAACCTGCACCAAGACCGTAAAACCCACCTCTCCCTATGAAATTCTTGGATGAAAAATTATCAGTAGCTTTCTCAAGTCCCTGAATTTTGTACCAAATCAACCCGGTATTCGGTCTCAACCTTCGCCTAGAGCCTTGCTCCTCAGAATCAAAATCAAATTGAAAAGTTTCAAGCTTTCTCTTCCTCATACGTTTCCTATCATACCAAACATACAAACCTAACAAAGAACTCATAACAAACAATGCAAAACCAGCTCCTGTTGATCCAAACACAAGACCCTGATGACTCTTTGAACCAGAACCAGTTTGTGAATAAACAGGTAAGCTAAAGTACAAGTAACAGCACCATTACTTTCAGGTCCAAACTCATTCTCAATTCCAGCAGCATAAAGAATTGCAAAGTAAAAACAACTTCGACTCACCTTCCTTTTCACCTCTCGCAGCAATAGCGACCCAAACTCTCATCGACTTATCATCATCTCCATTCGATAACCATCACCACATCATCTTCGCCATCGCCACTGAAACAGAGCCGGAAATCCTTCACAACCCAGACATCCACCGAAACCAACCTGTTTCGCCGTAACCTCCACACGCCGGCTGAGACAAAACCGAACCTTGAAACCGCGGACCACTCATCTCCACAACCGCGAAACCCTTCACCGAGAATCACCAAACGCGTCACCAACCCTCGCGACAGACCCGTCATCATCACCGCCGCCAGCCTACACCCTTGAACCACCGATCGCGAAACCCTTCACCTCACAGCGAATCCTCCGCACACCCACCGTAAATCCGAAACCTTCATGCTTTGAGAGAGAGAGAACCGTGACTGAAAAGAGAGAAAAAGTCGTGAGAACCTCCGAGAGGTCATGAGAATCTGAGCGATTGGAGAGAGAGAGAGAGGGAAAGCACGATTGTGAAAAAAAAAGGGAAAGTGTAAACAGTGATCGTGAATTTAGGGTAGTTTTCTTCACATTTTAATTAATCTGATTTCCTATTAATTTATTTATTCTTTCTTTATCATTATATTTATGTATATTGTTTGTTTGGATTTTAAATTAAGTTTTTTATTTGTGGTTATTCTCTCTTTATTTTATTTTCCTTTTATAAAAGATATGCTCCTTATACATAGGGATTATTTTGTTAAATTATTTCATTCATACCGTTGATAATTAGATTTATTAGGTTTAAGTTTTTATTTATTTATTTCATTTAGGTTATTTTAGTTATTTATTTACAGTTTATTTTATATAAAAAAAATTATAAAAAATGTTATATTCGTTTGTTAAAATCAAGAAGTATTATTTTGTTTAAGTTATCATTTATCTTAGTTTTCAAAATGTCAAAAATATGTATACCTTTTTTTTTTTTAGTAACAAAAAATTCAAAAAAATATTTACTCACTTCTTTGATTTTTTTTATATTTAAAAGGAATTAAAAATATTATTTCATTAAGTTTGGCTTTTATTATTGTTATTATTATTATTATTATTATTATTATTATTATTATTACTATTATTATTATTATGATTATGCCTTGTTTCATTATTATCTAAAAAAGTCTTTAAAAATCTAGTGAATCTTTCTTGCATTTTTATTTTCGGGCCGATGATATGACAAAAAGTCACGATAAATCATTTCTGATTAATCGTGACCAATATGAGGCCATGTATTTATTTTTATTCTATTTAATTTATTCTATTTAATTTATTCTATTTCATAATTTATTTTATTTGTTTTCTTATTATTCATTTCTCACACTCTTAGACCATATTAACTTTAATTTTCAAGATAATAAATCCTTGGTCCAACGCCAAGTGAACTTCACATACACTTCACTCACACACGTAAGTCGGTCGTTTTACGATCGCCATCTGGACATTCCTTACACTTCACAACATTTCCAACTTAAGAAAATTGTCGCACCACGCTTGTCTTCCACCCTCGCATTCTCGATCCATATATCGAGTCATAGCCCGGTTACTAAGCCTTTTATTTTTGCATTTTCCATTTACTTTATCCAATTTATTTTTGCAAGTTGCAACCTGTGCCTTAGACTTAGGAGCTTGCACCCTCGTTTGTTTACTTTATTTTTTATGCTTTTAAATCCAAAAGGGAAAGAACTCCTGCAGTTGACTCAATGTCATAGGAAGTTTAGCCATCCCTAGTTACCTTTTCAACCTTAACCATTAGGACTTTTTATTTTACAACTTTTTGTGACTTTCCTAAAGTCACGTGAGTGTTTGCCATAACACTTACCTTCCCCCGCGAACCTTGAGCGTAACCAAGTGTTCGTTAACACTAGGAGAACTACGAGTGCTCTGATTCTATACCCGATACGTAGGCATCAATGCGATGTTGTGCGAGCACCATTAGAAATAAAAACCTTAGGTTCCCTTAATTTTAACAAGCAATAAATAACAATAACACAAATATTAACAAGAGGTTCCCGTAGGATACTGCGGATGCTTAGGATGCTAACACCTTCCCTAGGTATAATCAACCCCCGAACCTAGTTTCTCCTCATTTAGGGTTTTTACGATCTTTTTCCCTTTTCCCTTTGGATTAAATTAAAGTCGGTGGTGAACATAAAAGTTTTGCGATTCAAGCTCACTTAATAGCTTGGTATCCGATTCTCACCGCGACACTTCCTCAGACGCTTGAATAGCTTTAACAGATTTACCAGGTGGTCTTCTTCTGTGAGAGACTTGGCAATCATGTCATCCACATAACATTCAATTTCTTTATGGATCATGTCGTGGAATAGCGTTACCATAGCCCGTTGATAAGTGGCACCAGCATTCTTCAGTCCGAATGGCATCACCTTATAACAGAACGTGCCCCAGGGTGTGATGAAAGTTGTTTTCTCCATGTCTTCAGGTGACATCTTGATCTGATTATATCCTGAAAATCCATCCATGAAGGAGAACACCGAGAACTGAGCTGTATTATCGACCAATACATCAATGTGAGGTAAAGGGAAGTCATCTTTTGGGCTGGCTCTGTTCAGATCCCGGTAGTCTACACACATTCTCACCTTGCCATCTTTCTTAGGCACAGGTACAATATTAGCAACCCACGGCGGATAACTAGTCACAGCAAGGAAGCCGACGTCCCACTGCTTTTGTACCTCTTCTTTTATCTTCATTGCCATATCTGGGCGAGTACGGCGCAACTTCTGTTTCACTGGTGGGCAGTCTTCTTTCAAAGGCAATTTGTGCGTGACAATATCGGTGTCCAACCCTGGCATATCTTGATAAGACCAAGCGAAAACGTCCACATACTCCCGAAGCATATCAATCAGTTGCTCTTTCACTGAATCTTGTAGGCGGGCCCCGATCTTAACCTCTTTCACGTCTTCTTCCGTACCAAGATTAACCGTTTCAACCTCCTCCTGATGAGGGGTGATTACCTTCTCCTCCTGCCTTAACAACCTGGCTAGCTCTTCAGGAAGCTCATAATCTTCTTCAACCCCTTCACCAGCTTGATTCATTGGATTGTCAAGGTCATACGAGGCCATAGCAGTGTTGTTGTCGGTGCAATCTGGAGGGCACTCTCTGCAAGGGTTTAGATTGTTCATTTTAGTGATCAATTTTAATCTTGTTTAGAAAAAAGTGAAATGAAGTTTTCATTTTGGAAAACATTGCCATTTTATTTTTGTACAAAAAGAAAAATGAAAAGCAGTGAGCGGAAAAGAAAAAAGAGACTCATTTGCAAAAGATGTCCGATATTCATTGATTAATCCATTTGCACAAAATTACAAGATGGCCCGATTACAAAATGAGTCTTGTCATCTTGGGCAAGATGCAAGACTTGATGCATGCTTAAAAATACAGGAAATAATAATTACTCTGCAGGAGTAACCCTTATAATTTCCTGGGAAGACCAGTTAAGGACTTGGTTCCCTGGGATCCTTGGACGTATCCAGCTCTCCAGGTTGTGGTCGCTTTCTTCCTCGTCTTCCAAGTTGTTCACTGCATCTGGGGTGAGCATTCCCCCGCTGACAAAATTGGGCTTCTTCGCAGCCTCTGATTGATCTTGTTGAGTTGGTCTGTAACCCAACCCAAATTTGTCCTCTTTCTTTTCCACGGGCAGCAGTTTGCCCCAGCCTTGGGCAGTTCCTTCTTCAACAACCTTCCGGGCTTGCTGATAAGACGTTATGGAGGTTCCCAGTACAACAGATGCTTCATTAATGTTCAGGGCCTCAAACCCCTGGCTCATAGTTTCATGGATCTCTCCATCCATCTCAATATACTTATATGTAGCCAGATGGCTAACAAAGATGTCTTCTTCTCCACAGATGGTGATGATCTGGCCTTCCCATTCGAATTTCAGCTTCTGGTGGAGGGTAGACGTAACAGCGCCAGCGGCATGGATCCAGGGTCTACCCAACAAACAGCTGTAGGCCGGCTGAATGTCCATCACATAGAAGGTAGTTTTGAAGGTTTGCGGGCCAATCATCACAGGCAGATCAATCTCTCCAAGCACTGATCTTTTAGAGCCATCAAATGCTCTCACCACCAAATTACTTGGACGCAATGCCAAACCATCATACTCCAGCTTCACTAAGGCTTTCTTTGGTAGAACATTGAGTGAAGACCCAGTGTCCACGAGTACATGAGATAGAACGACACCCTTGCATTCCAAGGTGATATGTAAAGCCTTGTTGTGGTTACGTCCCTCAGTTGTTAAGTCAGCATTGGTGAAGCCCAGTCCGTGACTGGTATTGACATTTGCCACCACAGTTTCTAGCTGATTAACGGTGATCTCCTCTGGCACGTATGCTGCGTGCAGGACTTTCAATAATGCATTCCTGTGAGCTTCAGAACACATTAACAGTGATAATATGGAGATTTTTGAGGGAGTTTGGTGAAGCTGATCCACCACCTTGTAATCACTCCTCTTTATGATTCTCATGAACTCGTCTACATCTTGTTCAAAAGATGTCTTCTGAGTTTCTTTGATAATTGGCTCTTCAGATATCACACTCTTTCCTTTTGCTTTAGCAGCGGCTTCTGCCTCAGCATTAGGTCTCTGTACTTGTGAGGCAAAAAGGCGTCCGCTTCTGGTGAAGCCTCCGCCTCCCCCAACATTATCAATCTGTGGAGAAGAGGTTGAAGAATCCAAAGTGATTTTCTCCCCGTTGCAGTAGAGATCAGAGCCATAATGCCAAGGTATGGCATTACTGCTTTCATAGGGAACCGGTCCAGGCACCGTGATGGTAACTGGACTTACTGCTGCAGAGGAGGGTACCGTGATGGTGTGTGGATCGTAGTAAATTGTAACGGGTGATCTGGCAGGAAGTGCCACTGCTTGTTGCTGGAAATTGTTGTTTGGAGGAACATCTGATGGATCATAGTAAATGGTGACTGCTGAGACATCTTCGTTAATTTCTGTTGGCGTTGTAGAAGATTCTGCTGATAAAAAGGATGCTGATGTTGTAGAAGAAATGGTTGTTGACATTTGGTTTGTTGAGGTGATGGATGAAGCCATTGTTGATGATATTGATGAATCGGTTGGAATGATTGTTGCTGCTATTGTAGAAGAATCAGGAATTGTTGTCAAAGGAATTGCTGGATTTGTAGGTGTCGTTGTTGAGATCTGAAGGATACTATCCTTGATAAGACCATCTATGCCGCTTCTCAAATTATCACATCCGTTGACCGCAATGTTGCAATACCCACAACCGAGCTCACACCCGGGGAACACCTGGCACTCTAGAAGCTGGGCTTTAATTTCGACCAGAGGTGTTCGAATTTGTGCAACACTGGTGATCAAAGTAGATGGTTTGTCTTCCTCAATGGCATTAATCCTTGGCCCACCATGGTTAGGCATAGGATTTCCGTGGACATTCGGAGGAGGTGCGAAGTTGGGGGCTTTAGAATCCACCAGATCTTGAACTTTCATTTGCAAAGCCCTGCATTTCTCAGTATTGTGGCCCGGTGCATTGGAATGGAAAACACACCTGGCGTTAACATCGTAATTCTTCGGGAGATTGGAGGGATCTGGAGGTGCCAATGTCCTTAGCTCAACCAAGTTAAGTTTCAGGAGTTGTGGCAATAAGGCAGCATAAGGCATAGGGATGGGATCAATTACCCTATTTGCCTGTGACGGTCTTTGTTGAAAGGGTCTTTGCTGTTGATTGTTGTTATTGTTGTTGTATGTTCTCTGTGGCGGATACTGAACTTGCTGTTGATAATGGGGTTGTTGTGGTTGTTGATATGCTGGTTACTGAGGAATCAGAGCCGGAATAGTGACAGCTGCTACTGATCTGTGAACATACTCAGGTCTGCCCCTGCTGGCATGGATGGCATTTGTCTCACCGGTCCTTCGAGGTCCCACAAAAGGCTTCCTGGGATTACCGGGCGAACTCGCACCATTATCAGAAATCTTACCCATTTTCAAAAGGCTTTCAATCCTTTCACCCGCTATAACCACGTCTGCGTAGCTAGTAGAAGAAAAGGCAGCCAACCTGTCAATGTATGTTCCTTGCAAAGTATTCATGAACATGTCGGCCATTTCTCTTTCCGACATGGGTGGCTGGACAGCAGCAGCAAGCTGTCTCCACCTTTGGGCATATTCCCTGAAGCTTTCCCTGGAGGATTGAGACATTCCCATCAAGAGGGTCCTGTTAGGAGCCATGTCCAGATTGTATTGGTACTGCCTGATGAAGGCTTCAGCTAAATCCTTCCAGCATCTGATAGTAGCTCTGGTCAAGTGTGAATACCACTCCCTTGAAGCCCCAGTCAAACTGTCTTCAAAATAGAACATCCACAGCTTTTCATCCATGGTATATGCTTTAAGTCTTCCCAGAAAAGACTGCAGGTGAGTTCGTGGACAAGAAGTTCCATTGTATTTCTCGAAGCACGGGGGCTTAAACTTGTGGGGAATTCTTACCCCGTCTACTAACCCCATATCCATTACATCAAAACCCAGGGAATTTTGAGACTCCAGAGATCTCAACTTCTCAGAAATTTCATCAAACCTCCTATCATAGACTTCATCCCCAGCTCCCATGACAGTGAATTGCTCCTCTTGGGGGTCTTCTTATAAGATCCTCCCCCCAGTAGTATTTCCTTGCACATTAGCCGGGATGTTGACTTCCGAATCTAGACGTGGTCCAAATACAGGTGGATTAACATGAGGCTGACCCCTCTCATTATTACTTGTTCCTCCAGTCCCAGGATGAGGTTCCTCGGGGGTTTGTCTTTCTACCAATGCCCTTAGCCTTTCCTGACTCTGGGCCAAGCCAGTCATTACAGTCATGAATTGGGCCATTTGGTTCCTCATCTCCACTCTTTCATTAGCCATCTGGGTTCTGACCTCTGTCAAGTCTTGTTGTACTTGCTCCATTATGATACCCGGAAGGTTGTTGCGAGTAGGATACTGGTGTGCACGGTTGACAGGGAACACTCTTCTGCGAGCAATATTTCCTGAACCACAACAGAGTTAGAAACAAACAAAATAATAACAAAACCTACAAAACAAAACAAAAGTTAGTATGCAATGCAGTATGCTTATTTATTTTCCAAGGTATCCGGCTTGGTTCTTGGTTTTGACCTTTCCAGACCTCGAGGAAGATGCTTTGATGTTGCTTGGGAAGAGAAACCCAATGAAAACAAACTAACAGATATATTACAAATGGTGAATCATACATAGTTTGTTTTTTACAACACATGCCCCTGAAGGGTCAAAATACAACATAAAAGAAAAGTACATCAAATGAAAGAAACAACAAACAAAAAGTCAAACATCAAGTCCAAACTCATCCTCCTTAACCTCCTTCAGCAGTGCCTCAGTCACTGGACCAGCTGGATGCTCTGTAATAGTCCTGATGAGGAGATTTCTGGTGGCAATGGCAGTGGTCAGCCTCTTGTGCCTGTCCTGGTCCTTTGACCTCTTTAAACCAGCCCTAAGCTTCAACTCTGAAATCTCCTTCTGGGCTGCCAGCAGAGCTTCCTGTTGTTTCTTTTCATTGGCCTCCAACTGCTCAATTCTGACTTGAGTTCTCTTATCTTCTTGAGTACGGGCCTCAGTGATCCTGACCCACCTAGCTTGACTTTCTTGCAGATAGAGATCAGTCCCAGCTTTCTGAAGCTTGGCCTCCTTACAGGCATTCTTCAATATTTGCTCCCCAAATCTTGATTTCTTGATATAGTCCTCTGCTTTCTCAATCTTGGCCAGATGCTCCACCCTAAGCTTCTCCAACCTCTCAATGTCCAGACGACCATCACTCCTCTCCCAGAGGGTCTTCTTCAGAGCTTGAGACAGATTCTCATTCCTTTCCTTCAGCTTCTCAAATTCTTCCAGGCTGATAGTGGTTGCTGGCTGTACTGTAGAAGGTCCAGGTGTGTCCTCAATGGTAAAGGGCATTCCAGTGATCTGAGCTCTAGTATGGGACTATTCATAGTACTGGGTTGAAGCAACATTATTGCACCTTCCAAGAATAGCCATCCCCTTTGTCTGGATATTGTCCCAAGCCCAGGATGCTTGCCTGACAACAGCTAGATTAGGCTTTATCTCACAATACAGGGTCTCAGCTAAATCTTGCACTCTCGGAGGGTGGACCAAAGTATAGCCCAGTTGTCTTTTAAACAGCAAAGGATTGTAGTTGATGCAACCCTTCACTCCTATCAGAGGTACATTTGGGTACTGCCCACAGCTAGTGATGATGTCCTTGCCCTTGGTGCTCTGGGTGCACCATCTGATGTCATCTGAAGTCAAAGCAATGAGCCTTTTAGCCCAATTCTTCTGTTGGTGAGGATTCAGGAAGGCATCAGTCTTAGGTAAGTGTTTGAGCAGCCAGGTATGAAATAGAGGAGCACAACATCTCACCAACTTCCCTCTTTGCTTCTCATTCCTCCGATGAACAGAATAATAGAAATCCCCCAGCAATGTGGGTACTAGGTTCCTCAAAAGGAAAAGGTGAATGGCATTCTTGCTGATAAATTTTGGCTCATCTGCAAACAGTATAACCCCATATATGCTGAGGGCTAACAATGCACAAACTGCCCTCCATTCTCCCAAGGAGGCATTCAGGATGGCCTGAGAAATCAAGAAGTCCAAGTGCAAACCAGGGATCCCAGCCTTTGTTGTCATGTTTTGCTCAATCAAAGTAGGCTCCAGGTACAGTGCTTTTGCCACTTCTCCATTGCTGGGAGAAATCATCTCTGGGTTGAAGGGGACACCACCCCTGACAGGTACTCCAATCAATGATGAGAACTCCTCCAAAAGAGGTCCTAGCTGAAAATTCTGGAATGTGAAGCATCTCAAAGGAGGGTCATAAAACTGTAGGCAGGTGTGGATCATACTCCTCTGAGAAGGGTCCAGGTCCATAACCATGTCAAGGATACCTCCATAATGCTCTCTGAATAATGGGATGTGGTCTGGAGTGATAAGTGCCTGGACCTGCCTGATACCAGTCAACACAGGCTCAAAGAAATGGTATGAAATGTTGCTCTTCCTGGGTGTAGCCATGAATGTTGCTGAAGATGATGAAGATAGGTGCTGATGAAAACCAATACTGATACTGAAAATGAGTCACTGATAGGCTAATGCTGGTGATGATGAAGATAGCTGAAGCAGGCAACTAATGAAGATGGCTGAAGCAGATAACTGATGAAACAAAGGTCTCTGCAGATGAAGGGGTCAAAACCAAGCCAAATATGATGTGGATACCCTGAAAAACAAATAAACAAATGTTAAATGATGCAATGATGATGTATGCAAATGATATGCAAGGGTTTGTGATCAAGCTGGATCTGATTATCTGTCTTGATATAAGGCCCATGTATGTTCAAGAAGTCCAGATGGAGGTTCAGAAATCCAGTAACCAAGGTGGGGGACTCAAATAAAGAGTCACATGTCCGGGGTTAAATCACAAGAACTGTCCAAAGTGAGGTACTCTTAATCAAACAAGTAACAAGGTATGATGTGGTCAAGGGTACCTGCAAACCTGTAAACAGCCCAACCCCCTCACAGGTAATGTTCTAAAACAAGGATCCTCAGACTTGGATCAGTTATGAGAAGTGTAAACACTTCTAACCCGGAGGTACAGTGTTTACAATAACCATAAAAGACCCTCCTCTAATTCACCTCAGTTTCTGAAGGTCATAATGAAGGTCATCCAGACTTAGCAGGCTTCCCAGATAGCCCTAGCACTACAGGAAATATGTAGCACAGAGTTCTCAAGAAGAAACACACATCTGAACCGTGTTTCATATTCCCGCACCAGACCGAAATGGAATGGGAAAGAACATGAACCATTCTAGCCTAGGTGTCACTCAGGTCCCAGGTATAGGACCTTAAACTCTCAGTAGAATCCCACCCATCACAACAACAAACCAGATCTAGCAAGATGGCAGTATGACAGTATGAAATATAAAAAACTGTAAAGGAAGCAATAAACAAAACTGTACATAAAGCAAAAAAACAAAACAACTATATAAACACAACTAGCACATAACACCACAGTAAACACAAATCAAACAAGCGCTAGGAGGAACCCACAAAAAGAACCAGAATCCCTGGTTACAGTATAAGTTTCCCCAGCAGAGTCGCCAAGCTGTCGCTCCCACCAAATGACACATGGTCAGAAGGGGTACAAACGCGAACGGTCGGTGAAGAGAGAGAGAACACACAAGGGTGAGCTCAAAAGACAATAGTCGCCAGCTAGGCATTTTTATCCCGAAGGAAAGGTAATGCTGCATAAACCTAGAAAGATATGGATAAGACGGTCGCGAACCAGAGAGACTGAGAAAGGGGGTTGGTTACAACCTGGGAAGGTATTAGCACCCAGATTGTCCTCCGTACTCGACGGGATCCACGCTTAAAAGATTTGTGTTTTAAAGGGGTAGTGTCAGTGCTATTTGTGTACCAAAGCTGGAAAGAGTGCAAGTGTCAGTGTAAAAGAAAAGTGAAGTGTATAAGAGAAGTGTCAGTTTAATAACAAGGATGAAATGCTCAAGATCATGAGGCTAAGAGAATGATGCTGAAAGAGGGGGAATATACAGAGACTTTTGTTCGATAACTGTTAAGTTATGCCTACGTATCCTCTCGTGCAATGAGGAAGTCAGAACACCGTAGTTCGACTCAAAGAGACTGAAAGGTAAATTGACTTGTGAACTGCTTACTTGTCTATGCTCAAGTGTATGACCTGTCTGGCTAAGGTGCAAACTGTCTTACATTAGACAGAAGAAGCAAGTTCTCGTTTATGAGTGAAGGTGATGAGAAAAGAATCCCGGAGGAGACGATTATTGTTTGTTTTTGAGTTTTCAGTCTTTTTATTGCTTCTGAAGGTTTGTCATAAGTTAATGAGCTTAAGCCTAAACCAAAGGTTAGTAAACCCATCACATCCTCCCTCTGATTAGGGGTAATGAGAATACCTTAAGTATGAAGTAAGCACCTCACACTTAATCACCATGATGTAGGATTAAGATCATTAACCTACTTGTGATTATTTAGATGTTTTTGTTGTTTTTGTTTAGTGTTGAGTAATGAGATTAAGCCATAATCAAAGATTTAATGGACTCATTACACCATCCTAATAGAAGGATAATAGATGAGAACATTTAAGCTGAGAAAGACTCCTCAACTTAATCCATGATTAGGGATTAATCTCATGACAAAACAAAGCCTTTATTAGAGTGGATTTTAGTTAATGATAAAATGAAGAGTGATTTTATGGTTGGTAAGACAACTTGAGGGGGACTTGTCCATTAACACTAGGGTTAGTCCTTCTTAACCAATTAAGGAAGAATTAGAACCCTAATGCAAGGCCCAAGTTACAAGCTTGATGTCTTAGTGATTATTAGGTGGATTGATTAAAGGATTTAAACACATAAAGGGTTTAACACTTAGGATTAAATTTATACACTCCATCCTAATAGGAGGATGCAGGCATAAGCTTAATCACAAAGTCTTAAAACCTTTAGGGTTTAGTCCTTGATTATGAGGTGAGATGAGAAGACTCAAAGGAGACACAAAGGTAAAAGCTAAATGGGGGACTAATCAAACCCTAATTGTTATCATGCTTGGTTGTTCCTAGGGTTTATGAAGCTTGCAAGAGATCTTCAAGAGGGAAGCCACCAGGGAAGAAGCAAATGAAAGGAGGAAGAAGCAAGGAGAAGCAAAACAACTTGCTTCACTTAAGAAGACAAGTTGCTTGGAGAAAGAAGGTAAGATGAACATAAATGAGCAAGCTCACTCCAAAGCACAAGATAAAATGCAGCAATGGTGCATAAGAGGGATGAGAAGAGATTGTGAGAAGTGAAGGCAAATTCACTTCTCAAGACAACTTACCACCTGAAACGTTAGCAAAAGAAATGAAATGCAATGCAAATGAGATGAAATGTCATGGTGCAAACCAAAACCAGAAGCATGTTCATGATGTTAATGATGCTAAGAGGTGATGTAAACACATGACAAGAAATGAGAATGATCATACAAGCATAAGGATGCAAATGAGGCATGCTTTGAAACATGAAAGTTCATGAAAAGTTTATGAAATGCAATGGACATATAACATGGAAAATGAAAGATGCAATGATCAAACATGATTCTAATGTGTCCTAAGATGCATTATGAATCATGTGGATGCACAAAATGTCATGGCAAGTCATTGGATGCAAGCAAATGAAAGATGGATGCAAAGGAAAGCACAAATTAGGGTTTATGATCAACACACAAAGCAAAATTCAAAATCAGAAGCAAATGACATGATAAAAAATTGAAAATGCAATCAAAGATACCCTAAACCTATACAAGTTCACTGCCCAAAGGAGGGGACCTAACTCTTAACCTAGTGAAAGTTGTGAATTTCTCAAGTTGGCTAGGGTTTCAAGGTACCTCATCATGAAAAATGCAAAACAAGTTGAAAATGCAAGATCAAATCAAACCAATTTTATCCTATAAACTACATGCCATGAAGGATGCAATGCAAGAAGAACCATCATCAAACTCTCAAGGGTTAGGCAGAAAGGATTTTTCAAAGTTTGCACAAAAATATTGCCTCAAAATGAATTTAATTCTAATTGAAAATAATCAAAAGGCATCAAGAACAAAAAAGAAATTTGGTTTGAGAGTTTGATAATGTTTCTAAATGTTTTTAAATGCAATGTGAATTTTTTTGGGATTTTTAAATACCTGAATGTGTTTTTAATTAATTAATTTTCATTAACTAATTAAAAATAAACATTTAAATAATTTAAAAATGATTTTCAGAATTTTTAAATGTATTTTACTATTTTTAATAATTCGTGCAAATTAAATGACAAAAAAAATGAAATAAAAATAAAAATATGAGAAGTATGCACAATGGAGAGCTGAGATTCATTCTGGGGAAGGGAGGTTTGACTGCGCGCCAGATCCAATGGACATAATTCAAACCAGGCTAATTTTATTTTATAATTAATTAAACCTAGGTTAGTTTAAATAATGACTGATTAAGGCTTAATGACAAGATCCAGTCCACTCATTCACGCGCGGGAAGGCAGATCCAAGGGCCAATATTCAAAGTTGCTAATTAATCACACTTAGCCCTAATTAACCTCAGGTGACCGGAGAGAAGCTCCGATCGTCTTCTCCGGTCATCTCTCTCACCTGAATCACTCAAAACGCATCCCCAAGACTCCCAAATCTCCAGAATCAATCCCCTAACATTGGGTAACAAGAATCCAGGGCCAAAAACAATTTATCTTAAACACACAGTGAGAATCGAAGAAAATAAATTCTAGGGCAAAAGTTTCAGAACATCACAACATGCTTGTTTCTGGCTCATTTTCAAAAATAAATACATCCCCATGATCAGGGCAACACATAGAACAATATTTTAACAAGAAATCAGAGTTCTGGAAAATTTGTTCATCATGTTACCTGAGATTGAGCTTTCGAATCCTGGACTTTCTGACCTTCTGCCTTGTGCTTTTCCACTCTAATGGACTCCTTGAAGCTTCTGGTGAACTTGGAATGAGTTTATATGGAAGATTTTGAAGCTTCCAGTTCAGGGATGGTGAGAATCGTATTTCTGTTTATGGTGGTTTTGGGCTGCTTTGATGGGTCAGGGATGATCAGTGGAGTGTTTTGAGATGGATGGTGGAAGAAATTTGAGGAATGGATGGCTGAGTTATGGGATTCGATAGAAAATGCAAGATGGAGGATTTTTGTGAACTCTAGAAATGTTGTGGATTCAGGCCTGTGTGTGTGTTGCTTTGAGTTGCTTTTTGTCCACTTATCACATTGTGATAGGTCTGTGGAGTTGGTGTGGCCTATGCTGATTGGTATGGGCCATTTTGCATAAAGTCCATGTTAGGTGTACTTGAGGTATGGGCAAGTGGGAGGCTGTGATAGGGGCATGGCTTGGTTCAGCTGGGATCATGGATTGCTCATGGATCAGATTTTGTGAGCTGTAACAAGTAGAGGCATGGTTACATGAGTTTTTGCAAGTTGGTACAACTTTGGCCCCTTTGTGATTACTTGAGGCATAAGTCATGAAAATGGACAAATCTTTGGTGCATTCTGATTTTTAAGTCATGCTATGTGTTTGTGTAAAGCATAGAAGTCAATTTGAAGTCACATTTTGCCTTGGCATGAGGTTTTGCAACTTTGCCTCTTTGGTGTAAAACTTGAAATTATGTGATTTTTCCCAACTTTGACAAGCCATAACTTTTGATCCAAAATGAATTAGAATGAGTTCTTGTACTTTTTGAAAAGGGAATGATCCATTCTACAACTTTCATGACCAGAGTTTTCTCATTTGAAGCATTTTTGAATCAATTTGAGGAGGTTGAAAAACTTTCCCAAAATGGCAAGTTTCCATTACAAGTCACTTTCCCAAAAAGGCAATTTTGCAAATGGCTTGAAATTCTTCAATTTTGTGAACTTCTAACATCTTCTATGATCAAATAAAGATCATACACATTCAAAATGATGAATAACACCCTTTGGTTGGGTCATTGGGGGCCTTAGATGCCCTGATTTTGCACTGACTTGCTCAAGAAGTCAAGTCTTGGTTGGATGCCTTCCCCATGGAATTTCTTCATGAAACTTGATATGCATGATCCTCATAACATATAGAGACCAATAGAAACAAGAATGACCAAAAATTTTGGAGTTATGGCCTCTGAAACCAAAACCCTAATTCTAGGTCATCTGTGCAGTTAATCCTGGCTCTGCTTCCATGCCTTCCTCAGTTCTTGTGATTTTTTTGACTTCTTTGATCTTGAGAGGATATAGTATGATGCTTGAACACACATGGACCCCTTTGGAGTGATTGAATACCTTTGGAGTGGCCCAAATGGCTCAGGGATATCTCAGATCACAAACCCTAGATGCAGATGACTTTGAATCAATGCAGTGAAACAAAAATGCAATATGAGATGCTATGATTGAACTTATGCAAAATGAAAAGATCAAAAGCCATGGTGAAAAGGGCGAGGGCAAATTTGGGGTGTTTACACATGACACTAATAACTGTTGGGCATTGAAGAATAAGATTCAAGACCTAATTGACGAAGAAATACTCGAGGTTACGCCAGAAGGCCAGGTTGAGTTCTTCTATCGACCATCAAGCATCAAAGTTTCCAAATAACTAGAGTGACGAGTGTAAACACCCCAAATTTGCCCTCACCCATTCACACATGACTTGTGATCATCTCATATGCATAAACACAATCACATCATCTCATGTCTCATTTGGTTTCACTGGATAGCTTCTAGGTCATCTGCACCTAGGGTTTGTGATCTGAGCAACCTCAGAGCATCTTGAGCCATCCCAAAGGCAACCAATCAACTCAAAGGGGTCCATGTGTGTTCTTATATCATGTTACATCCTCACAAAGTCAGAAATGCAGAGGAATCACAAGAACTAGGGTTTGAGTGGATGCAGAGCCAGGATGAACTGCACAGTTGACTGAAAATTAGGGTTTTGGTTTCAGAGGCCATAACCCCAAATTTTTTGGTCATTCTTGTTTCCATTGATCTTTATATGGTATAGGGAGTATGCATATCAATTTTCATGAAGAAATTCCATGGGGAAGTCATCTGATCAAGAGTTGACTTTTCAGACAAGTCAGTGTAAAATCAGGGCATCTGAGGCCCCCAATGACCCAACCAATGGGTGATCTTCATCATTTTGAGTGTATGTGATCTTTATTTGATCATGGAAGAAGGTTGAAGTTCATGGAAATCAAGAATTTAGGGTTTTTGCAAAAGTTGACTTTTTGGGTTTTGTTGACTTTTCAAGAATGTACCATTTTAGGTCAATTTTCAAGCCTTGATTCATGATCCAAAAAGGCTTCAAATGGAAAAACTTTGGTCATGAAAGTTGTAGATCTCATCTTTCCCTTTTCAAAAAGTACAAGAACATGATCAAACTCTTCTTGGATCAAAAGTTATGGCCATGCAAAGTTGCCAAAAATCATTGTTTTTCAAGTCATGCACCAAGTGGGAATTTTGCTAAGTCTTGAATCAATGCATGATTGCTGCCTCAAATTCATGTCAAACCAGCATGTGAATGTTCTCTAAGTCACAAAAATCAGAAATGGACCAAGTTTGCTCATGGTTTGGTTCATGTAACAAGGCATTTCCATGGAAAACCATAAAGCTAGCCAACTTGCATTTTCACTCATGACTACTTCACCAACTTATGACATTGGCTGCTGACTTTGGGCTAGCCTCTCCCTCACCTTTTGCTGCACCAGAACCCAAGTTGTCCTTGCCTAGTATCACACCATGCCCTATCTTACACAAAAGTGGATTTTGAGCAAAAGTAGCCACACCTATCATAGCAGGCCATGTCACATCAAGAGGCCAATCAGAATTGTTTATTCATTCATTTTGCTGGCCATATCACATGGCAACCAAGGCTGAAGCATTGACATTCACTACTTACACAAAAACCTCCCAACTTGCAAGTTCTATCGAATCTCTTTACACAGCCACAAAGCACAAAGACTTTGATCACCATTCAACTCACCACACCTCAAAGGCCTCAAACCACCAAAACTCAGGCCTGAAACAAGCTTGGCCTGAGCTTCACCATTCACCATCATCAGAACCAGTTCTCTTCGAATCACACTATCCATCCATCAAACACTTCATTTTCCTTCACCAACAAGTCAAGCATGCCATAAGGAGCCAAAACCACCCCTTACTTTGAGCTGAAACAGCTTGTATGCAAAGTGCATTTTCTGCTACACCAGAAGTGAACCACTCAAAATAGCTTGCTAAAGATCATTCCCAGCTTGCCATTGGTACCAGGGGAGACATTGGAGCTAGCACGCATCAAGAAACTGCTCTGGAAGCTCAAAAACAGGAGTTGTCACCTCAGGTATGATCTTGAAACTTTTCTCCCAAAGCTCTGATTTTATGTTATAAAATGAAAATGTATGCTTCAAGGATCATGGGGATGTGTTTAGAATCAAAAATGGTGTGAAAATGAGCATTTTATGCATCTCTGAAATTTGGCCCGTGAATGCATTTCGTTTCGATTCTCCTTGTTCATGTTAGATAAATGTATTTTGATCTTGGATTGAGGTTTAGTTAGGATAGGGGAGTGTTTCTGGGCATTTAATTTGTTGAATGGTGGCCTGAATCGTTTTCTAGGGTTTGTGATACGCCGGAGAAGACGACCGGAACCACTGTTCCGGCCGTCTGAGTTTACCCTGCCCTAATTAGGGTTTAGTCCAGTCATTAGTGATTTTTAAACCTGGGCCATTGGATTGCCCTTCCCGCGCGTAGACCAAGGGATCAGATCATTTCATTAACATTAATTTCCACTTAATTAATTTAATTAGGTTTAATAGTTCAATTAGTCAGGTTTGAATTGGGACCACACGATTGCGCGCCAAGTCAACCTTTATATCCCCAGAATCAATCTCATGCGTCCATTCTGTTTACTTTTCTTTTTATTTGATTTTTACTCATATTTATTGCATTTAATTTGTACAATTATTTTAAAATAGTTAAAAAATCATAAAAATTATGAAACTTTTTCTTTAAGGTTTTATTAATTTTTATGACTCAAAAACATTTTTATTTTATTTTTTATCATTAAAAAAGTATTTTTAAATATTTAAAAGATTATTTTTAATTGATTAATGAGAATTAATCAATTAAAAATACTTTTAGGTATTTAAAAATTACAAAAAAATTCATGAAGTGTTCTAAGACATTTAGAAACATTGTCCAACCTTCAAACCAAATTTCTTTTTTGATCTTGATGCATTTTAAGAATTTTTCATTGAATTAAATCATTTTTGATGCATTATTTTGTTCATAAGTTTGAAAATTCATTTCTGCCTATTGGTGAAGGTTGAGACATTGATTCTTCTTGCATTGTTTTCCATTTAGCATGTATTTTCAAGGATAAAAAGGCCATGATTTGATCTTGCATTTTCTAATTGATTGGCATTTGTTTTGATGAGGACCCTAAAAAACCCTAATAACTTGAAAAAATCACAACTTGAGTTTGGTTGAGAGTTGAGAGCTCCCCTTTGGGCAGTGGTTCATTATAGGTCTAGGGTTTCTTTAGGTACCATTTTCCATTTTTCATATTAGGGTTTGCTTCTGTCTTTGGTCTATGTGTGATGTTTGTTTCATGAACCCTAATTTGGGCTTTCATTTGCATCCCTCTTGCATTTCCTTGCATAACATGACTTGTCATTGCATTTTGTGCATTCCTATGATTCATTTGACATCTTAAGACATGTATGAAGCATCATTGATCATTGCATTACATATTTGCCATGCCATTTGTCTTGTATGTTTCATAACATTTCATGCTTGTTCATGCTTCTAAACTTGCATCATTTGCATCCATGGCTTTGTATGAACATCTCATTGTCTTGTCTCATGTTCATAGCACCCCATAGCATCATCATCATCATCAACATGCTTCTGGTTTTTGCTTATCATATCATCTCATCTCATTTAGCATTGTATTGCATTTGTTTCTGACATTTCAGGTGGTAAGTAAAACTTGAGAAGTGGATTTGCCTTCACTTCTCATAACTTTTCTTTTCATCTCTCTTGCATCCATTGCTGTATTCTTACTTGTGTTTGAGTTTGAGCTTGCTCATTCTTCTTCTTCTCACTCTCTTTCTTCAAGTGACTTGACTTCTTGAATGAAGCAAGTCACTTTGCTTCTCTTGATCCTGTTCATCTGCTTCCTGGTGGTTCTTCTGAAGATTGCTCTTGAAAACCTCACAAACTTTAGGATCATCCAAGCATGACAATGAATTAGGGTTTTGATTAGTCCCCTCATAGTTTTACCTTTGTGTCTCTCTTTGAGTCCTCTCTTCTCACCTCATAATCAGGGACTAAACCCTCAAGGCTTTAAGACTTTGTGATTAAGATCATGCCTGCATCCTTCTTTTAGGATGGAGTGTATAACTTTGATCCTAAGTCTTGGACCCTTAAGGTGTTGAACTCTCTTAATTAATCCATCTAATAATCATCAAGACATTACACTTGTAACTTGGGCCTTGCATTAGGGTTCTAATTCTTCCTTAATTGGTTAAGAAGGACTAACCCTAAAGTTAATGGACAAGTCCCCCTCAAGTTGTCTTACAAATCATAAAAGACACTTCATCATCATATCATTAATAAAATCCACTTAATCAAAGGTTTGTTCTGTCATGGGTTTAATCCCTAATCATGGATTAAGCTGAGGATCCTTCCTCAGCTTGAACACCCTCATCTATTATCCTTCTTTTAGGATAGTGTAATGAGCCTGTTAAATCCCTGATTATGGCTTAACCTCATTACTTAACACTAAACAAAAATCACAAAAACATCTAATTAATCACAAGTAGGTTAATGATCTTAACCCTACATCAAAGGTGATTAAGTGTGAGAATCTGACTTCACACTTAAGGTAATTCTCATTACCCCTAATCAGAGGGATGATGTGATGAGTTTACCAAATCCATTGATTTAGGTTTAAGCTCATTATCTTATGACAAACTCCAAAAAGAAATAAAAGACTGAAAACTCAAAAACAAACAATAATCGTCTCCTTCGGGATTCTTTTCTCATCATCTTCACTCACAAACGAGAACTTGCTTCTTCCGTCTAATGCAAGACAGTTTGCATCTGTGCCAGACAGATCATACACTTGAGCATTGACAAGCAAGCAGTTCATCAGTCAATTCATCCTTTCAGTCTCTTTGGGTCGAACTACGGTGTTCTGACTTCCTCATTGCACGAGAGGATACGTAGGCATAACTTAACAGTTATCGAACAAAAGTCTCTGTCCATTCCCCCTCCTTCCAGCATTATTCTTTAAGCCTCATGATCTTGAGCATTTCATTCCTGATCTCACACTGACACTGTACATTTATACACATCACATTTCTCACACTGACACCTGTACATATTGCCTTCCAGCTCTTTTACACACAGATTGCACTGACACTACCCCTTTAAAACACAAATCTTTTAAGCGTGGATCCCGTCGAGTACGACGGACAATCTGGGTGCTAATACCTTCCCAGGTTGTAACCAACCCCCTTTCTCAGTCTCTCTGGTTCGCAAACCGTCTTATCCATCTTTTTCTAGGTTTATGCAGCATTACCTTTCCTCCGGGATAAAAATGCCTAGCTGGCGACTCTATTCATCCTCCAGTGAGTTCACGGCTGTGTGTTCTCACTGTCTCCTTCGCCGACCGTTCGCGTCTGTACCTTCATTTGATCCGTTTCATTTGTCGGGAGCGACAGCTTGGCGACTCTGCTGGGGACCCTTATACTGCAACCAGGGCATCTGGTTCTTTTTGTGGGTTCCTCCTAGCGCTTGATTGATTTGTGTTTACTGGGGTGTTATGTGCTTGTTTGTGCTTGTATTTATTTTTGTTTATTGCTTTATGTACAGTTACTTTACTGCTTTCTTTACTGCTTTTATATATCATACTGTCATACTGTGCTGGCTGGATCTGGTTTTTCTTTGGTGGGTGGGTGTTCCATTGAGAGTTAAGGTCCTATACCTGGGACCTGAGTGACACCTAGGCTAGAGTGAATCATATTCTTTCCCATTCCATTTCGGTCTGGTGCGGGAATATGAAACACGGTTCAGATATGGGTTTCTTCTTGAGAACTCTGTGCTACGGATTTCCTGTAGTGCTAGGGGGATCTGGGAAGCCTGCTAAGTCTGGATGACCTTTTAGTATTGACCTTCAGAAATTGAGGTGAATTAGAGGAGGAATTGTTATGGTTATTGTAAACACTGTACCTCCGGGTTAGAGGTGTTTACACTTCTCATAACTGATCCAAGTCTGAGGATCCTTGTTCTAGATCACTACCTGTGAGGGGGTTGGGCTGTTTACAGGTTTGCAGGTACCTTGACCTCAGAATACCCTTTTACTTTGACTTTGTTAAGAATGCCCCATGCTGGATAGTTCTTGTGATTCTAAAACCCTGGACATGTGGCTCTTTATTTGAGTCCCCCACCTTGGTTACTGGATTTATAGACCTCCATCCGGAATTCTTGAACACACATGGATCTATACCAAGGCAGTTTATCCAGATCCAGCTCAGTCACAAACCCTTTGCATATCATTTGCATACATCCTCATTGCATCATATTAACATGTGCTTATTTGTTTTTCAGGGTATCCATTTTCGTCAGGTTTTGGTTTTGACCCCATCTGCAGCTTTGACCCATCTTCACCAGCATCTGCTTCAGTTTAGCTGTCTGCTTCAGCACCAGCCAGTCAGTGGTTTTCTCTACTTCAGCATTGTCATCAGCACTCTACCCAGTCTTCAGCATCATGGCTCCAAAGAAAAGCAATATCACCTATCATTTCTTCCAACCAGACTTGTCAGACATCAGGAGGGTCCAAACCCTGATGACCCCAGATCACATACCTCTGTTCAGGGAGCATTATGGGGATATACTTGACTTGGTTATAGACATGGACCCATCTCAGAGGAGCCTGATCCATACCTGCATCCAGTTCTATGACCCCCCATTGAGGTGTTTCACCTTTCAAGACTTTCAGTTGGGACCTCTCTTAGAAGAATATGCATCTTTGGTTGGTTTGCCTATCAAGAGAGAAATTCCTTTTAACCCTGAAATGGTCTTTCCCAGCAATGGAGAGATAGCAAGAGCTTTGCACCTGGAACCTGCTTTGATTGAGCAGCATATGACCTCTAAAGCTGGGATCCTTGGTTTTCATCTGGACTTCCTGATTTCTCAAGCTAGTTTGAAAGCCTCCCTGGGGGATTGGAAAGCTGTTTGTGCATTGTTGGCCTTGAGTGTATATGGAATTGTGTTGTTTGCAGATGAGCCCAGATTCATCAGCAAGAATGCCATCCACCTGTTCATCCTGAAGAACCCAGTGCCAACCTTGTTGGGTGACCTCTATTACTCAGTACATCAGAGGAATGAGAAACAGAGGGGTAAGCTAGTGAGGTGTTGTGCTCCACTATTCCATGCTTGGCTTCTCAAGCATCTACCCAGGACAGATGCATTCCTGAATCCTCATCAGCAAAGCAACTGGGCTAAGAGGCTCACTACTCTCACTGCAGCAGACATCAGATGGTGCACCCAAGGCACCAAGGGCAGAGATATGATCACAAGCTGTGGGCACTTTCCCAATGTACCTTTGGTAGGAGTTAAGGGAAGTATCAACTTCAATCCCCTGCTGTTCAAGAGGCAATTAGGCTATGCACTGGTTCATGCTCCTAGGGAACAAGACCTGGTTGAGACCCTCTACTGTGAGAACAAGATCAGTTTGACTGTTGTTAGGCAGGCTGCCTGGGCCTGGGATCATGTTCAAACCAAGGGAATCACCATTCTGGGGAAGTGCAATAATGTGGCATCAGCCCAATATCATGAGTGGTCCTATGCTAGGGCCCAAATCTCAGGATTGCCCTTCACCATCAAAGACATGCCTGAGTCATCATCAGCACCACCCCCTGCTACTGTCAGTTTGGAAGAGTTTGAAGGCTTGAAAGAAAGAAATGAGAAGCTATCCCAAGCCCTGCAGAAGACCCTCAGGGAGAGGAGTGAAGGTGTAAGGGAGATTGAAAGATTGGAGAAGCTGAGAGTGGAACACTTGACTAAGATTGAGAAGTCTGGAGACTATATCAACAAGTCTAAAGCTGGTGAGCAGATTCTGAAAAATGCTTGTAAAGAAGCCCAGTTCCAAAGAGCAAGGACAGACTTGTACTTGAAAGAGAGTCAGGCCAGGTGGGTCCGGATCACTGAAGCCCGTACTCTAGAAGACAAGAGAGTTCAAGATAAGATGGAGCAGATGGAAAAAGCCCTGGCAGCAGCCCAGGAGGAAATTTCAGAGTTAAAAATCAAAGCTGGAGTGAAGAAATCCAAAGACCAAAGCCAGAACAAGAAATTGGCTACAGCTGTTGCAACAAGAAACCTTCTCATCAGGAATCTTACGGAGCATCCGGCTGATCCTGTGACCGAAGCACTTCTTAAGGAAGTTCGCGAGGATGAGTTTGGCCTTGGAGTCTGATTATTTGCTTGTTGTTGTTCCTTTTCCATGTACTTTTGCTTTTTGGTGACGTATTTTTGACCCCTTAGAGGGCTAGTGTTGTAAAAAATGAACAATTTGTATTATTTTACCTTTGTAATATATTTGTGTTTGTTTCCATCTGGGTTCACTTCAAAAGCAACTTCAACAGCATCATCTTCAAGGGTCTGGACGGGTCAAAACTGAAGACCAAGCCGGATACCTTGATAGCAAATAAGCATACTGCATTGCATACTAACCCTTTTGTTTGTTTTGTAGGTTTTGTTTTATTGTTTCTAACCTCTGTTGTGACATTCAGGAATTATTGCTCGCCGCAGACTATTCCCTCTCAACAGGCCACACAGGTATCCAACTAGAAACAACCTTCCGGGAATTCAGATGGATCAAGTTCAACAAGATCTTGCTGATGTCAGAAATCAGCTAGCCAATGAAAGATTGGAGATGAGAACACAGATGACGCAGTTCATGGAGGTTATGAACAACATGGCTCAGAGCCAGGAGAGACTGAGAGCTATGGTGGAAAGGCAGAACCAAGATGAGCCTCATGTAGGGACTGCAGGCACCAGTAACAACGAAAGAGTGCAACCACATGTCAACCCCCCTGTGTTTGGTCCACATCTACATCCTGAGATTCATATTCCTGCAAACGTTCAAGGAACAGCTACTGCAGCCAGAGTACTTCAAGAGGATCCTCAGGAGGATCAGTTTACAGTCATGGGTGCTGGAGAGGAAACCTATGATAGGAGATTGGATGAGTTGGCTGAGAAGTTGAGGTCTTTGGAATCCCAAAATTCTTTGGGGTTCGATGTCATGGACATGGGTTTAGTAGAGGGGGTCAGGATCCCTCATAAGTTCAAGCCTCCTTGTTTCGAAAGATATAATGGGACTTCATGCCCCCGGACTCATTTGCAATCGTTTCTGGGAAGGCTGAAGGCCTATACAATGGATGAGAAGCTCTGGATGTTTTACTTCGAAGACAGTTTGACTGGAGCATCAAGGGAATGGTATTCCCATCTGACAAGGGCAACTGTAAGATGCTGGAAGGACCTGGCAGAGGCCTTCATCCGACAGTATCAATACAACTTAGACATGGCACCCAACAGGACTCTCCTAATGGGAATGTCACAGTCGTCAAGGGAAAGTTTCCGAGAATATGCCCAGAGATGGAGGCAATTGGCTGCTGCTGTTCAACCACCAATGTCTGAGAGAGAAATGGCAGACATGTTTATGAACACTCTCCAGGGAACGTATATTGACAGGTTGGCTGCTTTCTCGTCCACTAGCTTCGCAGATGTTGTTATAGCTGGGGAGAGAATTGAAAGCCTGTTAAAAATGGGTAAAATTTCCGATAATGGCGCCAGTTCGTCCAGCAGTACAAGGAAGCCTTTTGCAGGCCCTAGAAGAGCTGGCGAGACCAATGCCGTTCATACCAACAGGGGTAGGCCCCAATATGTTCAAAGGTCCATAGCAGCAGTCACTATCCCTGCTCCAGCTCATCCACAGCCAGTCTATCAACCTCCTCAACAAAACTTCCAACAACAACCTCCGTATCATCAGAATCAATATCCTCCAAGAAACAACTACAACAACAACAACACCAACAACAATCAACAGAGGCCATTCCAACAAAGGCCATCTCAAGCTAATCGAGTGATCGACCCGATCCCAATGCCATATGCTGCCTTGCTGCCACAACTTCTGAAACTCAACCTAGTTGAGCTAAGAACGTTGGCACCGCCGGATCCAAACAGTCTACCAAGAAACTATGACTCTAATGCTAGGTGTGCTTTTCACTCAAACGCGCCTGGTCACAGTACAGAAAAATGCAGGGCACTGCATATGAAGGTACAAGACTTAGTAGACTCCAAGGCTTTGAACTTTGCACCTCCGCCCAACGTCAACAAAAACCCAATGCCAAACCATGGTGGTCCTCGAATTAACGCAATAGAAGAAGACACACCGTCTTATTTCATAACCAGTGTGGATCAGATCAGGACACCATTGGTGGAAATCAAAGCTCAACTCCGTGAAAGCAATATATTTCCGGGGTGTGAACTAGGGTGCCCATACTGCAATATTTCTTGGAATGGGTGTGAGGACTTGAGGAATGGCATTGACAGCCTTATTCAGAGCGGCTTACTGCAGATCACTACATCATTCCCGGCAAACCCGACGACTTCATCAGCAATGGTTTCAGATCCTCCTACAAATACAGCAACAATTGTTCCCAACAATTCATCAGCAACATCAGCAAGTACTTCATCTGTTCTACCCAATGATCAGTTCTCAACAGTTTCTCCTGCTACAACTTCAGCTTCAGTCCACTTCGACTCTCCATCAACAACAACGACGGTTCTTCCAACAGAACCTCCTACAACACCAGCAAACAATCACGAAGATGTCTCCACTGTTACCATATTCTACGATCCAGAAAACAATTCCGCTTATCATTCAGAAGGTGCTGCTCCCACTAGAGCACCAGTTACAATCTTTTATGATCCACAAACAATAACAGTCCCTCCAGCAGCAGCAATCAGTCCAGTCACCGTCACGGTACCTGGACCTGTACCATATGAAAGTAATAGGGCCATCCCTTGGCACTATGGCTCTGACTTGTACTGTGAAGGGAAAAGAATCACTCTGGAAACATCAACACCTGCATCACAAATTGATAATGTGGGCGGAGGCGGAGGCTTCACCCGAAGCGGACGTCTCTTTGCTTCACAAGTCCAAAGACCTACTGCCGAAGCAGAAGCTGCTGCCAAGGCAAAAGGAAAGAGCCCGGTGCAGGAAGATCCAGCTGCCAAAGAAGCCCTAAAGACTCCATTCGATCAGGAAGTTGATGAGTTTATGAGGATCATCAAAAAGAGTGATTACAAAATTGTGGATCAACTTCACCAGACGCCATCCAAAATCTCCATCCTCTCACTGCTCATGTGCTCCGAAGCCCATCGGAATGCACTACTGAAAGTCCTGCACGCAGCTTACGTGCCAGAGGAGATTACTGTCAACCAGTTGGAAACGGTGGTTGGGAATGTTACTGCTAGCAACGGGCTAGGGTTTACCAATTCTGATTTGACAGTGGATGGTCGTAACCACAACAAAGCCTTGCACATAACTATGGAATGCAAAGGAGCTGTCCTTTCTCATGTGCTGGTGGACACAGGTTCTTCCCTGAATGTCCTACCAAAGAAGGCTCTGGTGAAGTTAGAATATGATGGATTGGCATTGAGACCCAGCAACCTGGTGGTTAGAGCCTTTGATGGCTCAAAGAGATCGGTTCTGGGAGAGGTTGAGCTGCCCGTGACAATTGGCCCGCAGACCTTTAAAACTATCTTTTATGTGATGGACATTCAGCCCGCCTACAGCTGTTTGTTGGGTAGACCCTGGATTCACGCCGCTGGCGCTATAACGTCTACCCTTCACCAAAAGTTAAAATTTGAGTGGGAAGGTCAAGTTGTCACAATCTGTGGAGAGGAGGACATTTTTGTCAGCCACCTGGCAACCTACAAGTACATTGAAATGGATGGAGAGATCCATGAGACAATGAGCCAGGGGTTTGAAGCGTTGAATGTGAATGAAGCATCTGCTGTATCTGGTACCCCAATGTCGTCTTATCAACAAGCCCGGAAGGTTGTTGAAGAAGGAACTGCCCAAGGCTGGGGCAAGGTCTTAGCTGTGGAGGAGAAGAAGGACAAATTTGGGTTGGGTTACAAACCAACTCAACATCAAGCAAAGGCTGCTGCAGAGCCAGGTTTTGTCAGTGGGGGAATGCTTACCCCCGATGCTATCAACTGTCTGGAAGACGAGCTGGAAGAGGAGCGCAACCTGGAGAATTGGATTCGTCCGAAGGTCCCAGGGAGCAGTGTCTCGAACTGGTCTTCCCAGGGAATTATAAGTGTTACTCGAGCAGAGTAATTATTATTTCCTGTATTTTTTTATAGCATGCATCAAAGTCTTGCATCTTGCCCAAGATGACAAGACTCATTTTGTAATCAGGGCCATCTGTACTTTTGTGCAAACAGGATTAAATTAATGAAATATCAGACAACCTTTTTGCAAACGAGTCTTTTTCTTTTATGCTCACTGTTTTTCCATTTTTCTTTTTTGTACAAAAATAAATGGCGGTGTCTTCAAAATGATAACTTCATTTCACTTTTTTCTAAAGCAAGATTAAAATCAATCACTAAAATGAACCGACTTAACCCTTGCAGAGAGTGCCTTCCAGACAGCACCGACAACAGCACAGCTATGACATCGTATGACTTTGACAATCCGATCAATCAAGCTGATGAAGGGGTTGATGAAGAATATGAGCTTCCTGAAGAGCTAGCCAGGTTGCTGAGACAGGAGGAAAAAGTCATTACTCCTCATCAGGAGGAGATTGAAGTGATTAATCTTGGTACAGAGGAAGACGTGAAAGAAGTCAAAATCGGGGCCTGCCTGCAAGACTCAGTGAAGAGACAGCTGATAGATCTGCTTCAAGAGTATGTTGATGTGTTTGCTTGGTCCTACCAAGATATGCCAGGGTTGGATACCAATATTGTTGTGCATAAGCTGCCTTTGAGGGAAGAATGCCCACCAGTCAAACAGAAGTTGCGCCGAACTCGCCCAGACATGGCTATGAAAATCAAGGAAGAGGTACAAAAGCAATGGGACGCCGGGTTCCTTGCTGTGACTAGCTATCCTCCGTGGGTTGCTAACATAGTGCCTGTGCCTAAGAAGGACGGCAAAGTAAGAATGTGTGTTGATTACCGGGATCTGAACAGAGCCAGCCCGAAAGATGACTTCCCATTACCTCACATTGATGTATTGGTGGATAACACGGCTCAGTTCTCGGTATTCTCCTTCATGGATGGATTTTCGGGATACAATCAGATCAAGATGTCACCTGAAGACATGGAGAAGACAACATTCATCACACCTTGGGGCACGTTCTGTTATAAAGTGATGCCATTCGGACTGAAGAATGCTGGTGCAACGTATCAACGGGCTATGGTAACATTGTTTCATGACATGATCCATAAGGAAATCGAATGTTATGTGGATGACATGATCGCCAAGTCCCTTACAGAGGAAGATCACCTGGTGAATCTGCTCAAGTTATTCAAGCGTCTGAGGAAATACCAACTAAAGTTGAACCCCAACAAATGCACATTCGGGGTGCGATCCGGTAAGCTGCTGGGCTTTATTGTAAGTGAGAAAGGGATTGAAGTTGACCCTGATAAAGTCAAAGCTATTCAAGAAATGCCTGCACCGAAAACTGAGAAAGAAGTTCGAGGTTTCTTAGGTCGATTGAACTACATTTCACGGTTCATATCTCACCTTACAGCAACTTGTGAACCCT
The DNA here is from genome assembly GCA_963966055.1 of Lathyrus aphaca. NCBI lineage: Eukaryota > Viridiplantae > Streptophyta > Magnoliopsida > Fabales > Fabaceae > Lathyrus > Lathyrus aphaca. Next base: position 479,728,678 of record OZ014524.1, on the reverse strand, counting down.
TATTCAAGCTGTTAAGAAAGGAGCAAACGGTCAGGTGGAACGAAGACTGCCAGAAAGCTTTTGACAAGATCAAGGAGTATTTGCAAGAACCTCCAATCCTTATGCCTCCAGTTGAAGGAAGACCTCTGATTATGTACTTGACAGTATTAGAAGAGTCAATGGGGTGTGTGCTGGGCCAGCATGACGAGTCTGGTCGAAAAGAGTATGCAATATACTACCTAAGCAAAAAGTTTACCGACTGTGAACAGCGTTATTCACTGCTCGAGAAAACTTGCTGTGCTTTAGCGTGGGCTGCTCGCCGACTAAGGCAGTATATGTTGACCCACACTACCTTATTAATCTCAAAAATGGATCCAGTTAAGTACATTTTCGAGAAGCCAGCTCTTACCGGACGGGTTGCAAGATGGCAGATGATTCTCACAGAATACGACATACAGTACACATCTCAGAAGGCCATCAAGGGCAGTGTACTATCTGAATATCTTGCTGAGCAACCCATTGATGACTACCAGCCTATGAGGTTCGACTTCCCCGATGAAGACATCATGTTCATTAAAGCAAAAGATCATGAAGAGCCTATTCACACTGAAGGGCCTGACCCAGAAGAAGAATGGACTATGATGTTTGATGGGGCTGTCAACATGAATGGCCGTGGTGTTGGTGCAGTACTCATTACACCTAAAGGGGTTCACATGCCTTTCTCGGCAAAGCTCACTTTCAACTGCACTAACAACGAAGCTGAATACGAAGCTTGCATTATGGGTCTTGAGGAGGCCATTGACCTCAGGATCAAGACATTGACCGTATTCGGAGATTCAGCTTTGGTAGTCAATCAGACCAACGGAAAATGGTACACCCACCAAGATCATCTGATACCTTACAGGGATTATACAAGAAGGTTATTGACTTTCTTCACAACAGTCAAGCTTGAGTATATCCCTCGGGACGAGAATCAGTTTGCGGATGCTCTTGCTACCATTTCATCCATGATCAAAGTTCAAGCTGCTAACTTTGTACCTCAGATTTCAGTATCGAGACTTGATAGACCAGCATATGTATTTGCAGCAGATATTGCTAAAGATGATAAGCCTTGGTTCCATGACATCAAGTGCTTCTTGGAGGATCAAACGTACCCACCTGGGGCATCTTCCAATGATAAAAAGACTTTAAGAAGGCTTGCTGGAAGTTTCTTTCTGAACACTGATGGATCTTTATACAAAAGGAACTTTGACATGGTACTCCTCAGATGTGTTGACAAGACGGGAGCAGATTTACTGATGCATGAAGTGCATGAAGGCTCTTTTGGTACCCATGCTGGAGGGCATGCAATGGCCAAGAAGTTGTTAAGATCAGGCTATTACTGGATCACAATGGATGCAGACTGTTGTGCTTACGCCAGAAAATGCCATAAATGCCAGATTTATGCAGACAAGGTGCATGTGCCTCCCAATCCCCTGAACATAATGTCTTCACCATGGCCCTTTGCTATGTGGGGCATTGACATGATTGGCAAAATTGAGCCAACTGCTTCGAACGGCCACAGATTCATCCTGGTCGCCATCGATTATTTTACAAAGTGGGTTGAAGCAGCCTCATATGCAAATGTCACAAGGCAAGTGGTAGCCAGATTTCTGAAAAGAGATATCATCTGTCGGTATGGAGTGCCCGAGCGAATCATTACTGATAATGGTTCCAACTTGAACAACAAAATGATGGCAGAACTGTGCCGGGACTTCAAGATCCAACATCACAATTCTTCTCCTTACAGGCCGAAGATGAACGGCGCTGTTGAGGCAGCAAATAAGAATATCAAGAAGATTGTGCAGAAGATGGTAGTCACCTACAGAGACTGGCACGAAATGCTACCATTTGCCTTACATGGGTACCGCACATCAATCAGGACATCCACTGGGGCAACACCGTATCAGCTTGTATATGGTACGGAGGCAGTCCTACCTGTTGAAGTTGAATTACCCTCTCTACGGGTATTGATGGATGTTAAACTAAGTGAAGCAGAATGGGTTCGGGCCCGATACGAACAACTGAGTCTGATCGAAGAGAAGAGATTGGCTGCAATCTGTCATGGGCAGTTATATCAGAAGAGAATGAAGAGAGCCTTCGATCAGAAAGTCAGGCACCGAGAGTACCAAGTGGGAGATCTGGTGTTGAAGAGAATCCTCCCTCCTCATACAGACCACAGGGGCAAATGGACTCCGAATTATGAAGGACCATTCGTTGTAAGGAAAGTTTTCTCTGGTGGAGCGCTGATGCTCAGCACCATGGATGGTGAAGATTTCCCGTCCCCTGTGAATTCAGATGCAGTTAAAAAATACTTCGCATAAAATGACCCGCTGGACATAAAAACAGAATGTAAGTCCAGGCAAAAATAGGGCATCCCGGCGAGTCAAAAACAGAATAAAAGACTCGGGCAAAAATAAGGGAAATAAATGAAAAGATGTACACCCGCTGAGTTGAAAAGCCGCATTGGACAGCTCAGGCAAAAATGGGTATCCCGATGGATTGAAAACCCGAAAGGGCGATCCATGCAAAATAAGGGAATAAGCGAACAACTGCATTCTGAATTCGTCCGTATCACCTACAACTTGGTAAGCTCCAAGGGATCAAGCTGCAATCAGAATCAACTCTCTCCAGAAAGCAAGACGAGAAGAACGTCATTGTCATACGAGTCATAGCAGAAGAGGAAGCTCCTTGAAAGCATCGCCAGCACCGCCAGCACTTTATTTCTCAATTTGTAACAATCTCCTCATTTCAGGAGATATGTTTCTCTGACTGTATCTTGCCAATTCAGGGCACACGAATTAATATAATCAGATTTTCAGTCATGTCTCGTTTTTTACATTTATGTTTTGCAAAGAGTCGTCTGATATCTCTAAAATACAATTGCATAAGTACAGATGCCTTTCTCTAAAAACAAAAACGCATGCTTACAGGGAATGTGATTACTCTCGAGTGTACTTAACTCCTATGACGGAATCCAGAAAGGGATACCTCGGGACCTTTTGTACGTTCCATTATCTTTGCAGGATTGCAGGTATCCAGAACGCGACCTGGGGCATGCAAGTTACGTCTCAGCAACTGGCAAATCATTATCAACTCACCTGGCACTGGGAGGTGCCCATCTCCCCAGCGGAGCTGTCAAATCAGCATACACTCAATCTCAGTATCCGAGATGCTCTATCCCCAGCTGAGTTGCTCCCCATTGCTCTCCCCAGCTGAGTTGCCTCTCACTTCCCCAGCCGGGTTGCCATTCTTCCTCAACAGAATACAGAAATCAGGGAATCATCTCCCCACAGAGCTTCAGGCCTCTATTCAGAAGAGCAGCGCACGAAGAAGTCACAACAGAGAGAGAGAAAGCTTCTACAAACCCCAGCTGGGTCCCGTATTATAAGAATATGTCAATCGATGACGTATATCCCCAAGCAGATACAACTACAGATCTATCAATGATCTCATCCCCAGCTGGGATGTTCACTTCAAGCAGATCGATCAGAGATCTTTGCAGCAACGGGATCCGAATCCTGGATCGGTGCCTCTTTGCATAATCATAGCATTCGCATCATATTCACCCTCAAAGCGTAGCATTCCGTCTAATGCGGAGCATTACGGCAAAAATCAAATGCATAGCATAATCATAAGTCATGTTGTGAGTCGAACACTTGTAAAATATTGACAATCTGTCGGCATACAGAATACATCCCCATCAGAGTCCCAGCAAAAGCAGTTGCCCCATATCACAAACACCAGTACATATCTCCTTTTTGATACCCGTCCGTATCATCATTTCCCAGCAGGTTGCCTGAATACACTTTACAAACCAAGATCACCAGTATTGCAGATACATCCTGACACTCGTCCGTGTCGTGTCACCAGCAGAAAGCCAAAGACACCCTCTTTGCACTTACATATACCTATACACTTTCTTGACACCCGTCCGTGTCATATCCCCAGCGTGGTCGCCTATACTTGTATATACACTTTCCTGACACCCGTCCGTGTCATATCCCCAGCAGATAAACACTCACCTATACATTATATACTCACTACTCATTGGTACACCTACTCATATACTCGTCCGTATCTTATATACACCATGTACATCCCCGCAGATTCGACAGTAGTCCTTGTTCTTTGTTAACCAGTTGGTACTCGTCCGTACCATCATCTCAGAACATTGCGTCTAATGTTTGTTTCTACATGATACTCGTCCGTATCATAGTCTTAAGGATGCTCGTCCACATCTTTGATCCATACACCATGTCAAACACTTATGTCTTCTTGAATATAGATACTCGTCTGTGTCTACTATTCCCCAGAAGAGTCCCTTCGGATGCAACACTCGTCCGTGTTCTTTGTTAACCAGTTGATACTCGTCCGTATCATCATCTCTGAACATGTGTCAGTTTGTTTCTACGTGATACTCGTCTGTATCATGGTCTCAAGGATGCTCGCCCGCATCTTTAATCTATACACAATACCAAACACTTATACCTTTTGTTTCTTGGGTGTAAACGCTCGTCCGTGTTTACTATCTCCCCAGTAGATCGCCAACAAAGCAAATCTTTCCTTCTTATCTAACACTTGTCCTGTGTTATGATAACCCTGAGAGCAGCCGTACCCTGCTGAGTGGTCGTCCTCCACTTCTTGATGGCCGTCCTCCATCATGCTCATCCGATGGCCGTCCCCATCGTTGATTTTAGCAGCCGTCCCCTGCTAGACGGTCGTCCTCCACCTTTTGATGATCGTCCTTCATCACTTTATCCAATGGCCGTCCCCATTGTTGATTTTAGTTGTCTAACACTCATCCTGTGTTATGATAAACTTTGAGAGCAGCCGTCCCCTGCTGAGTGGTCGTCCTCCACTTCTTGATGGTCGTCCTCCATCATGCTCGTCCGATGGCCGTCCCCCATCGTTGACCTTTTCTATCCGATGGCCGTCCCCATCGTTGATATTTTGGCAGCCGTACCCTGCCAGGTGGTCGTCCTCCACCTGTGATGGTCGTCCCCATCATATTTCTTTTATGCCCAACAGAGCAGCCGTCCCCTGCTAGGTGATCGTCCTTCACCTTTGATGGCCGTACCCCATCATCTGTTTATTTCATTTATTCTTTAACCCGATGGCCGTCCCCGTCGTGGTCCCTTTTCTTTTTTAACCCGATGGCCGTCCCCATCGTTGGTTACTTTACCTTTGTGAACTTGATGGCCGTCCCCGTCATGTTTCACCAATCCCCAGAGAATGTTACTACTTTATCTTGATGGCCGTCCCCATCATGATATTTTATTTTCCCAGCTAGTCGGCCGTCCCCGTCTTAGCTTTACCTTTTATCCCCAGCATGTCGGCCGTCCCCGTCATTGCTTTATACACTTTACCGGCATGTCGGTCGTCCCCGTCATCGCTTTATTTTCATACACTTTACCAGCATGTCGGCCGTCCCCGTCATTGCTCTTTACCCAGCAGTCGTCCTCTGCTCGACGGTCGTCCTCCGTCGCCCACACTTTACAATATACTTTATTTGCTTTTACAATCTATATCCCTTTTCTTCTTCATTTCTGTGAGTGCAAATTTTGGACTGTCTTTGATATTCAACCACAAGTTATCTTGTTTGCCTGTTAAGCCGCCGCTTACAACCTGCACAGCTAACTCATGCTTGAATAGGGGCAGCTGTAAACACCCCAAATTTGCCCTCACCCATTCACACATGACTTGTGATCATCTCATATGCATAAACACAATCACATCATCTCATGTCTCATTTGGTTTCACTGGATAGCTTCTAGGTCATCTGCACCTAGGGTTTGTGATCTGAGCAACCTCAGAGCATCTTGAGCCATCCCAAAGGCAACCAATCAACTCAAAGGGGTCCATGTGTGTTCTTATATCATGTTACATCCTCACAAAGTCAGAAATGCAGAGGAATCACAAGAACTAGGGTTTGAGTGGATGCAGAGCCAGGATGAACTGCACAGTTGACTGAAAATTAGGGTTTTGGTTTCAGAGGCCATAACCCCAAATTTTTTGGTCATTCTTGTTTCCATTGATCTTTATATGGTATAGGGAGTATGCATATCAATTTTCATGAAGAAATTCCATGGGGAAGTCATCTGATCAAGAGTTGACTTTTCAGACAAGTCAGTGTAAAATCAGGGCATCTGAGGCCCCCAATGACCCAACCAATGGGTGATCTTCATCATTTTGAGTGTATGTGATCTTTATTTGATCATGGAAGAAGGTTGAAGTTCATGGAAATCAAGAATTTAGGGTTTTTGCAAAAGTTGACTTTTTGGGTTTTGTTGACTTTTCAAGAATGTACCATTTTAGGTCAATTTTCAAGCCTTGATTCATGATCCAAAAAGGCTTCAAATGGAAAAACTTTGGTCATGAAAGTTGTAGATCTCATCTTTCCCTTTTCAAAAAGTACAAGAACATGATCAAACTCTTCTTGGATCAAAAGTTATGGCCATGCAAAGTTGCCAAAAATCATTGTTTTTCAAGTCATGCACCAAGTGGGAATTTTGCTAAGTCTTGAATCAATGCATGATTGCTGCCTCAAATTCATGTCAAACCAGCATGTGAATGTTCTCTAAGTCACAAAAATCAGAAATGGACCAAGTTTGCTCATGGTTTGGTTCATGTAACAAGGCATTTCCATGGAAAACCATAAAGCTAGCCAACTTGCATTTTCACTCATGACTACTTCACCAACTTATGACATTGGCTGCTGACTTTGGGCTAGCCTCTCCCTCACCTTTTGCTGCACCAGAACCCAAGTTGTCCTTGCCTAGTATCACACCATGCCCTATCTTACACAAAAGTGGATTTTGAGCAAAAGTAGCCACACCTATCATAGCAGGCCATGTCACATCAAGAGGCCAATCAGAATTGTTTATTCATTCATTTTGCTGGCCATATCACATGGCAACCAAGGCTGAAGCATTGACATTCACTACTTACACAAAAACCTCCCAACTTGCAAGTTCTATCGAATCTCTTTACACAGCCACAAAGCACAAAGACTTTGATCACCATTCAACTCACCACACCTCAAAGGCCTCAAACCACCAAAACTCAGGCCTGAAACAAGCTTGGCCTGAGCTTCACCATTCACCATCATCAGAACCAGTTCTCTTCGAATCACACTATCCATCCATCAAACACTTCATTTTCCTTCACCAACAAGTCAAGCATGCCATAAGGAGCCAAAACCACCCCTTACTTTGAGCTGAAACAGCTTGTATGCAAAGTGCATTTTCTGCTACACCAGAAGTGAACCACTCAAAATAGCTTGCTAAAGATCATTCCCAGCTTGCCATTGGTACCAGGGGAGACATTGGAGCTAGCACGCATCAAGAAACTGCTCTGGAAGCTCAAAAACAGGAGTTGTCACCTCAGGTATGATCTTGAAACTTTTCTCCCAAAGCTCTGATTTTATGTTATAAAATGAAAATGTATGCTTCAAGGATCATGGGGATGTGTTTAGAATCAAAAATGGTGTGAAAATGAGCATTTTATGCATCTCTGAAATTTGGCCCGTGAATGCATTTCGTTTCGATTCTCCTTGTTCATGTTAGATAAATGTATTTTGATCTTGGATTGAGGTTTAGTTAGGATAGGGGAGTGTTTCTGGGCATTTAATTTGTTGAATGGTGGCCTGAATCGTTTTCTAGGGTTTGTGATACGCCGGAGAAGACGACCGGAACCACTGTTCCGGCCGTCTGAGTTTACCCTGCCCTAATTAGGGTTTAGTCCAGTCATTAGTGATTTTTAAACCTGGGCCATTGGATTGCCCTTCCCGCGCGTAGACCAAGGGATCAGATCATTTCATTAACATTAATTTCCACTTAATTAATTTAATTAGGTTTAATAGTTCAATTAGTCAGGTTTGAATTGGGACCACACGATTGCGCGCCAAGTCAACCTTTATATCCCCAGAATCAATCTCATGCGTCCATTCTGTTTACTTTTCTTTTTATTTGATTTTTACTCATATTTATTGCATTTAATTTGTACAATTATTTTAAAATAGTTAAAAAATCATAAAAATTATGAAACTTTTTCTTTAAGGTTTTATTAATTTTTATGACTCAAAAACATTTTTATTTTATTTTTTATCATTAAAAAAGTATTTTTAAATATTTAAAAGATTATTTTTAATTGATTAATGAGAATTAATCAATTAAAAATACTTTTAGGTATTTAAAAATTACAAAAAAATTCATGAAGTGTTCTAAGACATTTAGAAACATTGTCCAACCTTCAAACCAAATTTCTTTTTTGATCTTGATGCATTTTAAGAATTTTTCATTGAATTAAATCATTTTTGATGCATTATTTTGTTCATAAGTTTGAAAATTCATTTCTGCCTATTGGTGAAGGTTGAGACATTGATTCTTCTTGCATTGTTTTCCATTTAGCATGTATTTTCAAGGATAAAAAGGCCATGATTTGATCTTGCATTTTCTAATTGATTGGCATTTGTTTTGATGAGGACCCTAAAAAACCCTAATAACTTGAAAAAATCACAACTTGAGTTTGGTTGAGAGTTGAGAGCTCCCCTTTGGGCAGTGGTTCATTATAGGTCTAGGGTTTCTTTAGGTACCATTTTCCATTTTTCATATTAGGGTTTGCTTCTGTCTTTGGTCTATGTGTGATGTTTGTTTCATGAACCCTAATTTGGGCTTTCATTTGCATCCCTCTTGCATTTCCTTGCATAACATGACTTGTCATTGCATTTTGTGCATTCCTATGATTCATTTGACATCTTAAGACATGTATGAAGCATCATTGATCATTGCATTACATATTTGCCATGCCATTTGTCTTGTATGTTTCATAACATTTCATGCTTGTTCATGCTTCTAAACTTGCATCATTTGCATCCATGGCTTTGTATGAACATCTCATTGTCTTGTCTCATGTTCATAGCACCCCATAGCATCATCATCATCATCAACATGCTTCTGGTTTTTGCTTATCATATCATCTCATCTCATTTAGCATTGTATTGCATTTGTTTCTGACATTTCAGGTGGTAAGTAAAACTTGAGAAGTGGATTTGCCTTCACTTCTCATAACTTTTCTTTTCATCTCTCTTGCATCCATTGCTGTATTCTTACTTGTGTTTGAGTTTGAGCTTGCTCATTCTTCTTCTTCTCACTCTCTTTCTTCAAGTGACTTGACTTCTTGAATGAAGCAAGTCACTTTGCTTCTCTTGATCCTGTTCATCTGCTTCCTGGTGGTTCTTCTGAAGATTGCTCTTGAAAACCTCACAAACTTTAGGATCATCCAAGCATGACAATGAATTAGGGTTTTGATTAGTCCCCTCATAGTTTTACCTTTGTGTCTCTCTTTGAGTCCTCTCTTCTCACCTCATAATCAGGGACTAAACCCTCAAGGCTTTAAGACTTTGTGATTAAGATCATGCCTGCATCCTTCTTTTAGGATGGAGTGTATAACTTTGATCCTAAGTCTTGGACCCTTAAGGTGTTGAACTCTCTTAATTAATCCATCTAATAATCATCAAGACATTACACTTGTAACTTGGGCCTTGCATTAGGGTTCTAATTCTTCCTTAATTGGTTAAGAAGGACTAACCCTAAAGTTAATGGACAAGTCCCCCTCAAGTTGTCTTACAAATCATAAAAGACACTTCATCATCATATCATTAATAAAATCCACTTAATCAAAGGTTTGTTCTGTCATGGGTTTAATCCCTAATCATGGATTAAGCTGAGGATCCTTCCTCAGCTTGAACACCCTCATCTATTATCCTTCTTTTAGGATAGTGTAATGAGCCTGTTAAATCCCTGATTATGGCTTAACCTCATTACTTAACACTAAACAAAAATCACAAAAACATCTAATTAATCACAAGTAGGTTAATGATCTTAACCCTACATCAAAGGTGATTAAGTGTGAGAATCTGACTTCACACTTAAGGTAATTCTCATTACCCCTAATCAGAGGGATGATGTGATGAGTTTACCAAATCCATTGATTTAGGTTTAAGCTCATTATCTTATGACAAACTCCAAAAAGAAATAAAAGACTGAAAACTCAAAAACAAACAATAATCGTCTCCTTCGGGATTCTTTTCTCATCATCTTCACTCACAAACGAGAACTTGCTTCTTCCGTCTAATGCAAGACAGTTTGCATCTGTGCCAGACAGATCATACACTTGAGCATTGACAAGCAAGCAGTTCATCAGTCAATTCATCCTTTCAGTCTCTTTGGGTCGAACTACGGTGTTCTGACTTCCTCATTGCACGAGAGGATACGTAGGCATAACTTAACAGTTATCGAACAAAAGTCTCTGTCCATTCCCCCTCCTTCCAGCATTATTCTTTAAGCCTCATGATCTTGAGCATTTCATTCCTGATCTCACACTGACACTGTACATTTATACACATCACATTTCTCACACTGACACCTGTACATATTGCCTTCCAGCTCTTTTACACACAGATTGCACTGACACTACCCCTTTAAAACACAAATCTTTTAAGCGTGGATCCCGTCGAGTACGACGGACAATCTGGGTGCTAATACCTTCCCAGGTTGTAACCAACCCCCTTTCTCAGTCTCTCTGGTTCGCAAACCGTCTTATCCATCTTTTTCTAGGTTTATGCAGCATTACCTTTCCTCCGGGATAAAAATGCCTAGCTGGCGACTCTATTCATCCTCCAGTGAGTTCACGGCTGTGTGTTCTCACTGTCTCCTTCGCCGACCGTTCGCGTCTGTACCTTCATTTGATCCGTTTCATTTGTCGGGAGCGACAACGAGTTTAGAGGAAGAGGCTTTGAGAACATTTGAATTTTCATTTGTAATTTCTTTTATTTTGTTTAAGCACTTACTATTATGTTAAACTTTTGTTTTCATTAATGCATTGCATATGTTTGTCTTGAATTAATCCATTCGTTTCACTATATTTTGAACTATGCTTCTTATTTCTATCTTGTGATATTTAACTCCTGATAAAGCTATGAGCCTGTAGAGGGAGAATGACGAAAACAATACCATAATCTTATGCAGTATGCTTTTGAACAGACTATGCTGACGATGTACATGCATTGTTTCAATTCCTAAACAGTGGAGATATAAGGAAGTTAATCCCTAGTCAACCCTTTTGAGCCTATGAAGTAGGAGTTTTCATTCTCGCACAAATTAAAACCCTTATTCATAACCTGGGGCAGGGTAGTTACTCGGTTAACTCAAATATGCCAATTATTTGTGTTGTACACAACTAATGATGGTTCTCTGTAATCATTAAACCTGACAGTCAATATCCAGCAAAAGGAAAGCTCACTAAGTCAAAACCTATGAAGGAGACTTAGTAAAACATTAAGACATCCCGCTGACTGCAACCTTGAAATAAATAATTCAGGAAAAAAAGAAGGAATAATAAAGTCAAAAGAAAAAAAGAGGTCATTATAAATCCTCAACAAAGAAAGATGACTGAATGTTCAAATAAATTTTGGGTTTCTGAACCATCACAAATGTCAGTGTTACAGTTCCAAACTCCTTTGAGCCTCAATGCATAAGTTAACTGAGCATAGGACTGAAGAACATCACGAAGAATGGGTTGGGTACAAATAAATTTGAGCCTTTATCCTTTGTTTCTTAAACCATGAACCAGGCCACGTTACAACCCTTTAAAAGTCCTAACTGAAGCATGGTTAGTTTGAAAGCATATTGCCACAAAAAGGTATCCTGACTCCTTTAGGGCTTATTATAAAACTTGAGTTAATATCACAGTTTTCATAAAAATTGTTTTTCTAAAATAACTTTTTTTTAAAACTTCAAGACAGACATAAGCATTTCATTTTTGAATATATTTGTTTGCATATACCTGAATTCTCAATAAACCAAAGTCCTTCCGATAAACAAAGTTACTTCCTAGATCAAAGTCCATGTATACAAAGGGGCATAGTCATTATCTCCCAATCAAGGGGCAGACCATGATACTGCCTAACTCATTTGGGGCAATCAGGACAGGATTCAACTATGTTTAATTAGCCAGGGGCAGATCTCCTCATCTATCTAAATTACCAAGGGTAACATTACAGAGTTCATAATGCCAGGGGCATAGTCACTGTTTCCCAATCAAGGGGGCATACCAAGTTACTATTCAATTCATTCGGGGCAATCAGGTCCAGATTCAACAGTGCTTAATAGCCAGGGGCAACTCTCCTCATATATTTGAATTACCAAGGGTAACATTACAAAGTTCATGATGTCAGGGGAATATTATTGTGGGGAATTCTGCTTATATTTCTTGAGGTAACTACCTTCAGATACTTCCATTATGGGACAATTCATCCTCAACCAAGGGGAAATGCTCTCTTTTCAAAATCTAATACCCGGAGCGTATATGGTCCATCACAATTTGAAGACACGTTCCTCTCATTATATAACCTTGATATTGGATTCTCAGCAGAAGCCATTGTGGAAATTAATTGTCTACGCCAGTAGTATCAGATGGTGTTAGTATCATGTCTTCAGATCCAGCTATGAGGGTTTCTGGGAAGGTATTCAGGAAAGTTAAGAATCTCAGGAGATCTAAATCCAATTGGTTATACACTCTCAAAGTTGAAACGTTTCTGTTTTCGAGTTCAACTTTACTTTTCCCTCTTTATTCAGGATTACTTTTCCCCTTTTACTAAAGCGAAAAACGTTTGTTGGTTATGTTTGAATGTATATATGCTTTTGGATATGATTGATGTTTACCAGAAATGCATAAAATACAATAAAAGCATTTACTAAGGGCGAACGGAGGTAGGAATTCAACGAAGCTTCGCCCGTTCATCCCCACGGAGTAATCTTTACGGATATCCGTACATAACTCTTCAAGTAATATCTTATACTTCCCACCCGACGAAGTCTTCAAGCAGTTTCATATCCTCCGAAGAAGTAACATCTCCCCTCGGATTTATGTCCACCTCTTTTATCCTCAGTCAAGATATTCAGGAACTTATTCCTTCATTAAAAGTAAAATAAACGAAGACGGGAGGTTATAAATACCATACTATCAAACAAGACGGGAACGAAGTCCTCATATTCTTCAGCAACGAACCGGGATTTATTTTCCCTAGCCAGCAGTTGTTATACAGAGATATTCAGATACCTCAGGCTACATGATTCATACATACATCATTTACATCATATCATAGCATACACATCCATAATGCATAAAACATTTACTTAGGTACATCATGCCATACATACATATTGCATAAACTAACCTTTTCTTGTCAGGATAATTGCAGGCAGATAAACACTATCAACAACTCAAAACAGTTCAGAGACGATCTATACGAAGATCTAGTACTTATACTTAATTCAGAGATAATCGCTACGAAGCTTCATCTCTGATGATCAATACTCAAGTTGTCCTTGGAAGGGTACGTAAATGATCTATACGAAGATCTAGTGCTTAATCTAGGATATTTCCAGAGGAGATAATCGTTAACGAAGATTTATTTCTGATGGTTAACTATCTTTGGGATAATGTGTAAATGATCTATACGAAGATCTAGCACTTAATCCAAGAGATTCTTTTAGAAGAAGTTCAGGGATAATCGCCACGAAGATTTAATTCTGATATTCTTTTTTTTGTCCTTGGGAAGGTATGTAAATGGTCTATACGAAGATCTATTACCTAATCCGGGATATTTCCAGAAGAGATAATCGCCACAAAGATTTATTTCTAATGGTCTATGCAGTAGTTTATCTGTGGAAGGGTACGTAAATGATCTATACGAAGATCTAATGCTTAATCCAGGATATTTCCAGAGGGGATAATCGTTAACGAAGATTTATTTCTGATGGTTAACTATCTTTGGGATAGTGTGTAAATGATCTATACGAAGATCTAGCACTTAATCCAAGAGATTCTTTCAGAAGAAGTTCAGGGATAATCGCCACGAAGATTTAATCCTGATATTCTTTTTTTTGTCCTTGGGAAGGTATGTAAATGGTCTATACGAAGATCTATTACCTAATCCGGGATATTTCCAGAAGAGATAATTGCCACAAAGATTTATTTCTAATGGTCTATGCAGTAGTTTATCCGTGGAAGGGTACGTAAATGATCTATACGAAGATCTAGTGCTTAATCCAGGATATTTCCAGAGGGGATAATCGTTAACGAAGATTTATTTCTGATGGTTAACTATCTTTGGGATAGTGTGTAAATGATCTATATGAAGATCTAGCACTTAATCCAAGAGATTCTTTCAGAAGAAGTTCAGGGATAATCGCCACGAAGATTTAATCCTGATATTGTTTTTGTCCTTGGGAAGGTATGTAAATGGTCTATACGAAGATCTATTACCTATTCCGGGATATTTCCAGAAGAGATAATCGCCACGAAGATTTATTTCTAATGGTCTATGCAGCAGTTTATCTGTGGAAGGGTACGTAAATGATCTATACGAAGATCTAATGCTTAATCCAGGATATTTCCAGAGGGGATAATCGTTAACGAAGATTTATTTCTAATGGTTAACTATCTTTGGGATAGTGTGTAAATGATTTATACGAAGATCTAGCATTTAATCCAAGAGATTCTTTCAGAAGAAGTTCAGGGATAATCGCCACGAAGATTTAATCCTGATATTCTTTTATCCTTGGGAAGGTATATAAATGGTCTATACGAAGATCTATTACCTAATTCGGGATATTTTCCAGAAGAGATAATCGCTACGAAGATTTATTTCTAATGTTTTATGCAACAATTTATCTGTGGGATGGTACATAAATGATCGATACGAAGACCTTGTACTTAGCCCAAGATATTACCAAAGGCAATTCAAAAAAGATCGCCACGAAGATTTGATTCTGATGCTTAAATTAAAGTATGTTCCTAAAAATGGTTCATAGCCGATCTATACGAAGATCTAAGCACTGGCATTTAATGAAGGATATTCTTTTTCCCCAGAGATAATGCAGAGACGATCTATACGAAGATCTAGTGCTGACATTCAACTCAAACCATGTTACAGAAATGATTCAGAGACGGCCTATACGAAGACCTAGTACTGATATCCAGTGAAAACATAAAGATACTATAACCTTCTGATATTATGGATGGAATCTATAAGCCCATCTCCAGTTCCTCGGAGTGGCATATTTAAGCCCATTCAAGCATATACAACCAATCAGCAGTGTTACTTTACGCACCGGCGAGTGCAAATTTTTGGGCTTTTGTGTTCAATCCCCTTCAACCTTCCAAGTCACGAATGGCACACAGGCCAATCTAACTCCTCAGGTTTCAAAAAATTGAACAGGGGCAGCTGTTGCACCCCAAAATTTGTCATCACCTAGTCAAGGCATTGTGTACTAAGGTATCCCAAGAGGTTCACAAGGTTCACAAGGTTCACAAGATTCACAATTAGTCAGAAAGCTTGGAAGTTCCCTCAGACAAAGCCTCCTCCTAAGCAATGCACCATAAACTAGGGTTTTGGATTTCATCAGGCTAAATGGACTTCCAAGGCCTCAAGTGAACTTCATAACATCCCACATGTCTTCAAGAATCCCTATGTCAAGTTTCAAGGCTTTCCCAAAAGGTTTGCTCAGTCAGATGATCAGATATGCAAAAATCAGTCAAAGTGGTTAAAAAGTCAAACTGAGGTCAACTGTGGTCAAACCAAAGTCAAACTTCATGATTTTTTGCCAACATCAAGTTTATGAAGTAAAATTCATCATTTGATCTAGGGTTGATCATGATTCATCAAAGAGATTTCAGATCATCAAGAATCAGGAGTTTCTAAATTAGGGTTTTCATAGGAAAAGTCAACTGAACTTTGACCAGCCATAACTTTCACATGTTTCATCAAAAATTTACCATCCAAATCTCATTTTGAGGGAAATTGAATTCTATACAACTTTGTGTCTCACAAGACAAGCCTAAAAATGTTTCATTTGAAAGGTATGAGCCAAAACATTACAGGTCATTTCAAAAGTCAACAAAAAGTCAACATCTTCCAAAGGGCATAATTTGAAAATGGTAAAGGATATGGACATGAGACCAAAGAGGTTGCTTAGAGGACTCTCTAATATTTCCAAAATGTCCACGAACACCTTCATAGCCTTAAAATTTAGGGATTTGTGCCTTTGCAAAGTTGGGAAATTTTTTAGAGGTATATTAAGCAAATTGGGTCTTAAAACCAATTCTTTCCAAATGGGCTTGCAATTTTGTGATCTAATCTTTACCATGACATCATGCACGACCCAATTCTCATTTATTCAGATTTTTATAATTTATTTTATATTTATTTTGATTTTATTCATTAAAAATCAATTTAAATCAAAATAAAATATGAAAACTCAATATTTAAATGTGATTCTTCTTCTAGAAGCTCTTAAACATCATTTAAGTTGATTTGGTACTCTCCAATTTCGTGCACTACCTATTTGGAAACATATCATTTGATTTTTTTTGATATTTTTGACCATAGCTTTCTTCACAATCAAGCAACCCATACAACTCCAACCAATGCCCAAATTCTTAACCTAATTACATTACTATATAACCACAACAACATCACAAGACAAAAAAAAGAGGGAGAGCAAGAGGATGATATTCGTACTTTAAAATTTCACATAATTAAAAATTAGGTTTCCACAATCCACCACTTTTACAAGTGGACTAAAGGCTGCAAATGAATCCTTGAGGTTTCCTGAACCTATTCCAATCATCCTCATCATCAAATTCATGCCAAATCATACAAACCAAATTCATATTCTTGCTTTTCTTTTGATTTTTTTCAATTTCAATGATTTATGCATGATTAATTGATTTTGATTACATAATATGTTTGTTTGATTGTGTAGATGGTTTTTGGATAGTTGGATTTAAGTTTCGATGCAGGAATCATAGGACACCATGGAGAATTAAACTATTGGTTAATATGCTGTAATCTGTTTTCGTCGATACTTCGAAGGCTGCAGTAGTGATAAGCATTCCAGGCTGACAGGTAAGTACTACTGTTTCGATTTACTCCGAATTTTTTCCAGAAGTTCAGAAATAAATCGACAAACAATACTCTTTTAGAATAGAATTCTAAAAGATTTCGACCCTCAAAATCGCAAATTCCTCTTTTTTCTATTTTATTTGATTTATTTTCTTTTTTCATATTCTCAAAAAAATCTAAAACAAATTGTGCGTTCTTTATTTGATTTTATTAGATTTTTAGCATCATTTTAATATTTTTTAGATTTTATTTTAATCGCTTTTCTTATTTTTCATTATTTTAAAATCTGCAGCGATTTTATTTGATCCTGTTTATTTCTTTTTTTATTCTTCCAATAGTATATACCAAAAATATGCAGGTGGGAGGAAGAAGATGGTGTGTGGCATGCGTTGATTGGCCTAGTGACAAAGACCTAAGGTTGAAAGTATGAGGGTGTGGGTTCAACACTCATTCCCAACATTTTGGCAAAGAAACGTGGTTCAACACTCATTCCCAACATTTTGGCAAAGAAACGTGGCGTAGCGTAGTGGCTGAAGATTTTTGTTGTCAAAGGCAAAGTCAGGGGTTCAACACCAACCCCCAATATTTTGGGTATCTCTAACTTTATTTTTCCCTTTTTCATCACATTATGTATTTTCTTTGAATTTCCTTATTATTATTAAACTAATTTCTAAAAGATAAAACAAAATCTTTTTTTTTAAACTTATATTTTTTATTATAAACCTTAATTTTTTTCATAAACCTTAATTTTTTTGCTAAACCTTAATTTTAAACCTAAGTCTTAATTTTTTTCATAAACTTTAAACCCTAAAAATTTAGCCCTAATCTTTATCTTAAAACCCAGGTTTCACCCTAATTTTTACCCTAAAATTTTTCCTAAACCTTAAATTTTTTTAAACCTTAAAATTTTTCTCAAACCCTAACTCTAATTGTTTTCTTAACCTAGTTTGCAAACTTTTTTTTTCTAATTTATTCACTCATTTTTATGTTATTCATTCATTGTTTGCCTGATTATGTAACTGCTTCGCCTTTGTAATAATTGGCTTTTTTTTTATTATTTTCCGCCATTATTATTATTATGTAATGCCCCTAAGCCATGTAATAGTGTAGGAATTTTATTTTCCGCCTTTTAATTTCTGCCATTTATTTTTCATATTAACTGCATGGTTAGTAAATAGGGTGTGGAAACTATTTGTAATTAAAATTAATTTAGATAATTAACTTTAAAAGATAAATATTTGAAAATAAACACTCATACACGTAAGTCGATCTTTGATCGCCATCTTGCACTTCCTAGGGTATTCCTCTTGGTTGCCTTAAAATAAAATGGTCAAGTCCCTCGAATATAAGGATGTCTTAAGCAAAGTCCCTTCAAAGTGTAAATCATCATAGTCCCTACAGTTTAAAAGATCAAGTCCCTTTGAGGTTTCCTACGATAAAGATCTTGTCCCTTTGAATAAATGATGATAAGTCCCTACGAATTGCTAAAGACATCCCTTAAGTTGCTTTCTATGACCATACGATGACCCTACGCTTGTCCCTTAACACATCCAAGGTAATGACTACCTATTCCTTAATAATATGGACAGTCTTACCCTTGAAAGAACATAAGAACAATAAAGACTTAATCTAGGGTAGGTTTTTCTTAAGTTGCTTGCTCACATTTCAAAATACTCTTTACACCTCACTTTTTAAACAACTTTCAAAAAACAAGGCTTTGTATACATCCATACGAGGATCATTACAAAGTACTTAGAAAATTTCTAATCACACACTACACTCTTGCAAACAAACAAAGTGAGCTAAGTAACTAAGAGCCCATGGATAACCATGGATATAAAGGGTACTAACACCTTCCCTTTGTATAACCTACCCCCCGAACTCAAGTCTTTTAAAATAGGTCTTTCCTGTTCTTTTATGTCCTTTCCTTTTGGATAAAATAAAAGTCGGTGGCGACTCTTGCTATCCGCAACATTTATAGAAAGTCAGTTCTCCCACCGTGTTACAAAGAGTCATCTGCCTTAGGGGTATTTTTGTGCCCTAAAGGGTGGGACTTGCAATAACAAGGAAAGAACTCACTAAGCTTCTCATCAGTGTTTTCAACTTTGGCAAAAGGGCCAGAAATAGCATAAGCACATTCATTGATAATGAAAGGAACCATTACCTAAGAATCGTATAAGCTTCTTAGTTCAACAAGCTTGGGTTCAGGTATGAACTGATGGTTCTTGACCGTCTTGGGTTCATAGAGGGTTGTGAATGGAGAAAGAGTTTGTTTGAAAGAAAAGGCATTTCCTTTTTGGCTTTTCTTTTCGGAAGTGGTAGCCTATGAAGAGGCTATTGATGAAGATGAATAATGGGTGTTTTTAGGGTTTTTGAGGAAGAAAGGGGAAGATTTTGTGAGTAAGAAGAAGAAAGTTTGCAAGAGAATAGAAAAGATTGTTTGATGGTTGATGAGGTTATTTATAGGCATGTGAATGAAAAGTTGTGGAATCTATCCATTAATGCTAATACAAGATGGTGGGACACGTGGTGCGTTGGATTTGATATGTTGGAAGTAGCAGTTACCATAAGACGTCTTGGCGCTTTGTTTCAAGAAAAAGGTCATGATGGGGGAACACCAAAATACGGTTGATGGGACGTTTTAGAGATTTGCCATTATGTTGTGACGTCATGTGCATGGCTGAAGAATCACAACAGTTTTCAGATTGTGGGTTAGGTGGTTCAACCATGCTTCCGTCTGACCAAAAGTTTGGCGACGAAATGCTAGCATCAAAAAATGATTTTTTCATCAACATGGTCAAAAAGAACATTTTTTGGGGGAAATTTGTTATCTCCCAAATTTCGATGCTAACCTAATTGGAATGTTTGGTTTAGAAAAGAGATTTTGTTATGAGTTAAAAGTGAGGTCTTCCGACCTTACTCAATGAAAATTGTAGGTCGAAGGAACCCTTACCTACAGATTCTATACTTAGAAGCATTCTAAGTTTGGAGTATTTTCTAAGTATTGTTGGGATTCGACCATGCTTAATTCGACTAGAAATGACAGCTGCTCAGATTGCGTGTCCTTAATCCTTGGAGGGAAAATGTGTAACCTTTAATTCAAAAACAAGGACAAGTGGTGCAAGATGAAAGCTTCTTCAACATGCAACGTGACAAGTGTCACAATCTTAGAATGAAATTGTCGAAAGCGGTTGCATTTTATTTCTATAAATATCTTAGTCTAGTGTTAGAATAGGTGTGTGAAAATCATATTGTACAAGTTACTCCGTATCCACTCAAAGTACCCGTGTGTAAAGAAACGAGTGAAGTGAGAATGTACGTGATGTAAACACCACCATTTTTATCTTTCAAGTCTTTTATGTTAAAGAATTTTTACAAAACTTTAAGTCACTTATCTTTCAAGTCTTTTATGTTAAAGAACTTTACATTTACTGCCCTTTTAACATTCTTGCCTTGGCATTTATCATTTCATATACTTTGAAAGTTTTTTCTTTTACTTTATTTTATTGTTCTTTACCACTTTCTAAGTCTTGTAGAAGGATTCATGTTATTTTCCCAAAAACATCACAATCAACAAGCGATTAACACATGTCCTAGGATCAATCTGGTCGATCCTGTGAGTAACTAAGGGTGTTTTAGTATCCTTAGAGGACCAGCGGTTGTTTGCCAATTTTGGGGGTAAAAAACGTCGTAGCATTCCCTTGATCCTAGAAGGGAGGGCTAACACCTTTGGTGTTCTGACCAAATTTGGCCAGAACATTTGGCGCCCACCGTGGGACCTGGTAAGACTTTCTCGGGCCAAACAAATAATATCCAATACCACAACATAATGAAAAAGAGAATTTCCAGCTATTGAAAATAACGAAGCCAATACCTACAGTAATTCATGATGAAAAAAGAATTTCCATATAAAGAGGCTTGCAGCATAAAGGTTATTTGTTTCATCACCACAACATAAAATTTATAAGCTTTATTTATATCCAATAACTGATTTTACAATATATTAAAGCAAATACATTATATATACTAATATATTTCTTGTCATGGGATTGCGACTTTATTTACAACACGAGGAGGTATAACTTTTGAAATGGCTCTATCTGACATCAGAGGTGCGTGATCGTTAATGTTAAGCTGACAACTGCAAAGTTGGTCTAGATACAAAGGTTCACTTGCCTTTAAAAGGTCCAATGGTATGAATCGCAAGATCCCGGCCTCCGACCTCATCCAACTATAGGTTACGATGCGTAAGCTTGCCACCCAAAAAGAGAAATGGCAACAAAAACACAAACTTGAGTGAAGGAATGTCGCTGGTGGGAGTTATAATTTGTACGACCGCCGATAGTAAAACATAAGTGGTTATGAATGTAACAATTATTCTTCAATCATTCTTTAATTAATGTCGATGTTCATTACGAATTATTAATTAAGCGTTAAAATAGGTTCGAATATGAGTCGTTTTGATGATAGTAACTTGAATTTCTAAAGGTCCATGAGTAATTAAGATAAAACATTACAAGTTATTGGTTTGTCTGACTATTACAATTGATGGATACGCCAACCATTGAGATGGAAAAAGGTGATGGACTCACGGATGTGCAGTTCACGAATATGCACTCCATGGTGTAAGAACAAGAGTTGTCTATGCATCCCATTTCTATGTTTTGATGATAACAATGGAGTATTTATGAAAGAACCATTGTATGTTCTGATGTTTGTTAAAGTGCAGATCATGAATATTATATATTAAGATCAAACAAGCATTATAAATAAGTACGCAAATAATAATATGTGAAGTTACTATGTGTAACATTAGTCGCAAGCGTGCTGAAGAAGCAAGTGTGCTTCTGAATCTGAATGCAATAAAAAAGATCCAAGGATGCGGATGCTGCGTTGGCAATGCTCTTGTGGATGTTGTTTTGAACGTGGTTCTAATCAGATAGCGAAGTGAAGCTTCTGAAATTAATCTTATGAATAACTAAGTTCTGAAGACTCTGATGACTTGAAGTTCTGAAGACATAACGTCTGAAGACCAAGTGCCTGAAAGATTCTGAAGACTTACGAGTTTTAAAGATTATGGTTCTGAAGAACCAAATGCTGAAGACTCTGAAGACAATGTTCTATATGAAAAAAGTTTTTAAGACTCTAAGACTTGAAGTTCTGAAGATCATGGGTTTCAAGCCAAGTTCTGAAGTCCTAAAGAACGTAGTTCTATGTGAATAAGTTCTGAAGACTAAAGACTTAGGTTCTCTGAGAACCTAAGTATGATCGTCTCTAGCTCATGCTTCATTCATTAATTTATAATCAGAAGCCTCTGAAGTTCAAATGACAATGTTATCGTTGGCAAGGATAGTACACAGTACGATAATGCTTTATCCACTACCTCTCCACTATCTTTGAATTTTGGAAAAGGATAATACGCGAATGTACTATTTAATTCCTTGTGTAACGGATTCCTCAGTAGCCTAATTGGGCTGGAACGACACTTTTATGTTTGGCTATAAAAGGAAAACATCACATGCTTTGTGATGTTGTTTATTCCTAATGGAAGCACAACCACATGCATTGTTGTTGATTCCTATTGAATCATCATTGGTTCAAACGAACAACTACACTCTTGAGTATTGTGTATTTTGAATAGGAATACACCCTGGTTGTGGATTATTACTTATGTTGAAAATATAATATCCAACAAAGAATTGTTAGCGTTGTGCTCTTGAAATGAAAACAACTTTCACAGTTGATTTAGAACACACTAACAAGTTATCAAATGGTCTTTGAACGATGTTGTTGATGTTGTCATACAATTATATAAGGTTTATGATAAACAAAGATAACATTGGAACAAGCCGCAAAGAGTTTACTTGAATATGCAGCTCTTCTACCTGATTACTCTTGGACAACAATCTACTGAAAGTAAAGAGATCTTGAATTCACGATGTGCTTAACTTCATATGCCGCAGATGGCTAGCAAAGTCGCAGAAGACAATGAAGATGATCATGGAAGCTTCAACTACAAATCAACTACTGAAGTGATCATTGGATTGAAGAAGAACATGGGTTGTTGTCCATAAATTTTCTTAAGTGAATCAAGATGTAGAAGTCCTTCTTGTGCTCAAACGAAGATCAAAAAGCTTGCAAAGCTTTTGAAGAAGAAGAAGACTTCAACCTTCAAGTTCTCATTGAATAAGCAACTTGAAGAAGCAAATTACCACACAATAGAGCAAGTATACAATGTAATATTCTTAGTATGTATATAGGTTCTTCTTATGTACTTAAGTAAGTTTAAAATATGCTTATTAAGAAGCACAACTTTTGCAAACAACTATTTCACTAAAGGACCGAGTGAATGTCAGGACTTTAGGAAAGAACAAAAATTAGTTGCTAGTGAATTCATAGAACTATGTGTTCTAATGATATGTTCTGGGCCTAAGGTTCTGGTATAGCTCAGAACAATTGGTTTCTGGAGCCTAAAGTCATGACATGATGTGTTGTGCAATTAGTCATGACAGGTTGCCACGCAGGAAGTCACAGATGTTCTATGTAGTTAGTCACGGTTGTAGGTCGCACAAGAAATCCTGGCAGAGATTATGTTGAGTCAGTGAACGTTATATCCGGTTGGATCCCTAAAAGGTTCATTGAGTGAGTCGCAGTGATGTTGTACAATTGTAATCATAATGATTTGGTTATAGTGGATTAAGTCCTTGTTTAAGGCGAAAACACCTTGACGGGTGGACTGGATTAGCTTGAGAAGTTCTCAAGTGAACCAGGATATATCGTGTGTTCTTTACTTTTGCTTTATGCTTTACATTCTTTTATGCTCCCGTAATGCATTCATAACATAGCTTGATGCAACTCATCAAAGTGCGAAAAGTAACAAAGAGTGAAAACCTCAATTTAATCCCCCCTTTTCTTGTGTTTTTCTCACACCTTCACATGGAAATTTAAAAGTTGTTCCAACAAATATCATGACCAATCTAGTTAGGCTTCTGATCACAGTGCCCATGTTGAGTAACAAAATGTAAGGAAATATCATTGACATAGATTCTGAGGTCCATAATAGTTTTGGTTGACGAAATGCTCATGACAACTATGATGCTAAAGCACAGAAAAAGAATGCAGGTTTTCCGGATAGATCAAACACATACAAAATCGAGCCATCCAAGAAGAAGTTGTGTAGTCACACAAACATCACCGACTAAAGATAAGTGTTCATTTGATCCTTCCTTTTAATTTGTAATACTGTTATACCTCGGAAAGTTTTCCGGCTATATAATGTTGCACCATTAAAATTTATGTTGACCTATGTTGTTACCAAATTTGAATTGGCTTTGTGTTGTTGGAATTTTGTATAAATAATCAGGTTATATAATGGTGGTGTCGCAATTGCGGGTGTCGATAAACCCGTAATCCTGCTAGAAGCCGTGCCAATCCTCGCAAACTGATACCTTAAAAAACCTTTGCTATTTTGCAACAAGAATGGATGATATGCAAGCATGATTCTTTCTCCTAAAAAGACCGGGTTTATAAGCGTTATCAAAAACAGAACAGTGCTCATCATTAAAAGATAAGTAGTTGAACTGATTTATGTATATGCGTATTCTTGTCATATGATCATTGATAAAATATTTACGTCTTCTTCATGCATAATTGTGGTGGTTAAAGTATTGTTATATCGGGGTAGTAATCACACCGTATAATAATAATGCGAGGAATGAACTGATGTTGATCATTACGGTTTAATTTTAAAAGAACCGTGTAAATACTAGAGCGTGATCGAGATAACATGTAATCGTTTCTAAACATACGCAGCAGGAAATATGACATTAGATTAATTTTTAAATCTGTTGATATGTTTGATCCTAGATGTTTAAAACACATGATTGCTCGTAACAATTGATGTCTGGAATTTCTTGAGTAACAGAAAGTTTCACATTAAGAGTCAAGTGCATGCACCGCCAAGTAATGCACTCCAGTCGTACACATTGAGATCCGGTGGTCTTTAGATTCATTCAAGTGGTGTAGCCTTTTCAGATAACTAGAATGAGGAAGAAGCATCAAGTGGACTATGCAGCAGGTTCGAAAACATGTGTTTTTCGTGAAGTAGAACAAATTCGGTCTTCTCCAACAAATATACATTTTAATTATTTTCCTCAAACACGTATACTAGGAGGCACATGCATAAATATAGAATACAATACATGACATTGTTTGTAATTTAATACTTCTCACGACTCGACGAGTTCATTGAAAAGTTAATTAGGAAAATTGATGTGGAAAACAAATCACCTACAAGGAAGCAATATGTGACGAACAGTCACCCGAATACCAACAAAACTAAGAAGCAAAATATTTAGGTTTAAAATTATAGGGTGAGCAAACGCCTCTGCCACTTGTAATTATTGTAAAGAATTATTTAGAACTTACCTTAGGTACTGGATGTTCGCTCTTTTCCCCTACGAGGATGGGAGGCACTTCATCATTCCTAAAAGCTTTTAAATTATGTAGGATAGTAGTCGAAACAAAGATCGGACAGGGACATACCCTCCAATAAAGTACAAAACCGGGAAGATAGAAGACAAAGTCCAAATGTCTCATCTAAGGGTATATAACACAAAGATAGAAAATATTTTAAAATTATGCTAACCTAAGACTCCCAATCTATCTCTCAAGTGCAAAGTCTAAATAAATAAAGGATAGACCCCTAAACGTGTCGACTTGCTCCATGTATTTGGGTCCGTAAAACCTATAAATGTGTTGATTTGTTCCGTATAAACAGGTCACCCCTAACGTGTTGACTTGCTCCGCATACCAGGGTGAATTAAACCCTTATAAATGTGTCGACTAGCTCCGCATACATAAGTCGCCCTCAAACATGTTGATTAAATTCGTGTTGGGTAGATAAAACTCCTATACACACGTCGATTACATCCATGTTAATAGATCACCCACAAGCATGTTGACTAGCTCTGTGCTGGATAGAAACACTCCTATACACAAGTCGATTACATATGTGTTAATAGGTCGCCCACAAGCATGTTGACTAGCTCCGTGCAGGGTATAAAAACTCCTATAACACATCGATTACATCCGTGTTCATAGGTCGTCCGCAAGCATGTTGACTAGCTCTGTGCAGGGTATAAAAACTCTTATAACACGTCGATTACATTCGTGTTCATAGGACTTCTGCAAGCATGTTGACTAGCTATATGAGGGTAGAAAAACTCCTATAACACGTTGATTACTTCCGTGTTTATAGGTCGCCCACAAACATGTTGACTAGATCCATGCAGAGTAGAAAAACTCCTATACACACATCGATTACATTTGTGTTCATAGGTCGTCCACAAGCATGTTGACTAGCTCTGTGCAAGGTAGAAAAACTCCTATACACACGTCGATTACATGCGTGTTCATAGGTCACTTGCAAGCATGTTGACTAGCTCCGTGCAGGGTAGAAAGACTCCTATAAAACGTTGATTGGAAAAATAGAAACGTGTACTATTTTTACCGATGTAGTTATAATGGAAATGTTCCCGAGTATCGATCTCGAGGACTGCGTAGGAACTAACAATTTTTTTATAATTCAAAGGAACAAAAATACCTTGGGGTTTTTAAATTGGTTTTATAAACTAAGATAATTACTTTATAAAGTAAAACATAAAAATTAAAGGTTTATAGTAATAATAAGAACAATGTTAGGGAAGTGGATGCATTGCTCTGTAAGTATCAGAAAGAATCATTTTAAGAGACATGCCTCAAACCTTAATATTTTACCAAATCTCAATATTAGTTTTTCTTAATTCCTTAACGAAAAACCCTTTGATATTTTTCCTAAACACTAATTCCTTAGCTGCCCCAAAAAAACATCAAGCAATAGTTCTGACAGATTTAAATGGTTACTACGGGGTATCCTCATTCCTAGGCAATATCTACCGTAATATTATTTTGCAAAAGCATTAGATTGGTTTCAGACCTAAACCTAACCGTAAATCGAATTCCATTTTACAATACGAATAAGCATTAAGATCGTTGCAAAATAAAAGATTTAAGGGAAAAAGCATAATCTCATAAAATAATTTGAACTCAAATCAATACATCGCAATTCAGGACCACCCCCTAGCAATGGGGGTTTAGCCACTCATGTTCTTAATCAAAACAAAAACAAAGAAAAGATACAAGATATACATTACAGAAGGTTAATAATGACTTTGATCTCAATTGCTTCCACGAATCGATGATCTTCGTTCTCCCGGAATTCCCATAAGCATAAACTTTATCTTCAATTTTGTTTGTTCAAAAAAGATAATGTTTTCTTTCCTTGACGTAACTTAAAATAACCTTAGATCCCAAATTACAATGCAAAATACCCAAACTGCCCTCTGGATAAGTAAATCAGAGAATGAAGCAAAATAACAAAAATTCATGTCTCCAACCCTCCTGACACGGGTCGTGTCAACTGACACGGGGGCCGTGTCAGGCCTTCTATTACTGCGCCAAAATCCTCTTCTATCACAACCCAAACTTATATCATTACTTTTCCTAAAGTGATGCTAGAGACACAAGCCGGTCACCCCTAAATTTCCAACTGACCACAATATCACTAAGGCTTTTCACCACTCTCTTCCCACTTTCCTTTCAAAAGTTTCCTTCTTACCCGACTTTTACAGTCCACCACATTTCCACATCCGATTACCTTTTCCACTATTAGCTTTCTCTCAATCTCACTGCATCTCTCGGGGTTAAGTGTTTACGCTCATAATCAAAGTATGTAAATGCCGACTCCCAAATTTGAATACCGTCTATTTTTATCACACACACACACGCAACACACTTTATGAGGACTTTTAGGGTTGTAGCGGGGCTAAGGGACAAGGTGGGATAAAAACAAAAATGGAAAGGGAAAAACAAAAGGGTTTTTGGCTCAACTTCGGTGCTATATCTTTCATCTCTATGCATTTTTCTATTCATCTATGAAAAAAGGGGTTGTACATAATTTCTCCGGATTTCCAGTTTTCTCTCCTCCTTGATACTTGAGGTTTTATTCATTGTTTTCAGCTGGATTTTCCATCTAGTGAGTACATTCAATTATATATATATATTTTTCTTCTCTTTTTTTCAAAGCTTTTCTCTTTTTCTTTTTCTTTTCTTCTTTTTTCCGAATGTATTCACTTTATTTCATCTGAGCGTAGCAACCCCAAACTTAGATTTTTGCATAGTTTCAAAATTAATAACATGAAGTCGAGCAAGGTATGGAGTGTTTAGGCTTATTTTTAACATCATGTGGTTAGAAAAGAACAAAAAAGGGAAACAAGGCTCGATGGGGGAAACTAGGGATAAACGATGAGGGTTGGATAGAAAGGCTCTGGGTTAAAACAAATAAGTGCATCGGTGTGTAGATGTGTGAATTGAAACTCCAACAGATGGGTACGCAAACTCAGAGTGACAAAGACATACCTGATACTCTCCTGATGATGAAGTGTTTGGCTATTAGGCTCACCATGTTTGGTATACTAACAGCTTCCTCGGTCTCTTCAGTGTGATGTGGCATCATTTCCGTCTCGGGTGCCCAGTACTCTCGTATCAGTCTTGTGTTGGAGAGTTGCGTCCAGTCATTGCTTTAGAAATATCCACTTCTAAGGGTTTCATTGAGATCATGCTTGGCTCGCGTCTTCTCAACCACTTACTAAGAGTCTTTCCATTCACCTGACATCGTTGTAACAACCTGTAACATACATAATCGAAAACACACAACTCAAGAAAAAACAATGGAAAACATAGAAAAAACAAACCAAAATAAACTAAACCCTCCCCACACTTAAACTAAACGGTGTCCTCACTGTTTTAGAACAAGAATGAGAAGAGACTCACAGAGCTTACTGAGGCGGGGGAAGTACACCATCATCTGCTGCATCCATTGGTGAATCTTGTCCATGGTATTCCCTCAAGCTTGCTATGTGAGTGACAACAAAATAGACATCTGCAAAATAAACAAAACAATAATAAGAATGAAAAAAATTGTGGGTTGCCTCCCATGCAACACTGTGTTTAACGTCGCATGGTTCGACGGGTTACCTCATTCCCTCTCTTAGGGAGGATATTTCAATTTCCACACTTTGTTTACCTTAAATGGCTGAATTTTTGCAACCTGAGAGATTATTCCAGATATTTGTTTTAGTACTGGCTTTAAGCTCTTTCCCTTTTTCTCTGTTTTGATTTTTCCAACTGAAGCTTTACTCTTTTTCTCTTTACCTGGCTCTTTGATGATTACCATGTTTACATTTATTTCTTCCTCAAACGATTTCACAGTGAATTTACTTATTTCCATATCAACATTGCACCGACTCGTAAGCAAGAAGGGTCAGCCAAGTATGATTGGAGTTTCCTCATCTTCTGGAATGTCCACGACCTCAAAGTTAACTAGATAGGTGAAATTCTCAATTGTCACCAACACATCTTTTGTTATTCCATATGACATCTCAGTCGTGTGGTTGGAAAACTTCACATTTGTACCTGTATCACTAATTTTTCCAATACCAAGTTTTTTTGAAAACAGATAAAGGCATGAGACTTATACTGGCACCTGAATCAATAAGGACCTTCTTGAATGTTCTATCTTTTATAGTGCACGAGATGGTGGCAGCTCCAGGTTCCTCCTGCTTGATTGGAGTTTTCTTACCTCGTGACACTTCATTACACTTTTCAGTTACACTTTTCTGCCCCTCTCCACTGGATCTTTTTTACCAATCACTTCCTTTATGAACTTCTTGTACACTGGAATTTGCTCGAGTGCTTCAAATAAAGGCATTTTAATTTCTAACCTTTTGATCATTTTACTGAATTTCTCAAAGTCTTTTCCTTCTAGCTCTTTCTTCTTCACTCTATGAGGGAAATGTAGCTTAATTTTTTGTTTAATCTCCTATTTCTTTTTTCTCATATATTGGCTCAACTAGAGGTGTAGCTTTTATTGGTTCTTTCTCATTTTCTCTCACTTCCAGATCTACCTCAATAACATAATCCTCTTCAGCTTTTGTTTCTTCTTCTTTCTCCACCACTTTTTGACTTCTAGTGGTAACCGTATTCACATTCTCTTGATTTCTTGGATTTGTCACAGTTGCACTAGGTAGAGCACCTGGTGCTTGAAATTTGTAATTTGTGATGCTATCTGACCCAGTTGAACTTCCAAATTTTTAATATAAACATTCATGTTCCTTTGGTTATTCATGGTCTCTTCTTGGAACTGAGAGTTAATAGTAGCCATCTTTTCAATAGCCATATCCCAATCTGCTTTCTTCTGTACCTGTTGCTGTTGCTGTGGTGGCATCTGATAATGCATTGGTCCTTGTTGCTGAACATTCCCTTAATGATCTTTCCAAGAGAAAATTGGATGGTTCTTCCAATCTGGGTTGTAATTATTATAATACGGGTTATTCTGCTTCAGAAACTTGATCTCTTCAATTTGTTTAGCAGTTGCTACACAATGCATAGAAAAATGCGGTCCACCACAAATTTCACAACTAAACCCTTGAACCTGTTGAACATGTGCCACAATGTGAGTACCAAAATTCATCTTTTTAAGTCTTCTTTCCACCTCGGTCGCAATCTGACTTTCCATCTTAACAACCTGATCAGTAAGTTTTAAATCAACTTTCCCTCCGGTTAGCTCACCGTCCTATCATATAACCCCAAGTGCTCATTTTCTACGATTGCTTCTATGATCTTCTTGATACCAGTGGCTGTTGAGAAATTATTTGAGCCACTGACAGTTGTATCAATCAATTGTCTTATCTGGACTCTCAAACCATTCACAAAACTTTGCATTTGTTCGGTTTCATCCAAGTTATGAGTCAGACATGCAACCAAACATCTCTTGATTTTCTTGTAGGCATCTCCAAGATTCTATCCCTCTTTTTGTTTAAAATTAGTGATATCATGTCGCTTCCTAATATAAATAGAAGCAGGGAAATACTCATTCAAAAATGTAGTCTCCATTTCCTGCCAAGTGTTGATACTACCCCCAGGTAGAGAATAAAACCAATCTTCCGCTTCGTCAGCAAGGGTAAATGGGAAGATAACTAATTTATTGGCTTCTTCAGTGTGCCCCTCAATCTTCAGTGAAATGGCCATGGTGAGGAACCTTTGAAGATGTTTGTTAGCATCCTCATTGATTCTTCAAGAGAATGGCCTATTTTGCAACTATCTGATGGTGGAAGGGTGCAGTTGAAATTGTGCCACATTGATAGGTTGGTTAATAATTGTCAACCACACTGTTGTAGTGTTCTGCCTTCCATAGTCTCCCAAAGGTCTTTCGGCTGGTGGTTGATCTTCAGCCATAATAACGGTTTCCGATTCAGATTCTGCACCGGAGTCAATTTGCTCTGAATGAACAAAAACTTCTTTCTCTTTTTCTTGAAACAGAGTTATAGGGTCTGATCCTGACGCTGCCAATCTTTCGGTTCAGGTCTTATGACGTCTTGCATGCAGTGATCTCTCTGGTTCTGCATCAAAAGGAAACTCAACTGAGGTCTTACCTCGCATGCAAAGTTTGACAAAAAGTAGTAATAATCACAAAATAATAGAAAAATAACATAAAAATAAGAATGAAAATTTTAGTTGCAGAGCAACAAAATTTCTTTTGAATTATAAAAATACAGTTAATTTGGCAGTCCCCGACAATGGCGCCAAAATCCTCTTGTCCCAGGTGTGTTGACACGGGCCTTGTCAACTGACACGGAGGCCGTGTCAGCTCCCTATTTCTTCCTCAAAACCTCTTCCAAGGCATCTCCCTGACACGTGCCTTGTTGAGCAACACGGGGGCCGTGTCAGGCATCTGTACTTCTCCAATCTACTTGTTTTCCATGCTCCGAAAACTCCGTTCTTCGCGCTTGCCTTCCGGGTCTTTTACCTGTGACCTGAGATCAACAACAACTACCAAATATGCGTAAAATGCACCAAATAGCATGGAAACTCAAAAATTAAACAATTACATAAAGTAAATGCAAAATGTAAACATAAAGCAAAAGCAAGAGTGAAACCACACAAATTGTTACCGATTTTGTTACTTAATGCCGACTAAATGAGCGAAAAGCTCAGAGAAATGGTGACTGATCACACTTCGATTACATATGTGTTCATAGGCCGTCCACAAGAATGTTGACTATCTCCGTGCAGGGTAGAAAACTCCTATAACACGCTGATTACATCCGAGTTCATAGTTCGCCCATAAGCATGTTGACTAGCTCCGTGCAGGGTAGAAAAACTTCTATACACACGTCGATTACATCCGTGTTCATAGGTCGATCCGTAAACATGTTGAATAGCTCCATGCAGGGTAGAAAAACTCCTATACACACGTTGATTACATCTGTGTTCATAAGTCACCCGCAAGCATGTTGACTAGCTCCGTGGAGGGTAGAAAAACTCCTATAACATGTCGATTACATATGTGTTAATAGGTAGCCCGCAAGCATGTTGACTAGCTCCGTGCAGGGTAGAAAAAATTCTATAACACGTCGATTACATTCGTGTTCATAGGTTTCCTACAAGCATGTTAACTAGCTCCGTACAGGGTAGAAAACTCTTATACACACGTCAATTACATTTGTATTCATAGGTCACCCGCAAGACTGAACTCAAGAGTCCAAGCATACTTGACGCCTCTAGTAACTCGGTCAACCTCATCTTGGGGAAAAAAAGGGTACAGATACATGACCGTCAGTGTAGGAAGCCGATAAAATTGAAACATACATGGTTTTAAGACACCATCAGGTAATATACTCGCGAAAGCAAGTATCTCCACATCAGGTAGTAGCAACGAGTCATAACAGTTACGGTACATTAATGCCAACCGTTACTGACTCATCAAGGCTAGAAATAAATGAAGAGGTTACGTATTCATGGCCCAGTAGTTACAGAAAGCCAAATGACTCTCCTTAAATGGCTTCTCTTAATGAAGGGTTGTGAAGGCAACTATAAAAACGGCTACCAACTACGAGATAAGAAAGACACTTTTTCTTGAGACTTGCTTTCATAATACTACTCTCAATTTCCCAAACTTACGAAACAAAATAGACGGTGTAACATTCCCTTAATCCTAGAAGGGAAGGCTAACACCTTTGGTGTTCTGACCAAATTTGGCTAGAAAATGTTTGATAACTAAAATGGGAATTCTTGTCCCAAAACTAACCTCCAGACATATTTTCGCAAAATCTCTGCTTACACTTAGGATGAGAAATTATGGATGTATTTCTTTCACGATATCTTGTTCGGAGGATCATTTGAGTGGTACATGAAGTTAGATCACGATTTCGTCATGAATTGGAAGGAGTTAGAGGAAGCTTTCCTGAATTAGTATCAATATAACATTGATATGGCCCTGAATCACACTCAACTTCAGATCTTGACATAGAGGAATTCTTAGAGTTTTAAGGAATATGCGCAGACATGGTGCGAACTTGCTGCTAGAGTGCAACCATCCTTATTGGAAAGGGAAATAGCAGACATCTTTATGGGCACACTCCAGGGGACTTAGTTGGAACGTTTGGCGGGATGTCCATCTACGAGGTTTTTTAGATATTGTGGTTTCCAAAGAACGGATTGAGAATTGGTTGAAGATGGGTAGTGATAGTTCTGTGATTGGCAGAAATATTTCTAAAACATGATATTCCTTCGTGATGTCATGACTGATGTCTTGAAATGTGGTTCTAAGCTTCTGCAGGTGTGATTCTATGTTATTGCAGATTTATGTTCCTGATGTCAAACAAGATGTCATGACATCTGATGACAGAACATTCAGTTCAGAATGTTTGTGTCTATTGCGCTTTTATCTTTTGTGTGGTTATGATGAGTGATTATCTGTGCAATATTTGGTGGTTATTTTAGAGCAGTATATCAAGGTTTTGGAAGAATCCGGTCTTCCTATTTTGGATGCTATTTGCATTAAAGAATATTTGAAGATCATTTAACACTTATGGAAGAATCAAATCTAACTGTTTTCAGTACCCATGCCTAGGAAATATTATTTCTTATTTATTCTCATGTAACCCTATTTGCAAATAACGAAGATTGAGAGATATTGAGAAGGCTGCACATTCTGGTTTAGGGTTTAGTATTGTCTTGTTTTTTGTGATCCATTCTAACATCACCTAGATGTTTTAATTGGACTGATCTTTGAGTTATATGTTGTCCACTCTAAGAGTTTAAGCATGAGTGTTTGTTCTTGACTGAAGCTTTTAAGCAAGATCAAGTTTTTGTCTTGGAAAAATGTTCTTCTTTCTTTGTAAGGTTTTGTTAATTATCACAGTGTGTGATTGAGAGGGAGTGAGAGGGGTTCTATTATCTAAGCGCTCTTAGATAGAAATTACATTGGATAGTGATTAAGTGAGGAGTGTAAACTGGAGGTTTAACTCTAAATTGATACTACTGATATTGGATTTCCTTCCTGGCTTGGTAGCCCCCAGAGTAGGTGTGATTGCACCGAACTGGGTTAACAATTCCTTGTGTTATTATTGTTTTACTTTACACCTCATTTACCTTGTTAATGTTCATATATTAATGTCGTGACATATCTTTCGACATCACATATCTGATACCAGAATTTTAATTGGTATCAGAGCAGGCATCCTGCTCTGTATCTGGGTGAGATTCAGGGAAGTTACTTTCTGCTTTAACGGACAAAGAGATGGGATTTGTAAACAGACCACCCATTATGGATGGAACTAATTACGATGACTGGAAGCCAATAATGGTTACCTTCTTGAAGTCTTTGGATAACAAGGCCTGAAAAGTTGTTCTGAGAGGATAGGAACATCCTATTATAAAGGACAATGATGGAGAGGATACAACAGATTTGAAGCCTGAAGAGGACTGGTCTAAAGAAGAAGATGATCTTGCTCTTGGAAACTCTAAAGTATTGAATTCTATATTCAATGGAATTGGTAAAAATACTTTCAGATTGGTTAACACATTTGTTGTGGCTAAAGATGCTTGGGACATTCTCAAAACTAATCATGAAGGTACTTCTAAGGTAAAGATGTCAAGACTCCAGTTGCTTACCACAAATTTTGAAAACCTAAGAATGAAAGATGATGAAAGTATTCATGATTTTCATATGAACATCCTTGAGATAGCTAATACAAGCAGTGCTCTTGGAGAAACAATGTCTGAAGAAAAGTTGGTAAGGAAAACTCTCAGGTCCTTTCCTAGGAGATTTGACATGAAAGTCATTGCTATAAAAGACGCTCATAACATTAGCAGGATGAGAGTTGATGAACTTATTGGATCTCTTCAAAATTTTGAGGTAGGTATGAGTGACAGATCTGACAAAAAGAATAAAAACATTGCTTTTGCCTCCAACATTGAAGATGGAATAAAAGAATGTGATCTGGACACTGATGAAGGCCTGTCAAATGCCTTAGTGGCTCTTAGAAGGAAATTTAATAAAGTGATAAGAAGAATGGAGGAAAAGTCAAGACCAAATGTCAAGAACATCACATCTGACATCAGTAAGACAAATGAGGTTGAAAGAGAGACAAAAGCTGAAGAGAAATCTCCTCAAGGCAAAGGAATGCAATGTTATGGGTGTGAAGGTTTTGGTCACATTAAACCTGAATGTCCCACACATCTCAGGAAACAGAAGAAAAGTATTATTGTGGCTTGGTCTGATGAGGAGTCTGGAAGTGAAGGTGAAAAAGGATCTACTAAGGGTACTACTGCTCTAAATGGGAGATATTACTCAGATTCTAGTGATGATGAATTAACCTTTGAAGAACTGGCAGCCTCCTACAAGAAGTTGTGCCTTAGAAGTGAAGAAGTCTGTCAACAAGGAGAGAAACAAAAGAAACTCATAATCCAACTGGAGGCTGAAAAGGAAGAACATCTTGAAACTATCTCCAAGCTGGAAAATGAGGTAACATTGCTAAAATCTAAACTTTATCAAATGACCAAGTCTGTCAGGATGTTCAATAGTAGCTCAGATACTTTAAATGAGATTCTTAAAGTTGAAAAGTTAGTTGGAGATGTGATTGGTCTAGGATTTAATAGAGGAAAAGAACCCATCTCAGATCTTGCTCACTCTGAGATCAAACCAAAGATGTTGAATCAAATGTCTCAACATCATCATAGAAGACAAGGAAACTACAAAAGAAAAAAAGTTCAGAGATGGAGATGTCATTATTGTTGTCTCTTTGGTCATATAAAGCACTTCTACTACATATTATATGAATTCCCTAAGCCTGTCTTCCAAACTGAGACTAATCAAAACACCCCTATGAATAAAAAGCAATGGATTCCTAGAGTTAGTGTTACTAGTCTAATAACTCATACTTCTTTCATGGCTTTAAATAAAAAGGCCTGGTATTTTAATAGTGGTTACTCCAGACACATGACTAGAATTCAAAATCTCTTATTAGACATTTGGGCTCACTCCATCAGCTATGTGACATTTGGTGATGGAGCCAAAGGAGAGATCAAGGGGGTTAGAAAGATGAATTGTTCAGGAGTCCCAAGTCTTGATAATGTGCTGCTAGTAAAAGGTTTGTCTGCCAACACGATTAACATCAGTCAACTATGTTATCAAGGGCTCAATGTCAACTTCATTAAATTTAAATGCTTAGTTATTGATGAAAAAAGTGAAGTTATCATGAAAGGAGTCAGATCTAAGGACAACTGTTATTTATGGATTCCTAAAGTTTCTAGCCATTCTACCAGATGTATTCTAGCAAAAGATGAAGGAAGGGCATGTAGTGTATGCAAAATTGAAGAGAAAACCAAGATGTCACACCATAAGATTAAACATCCCACTACTTCTAAGACGGTGGAACTTATTCATAGG
Organism: Lathyrus aphaca; assembly: GCA_963966055.1. NCBI lineage: Eukaryota > Viridiplantae > Streptophyta > Magnoliopsida > Fabales > Fabaceae > Lathyrus > Lathyrus aphaca. Next base: position 479,691,857 of record OZ014524.1, on the reverse strand, counting down.
GACTTGATGGAACCTATACAGATGATGAATCTTGGTGGTTTTAGTGTTATTAATTATGATAGGAAGAGCAAAACAGGAGATTGATTATTTATAAAGAACAATGTTATAGCTGGGTTTATTAAGAAACAAAATTGTGTTTCTTTATCTACAGCTGAAGCTGAGCACATAGAAACTAGAGATAGTTGTTCATAACTAAAGTTGATGGAACGAATTCTAGCTGATTATAATGTCACACAGGATGTCATGACATCATATGTGACAATCTGAATGATATAAACATCCCCAAAAGTCTAATAGGTCCAAATACATTGATCTCTGTCATTAGTTTATAAGAAATTTTGTTGAAGACAAGGAGATTGCCTTAGAATGTGAGACTACAGAGAAACAATTGTCTGACTATGTTACTAAAGCTATAAATAATAATCACCTTGGAAATATGAGGGATAAATTAGAAATTTGCATTTGTGAAAGATTATAGCAATTAAAGGCGTGTGAGAAGAGTATCAAAGCTATTTTCTATTTGAAAAAATCGAAGAGCCAATTAATGGTGTATGGAAATGTCTTTAATTTTCCCTTATGTTTCCAACAAAAATATCTCCACTATCAAGAGAAATCATTCCAATATTCCTTTTGTATCTCTATCACACGCTACCTGACTCTCATTTTCTCTCACTCCAATGGCTCCCTCACTCTTCATACCTCCCATAATCTCCTGGGTAATCTTACAAAATCGTCTCTCAACCACTTTGTAATGTCTCAACAACAAACATCTTCCTCCTCCAAATCATTTATGTCTGATTCAAGTACTAGGTCACAAATAAACATCTCCTTTAATGAAGCCTTGAACGTTGCTCCTATCTCAATGGTTCCTTATGTCGATGGTGATATAAAGAAATCCAGAACCTCTCCTGCTCACTCTTCTGAAGGCTCCTCTAAAGGTAACATTGCTGATGCCTCTCATGACTTGCCTTCATATTATGATTACAAAGAAGGTAGTATTTATGTAGATAGGGCTATCAGAAGTCTTGTTGGTAGGATCATGTCTGAAGGAGATAGTTCTGGTGGTATTTCCACACCCCTTTCTCAAATAGTTGTGTTGTACCTCGAAAAATACGATCCTCGCGATGGACACAGAAAAAACAACAGAGTCGCCACTGAATTTAATTTTATTCCTAAGTGAATGGAAAAGCTAAATATCGATAAAACCTAAGGGAAATAAATGGTCATCGGAACCAAAATTCTAAGTTCGGGAGTCGGTTACGCAAAGGGATGGTATTAGCACCCCTCACTCCCCTTGTACTCAACGGGAACCTCTTAGTCTAATATGCACTTGAATGTTAACTTATGTCTTTGTCTTCTTCTAATGGTAAAGATTCACTAAGATCGTTTGTAAAAGGGAAAATGAGTATTTATTATTGTTATTTGTTATGGAGAAAATGGTTAGTTTTTTTATTAGTGTGCTCGCCAAGAGTTGAAATCCTTGTGCCTACGCATTCTCTTTTGCAATGGGAAAGTCATAGCTTCGTAGTTCGTGCAACTACGGTTTGTTGGTTTGTGTCTTTTAACGAACAAGTAATTAGTTCACGTGCTAACTGCTAAACATTAGCTGGTCCATTCTTAAGGAGGCTTAAGCACTAGTTTATATGCGCGTTAGCAAGGATCTAAACAAAGTTCTTTTGGGAAAGATGTTTGATCTTAATTAAGGTGTTTTGAGACGAAATGTTGGATGAATCACAATCTAAGGGCTAGCTTCAAGAGCGATTATCCAAGAATTCAAGGAATGCAAGACTCCAGAACTCAGTTCTTTCGTTAATTAATTAGAAAAATGATCTTGTATTTTTTGGAGAGATTTTAAATTGGTTTTTTAAAAGAAAGAGACGAATCGCCATCTTTAAGGGAGATATCCCGCCTATTCTACCACAAACATTTGAGGAAAATAAATAAAATCGGAAGAAGCTTTAAACTTGGATATAAGGATCGACAAGCAATGCCACATTCTTCCATATTTGAGGAAGAAAATAGAATCGGAAGAAGCTTTAAACTTGGATATAAGGATCGACAAGTAATGCCACATTCTTCCTTTGAGAATAATTGTTTGAAATATTTGATTTATTTTTGTGGGGATAGAAGAAATATTTCGCCTATGAAGATGAATCATGTCTAGTCTTTTGGGGAGTCTTAAGTGTTTTTGAGGCGAAAGGTTGAATGAATCACAACCCAAGCGCTAGCCTCAAGAGCGACCATTCAAGAACCTATGGAATGAAAGATTCCAAAGTTCAGTTCTTTCGTTAACTAATTATGAAAATGATTTTTCTGTATTTTGTTTATGAAAAGAAATTGATAAGTTAATTATTTTAGGAGTGAAAGGTTGGATAAATCACAACCCAAGGGCTAGCCTTAAGAGCAATCATCCAAGAACCTAAGGGATGCTAGATTCCAAAAGTTATTTTCTTTCATTATTTGATATGTGAATTAGGAGTTTGATGGATTAAGTGTTTTTTTTAGAAACAAATGAGCGAATGAAACACAACCCAAGGCTAGCCTCAAGAGCGATCATTCAAGAACCCAAGGAATACGAGATTCCAGAATTCAATTCTTTCGTTGTTTTATTATGTATTATTTTAATAAAGAGATTTGATAAAACCGCATTTGTTTTTAAGAGTTTGAGGGTTTAGAATCGGTGGTGACGTACGAGTAAACAACCAAACACAAACATGACATAAAGACTATGATAAGGCGCAAAAGAGATAAAATCGAGTTTTTAGTGGTGCCTAACACAGTAGGTCCGTTGCCTCTTCAATACGCGCAAATAATCTCAAGAATAAGCATCATGGTTAATTCAATCGAAGCTCTAGCAAGTAAACTCAAATCACATTCAAATTATTCTATCAAAAATATAACTTGAATTCTAATATTAAGAATCCAACTAAAATTCTACTAGAAAATAAATAATCTAAAATTAAACAAACATTAGTTAAGAAGTCTAACAAATAATAATTTATAAAAATAAATAAGAGAAAAAAAGAAGGAATTAACTAGTAGCGGGAGGTGCAACGTGAAATGTGGTGTTGTGGATAGAAACATGGACATAAGTCCAATCCCAAAGGTAGGGATAGCGCTGTCAGGGAGTGTTGATAGTAACACTCCAACTGACCTATATGGCCCATAACACAAGAAAACGAAAGTTAATAATAAAAAAAAACAATATCAGGGTTTTATAAAACAAATAAAAAGAAAAAATAAACTTAGAAGACACAAAGTCACAGTTCAAAGACAGTAAATGCATCCTTCCACGTTTTCTAAATCCAAAAACTATGACACCATATGAGAGTTAAGGAAGCAACGATAACAAAAATCGTGACATGAAAACTGTTCACCAGATCGGGTACGAGGCTGTAACACCCGTCTCCTTCCTCCGTGAATCAACGTGATGCCGACAATTTCTCTCAGTGAACCTCACTCACTCAGTTTCATTTTCGGTGGTTTCCTCTCTCTCACCATTGCGGTTTTAAGGTTTGGATTTTCGATCTCTCGAAATCTCTGTTTCTCGCGCTATCTCGTCCAAGGTTTCGGCGGTTTCTCTCAGTTTTCGGTTTCAATGCGATTCTGATTGCAAACTCGATCTCTCTATCACGATTTCGGTTCAAGATCTCGATTGGTGTTGGTTTTACGGCTTTGTCTTAGAGGGTTCTGAATCTCGGTTCGTCTCGATCCGTTTTGGTGTGCGGCGGTTGTGGCTGTTTCTCGTTTCAGCTTCCTGCGGCTTCAATTTCTCCGTGATTCATCTCATATTCGGTTTGTTCTTTGGTTTGTTAAAGAAAATCAAGAAAATGCATCGTCCAGAGACTCGGTTATCTATTTCGATTTCTCTTCATCTCTTTTTCTGATTTCGGTAGACTATTTTGTTGTTGAGTGGAGAGTTTGAAATTTTAAAGTAGAGGTGGATTAAAGGTTAAAGAAGAGTATTGTTGGGTGATGGAGGAGGGATGGTTCTGAATAAAGGAGGATGATTTGTGTTGAGTTTGTGTTGTTGCTGAAGTAACAACACGGTGGTGGTGTAAGTTCGAGTGATTTGACGGTCAGGATCGATAAAGTGCAGTGGGTGGTGGAATATATGAAATGTTTCTGATATTTTTGGTAGAGGTCAGTTATTTTTATGCAGATTTTTTTTTTTTTGGTTTTTCCAGTCCCCCCTATCAACTCGTTTCTTCCCTTTAATCAAATTTCAAAACCTTTTTTTGTATCTCCAGAAAACCTTTTTTAATTGTAGGTTATACTTGCTTATTTTGGTGTAAAAATGGTGCAGAGTTTGGAGTGTGACGTTGGTCAAAAGTTGATAGCAAAGGGTACATACTGATGGAAGCAGGCTTGTGTAGCAATGGATAGTTGCTGTAGGCTTTGGTTTATGGGATGTTTGTGGTTTAGTTATTTTGTAAACTAACCAAACTAAAATAAACTAACTAATAGAAACTCAAACCAATATAATAAACTAATAAAAAAAATAAAATATAGACTATTCAATAAAAAAATTAATTAAACTAAAACTTAATTTGAATTAAACTAAATAAAATCGTCATAAAATAGACCTAAATTAAAATTTAATTAGAATTAAAATTGAAATAAAATGAACTAAGATAACAATTAAATTAATTCTAAATGATTTGAAAATAAATATGTAACTAAAAATTCAAATAAAGATAAATAAATTACAAAAAAAAGGACCAATATAATTTTAAATTGAGACAAATTCTAAAAATCAAGAAAAAAATTTAAAAGTGACGTTGAATGATAAAAATGTATAGAGAAATGCAATCATTAATGAGATGTTTAACTTAAAAATGCAAAAATGATTGATTTTTTGATATTATGATAAAATGCATCAGATGAAGGAAAATGTTAAAAAAATCTAGTCAAAATTTAGGGTATGACAAGTTGTATGTCCTCCTTTTGATGTTGATCAATCTAGGGGTAAAAATGTTGAGTCCTCTCATTCTGACAAGATTCATGATGATAAGAACTTACACACGCTTGTTGATTCTGTGATTGAGAAAGAAAACACTAATGTTGAAATAGATGTTCCAAAGAAGAAGAATGTTGTTCTAAATGAAGACCCTGAAAATGTTTTCAATCTGGATGATGTTCCCTCTAGTAATGATTTGATTGCTAATGTTGATTATGATATAGCCAAGATATTGAAATCTAGGAAAGGAAAATCTATTGTTGATAACTCTCCCTCCAGAAGTATCAAGAAAAAAACTATGGTTGAACCTGTTAGATCTTGGAGCAAAGTTGAAACAACTTCTAAGAAAAGGAAGACCATATCAGACACTAAGACTGATAATGTTGATAATGATGTCCTGGACATCACTCATGCAAGAAAATCTGTGGCAAAGAAATCTTCTGTCAAAATACCAGATGTTCATTTGGATAATATTTCATTCCATTTTGTGGATAGTGTGACTAAATGGAAATTTGTTTATCAAATAAGGGTTGCTATGGAGAGAGAACTAGGGACTGGTGCTGTTGAAATCAAGGAGGTTATATAGTTAATATCAAGTGTTAGATTAATGAAGATTGTGTCTGGTTTCTCAAAATATTAAGATATGCTAGTCATGGAGTTTATTATGAATATTCTTGTGGATATGGATAACAAAAGAAGTGAGGATTTTAGAAAGGTTTATGTAAGGGGTGGATGCATTGAGTTTTCTCCTACTGTGATTAACAAATATCTGGGAAAAAGTGAGCAAGAGGAAAGTGAACTTGAAGTTACTGACAATCAGATTTGCAAAGTGATAATTGGAAATCAGGTGAATGTTTAGCCCATGAAGGGGAAACTTTCTGCTAGAGAATTTAGTGTGAAATATGTTATCTTTCATAGAATTGGAGTAGCCAATTGGGTTCCCACCAATCATACTTCCACTATTTTTGTTGGGTTAGGTAAATTTATTTTTGCTATAGGCACAAAGACTATGTTAGATTATGGAAAGTATATATTTGATCAGATTGTAAAGCATGCTACAACAAATGCTATCAAAATACCCATTGCATTTCCTTCCATTATATGTGGAATTATTCTTAGTCAGCACCCTGATATTCTTTCTAGTACTAACAATGCTTGTAAGAGAGAATCTGTCTTGTCTGTGCATTACAATTTTTTTACAAGGAGACATGTCCCAAACATTGTCTTAACATCTTCTGAGAAGACACCTACCACCAAGACAAGAGTTATTTTTGACTTGAAAGAAGCTTGCAGAGAATTGGGAGAGGTTATTCGTGTTCATGGTGAAAGAAAAATGAAATTGTAAAAATTATTAAAGGATTTGGAACAGACTGGAGGTGATATCATTGAAGATGCTGAAGAAAATGAAGAGGAAGCTGGTGAAAGTACTGAGGACAATGATTCTGTTTTTGTTGATGGTGAAAGCTCTAATTTTGATTAATGTTGTTGATGGTGCTCTTGTTTGGAAGTTTTTTTTTGGTATTTTTGTCTGACTTTTGGTACTTAATGTGCATGGGTTGTAATAACTTTTAATCTTGACTTTGATGACTCTTATGGTTTCTAGTTTTGCCTCTACCTATCCCGGTTTTCTTTTCTGGCCTCTCCTTATTTATAGTTGTCTAATTATGTCTAAAAAGGGGAGAGAGATCAAATTATCTTTGCTTACTTTGATGATTATGGGTTTACAGAGAGCTCATTCTCTTTGGCAATTAAGTGTGTTGTTAGTTATTACTTCCTTGGTGTTCTCTGCTTGAATTCTTGCAGGTTTGTGCTCTAAATTGGTTTTAGCCAAAATTTTCCAAAGGGAGAGATTTATAGTTCTATGATTGGAAACGTTTTTGCTAAAACATGATATTCCTTCATGATGTCATGACTGGTGTCTTGACATGTGGTTCTAAGCTTTTGCAGGTGTGATTCTATGTTATTGCAGATTTATGTTCATGATGTCAAAAAAAATGTTATGATATCTGATGATAGAGCATTCAATTCAGAATGTTTGTGTATCTATTGCTCTTTTATCTTTTGTGTGGTTATGATGAGTGATTATCTGCGCAATATTTGGTGGTTATTTTAGAGCAGTATATCATGCTTTTGGAAGAATCATGTCTTCCTATTTTGGATGCTATTTGCATTAAAGAATATTTGAAGATCATTTAACATTTATGGAAGAATCAAATCTAACTCTTTTCAGTACCCAAGCCCAAGCAAGACTATTTCTTATTTATTCTTATGTAACCCTTTTTGCAAATAACGAATATTGAGAGATATTGAGAAGGTTGAAGATTCTCGTTTAGGGTTTAGTATTTCTTGTTTTTTGTAAGCCATTCTAACACCACCTAGATGTTTTAATTGGACTGATCTTTGAGTTGTATGTTGTCCACTCTAAGCTTTTAAGCATGAGTGTTTGTTCTTGATTGAATCTTATAAGCAATATCAAGTTTTTGTATTGGAAGAGTGTTCTTCTTTCTTTGTAAGGTTTTGTTTGATTACCACAGTGTGTGATTGAGGGGGAGTGAGATAGGTTCTCTTATCTAAGTGCACTTAGACAGAAATTACATTGGGTAGTGATTAAGTGAGGAGTGTAAACTGGAGGTTTATCTCTGAATTAATACTACTGATAGTGGATTTCCTTCATGGTTTGGTAGCCCCCAGAGTAGGTGTGATTGCACCGAACTGGGTTAAAAATTCCTTGTGTTATTGATGTTTTACTTTACACCTTATTTACCTTGTCAATGTTCAGATATTAATGTCGTGACATCTCTTTCGACATCACCTATATGATTCCAGAATTTCAGGTAGAATTCAGAACAACGGGGCATCGACGTTCGGTGCTAAAAAGCCTTTTGTCAATGGACAAAAAAGGAGATAGGGTGAAGCTAGTGTAGTATTAGATCAAAAAGGTCGCAACAAAGTTTATCAGTCCTACTATCACCAAGTTGCTTCAGTGACTATCCCAGCCGTAGTGGGCCAACCTACATCCTAACCTCAACAACAACAACAAAGAGCTTTACGACATAACTATCCACCTAGACCCCCAGACATGCGTTTTGATACTCCGACTATGTCTTATGCACAAATTTTACAACACCTATTGCAGATGCAACTAATTCAACTCAAAACTCTTGCACCACCAAAACCTGGTCAGATTCCAGAAGGTTACATCGCCAACACTCACTATGAGTTCCATTCCGGGGTGCCTGGCCATACGATCGAAAATTACAGAGCTATGTAGCATGCGGTACAAGATTTAATTGATTCTAAAGCAATTAATTTCTCTCCTGCTCCCAATGTCATTCAAAACCCCATGTCGCCGCATGGGAAAGCAATTGTTAGTGTTATTTAAGAAGGCAAAGGTTTGAATTTGGTATTCAATATTGACTCAGTGAAGACTCCTTTCTCAGTTGTGAAAGAATGTTTGTAGAAAAGAGATATGTTCCTCGGTTGTGGAAAAGATTGTTCAGATTGTGTGGTGTCTGTAAATGGTTGTATTAGTTTGAGGAAGGGAATTCAAAGTCTAGTTGATGAAGGAAGTGTACAGTTTGATCGTGTTTCAAATAATGAAAATGATGTTTCTACAGTAACTATCTTTTTTACACCTGCCAAAATTCCAATGCCGCCCAATCCAGCTCCTGTTACCATTACTATACTTGGGCCAATTCCATTCCAGAGCAAGAGATCCATCCCTTGGCACTATGGTGATAAAGTGTACAACAACGACCAAAAGCAAGATGTTGAAACTCCAAATGTGATGGGACCACAAGTTGAAAATGTTGGAGTCAGTAGTTTCACACGGAGTGGAAGATTATTTGCTTTCCAAACTTTGAGGAACAATGAAGCTCCACATAATGACAATGTAGAGGCAATGGAAAGAGCCAAAGGTAAGCAAGTGGTGTCTGATACCCCCGCCATAACATCCATTCCTGACACAACTTTCGAGAAAGAAGCTGAAGAATTCTTGAGGATCATAAAGAAAAGCGATTACAAGATAGTTGATCCCTTGCATCAGACTCCCTATAAGATCTCTATTTTTTTACTATTGTTATGGTCTAAGGTGCATCAGAATGCATTGCTGAAGATATTTAACAAAGCCTATGTTCTATAGGAGATATCCGTTAATCAACTAGAGATTGTGGTTTCCAATGTTAATGCTAGCCATGGGCTAGGCTTTACAGACTTCGATTTAACGGCAGAAGGAAGAAATCATAATCATGCTCTGAAGAAAGCTCTGATCAAGTTAGATTACGACGGTGTGGTGCTTTGATCCAGTGACCTTGTGGTACGAGCGTTTGATGGTTCAACGTGATCCATGTTTGGGGATGTGGAGCTACCCATCAAAGTGTTTCCACAGGTTTTCAATACCACCTTCTATGTAATGGACATACAACCTACCTATAGCTGCTTAATGGGTCGGCCTTAGATACACGCGGCAGGTACAATATCATCAACACTACATCATAAGGTTAAATTTATTGTATATAGGAAAATTGTGATAATATGTGGGGAAAAAGACATCTTCATCAGCCACCTATCATCCTTCAAGTATGTTGAAATGGACAGCGAGGTACATGAGACATTGTGCCATACTTTTGAAACAATGAATATTGAAATAGCTGCACCATTTAAAGGGAAGAAGAAAAGGATTTCAATTTCTTCTAACAAACAAGCCATGGAGGTAATACAACCCGGAAATGTAGAGGGATTGGGGAAGATGAATGAAGTACCAATTAAAGAGGATATGTTTGGGGTCAGATATCAACCCACTCAAGCAACGACACCAGGAGCTAGAGGCCGGAAGGAGCCTATTACATTTTCAAGTGATGTATTGATATACTATGGCCAGATTTGCATAATTAATGATGATGAAACTGACAGCGATTGTGATCTGGTGTCACTTCCGGGATTTTCATCCTGGTATAAATGCGAAAGTGGCGCGGAAAGGTCAGAGTCGCCAACCGGGAATTTTTATCCCGAAGGAATGGGAAAGGTAATGTTGCACAAACCTGAGGAAGAAGGAAAGGACGAGGTCCTGCAAACCAAAGATTTGAGTTCGGGAGTCGGTTACGACTTGGGAAGATATTAGCACCCCAGACCGTCTGCCGTACTCGACGAGATCCATGCTTCTTTGTTTGTTTCAAAGGGTGAGAAAATAAAGGGCTGCTAAATAAAACCACTACTGGAATGGAAGTGAGAAATGAGAACGACCTGAAAAAAGAGAATGAAAGGAAAAGATGGGGGAAAATGTAGGGAAAATAAAGAGAATGCTCGAACGGGCCCTACCCCGCTGCCTACGTACCTCATCAGGAAAATGAGGATCAGAGTCGACATAGTTCTCCTAACTAAGGCGGGAACTATTTTGTGTTTTAGGATGGTGTTTCCATAGTTCTAACTCAGGTGTTACCGGCTCTGACTCGAGGGTGTTTACCGTATCGTCGTTTGAACTGTCGAGGCAAGTCGTATTCGTCCGTAAAGAGTAGGAGATGAGAAGAGAAGACGCGATGTCTTTGTTTGTTGTCTTTTATGAGAAGTTTTTTTAGTGTATTGTTGGTAAAACATTCCCACACTATGACTTGTTCATCGTGGTAAATGACTTACACCTTGCCCCGAAATAGGACACGTATAAGTAACCCACGGCAAAGTCTCATGGCATATGAGAAGCTTAACCTTTATTAGGCGTTTTGTTGTTTTATGTTATGAGATGAGAAAGAGACTCAAATCGGAAAAAAGACAAACTAAGAGGGACTAAGACCAACCCTAAGTTGTTTATTTAATACCAAAGGAGATCCTAATGGTTAGTGTGGCTTTCTAATCCTAATGCAAAGGAAAATAAGAAAGGAGGATTAGAATGCAACTTACTTCCTAAGGAAGTTAAGTTGAACATACAAAAGAGGGGGAAATCCTACCAAACTCAAGTATGAAAGGTAAATGAAATTAAATGCAAATTAGATGCATAAAGGAAGTAAAAGAATAAGTTGAAGGAAGCATACAAAACAAAGGTTAATATTGCATTTGATAAAAAAAGAATGAGGTAAACACATACCAAATAATTCCTAAGGAAACTAGGACCAAAACTAGACTCAATCCTAAGTCTAAAGGGGTTTAAAAATTATGCTAAGCTAAAATCCAGCAGCTTTTTACAGCTCCTAAATGCACAAACAGCTAGGAAAAACAATGCACAACACAAACAACTTTCTGCAGCTAACACACAACATGCAAACATAGGTGTAAAAAGTATGAACATTCAACAAACAACACACATTTAACAGTCGCTGCTTCAGAACACAGCTGTGAAAAACAAGGCATATTTGACTCATTTTTTATTATGCATACACACATGACAACACATGAACATATATCATTTTATCATTGAAGAAAATCAACAAGCATGGTATAAGCATGGATTTACAAGCATGTGAACATTTTCAAGAATTGACTCAAAGAACATTCACAAAGTAATAATTGTGCATTTTCATGATAAACACATATTTGCGAATGAGCACATAATGAACATGCATACATCATATCAAGTAAACATGCATCGTGGCATACAAAAATCAGAATTAAGCATTGACATGAAAGTGTAACAATTAAGCAAACAAGAATGCATGAATCTTTCATTTTCAAGCAAAAAGCACAACATGCAATTATATGTTCCTATAACCAAAACTTGCATTGATCACAAATACAGTTCCAAGAATAATTTTAGATCATTATTAGCATGCAAAGGAAGAGGTACAATCATGATATCAACTTCACCATTCATTAAGAGCACAAGATTAACATTTAAGCATATAATCGGAAACTACTGAAACTCATGTCGAAAGCTACCTAAAATACAGACTCTTGCACCAAGAGTGAGCCTAATAATTATATAAATGCATGTCCTATTAATCTATGAAGTTAAAATAAACATAGGTTAACAAACATGCATGCAAACAACCAAAATCACAAGTTTCTACAGCGTTAACCGGTTAACGGTATTGGTTAACCGGTTAACGGGTTTCAAAAATGGGCAAATACAACACGCAACAGACACATTAACCGGTTAACCCATGGGGTTAACTAGTTAACACTTAACAGAAAGGAAAAAACAATTTGGAAAAGCACTTCTAGCCTACCAACTTATTTCCAAAAGTTCCTATGGTTAACCTATCACTTGAACACGAATTCTACACCTAAAATCAACATTTTAGCACTTTAGAAAATCATAAGCATATTAAAATATTCTAGCTTAATGATTAATCTACCAAACAAATCAATCGACGCAAAAACGATAAATGCGAAGAATGCCGTAAGGCGAGATGAAGAGAAATAACTTAAATCGAGAAAGTGATTTCGAAGCACCAACCTACAAAGCGGAGGCTTGCTTTGGTAAGTGTTGTAATGTCGATCGAAACGCGATAGAGAAGAGAAAACCTAAGCTCCGACGCTATCCGCGAATGGGCAAAATAAATGCGGTTTGGAGCGTACTCCTTATAACTTTCCTTAGATCCTTGAGACAAGTTCTGCAACTGAGTACGGTTTGGAGCCATATCAATATTATATTGATACTGCTTGAGAAAAGCTTCGGCTAAATCTTTCCAGCATCAGATAGAGACCCTGCTCAACTTCATGTACCAGCTCAACGAAGCCCCAGATTGACTATCTTGGAAGAAATGCATTCAAAGTTTCTCGTCGTCAGTGTGAGCCGAGATTCTTCCAAAATAAGCCTGGATGTGAGTTCTCGGGCATGTGCTGCCATTGTACTTATCAAGTGATGGCACCTTGAACTTAGGAGGGATTCTGACTCCTGGCACTAAACCAAGACTAGTTACATCGATGCCCAAATAATTCTGACATTCCATGGCCTTAATCTTCTCCGCCAACTCTTCATTCCTTCGATTGTTGACCTCATTCATATTACCCATATCAGCATCCAGTAGAGTAAATTGGTCTTCTTGTGTGTCTTCTAAAACCACATTACGGGTCGTAGTCCTGTTTGGATTTGTCCCTCCGTTGCGGGCAGTGCCTGGAACCACATTCTCAGTTGGTGTTCCGATATTAGTATTTTCCTGGGGTTGCTCAACCATCAACCTGAGACGCTCTTGATTCTGAGCAATGCCGGTCATCATTTCCATGAACTGATCCATTCTCTGTCGAAGCTCATTGAGATCGTTCTGCATCCGCTCAGCCATTCTTACTCGGTTTCTTTTTGTTAGATATCGATGAACGCGTTAACCAACTATATTTCCTGAAGTTGAATAAGTTAGGAAGTCTAGATAACCTGTTAAAATGCAAAATATGTGAATCGTACAATAAATGCGTATGATATGAGGATGCAACATACAACCCTGCAAATGAGTAAACATGTGTTAGGAATGCAAGCATGCAGAGAATGTTATGCAATGCATTGGCATGTGATCAAAGGTCTGGCGATCACTGGTCTACTGTTGGTGCTGAGAAGACAATCATGTGCTAGTGAAGATTCGTAATAACAGTACCACCGAAATCCCAGATCTCCGAACCAAAGGACCATGTACAACCTGATCATAATACTGAACAATGCTGGCAAAACGGGTATTTTGGAAGTTTCAAGATTCCTGCAAACTTGTAAACCCCTCCCATCTCACGGGTGTGCTACTCATAGTCAACATCATGGACTCTCAAAGCCGGATAGCAATAATACGTTCACCATTTCCGAGAAATGGCTCATGGACAAATCAGGGAAGCGGTTTGGCATTATATACTACCCATGGATGTCTCAGCTGAGTCCGGGGAAAACAAGCATCCCTCATAGGTCCTCATCTTTAAGCACTGAATCGAGAAACAATAGTACATTCAGCCTTTGGGATACAATACTATCATCATACAAATAGTTTTCCTTAATTGGATTCTTATGAGAGAACCAGGCCATCCTATGCGAGTTCCTTGTGGGCCCTCGGATGCGAGTGAGTTTGCCAACAAATGTGGTATGCCACTGTCATCACAGGAGAGGGATGTTTCCACAAAGGTCCTCAATGATCGATCACCAGATGCACATAACTATCGAGGTCGTACCCTGAAGTGAGGTAAAACCCCCCACACAGAATAGTTCCAATACGATCGCAATCTGGGTGTGGAACACATCGCCACTCATCATGGTGAGATACCATGGAAGTCCAATGTATGCCCACGCTAATCCTATAGTGCACTCAAATCGGGTGTTTGGCTTATCTCACAGTAACTCCCATCCCAAAGAAAAAATGGAAACCATCACAGTCCAGACAGTCCGGTATATATGATGCATGGAAAATAAATACCGAAAATTGTAAATAAATGTTGTAAAGTAAAGCTGTAAATGAAAACAGTAAAGCTAAACTAAAGCACACATCAACAAAAAGGTAAACACCCAATGAAACATAAACAAACAGGCTAGGATTGACTCTCAAAGGGGAAACCGAAGATTCTGGGTTCTATCCCCAGCAGAGTCGCCAGCTGTCGCTCCCGGGATTTTCAACCTAGTACAAATGCGAAAGTGGCGCGGAAAGGTCAGAGTCGCCAGCCAGGCATTTTTGTCCCGAAGGAACGGAAAAGGTAATGCTGCACAAACCTGAGGAAGAAGGAAATGACGAGGTCCTGCAAACAAAATATCTGAGTTTGGGAGTCAGTTACGACTTAGGAAGGTATTAGCACCCCAGACCGTCTGTCGTACCCGACGGGATCCACGCTTGATTGTTTGTTTCAAAGGGTGAGAAAATAAAGGGTTGTTAAATAAAACCGCTACTGGAATGGAAGTAAGAAATGATAACGACCTGGAAAAAGAGAATGAAAGGAAAGGATGGGAGAAAATGTAGGTAAAATAAAGAGTGTGCTCGCACGGGCCCTACCCCGCTGCCTACGTACCTCATCGGGAAAATGAGGACCAGAGTCGACGTAGTTCGCCTAACTAAGGCTGAAATTATTTTGTGTTTTAGGATGATGTTACCATAGTTCTAACTCAGGTGTTACCGGCTCTGACTCGAGGGTGTTTACTATATCGTTGTTTCAACTGTCGAGGCAAGTCATATTCGTCCGTAAAGAGTAGGAGATGAGAAGAGAAGACGTGATGTATTTGTTTGTTGTCTTTTATGAGAAGTGTTTTGAGTGTATTGTTGGTGAAACATTCCCAGACTATAACTTGTTCATCGTGGTAGATGACTTACACCTCGCCCCAAAATAGGACGCGTATAAGTAACCCATAACAAAGTCTCATGGCATATGAAAAGCTTAACCTTTATTAGGTGTTTTATTATTTTATGTTATGAGATGAGAAAGAGACTCAAATCGGAAAAGGACAAACTAAGAGGGACTAAGACCAACCCTAATTTGTTTATTCAATACCAAAGGAGATCCTAATGGTTAGTGTGGCTTTCTAATCCTAATGCAAAGGAAAATAAGAAAGGAGGATTCGAATGCAACTTACTTCCTAAGGAAGTTAAGTTGATTGTACAAAAGAGGGGGAAATCCTACCAAACACAATTATGAAAGGTAAAGGAAATTAAATGCATAAAGGATGTAAAAGAATAAGTTGAAGGAAGCATACATTAAACTCCCTAAAAAACAAAGGTTAATATTTCATTTGATAAAAAGGAATGAGGTAAATACATACCAAATAATTCCTAAGGAAACTAGGACCTAAACTAGACTCAATCCTAAGTCTAAAGGGGTTTAAAAATTATGCTAAGTTAAAATCCAACAGCTTTTTACAGCTCCTAAACGCCCAAACAACTAGGAAAAACAACGCATAACACAAACAACTTTCTGCAGCTAACACACAACATACAAAAGTAGGTGTAAAAAGTATGAACATTCAACAAACAACACACATTTAACAGTCGCTGCTTCAGAACACAACTGTGAAAAACAAGGCAGATTTGACTCATTTTTGATTATGCATACACACATGACAACACATGAACATATATCTTTTTATCATTGAAGAAAATCTACAGGCATGGTATAAACATGGATTTACAAGCATGTGAACATTTTCAAGAATTGACTCAAAGAACATTCATAAAGTAATAATTGTGCATTTTCATGATAAACACATATTTGTGAATGAGCACATAACGAACATGCATACATCGTATCAAGTAAACATGCATCATGGCATACAAAAATCAGAATTAAGCATTGACATGAAAGTGTAGCAATTAAGCAAACAAGAATGCATGAATCTTTCATTTTCAAGCAAAAAGCACAACATGCAATTATATGTTCCTATAACCAAAACTTGCATTGATCACAAATACAGTTCCAAGATTAATTTTAAATCATTATTAACATGCAAAGGAAGAGGTTCAATTATGATATCAACTTCACCATTCATTATGAGCACAAGATTAGCATTTAAGCACATAATCAGAAACTATCGAAACTCTTGTCGAAAGCTACCTCTAATACAAACTCTTGCACCAAGAGTGAGCCTAATAATTCTCTAAAATCATGTCCTATTGATCTATGAAGATTAAAGAAACATAGGTTAACAAACATGCATGCAAACAACCAAAAATCACAAGTTTCTACAACGTTAACCGGTTAACGGTATTGGTTAACCGGTTAACGGGTTTCAAAAATGGGCAAATACAGCATGCAACAGACGCGTTAACCGGTTAACCCCTGGGGTTAACCGGTTAACACTGAACAGAAAGGAAAAACAATTTGGAAAAGCGCTTCTAGCCTACCAACTTATTTCCAAAAGTTCCTATGGTTAACCTATCACTTGAACACGAATTATACACCTAAAATCAACATTTTAGCACTCAAGAAAATCACAAACACATTACAATATTCTATCTTAATGATTAATCTACCAAAAAAATCAATCGACGCAAAAACGATAAATGCAAAGATTGCTGTAAGGCGAGATGGAGAGAAATAACTTAAATCGGGAAAGTGATTTCGAAGCACCAACCTACAAAGCGGAGGCTTGCTTTGGTAAGTGTTGTAATGTTGATCAAAACATGGTAGAGAAGAGAAAACCGAAGCTCCGACGCTATCTGCGAATGCGCAAAATAAATGTTGTTGATGACGATATCGACGAATGCTTTGCGAAATCACTTCCGGGAAGCTAAAATTAATCCAAAAGCAGCAGCAACTTATTCAATAAGCCATGGAATTGATGCTTGAATGGAGGTTTAGCTTCAAATTCCTCAAGTTTCAATGTGAAGCTTGAAGAATTCTTGGTGGGAAAGCTTTAGGTAAAAGGTTGAAAATGGTGGAAAAGTTGAGAGAAGAATGAAAGAGATGAAGTGAAAATGGTGAAAATGTTGTGGAGCCCTTTGGTTTGGGAATGATTTAGGTTTATATAGAGGTTAGGTATGGCATGAGGTTTGGGAATGGAGCTTGCTTGGGAGCTAGGTTAGGTTAAGACCTAGGCTTGGAGTTAGTTGAAGTTAGTTGGAGTTCTAGAATATTCCTTGGAGTATTCTTTGGAATATGCTAGAAAGATCTAGAAGGTGGTAGAAGGTTTTAGTATGTGGTATAAGAATTCAATGCTAAATGAAAGTGTAAAACAAGGTGAAAAGAAGGAAAAGGAAAAGTGGAGGGTAAAGGTGCTTCCAACCATTTTTTGAAGTTTTTATTCAATTTTTGCCTCCGTTAACCGGTTAACCATATGCGTTAACCGGTTAACAGATGAAAAATGTGAATTTTCATTCCTTTCATGGGTTTAACTTGGAAATGGCTTGGATTCTTTTTTTTGTATTATTTCTTCTCCTTAGCTCCAAATATTTGGCAAACCTTGATCGATCTCGTGCCTCATGCGTATGCAAATGGCGATGATTTATTTATTATTATTTTTCGAATGCGATGCAATGATGTGCGGAATGATACAGAAATGAAGTGCGAGCTGCTTGAGATTAATAATAAAACAAAAGGTAAAATTTTGGAGTGTTACATCTGGATAGTTGGATAAGGTCATGCGTCCCGGGTACAAAACTCAACAATTGTTCAGCTGAGAAGATTGTCACTGTTACTCTTCACAAAGAGTAAATATCTTATGTTTTTTAATTGATGTATGATAGCCCTATGCTTTTCCCGAGTTGTAGTGGTTAGTTGTAAGGTCCATATTTATTTCATTTGAAATATTAATCATAAATAAAAGGACATCTTTTTGCATTCAAACATGGTGTTCCCTGTTTTTCATTTTTATTTTTCAATAATAATAAATGGAAATGTTTTCATTCTTCCACACCCATTATAAAAAAAAACATGAATCATCATTCATGCATATGCACCCCACTGAGTTCCATCGATAACAACTCTGCTATGGATCGACATGACTTCGAAAATCCAATTTACCATGCCGACAAGGAAGGTGAGGAAAATTATGAACTACCTGAAGAGTTATCTAGGTTGTTAAAGCAAGAGGAAAGGTTGATTCAACCGCATGAAAAGTCGGTGGTAGTTGTAAAACTAGGTACTAAGGACGTCTGAAAAGAGGTGAAAATCGGGACCACTTTAGAAGAGAGTGTGAAGAGAAGGCTAATTGAAATGCTCCGTGAGTATGTCGACATCTTTGCATGGTTCTATCAAGACATGCCAGAGCTTAATACATATATTGTAGTGCACAGAATACCACTTCGAGAAGACTGTCCACCAGTGAAATAGAAGTTGTGCGGAACTCGACCTGACATGGTTGTAAAGATCAAGAAAGAGGTACATAAGCAGTTTGATGATGGGTTCTTGGTTGTCACCAGTTATCCTTCGTGGGTTTCCAATATTGTGTCAGTACCGAATAAGGATGGTAAAGTACGAATGTGTGTTGATTAACGAGATTTAAATAGAGCTAGTCCGAAGAACGATTTCCCGCTACCTCACATTGATGTGTTGGTCGATAATACTGCTCAATTCACGGTGTTCTCCTTCATGGATGGATTCTCGGGCTATAATCAGATTAAAATATCACCAGAAGAAATGGAAAAGACAACATTCATCACCCCTTGGAGTACCTTCTGTTACAAAGTGATGTCGTTTCGTCTCAAGAATGTTGGGGTAACTTACCAATGCGCAATGGTGACTCTCTTTCAAGATATGATTCATCATGAGATTGAAGTTTGTGTTGATGACATGATTACAAAGTCACAAACAGAAGAAGAGCATCTGGTGAATTTGGCCAAATTGTTTGACAGGTTGAGAAAATTCAAACTGAGGCTGAATCCTAATAAGTGCACTTTTGGGGTGCGTTCGGGTAAATTGCTGGGTTTCATTGTTAGTGAAAGAGGGATCGAGGTTGATCCTATAAAAGTAAAAGCGATACAATAAATGCCTGCGCCTAGAACATAAAAAGAGGTTCATGGTTTCTTAGGTATATTGAACTACATTCCCCGGTTCATATCTCACATAACGGCCACTTGTGAGCCTATATTCAAGTTTTAGAGAAAAGATCAGGTTGTCAGGTGGAATGAAAATTGCCAAGCGACTTTCGATAAGATAAAGGAGAATTTGCAAGAACCTCCGATCCTTATGCCTCAAGTTCCATGGAGGCCACTGATCAGGTATCTAACCATGCTTGAGGGCTCAATGAGTTGTGTTCGCAATCAACACGACAAGATAGGTAGAAAAGAACATGACATCAATTACCTTATTGTACCTCGAAAAATATGATCCTTGCGAAGGACACGGAAAAAAAACAACAGAGTCGCCACCTAATTCTATTTATTCTAACTAAAGAAAAGGAAGATATATATAAAACCTATATGGAAAGAACTTGGTCGTTATAACCAAATTCTAGGTTCAGGAGTCGGTTACACAAGAGTAAAGTATTAGCACTTCTTACGTCCGTTGTACTCAACGCGAACCTCTTAGTCTAGTTTGCGATCAAATGCTAACCTATTCTAATGTCTTTTTCTTAAGGGTAAGTGATGTAGAGAATGGGTGGTTTTGTTCCTAGGGTGCTCGATACGGATTGAGATCCTCGTGCCTACGTGTTCCCTCGTACAATGGGAAATTCAGAGCTTCATAGTTCGCGGTACTATGGTTGGTTGGTTCATTTTAGAGGCGTCAACTTCTCACATGCGTGACAGATGCCTCACACATGAACAATTAAAGAAAGGCATCGAAGATTCAATACCATTCTTTTACATCACTGAAAAAAATAGTGTTTGATAGTCATTAAGTTTCTTAATTTTGAATTAATAAAAAGGGCTGATCGTTCGTTGGTTTGTTTTAAGAGGTGTCAACTATTCACGTGCAAGACCGATGCCTCATACCCAAATAATTGAGGAAAGGTATCAGAGATCCGACAACACTTTTTTACACCTTAGAGAAAATATGTGCTTAATAAAGGTTAAGTATTTTGAAGTTTAAAGGCGTCAACTGCTTGCATACGAGACATATGCCTCATATTCAAACAGTTGAGAAGGAGCATAAAAGATTCCACACTTCTCTTTTACACGCTTGAAAATAACTGGACGTTGGATTGAGGTTTAAATTTGCATGTTAAAATTTTAAATTTGAAACGAAGAGGTATGGAAAACCTAAAGGGTTAGTTCAAGGTACATGGTGAAGCACGATGCGCTCGACTTACAAGTGCTAGAAATAATTGTGAGGCACGATGCACTCGAATTTGGAAGAGTTGTATGGAACTTGATATGTAGATCAAGTGATATGATTAAGTAACTATGGAAAACAAGCGTAATGCATCCATTTAATTAAGTTGAAAAGAGTTGAGAAAATGTGAAGTGTAGAGATAGTGCTTGATGATGATAGTAGAACGGTCAACTTACATATGTGCATGAAGTAAGGTGTGTAAAGATTTACTTGGAGTTGGACCAAGAGATTTAGTTATATTTAAAATGGTTTTGTTTTAGTGTGCGCATTCATATTTTACTTATCAATTTATGGTCGAAATGCAAAGAAATCATACAAGACTAAACACGACATCAAGACTAGAATGAAGCGTGAAAGAGGTAAAATGAGATTCAAGTGGTACCTAACGGATAAGGTCTATTGCCTCTTCAACATGCGGGAAAGAAATAAAGAATACTTCAAACAAGTAAGCTAGGTAAGATGAAGATGACGATCATAAAATCAGACAAATAAAGCCACATCTCCAAGCAAAAGTATCCCAGCTACAAGCTCGCAATAATATTCACTCCTTAAGAGAATACCATAATCCAAAGTCTCAGGTTACCTCAATGAATCCAAGCATCTCAAATTACTCTAACAATATAAAGGGTTGGATTTGTTTGCGGTTGTCGCTGTCGTGATTTATCAGTGATGCTTCTTCCTCCTTGGTCAAGCCTCTGTCTCAAATCTTCTTCTACTTCTCTAGTCGCATCGCACGGTGTCGCTCCCTGGATTTCCATCCTGGTACAAACGCGAAAGTGGCGCGGAAAAGAGGTAGAGTCGCCAGCCAGTCATTTTTATCCCGAAGGAACGGGAATGGTAATGCTGCACAAACCAGAAGAAAATAAAAGGAAGGACACAGGTCCTGCGAACCAAAGAGACTGGGTTCGGGAGTCGGTTACAACCTGGGAAGGTATTAGCACCCCAGATCATCTGCCGTACCCGACGGGATCCACGTTTACAAAGAAACTGTTTCAAAGGGCGAAGAAATGAAAGTTGTTGCGAAGAAAAGGAACTGAACTGGATAAAAGAAAAGAAAAGGGAACTGAAAAAGAAATGAAAAGGAAAAAATGTAGGGAAAATAAGGATTATGCTCGAACGGGCCCTACCCCGCTGCCTACGTACCTCATTGGACATGAGGATCAGAGTCGCCGTAGTTCCCCTAACTAGGGGTGGAAAAGATTGCTTGTGTCTTAAGGCTTGAACTGCCTATGTCAATGCTCAGGTGTTGTAGGCTCGAACGACGAGTGCGTTACCGTCTTGCAAAATGACAAGTAGGAGCAAGTTCGCACGTAAAGAGTGAAGGTGATGAGAAGAGAAGTCCCGAAGGAGAGACGTTTATTGTTTGTCCAGTGTTTTTTATGAGTTTTTTGCTTTGAAGTTTGCATAGGTAAGTGTACCTAAGTCTTACTTAACAGGATGTGTACTTCTTACATCATCCTGAAATGGAATGCACAAGAGGCACACCTAGCTATGGAGGAAATCCCTAAATCTATTCCCACAAGTGAAGGCTCAGACACGCTGACCTACTGGCATTTATTAAGTGTTTATGTTATTTTTGGTTAAGAACTGTTTTTTATATTTTCTTTGTGAAGTAATCTCATGCTAAGACCTATCCACCACGAGGGATATCCTACACCTTGCCCCGAAATGGAACACGTGCAAGTATCTCAAAGCAAAGTCTCGTGTCACATGAGTAGACTCGTCATTTATTAAAGTGACTTAAAGTTAAGTTTGAAGATGAGAAGAAAGAGCACCAAAAGGATCTCAAAGGTAAAATCTAGTTGGGAAGATTAATCCTAATGTTATCATGCATGGGATTCCTAGGTTAGTGTGGTTTGAATTCTATCCTAATAAAGAAGAAGGAAAGAAAATAAAGAAGAAGAAGAAAAGAACAGAAGACGCCAGAAGACAACTTACTTCTCTAAAGAAGTTAAGTTGTTTCTAAAAGGGGAGTAATGAAGTTAATCACGAGATGGCATAAGGCACATCACACAGACAAATGAGAAAGTAAAAATAAAGGATGAGATAAAGACTTGAAATGTGGATATCATCCACACTTCACTTACCATGAGCCCCTACAAGGAAAGGTTAGTGAACCACATAAGCATACGATGAAAATAAGAAGATTTAAACAATGCACAAACCAAAGACGAAGGTCACAAACCTAATCACAATTATCAAGTCAGTACCTAAACCATATAGTTGACCTAAAACAAAGACCAAGAAAACCTAATAGGATGGCATAAATGCCTTCCTCAAACTATGTTAGAAAGAGGGAATAAAGAGGCACGAAAAGCTACCTAAGAAGCAAGGCACCAAACAAATAGAAACGCTCACGAGAAAAATATGAAATTAAATCTCTAAAGTCAACAACCAGCAACAAATAATGTGTCAAAATGGCTCACAAAAATTCACAATAAAACTCTACCAAATAATCACACAAAGTCGCTTAGGCACAAGTAAAGAGATCACACAAACACAACTCCTAAACTATGGATAGAATGAAATTAAAAATATGACAAAAATATTTTTAAGAGCTTTTCTAAGTCTATGAAATGATGCAAAAAGAATAGAGTCAAAATATTAATCAAGGCAGAAGAAATAAAATCTACAAGTTAATGCGTTCTTATGGAAATTAAATGAGAAAGGAAATTAAATGAGAAAGGAAATTAAATGAAAATTTGAAATAAAATGAGAAAATAATAAAATTCAGAAAAAAAAGTGTGAAAAAAAATTCTAAAATGAGTTATGAAACTAAAAATATTTTTTATTGAATTTTCTAAAATGATTTAGTATTTTTAAATGAATTAAAAATGAAGATATGAGAAAAAGAAAAATAAAAAAGAAAGAAATAAGGAGGGGGTGTTAACTAGCAATAAAGGCAATTAAAAACAACAAGATGGGCCTATGGGGGATGCTGGGAGAAATTTGGAAGGAGGCCCAACGCAGAAAGGGCTGGAGGTGTATGGTGGAATGTGGTCAACGGAATTGACTACGTGGGAGGCGTTAGATCTGAGGATTCTAACAGGTAATTGCATCAGATGGCTCACAAAATGCAAGTGCATGATAGTCTGGTGTACAAGCACACGTGGAAGAAAAGTGGAGGGGTCCTACCGGACGGTGACAAGTGTCACCGCCAGTATGGACGGGAATCACAACAACCACCCAATCTTATCTCTTCACATCGTTAACCTCAATTTCTTTTCATTATTCTCAAAACAATCCTTAACATTTTAAAAACTTCTTATGCCATTCCATTAATTCTCTTAAAGAAAACAAAAGAAACTGAAAGAACAAAATGCGTCTCTCTCCCAAGCGCCGTTCATCTTCTTCTTTCAACATCCCGCCGACGCCGGCGCCGTAAGCTCGTCCCAACCGGCCACCTTCTATCACCACCACCTACACAAACCTTAACCTAAATCTTCCTCTGACTATGAATCCGAAATCCGATTCTCCGGAAACGTCATCCTCCGCCGAGATCGCACAATCCAAAGCCACGAAAATCAACACAGAGAACAAAGCACCCACAGTTTCGTTTCAAACTCCTTGATTCAAAATCGTAGCTACAAGAGAAGACGCACGTACCTGAATTGATGAAGAAATTGTGGCACTGATGATGAAGATGATGTTGGTGATGATGAATGACGATGAAGCCGACGACGTTAACGATGGTGGTACGATGAGGATACCGTCCCGAAGTTGATGGCGTGATGAAGATGATCGATGCGACTTTGTTATTGTGATGATAAAGGAATGATGAACATGTTAGAGGAGCTTTGATCTGGTTTTGATTTTATGGTGGAGAAGAGTCTTAACTTCTATATTTTCGCTGTTGTTGATGATGAAGAGTTCAATTCTGGTTTTCCTGTGTGATGAACTGTAGCACTCAGTTTGTTGTTCCAGGAAAATAAAAGTGAGAATCCATTCTGTTTGTGATTTTTCGCAGTCAAGAATAAATGAAATTCTGTATTACTATTGGTGATAAAGAAGATGTGATTTCGGTTTCGGTGTCTTGATGGATTCGTGGTTGTGTTTTGATGGCGAAGGTGAGTGAATTTTGTTTTGTTATTGAAGAGTGAATTGGTTTGTTGTGGATGAAGAAAAGTTGAAGATGGTTTTGGTGAGGTGAAGAAGATTGGTTGTTTGTTGATGATTGAAATTAATGAAGCGAGTGAGATTGTTTTGGGCTGAGTTGTGGGAGAGTGAAAATTTTCTATTATGGTGCCCTCGAGAAAATCAAATCCGTTTCTTTTTGTTGAGTCCTTGAAAGAAGTTTTGTTGTAACTACCTTCTTCTTTTTCTTTTTTTTTTTAATTCAGCGATATGCGTTTTATTTGTTTTCACTTGCGTTTTGATTCACGGTTTTTGCGTTTTGGTTAGTGAAGTATGCGTGATGTTGCACACTGTGTTGCTCATGTGTGTTTCATACCAGAATTTGTGTTGTGAAGAAAAAATGGTGGGCCATGGCATTATTTATGCTGATGAGTGTGGAGGTGTAACATTCATTGTGATGAGTGTGCAGGTCGTTAGTGAGTGGTATGTGGGACCAAACGGAATATTATTGTTGGCAAATTATTTGTTAAAGGAAATTGGTGAATGGAGGATGAGTGTGTATATTGCGTGCGATTTTTGTACGTGAATGGGTGGTAGTGGAAATACTAAGCTGATACCAATAAAAATGTGGCTACATTATTATTATACTTTTTATTTTGTTATGATGGGTTTTATAACATGGGTCATGAAGAAAAAATTGGAAATGGATATTAAAGTAAAAATGAATATGGTTAATAAAAGGTAAGATGGAATTAAAGTATGGTTTAGAAAAAATGAATTGGACAGAGGACAGAAAAAAATTGTTTATTTGGATTGGTATAAATGAAAATGATTGGAAAATGGTTTATGGATCTAAAATTCAATTGGGCTTAAATTGGAAATGGATAAAAAAAACAAAACAATGGATTAATCAGATGAAATATGAGTAGTGAGAAAACTCGGATAATGGATGGGAATAAATGAACTTGAAAAATGGATAAGAAAATGGGTAGGAAATGATCCTACACGGGATAGACCGGCTACCTCCAATATGTACACAACCATAAAACATCGAATTTCAACTTGCAACCCAAAAACCACTGTTTAAGAATAACACAACTACCACTGAACACTTCACCATTGAATTAACAACTATCTGAATTAAACTTTCTTCTGAATTTTTGGCTAAACAAATCATGAACCACTGCTTAAAACCCTGATGAATTCCACACACCACAATATAACTTGACTTTGGGCACACACTAGCTGAGAAATAAGCCACTACCACAAACAAACTTGCAGATGAAGTAATCTCTCGATAATTTGACCAAGATTAGGTCAAACTTCCATCTGAATCGAAATTTAGCCGAATCACGAAACTTGAATTAGAACACTAACAACCTATGTTATGCTATGGAAGTTATGCTTCATTTTTCCATGCAGATGTAGTGGTATGTAAACGAGATGATATGCTAAATGCTATGAAAAGAGAGGTCAAATTTGGGGTGTTACAGCTGCCCCTATTCAAGCAACTGTTAATCTGAAAAGGATGATAGCTGTTGCTGTCGACCGTTCGAGATGAACTGTGGTTGAATACCAAAAATAACCCTGAAATTTTCACTCTGCTGGAGAAGGAAAGAGATGGGAAATAAACCCAACCAAGGAAAGAAAGTAACCCAAAATTTTGCGTAGGCTGTAGTATAACAGAGAGGACGAGCTCTCTCCAAATGAAATTGTTACACCAGATGGAGAGATAACTTAGACAAACGAGTCTTCCTCGAATAAACCTGTTACGCCATGTGATAAGTAATTAGGACGGACGAGCCCTCTTCACAAGTCTTGCGTAGACATGTGATGTTTGAGACAGACGAGTCTTCTTCAGGAAAACTGTTACGCCAGGACCAATAAACATTTTGACGTTTAATTCCACCGTCAGGACTTCAAACCTCTTCAACACGGCCGAGTGTTGGATAAGATCAAGCGATCTGCTAAGGAAATGGCATCGAGTGATCCATAACCAGGAAACGAGAACGTAATATCAAGCGATTTATGACTCAAACCACGAGGAGTAACATCAAGCTATTTACAACTCGGAAAAGATCAAGGGATCTGCTAAGGAAATGGTATCGAGCGATCCATAATCAAGAACATGAGCACGGCTCAAACAACAAGGAGTAATATCAAGCGATTTACAACTCGGACAAGATCAAGCGATCTGGCATGGGAAATGGTATCGAAGGATCCATCCAAAGTAGGCCTGTTGACGCGGGACAACGCGACCGAACCAAGATTTGTTGAGGAGAATAACAACTCTGTAGGGAAATATCATCTAGTGACATCTTTCATTTTCTGGACTTTTTGACTGCTTGAAGATCAATACAAGAGTATTTTACAGAAGACATGACATCCAAAATGCCCAAGTGTCTTCAAACTCTTTAGAGATTTGTCGAATCTTGACATAACTGCCACAGACTGCATAGACTGTGGAAGAATTTGTCTCGCAAGGGTTCCTGAAAAACCTCATATCCCATATGAGATATTATGCCCTGCATTCTGAACCCTGCATAGGTCTACCAATTGTCAAAAGGAAGAATATCTCGTACTTCTGAAGAAACTTCAATCTCGCTTTCGAATTCATCCTGAAACTGTTACCTGTAAGCAAGAGGATATGCACATATGCCCCGGGTAAAAATGAACTAAGTATGGTTGAACCTTGGTGATATGATTTTTATTTTTTTTCTTTGTTTTTATAACAGACTTACTAGGTACCAACTCAAGGGTTGAAGAAGTGAAGACAATGATATCAACTCAAGGGTCGTAAGAAGCAACAACATCGACTCAAAGGTCGAGGTAATAAAGCAACAATATCAACTCGAGGGTCGAGAGAATGAAGCAACAATATCGACTCGAGGGTCGAGGGAACGAAGCAACAATATCGACTCGAGGGCCGAGGGAATAAATCAACAGTATCGACTCGAGGGTCAAGGGAATAAAGGCAACAACAACATCGACTCGAGGGTCGAGGAAACGAAAGCAGCAATATCGACTCGAGGGTAGAGGGAACGATAATGACAATATCGACTCGAGGGTCGAGGAAACAAAGAAACAATATCGACTCGAGGGTTCGAGGAGAACACAACAACATCAACTCGAGGGTTAAGGAAACGATAATGACAATATTGACTTGAGGGTCGAAAAATGAAGGCAATGATATCGACTCAAGGGCCAAGGGAATGCAAGCAATGACATTGACTCAAAGGTCGAGACACAAGGGTGACGGTATCGACTCAAGGGTCGAGGAAATAAAGGCAATGATATCGACTCAAAGGTCGAGACACAAAGGTACTGGTATCGACTCGAGGGTCTAGAAACAGAAGTGATGATATCGACTCAAGGGCCGAAGAAAACACCAATATCGACTCAAGGGCCGAAGAAAACACCAAAGCGAAGATTTCCACACTCAACTGAAGTGAGAGGCTGGACGCATATAGATACCAAATGGTCATGGTTGAGGAGATACCAACAGAGATTGGACTTTAACCTTGAAGATGCCAATGACTACTGGACTTTAGTCGTGTATGATGATCAGATGAAGAAACCATAGCGACTGAGAAGAAATTCTCTGATCAGGGAAACACGCTTCCCGCGCCCTACTGGGATCAATCATCAGACATTCATTCTGGGAACGGCCTTGCATACTGTAAGATTGTCTCAAGAGGATTTTACAGAAAACCTGGCATCTGAAATGTTTCAGTGTTTTCAAACTCTTAAATATCTCGAAGTAATCACCTCAAACTGTATGGTCCATGAAGGAATTTGACCCAAGATCTCGCATCATCATGAGGTGTTTTGCCCCAGTATTATGAACCTTGGGTAGGTGCATCTGATTAATCGTCTTCTAGAGAGAGTAACTTCTAGTTCTTCTAGGGTGACCTACCCCAATACGAGCCTTGCTTTGGAGAAAACACCCAGGTTAACTGCTCTGTGAGAGATTTAAATCTCGAAGTGATTACCCCAGTTTGGCTGGAGTTTGAAGAAATAGATCGACGTTATTGCCCCGGATTGGCTGCATTTAACCCGAATGGTTGGAAAATTCCCTATTCAACGAAGTTTCCTGGAAAATGCCCCTTGACATGAATGTCCTTCAGAAGTTTCTGCCTTCTCAAATTGGCAAGATTAAGCTTCTAGACTGAGGTTCCATATGTGAACTTCTTTGATGCCAAACAAATGTATGCAAGCAGAAAATGTTTTATTCTGGGAATGATTATTCTAATGTAACACATGTTAATCCCGAAGCTTTTATTGAAAAGATGTCGCAAACCTTTGTGAGTGACTCACGGGTTAAAATACGACAAGTATTATTATTATTATTTTTTTGAAAGAAAACATGCACACGCAATACCAACAAAGATCTTTTAGCATAACTCATAGGAGTCAGGAACGCTATCTTGTGGTAGTACACTCTCAAATTAACCCTGTTTCAGTTAGGAATTTTTAAGGGTTGTATCATGGCTTGGTTCACGGTTATAGAAACAAAGATATTGGCTTAAAGTTTATATGTGTCCACCCGTCTTTGTGATGTCCTTCCATTCCTATGTTTATCTAGTTTTCACAAATGCTCACCTTTCCTAAGGGTTGTGTGATGGTTGAGGAACCATTTCCGCTAACGGTTTAAGCACCACTGCGGTTATTGGAGTAACAGTCACCCCTATTGTCTTTGTCTTTTGTGTCTGTATCACATGACTTTGTTTTTGCTTAAGGATTTTTCTTGTGCAATCCTTTTTGTCTTTCGCTTTTGCATTATTTTGTTTTATCCCTAACTTTTGCCTAAGTCACTTGTTTTCAAGTTTCGACTTAGCGGGCTTTTTATTTCTTTTTTTTTTACAAATTGTGTGACACTGTTTGTCTTGATTGCTTTGAAAAGGTTGTGACTGTCTCACTTTCAGTTGATGAGGGATAACCGTTGTGGTTTCCGGACCAGTATAACCATTGTGGTTTCCAGTCTTTGGACCTCTTGATGTGCTAGAAGGAAAGGTAATGGATCCTCAAATACACCCTTTTGTGAAAGTCTGAACGCTCGGTCCAACTAGCTGACACCTACCCTGCCCCGGGTTAAATGTGAGAGTTTTTTCATGTGAAAAGAAACTCCTACTTCAAGGCTCAAAGGGGTTAACGAAGGTTTATCTCCCTTATATCTCCGGTGTTTAGGGATTTGAAACAAAACCTGTACATCATCAACAAGATCTTATTCAAGAGCACATAATTGGAGATTTTTGCGTTTTCACTTCGTCATCCTCCATCACAGAGTTTAAGAACAACAGTTGGTATTGCAATGCACATTCACAAAATTATGAGTAAATATGAACGAATTACTTCAAGAAAAACATGTGCATTTCATTAATTAACATTCAAAACAAACAAACTTCATGCATGCATACAAATGCTCAAACAAAGATATAAAAGCGACGCATGAAAATGCAGTAAAGAAACTGAGCAATGCCATCATTGAGGATACTTGACTCCGTCCGGACCTGTTGATCTTGAATACTTTCAGTAGTCAACAAATTTTTTCTGATAAGATCTGCAGTCTTCAATCCACTGGCCACGTGCCCAGAACCATACTTCATTCTCATTTGTTATGACCTTTAGCTTTCGACGTTCAAACATTGACACGAGACGTATGAAGAAAAGAGTGACACAGAAATGAAATTGTCACCTAAGTTTGCTCGGAAAGACCTGACAATCTTCTGCCTACATATCTCCATTGATCCAAGACCAATGAAGAATCAGAGTGACGTAGTTCCCCTCAATAGGGATGAAAATGCAGTACATAAACTAACCGTCCTTATAGTCGCTCTTCAAAATCAATTTGAGAATCACCTTCACACCTATCCCCGATAATTTCCTCCATAACATGAGCTGACGAACCCACATGACCAAGAGAAGACTTGTTGACTTGAATGCCCTGAGGCATTACTGAAATCAACCCAGACTCAATCAAATCCTGAACCTTATCCCTGAGCGGTTTGCATCCTTTGGCTGAATGTCCTGGTGCGTTTCCATGGAATCCACATTGAACATTGGGATCAAAACTGGGTGTGTAACACCCCCTTTCTATACCCCCAAATAATACATTAAATCATTTAGGCATAGATAAAATTTCTTCAGAGTATAATTTAAAGCAAGCATAAAAAGGAGCATGCCACATTACGTGAAATTAAAACATACAACACCTGCTCAAACAGATATGCAACAATGGGGTATCTATCCACAAAGGAATTTCAATCCTTACACCCATATCTCAATTATAAATTGCACAATGGAAAACTTAAATCATCAACAACTTCAACTTATATATTTATCAAAATATATCTACAAGTTAGAAGCGTACAAATATA
Source organism: Lathyrus aphaca (assembly GCA_963966055.1). Taxonomy (NCBI): domain Eukaryota; kingdom Viridiplantae; phylum Streptophyta; class Magnoliopsida; order Fabales; family Fabaceae; genus Lathyrus; species Lathyrus aphaca. The sequence goes on along the minus strand of OZ014524.1, from coordinate 479,660,858 downwards.
TCATGTTATACAAAACATGTCCACAACGAATACATATACAAATGTATCCCCAAAAAGGCACAAGGCCACCTAACTACCCGGTGCTACATATCAGAGCCGACCGACCAAAAGATATGAAGACAAGCTTCACAAAAACGACTCCGGCACACCTAATCTGCAATGCCTCGTAGAGCATCATAAAACAGCAGAAGGGTGAGAACCATTATCATATTAATATTGCATATAATTATATATCTCAACATATAACATATACATCAACATATTCTCACCACAACATATCATTCATACACAACATAAAGCATACTTATACGCATACTTATCACCATTTCATTCACATAACACAAATCATATTCACTCATGTTCACATAACTCACATACATCGCAATGTATCTTCATTTACCAATCAACATGTACAATCATTCACAAATTACCAATACACATAAATCTTATATTATTTATGTCTATTCTTCATTTACATTCATTCCGCATAAACATACGACAAGCTATGTTTAAATCACACATATACATTTAATGTATAAATCACACACACACATATATATATATATATATATATATATATATATATACATATCAAACATGCATATATATATATATATATATATATATATATATATATATATATCCGCAAGTATGTCCTTCACACATACCACATCATTTCACAACATTCTAAATAAACATATGCACAATCATGTTTATTTCAACATATACATACAATGTATAAAATGCAACTCACAGAGACCGACATACGACTCTATGCAGATGCAATACGGTACCGACTCAACATTCAGCAAGTTCACTCAGGAACCAAATAGAATCATCGCTCGTTACCTAAAGTAACTCCCCGTCGGACATACGATGTCCCCCATTGCTCACACCCCACATGGGCACACAATATTTCAGGATTGCTCACACCCCACACGGGCACACAATCAATGTGAATAAATCACTCATCACTCACACCCCACACGGGCACATGATGTTTCTGGATTGCTCACACCCCACACGGGCACACAATCTGACCCCACATGGGCACACAATCTTGTTGTAGTCATCGCTCACACTTCACATGAGCACACGATGCTACAACGGATTCACAAAGAATCCCACAACACAAGAATGCATACATTATGCTTACATGCAAAATGACACACAACATTCTTGAAAATACATACATATTCACAATATAGTTATGCATTCATCTCATACAATTAGCATACATTCGCATTTAATTCAAGCAATGTATCTACTCGCCAAACGGCCACAACACAACAATCAAACCCACAATTCCATAATTAACATAATTACGTTTTTATCGGAAAAGTCGGGTAAAAGTCGGCTAAAAATTACTTTTCTTAGCATCAATGGATTCTACATGTTTTTAGCTTCGAATCGATATAAAGATCGCTAAAAACGAATACCCGAAACTCAAGCTACGAATTAAAACACATAATCCCTCAAAAACCTATAGGCTCGCTGAGCGCCCTCTTGCTCGCTGAGCGAAAATCGCCCTGGAACTTTCGCTGAGCGACCACTGCGATTTCAGCAATACACCAGCTGCGAACAGTCTAATCTAATCACTCCAAAACTTCTCTAAACTCATACAAACATGATCAATAACATGTATCTAACATCATACTTCGATTATATCAAGTTCTAACCGATTAATCCACCAATTTCTCCCATTTTCTCTCAAACCCTAAGTATTCATCTTCTCTAACTCTCATCAAAGCCAAAGCTCAACCAGTCAAAACACATACATAATCATACACTATATTAAGATAACAATGCTTATCACCCTTACCCGATTATTCCGATTTCTTGGAGCAATCTTGAAGCTTTTCCAACTTTTCTCTCTTTTCTCTTCTTTCCTCTTTCTCTCCTCTTTCTTTCTTCTCTTTTTCTTTCTATCTTTCCTTTTCTTTCCCTTTCTCACAACTTATACTATTTTCTTTCTATTTCTATTCTTACTCTATTAATTCTATTTATTTCCAACCAAATATCATTTTCTCACAAAATACCAATTCTACTAATTCTAACTTATCACTAATTAACAAAAGTCTAAAATACCCTTTAATCCAATTTTACCCGGAAATCCACAAAACGGTAAAATCTCACAACACAATTTATCACATTAATTCATCAACATATCTTATCATCATATTAATTTCACAAACAAAATAATAATTACTCAATTAAAATAAAAGACTCCAACAAAATGGGAATTATCGAATCGGGGCGTTACAGGGTGGATATGGAAAAGGCACTAGACCCGGTTTCTTCGACACTATCAATCCATTGTCGATCAGACGTGGAAGTATCTGACTGTATGGCACTAGCAATGGATCAAAATACCTTTTTGGTCTCTGTCGCTCCCGATAAAATGGGACTGGCCCAGATAAAGGTACAGACGCGAACGGTCGGCGAGAGGGACAATGAGAACACACAGCCGTGAACTCACTGGAGATGAATAGAGTCGCCAGCTAGGCATTTTTATCCCGGGGGAAAGGTAATGCTGCATAGACCTAGAAAGATATGGATAAGACGGTTTGCGAACCAGAGAGACTGAGAAAGGGGGTTGGTTACAACCTGGGAAGGTATTAGCACCCAGATTGTCCGTCGTACTCGACGGGATCCACGCTTAAAAGATTTGTGTTTTAAAGGGGTAGTGTCAGTGCAATTTGTGTGTCAAAGGGCTGGAAAAGGATGTACAGGTGTCAGTGTAAAAGAATGAAGGGTATAAGTGATGTGAAGTATGAAAGTGTCAGTGTGAGGACAAAAGGTGAAATGCTCATGATAATGAGGCTAAGAGAATAAAGCTGGAAAGAGGGGGAATGTACAGAGACTTTTGTTCGATAACTGTTAAGTTATGCCTACGTATCCTCTCGTGCAATGAGGAAGTCAGAACACCGTAGTTCGACCCACAGAGACTAAAAGATGAATTGACTTGTGAACTGCTTGCTTGTCTATGCTCAAGTGTATGACCTGTCTGGCTCAGGTGCAAACTGTCTTGCATTAGACGGAAGAAGCAAGTTCTCGCTTGTGAGTGAAGGTGATGAGAAAAGAATCCCGAAGGAGACGATTATTGTTTGTTTTTGATTTTTCAGCCTTTTATTGCTTTTGAAAGTTTGTCATAAGTTAATGAGCTTAAGTCTAAACCAATGGGTTTAGTAAACTCATCACATCTTCCCTCTGATTAGGGGTAATGAGAGTACCTTAAGTGTGAAGTCAGATTCTCACACTTAATCTCCATGGTGTAGGATTAAGATCATTAACCTACTTGTGATTATTTAGATGTTTTTGGTATTTTTGTTTAGTGTTGAGTAATGAGGTTAAGCCATAATCAGGGATTAAACAGACTCATTACACTATCCTAAAAGAAGGATAATAGATGAGAATGTTTAAGCTGAGGAAAGCTCCTCAACTTAATCCATGATTAGGGATTAAACTCATGACAAAACAAGCCTTTGATTAAGTGGATTTTATTTAATGATATGGTGATGAAGTGATTTTTATGATTTGTAAGACAACTTGAGGGGGACTTGTCCATTAACACTAGGGTTAGTCTTTCTTAACCAATTAAGGAAGAATTAGAACCCTAATGCAAGGCCCAAGTTACAAGTGTGATGTCTTGATGATTATTATGTGGATTGATTAAGAGATTTAAACACATTAAGGGTTTAACACTTAGGATTAAAGTTATACACTCCATCCTAAGAGAAGGATGCAGGCATAAGCTTAATCACAAAGCCTTAAAGCCTTTAGGGTTTAATCCCTGATTATGAGGTGAGAAGAGAAGACTCAAAGAGACACAAAGGTAAAACTATGAAGGGGGACTAATCAAAACCCTAATTCATTGTCATGCTTGGTTGTTCCTAAGGTTTGTGAGGTTTGCAAGAAGAATCTTCAGAAGAACCACCAGGAAGCAGATGAACAAGATCAAGAGAAGCAAAGTGACTTGCTTCATTCAAGAAGTCAAGTCACTTGAAGAAAGAAAGTGGGAGAAAGAAGAATGAGCAAGCCCAATCTCAAACACAAATAGAAATGCAGCAATGGATGCAAGAGAGATGAGAAGAAAAGTTATGAGAAGTGAAGGCAAATCCACTTCTCAAGTTTACTTACCACCTGAAATGTTAGAAAGAAATGCAATGCAATGCAAGATGGGATGAAATGACATGATGCTAGACAAAACCAGAAGCATGTTGATGATGATTATGATGTTATGAGGTGCTACAAACATGAGGCAAGGCATGGAGATGCTCATACAAGATCAAGGATGCAAATGATGCAAGTTAAGGAGCATGAATGAACATGAAAAGTTATGAATCATACAAAACAAATGACATGGCAAATATGTAATGCAATGATCAAACATGCTTTCTATATGTCTTAAGATGTCAAATGAATCACAAGAATGCACAAAATGCAATGACAAGTCATGTTATGCAAGGAAATGCAAGAAGGATGCAAGAGAAATCCCAAATTAGGGTTCATGAATCAAACATCAAACCAAAACCCAAAACAGAAGCAAACCCTAAGATAAAAAATGGAAAATGGTACCCAAAGAAACCTTAAACCTATAATGAACCACTGCCCAAAGGGGAACTCTCAACTCTCAACCAAACTCAAGTTATGAATTTTCTAAGTTATTAGGGTTTTCTAGGGTTCTTAACAAAAGAAATGCCAAACAAATAGAAAATGCAAGATCAAATCATGGCTATTTTACCCTAGAAACTACATGCCAAACACAAAACAATGCAAGAAGAATCAATGTCTCAACCTTCTCCAATAGGCAGAAATGATTTTTTGAACTTATGATCAAATTAATGCATAAAAAATGATTTAATTCAATGAAAAATTCTTAAAATGCATCAAGATCAAAAAAGAAATTTGGTTTGGAGATTGGACAATGTTTCTAAATGCCTTGGAACATTTCATGAATTTTTTGGTGATTTTTAAATACCTAAAAGTATTTTTAATTAATTAATTCCCATTAATCAATTAGAAATAATCTTTTAAATATTTAAAAATACTTTTTTAATGATGAAAAATGAAATAAAAATATTTTTGTGTCACAAAAATTAATAAAACTCAGAGGAAAAAGTTTCATAATTTTTATGCATTTTTTGCTATTTTAAAATAATTATGCAAGTAAAAAGAAAAGAAAATGAATAAAAATTATGTAAAATAGGAAGTAATCAGGATGGATGGATGAGATTGATTCTGAGAAAGAAGCAGTTGACTACGCGCCAGATCCTGTGGCCCACGTTTAAACTGACTTAAACTCAATTAATTAAATAAATTAAAGTGATTAGGGTTTAATGACCACATCTGGACCCTTCATGCGCGCGGCAAGTCAACGGGTCAGAGCTATCCTACGGACGAAATTCAAACTGCACTAATTACAGGGATTAAGCCCTAACCATTTTCAGGTGGCCGGAGAAGACCTCCGGTCGTCTTCTCCGGTGGGAAGTCCACCTGAAAATCTCCAAAACCTCTCAAAACGTATCAAAAATAAAAACCAAGCACATCAAAATGGTTCCCATGATCTCCTGAATCAAAACCCTAAGTCATAACAAATTTATTCTTCCTGGAATTCATGAATCGAGCAAAACAAATTTTAGGGTAAACCAGTTTCAGAGATCAATTAAATGTTCATTTCAAAGCCATTTCAAAAACCAAAAGCACCAGGATACTCAGGGAGGCATAAGGAACAAGTTTGAAACAAAAGAAACGATTTCTGGAAAAATAAATTTCAAGCTACCTGAGATTCGGAGCTTTCAACCTGAGGACTTTCTGGCCACCTCTCCTTGTGCAATCCACTCCTTAGGACCTCTGGATGGTGTTTGAATGCCTTAGAACAATTTATGTAGGCTGGTTGATGAGTTTCGACAGTTTCTGCTTCACCTCAGTCAAGAATGGCTGTGGAGTTTCTGGAGGTTTCAGGCCATTGTGAATGATGGTTTGTGGTCCTGAGGATGAATGGAGAAGGTCTGTGGTGTTTGTTGGTGTGTTTGTGGTTTGTAGAAGGAGATTCGAAAGAAAATGCAGCTTGGTGTGAGAAATGGCTATGGAGTATTCTGGTTGTTTCAGGCTAGGGTTCTTGGTGCTGGGTGGTCTATGGAGCAAGGTGAGTTGAATGGTGAAGTTGGCTTGAGTGTTTGGTGGCTGTGTAAGCAGATTCGAAGCAAGTTGCAATGTGGTGTGTTTTTGTGAATGTGTGTGTATGAAGTGTTTCAGCCTTGCTTAGTACATGGAATGTCTTGCAAAATGATATGTTATTTTAATCCTATAGGTCAGATGATGTGACCTGGCCTATAGTGATTGGTAAGTTTACTTTTGCATAAAATCCAACTTTTGTGTAAGGCAAGTATGGGCAGCTTCTAGGCTAGTACAAGGCTGGTTCTGGTGCAGCATGGTGAGTGTGTGAAGCTAGCTTGGTTCAGCAGCCAATGCATCAAGTGGTAGAAGTGTCATGAGTGTTTTGCAAGTTGTTGCCTTTTTGGTTCACATGTGAAAAGTCTTGTTACATGAACCATAACCATGGGCATTCTTGGTTCAAATCTGATTTTCATGACCTAGGGAAAGTTTGTGGACTGGTTTGAAGTGAATTAGAGGTTGCAATTGGCCTTGGTCCATGATTTTGCAAAATTTCCATTTGAGGCATGCCTTGAAAATCAATGATTTTAGCCAACTTTGCATTGCCATAACTTTTGATCCAAGAAGAGTTTGATCATGTTCTTGTACTTTTTGAAAAGGGAAAGATGAGATCTACAACTTTCATGACCAAAGTTTTTCCATTTGAAGCCTTTTTGGATCAAGAATCAAGGCTTGAAAAATGACCTAAAATGATGCATTCTTGAAAAGTCAACTATGCCCAAAAAGTCAACATTTGCAAAAACCCTAAATTCTTGATTTCTATGAACTTCAACCCTCTTCCATGATCAAATAAAGATCATATACACTCAAAATGATGAAGATCACCCATTGGTTGGGTCATTGGGGGCCTCAGATGCCCTGATTTTACACTGACTTGTCTGAAAAGTCAACCCTTGATCAGATGACTTCCCCATGGAATTTCTTCATGAAAATTGATATGCATACTCCCTATACCATATAGAGACCAATGGAAACAAAAATGACCAAAAATTTTGGGGTTATGGCCTCTGAAACCAAAACCCTAATTTTCAGTCCACTGTGCAGTTCAAACCTGGCTCTGCATCCACTCAAACCCTAGTTCTTGTGATTCCTCTGCATTTTTGACTTTGAGGAGATGGAATATGGCATAAGAACACACATGGACCCCTTTGAGTTGATTGGTGGCCTTTGGAATGGCTCAAGATGCCTGGGATTGCTCAGATCACAAACCCTAGGTGCAGATGACTTAGAAACTATGCAGTGAATCAAAAATGAGATATGAGATGATATGATTGTATTTATGCATATGAGGATGATCACAAGCCATGGTGTGAATGGGTGAGGGCAAATTTGGGGTGTTTACAGCTGCCCCTATTCAAGCATGAGTTAGCTGTGCAGGTTGTAAGCAACGGCTTAACAGGCCAAACAAGATAACTTGTGGTTGAATACCAAAGACAATCCAAAATTTGCACTCGCAAAAATGAAGAAGAAAAGGGATATAGATTGTATAAGCAAAGTAAAGAGTGTATTGTAAAGTGTGGGCGACGGAGGACGACCGTCGAGCAGAGGACGACTGCTGGGTAAATAGCAATGGCGGGGACGGCCGACACGCTGGGGAAGGTGAGGAAAATAAAGCAATGACGGGGACGGCCGACATGCTGGGGATAAAAGGTAGAGCTAAGACGGGGACGGCCGACTAGCTGGGGAAAAATGAAATCATGATGGGGACGGCCATCAAGATAAAAGCTGTAAAATTCTCTGGGGATTAATGAAACATGACGGGGACGGCCATCAAGTTCATAAAGGTAAAGTAACCAACGATGGGGACGGCCATCGGGCTAAAAGGAAAAGGGACCACGACGGGGACGGCCATCGGGTTAAAGAATAAATGAAATAAACAGATGATGGGGTACGGCCATCAAAGGTGAAGGACGATCACCTAGCAGGGGACGGCTGCTCTGTTGGGTATAAAAGAAATATGATGGGGACGGCCATCAAAGGTGGAGGACGACCACCTGGCAGGGTACGGCTGCCGAAAATATCAACGATGGGGACGGCCATCGGATAGAAAAGGTCAACGATGGGGACGGCCATCGGACGAGCATGATGGAGGACGACCATCAAGAAGTGGAGGACGACCACTTAGCAGGGGACGGCTGCTCTCGAGGTTTATCATAACACAGGACGAGTGTCAGATAACCAAAATCAACAATGGGGACGACCATTGGATAAAGTTGATGAAGGACGATCATCAAGAGGTGGAGGACGACCACCTAGCAGGGGACGGCTGCTAAAAATCAACGATGGGGACGACCATCGGATGAGCATGATGGAGGACGACCATCAAGAAGTGGAGGACGACCACTCAGCAGGGTACGGCTGCTCTCAGGGTTTATCATAACACAGGACGAGTGTCAGATAAAAGAAAGATGCTTTGTTGGCGATCTACTGGGGATATAGTAAACACGGACGAGCGTTCACAACCAAGAGAAGAAAGTATAAGCGTTTGGTATTGTATAGATTAAAGATGCGGACGAGCATCCTTAAGACTATGATACGGACGAGTATCACGTAGAAACAAACTGTCACATGTTCAGAGATGATGATACGGACGAGTATCAACTGGTTAACAAGGAACACGGACGAGTGTTGCATCTGAAAGAATCTTTCTGGGAATAATAGACACGGACGAGTATCTATATTCAAGAAGACATAAGTGTTTGACACGGTGTATGGATTAAAGATGCGGACGAGCATCCTTAAGACTATGATACGGACGAGTATCATGTAGAAACAAACACTAGACGCAATGTTCTGAGATGATGGTACGGACGAGTACCAACGGGTTAACAAGGAACACGGACTACTGTCGAATCTGTGGGGATATGAAAGTATATACAAGATACGGACGAGCATCTGTATAAGTGTACCAATGAGTAGTGAGTATATATATATAAGTGTTTATCTGCTGGGGAGAATGACACGGACGAGTGTCAAAAGGGAAAAGTATGATAATAACAAGTGTATGGGTGATAAAGGTGTAAGCGACTGCGCTGGGGATATGACACGGACGGGTGTCAAGAAAATGTATATAGGTATATGTGAGTGCAAAGAGGATGTCTTTGGCTTTCTGTTGGTGATTTGACACGGACGGGTGTCAGGAAGTATCTGTAATACGGGTGATTTTGTTTGTAAAGATGTTTAGGCGACTTTACTGGGGAATGATGACACGGACGGGTGTCAACATGAGTATATACTGGTGTTTAGATTGGAGAGGCAACTGCTTTTGCTGGGACCCTGGTGGGGATTTTTGTGTATTGTATTCTGTATAACGACAGATTGTCAATATTTACAAGTGTTCAATTCACAACATGACTTATGATTATGCTATGCATTTGATTTTTGCCGTAATGCTCCGTATTAGACGGAATGCTACGCTCTGAGGGTGAATATGATGCGAATGCTATGATTATGCAACGAGGCGAAGATTCGGGATTCGGATCCCGTTGCTGCGAGGATCTCTGGATGATCTGCTTGAAGGGAACATCCCAGCTGGGGATGAAATCACTGGTAGATCTAATAAGATGCATTTGCTTGGGGATATATGTCACTGATTGACATATCCTTATAATATGGGACCCAGCTGGGGTTTATAGCAGCTTTCTTCACTCTGTTGTGATCTTCTATGCGCTGCTCTTCTGGATAGAGGCTGAAGATTCTGTGGGGAGATGATTTCCTGACTCCCGTACTCAGTTGAGGATGAAATGGCAGCTCGGCTGGGGAATTATGAGAGGCAACTCAGCTGGGGAGAGCAACAAGAGGCCACTCGGCTGGGGATAGAGCATTTCGGATGCCGAGATTGTATGTTGATTTGGCAACTTTGCTGGGGAAGTGGGCACCCTCCAGTGCCACGTGGAAGATAGACCGAGTTGATAATGATTCGCCAGCTTGCTGAAACGTAACTTGCATGCCCCAGGTTGCGTCCTGGATACCTGCAATCCTGCAAAGATAAGGAGACGCACAAAAGGTCCCGAGGTATCCTCTACTGGATTCCGTCATAGGAGTCAAGCGTTCTCACGAGAGTAAGTATATTCTCTGCAAGCATGTGTTTTTATTTTTAGAGAAAGGCATCTGTACTTATGCAATTGTATTTTCAGAGACATCAGACATCCTTTGCAAAACATAAATGTAAAAAAGAAACATGACTGGAAATCTGATTTTATTAATTTATGTGCCCTGAATTGGCAAGATATAGTCAAGGAAACATATCTCCTGAAATGAAGAGACTGTTACAAATTGAGAAACAAAATGCTGGCGATGTTGGCGACGCTTTGAGGAGCTTCCTCTCCTGCTATGACTCGTATGACAATGACGTTCTTCTCGTCTTGCTTTCTGGAGAGAGTTGATTCTGATTGAAGCTTGATCCTTTGGAGCTTACCAAGTTGTAAGTGATACAGACGAATTCAGAGTGCAGTTGTTCGCTTATTCCCTTATTTTGCATGGATCGCCCTTTCGGGTTTTCAATCCATCAGGATACCCATTTTTGCCTGAGTTGTCCAATGCGGCTTTTCAACTCAGCGGGTGTACATTTTTTTCATTTATTTCCCTTATTTTTGCCCGAGTCTTTTATTCTGTTTTTGACTCACCGGGATGCCCTATTTTTGCCTGGACTTACATTCTATTTTTATGTCCAGCGGGTCATTTTATGCGAAGTATTTTTTAACTGCATCTGAATTCACAGGGGACGGGAAATCTTCACCATCCATGGTGCTGAGCATCAGTGCTCCACCAGAGAAAACTTTCTTTACAACAAATGGTCCTTCATAATTTGGAGTCCATTTGCCCCTGTGGTCTGTATGAGGAGGGAGGATTCTTTTCAACACAAGATCCCCTACTCGGTACTCTCGATGCCTGACTTTCTGATCAAAGGCTTTCTTCATTCTCTTCTGATATAACTGCCCATGACAAATTGCAGCCAATCTTTTCTCTTCGATCAGACTCAGTTGTTCGAATCGGGACCTAACCCATTCTGCTTCACTCAGTTTGACATCCATTAGTACCCGTAACGAGGGTAGTTCAACTTCAACAGGTAGGACTGCTTCCATACCATACACAAGCTGATACGGTGTTGCCCCAGTGGATGTTCTGATTGATGTGCGGTACCCATGCAAGGCAAACGGTAGCATTTCATGCCAGTCTTTGTAAGTGATTACCATCTTCCGCACAATCTTCTTGATATTCTTATTTGCTGCCTCAACAGCGCCATTCATCTTTGGCCTGTAAGGAGAAGAATTGTGATGCTGGATCTTGAAGTCCCGGCACAGCTCTGCCATCATTTTGTTGTTTAAATTGGAACCATTATCAGTAATGATTCGCTCGGGCACTCCATATCGACAGATCATATCTCTCTTCAGAAATCTGGCTACCACTTGTCTTGTAACATTGGCGTAGGAAGCTGCTTCAACCCACTTGGTGAAATAGTCAATGGCGACCAGGATGAATCTGTGGCCATTTGAAGCAGTTGGCTCAATCTTGCCGATCATATCAATGCCCCACATAGCAAAGGGCCATGGTGAAGACATGATGTTCAAAGGATTGGGAGGCACATGCACCTTGTCTGCGTAAATCTGGCATTTGTGACACTTTCTGGCATAGGCACAACAGTCTGCATCCATTGTGATCCAGTAATAGCCTGATCTTAACAACTTTTTAGCCATTGCATGTCCTCCAGCATGGGTACCAAAAGATCCTTCGTGCACTTCATGCATCAACAAATCTGCTTCTGTCTTATCAACACATCTGAGGAGTACCATGTCAAAGTTCCTTTTGTATAAAGACCCATCAGTGCTCAGAAAGAAACTTCCAGCAAGCCTTCTTAAAGTCTTCTTATCATTGGAAGATGCCCCAGGTGGGTATGTCTGATCCTCCAAGAAGCACTTAATGTCATGGAACCAAGGCTTGTCATCCTTGACAACATCCGTTGCAAATACATATGCTGGTCTGTCAAGTCTAGACACTGAAATCTGAGGTACAAAGTTAGCGGCTTGAACTTTGATCATGGACGAAATGGTAGCAAGAGCATCTGCAAACTGGTTCTCGTCCCGAGGGATATACTCAAGCTTGACTTTGGTGAAGAAGGTCAATAACCTTCTTGTATAATCCCTGTAAGGTATTAGATGATCCTGATGTGTATACCATTTTCCGTTGGTCTGATTAACCACCAGAGCTGAATCTCCGAATACAGTCAATGTCTTGATCCTGAGGTCAATGGCTTCCTCAAGACCCATAATGCAAGCTTCGTATTCAGCTTCGTTGTTAGTGCAGTTGAAAGTGAGTTTTGCCGAGAAAGGCATGTGAACTCCTTTAGGTGTAATGAGTACTGCACCAACACCACGGCCATTCATGTTAACAGCCCCATCAAACATCATAATCCATTCTTCCTCCGGGTCGGGCCCTTCAGTGTGAACAGGCTCTTCATGATCTTTTGATTTAATGAACATGATGTCTTCATCAGGGAAGTCAAATCTCATAGGCTGGTAGTCATCAATGGGTTGCTCAGCAAGATATTCAGATAATACACTGCCTTTGATGGCTTTCTGAGATGTGTACTGGATGTCATATTCAGTAAGGATCATTTGCCATCTTGCAACCCGTCCGGTAAGAGCTGGCTTCTCAAAAATGTACTTGACTGGGTCCATCTTCGAGATTAATAAAGTAGTGTGGGTCAACATATACTGTCTCAGTCGGCGAGCAGCCCACGCTAAAGCACAGCAAGTTTTCTCGAGCAGTGAATAACGTTGTTCACAGTCGGTAAACTTTTTGCTTAGGTAGTATATTGCATACTCTTTTCGACCAGACTCGTCATGTTGGCCCAACACACACCCCATTGACTCTTCCAATACTGTCAAGTACATGATCAGAGGCCTTCCTTCTACTGGAGGCATGAGGATTGGAGGTTCTTGTAAGTACTCTTTGATCTTGTCAAAAGCCTTCTGGCAGTCATCGTTCCACCTGACCGTTTGTTCTTTTCTTAGCAGCTTGAACAAGGGTTCGCAGGTTGCTGTGAGGTGAGATATGAACCGTGAGATGTAGTTCAATCGACCTAAGAACCCTCGAACTTCTTTCTCTGTCTTCGGTGCAGGCATTTCTTGTATAGCCTTGACTTTATCAGGATCAACCTCAATCCCTTTCTCGCTTACAATAAAGCCCAGCAGCTTACCGGATCGCACCCCGAATGTGCACTTGTTGGGGTTCAGCTTTAGTTGATATTTCCTCAGACGCTTGAACAACTTCAGCAGATTCACTAGGTGATCTTCCTCTGTAAGGGACTTGGCGATCATATCATCCACATAACATTCTATTTCCTTGTGGATCATATCATGGAACAATGTCACCATAGCCCGTTGATATGTTGCACCAGCATTCTTCAGTCCGAATGGCATCACTTTATAACAGAACGTGCCCCAAGGTGTGATGAATGTCGTCTTCTCCATGTCTTCAGGTGACATCTTGATCTGATTATATCCTGAAAATCCATCCATGAAGGAGAATACCGAGAACTGAGCCGTGTTATCCACCAATACATCAATGTGAGGTAACGGGAAATCGTCCTTCGGGCTGGCTCTATTCAGATCCCGGTAGTCAACACACATCCTTACTTTGCCGTCCTTTTTAGGCACAGGTACTATATTAGCAACCCACGGCGGATAGCTAGTTACGGCAAGGAACCCGGCGTCCCATTGCTTTTGTACCTCTTCCTTGATTTTCATAGCCATGTCTGGGCGAGTTCGGCGCAGCTTCTGTTTAACTGGTGGGCATTCTTCCCTCAAAGGCAGCTTGTGCACAACTATATCGGTGTCCAACCCTGGCATTTCTTGATACGACCAGGCAAACACATCAACATACTCTTGAAGCAGATCTATCAGTTGTCTCTTCACTGAGTCTTGCAGGCAGGCCCCGATTTTAACCTCTTTCACGTCTTCCTCCGTACCAAGATTAATCACTTCAATCTCCTCCTGGTGAGGAGTAATAACCTTTTCCTCTTGTCTCAACAACCTGGCTAGCTCGTCAGGAAGCTCATATTCTTCATCAACCCCTTCATCAGCTTGATTGATTGGATTGTCAAAGTCATACGATGTCATAGCCGTGCTGTTGTCGGTGCTGTCAGGAAGGCACTCTCTGCAAGGGTTCAGTTTGTTCATTTTAGTGATTGATTTTAATCTTGCTTTAGAAAAAAGTGAAATGAAGTTATCATTTTGAAAACACCGCCATTTATTTTTGTACAAAAAGAAAAATGGAAAAACAGTGAACACAAAAGAAAAAGACTCGTTTGCAAAAAGATGTCTGATATTTCATTAATTTAATCTTGTTTGCACAAAAGCACAGATGGCCCTGATTACAAAATGAGTCTTGTCATCTTGGGCAAGATGCAAGACTTTGATGCATGCTATAAAAATACAGGAAATAATAATTACTCTGCATGAGTAACTCTTATAATTTCCTGGGAAGACCAGTTCGAGATACTGCTCCCCGGGATCTTTGGACGACTCCAATTCTCCAGATTGCGCTCCTCTTCCAGCTCGTCTTCCAGACAGTTGATAGCATCGGGGGTAAGCATCCCTCCACTGACAAAACCAGGCTCTGCAGCAGCCTTTGCTTGATGTTGAGTTGGTCTGTAACCCAACCCAAATTTGTCCTTTTTTCCCTCCACAGCTAAGACCCTGCCCCAGCCTAGGGCAGTTCCTTCTTCAACAACCTTCCGGGCTTGTTGATAAGATGACATTGGAGTACCAGATACAGCAGATGCCTCATTCACATTCAAAGCTTCAAACCCCTGGCTCATTGTTTCATGGATCTCCCCATCCATTTCAATGTACTTATAGGTTGCCAGGTGGCTGACAAAAATGTCCTCCTCTCCACAGATTGTGACAACTTGGCCTTCCCACTCAAATTTTAACTTTTGGTGAAGGGTAGACGTTATTGCGCCGGCGGCGTGAATCCAGGGTCTACCCAACAAACAGCTGTAGGCGGGCTGAATGTCCATCACATAAAAGATAGTTTTAAAGGTCTGTGGGCCAATTGTCACAGGTAGCTCAATCTCTCCCAGAACCGATCTCTTAGAGCCATCAAAGGCTCGTACCACCAGGTTGCTGGGTCTCAATGCCAACCCGTCATATTCTAACTTCACCAGAGCCTTCTTTGGTAAGACATTCAGGGAAGAACCTGTGTCCACCAGCACATGAGAAAGGACAGCTCCTTTGCATTCCATGGTTATGTGCAAGGCTTTGTTGTGGTTGCGGCCATCTACTGTCAAATCAGAATTGGTAAACCCTAGCCCATTGCTAGCAGTAACATTTCCAACCACGGTTTCCAACTGGTTGACAGTAATCTCTTCAGGCACGTAAGCTGCGTGCAAGACCTTGAGTAGTGCATTCCGATGGGCTTCGGAGCACATAAGCAGTGAGAGGATAGAGATTTTGGATGGCGTCTGGTGAAGTTGATCCACAATTTTGTAGTCACTCTTTTTGATGATTCTCATAAACTCATCAACTTCTTGATCGAACGGAGTTTTCAGGGCTTCTTTGGCAGCTGGATCTTCCTGCACAGGGCTCTTTCCTTTTGCCTTGGCAGCAGCTTCTGCTTCGGCAGTAGGTCTTTGAACTTGTGAGGCGAAGAGACGTCCGCTTCGAGTGAAGCCTCCGCCTCCCCCCACATTATCTACTTGTGGTGCAGGTGCTGATGTTTCAAGAGTGATTCTTTTTCCTTCGCAATACACGTCAGAGCCATAGTGCCAAGGGATGGCCCTGTTGCTCTCATATGGTACTGGTCCAGGCACCGTGACAGTGACTGGACTGATTGCTGCTGCTGAAGGGACTGTAATTGTTTGTGGATCGTAAAAGATTGTAACTGGTGCCCTGGTGGGAGCAGCACCTTCTGAATGATAGGCAGAGTTGTTTTCAGGATCATAAAATATGGTGACAGTAGAGACATCTTCATGATTTGTTGCTGGTGTTGTAGGAGGTATTGTCGGAAGAAATGATGTTGTTGTTGTAGGAGTCTCGAAGTGGAGTGAAGCTGAAGTTGTAGAAGAAAAATTTGTTGAAAACTGATCAGTTGAGATAATAGATGAAGTATTTGTTGATGAAACCGAAGAATTGTCAGGAACAATGGTTGTTGCAGTTGTAGGAGGTTCTGGAGTTATTGCTGATGAGATTGCTGGATTTGTTGGAAATGATGTGGTGATCTGAATTTGGCCACTCTGAATAAGACCGTCTATGCCATTCCTCAGGTTATCGCACCCATTGACTGAAATATTGCAGTAAGCACACCCCAACTCACACCCCGGGAACATTTGACATTCGAGGAGTTGAGCCTTGATTTCTACCAACGGTGTCCTGATCTGACCCACACTGGTTATTAAATAAGACGGCTTGTCTTCTTCAATAGCGTTAATTCTGGGACCACCGTGGTTTGGCATCGGATTCTTGTTGACATTGGGTGGTGGTGCGAAATTCAAAGCTTTTGAGTCTACCAGGTCTTGTACCTTCATGTGCAAGGCTCTGCACTTTTCTGTACTATGGCCAGGTGCATTTGAATGGAAGGCACATCTGGCGTTGGAATCATAATTCCTGGGTAGACTGTTGGGATCTGGAGGTGCCAGCGTCCTTAGCTCCACTAGGTTGAGTTTCAGGAGTTGTGGCAGCAGTGTAGCATATGGCATGGGGATCGGATCGATCACCCTATTAGCTTGAGATGGCCTCTGCTGGAATGGCCTTTGCTGGTTATTGTTGTTGGTGTTGTTGTTGTTGTAATTCCTTGGAGGATACTGATTTTGCTGATGGTACTGAGGTTGTTGTTGATAGCTTTGCTGAGGAGGTTGATAGACAGGTTGAGGATGAGCTGGAGCAGGGATGGTGATTGCTGCTATGGACCTCTGAGCATATTGGGGCCTACCCCTGTTTGAATGGATGGCATTGGTTTCGCCAGTTCTTCTCGGGCCTGCAAAAGGCTTTCTTGTACTACTGGACGAGCTTGCTCCATTGTCTGAGATCTTTCCCATTTTCAACAAGCTTTCAATTCTCTCCCCAGCTATGACAACATCTGCAAAGCTAGTAGAAGAGAAAGCAGCCAACCTGTCAATATATGTTCCTTGAAGGGTGTTCATGAACATATCTGCCATTTCCCGTTCAGACATAGGTGGTTGAACAGCAGCAGCCAGTTGCCTCCATCTTTGAGCATATTCTCGGAAACTCTCCCTAGATGACTGTGACATTCCCATTAGGAGAGTCCTGTTGGGTGCCATATCTAGATTATACTGATACTGTCTGATGAAGGCCTCTGCCAGGTCCTTCCAGCATCTTACAGTTGCCCTTGTCAGATGGGAATACCATTCCCTTGATGCTCCAGTCAAGCTATCTTCGAAGTAGAACATCCACAATTTCTCATCCATTGTATAGGCCTTCAGCCTTCCCAGAAATGATTGCAAATGAGTCCGGGGGCATGAAGTCCCATTATACTTTTCGAAACAAGGAGGCTTGAACTTATGGGGGATCCTGACCCCTTCTACCAAACCCATGTCCATGACGTCAAAACCCAAAGAATTTTGAGATTCTAAGGACCTCAACTTCTCAGCCATTTCATCCAATCGTCTATCATAAGCTTCTTCTCCAGCACCCATTACTGTGAACTGGTCTTCTTGAGGGTCTTCTTGAAGTACCCTGGCTGCAGTGGCTGTCCCTTGTATATTGACAGGGATGTTGGCCTCTGGATGGAGATGGGGTCCAAAAACTGGGGGATTGACATGAGGTTGGACCCTCTCGTTGTTACTTGTGCCAGCAGTTCCCACATGGGGCTCCTCTTGATTCCTCCCTTCTACCAAAGCTCTGAGCCTCTCCTGGCTTTGAGCTAAATTATTCATCACTTCCATGAATTGTGTTATCTGGGTTCTCATCTCCAGCCTTTCGTTGGCCATCTGGTTTCTGACCTCCGTAAGGTCCTGCTGCATCTGGTCCATCTGAATTCCCGGAAGGTTGTTTCTAGTTGGGTACCTGTGTGGCCTGTTGAGAGGAAATACCCGGCGGCGAGCAATAATTCCTGAATATCACAACAGAGGTTAGCAACAACAAAAACCTACAAAACAAACAAAAGGGTTAGCATGCAATGCAGTTATGCTTATTTGTTCTCAAGGTATCCGGTTTGGCCTTCAGTTTTGACCCTTCCAGACCCTTGAAGATGCTGCTGTTGAAGTTGCTTTTGAAGTGAACCCAGATAGAAACTAACACAAATACATTACAAAGGTGAAATAATACAACTTGTTCATTTTACAACACAAGCCCTCAAAGGGGTCAAAATACATCACAAAAAGCAAAAGTACATGGAATAGGGATAACAACAAGCAAATGATCAAACTCCAAGGCTAAACTCATCCTCACGAACTTCCTTAAGAAGTGCTTCGGTCACAGGATCAGCCGGATGCTCCGTGAGACCTCTGATGAGAAGGTTTCTTGCTGCAACAGCTGCAGTCAATTTCTTATTCTGACTTTGGTCTTTAGACCTCTTCACTCCTGCTTTGATTTTCAGCTCTGATATTTCCTCCTGGGCTGCTGCCAGGGCTTTTTCCATCTGCTCCATCTTGTCCTGAACTCTCTTGTTTTCTAGAGTACGGGCCTCAGTGATCCGGACCCACCTGACCTGACTTTCCTTCAAATACAAGTCTGTTCTTGCTCTCTGGAACTGGGCTTCTTTACAAGCATTCTTCAGAATCTGTTCACCAGCTTTAGACTTGTTGATATAATCTCCAGACTTCTCAATTTTAGTCAAGTGTTCCACTTTCAATTTCTCCAATCTCTCAATCTCCCTCACACCTTCACTCCTCTCCCTGAGGGTCTTCTGCAAGGCTTGGGTTAAATTCTCATTTCTTTCCTTCAAGCTCTCAAATTCCTCCAGACTGATAGTGACAGGGGGTGGTGCTGAAGATGACTCAGGCATGTCTTCTATGGTGAAGGGCATTCCAGAGAATTGGGCCCTAGCATGGGACCACTCATAATATTGTGCTGATGCCACATTATTGCACTTCCCCAGAATGGTGATTCCCTTAGTTTGAACATGATCCCAGGCCCAGGCAGCCTGCCTAACAACAGCCAAACTAATCTTGTTCTCACAGTAGAGGGTCTCAACCAAGTCTTGTGCCTTAGGAGCATGGACCAGTGCATAGCCTAATTGCCTCCTGAACAGCAGAGGGTTGTAATTGATACTTCCCTTGACCCCTATTAAAGGCACATTGGGAAAGTGCCCACAGCTTGTAATGATATCTCTGCCCTTGGCGCTTTGAGTACACCATCTGATATCTGCTGAAGTGAGAGTAGTGAGCCTCTTAGCCCAGTTGCTTTGCTGATGAGGATTTAGAAAGGCATCTGTCTTGGGTAGATGCTTTAGAAGCCAAGCATGGAATAATGGAGCACAACACCTCACTAGCCTTCCCCTCTGCTTCTCATTCCTCTGGTGCACTGAGTAATAGAGATCTCCTAGCAAAGTTGGCACTGGGTTCTTCAGGATGAACAAATGGATTGCATTCTTGCTGATGAATCGAGGCTCATCTGCAAACAACACGATTCCATATACACTTAAGGCCAACAGAGCACAAACAGCTCTCCAATCCCCCAAGGAGGCCTTCAGACTAGCTTGAGAAATTAAGAAGTCCAGATGAAAACCAGGGATCCCAGCTTTAGAGGTCATATGCTGCTCAATCAAAGCAGGTTCCAGGTGCAAAGCCTTGGCTATCTCTCCATTGCTGGAAAAGACCATTTCAGGATTGAAAGGGATTTCTCTCTTGATGGGCAAACCAACCAAAGATGAGTATTCTTCTAATAGAGGGCCCAACTGGAAGTCTTGAAAGGTGAAGCATCTCAATGGAGGGTCATAAAACTGAATGCAGGTGTGGATCAAACTCCTCTGAGATGGGTCCAGATCCATGACCAAGTCAAGTATATCCCCATAATGCTCCCTGAACAAAGGTAGGTGATCTGGAGTGATCAGGGTTTGGATCCTCCTGATGTCTGATAAGTCTGGTTGGAAGAAATGATAAGTGATGTTGCTTTTCTTTGGAGCCATGATGCTGAGGACTGAGTAGGATAAGTGCTGATGAAGATGCTGAGGAGTGGGCCACTGGCTGGCTAGTACAAGTAACTGAAGTATATGGCTGACAAACTGAAGCAAGTGCTGGTGGAGATAGGTCAATGATGCAGATGGGGTCAAAACCAAAACCAGAGATGAAAGTGGATACCCTGAAACACAAATAAGCAAATGTTAATATGATGCAATGGGTATGTATGCAAATGAAATGCAAGGGTTTGTGACTGAGCTGGATCTGATCAAAATGCCCTGGTATAAGTCCATGTGTGTCCAAGAATTCCAGATGGAGGTCTATAAATCCAGTAACCAAGGTGGGGGACTCAAATAAAGAGCCACATGTCCAGGGTTTAGAATCACAAGAACTATCCAACATGGAGTATTCTTAACAAAGTCAAAGTAACAGGGTATTCTGAGGTCAAGGTACCTGCAAACCTGTAAACAGCCCAACCCTCTCACAGGTGATGATCTAGAACAAGGATCCTCAGACTTGGATCAGTTATGAGAAGTGTAAACACTTCTATCTCGGAGGTACAGTGTTTACAATAACCATAACAATTCCTCCTCTAATTCACCTCAGTTTCTGAAGGTCAATACTAAAAGGTCATCCAGACTTAGCAGGCTTCCCAGATAGCCCTAGCATTGCAGGAAATCTGCAACACAGAGTTCTCAAGAAGAAACCCATATCTGAACCGTGTTTCATATTCCCGCACCAGACCGAAATGGAATGGGAAAGAATATGATTCACTCTAGCCTAGGTGTCACTCAGGTCCCAGGTATAGGACCTTAACTCTCAATGAATCACCCTCCCACCAAGGCAAACAACCAGATCCAGCCAGCAGCAATGACAATATGATATATATAAATGCAATAAAGAAAGCAGTAAAGTAACTGTACATAAAGCAGTAAACAGAAATAAGTACAAGCACAAACAAGCACATAACACCCCAGTAAACACAAATCAAACAAGCGCTAGGAGGAACCCACAAAAAGAACCAGAAGCCCTGGTTGCAGTATAAGGGTCCCCAGCAGAGTCGCCAAGCTGTCGCTCCCGATAAAATGGGACTGGCCCAGATAAAGGTACAGACGCGAACGGTCGGCGAGAGGGACAATGAGAACACACAGCCGTGAACTCACTGGAGATGAATAGAGTCGCCAACTAGGCATTTTTATCCCGGGGGAAAGGTAATGCTGCATAGACCTAGAAAGATATGGATAAGACGGTTTGCGAACCAGAGAGACTGAGAAAGGGGGTTGGTTACAACCTGGGAAGGTATTAGCACCCAGATTGTCCGTCGTACTCGACGGGATCCACGCTTAAAAGATTTGTGTTTTAAAGGGGTAGTGTCAGTGCAATTTGTGTGTCAAAGGGCTGGAAAAGGATGTACAGGTGTCAGTGTAAAAGAATGAAGGGTATAAGTGATGTGAAGTATGAAAGTGTCAGTGTGAGGACAAAAGGTGAAATGCTCATGATAATGAGGCTAAGAGAATAAAGCTGGAAAGAGGGGGAATGTACAGAGACTTTTGTTCGATAACTGTTAAGTTATGCCTACGTATCCTCTCGTGCAATGAGGAAGTCAGAACACCGTAGTTCGACCCACAGAGACTAAAAGATGAATTGACTTGTGAACTGCTTGCTTGTCTATGCTCAAGTGTATGACCTGTCTGGCTCAGGTGCAAACTGTCTTGCATTAGACGGAAGAAGCAAGTTCTCGCTTGTGAGTGAAGGTGATGAGAAAAGAATCCCGAAGGAGACGATTATTGTTTGTTTTTGAGTTTTCAGCCTTTTATTGCTTTTGAAAGTTTGTCATAAGTTAATGAGCTTAAGTCTAAACCAATGGGTTTAGTAAACTCATCACATCTTCCCTCTGATTAGGGGTAATGAGAGTACCTTAAGTGTGAAGTCAGATTCTCACACTTAATCTCCATGGTGTAGGATTAAGATCATTAACCTACTTGTGATTATTTAGATGTTTTTGGTATTTTTGTTTAGTGTTGAGTAATGAGGTTAAGCCATAATCAGGGATTAAACAGACTCATTACACTATCCTAAAAGAAGGATAATAGATGAGAATGTTTAAGCTGAGGAAAGCTCCTCAACTTAATCCATGATTAGGGATTAAACTCATGACAAAACAAGCCTTTGATTAAGTGGATTTTATTTAATGATATGGTGATGAAGTGATTTTTATGATTTGTAAGACAACTTGAGGGGGACTTGTCCATTAACACTAGGGTTAGTCTTTCTTAACCAATTAAGGAAGAATTAGAACCCTAATGCAAGGCCCAAGTTACAAGTGTGATGTCTTGATGATTATTATGTGGATTGATTAAGAGATTTAAACACATTAAGGGTTTAACACTTAGGATTAAAGTTATACACTCCATCCTAAGAGAAGGATGCAGGCATAAGCTTAATCACAAAGCCTTAAAGCCTTTAGGGTTTAATCCCTGATTATGAGGTGAGAAGAGAAGACTCAAAGAGACACAAAGGTAAAACTATGAAGGGGGACTAATCAAAACCCTAATTCATTGTCATGCTTGGTTGTTCCTAAGGTTTGTGAGGTTTGCAAGAAGAATCTTCAGAAGAACCACCAGGAAGCAGATGAACAAGATCAAGAGAAGCAAAGTGACTTGCTTCATTCAAGAAGTCAAGTCACTTGAAGAAAGAAAGTGGGAGAAAGAAGAATGAGCAAGCCCAATCTCAAACACAAATAGAAATGCAGCAATGGATGCAAGAGAGATGAGAAGAAAAGTTATGAGAAGTGAAGGCAAATCCACTTCTCAAGTTTACTTACCACCTGAAATGTTAGAAAGAAATGCAATGCAATGCAAGATGGGATGAAATGACATGATGCTAGACAAAACCAGAAGCATGTTGATGATGATTATGATGTTATGAGGTGCTACAAACATGAGGCAAGGCATGGAGATGCTCATACAAGATCAAGGATGCAAATGATGCAAGTTAAGGAGCATGAATGAACATGAAAAGTTATGAATCATACAAAACAAATGACATGGCAAATATGTAATGCAATGATCAAACATGCTTTCTATATGTCTTAAGATGTCAAATGAATCACAAGAATGCACAAAATGCAATGACAAGTCATGTTATGCAAGGAAATGCAAGAAGGATGCAAGAGAAATCCCAAATTAGGGTTCATGAATCAAACATCAAACCAAAACCCAAAACAGAAGCAAACCCTAAGATAAAAAATGGAAAATGGTACCCAAAGAAACCTTAAACCTATAATGAACCACTGCCCAAAGGGGAACTCTCAACTCTCAACCAAACTCAAGTTATGAATTTTCTAAGTTATTAGGGTTTTCTAGGGTTCTTAACAAAAGAAATGCCAAACAAATAGAAAATGCAAGATCAAATCATGGCTATTTTACCCTAGAAACTACATGCCAAACACAAAACAATGCAAGAAGAATCAATGTCTCAACCTTCTCCAATAGGCAGAAATGATTTTTTGAACTTATGATCAAATTAATGCATAAAAAATGATTTAATTCAATGAAAAATTCTTAAAATGCATCAAGATCAAAAAAGAAATTTGGTTTGGAGATTGGACAATGTTTCTAAATGCCTTGGAACATTTCATGAATTTTTTGGTGATTTTTAAATACCTAAAAGTATTTTTAATTAATTAATTCCCATTAATCAATTAGAAATAATCTTTTAAATATTTAAAAATACTTTTTTAATGATGAAAAATGAAATAAAAATATTTTTGTGTCATAAAAATTAATAAAACTCAGAGGAAAAAGTTTCATAATTTTTATGCATTTTTTGCTATTTTAAAATAATTATGCAAGTAAAAAGAAAAGAAAATGAATAAAAATTATGTAAAATAGGAAGTAATCAGGATGGATGGATGAGATTGATTCTGAGAAAGAAGCAGTTGACTACGCGCCAGATCCTGTGGCCCACGTTTAAACTGACTTAAACTCAATTAATTAAATAAATTAAAGTGATTAGGGTTTAATGACCACATCTGGACCCTTCATGCGCGCGGCAAGTCAACGGGTCAGAGCTATCCTACGGACGAAATTCAAACTGCACTAATTACAGGGATTAAGCCCTAACCATTTTCAGGTGGCCGGAGAAGACCTCCGGTCGTCTTCTCCGGTGGGAAGTCCACCTGAAAATCTCCAAAACCTCTCAAAACGTATCAAAAATAAAAACCAAGCACATCAAAATGGTTCCCATGATCTCCTGAATCAAAACCCTAAGTCATAACAAATTTATTCTTCCTGGAATTCATGAATCGAGCAAAACAAATTTTAGGGTAAACCAGTTTCAGAGATCAATTAAATGTTCATTTCAAAGCCATTTCAAAAACCAAAAGCACCAGGATACTCAGGGAGGCATAAGGAACAAGTTTGAAACAAAAGAAACGATTTCTGGAAAAATAAATTTCAAGCTACCTGAGATTCGGAGCTTTCAACCTGAGGACTTTCTGGCCACCTCTCCTTGTGCAATCCACTCCTTAGGACCTCTGGATGGTGTTTGAATGCCTTAGAACAATTTATGTAGGCTGGTTGATGAGTTTCGACAGTTTCTGCTTCACCTCAGTCAAGAATGGCTGTGGAGTTTCTGGAGGTTTCAGGCCATTGTGAATGATGGTTTGTGGTCCTGAGGATGAATGGAGAAGGTCTGTGGTGTTTGTTGGTGTGTTTGTGGTTTGTAGAAGGAGATTCGAAAGAAAATGCAGCTTGGTGTGAGAAATGGCTATGGAGTATTCTGGTTGTTTCAGGCTAGGGTTCTTGGTGCTGGGTGGTCTATGGAGCAAGGTGAGTTGAATGGTGAAGTTGGCTTGAGTGTTTGGTGGCTGTGTAAGCAGATTCGAAGCAAGTTGCAATGTGGTGTGTTTTTGTGAATGTGTGTGTATGAAGTGTTTCAGCCTTGCTTAGTACATGGAATGTCTTGCAAAATGATATGTTATTTTAATCCTATAGGTCAGATGATGTGACCTGGCCTATAGTGATTGGTAAGTTTACTTTTGCATAAAATCCAACTTTTGTGTAAGGCAAGTATGGGCAGCTTCTAGGCTAGTACAAGGCTGGTTCTGGTGCAGCATGGTGAGTGTGTGAAGCTAGCTTGGTTCAGCAGCCAATGCATCAAGTGGTAGAAGTGTCATGAGTGTTTTGCAAGTTGTTGCCTTTTTGGTTCACATGTGAAAAGTCTTGTTACATGAACCATAACCATGGGCATTCTTGGTTCAAATCTGATTTTCATGACCTAGGGAAAGTTTGTGGACTGGTTTGAAGTGAATTAGAGGTTGCAATTGGCCTTGGTCCATGATTTTGCAAAATTTCCATTTGAGGCATGCCTTGAAAATCAATGATTTTAGCCAACTTTGCATTGCCATAACTTTTGATCCAAGAAGAGTTTGATCATGTTCTTGTACTTTTTGAAAAGGGAAAGATGAGATCTACAACTTTCATGACCAAAGTTTTTCCATTTGAAGCCTTTTTGGATCAAGAATCAAGGCTTGAAAAATGACCTAAAATGATGCATTCTTGAAAAGTCAACTATGCCCAAAAAGTCAACATTTGCAAAAACCCTAAATTCTTGATTTCTATGAACTTCAACCCTCTTCCATGATCAAATAAAGATCATATACACTCAAAATGATGAAGATCACCCATTGGTTGGGTCATTGGGGGCCTCAGATGCCCTGATTTTACACTGACTTGTCTGAAAAGTCAACCCTTGATCAGATGACTTCCCCATGGAATTTCTTCATGAAAATTGATATGCATACTCCCTATACCATATAGAGACCAATGGAAACAAAAATGACCAAAAATTTTGGGGTTATGGCCTCTGAAACCAAAACCCTAATTTTCAGTCCACTGTGCAGTTCAAACCTGGCTCTGCATCCACTCAAACCCTAGTTCTTGTGATTCCTCTGCATTTTTGACTTTGAGGAGATGGAATATGGCATAAGAACACACATGGACCCCTTTGAGTTGATTGGTGGCCTTTGGAATGGCTCAAGATGCCTGGGATTGCTCAGATCACAAACCCTAGGTGCAGATGACTTAGAAACTATGCAGTGAATCAAAAATGAGATATGAGATGATATGATTGTATTTATGCATATGAGGATGATCACAAGCCATGGTGTGAATGGGTGAGGGCAAATTTGGGGTGTTTACAATCTCTTAGTGTAATAACAATGTCTTTGCGGAGTATTATCTTGTTGGCATGGTCGCTGTTGATACTGAAGAGGTTCACTATTAACTGACATCTGACATACAAATTCAGAAGGTTGCTGACTCTGAGCAGTTAAAATGTATGGGTGCTGTTGATACGTCAAAGGAGTTAGAGGATCTTCCAAGATTGCATCAATCACATCCTTTCCTTGGGAACTGACAAAAGATTCATTCTCTTCAGTTGAGCTATCTGAAATGCCTTGGATCTTTCCCATCTTGATAAAACTCTCAATGCGTTCTCCTACTATCACCAAGTCTGAGACTCTCGAAGTTCCACTACCACTCAACCTCTCCAAGTACGGTCCTTACAATGTCTCTATGAAAAGATCAACCAATTCTTTGTCTGATAGCGGGGGTTGCACCCGAGCAGGTACTTCTCTCCACCTCTAGGCATACTCTCTAAACGATTCACCATCTCATTGGGATAAACCTTGCAAATCCATGCGGCTAAGAGCCCTGTCAAGATTGTAGTCATACTGCTTCACAAAGGCATTGTCTAGGTCTGACCACGACTGGATATGATTCTCTAACTGTATGTACCAACTAGATGATGCCTCACTCAAACTGTATTGAAAGCAGTGAATCATTAATTTGTCATTATGCTCATATGAGGTCATCCTTCTGCAAAATTTCACTAAATGCTGCCTTGGACAACTATCCCCTTTGTACTTTTCAAACTTCGGTACTTTGAACTCTGGAGGTATTAGAAGGCCGTGTACCAGACACATGTTCGTAGCACTTAGATCAATGACATTACGGAATGACTTTAATCTCTTCCTCCAACACACGGAATCTTTCTTCCCCCTCCACAACTCGCGGATCTTGGATTCTCACCACAGGGATTTCCTCTTGGGAACCTGACATAGTGAAAGCAAAACTGTGATAGTCTGCAGCATCAACAGAAGAAGAATGTCCACTTCGGGCGACCTGACGCTCTCGAACATCTAGGTTCTCAACAGGGATCTGTGCAGGTTGAGCTTGAGCGAAATTGCGGCCATCTTGCCTTGCCAAAGTCATCATAGCCTCCAAAAGTTGGTCCCACTGATCTCTCGTTAACCCAACACTTGCAAACTGGCTTTGCTCTCCAGGGTCCATGATCTTTCCAAAAGATGCTTCAAGTCTAATACAAGAGCTGGAATCTCAACTGTAGATGGTGAACGAAGAACAGATGAGCCCTGCCTGCGGAACAAAAATGCAATGTAAATGCTATGAGATGCCATGTTCGGTTATTTCCAAGGAATCTACCTACTTTGATTCACATTTTGATACATATAAGAATCTAACATTCTGATTCAGATATGAGATCCTCGGAAATAACTGAACATGTATTCTGAAATGCTATGATGGCATGTATGCAACTGGCAGGTGATCGAGAACTGGTGTCTGTCTGGATACGGAACACTGAGCTGCGAACCAAGTGTCTGATGATAATGCCCTCTAAATAATAACCATTTGATAAGAACTCAAAACCAAGGATCAAGAACTCCAGGATTATAATAACCGGACCAAAACATAAAATCACACTAATGATGAAGGGTATGTTGAGGTCAAGGGTTCCTGCAAACCTATAAACCCCTCCCAATCTCACGGGTGTGCTCCGGGTCAAACATCATGGACTCTCAAAGCCGAATAGCAATAATACGTTCACCATCTCCGAGGAATGTCTCATGACCAAACCAGGGAATCGGTTTAGCATTATGTAATACTTAGGGAGGCCTCAGTGTGAGTCCGGGAAAAACAAGCATCCCTTATAAGTCCCCAGCTTCGAGCGCTGAAGTCAAGAAACAATAGTATATTCATCCTGAAGGGTACAATACTATCTTCATACGACTAGATGCTTTGACTGAGTTCCTATAAGAGAACCAGGCCATCCTATGCGAGTTCCAAGTGGACCCTCGGGTGCGAATGGGTTTGCCACAAAATGTGGTATGCTACTATCACCACTGGAGAGGGTTGTTTCCACAAAGGTTCTCAATGATCGGTCCCCAGATGCACATAACTATCAAGGTCCTATCCTGAAGTGGAGGAAATCCTCACACAAGATATTTCCAAGACGGTCGCAGTCTGGGTGTGAAACACATCGCCACTCATCATGCCACATGCGAGTACAACGTGTCCACACTAATCCTAGGGTGCACTCAAGCTGTGTATTTGTCTTATCTCTCTGAAATAGTATCACCCGAGTCCCACCAAACAGAAAACTAGTCCAGACAGTCCAGTAATAATATATCATGCATGAAAATAAAATACTGAAAACTGTAAATAAAGCTGTAAATAAAACTGTAAATAAAATAACAGTAAAATACACATGCAACATCAAACAATCAACACCCAACGAAACAGAAACACGCAAGCACTAGGAGAGACTCTCAAGGGAACCAGAGATACTTTGGTTAGGAACTCCCCCGCAGAGTCGCCAGCTATCGCTCCCTGGATTTCCATCCTAGTACAAACGCGCAAGTGACGCAGAAAAGAGGTAGAGTCGCCAGCCAGGCATTTTTATCCCGAAGGAACGGGAATGGTAATGCTGCACAAACCAGAAGAAAAGAAAAGGAAGGACACAGGTCCTGCGAACCAACGAGACTGGGTTCGGGAGTCGGTTACGACCTGGGAAGGTATTAGCACCCCATATCGTCCGCCGTACCAGACGGGATCCAAGCTTGCAAATAAACTGTTTCAAAGGGCGAAGAAATGAAAGCTGATGCGAAGAAAAGGAACTGAACTGGATAAAAGAAAAGAAAAGGGAACTGAAAAAGAAATGAAAAGGAAAAAAATGTAGGGAAAATAAAGATTGTGCTCGAACGTGCCCTACCCTACTGCCTACGTACCTCACTGGACATGAGGATCAGAGTCGCCGTAGTTCCCCTAACTAGGGGTGGAAAAGATTGCTTGTGTCTTAAGGCTTGAACTGCATATGTCAATGCTCAGGTGTTGCAGGCTCGAACGACGAGTGCGTTACCGTCTGGCAAAATGACAAGTAGGAGCAAGTCTGCACGTAAAGAGTGAAGGTGATGAGAAGAGAAGTCCCGAAGGAGAGACATTTATTGTTTGTCCAGTGTTTTTTATGAGTTTTCTGCTTTGAAGTTTGCATAGGTAAGTGTACCTAAGTCTTACTTAACAGGATGTGTACTTCTTACATCATCCCGAAATAGAATATGCAAGAGGCACACCTAGCTATGGAGGAAATCCCCAAATCTAGTCCCACAAGTGAAGGCTAAGACACACTGACCTACTGGCATTTATTAAGTGTTTTTGTGATTTTTGGTTAAGAACTGTTTTTTATATTTTCTTTGTGAAGTAATCTCATGCTAAGACCTATCCACCACGAGGGATATCCTACACCTCGCCCCGAAACGGAACGCGTGCAAGTATCTCAAAGCAAAGTCTCGTGTCACATGAGAAGACTCGTCATTTATTAAAGTGACTTAAAGTTAAGTTTGAAGATGAGAAGAGAGAGCACCAAAAGGATCTCAAAGGTAAAATCTAGTGGGGAAGACTAATCCTAATGTTATCATGCATGGGATTCCTAGGTTAGTGTGGTTTGAATTCTATCCTAATAAAGAAGGAAAGAAAATAAAGAATAAGAAGAAAAGAACAGAAGACGCTAGAAGACAACTTACTTCTTTAAAGAAGTTAAGTTGTTTCTAAAAAGGGAGTAATGAAGTTAATCACGAGATGGCATAAGGTACATCACACAGACAAATGAGAAAGAAAAAATAAAGGATGAGATGAAGACTTGAAATGTGGATATCATCCACACTTCACTTACCATGAGCCCCTACAAGGAAAGGTTAGTGAACCACATAAGCATACGATGAAAATAAGAAGATTTAAACAATGCATAAACTAAAGACGAAGGTCACAAACCTAATCACAATCATCAAGTCAGTACCTAAACCATATAGTTGACCTAAAACAAAGACCAAGCAAACCTAATAGGATGGCATAAATGCCTTCCTCAAACTATGTTAGAAGGAGGGAATAAAGAGGCACGAAAAGCTACCTAAGAAGCAAGGCACCAAACAAATAGAAACGCTCACGAGAAAAATATGAAATTAAATCTCTAAAGTCAACAACCAGCAACAAATAATGTGTCAAAATGGCTCAAAAAAATTCACAATAAAACTCTACCAAATATCACACAAAGTCGCTTAGGCACAATTAAAGAGATCACACAAACACAACTCCTAAATTATGGATAGAATGAAATTAAAAATATGACAAAAATATTTTTAAGAGCCTTTCTAAGTCTATGAAATGATGCAAAAAGAATGGAGTCATAATATTAATCAAGGCAGAAGAAATAAAATCTACAAGTTAATGCGTTCTTATGGAAATTAAATGAGAAAGGAAATTAAATGAAAATTCGAAATAAAATGAGAAAATAATAAAAGTCAGAAAATAAAAGTGTGACAAAATTCTAAAATGAGTTATGGAACTAAAAATATTTTTTATGGAATTTTCTAAAATGATTTAGTATTTTTAAATGAATTAAAAATGAAGATATGAGAAAAAGAAAAATAAAAAAGAAAGAAATAAAGGAGGGGGTGTGAACTAGCAATAAAGGCAATTAAAAACAACAAGAAGGGCCTATGGGGGGTGCTGGGAGCAATTTGGAAGGAGGCCCAACGCAGAAAGGGCTGGAGGTGTATGGTGGAGTGTGGTCAACCGAATTGACTGCGTGGGAGGCATTAGATCTGAGGATTCTAAAAGGTAATTGCATCAGATGGCTCACAAAACGCAAGTGCATGATAGTATGGTGTACAAGCACGTGTGGAAAAAAAGTGGAGGGGTCCTACCGGACGGTGACAAGTGTCACCGCCGGTATGGACGGGAATCACAACAACCACCCAATCTTATCTCTTCACACCGTTAACCTCAATTTCTTTTCATTATTCTCAAAACAATCCTTAACATTTTAAAAACTTCTTATGCCATTCCATTAATTCTCTTAAAGAAAACAAAAGAAACTGAAAGAACAAAATGCGTCTCTCTCCCAAGCGCCGTTCATCTTGTTTCAACATCCCGCCGACACTGGCGCCGTAAGCTCGTCCCAACCAGCCACCTTCTATCACCACCACCTACACAAACCTTAAACTAAATCTTCCTCTGACTATGAATCTGAAATCCGATTCTCCAGAAACGTCATCCTCCGCCGAGATCGCACAATCCAAATCCACGAAAATCAACACAGAGAACAAAGCACCCACAGTTTCGTTTCAAACTCCTTGATTCAAAATCGTAGCTACAAGAGAAGATGCACGTACCTGAATTGATGAAGAAATCGTGGCACTGATGATGAAGATGACATTGGTGATGATGAATGAAGATGAAACCGACGACGTTAATGATGGTGGTACGATGAGGATATCGTCCCGAAGTTGATGGCGTGATGAAGATGATCGATGCGACTTTGTTATTGTGATGATAAAGGAATGATGAACAGGTTAGAGGAGTTTTGATCTGGTTTTGATTTTATGGTGGAGAAGAGTCTTAACTTCTATATTTTCGTTGTTGTTGATGATGAAGAGTTCAATTCCGGTTTTCCTGTGTGATGAAGTGTAGCACTCAGTTTGTTGTTCCAGGAAAATAAAAGTGAGAATCCATTCTGTTTGTGATTTTTCGTGGTCAAGAATAAATGAAATTTTGTATTACTATTGGTGATGAAGAAGATGTGATTTCGGTTCGGTGTCATGATGGATTCGCGGTTGTGTTTTGATGGAGAAGGTGAGTGAATTTTGTTTTGTTATTGAAGAGTGAATTGGTTTGTTGTGGATGTAGAAAAGTTGAAGATGGTTTTGGTGAGGTGAAGAAGATTGGTTGTTTGTTGATGATTGAAATTAATGAAGCGAGTGAGATTTTTTTGGGCTGAGTTGTGGGAGAGTGAAATGTTTTTGTTATGGTGCCCTCGAGAAAATCAAATTTGTTTCTTTTTGTTGAGTCCTTGAAAGAAGTTTTGTTGTAACTACCTTCTTCTTCTTTTCTTTTTTTGAATTCAGCGATCTGCATTTTAGTTGTTTTCACTTGCGTTTTGATTCACGGTTTTTGCGTTTTGGTTGGTGAAGTATGCGTGATGCTGCACGGTGTGTTGCTCATGTGCGTTTCATACCAGAATTTGTGTTGTGAATAAAAAATGGTGGGCCATGGCATTGTTTATGCTGATGAGTGTGGAGGTGTAACATTCATTGTGATGAGTGTGCAGGTCGTTAGTGAGTGGTATGTGGGACCAAACGGAATATTACTGCTGGCAAATTATTTGTTGAAGGAAATTGGTGAATGGAGGATGAATGTGTATATTGCGTGCGATTTTTGTACGTGAATGGGTGGTAGTGGAAATACTAAGTTGATACCAATAAAAACGTGGCTACATTATTATTATACTTTTTATTTTGTTATGATGGGTTTTATAACATGGGTCATGAAGCAAAAATTGGAAATGGATATTAAAGTAAAAATGAATATGGTTAATAAAAGGTAAGATGGAATTAAAGTATGGTTTAGCAAAAATGAATTGGACAAAGGATAGAAAAAATGGTTTATTTGGATTTGAATTGGTATAAATGAAAATGATTGGAAAATGGTTTATGGATCTAAAATTCAATTGGGCTTAAATTGGAAATGGATAAAAAACAAAACAATGGATTAATCAGATGAAATATGAGTAGTGAGAAAAATAGGATAATGGATGGGAATAAATGAACTTGAAAAATGGATAAGAAAATGAGTAGGAAATGATCCTACACGGGATAGACCGGCTACCTCCAATATGCACACAACCATAAAACATCGAATTTCAACTCGCAACCCAAAAACCACTGTTTAAGAATAACACAGCTACCACTGAACAATTCACCATTGAATTAACAACTATCTGAATTAAACTTTCTTCTGAATTTTTGGCTAAACAAATCATGAACCACTGCTTAAAACCCTGATAAATTCCACACACCACAATATAACTTGACTTTGGGCACACACTAGCTGAGAAATAAGCCACTACCACAAACAAACTTGTAGATGAAGTAATCTCTCGATAATTTGACCAAGATTAGGTCAAACTTCCATCTGAATCGAAATTTAGCCGAATCACGACACTTGAATTAGAACACTGCCAACCTATGTTATGTTATGGAAGTTATGCTTCATTTTTCTATGCATATGTAGTGGTATGTATACGAGATGATATGCTAAATGCTATGAAAAGAGAGGAAAAATTTAGGGTGTTACACACGGCTCAACAAGGGATCTCAACATGTCTTCAAATCAACATTGATGGCTCTAACTCATTCCCTATTTTCGACGGCTTCATCTCCGTCTCAGATTCACATATGGCTCAACCTTCTCCGTTTTGATTTCGGTTTGCTACTCGTTTTGAATCGACTTCTATTTCATCTTCTTCTTATTTATGTGTTTTGTTTTGGTTGTTGGATGTTGTTGTTCGATGTGGATAGGTTTATTGAAGATGGAGGAGGAATATAATGAGGTTGTGACAAACAGAGGTGACGAGTATGGAAGTGGTGGTCGATTTTTTGAGGTGATGGAAGCAGGGGTTAGCGGTGAAAATGGAGTAGGTTATTGAAAGAGGTGTGAGAGTTTATTTTGAAAGAGCTACTGGGTTTGGTTTGTGGCATATTGAACAAAGATTTGAAATCCGTTATTTATGGTCTGTTTAGAGATTGAAACACCGTGAGGGTATGAACCACGAGATGAAAAGATTGAAGAAGAATCGGGTAAAATGTTGTTTTTATGGAAGAGTGGTCGAAAGGATTTAGCAGAGAGTGAAGAAGGTTTGTGCGAGAATTTTTTTGTTATGCAAAATGAGGGAGTGTTGAATAGAGGAAAAAAGTGTGGGCTGCATTTTTTATGCTGAAATCGTGACTTGCTTATGATGAGAGAAAAATGAATGTCATAAAATGTTATATGAGAAATCTGTTGCGGGTTGCATGTGGTACATTATGTTGCTGAAATCATGAGTGGGGGTGAATGGCGTGATGCATTGCGGTACATTACAAATTGTGGTAGCTGGCCTTGGATGTACGAATTTGTTCCTTTATAATTTTGAGTGGAATTATAGTGTACTGGCTGGAAAAAATGTGTTGTGAAATTGTTGTGTGTGGTACGTATTTGGTGCATTGTGTAAGGTGGGGCCGTGAGTGTTCACATAAGGAATTTGGAAATTATGATGGAAAATGTAGTATGGTTGTAAATTGGTAATAACAAGTTGTTCTCTTTTTTTTTTTTTGTATTTTTAAAGATCAATTGATGACGGGCTCAAGTTTATTGAATGTACTTTTTATTTTGTAATGACTTTTTTGTAATGGTATGATGAGAAGAAGAAATGGACTTTAATTAAATGATACAGACTTGATAATTATTTTGTGACATGGTTGTAAATAATAAAAATGAATTTTAATTCTACGGATGAGTTATTTGGATAATGGTTTTATGTGGATAAATGGATGAAAAATAGTTGATAATAATGGACATCGATAATTGGCATATGAATATTGAAACAATGGATTAGAAAATAATTCAAATTTGAAATGGATAATGAATGAATTTTTGGATTTAAAAATGTAAATATGGATAGTGAAAGGATAATGGATAAAAATGAATAAGGAAATGGTTATTGAATAATCCAAACGAATCGAATAAATCCTCCGCCAGTATCTTCCACTAATGCACCTTGAATGAATTCAATCCAAAGATCACACCTGAATCAAATTGAAACCTTGCCCTGATTACTGAATCGTCACTGAGGAAAATAAATCCACAAATGAATCACTAGTGTAGTACTAAAGAACATACAATCTGGCCCAAAACTTCTTATCAATCACAACTTGATAATCTGATGAATTCCGCACAACACGCCTTGACTTTGAATACACATTACCTTGCCTTTGGAAAACCTACAAACACATTGAGAGAGAAGAGAAGACGAAATACACCATGTTTTTTTTGGTATTTTTGTTAGAGGTTAGTAAATATAAATAATAGAAATAAAAAATGAGGGTGATAACAAATAAGTAGGACAAATTTAGGGTATGACATACCTGAGTAAGAAGTTTACTGATTGTGAATCCAGATACGAGAGAGGGATGTACTCGTGGAATTGTATAGAGGGTCCATTGTGGTTGTGTTGCTCTCGCGAGCGCTGTTCTTTTCTTTTGTCTCCTCCTTGCCGAGATATCAAGGGTTCATCGTTCTTTGATGGTTTGTCATCCTCATGATTTCGTGAGTCACGAGCAATATTAGATGTTTCTTTTTCCGTATACTATATGTACGCTTGGGCGTTGAGGAGAAAAGCGTCAGGCGTGACAGATGTTTTGATACCGACAGCCTTAGCGGAGTCACCGTGGGGACGTAGTCCGCACTCTAGAAGTTATTTCTTCATATCATCAATCGTTGCGACCTGAACAAATTTCTTATTAAATCTCACTATGTATGCTTGGAGAGATTCCTCCTTGCCCTGTATTATCGCCTCTAGGGAGGCCTCGGTCTGGAGTGTCGATAAGAGGTGGTAAAGTGTATGGAAAACATTCTCCCAGCTGCCTCCAAGATATGATGGACTCATAGGGGATACTTTTGTACCAATCCATTGCTCCTTTCCTGAGTGTGGTCAGGAAAAGTTGGCATTTGATCGCGCCTCTGACACTGCAATAATCGAGCAGGCGTCAATATTCTATATATGTTCGTCTGGATCAGGGATTCCATCATAAAATCCCAAAGGTGGAGGTTTCTCCAGACCCTTTGGTAATCTGGAGGACATGAACTCCTGCGAGGGAGGTCCTCGTGGCTCGTCCTCATCACTAGAGTTGTATGAAGGATAGCGGGAACAGTTGTTTCTTGGTCGTCGCGGGGAAGGTGATCTCGAACGGGCCCTTGGTCTGGCTGGGGGGAGACTGTTGGATTTCAGTCTAGAGCACTGTTCTCGTCTTTTTAGCTCTTGGAGAGTGATGACTTTGGGGAGATGATCAGACACGTTTCTTGACGGATCCAGATTCTTCCGCACGATGGCGATTCTTTCTTCGTTTGCGAGATGGACTGTGAGACCTACAGTGCCTGTGTGATGGAGAGAGAGAGAGAGACTTGGGATGACGAGCGACTTTTAAGGCCTTGATTCTTTCACCATGTCACAAGATCAATATGTTGGTTTGATTCAAAGTTTCGACCAACGCAACAAGGGTCAGATCACATCCTTCAGGTACGGGGATGAATGGAAGATCAGACGGTGTGACCTCTGGTTCAATGATATGGTCGGGAGATGGGGAGGTTGTAGCTCCGTCCCGTTGGAGATGGTTGGTTTCCCCAAGTAGGGGATGAATTTTGTCACTATCGCACTGTTTAACGGGGATGTTGCCGGCAATCCGAGCATCAACGGTATCGTCGCGGTTAGCCATAAGAAAAATCTTGATTTGTTGCTTTAGTCTTTGAAATCCGGGGAGAAAAGACGGGGTAGCCTGTTTCCCACAGACGACGCCACTGATCTTTCTAATTGATTAGAACCTTAAGTGGGTCACAAACTGTGTTAAAGATGCTGGATCTTCGAGGAGAGAAATGGGTGTACCTGCAAGGCACTTTGATGCTAAGGTAAGAAAACGAACAGAGAAGTGAGCAAGTACGAGAGAGAGTATTATTAGGATAAAAATTGGATACATGGCCCTCTCATGTGAGAGGGTTTGTATAATACCCCCATCACGTGGCCAACAATCCCTATTTTGGGTATGGATCATGGATCTCCCGAAAATAGGTAACTCCCAAAAATTAGCCGTTGGACTAAGTATGTTCCTCAAAAGCGCTGTCTAAGGGAGCCCTATAAAAGCGCTGTCTAAGGAAGCCCTTTAAAAGCGCTGACTAAGGTCAACCTTAGACGCCGCTTTTGATTTTTTTTAATTATAAGAACTTAGACAACGCTTTTGAGGAAAACGTTGTCTAAGATATTCCTTTAAAAGCGCTGTCTAATGTCTACCTTAGACAACGCTTTTCCAAAAGCGTTTTCTAAGGTATGACTTTTAGCAGCGCTTTCACTATTTTTCTTGAACAGTTTCCGTGTTTTATTTTATTTTTTACTTATAGCAGCGCTTTCTTAATAAAGCGTTGTCTAAGGTGTGCTATTAAAAATCATTTTTGGTATAGTGAGACATATCCGAGCAGGGGTTGTCCGTGACTTCTTCTTGGTGTCGAGTAGAGTCGTGAAGAGCAGAGAAGAACGACCATGGCGCATGGTCGATTCTACCTCCTCGGCTGAGGAGTAGATGGGAAGTTGGTCCTTTAGGTGTTGATGGGCCGGATTACGATATTGAGTAATCCTGGAGATATATATATATATATATATATATATATATATATATATATATATATATATATTACATCACTAATGTTTGAAACCATAGAAACGGAAATTCATGAATTTAATAATTACTGCATCATCTCCATGGACCAGTAACACAATGTTACATCGATCTCTATGGACCAGTTAACTTAATGTTTAACGTGTTCACCTGTGCCCACAGTCATATTCACTTCAATTTTCATTTATGTGACATACTACCTCACCTCCGTCATGTTGAGTTTTTTTTCATCTATTTTTATGATCCTAATCAACTTTATAAGTAGATTAATTATTTTTTCCACACATATTTTTAATTATTTTTTTTCATTATAAAATAAATATAATTACATACATATTAATTATTCTTCCTCCTAAAGATAAATTTCTAAAATTATACAAAATAGTTAAGAAATTTAATATTTTAACCAACTTTTTTAATTCTCATCATTTTTTTTCAGTAGAATCTTATATTTAGGGATGGATATAGTATTCTACCTCCATCCTTTTCATTTCATCATTTATTTGATAATCAAAATACATTATAACTTGTTGAATCATAGAACAAAACAAAAGTTGTAAAGTTTGTTACCGGTAAAAAAAAATGAAAATTGTAAAATATTATTTTACCACACATTGCCAGTTTCTTGCATATAAAAAGAGATTGTTGTGAGCAAACAAAGCTGTGTTCTGGTAAATATAAACATGGAAAACTTTGGAGATCAACCATTGTTAAAGAAACAATATTATCATGAAAATTGTCCTGGTTGTAAGGTGGATGCAGCCAAAGAATTGAAAAAGGATTTTACATTCAGAAACGTTTTCAATATATGCATGGTTGTTTTATGCGCCAGTAAGCAACTTAAGGCAATTTAAGGCAATTTACTAATGTGCTTTCATCATTGAAATTATTTATATTATAATGAATCTCTTTGTTACATTTTTGTGTGTGTGATATTGTTACAGCACTTCCTATAGCATCTCTATTTCCTTACCTTTATTTCATGGTGAGTGATTATTTACTATTATGAAATATTCACTAATTATTATATTATCTTTAATATTAATTACAGTTGCAATATGATCAGATACAAGATTTTAATATTGCTGAAACAGAAGAAGATATCAGTACCTATGCTGGTTATGTGGGTAAGATTCTTTCTTTGATGTCTTCTATATAATCATAATAAATTATTTTTCTTTAAGTTCTTTATGACTGAAATTTTTTATAGGATCTGCTTTCATGGCTGGTAGAGCTTTGACTTCCATATTGTGGGGAATGGTAGCCGATCGTTTTGGTCGAAAACCTGTAGTTATTATAGGAATTATTTCTGTGTAAGTATATTTTCTTACGAGTTACAGTAAGAGTCTAGCTATTTGAGCTTATCTATTAGTATAAGCACTTAAAATACTATCTGAGAAAGCTCATGGAAACAACTTCTAACATGTCAAAAAGTTATTTTTAATTTATTTCTATAAGTTTTGTGGAATAGCTTATGAATGCAACTTATTTATGTGAAAATGATTTGACTTTATTGAATCTTTTGTTACATAAGCACTTATATCAATGATGCTAATTTGATTTCAGTGTAATTTTCAACACACTATTTGGTCTCTGCACAAGTTTTTGGATGGCTATTATGATGAGATTTCTTCTTGGAGGTTTAAATGGTTCGCTAGGAACAATGAAGGTATCATCAATAAACTGCCTTAAGCATGTTTACTTGTGATTTTTATAGTTTAGACATTTTTATTAATTTTTTTTTAATAAAAAAAAAGGTCAAAAGAAAAATCAATTTAAATATTTTTTTAGGTATTTCCATTTTTATAATTTTTTTTGAATATTAAAATTTTAAAAAATTACTTAAATTTAAAGATATTTTGAATAACGTTTCATAAATATCACTATTTAGATATATATGTTAATATATGACAATATGAATCCTTTAATTTATAAAATTTGAGTTCAAAAAACTTGTATTTTTTTATAAAAATAATTTTTAAAAATATAAAAACTTCTATTTCTTAAAGATAGCTTGTAATCTATGATTAGTGGTGTGATGAAATATTTGGAAAGCGAGAAATAACATTATCTTTAATGATGAGGTGGATGATCCATATGTTATTTTTTTGCTGATTAAGTTTTTATATTGGTGGTGGATTTTGATTATTTATAAGGATCGTATGTTATGTAATTCTTACGATTGACATATGCATCATTTATATTTTTTGTATAGGTAAGGTGGTTGTATGACTTGTAGGTTGTATTCCGTATTGGGCTACCCCTAGTACCTTTTCTTGTTAATATATTTCTTGGCTTATAAAAAAAATCAATTGATCCCAAATATTTCATTTCATCCACCAACATATAACACCACAAACTGTTGGAATTTCTGTACTCGAATATCTGAATATCTTAGGTTATTTATATTATTTAATTTTTTCATAATCTCCTTCATTAATAGGCTTATTCTTCTGAAATATTTAGAGAAGAGTATCATGCTTTCGGACAATCAATGGTAAGCCTCATTAACCTTTGTGATTCACAATTCTTTGAATCACATCTCTGTTGTTATAAAAATATTTTAAGTTATGCTATGATTTCAGGTTGCAGCTTCTTGGGGAGTAGGTTTGGCCTTTGGACCAGCATTGGGAGGTTATTTGGCTCAGGTAATTTTTTTTGTTTGTTTCTAAAAGATGTAATTCTTTGTGTTAAGTATTTCATAGTGTTGAAGTCGAATGTATTTGATAGAGTAGTAGTTGAATACAACATATAATTGTCGAAAGAGTTAATCTCGATAGAGTTGAACTCAATATTTATTTTGTGTAACATGTGAGTTAGTTAGAGATTATATGGTGTGTAAGTAATCTAAGTTATAAATAGAGAGATATCATATGTTTGTAAATAGAGCAAAAAGAGAAATTCATATAGAAATCAATAAAATTTCTTTCATTCCCCAAAATCCTAATTTGCATCTTCTCTCTCTCTCTCTCTCTCTCTCTCTCTCTCTCTCTCTTTTCTCTCTTAAATGATCTTCTCTTTTCAAATCTCTGCGGAGAGAAATCATCTTGCAACCAAAGTGTGGTTGAATCACTCGAATGACGAGTGAAGAATGAGATACGATCAATAAGAAAGATTAATTATTGTTCATCAAGATTGATTTAGATTATCTCCAACATCTGGTATCTGAGCCTAGTTGAAATTTCAACATCTGGTATTAGAGCCTTGTTGAAATTTTCGGTAAACGTAATGCAATGACTTCTCATTCGAAAAGGAATTTTCTAGTAAATCTTCCAATCTTGAATGGTAAGAAATATGAGAATTGGTGTAAGCATATAAAGGTTGTCTTTTTCCTATCAAGATATATGGGATCTTCTAAATAACAAAGTGATGCCAATTATGAAAGATGTTACAGATGAACAAAAGGTTGCACATAAATATTTATGGAAGAAAGATTATAAAGTTGTCCTTTTAATCCATTAATGCATTGATCGAGATAACTTTGGGAAAGTTGGTGATATCGACTAATTGAAGGAAGCATGAGACATCGTGGAGAAATAATTTGGAGGTGGTGAGAAGGTGAAAGAGTTGAGATTACAAACTTACAAAAGAACGTATGAGCTGCTTCAGATGGATGAAAGTGAAAGCGTGGCTGATTTTTTCAACAGAGTAAGGAGAATGGTGAACCAAATCAAGATATATGGAGAAGTGTTAACATCAAGATTTGTAGTTACAAAGATCTTGAGGTTGTTACTTCCAAAGTTCGATCATGTGGTAGTATCCATAGAAGAATCAAAGGACTTTTCAAGCATGACAAAAAAATATATTCAAGGGATGCTTGAATCTCTTGAACAAAGAATGGCTGAAAGATATGCAAGCAGGGAAAGTGTGATGTAGCTCTGCAAGTACAATTAGCAAAAGAAAAGGAAGACAAAGGAATATGGAACAATAACAAAGGTAGAGGATATTATAACAATTTGATTGGTAGATGAAAGCAACAAGAAGGTAATTCATCAAATCAGATATAATCTTCATACCAAAGCAATCATAGAGGTGATGTTGTAGGTATGAGAAGGGGCGATGGATAAAAAATGACAAATTCCATATTTAATTTTATAACATTTAGGAGTATGGATAATAGGCAAGTCAATGTCAATGAGGAAAGAAAGAAAATCAAGAAAGGGATGCAAGACTAGCAAAACACAAACAAAAAGATATGTTAATGATGGTCACAATATTGAAATATGAAGAAAGATTCAAGGACCAATGGTTTTTAGACTCAAATTGCTCATCTCACACGACTGAAAGAAAATATTTCTTTGTCAACATAAGTCCCTAAATGAAGAACAAGTTGAAATTCACAAATGATAACACCTTGGCTGCTAAAGGTATTGGTGATGTTCTAATCACGAGGAAAGATGGAAAAAGGTCAATAATTTCTAATGTATTGTACATTCCAAACATGAAAATCAATTTTCTCATCATAGGGAAAATGATTGAGAAGAATTATAAAGTGTGGATTGAAGTTAAGATGATAACAGTTCTCGACTCATGTGGAAGGTTTATCTTAAAGGCACATATGTCTCACAATGGAACCTTCAAGATTGAAGTTAATGTGATAGAGCACAAGTGTTTGGAAACTGCAACTAGAAGAGATTAATGGTTATAGCACTATAGACTTAGTCATATCAACTTCAAAGACATCAGAAATCTGAAGAGAATAAGCATGGTTTCAGAATTACCAAAAATCAACATTCCAAATAAAGTGTGTGAAGAATGTGTTAAAGCAAATCAATACAAGAATAACTTCAGCAAAGATGCACGAAGTAAGTTGAAAACAATTCTTGAAGTCGTATATTCAGATGTGTGTGGTCCTATCTAGGTGGATTTGAATGGAGGTAACATATACTTTGTCACATTCATTGATGATTTTAATCAAAACATGTGGATATACCAAATAAAGGAATCAAACCAGAAGAATGTTGGTCTGGTGTCAAGCTTAGCTTAAGTCATATAAAGGTGTTTGAATCAATAACACATAAACACATGTCTCATCATTTGAGAAGAAAAATAGATGACAAGTCAAG
This sequence comes from Lathyrus aphaca, assembly GCA_963966055.1. Taxonomy (NCBI): domain Eukaryota; kingdom Viridiplantae; phylum Streptophyta; class Magnoliopsida; order Fabales; family Fabaceae; genus Lathyrus; species Lathyrus aphaca. Next base: position 479,617,924 of record OZ014524.1, on the reverse strand, counting down.
TGATATCATTCTGATAGGATATCACTTAACTGGTGGATACAAACTGTTTGACCCAATAAATAAGCAAGTTGTGACCAAGAGGGATGTGATCATAGATGAGCTTAAAGAATGGGACTGGTTTGAAAACATCAAGAAAGTTTATATGAGAATCTTATGTAATGAACCTGATAGTAAAGCAAACAAAGAAGTTCGAAAAGAAGAAATCAGAGGTCAAGTAAGAACAACCAGACCTCAAAGAATAAGAAACATGTCTACCAGGTTGGATGAATGTGAGATTACATCAAATGATGTGGTGTATGATGTATGTGAACTTATTCACTATGTTTTCTATGCATATACTAAGTCAATCAATGTAACTGAGGTATTAAAGGCCTTAAAGTGGATGCAAGAAATGAAGGAGGAACGAATGTCCATAGAAAGTAACAATACCTGGTCACTAGTAGAATTTCCATAAGGCAATAAGGAATTTGATGTGAAATGGGTGTACAAAGTAAAGTTGAATCCAAAAGGAGAAGTAACCATACACAAAGAGAGACTTGTAGCTAAAGGATTTCTTCAGGGAGAAGGAATTAACTTTGATAAAGTCTTTGCACCAATTGCTAGAATCAAAACAATCGAGTTGGATGTTGGTTTAACAAACATAAAAAATAGTATTTGTGTCAGATGGATGTTAAATGTACATTTCTTAATGTTCCCTTAGATGAAGAGGTTTATGAAGTACAACTAATTGGGGTTTTTAAACTAAAGAAAGAAACCAAGGTATACAGGCTGCATATAGTCATGTATGGATTCAAGCAAGCTCTAAGAGCTTGGAATAAAGATATATAGTTTCCTAAGAGAGAAGGAATTTGTAAAGTCCACAACTGAGTATGGAAGCGGGAGTGAATTTCTTATACTATGTCTCTATGTCGATGATCTTATAATGACATGTAATTGCAAGAAGAAGATAAAGACTTCAAATGTGATATGAGAAAGGAATTCAAAATGTTTGACCTGAATGAATTTTTATACTTCCTTTGTATCGAATTCTACAAGAGCAGTAGTTTGGACGCATCAAAGAATATATGCAAGTGATACACTCAAAATATTTGAGATTGAGGATTGGTATACAAATTCAATAGGTGTTTAACCAAGACTTCAACTTACGTAAGAGTTGGATCAAGATGATTTTGATCCAACAAAATATAGAAGACTCATTGGATCATTAAGATATATTTCTCATACAAGGCATGGTCTAGCATAAAATGTAGGTATAGTGAGTAGATTCATATAGAAGCCAAAGGCATCACACCTAGTAGTCAAAAAGAGGATACTTAGGTATCTCAAAGGAACTCTGAACTATGAAATTTTCTTTTACTCAGTAGATGAAGGAAAATAATGCAAATTTGTGGGATACACTGACTAAAGTTTGTGTGGTGATACTGAGGATAGAAAATCTACAATTGGTTATCTGTTAATGCTAAGTGGTGCACTAGTTGCTTGGAACTCAAGAAAGGAACCAATATTAGAGAAGTCATAATGTGAGGCTACATACATATTTGCCTTTGTATGTGCATTTCAAGCATCTTGGATGGTAAATTTGAATGAAGAAATTACAGAAAAGAATCACGGGACACTGACCGTAAAGATCGATAACATGTATTCTATCAATCTAGCGAGAGTTTAATATCACATGGAAGGAGTAAGGACATCGAAATGACGTTTCATTATCTTTGAGAGAAAGTAGCAAATGGGAAGCTGAACTTTGAACACTGCAAAACTAAGAATTATTGCACACATCATGGTGAAGGCTTTATAGGTAAAAAATTCAGTATATTAAGAACAATCATGAATGTAGATATCTTTGACATAATCAATTAGATTGTGTTTTAAATATTTAATTTTTTGTGTTAAGCATTCGACAATGTTGAAGTCGAATGCATTTGATAGAGTAGTAGTCAAATACAATCTATAATTATAAAAGGAGTTAACCTCAACAAAGTTGAAATTAATATTTGATTTATGTAACAGTTGAGTTAGTTAGAGGTTACTTGGTGTGTAAGTAATCTTAGTTATAAATAGGGAAAAACCTTATGTTTGTAAACAGTGCAAAAATAGCAATTGAGTTAGAATTCAATAAAATTCCCTTCTTCTCACAAAACCCTAATTTTCATCTTCTTCTTCTTCTTCTTTTGTCTCTCAAATTATCTCCTCTTTTCAAATCTTTGTGCGACAGAATCATCTTGAAACCAAAGTTTGGTTGAATCACTCAAGTGACGAGTGAAAAACAAGAGACGATCAATCAAAAAGATTGATTCTTATTCATCAAGATTGATTCGGATTATCTCCAAGATTGGGGTTTAATTCCAACATATTTTCCATTTGTTCCTACTTGCTTCTAGGGTAAACTACTTTAGAAAAAAAAACAGTTTTTTACCATGATCAGATGATAGCATGTATTGTAAGCTATATACCACTAACACTTTAAATTGAAGTTATGTTTGTCGTTCGATAAATGCTAGTTTTTCAGTTAATAATGATGTATACAAGTCGGTATTGTGTTTGGTGCCCATGTCAATATTAGTGATTTTGTATTGAGAAGGCTGATATCTGAAATTTAATTCTATTTTATCGGAAAAAAATTGAAAACTTGGTTACAATTCACTAGTTTGTCTAATAGTTTGCGCAATTTTATTTTATAGCCAGTCCAAAAATATCCAAATATATTTTCAAAGAATTCCTTTTTGGATAAGTAAGTTTTTTTTTTCATTTTATAATTAACTTTAATCCTCTATGTTGTTTTACTTTGTTGTTTTACTAATTTTCTCTTTCCAAAACTCAAATATTTTTTACAGGTTTCCATACTTCCTACCTTGCTTCATTATATCAGCTATGGCACTTGCAGTTGCAATTTCCTGCATTTGGTTACCAGTACGAACCTTAAAGTCTAACATATATGGTCATTAAACACACATATATTTAAGACATTTATGATTGATAACTTATATGAGTTTATCTACCGACATAAGTATTTTTAAGTTGTTTGGGAGAACTTATGATAATGACTTATTTATCCTTCCAATAAAATGACTCAAAATATCTGGATAAATGTAGGAGACACTTCATAACCATAAAGTATCCACTGAAAAAATTGAAGCTTTAGAAAATAGAACCAATGATGCTGACAAAAACAAGATGATCCAAAAAGATGAAAGCCTTCTAAGAAATTGGCCCTTAATGTCATCTATTATTGTTTACTGTGTTTTCGCAATTCATGACATTGCATTTATTGAGGTATTATTACAACTCACTTTTTCTTCTACTATTCATCTATATGTGCATATATAATTCTTATTCTATATTATAATTTTGAAGATTTTCTCATTATGGAGTGTTAGTCCTCAAAGGTTGGGCGGTTTGAACTTTGAAACCAATGATGTTGGGAATGCTCTATCAGTATCAGGTACATTTTGACATTTATGAATCTATAAATAACACTTGCATATAAACATGTATATCTCCATTTGGTTGTTTCATCATTCAATGAATAAAAAAGATGATTTTTATCCAGGCATAATCTGCATTAACATTTTTTTATAAGAAATTTGTATTAAAAGGGAGAAAAAGGGATTCTCCAACCCGATACAAAAAACCAATCAAACAAGAAGAACGGCAAAAAGCATCCTAAAGTTACAAGAAATCTAAAGGATGTTTCAACCAGTCGTAAAAATTGCATCTTCTACGACCTAATTTAACCTACCTCCAAGAAAGGGTAACCACACGATAAAATTGTCCTCCACATTAAAAACAACATCATTAAAAATGATATTGTTTTGAATGTTCCAAATACACCAAGAAGTAATGGTCCACACGAAAAAACTCATATCCTCTTTACCCCTGTCGAATAAAGCTAATAACCAAAGCAAACGGTGATGACAAACAGAATTGGAAAATACCGGAGGGTATCCTAACCAGTCAGCAATTTTAATCCATATAAGTTAAACTTTGGGACAATTCAAGAAAAGGTGCAACACATCCTCTTCTTGTTGAAAGCAAACAACGCACACCTTATCGTGAGGGGAAACAAAAATACCTTTATGTGCAAGATTGTTACGATTTGGAAACTGGTCACATATCAATCTCCAGCAAAAAATCTTTATCTTCAACGATATACGAGTCTTCCAAACAACCCTAAGTAATAGCATATTCGATTCTTGAAAAATAAAGCCCGAGAATCCTTCTATCAAATGGACGTTACAAGATCTCACCGAAAACACCTTGGAAAAGTCCAATCTCCAACCCCACTTATAAGCCTTATCGCGCAAGATCTGAAAAGGAGTCACGAGATTCTGCAGAGAAATAATAGTGGCAGTATTTGCGCTATTATCATTACTCCATCAGTTATCAAAGGAGCAGGTCCAAACATCATGAGCCCAGAAACCGTGATCAGCAATCACACTATTTGTCGGAGAAAAGGTTTGATAATCTTGGATTTCTTGAAGAATCGTGTTTGTTCACTTTCCGAACAAAGTATTTCGACCCTATTATGCCTGGGTTCACGAAATCTTTGTGGGGATAATACTACAAGAACAAATAGTTTCTTGGCACAAGAAATTATTCAGTAAATAGAAGATTTTATGGTTTTGTTATGTGTTTCGAAAAACAAGCCAAACGACTCCTTATATAGGAGTTCGAAAATTCAAACGGAAAGACACACCATTTCGGAAATGGTTATGTCCGTTGGGGATAAATTCAAACGGAATTTTTCGCTCGGGGCGCTGCCCCGTACCCCGCCTTCGGGGCGCTGCCCCGCACCCCGCCAGGGGCGCTGCCCCTTGGAACCCCGTTTAAGTTGTTCGCATTCAATTATACGTTGGCTTGACGAGCGTGCACTCCGCACTACCCTGACTCGTTTCCAAGCTTTAACGTATAATTGCTTTGGCCTGTAGTAAATCCCATTACTACCAAAATGAATTGATGACACTAAAATCACCAACACTATTCTAGTTAGCAGTAGCAGTAAATAAGGAGAGAAATTTGTCTTTAAGAAGATGGTTCCCACACCAGAAAGAAATCCAGAAAGGAACAAGTTTGCCATTGCCTACTACTGGAAAACCACTGACTGGAAATTAAGCAAATTTCCTATGGATTTAAGGCTGATCAAGTCACGCATCCAGAGAGAAGCAGACAAGAGATTCTGATTAGGTTCACTATGGAGGACCCAACCATAGAGGTTACCATACTGCCTTGTCCAAAAATCTCTCCAAATCTCTATACCACATACAAGAAATTTCCATAGTTATTTAGACAAGAGAGCTTTGTTAAACATCCCGATATGTTTGATGCCAAAGCCAACTTTCTCGATAGGTTGGCACAACATAGTCCACTTAATCCATGCAATACTTTTTTTTACCGCCGAACCAGACCACAAAAGCCTCCGTTGAATAGAGATAATGTCTTCAATAATTTTCGAAGGAGCCTTGAAGAAGGAAATATAATGAATATGCAAGTTTATTAAAACAAAATTTAACAATGTAACTCTGGCACCAATGGAAAAATTTATGTCAACCCTAGAGTTTAGCCGAGCATTAAGCGTTTCTATCACCGGATTCCAGAACGCAACTCTCCTATGATTTCCTCCTATACTTATGCCAAGAAATTTGAACGGTAAAGAGCCCGATTTACAATGTAAGAAACTTTCTACAACTTTAATATAACCAGCTTCAAGGCCAACACCATAATACAACTTTTAAGAAAATTGATTTTTAAACTAGATATCAATTCAAAGCCTTTAAGGATAGACTTCAAATCCCATAGATTAGGGTATCCTCCAACGCAAAACAACAAAGTATCATCAGCGAATTGCAAAATTTCGATGAATACTTTGTCTTTATAACCTTAACCAGGGAGATAATTTAGGTTAGACGCATGTCTAACCAAGAAAGCCAACGTTTCCACAACTAGAACAAAGAGAAAAGGAGCATGCAGATCGCCTTGCTTTAAGCCTCTCATAGCCTCAAAATCCCTTGTCAGACTTCCGTTTATCAAAACCGAAACAAAACTAGAACACACCGACCCTTTAATCCACTTAATCCAACTCGTCTAAAAGTTCATAGATCTAAGAACATGGAACATAGAATTCCAGCCTACGCAATCATAGGCTTGATAAAAATCAACCTTAAAGAGGAGACACGACTTCTTCTCTCTTCTGGCCGAATCATTGATCTCATTAGCAAGTAAAACGTCGTCTAACAAATTTCTCCCTGGAATAAATCTCGTTTGAACTGGAGAAACCAAGCTGGAAATAACAATAGATAGCCTTGAAGAAAGAATCTTAGAAATAACTTTGGAAATGCATCCAACAAGGCTTATTATAGACCTGTAATACCCAAAATTTTGAGGGTTATGCACTTTAGGAATCAAGGCAAGGAACGATGATAAGAAAACTTTCGGAAGCGATCCGGATAAGGAAAAGTATATATCACATTTTTGTAAAATCTGGCCCAATAAAATCCCAACACTATTTGAAGAACCTAAAGGAAAATCCATCTGGTCCTGGGGATTTACCACCCTCACAGTCGAAAACGACTGCACGATTTTCTTCATGAGAGAAAGGAGCCTCCAAACAGATTTTGTCCTCCAAGCTCAGTTTCTGGATATTATTGAGATTCATAACAGGTCTAATGAAATCATCTTTCGTGAATTAGGCTTTAAAAAACTTTAAGGCCCCTTCTTTAGTAAGAACAGGGTCTTCCATCAAATAATCATCAATACCTATAGCAGTAATATAATTCATTATGTTCCTATAATTCCAGGCAACATGAAAATAACGGTTGTTAATGTCACCTTCCTTCAACCATTTAGATCTTGATTTTTGAAAAATCATGCTTTCCCGGAGGCGAAGATTATTCTGAAACTCCTCTTGAGCTTGTCCCTTCTTTTTAAGATCCTCTTCTAACCGACCCTCGACAATCCCCTCCATGACCTCATCTATCTCGTTTAAAGCTTCAACATTATTCTCTATCTTTAGGTCTAACCAACCAAAGACATGGACATTCCACCATTTCAAATGATCTTTAAGAGCGATAATTTTTCTTTAAAGACGGACGAGGGAGAACCTTGAAAAGAAAGGGAATTCCAAGTATCACGAATAAACGGCATACACTCCTTGTGATCCATCCAGCAATTGAAAAACGGAAAGGTTTTGGACCCGAATTAGCACGATAAGGTTTAATCCAAACTGGTCGGTGATCAGAAATGTCTCACTTTCCAATATATTGAGCCTTAAAATCCCAACAATCAATAAGGTATTCATCTATAAGAAACTTATCCAACTTGCTACAACTAACTCCTTTAGTGTTAAACTAGGTAAAACAATTGCCAACGAAAGGGAGATCGAAAAAATTTAAACCGTCAATAAAAGCATTAAATTCCACGCAATCTCTATTATAGGAATTGCATCTACCCTTTCTTTATTCACAAGATTTAATGAAGTTGAAATCTCCCCCTATAATCTACCTACCGCCAGGATACCAGTTTTTAAACTCTATAATATCAACCCACAATAAACGCTTATCTCTTAGCCCACAAGGAGAGTAGACATTCATCACAAATAATCTAGTATTCATCCAATCGAAAATGGAACAAAGAAAACCCTTGCCTTTGACAATAGCCACAAGGGAGAATAAATCTTTTCTCCAAACAGTCAATAAACCACTAGAAGCACCCTCAGATCCGCTAGCAGACCATTTGCAGCCCTCTTTACCCCAAATACTTTTAACCAGCGACTCGTTCATAAGAGGAATTTTAGTTTCTTGAAAAAGACAAAGAACAACCTTACCTTTAGAAAGACATAATCGAATTATCCTCCTTTTGAGAGGTGAATTACACCCACACACATTATAAGACACAATAATCATTTCCCACAATTGTCTATAACCTTCCTTTGAGAAAAAAGACCTCAATCACGCGTTTCAAGACCCCTGATTATACCTTCAAAAGCTTATTCATCTTCGTTAGCTTCAATGCCCAAAAGTTTAACATATTCCAAAACCTTATGGGGAACATTGCCCAAGGTCGCCTTGCATCTGATATTACTTCTACAAATTTCAGATTCATCAATGGAAAAATTACTTGCATTAGAGGCCAAACTAACACCATCTTCAATATAGGGGGTAACAACAGAGGATTAAGAATGACTGGATTTGAGCGAATCTTGGATTTGGAAGACTTGTTTTTTCAGCAAAGCAGATTGGCCTCATCAAATAACCATCTTCAATTTTTTCCAATTGGATTTACATTGCTATGTTGCTAATTTATTTATATGCGAATTGTTCAGGTATAGCTATTATAATATTCCAACTTGGCATATATCCATTAGTCCAAAAAAAAATTGGACCTATTGTCCTTGCTCGCATGGCAGGGGTTAGTATTCAATCTATTTAGTTATAAATACTCAGAATCATCATTTCATTGTTTATTTAATTTCTTAAATAATGCCTTCACCATATATTTGTAGGTGTTATCGATACCAATCTTGCAAAGCTTCCCCTTCATGACAATGTTGTCGGGTTTCACGTTGAACATATCGGTATATAGTGCTGCTATTCTAATGAATATTTTTATGGTGAGTTGACTTTGCAAAAACCCGAAAGAACCCTTTAATTATATTGGAAGACTTTATCTTCATTAAACATGTCTGATTGTATTGTTTTTTTTATGGATTTAGGAAATAATTTCAACTGGTTTATACATTCTGCAAAATAAAGCAGTGGTATGATTTTATTTCTACTCTTACTCTATTTTTTCTTTTACAAAGTTGTGTAATTGAATTTCAATAAGATATATGACATGTTGATTTCTAAAATAGGACCAACGCCAAAGAGGTGTAGCAAATGGAATTTGCATAACTGCTATGTCAGTATGCAAGATAATTGGTCCAGCTGCAGGTGGTGTAGTGTGAGTATCCCTTTGATGTTCTTGTTTCTATTTTACTTGTAAATAAGACTTCCTAAATGGTGTGTTGTACATGGTCTTTATTAGGATAATATAGCTTATTCATCTGTGGCTTTTATTTGTTCAAGATTTTGTAATTGTTATGTAGCACTCATATTTCATATTAAATCGCGTTCTTACTTTGATCTTGCTAAATGTAGATTAACTTGGTCACAAAAACGCATGCATGCTTCTTTTCTCCCGGGTAAGACCCCATCTATCTTTCTTAAGCTTGTTTATAATTTTATTGCTAGATGTTAGTGGATTGATAAATGTTGTGAATCAGATACCTTAGAAACAAAGTATAATAGGTTTCTGTATGATATAGAAACCCACAAGATTTAGGGTTTAGTATAAATAAAGATAACAATAAGGATTGATTATAAACTGTTATTCTTTTTTTTTCTCTTTAAGCTTGTTTATAATTTTGTTGACAAATGTTAATGGATCGATAAATGAAGTACATATACAAATAGGCATTGATAATAACTTGTAAAATTAGAAGTGATTAAATAGAACAAGTGTTAGTGTCATATTAGTGCTACATACTTATTAACTAGGAAGGAGTCATTATAGTTAAGGAACGTGATATCTTTTCTATCTATATTAATGGAAACTTACTGTTGTACTTTCAATTGCAGGCCCACATATGGTCTTCATTGGGCTAAATGTTGTTGAAGGACTTGCATTGTTTTTGACATTCAAACCATTCTTGACTGAAAGAAAAACACCATTAGAAAGGTTGAATTGATACTGATAAAGTTTTCTTAAGAGGTGAAGCTGTTAAGGTTAAATGCATTCCATAGGATGATGATAGTTTGAATTAAGTTAGATGATTATGTTCTAAAATATATATCATTTAAATCTATCATTATTATTGATATTTCATGATATATGATGCAGAGTTGTTAAGTTTTGGCTCAGATTAATCGAGCTTGAAATGCTTAATTTCATTTGAATATTTTTTGTAATACCAACACGTTATAATATTTTATATATTCTATAAATTAATATGGAGAGGCTGTCAATGAGTTTAACTTGGCCAATCCCTCTACTGTGAAAAACCTAGCTGGTATGGTTTCCAAGCATGGTCATTGTGTTTTAATGCATGTTGATGCGGGCTGCCGTCGTGATGAGTTTGTTTCCTTCGGTTGTATCATCAAGAATTTCCAGCAGGAGGTCATTTTGGCTGCCAGTCGTAGAGAATTTATAATGGTGGACTCAGACGTTGCAGAAGCTCTAGCCATTAGATTGAGCCTTTCAGTTGCCAAGGAGTTGAAGATTGATAGAATAGTTATCTAGTCGGATTCCCCTGTGGCGGTGGATTGCATCAACATGGTGAAAGCGAATGCAGTGTTGGAGCCAATTACGGAGGACTGTCGTATTCTTCTTAGAAGTTTTTGTTTAGGTTCTATTGTTTTTATTAGCAGAATTTTTAAGAAAAATGCTCATGATTTGGTTTGTTTAGGCAAGATGTATGGTTGTAGAACTTGGATTGTAGGTTTTCCTGCTGTGGAACCTGCCTTGATATATTCTCAGTCTTTCTTCTACTAATGAAATAGTTATTCAGTAAAAAAAAGAATCATGGGGTTATAGTTATATTGGAATAGGGAATGTAACTTAACACACTATAATAAGAAATGACATGGGTTATTATTTTATGATAAATTATAAAGTTTCAGTTAAATTTTTATAGGTTCAAGTCACCAACCTCTCAATTGTGGTCAATACTTTTAAATTGTTTTAGTTCTTTCAAAATGTTTTATGATAGATTAGTATCATAACGGCTATAGTTTCTTCTATCATTTCTATGCATATTATATTTAAGAGTATTCTATAAATTTGTAGCAATTTCAAAAAATTCTAGAAACTTGTTGCAATTTCAATACTCCTCCTTGACAAAAAAATTTGTGACTCCGAGCGTAGCTCGTAACTCTTCAAATTTTGGTCTCGACAATGCCTTCATGAATATGTCTGCAATTTAATCTTTTGTCTTGCAGTAGTCGAGTTTGATCTTTTTAGTTTCTTCAAATTCTCTGCTAAAGTGATACTTGATTGTTATGTGTTTTCTCTATTGCATTAGATTTTTTGTCAATGCAATTGCTGATTTGTTGTCGCAGTTGACTGTAGTTGGTTCATTTTATTTTTCTCCCATGTCTTCAAGTATCCTGTGAAGCAATATAGCTTGACTTGTTGCTTCAGCAGTTGACATGTACACTACTTTTGATGTTTATTGTTCAACTGTAGCTTACATCTTTGACACCCAAGAGAAAGTTCCTGAATAGAGTGACAAAGTATAGCCATAGGTATTTCATGTCATCTACCAAACCATCTCAATCATTGTGGGTGTAGCCAAGTAATCTCAAGTCATTTTCGGTAGTGTGCCATATAACAAACTTTTTTGTTCCTTGTAGATACCGCAAAAATATTTTTCCTACTCCAAAGTGTATTTGACTTGGGCTTTGCATAAATCTTGATAGAATACATGTTGCATACATTATGTCTGGATGTGTATTTGTCAAATAAATGATGCTCCCAATTAGACTGATTTGTTATCGCAGTTGACTGTAGTTGGTTCATTTTATTTTTCTCCCATGTCTTCAAGTATCCTGTGAAGCAATATAGCTGGATGTGTATTTGTCAAATAAATGATGCTCCCAATTAGACTTATATATCTGGATTCTTCCACTTCCCGTGCCTCATCATTCTTTTTTAGTGATAGGTTCGCAACTGTACATCTTGAATTTCTTAAGTAAGTCTTATGTGTATTTATTTTGCGAGGTGAATATCTTGTCATCTTTTTGAATTACCCCCTATATTGAGGAAGTAACTTATCAAACCACGATCGTTCATCTTAAAGCACTTCATCATGTCATCTTTGAACTCGATCAAGATCGTAGTATTGTTTCCTATGTAGATAAGACCATCTATATATATAGAGAGAGAGTAAGAGAGTGTAGTGACCTTGAGACATTGTTAGTTTTGTTGTTGTGGGTGTTGACATTAATTTTGGTAAAATTAACCTAAGAGCAACATGTTGGACAATATGTTCTAACATGCTGAAGAACAAGTTTTATAGCAGGTTTAGCAAGTTGTCAGATAAGAAGTCCTGACATGACTGCTCAGACATCAGTACAAATATGGTTATAATATTTTGCAGTATGCTTAAACATCTTCAACTGTCATGACATTATTTTGTTTTACGATGTCAGAACAGATGTTTTAACATCTGTCTATCAGCTCTGGGCAACTTTGCAGAAAGTTGTGTTTTGATTCTGGAAGTTTTTTAGCAGGTGTTTGTTTATGTGTTTAGTCTGATTGGTGGTGAAAATCAACGACGAATTTTATGATTAACAGAAGTTGTTCTGTTTCATATATTTGAAGATATTTTCATATCTTTTAGGTTGTTATTTTTGGAAAGATGATGTTTCTATTCCTTTACAATTTATTCAAAAGAGATTTGAAGATCAATCAGTTTTTAATGAAGATCAAATCTGTCTAATTTTATTACTTCATCAAATCTGTAAGGATTTCATTGCCCTAGACCATGAAGATAGTTCTCTACTTAAAATGGTGCAACCCTAATTGAAATATACATAAAATAGAGATTGAGAAAGTTGCGCATTATGAGTTAGGGTTTTGTTTTTTAGTTATAATTTTGTCCACTCTAAGCTTTTAAGCATGGATGTTTGTTCTTGATTGAAGCATTTAAGAAAGAACAAGTTGTTTTTCTTGGAAGAGTGTTCTTCTATTTTCTTGTAAGGATTTGTTTAATTATCACAGTGTATGATTGAGGGGGGTGAGATGGGGTTCTCTTATCTAAGGGTTCTTAGATAGAAATTTCATTGGGTAGTGATTAAGTGAGAAGTGTAAACTGGGATTGTTTAGCTTCAAATTGATACTACTGATAATGGATTTCCTTCCTGGCTAGGTAGCCCCCAGAGTAGGTGAGTTTGCACCGAACTTGGTTAACAATACCGTGTGTTATTACAGTTGTACTTTATATTGTGTTTACCATGTTAATGTTCAGATATTAATGTCGTAATATCTTATTCAACATCACATATCTGATACCAGAATTTCAATTGGTATCAGAGCAGGCATCCTACTCTATTTCTGGGTGAGATCTAGGGACGATACTTTCTAGTACAATGGAAATGGAACTAGGGTTTGTCAACAAACTGCCTATTTTGAATGGCACTAATTATGATACCTGGAAAGCGCGTATGGTTACTTTTCTAAAAACTATTGATAGCAAAAGCTGGAAAATAATTATCAAAGGTTGGAAACATCCTATTGTGAAGGACAAAGATGGAAAGGATACAACATAATTGAAGCCATAAGAGGACTGGTCTAAGAAAAAATATGATCTTGTTCTTGGAAACTCTAGGGTCTTGAATGTCTTATTCAATGGAGTGAACAAGAACACCTAAGATTAATAAATAATTATACTGTTGCGAAAGATGCATGTGAGATTTTGAAGAATGCTCATGAAGGAACCTCTAGGGTGAAGATGTCAAGCTTCAACTTCTTATCACCAAGTTTGAGAACTTGAAGATGAAGGAGGATGAGAGCATTCACAATTTTTACATGAATATTCTTGATAATTCCAATACATATAGTGCCTTGGGAGAGAAGATGTTAGAGGAGAAGTTGGTTAGAAAGATTATCAGGTCGTTGCCTAAGAAGTTTGACATGAAGGTCACAGATATTGAAGAAGCTCAAGACATCAGCAACATGAAGGTGGATGAGCTTGTTGGGTCACTTCAAACTTTTGAATTGGCTATCAATGAAAGATCTGAAAAGAAGAACAAAAGCTTATATTTTATCTCCAATACTAATAATGAAGAGATTCAATGTGACATGGAGACTGATTAAGGAATTTATAATGAAACTGTGCTTCTTGGGAGGCAAGTCAATAAGGTGCTAAATTGTATGGATAGGAAGTTAAAAACAGATGTTGCAAACATGTTATTTAACATTAGGAAGAACAATGATTTTTAGAGAGAAGCAAAAGTAAAGGAGAAAGAAAATAAAGAAAAAGCTCTCACTTGCAGAAATGATTCTAATGAAGGATTTGATGATATATAATTTACTTTTAATGAACTAGCTACTTCCTACAGAGAATTGTGCCTCAAAAGTGTAGAAGTTTGTCAACAAGGGGAGAAATAAAAGATACTTATAATCCAACTGAAGGAAGAAAAGGAAGTGCACATGGAAACTATCTCTAAGCTGGAAAATGAAGTGATTGTGTTGAACTCTAAACTTGACAGAATGTCCAAGTCTATCAGAATACTGAACAATGGCTCTGACACATTATATGAAATTCTTTAGGTTGGAAAAGTGACAGGAGATATGAGTGGAATAGGATTAAATAAAGGAAAAGAACCTCTTTTAGACATCATTCATCCCAATCCTAAACCAAAGATGTTGAATAAAATATATCAACATCATGACAGAAGTAAATTCAATCAAGTTGAAGATGTTACAGGTCTTGGTTATGATAATCAAGTTGTGACGAAGAAAGGAAAAGTGTATGCAATGAATTTTTTTCAACCTAAAAGAAAACAGGAACAAAAGATGTAAGGTCAAAAGTCCCAACATCAGAAAAGACATCATTGTGGAAGCAAGACCCAACAGTAGAAGTGTCATTATTGTGGAAGGTTTGGTCACATAAAATCCTACTGTTACAAACTATATGGTTATCCAAAACAATCAACAAAACCTAGGAATAATCATGGTATGATTAAAACTAGAAAGGTGTGGAGACCTAATGCTATTGAAAGTAAGAAAGATTTGTCAGAAGACAAAGAGGAAAGTGTTGATGAAAAGAACCATCAATCTATAAAGATAGTCAATGTTGATGATCTGCATACTGATTATGTGGTTTCTGTTACTAAGAAAAGTAAGGAAGCATTCTCAAGTGAGTCAGAGTATGATGTTGAACATAATGTCCAAGATTTCATGCCTCTATTAAAGAAGCAAGATGCAGCTGGGAAACAAATTTATGCTTCTTTTAGTGTCTTTTCTGCTCTTTGTGATTGGATGTGTTCTGCTACAGATTTACTTACTTTTGGATGATTACCCTTAATGCATAGTTGCCTGGTTTGTTATATTATAACTAAAAAGGGGGAGAAGTAAGTATTAGTAGTGTTCTTTGGTCAAGAGATTCTGTTACTAGGGGAAGATATTTATTTTTAATTATTTGATGTCGAAAAAGATATTTATGAAAAGGTGTTATGTGTTAGCCTCTGATCTGGAAGAAGGGTTATTTGGTTAGTTTTAGCCAAAATATGCCAAAGGGGGAGATTGCTAGTTCTGCTGTTGTGAGTGTTGACATTAATTTTGATAAAACTAACCTAACAACAACATGTTGGACAAGATGTTCTAACATGCTAAAGAATAAGTTCTATAGCAGGTTTAGCAAGTTGTCAGATAAGAAGTCCTGACATGGCTGCTCAGACATCCATACTAATGTGATTATAATACTTTGTAGTATTTTGAAACATCTTCAACTGTCATGACAATATTGTTGTTTTGAGATGTCAGAACAAATGTCTTAACATCTGTCTGTCAGTTCTGGGCATCTTTGTAGAAAGTTATGTTTTGATTCTGGAAGTTTTTTAGCAGGTATTGTGATTAGTCTAATTGATGGTGAAAATCAAGGAGGAATTTTATGATTAACAGAAGTTGTTCTGTTTCATATATTTGAAGATATTTTCATATCTTTTAGGTTGTTTTTTTTGGAAAGATCTGATGTTTCTATTCCTGTACAATTTACTCAAAAGAGACTTGAAGATCAATCAGTTTTTAATGAAGATCAGATCTGTCTGATTTCTTTACTTCATCATATCTGTAAGGATTTCATTTCCATAGACCATGAAGATAGTTTTCTACTTAAAGTTGTGCAACCCTAATTGAAATATACATAAATTAGAGATTGAGAAAGTTGCGTATTCTGAGTTGGGGGTTTTGCTTTTGAGTTGTAATTTTGTCCACTCTAAGCTTTTAAACATGAGTGTTTGTTCTTAATTGAAGCATTTAAGCAAGATCAAGTTGTTTTTCTTGGAAGAGTGATCTTCTATATTCTTGTAAGGATTTGTTTGATTATCATAGTGTGTGGTTGAAGGGGAGTGAGAGGGGATTCTCTTATCTAAGGGTTCTTAGATAGAAATTGCATTGGGTAGTGATTAAGTGAGAAATGTAAACTGGGATTGTTTAACTTCAAATTTGAAATTCTGGTATAGAGGAATCAGATGTCGAGTAAGATGTCGAGAAATCTATTCTGATACAGATTGCATGGCAAGGTACAACCAGTAACATTATTGTATTATGATATAACGGATTCTCAATGTCCTACAGGATGTTTAGATATCTTGACTGACATCCAACAAGAGCACTGGACAATATAATATAGAAAAGCATAAACAACATAATCAAATTGTTAACCCAGTTCGATGGAAACACATCTACTATGGGGGCTACCAAGCCAGGAAGGAAATTCACTATGTAGTATCAATTCAAAGACCCTTAACAAACCACTCAGTTTATGATCTTCTCACTTAATCACCACCAATACAACTTATATCTAAACAACACTTAGATATGATAACACCATCTCACTCCCCTCTTAACCACAGTAGTGATAACAAACTAATAGTCAAGAATCAGAAGACTCCCTTCCATGATAACACCTTAGAGTGTACTTAAAAGCTTCCTCCAAGAACAATGTATCTCTTACTTTACAGCTTCGAGGTTTACACAAAAACAACCCTAATGATTACATTGTTTAGCATATGGTTGTTACAAGACTCAACCCTAATGATACAACTCTTACATCTTTGGTTGGTTACTAAAACTAGGTTACAAGACTTCTTTTTATAACTTATTCCCAACTGGATCTCGGCCTCCTAAAACAAAGCATAACAGCTGCTACAAATATGCAGAAAATTCTGCTACAAAAAGATCTTCAAAACTATAACTTCCTAAAATATCTCTATATTTAGAAAGTCTATATTTATTCAATATTTTTCTCTAATTCAGATTTGAATCTTCAAGATCTTTGAATCAGTGCCACCTTTGATTGCTTTAAAATCTCTGAATATTCTGCTTTTGTTAAATTATAACAGAATCTTCAATCCACCTATATCAGTTCATGATGTTGAATGAATGCATAGGACATCTTCTTTGACATGTTGCTCCAGATGTTGAAACACTTCAACTCAACATGATCAGGGGCACAATATGACTTATTTTCTTAACTTGTTCTTATTTTGTAAGAACCTATACAATATATTGCTGTTATATTTTTTTTACAAAATTTTTGACAATCCTAAAATTACAGAACTAATAATCTCCCCCTTTGGCAAATTTTTGCTAAAACAAATATATAAAATTACAACACATATTACAGCAGCAAAACTGAAAAAACAACAACGTTTTCTTCATCATGTCAGGACATGTTGCTTGACATATTCCTCAACAACCTTCCTCAACATTAGTTGAAATAGCAGTGGACAAGGAGTAGTAAGTCCCGAACTCTTGGTCAAACTAATCCACTACTAACCTTATCCGTACAAGTTGCCAGAAACATTCCTCACATGATGAGAAACATTCCCTGTCAAGGAGACCAATGGTGACATAAGAGAACAAGTCACCCATCCCCTTATGTAAATTAGAACACAAGTCACAATCGTGTTCATAACTCAGGACTCAAGTCAAATTGACTAACTTTCAACATCCTCCCTGACATCTTCGGACCATATATGAGGTACATATGGCACAACCACTTGAACTGAACATCTATGCACACCATCTGAGTAAACCATTTCTCCCCCTTTTTAGCAAAAATATGGCAAAGACACCCTTCACAACACTAAACCCATGCAATAATCACCCAGATACAAATGAAACTCATAAAATTAAGAAAGAATGAAAACACTCACAGCCTGAATGAGGAGAAATGCTCTCTATAAATAGGAAGTTCTGACCTAGGAAGTTAATGGTCAAGGATCGTTATTTTAGGAGCAAAAACTTATACACCAATTAAAGTGAACCGTCCAAACAAAATTTGAATTTCTGACTTTACTTTTTCAAACAAATAAAACATATGTTTCACATCCTTCTACCAACACCGTCCATAATAACTCCTTGTTTGGCTTAAGATAAACATGTTCTGAAACATCTTCTGGATTCAACTAATACTACAGATAACAACTTTATCCCATATGGACTCATACTACCCTTTGAACACACAAGATAAATCTCATTTAGATCACACAGGAATTCACATTGTGACACCAAGACTTTATTTATGTTTGAAGCAATAACAAACCTCAGACTAAGCAATGTCTAAACACTTACCCATACTTAGTAGAACATGTTACAACATGACGCGTGACATCATATATCCTTATCAGAGTCAACCATTCTGAGTATGAACAATCCAAGGACACTTTATATTACTTACTTTTCTCTCTTATTAGCCATGCTTTTCTTCTTGACCAGACACTCCAAAAAATACTTATTCATTCATTTAACTCTGACATTAGAATCAATTTATGAATATCCACATTCATACTTTCAAGCAATCACTACCTAATCTACTTCAGTCTTCTCTAAAATCTTCTTCCAAGGCAAATCTTCTACTTCATCATTCTCTCGTATGATAAGATAGGCTCTAATTAGATACAATGTAGACAATCATCCCAGATAATGTCCTAACACCAGTTAAAACATCTTCCACACACCAAGACATCATCACCATGATTCTTGATATGTTCCACCAACTGGACTTACTATAGCATAGTAATCCAAGAACTTAAGACCTTCAACAACACTGTGTTACCAGCTTGAATTAGAACTCCAGAAAGAGAAATAAACTCTCATCCACCTTCAAGGAGAAGAAAAATCCTTTAGTCTTCAACTCATCACCCTTTTGACCAAGAGTAACTTATTCCAAGACAATCCTCAAGACCAACCAGCTGCCACACTCTGATTATCTTGATTCTTCGAATCCTCTATAGAGATTAACTAACTTCCACAGACTGATCCCCTCATTTATGAATCCTCATATGAAAAAGCCAACTGCCACAAATTTTCTTCTTTACGTTTGTCAAAATTGTCACAAAGATATCATGATCTACTCACTAAAATTGATCTTCAAATCACATGTTTCACTTGTTTACTATCAAACATACTTTGAATCTCTAAGCATGTAATTTATTCTTCTTCTTGCAGCTTCAGCAAACTATCAAGAGAGTAATCTTTTTGAAGAATTCAATTTTTCATTCTTGTAGATCATCTTATCTTAAATTGATGTGCCACTTCATCAACTGAGATTATGATGTTGAACTAGATGTTAAAACATTATGAGTCAACATCCAACTATTGAATTCAGCTCCTTCTTCTGCCACTTGAAATAACTTCCTCCCTAAACAGAACAAGAGTCCCATGCTTTCATAAACTTGATTCACCAACAAAGTTTGAGTAGAAAACCTCCATTTTGTTGATTTTGCGGTAATTCCAACCAATCTCACACATTGATGAAAGTCTGCCAGTGCTTCTTCAAAGTCCTCAAACCTGCCATTGTTTGAAATTTCAGAAGAAATATTTAAGAACCACACCTCATAACCATACCAAGGATGAAACTTTTCCTTGAGTAAAACATTCTTCACAAAGTTCTGATATTGCTATCTATTTTAACTTCATGATGATCATTCTAGTCTGCACCTAAACCAGAAATAAACCATTCCAGATGGTCATCATAGTTATGATGTCTACATTTTCAATCATCTCCATCTTCAGCATCAACAATATCCAGACCAACTACTAACCAGGAAACTTTCCAGAAAGACACAACTCCTGTAACACAAGAATGACTCCAATTTTTAGGCCAACATCCAGGAAATAACAGAACCCCTCCCATGATTCTGCACAAACTCTAAGATGTTACAAACATCTTGTTGAACATCACCAATCTTGAATCACAAGGATAATTAATCAAATATTTGTGAACTCCACAAACATCAATTGATCTTAAATCCTTGTATAATATCCTTACCAGATAGTTCTATAGCGGTTTGATCTTTTAATTTTAAGGTTAGCTCCAGATAAGATTAGCAAGCTCTCCCCATGTCATGGATAGCTAAAACTCCAACTGAGCTTAAATTTCACTAACTCTCAGCTTCACATAACATTCTTTCAAATTGAGAAAGCAATCATGACTTTTACAAAATCCTAGCTCTCTGAGAATACCACAAAGATTCCCAAAATCTTATATATCCACACAAGACACATTTGATTTTGAATTTTTTTACATACTCCAAAACAAATGTTCTTAGTTTGCTTGCTATACAGGATCCGGACTGCCATTAACCATGACTAGTAGTAGAAACAACTACCAGTTCAACAATCATTCTGATCAGATCTCAGCAGCATGCAACCTTCATTAAAACACTTTGCACCTTTGCAGCAATAGACTACAGATAACAACCTTAACTTCCCCTGACCTGACCAATCAAAGCTCCTTTTGAAGATGACCACTTGGCACCAGATGAAAGCACATTGAGATTTCCACATGAATAATTGTCACTTATTACACTTGTTGAGCATAATCTCATCATGTTTATTTCAGATACATGGTCTACCAAGTCTATACAATACAACTCTTCTGATCAGATTACATTATCTGATATCAAGCTTCTTTGTTACACCAAATGAAGTCTTCACCATAAAAGCAATGATGTATTTCCAGAACATACCACTGACACTCAGATCAGAATCTACCCATTCTAATACACATTATGTCAAAACCGCCACTCTTGACAATAATGTTATTCTTCCAACTTCATAAGCATAGTTCCAGATCACCTTCTAGGATAATAACATAATGATGTTGTAACATCATGTAGGTCATCATCTTCACATTACAGACAGAAAAATACACATTCTTCTTTTTGCACACACTGATATAGTCAGCTGAACAAGGCCACCTCAAGTTTTCATCTTCTTATCCAAATCAAAACAATCACAACCACTTCTCAGAAAATCTCAGTACACTTTCTGAAGCATAATGCTCAAACTGCAGATATGCATAATTTCCAGACAGATATTAAGTCTCCCGTCAAAGTATTCACCTTTGATCATATGCATCACAACAACAATAGACAAATACTAAGTCTCCCATCAAATTATTTACTATTAGTCAAATAAGATTACCTTCTCACACAAGGTAGGACAAGTAGTCTGACTTCTTCTTCTGCATCCATCTGACACCTTTTGATGATGACTACAAATAGATCAATGGCTTAATCCTGAACTTCATTCTGAGTAATGCAACCTTGGATGAATTATTACACACACTTGAGATGATGTTCTAACATCTTTTCAGACATCAGTCTCAGTCACAAAAGACTTCACAAATTACTATGGTGTCGTACCTCGAAAAATACGATCCACGCGATGGGACGCGAAAAAAACAACAGAGTCGCCACCATATTCTATTTATTCTAACTAAAGAAAAGGGAGATATAGATACAACCTAAATAAGGATAAGAAATGTCAACGAAACCAAATTCTAAGTTCGGGAGTTGGTTACATAAGGGGAAGGTATTGGCACCCCTCACGTCCGTTGTACTCAACGGGAACCTCTTAGTCTAACTATGCGATTAAATGTTGATTTATGTCTTTGTCTTCTAAATGTTTGTTAATATGTTTGTTCTAAGGGAAAGGAAAATTAATTATTATTATAACGGAGAAAAGATTAAATTTTTTATTATTGTGCTTGCGAAGGATTACAATCCCTATGTCTACGTATTCCCTTGTGCAATGGGAAAGTCAGAGCTTCGTAGTTCGTGCAACTACAGTTTGTTTTTTTTAATGAACGGTTGTTTTAAAACGCGTTCTAACTGCTAATCGTTGGCTTTTACTCACGGTGGAGGCTGAAGCGCTAGCTTGTTTGCAAGATAGAAAGATTTAAACAATATTCATTTAGAGAAAAATGTTTGACCTTTGTTAAGGTGTTTTAAACGAAGGGGAGAATGAACCACGTCGCGTGGGGCTAGCCCAGGAGTGATTTCATTCAAGAGCCCGAGGAATGCTAGATTCCTGAGTTCAGTTCTTTGTTAATTAATTAAGAAAAAGTAGTTTGAATTTGTTAGATATGTTTTAAGTTGTATTTGAAAGAAAGAGACAAGTCGTCATCTTTAAGGGAGATATCTCGCTTATTCCACCACAAAAATTTGAGGAATGAATCGAAAGAAGCTTTAAGCTTGGATACGGGGATCGACAAGCAATGCCACATTCTTTCTTTGAGAAATAAAATCGGAAGAAGCTTCGAACTTGGATATATGATCAACAAGTGATTGCCACATTCTTCCTTGAGAGAAATTGTTTGATAAAATAGATTTGTTTGTGTTTGTGGGAATATGAGAAATATCTTTCCTATAGAGATGAATCATGTCTCATCTTTCGAAGAATTTGAATTTTTTAAGTGTTTTGAATATGAATTACAACCCAAGGGCTAGCCTAAAGAGTAATTCAATTCAAGAATCTGAGGAATGCTAGATTCCTGAGTTCAGTTCTTCGAATAATTAATTGAAAGATTTTCGGTAATTTAGGAATGAGAGGGCGAATAAACCACGTCGCGTGGGGCTAGCCCATGAGTGATTTAATTCAAGGACTATGTGGAGCGCTAGACTCCAGAATCCAGTTCCTCCGTTATTTGATATGTGGTAAAGTATTTTTATTTGTTTTGATGATTTAGGGTTTAATGTTTTTAATAACGAAGGAGTAAATGAAACACTACGCGTGGGGCTAGCCTAGGTGTGGTTCATTAAAGAACTCGTGGAGTGCTAAACTCCAGGGTTCAGTTCCTTGTTAATTAATTATGACGCGTAAAGTCGTGTGGATGGCGATCACATAGGTGACCGACTTACGTGTGTGCAAAATGTAGGCGTAGAAATGTTAATTGATTAAGTGAATTCGAATCCTAATCCCTAAAGGTGTTCCTAGTAAAACAAAACCGTAAAATAAAGGCGGAAAGATAAATTGTGTACAAAGTAATCGGGAGAGGGATACAAAGTAATTTACATGGGAATGCAATGAAATAAAGGGTCTCGATGTAATTTGCCCAAGAGAAAGCGTGTGTGCAGTGTATGAATTAATCGGAGGCGTCGAAGCTTAATATTGTATAAAATGCGAGAAATAAATAAATGAAAATAAATAGACTAAAATAAAATAAATTATGAAATAAAATAAATAAAATAAAATGGCCTCATATTGGTCACGATTTATAGGAATCGATTTATCGTGACTTTTTATTATATCATCGGCCCAAAAAATGAAGTTAAAAGAAAATAATAAAATGTATGAAGTCAAAAACAATATAAACTTCTAAAATAAATTAAAATAAAACCAGCAAGGGGTAAACGACTCCGATTTAAAGTGTGACTAGCAAAGGAGATGGGCATAGCCCATAATCTAAAACACAAGAGATCAAAAAACCAAAATAAGAGACAATAAAGAGGGAGGGGGTGCGTGTGATGACATGTGGTGTGCGGAGAAACGAATCTGGTGAAAATAGACGGATCAAGGGCTTAAAAGCCTAATTTAATAACAACTAACTCATAAGGATTAAAAAAACAAAATCATGTAAATAGAAAATAAATTAAAAGCCACAAACCCAATATACTCAACAAAAGAAGAAGAAACGCACAAGAAGAAAAAGAAAAAAAGAAAAACACCTTCAAACGTACTTCTCTCTCAATCTCACTCAAGCTCGTTTCTGTTTAAGTTTTCATGGTGGAGGGTGGTGGAGTGATTCGGTAAGGTTTGGATATGGTGTGTCTTCAGATTGGTTCTTTTCCGTTTTTCTGCGTTTGGTTCGATGGGGAAGGGGTGGCGAAGGTAATGGTGGTTGAAGGTGGGTAACGCGATGGGTGAGGGAAGTTGAAGGTCTTTGATGATGATGGAGGCCGGGTCTGAGGTGTGGTTTGATTGTTGAAGGCAAAACAGAGAGAAGGTCGAGGTGGTTCCGCCGGTGAGTGTCGGTTAAGGTGAGGAGGTTTGGTCGATCTAGAGATTCGGATGGGGGCTGAGGTTTTTGTTTTTTGTTTCGATATGGTTTGCTCCTTTTTATCAAAAGAGGTATTCCAGTTTTTTCCTATATTTTTATGTTCTCTTTTCTTTTTAAAATACTCCCCTCCCCCTCTCCTGTGTCTCTTCTCCTATGAATTAAAAAGTTGAAACTTTTTGTATCATCCGTTGAGACTCTTTTTAATGCAGGTTGTGCAGGTTTACAATTTGGTGCAAGAATTGGCGTATTGTTTTTGGCTCTGTAGGTACCTTTTGGTAGTATTGATATATTTTGGTTTAAGATTTGGTCAAATGTATAAAGGTTGTAGTAGGATAATATAATTATGAAGAAAGATCTGGGATGAAGTGCAGAGTTTTGGTACAGATTTGGTCAAAAGGCTTTGGTGTGCAGACTGGATGCATAAAAACACGTGACATTGAGAGGGTGTTTTTGATGTTGATTAATCTATAAAACTCTTAAACAAAATAAAAAAACTAAAATAGAGATTAACTAATTAAATTAGACAGATTAAAAAATAAAACCTATATAAAAAATAAACTAACTAAGACAAATAAATCATAAAAACCATTAAACTAATAAATGGAAATGACCCTAATTAACTAAATAAGAATAACTAGTAAAAATTAAACTAAACAAAAATATTAAACTAAATTAAAATATAAATGACTAATTAAAAAAACTAATTAAAAACTAAATCAAAATAAAATATAAATTAAATTTACTAAATAATAAATTAAACTAAAACTAATAAAAACTCAAACTAACATTTAATTCTAAATAATCTAAGTTACAATAAAATATAAATAATTTAAAATGAGACAAAAATTATAAATAAGTTCTAAAATCAAGAAAAGAATTTAAAAACGACTTTGAATAATACAATCGACTAAAAATGCACGATCTAATGAATTTTAATGAGATGTTTAATTAAAAATGCAAAAAATGAGTGACTGAATGTCGATACTACGATAAAAATGCGTTAGATGAATGAAAATAATTAAAAAGCTCGGTCAAAATTTAGGGTGTGACATATGATTCTGAAGACAACCTCCATAGTGATCTATATATAACACAAGTAGGAGAACACAAGGGAATCACCGATCAGTAGATGATTAAACTTCCAGGTCAAAACAAGAGCATATGCAACAACCGAAACAACTCAACACATTTCTCCTTAAGACTCGAAATTCATACTGTCTGACTGAAATGGCTTCACACCCAATCTAGAAAATGATCAACTTATCTCTAACCATCTTGGATGCAACCACATTCACATCAACCAACTACATAAGTTGATATATCCCCATAGCTTCAATAGTAACACAGACTGTGATAGAGATAAATCCACCTTCAGTAAACACAATCAAAACTCTTCTGACTCCACAAATGTATCAAATAACTTTATCGTCATGCACAAGGAGTCTCTTAGAGGTAATACTTCTTGAAGCTTCAGGTTATTAAATCCTGCAGTATGGACCAGAAATAAACTGTCCTTAGAATAAGTTCCAGAACCTTCTCAGACACACCATCCAAATGCCCCCTCTTCTAGATCAGGAGTAGGTTCCAAACACATGTGATTTAACCACATTAGTTTATCTCCCAAAGCATCTATTAAACTATTCCTTTAGGAAACATAATTCTGCATAATTCTGATGTGATGTTGTATCTTGAGATATGACATCATTCCAAGGAGCACACCAAGAGATTTACAGGCTTGGGTTAGGTCTAAAAAAATATTTTTGCTATCTTCAGATCTCTTTAATGCCTTTATGAGTGGACTTGAATAATAATCTTCAACTATCCCTGGCAAATTTAACTAAAGATGACATACATATATCTCATCACCATAGGATATATCTCCAGAAAAGAACAACTTTCTCAACATCAGGAGTTTTCAGATTGATACACAACAGATAAAAAACACAAACTCCTCAAGAGCTTCTAGAAACATAATACAGGTGACATCAAAATAAATCAAACCTACCTCAACTGCAGCTCACCACCAAGCTACAAGAATAGAATGGTCCATCCTCCACTTCTAGGGACCATTCACACAATAATATGAACCTTTCATATACAAACAAATTTTCAGTAGAAACAGACTTAGGATGCCCGCTCTTATACCAATTGAAATTTTGGTATAGCAGAATCAGATGTCGAGTAAGATGTCGAGACATCTATTTTGATACAGATTACATGGCAAGGTATAACTAGTAACATTAATGTATTCTGATATAACAGATTCTAAATGTCCTACAAGATGTTTAAATATTTTGAGTGACATCCAACAAGAGCACTGCATAATACAATATAGAAAAACATAAACAAGATAATCAAATTATTAACCCAGTTCGATGCAAACACATCTACTCTGGGGGCTACCAAGCCAGGAAGGAAATCCATTATGTAGTATCAATTTAAAGACCCTCAACAAACCATTCATTTTACGATCTTCTCACTTAATCACTACCAATGCAACTTCTATCTAAACAACACTTAGATATGAGAACACCATCTCACTCCATTCTCAATCACAATAGTGATAACAAACTAATAGTAAAGAATCAGAAGACTCACTTCCATGATAACAACTTAGAGTTTACTTAAAAGCTTCCTCCAAGAACAATGTACATCTTACTTTATAGCTTTGAGGTTTACATAAAAACAAACCTAATGATTACATTGTTTAGCATATGATTGTTACAAGACTCAAACCTAATGATACAACTTTTACATCTTTGTTTGGTTACTAAAACTAGGTTACAGAACTTCTTTTTATAACCTATTCCCAACTGGATTTGGGCCTCCTAAAACACAACATAACAACTGCTACAAATATGTAGAAAATCTGCTACAAAAAGATCTTCAAAATTATAACTTCCTAAAATATCTCTATATTTAGAAAGTCTATATTTATTCAATATTTTTATCTAATTCAGATTTGAATCTTCAAGTCTTTAAACCGGTGCCATCTTAGATTGCTTTAAAATTTATGAATATTCTGCTTCTGTTAAATTATAACAGAATCTTCAATCCACCTGTATCAGTTCATGATGTTGAATGACTGCATAGGACATCTTCTTCGACATGTTGCTCTAGATGTTGAAACACTTCAACTCAACATGATTAGGCGCAAAAAAGGACTTATTTGCTTAACCTATTCTTATTTTTCAAGATCCTATACAATATAATGTTTCTATATTTGTCTTACAAAACTTATGCCAATCCTAAAAATACAGAACTAACAAATTGATACAACTGATAGGGGATTTCCTTCCTGGCTTGGTAGCCCCCAGAGTAAGTGAGTTTGCACCGAACTGGGTTAACAATTCCTTATGTTATTACTGTTGTACTTTATACTATATTTACCTTGTTAATGTTCAGATATTAATGTCGTAACATCATATTTAACATCACATATCTGATACCAGAATTTCAATTGGTATCACAGCAGGCAACTTGCTATATTTCTGGGTGAGATCTAAGGACGATACTTTCTGATACAATGGACATGGAACTAGGGTTTGTCAATAGACCAACAATTTTGGACGACACTAATTATGATACCTGGAAATCGCGTATGGTGACTTTTCTAAAAACTATTAAATGCAAAAGCTGGAAAACAATTATCAAAGGTTGGAAACACCCTATTGTGAAGGACAAAGATGGAAAGGATACAACAGAAAAACAAAAGCTTAGCTTTTATATACAATACTAATAATGAAGAGGTTCAGTATGACATGGATACTGATGAAGGAATTTATAGTGAAACTCTGCTTCTTGGGAGGCAAGTCAATAAGGTGCTAAAGTGTATGGATTGGAAATCAAGAACAAATATTGCAAACATGTTATTCAACATTAGGAAGAACAATGATTTTCAGAGAGAAGCAAGAGTAGAGGAGAAATAAAATAAAGAAAAAGCTCTCACTTGCAGAAATGATTCTGATGAAGCATCTGATGATGTAGAACTTACTTTTGATGAACTAGCTACTTCTTACAGAGAATTGTGCCTCAGAAGTGCAGAAGTTTGTCAACAAGGGGAGAAACAAAAAAAACTTATAATCCATCTGAAGGAAGAAAAGGAAGATCACATGGAAACTATCTCTAAGTGTAAAATGAAGTGATTGTGTTGAACTCTAAACTTGACAAAATTTCCAAGTCTGTCATAAAGCTGAATAGTGGATTTGACACATTAGATGAAATTCTTCAGGTTGGAAAAGTGGTAGGAGATATGAGTGGAACAAGATTAAATAAAGGAAAAAAACTCATTTAGACTTCATTCATCCCAAACCTAAACCAAAGATGTTAAATCAAATATATCAACATCATGAAAAAAGTAAATTCAATCAAGTTGAAGATCTTACAGGTCTTTGTTATGATAATCAAGTTATGATGAAGAAAGGAAAAGTGTATGCAATGAATTTTTTTCAACTTAAAAGAAAACATGAACAAAAGATTTCAGGTCAAAAGTCCCAACATCAGAAAAGACATCATTGTGGAAGCAAGACCCAACAATAGAAATGTCATTATTGTGGGAGGTTTGATCACATAAAACCCTACTCTTACAAACTGTATGGTTATCCAAAACAGTCAACACAACCTAGGAATAATCATGGTATGATTAAAACTAAAAAAGGTGTGGAGAACTAAGGTTATTGGATGCAAGAAAGATTTGTCTGAAGACAAAGAGGAAAATGTTGATGAAAATAACCACCAATCTATATACATAGTTAATGTTGATGATCTGAATACTGATTATGTGGTTTTTGTTACTAAGAAAAGTAAGGAAGAATTCTAAAGTGAGTCAGAGTATGATGTTGAACATAATGTCCAGGATTGCATGCCCATAGTATATAAGCAAGATGTAGCTAGGAAACAAATTTCTACTTCTTTTAGTGCCTTTTTTGCTCTTGGTGATTGGACGTGTTCTGCTGCAGATTTACTTACTTTTGGTTGATTACCCTTAATGCATAGTTGCTTGGTTTTTTATATTATGACTAAAAAGGGGGATAAGTAAGTATTAGTAGTGTTCTTTGGTCGAGATATTCAGCTACTAGGTGGAAGATATTTTTTTAATTATTTGATGTAGAAGATCTCAGTGAAAAGGTTGTTATGTTTTCTACTGCTGACCTGATGTTAGCCTCTGATCTGGAAGAAGGGTTGTTGTACCCCAAAATTTTCCCTCCCATATTAAAGAACATATACTTCAAGAGGTCTCTTAATAGTCACAAGATTCTCAATTGGTCTAAAGGATTGAAGGTTTCACCAGACAAAGCCTCCTCCTGAATAATGGATCTTAGAACTAGGGTTTTGAGTTTACCCAAGAAAAGTGGATTTACAAGGCCTCAAGTGGACTTCATGACATCCCATACACCTTAAAGAATCCTTATGTCAAGTTATAAAGTTTTCCCAACAAAACTGGTCAGTCAGATGCTCAGATACCTGAAAATTAGTTAACTTGGTAAAAAAAGTCAACTGAGGTCAACTGTGGTCAACTCAAAGTCAAACTTCAAGATTTTTGGTCAACGTCAAGATTATGAGGTAAAACTCATCATTTTATCAAGGATTGATCATGATTCATCAAGGAAACCTCAGATCATCAATAATCAGAAGTTACTAAATTAGGGTTTTGTGCAGGAAAAGTCAAATGAACTTTGACCAATCATAACTTTCACATACTTCATAAAAAATTTCCCATCCAAACCTCATTTTGAAGGAAATTCAATTCTATACAACTTTGTGTATCACAAGCCAAGCCTAAAAATGCTTCGTTTGAAAGGTATGAGCTAAAACATTATAGGTCTTTTTGAAAGTCAACAAAAAGTCAACTTTTTCCAAAGCTCATAATTTAAAAATGGTAAATGCTATGGACATGTGACAGAGAGGGTTGATTATAGGACACTCTAAGCTTTCTAAAAAATCCTAGAACACCTCCATAGCATTAAAATTGAGGAAGTTATGCATTGTCAAAGTTGGGAAATTTTCAAGGGGTATATGAAGCAAAAAGGGTCTAAAATCAAGATTTTGTCAAATGGGCCCATAATATTACAGCCCAAACTTGAAGATGAAGTCATGCACAACCCAATGACCAATTATTCTTATTTTTATAATTTATTTTATATTATTTTGGATTTTTATTATTAAAATTCAATTTTAATAGAAATAAAATATGAAAATCAAATATTTGATCTCATAACTTATTTTGGGATCAAATATATGACATTCAAAGTGATTGCAATAATCTAAATTCGTGCAAAATCATTATGGTATGAGAATATTTGATTTTTTGACCAAAATAGCAAGGATATTTCTTCACACTCAAGTAATCTAAATCCATACATTCAAGGTCCATAATTTGACCTAATTCTCTTCATTATACATACACAAACACAAAGTAATTGAGGGAGGACGAAATTCGGAGGGCAGATGAATTATTCATACTTAAATATTTCACAAAGAAATACAATTTTGGTTTCACATATTTAGCCACTTTCCAAGACAATTGAAGGTTGGGATAACTTTATTGAGGTGTTTGGAACATGTTTGGATCATCACATTCATAAAAAACACTCCCATTCGCATAAACTGAATCTCAATGTTCTTGCTTTTTTTAATTTTTAGATTCCATTTATTTATGCATTATTTACAAATTTTGATCTCATGTTGTTGTTTGTGATGATGCCTAGATCGTTTCTACACGAGTTCTTGAAGTTTCATGGCCGGAATCGTTGAATGCCATTACTAGGGTTTTAAGCTTTAAATTGGGGCTTTGTGATCTAAGCAATTTAAATAAATTTCAAAGACATAATTGGATTGCATATGATATGGGGATCATCTCTGAATGATCAATTTGACAAACTTTGCAGATTTCATGATGTTTGAAGAAACATAGGTTTTCTTATGAAACCAAGTTCGCAGGAAAATTTGCAATAAAAATCATAGGTATTTTCGCAGGTAGGAAGAAGATGAAGTCATTGAAACCAGTCTGAAATTCAAAATTTAAACTTGTTTTTTTATTTTATTTGGTTCCTATCTTTATCACTAACGCGCTTGTGGTGTAGTGGATGGAGGTCAGGCTTGGCAATCTTGAGGGCGTGGGTTCAAACCCAGCCTCAAGCAATTTTTTTTTATAATTTATTTCTTTTATATGTTTATTTTATATATCATTTGTTTCATAGTGTTATCACCTGCGTGCTGTTGGTCTAGTGGCCAAGGCTGAAGTTGATGAAGGTTAGGGCGTGAGTTCAAACCCTAGCCACAACATTTTGATGAAGAAACATGGTTTCTTTCCGTTTTTTTTTTAATTTTCTTTGGTTTTCTCTAATTTCACTTAATTCCTTAACTTACTTAATTAATTAACCTTAAACCCTTTTTTTTTAAAAACAAAAACCATTAAATTAATTTGACTAATCTTTTTTATTAAAACTATAATTTCAAACTATTTTTTTATAACTTATAATATTTAGTTTGTTTTACTATTTAAATTATAAAAAACATTTTAATTATTTAGTTTTAGGTTTTTTTAACCCAAATCTTTTTATTAAACCTAATTTTCAAAATTTTTCTTTATTTCTACCCTCATTTATTTTTATGATTTTATAATTATTATGTAACTGCTCCGGGAGTGTAATATTTTAGATTTATTTTGTTTGCCTTATTATTTTTGTAATTGCCCCAAAGCTTTGTAATAGCGTAGGATATTTACTTTCTGCCTTTTAAATTCATGCCATTTATTTCTATTGCGTGGTTAGTAAACCTAGGGTGTGAAAAGAAATACTTGATTAAATTGGACTAGAAAATTAATATTCAAGATAAATATCTGAAAACAATCACTCACATGCGTAAGTCGATCATTCTACGATCCTCTTCTACACCTCCTAGGGTTACCCCTATTGGTCTTCTTTAATATGGTAAAGTCCCTCGAACGTGGGGGTGTATTAAGAAAAGTCCCTTCACAAACAAATCATCAAGTTCCTACAGATTCAAAATGTCATAAGTCCCTTCGAGGTTGCCTACGGAATAATGATCTTGTCCCTACGCATAAATGATAATAGTCCAAAGACACCCCTACAAGTTGCCTTCATTGACCATACGATGACCCTACGCCCATCCCTTAACAAAATCCAAGGTAAGGACTACCTACTCCTTAATAGTAGGGACAATCTTACCCTTGAAAGGAAATAGAAAAACATGAAAGACCAGTCTAAGGTAGGTAGATGCCAAACAACATCGCCCTCAAATTGAAACTTTCTTTCCTATATCCATCACAAACCTCCACACCGTTATCCTACAAAATATTTAAATCTTCGATCAAAGATGTCAAGTTTACATCTATGTCACTCCCTGGTTGTTTAGGCCCAGAGATTAACATAGATAACATCATGTACTTACGCTTCATACATAGCCATGGCGGAAGGTTATAAATCATAAGAATCATATGCCATGTGGTATGTGAGATACTTTGAAGACCATGCAGGTTCATTCCATCAGTAGATAATGCCAAGTGAAGTTTTCTTGCTTCTTCTCCAAAGTCAGGATAATCATTATCAATTTTCGACCACTGTGGTGAATCATCCGGATGTCGATACTTTCCATCAATAATTCTTTCATCTGCATGCCAAGTCAGGTGTCTTGCATCGGTTTCACTATGAAACATACGCCTAAATCTCGGAATTATAGGAAAATACCATAAGACTTTTGCTGGAGATAATTTTTTCTTATATCAAGACAAACTGCATTTAGGGCACTCAATTAACGATGCATATTCGTTTCGAAACAAAACGCAATCGTTTGGACAAGCATGTATCTTATCATAGCTCATGCCAATAGAGAACAACATTTTTTTTGCCTCATAGGTTCGATTAGGAAGAACATTATCCTCCGATAGCATTTCTCTCATAAGGGCCAACAACTTTGTGAAACTTTTATCCGACCATCCATTGCCCGCCTTTAAGTTGTACAACTTTAAGACCGCAGACAGTCTTGTGTATTTAGTGCAACCTTTATACAACAGTTTCTCTGCATTTCTTACCAACCTCTCAAACATTTTAGGACAATCATGAAGATCTTCTTCAAGTTCTTCTACAATCTCTTCAACTCGATCACAATCGTATGTTTCCGTGTCGTTGTCGTCTGAAGCATAGGTCGTATTACTTTTCCCACTCGGTTCAACATTCTCGTTAATTTTCTCACCATGAAATTTCCAACACTGATAACTTCGATCAATTCCATGCCTCAGTAAATGCGATTTCAATCCATCTGCGTCAACCTTACCAATATAACAACAACCCAAGCAAGGACATTTCATTCGACTGGGGTCTTTAATGTGTTGAACATCAAACTTAACGAATTCCACAACCCCATTC
Source organism: Lathyrus aphaca (assembly GCA_963966055.1). Classification (NCBI taxonomy): domain Eukaryota; kingdom Viridiplantae; phylum Streptophyta; class Magnoliopsida; order Fabales; family Fabaceae; genus Lathyrus; species Lathyrus aphaca. The sequence goes on along the minus strand of OZ014524.1, from coordinate 479,584,489 downwards.
TCATACTCTTTGGTCAATCGATCGGAAAACATCCATTTTTTATCCATGGTTTTCCTACTTATTAAGGTAAACAAAATAAAATACCATACGAAGATTTGAGTGCAAGAATAAACATCATCAAACTAAACTAAATCCTAGTATTGCGTGCATTACTTTAAGTGTATATACTTTCTAGCCAAATTTATTCAACTCACTCTAACTATGCTCACTCTAACTATGCCCACTCTAACTCACTCTAACAATGTATTTCTACACAATTTCACTTAGTTTGTTTAGTGACTACAACATAATATCTTTACAAATTCACATCACTACCTCAACTATTTTTTTAGTTAACCCAAACTAAATCCTAAATTTATTTAACTCACTCTAACTATGCTCACTCTAACAAGGTATTTCAACACAATTTCACTTAGTTTTTTTAGTTACTACAACTCTATTTACACAAACTTTATTTACACAAAGTCACATACACAAATTCTTAACAAAAACTCTTTTTTCTACTGTCAAAGCAACAATGTGATAACAAGAATGTTCCAAACCAAAATATTCCAACAATGTGATAACAAAGTCACATACACAAATTCTTAACATAGACTCTTTTTTCTACTGTCAAAGCAACAATGTGATAACAAGAATGTTCCATATTCAATCCAAGAATGTTCCAAACCAAAATATTCAAACAATGCGATAACAAGATACTTGCCCTAACATTTGTACACTAACAGAAAACTAAATCAAAATAGAAAAAGAAGAAACTTTTGCCCTAACAAAAACTTTTTTCTTGAACAGTTTCCATGTTTTATTTTATTTTTTACTTATAGCAGCGCTTTCTTAATAAAGTGTTGTCTAAGGTGCGCTATTAAAAGTCATTTTTGGCGTAGTGATTTCACCAGTGGTCCACTCTGGAGGTGACACTTGTCACCGTCCGGTAGGACCACCAGATTTCGTTCCCACGTGTGATACCACACCATAAGAACCATACACCCATGCATCATTAGCCTTCATCATGTCATCATCATTAGCCCCGTGATCGGATGGTCCAGAGTAAGTAAAAAAAATTGACTAGGATTCATACCATAGACCTACAGGCTTCTGCGCTATTGGGCCTTTTCCAAATGCTATCTAGACCCCCTACCATTCAAGCCCAAGTTGTTTTTAACTAAAAATCATTAGTGCAACACCCCCTGCTTCTTTTCTTTAATTTCTTTTATATTCTTTTACGAAATCGATTTTTAAAAATAGTTTCTTCTAATAAAAAAATTCAAGAAAATTAAAAATAATATTTTAGCATGTAAATAAATTTGTGACAAATTTTAATTCTCGTTTTTTTTTGCATTTAATTTTGATTATATTATTTATAGGCCTTTGAATAATTTTTCATTTTTACATGTTAATTCATTAGTCCATAATTTTGCATACTCATATTAAATTCCACTTACTAACAAGTTCTTTTGTTGTAGGAGGTATTATTCGAGGACTCTCTACTTACGGATTTGGATTTTCACTTTGATATTTTTTATGGTTCTTGTGCTTTTGTGATGTAATTGTTAGTATACCTTTTAAGCTTGTATGGTACTTAGGAATAAAATAGAAAAAATATAAAAATGAAGCGCTTAGAAAACGAAGTTTTAAAAAGGGGATAAGAAAAGAAATATTTGATCCAACGTCGAATTAATTTCAAACAAAAATAAATGAACAAAATCGACATGATGTTCGGATTTCCACTATTACACCTTCGCTCCACTCCAATAAACCAAAGCACACCCTTGTATGATATGAACCATAAGTCGCGTATCTCAACACTGTGCAATCAACCCACCTGATCCATCATTCCATTCCTTTCGCGATTCATCATACATTCTCACCAACCATGACATAAGAGGACCATGTTCGTTATTTCATTTTAATATTCAAATTTCATACTTAATCTCCACCTACTTGTGTTTGCTTCATATGCACCATTAGGGTTCATAACTTGGACTTAATTATCAGTTAAAGCCACGATGTGATAGACTTCATGATAGTCATCCATGTATTATAACTTAGGTAGATTTTTCCCTTTAATCCTCAACCTTAGGATCAATAAATGCATGCTAACAGTAGGGTTCGAGTCTTAGTCTCCCCATAGTTTTCTTTACAACTTTGAGTCCCTATTCTCATCTTCAAAGAAAAGCAAAAAAACATTTAATGGAAGTGTGCACAATACGCCACGATCCTTAAGCTATATAGGAAATGATTAGTGGAGGTCTCCTCCATTCTTCTAGAATGCTTTACAAACATCCCATTGGAGGCGACCTTGGAAAGTATTCTCTCCTGTATCACAGTCTTTAGTATTGTCCATACGATAAACACAAAATCAAAACACTTCTTCTAAAAGACAATAAACCAACAAGACACCATGTCTTCTCTTCTCACCTCCTTCACTCATAACGCGTGAACTCGCTACGACTTGTCTCCTTATAAGACTGTAAACGCACTCGTACCAGACGAGCCTACAACACCTGAGTATAGGCATAAACAGTTCAATCATAAAAAACACAAACAAATCTAATCCCTAGTTAGGCGAACTACGTCGACTCTGATTCTCATTTCCCATGAGATGCGTAGGCAGTGAGGTATGGCCCATTCGAGAACATTCTTCATTTTCCCTACATTTTTCCCATATCTTTTCATTCTCTTTTTCTAGTTCCCTCTCTCAATCTAGTTCCAGTAGCGGTTTTTATTCAGCAGCAGTTTTATTCTTTACCCTTTGAAACAGATAAACAAGCATAGATCCTGTCGGGTACGACGGACGATCTGGGGTGCTAATACCTTCCCAGTTTGTAACCGACTCCCGAACCCAGTTCTCTAGTTCGCAAGACCTTGTTCTTTCTTTTCTCTTAGGTTTGTGTAGCATTACCTTTCCCATTCATTCGGGATAAAAATTTCTGGTTGAAGACTCTACCTTTTCCGCGCCACTTTCGCGTTTGTACTAGGATGAAAATCCAGGGAGCGACAGTTATCACATAACAAATTTTGTTTCGATAATTTGACCAGACCTATTTCATTGACATGGACAAGTCACTTGTGCTATAACTTAGTCTTTGATACAGGTTTTATGGATGCCACATCTGTTGAACCACTTACAACCTCAACCTCAAGGGTATACATGCCTTACCTCTCGATGCCTCTTAAGACTTCCTTCAACCCCTCATTACCCTTAGGATATTTTTCTCTCTTTCGAAAACATATCCTTTCTTGTCATATTCACCAAGAGAAATCAAGTTCCTCTTAAGTCAAGTACAAATCTAACATCAGTCAATAACCTTATTGACTCATCATAGAGCTTGAATCTCACATATCCAATTCCTACAATATTTCAAGCTTTTTTGTTTCCCAGCAACACTGACCCACAATCTTGATCACATAATTTCTCAAACACATATTTGTTTAGAGACATGTTCCAAGTACACCCTGAATAGATAATCCATTCCTTGCTAGAGACACTACTTGAAACCACAAGGATATCATATGATTTATAATCATTTTGTACAATGACCGTATTACCATTATCCTTTCCACCAAGATTATTTATTCGATCAAGGAAAACTTTCTTGTATGTACATTTTTCTTACAATGATAAGACCTAATTGCAAGAGCATTCCCACCATAAGAATTTTGTAGAACTTTACCCTTCTTCTTCTTCTTCTTCTTCTTCTTCTTCTCTAGCCTAGCATCTTTCTTCAATAATTTCCCCTTAATGGACAAACCTTCACCAACATAAGATGGCTTATGCTCCTTTCGTTCGTTCAAATCCTTAAGAGTACAAGGTTTATTTAACTTCTTCAAAGGTCAATGAATCTCTTCCATATAAAATAGTTTCTTTTAAGTGAGTATGAGAGCTTGGTAAATCACACAATAGCAACAACACTTAATCTTCATGATCAATCTTGTCCTCGATATTTTCAAGATCAATAATCAACTTGTTGAACATATCCAACAACTTAGCCAAGATGTTTTCTTCACTCATAGTGAATGAATACAAAGCTTGATTTAGGTAGAGGAGATTGACCAAGCATTTTGTCATATATAAACCCTAGAATTTGCTCCAGGCACCCGTTGTAGTTTTCTCCTTTGAAACCTGCCTCAGAACCTTATTGGAAAGGCTCAAGATGATTGCATTGTGGGTTTTTTCGGTCATTGTCTTCTTCTCCTTCTCTATTAGGGAAACACCTATATTCTCCGGTCCCTTCAATAATTCTAACAAACCTAGTTGAACCAACAGGGCTTGCATCTTCAAGCGCCACAAATCGAAATCATTCACACCGGTGAATTTCTCAATCTCATACTTTGTTGACAACATCTTCTCTTCCACACTCACGCACCAGTTTGTTATGAAACGATGCTCAAGAAAAAACTATGATCAGTTTCTTAATTAAAAAGGAAATCACAGAGTAAAAGAAAAGAGAAAAGATAAGAGAAAGACAATTCAAAGTGGTTAAAAACTAGATTTTTTTATTCAATTACACATTACAGAACAATGTTTACAATTGAATCTCAACCACGCCACTTTCTTCCTCTAATTAGGATTATTTGGGATTGAATGAGAAGTTGTGACAAGTATACTATTTATAGAAAAACTAAACCCTAGTTTTCAACTAAGATACTAAACAATTGGCCCAAGAAATTGGCCTAATTCAACATGCTAAGTTAAATAACAAACTAACATATTTTATTAACATGCTATAAAAAAACTACGACTACAACATGCACATTTTCGATTCATGCATACATGAATAGACTTCGACTACACATACAAAACTTCTATCAAAATATGAAGTTATATATATCAAGACTAAAATTTGATCCAAAATAGTATAGATGGGATAAGAAATTATCTTTTTATGATCTAAACATCAACATACCATTTTAATGAAAAACGAGAATGAAAAGTATAGTTAAAATGTAATAATTGAGTAAGAACTAAACAATTGCTGGAAAAAAAAACTAAAGAATGTTTTTTTTTTTTAATGAAAAAGTAAAAATTTTAAAGGTTATATTTAGCTGTATTTCCACCCTTTGCTTGTTACAAATGGTGTGGCCACTTAATTATTTTTATATACAACCCTTTCTTACATCAATTAAATAGTTTTGAATGCTTATGATAAGATAAAAAAAATTCCTACAATTTTAATTTGTGTTTTGTGTTTGTCTGTTCAACAAGTTAAGAAAATAGGTCACATAAAACATATCAATCATAAAATAGCATTATTATTTTCATTAGATTTCCATTTTTCAACCTCTCATTATAGAAAAGGGAAAATCACTAAATATAAATAACATTGTTGTACATATAATTATGCTTTAATTTTTTTTAGTTAGATAAATATTTTTTTCCAAAATATTTAAAAGTTAATGACAAGAAAATAAGAGAGAAATCCCTAAAATAAAATACTAAACCAAAATCTATGAGTTTGAAAAATATTAAATTATAAGCAAAATATTAATTGTAGTGTGAGATAAATCTCAAAATGTAATTATGTTAAGCATAAATATAAGTTTACAGGATTACAATTTACATTAGAAAATCATTTTTAACTTAATTTTTAAAATGTTCTATTAAACGGGACCGTCGCATAAAAATATGTGATAAAATTTAATTGATATTAAATATGTTTTACACAATTATTTAATTATGTATGAAATGTTTAATTTTTATTTAAATCATCGGTAAAATAACACAAATAAATGGTTGTGATGAAATAATATAAAATATTTTGGCTAATTTACAGGTTTGGTCTCCCTGTTTTATCAAATTTATGGTTTTAGTTCTTCCATTTTCTTCTTAAATAGTTTTTGTTCCTCATCCCAATTTTAATTCACTATTTATGGACTGTTCATATACTGTTCATCGGGGGTGTTGATAACTCGAATTTGTATCGATTATTTAATACAGTTTCCGATCGTTTAACTTGTTAATTTATACATTTCGAACGATATTACGCGAGTTTTATGTTTGTTTTGAAGATATTTGATTAAACTTGACTTTTGGAGGCAAAATATAAAAAGGAGATTTATTGAACAAGAAATGGAGAAAAACAGAACAAAACAGAAGAAGAAAATACGATTTTGCATAATCAACTGTGGGACGACCGTCACACTTTAGTGACGACCGTCACAAAACCAGGATGATCGTCATAGCCTTAAGTTGAACGTCACAAGCAACAAGATGGTCGTCATAATTCCAAGTTGATCGTCACAATTAAATATCTAGAAACCTATTTATGCTTTAGAATTCAAAACAGAAAGACGTTATGCGTTTTCTTCTCATTCAACAGAGAGATTATCTCTACCCTAATCAACCTCAGTCCAAACTACTCAATCAAGCCCAACCTAAATCCATTTCGTCAAGTTCTCTACAAACAATACCTTGGAGGCTCTAAATAGAAGTCACTGCAAAGCTCAAGAGGAGCTTCGTACACACCCCAGATTTATGCTGCATTGCTGTTCGAAGTTCAAATTTATTTTCCAGTATCGTCTTTATTTTTTCCATTACTAAACCTAAGTGATAGTTTCCATCATTTGGAAGCTATCACTATTTTAATTGTTTCTAGCCACTACATATTTGTTTTAGTCTTTAAGTTTCTTCAAGTTTGGTTGATCAAGAACATTGCAACCAGGTTTCTATTTTTAATGCTTTATTGTTTAATTATTATTGCAATTATTAATATTATGAAATTCTTCTTCTTCTACCTTTCTTTGTTTTTATTTAATATGTCTGGATAAACTGTTAATCGGTATGTAATTGTCTAACCGGAACGAATTCGGTAAAATTAGGCTAATATCTTAAATTAAGTTACTTTCAGGTTTCGATTTCTTAATATAAATAACTTTCGTTACGAGAGTAAGAGAGTATAAAAGATTAGGATTAAGACCACGAGAGTGTGAGATCATAAACAAATAGCTGAAATCGAACATTGTTTTAAATACAACGGAAGCGCTTTAAAACCAATTAGAACATTTAGGTTTCCAAAAAGTATTTCTAAATTGAATTGACACAACAAAAGCACTTAATTGAACTTAGGAATATAGTAATAGGCAAGACCACGAGAGTGTGAGTTAACGACTTTTAAACTGAGAGTTTCTACGAAGAGATAACTTAATAAACCTTAATAAGACGATCCTCTATTGAATTCGCGAAGGCGAATCAATTACGTATCGATAAAAATAGTAACACCTGATAAACATAAAATATCACTCTCCTTAGATAAACATAGTAACACCCGATATCACTAGGTTGATTACTGAGTCTCTGTGGGATCGATATCTTTTATTACTACGCGATAGATTGTGCACTTTCAGTTAGTAACTGTTAGACTCAGAAAGTCGCAATCATGTTTTTGGCGCCGTTGCCGGGGACTTAGATTTAGTCAATAATGCAATTCGTTGTTGTTCTGTCTAGACTAAGGCAACAAATTTACCTTTCCTTTATTGATTGTATGCCCAGTACTCGCTCCCGAGGCGAAGACTTAAAACCCATATCCACGAAGTAGAACATTTCATAAGTTTGAGACGCCGAACCGAACCCAACGAAACCTTTATTCCTGAAGTATTCTACTAGAACCAGCTGAAGAACCTATCATGGTCGAAAATGGAGGAGCACCACGTTCACTCAAGTCCTATGCGACTCCAAATCAATAAGAACCACACAACAGTATTGCCGCACCAACCATAACCTGAAACAATTTTGAACTAAAACCTTCACTTCTGCAAGCTGTACAACACAACCAGTTTTCCGGGAATCCTGCGGATGATCCTAATGAGCATTTGACAAAGTTCGTGCAATACGCAGATACAGTGAAAGTGAATGGTGTAACCCAAGACTCAATAAGACTGAGACTCTTTCCGTTCTCTTTAAGAGAAGGAGCTTGGGCATGGTTACAATCACTATCAGCCAACTCTGTCACAACCTGGGCAGAATTGAAGAAAGTCTTCTTATCTTGATATTTCTCGCCAAGCAAGACAGCCATGCTAAGAGCTCCAATTAACGGATTTCAACAGAAAGATGCCGAATCACTTTATGAAGCGTGGGAAAGATACAAGGATCTGTTAAGATTATGTCCACACCATGGGTTTGAAAACTGGGTAACCATCATAACCTTCTATAATGGACTTCTATACAACACTAGGATGACGATAAACGCTGTTGCGGGCGACACTCTTATGGATAAACCATACGAAGAAGCCTACAACCTCATTGAGAACATGGCTCAAAATCATTGCCAATGGGGAGGAGAGAGAACACTTATAGAGAAGAACCAAACTAAAGGAGGAATGTATGAAGTGAATAGTTTCGATCACGTAAATGCCAAGAGGGATGTCATAGCTCAGAAAGTTGATAACTTGACCATAAAACCACCAGCCACTATAACACCCCATTTCTACCAGGAGATTATATAGACAATTCGAGTATTAAAAATTCAACCAACAAGTACACAAATAGGATGCTACATTTTTCAACTTATAAAAACTTCATTTAATTTCATGAAAATTGATACATAACACTTTCAGTTCGTAAGAAACTAAAAACATCAAATTTATTTCATTTATGAAACCAAATTCAACTTTTAACTATGCAGCGGATTTTCAACTTATTCAACTAAACATGGTATAACATGTTATTCAACTTAAAACAACTTATTAACAACATAATCATACTGAAACAACTTAAAAACAACACAAAACAACTAAGCGTCCATTCCCCGAGTGTTACGTATCAGAGCACCAACACTGACTCGAACTAATGAAGATAATCATCTTCCTTCAAGCTACCTACACGTTACCAACATAGGGGTAACATTCAAACAGAAGGGGTGAGATATCGATAATTACAAATGACATATGATAAACAATACTTAGATAAGGTTCATAAACAATTCACCACTTCACAACCTCAACCAAAACAACAACTTGACAATCATCCACCTTTTATCAACTTATCTTACTACTATTATATCCATCAACATTTTCTACATAAACAACATAATCATATATTCCAACAAACTACTTAATCAGTCAAATCAACATATTTCATTTAATCAACTTGAAAACAACATAACAACTTATCAGCTTGAACAACATAAACAACTTATCAACTTGAACAACATAAATAACATAATCGACATAAACAACGCAACACAGATACGATTCGACTATCCAAATGCATGTGGTACCATTCGGAGTAAACTCCCAACTTAAAATTATTGTCAGGTAATCGAGGCAATCAAGGCATAAGCCTTTAACTTTCAACTTAGTGCCAATCCAGACCAACGTGGTGTGAGCAACGGCTCGACATAAAAATGCAAATGATCCACATAGCATGCACGACTTTATAACATATAAACATACAACATCAAATAGCACAACTAGCTTATACAACTTAAATCAACATTGGCTATTAAGCCTCCAACTTGAACAACATAACAACTTCGACAACACATAACAACTTATACGACATAGACAACTTAAAAATCAACTTTGGCTTATAAGGCCTTCAACATAACAACTTAGAGATTTTCCGTAAACCGAAATCATTTACCAACTCAACTATACCTGTAACTCAACTATACTTGTAACTCAACTTTACAACATATTTTCGAAAAAATAACGCAACAAAAATAAACTATTAAATTACCCGACTTACCCCGACAAATTTCGTTAAATTTTGGGAAACTAAGTTTCTCGCCTAATTCGGCTAAATCGACACTGTTTCGATATTCTGCATTATCATGACCTTATTACAAAACCTACACTTTTATGTTTTCTAATACATATTATTGTTCATAAGAATATAGGCTTACTATTTGTTTCTGCTAAATTCTTAAAACCACTTCTTTTCTGTAAAAAATCATGTTACACAATATTAATTTTCAAACTATTTTCGTCCTCATTACAATTGCTCTGAATTCCAACTTCTCAAATACTAATTCCTGATTATTAATAAAATGTTCTTTCATGAGATTAGAATATTATAGATATAATTAATAAACATAATATAATATAAGATTGCTTGGAATTTCATTTAATTAAAATACTGCATAACCAAAAATCACATCTCCCCTTTTTAAACAGGGTGGCTTGCGCCACCCTTCAGACATAGCTACATGTGGCTTGCTCCACATTCATGCCTCTTGGTGGCCACCACAAAGTGACACTCACCACTTCAGCACCTGGCTTGCGCCATGGTGCATGGGAGCAAAAAGGCTCCCACCACTAAAAATGTGATCCTCACACCGCCGGTCTCAATGTTATTGTCCCCAAACCAACATTTTTCCAGAAATTCACACTACTTAGCAACACAAATAAAGTCAACCATTTACAGAACAACTTGTAAGCGATTTATAATCATCGATCAACAACAATTTATAACCAGATAATTATCACGACATCAATTTACAGATTTTCACAAACCATATCAATATCAACAAATCACATCACATACAACCATCCAAACCTAGTATTATTTATCAAACATGGTTATAAAGATCGAACCCCACCCTTACCTTGGATTAAGGGTTGCTCTAATAATTTTCCGGTTAGTCTCCAAAGTTCTCTGATCGAATTTCCAACCCTTTGCCTCTATGACTCTTTTTCTCTCCTCTTTCATCCATGGAGATTAGAATTAAGACCATGCTGCCATTGAGTTCTTATCTTGACCAAAATTTAGCATCCATCATCATCAATCCCGTAACTACTATTTGACCAATTTCCAGCATGAACTTCCAAACTTCAAATGCGTTTTTCTCCTTCAATACCGAACTTATTGACACGAAATCATATATCAAATTGAAGATAATTTCATAACTTTTCCAGAAATTCAAGAATCTCTTTAATCGGAATTATGAGTAAGAAGTTATCACGTGTTTAGTGAAAGTTGTACCGTAAGTGCGAAAATGGAAATATGATCATGAGTTCTTTCTCCTTCTTTGCTCCCAAGTTATTTTCTCTCCTCTAAAACCCTTATTCTTCTCTTAGACTTTTTCCTCCGTAATTTTCATGTCCTATTCTCTTGATACCAATTAACCTAATTTTCTTATCATATAATTCTATTATATTGGGCCTAAGTCATACACCCTCTTACAGCCAGCGTGGTTGCAGTGACTCCGAATTGTGAAATTTGTGGAATCCCAGGACACATATCACCTGAATGTCAACTTCTTGCCGGATTAACCACAAATCAGGTGAATTATGCTCAAGAAAATCCTTATTCTAATACCTATAACCCAGGATGGAAGAATCATCCAAATTTCTCTTATAAGAACACCAATGCCTTGTATGCACCTAACCATGCACCAGCTGTACCACCAGGATACCAAAAAGTTGTCGCACCCAATCTGAACGCTCCTAGGAAATCAAACCTTGAATTGATGATGGAAAATTTCATTACTACACAAACTCAAACAAACAAGAATTTCCTAAACCATAACATCCATACTAGTGGGCATATCAAACAATTGGTAACCAAAGTAGATACATTAGCTACTCATAATAAGATGTTAGAAACCCAAATCTCGCAGGTAGTTCAACAACAAGCATCCACTGCTGCCTAAGCTGGAACATTTCCTGGACAGCCATAACCAAATCCTAAAGGGCATGCAAATGCATTATACTAAGAAGCGGGAAAGAATTGGATGGACTTGCCGATCCTAGAACCGAAAACCCAGCCATGTATTAGCAGCCTAAGAAATCAACTACGAAAAACGATAAACCACGGGAAAAGGAAGCCAACGAACAAGAGGCTGAGAAAAGGGAAAGACCTTATATACCTCCGTCACCGTATAAACCACCGATTCCGTACCCACAACAGTTAATAAATTCTAAAACTATGGGACAATTTAAGAAATTTGTAGAGCTTCTGAAACAGTTAAACATCACCAACCCTTCACAGAAGCTATTACTCAGATGCCCTCATATGCTAAAGTTCTAAAAGATATCTTATCTAACAAAAAGAAAATCGAGGAAAATGAAACAGTTACACCTATTCTTGAGTGTAGCGCGATTATTCAAAATAGCATGCCTCATAAACTGAAGGATCCATGAAGTTTCTCTATTCCTTGTGTAATAGGAAAGTTTGTCATAGTGTTGCACCCTAATATTTGACCTCCCACAATCAAGACAAGCTCTCTCAAAACTTCTAAATGATCATAAGGTCCTCAAGACTCCCAATTGGTCAAGAAGTGTGGAAATTTCCCCAGACAATGCCTCCTCCTAAGCAAAGTGTCTAAAACTAGGGTTTTGTGTTTCCTCAGGTTAAAATGACTTTCAAGGCTTCAAGTGAGCTTCATAACATCCCACATGTATTCAATAATCCCCATGTCAATTTTCAAGGCTTTCCCAATAAGTTTGACCAGTCAGATGATCAGATATGCAAAAATCAATCAAAGTAGTTAAAAAGTCAAACTGAGGTCAACTGTGGTCAAATCAAAGTCTAACTTCAAGATTTTTTTGCCAACATCAAGTTTATGAAGTAAAATTCATCATTTTATTAAGGGTTGATCATGATTCATCAAGGAAGTTTCAGATCATCAAGAATTAAGAGTTTCAAAATTAGGGTTTTCTTAAGAAAAGTCAACTGAACTTTGACCAGCCATAACTTTCACATGTTTCATCAAAAATTTCCATCCAAATCTCATTTTGAAGGAAATTGAATTCTCTACAACTTTTTGTCTCACAAGCCAAGCCTAAAAATGCTTCATTTAGAAGGTATGAGCTAAAACATTAAAGGTCATTTTAAAAGTCAACAAAAAGTCAACATCTTCCAAAGGGCATAATTTGAAAATGGTAAAGGATATGGATATGAGACCAAAGAGGTTGGTTATAGGAATCTTTAAGCTTTCCAAAATGTCCAAGAACACCTTCATAGCCTTAAAATTTAGGGATTTATGCCTTGGTAAAGTTGGGAAATTTTTTAGGGGTATATTGAGCAAATGAGGTCTTAAAACCAAAATTTTCCAAATGGGCTTGCAATTTTGTAATCCAATCTTTACAATGACATCATGCACGACACAATGCTTATTTTTTCAGATTTTTATAATTTATTTTATATTTATTTGGATTTTATTCATTAAAATTCAATTTAAATATATATAAAATATGAAAAATCAAATAAAGCATGAAATCTTTGATTGAAAATCATTTGAATTATATTTAGAATGATTGGAAATCAACTAAAGTCAAATTGAACCTAAAATAGCAAGTTTTCATATGATTTTTGAACTTTTATGGTGATTGGAATCTTCATGATCAAGTTATCACATAAGCCCATAAATCCATAGGTTTTTTGACCTAAATTGAATCCCTATAAGTTGATGAACATAACCAGTGCACAAGGAGACGAATTTGAGCCTCCAAGAAACAAGAACAATCTTCAAAATCTTCAAAGAAAACTCAAATTCGGATTCCTTAATTTTGTTGTTTTTCAGGTGATTTAAAGGTGGCAAATCATTACTGGACAATCACTGAACATCTTTGCATCATTTTCATCATCCAAAACCTCATGAATTGTTGAAACCGAATCTTCAAATGTTCTTGAAAAACAAAATTTCGATTTCTCTCATACACGCGTTGTTTGTTGTTTTTAATGTTTGATTATGGTTTGTGATGCATCACTGATTGTTTCTGGATGTTTATTTTTAAGTTTTGATGCAGGTATCACAAATCACCATGTTAGGGTTCCAAAAAATCGTGAATTGGGATTTTGTTTAAGAGCCTATTTTAGACCAAAATGGTATATTTGGAATCATTGGCCTCCTATTAATCAATCTGGACAATTAGAATGAATTTATTGCTTGTGTTTATCATGTTCTAATGTGCAGGATTTATAGTGACAAAAGAAATCCGTCACTATAGCCTTTAGTGACGAACGTCTGTCACTAAAAGTTAAATGGACAGGTAAAGGTTGAAGAAGATGTTTGGCGCGTTCAGAATTTCAAATATTTGATATTGCTTATGTTGTTTTTGTTTCACAGGATGAACAAACGTATGGCCTAGCTCAGCTGGTTGTGTGCACGCGTGTGAAGGCATAATACCTGTGTTCGATCCTTGGCTTGGGTGTTTTTTCTTTTAATTCATTTATTTTGCAGGCTGAATATATAATGATGTATTCCCATATGCTTATCACCAGCGCGTGTTAGCTTTGCTGGTTTTGTGCTATGCTGTTGAGGTAAGGGACCTGGGTTCAATTCTCAGGTCCTATCTTTTTGGCCATTTTTTATTTTGTTATATTTTGTTATTTTTCTTTTATAACTTTATTTTAATTAATTAATTAAATCTAAAACCAATAATGTTTTTTTTATAAATCTTATATTTATTTTTAAACTCATATTTTTTCTTAATATTTATTTTAATTAATCTTATTTTCCTAATAATATTTTTATATAACTTTTATTATATATATATTTTGTAAATAAAAACTAATTTAAAAACCTTAATTATTTTCTAACCCAATTTTTTTTCCATTAACCCTAAAAACTTAATTTATGTTCTTTAACCCTAATTAAAATATTTTTTTATAATAACTTTTTATTTTGTATAAAATTTTTAATACATTATCTTTTATTATTATTATTAAATCATTTAAACTTATATTATTTTTCTTATAAACTCTAAAATTCTAACTTATTTAAAAATTCTAATTTTTCTTTATTTCTTCATTATTATTTTCTTTTCTTTAAATTATAATATTTATTGTTCTATTTATCATTATTGCTTATTTATATTTATTATTATCTGATTATATTGTAACTATCCCAAAGCCATGTAATAATTCTTAGATTTATTTTCCGTCATTATTTTCATTATAAGTATTTATTGCGTGGTTAGTAAATAGGGTGTGGAAACTATTTCTAATTAAAATTAACTTAGATAATTAATTTAAATAAGATAAATATTTGAAAATAAACACTCACACACGTAAGTCGATCTTTGATCGCCATCTTGCACTTCCTAGGGTATTCCTCTTGGTTGCCTTTTTTAAATGGTCAAGTCCCTCGAATATAAGGGTGTCTTAAGCAAAGTCCCTTCAAATATAAATCATCATAGTCCCTACAGATTTAAAAGATCAAGTCCCTTCGAGGTTGCCTACGGAATAATGATCTTGTCCCTTCGAATAAATGATGATAGTCCCTACGAATTGCTAAAGACACCCCTTAAGTTGCCTTCATTGACCATACGATGACCATACGCCTGTCCCTTAATCACATCCAAGGTAATGACTATCTATTCCTTAATAATAGGGATAGTCTTACCATTGAAAGAACATACGAGAACATGAAAGACTTAATCTAGGGTAGGTACCTCTTAGTTGCTTGCTCACATTTCAAAATACTTTTTACACCTCACTTTCAAAACATTTTCAAACAAGGCTTTGTATACATCCATACGAGGATCATTACAAAGTACTTAGAAGATTTCTTATCACACACTACACTTTCCAAAAACAATTTAAGTGAGCTAAGTAACTAAGAGCCCATGGATAACCATGGATATAAAGGGTGCTAACATCTTCCCTTAATATAACCTACCCCCCGAACCCAAGTCTTTTAAAATAGGTCTTTCCTGTTCTTTTATGTCCTTTCCATTTGGATAAAATAAAAGTCGGTGGCGACTCTTGCTATCCGCAACATGACTAAAAGTCAGTTCTCCCACCGTGTTACATAACTAGCGACTCTATTGGGGAGTTACTAAGTAAAAAAGGGGTATCCTTAGGAATTAGATCACTTTAATTTGTTTGCTTTGTTTGATATTACTTGTTGGGCTTTATGTGTTAAATATCCTAACCCGGATCTAGTGTACCCTAGGTAAATGGCAATAGACCAAGGAAACTGTACGGCATATACCGATATGGTTGATCTGGTGGCCATAGTTAGTGTGACTTCTTGGTTGGTGCTTATGTTCCTTAAGTAAGTTAAGGATAATATGGGGCTGCCATATGTTGTCAATACACTAACTGACTTTTAGAACCCTAGTTATCCCATCTTGGCCTTTAGAAAGTAGTGAGATAGCCGGCTTTGGTGAAGAATAAAGTTGGTTGATACTCGATACTACGCTCATTGAGATCCTAAACTTGGAGGGCTTTGGTTGGCAAGTAAGTTGCCTACTGAACAACCACGCTTGGGAAGGATCAGTGATATTGAGATCCCTTAGAACCTGGTTAACTTTGTAGGACAGGATGAACCAACTAAACTTCAGGGGAGGGTACTTACCTTTAAACCTCATGCAAGCCTTCAAACCTAGGGCTATTGTGTGACTTGTTTGTGTGTGCCACATGTTTGTGATTGAGCATAACATCAAGACATCATGCATCATAAGTATAGCATTTTCACTAACCATTTCAAGGACCAAAGGATTTATCTTTGTTCTTTGTTGCAGGTCATGACTTCTGCTCGTAGGAATACTATCCGGATCAACTTTGTAGGGATACCTTCTAAGCTTAAGGAATTGGTCTCTCAAGTTTCTGAAAACTCCCAATTCATCAAGAGGCATGGTCACCTACTGGATCTAGTCACTTCAGGGTTCAATGAAGACATGATGAGTGTCTTATTTCAGTTCTTTGATCCTAAACATCATTGCTTCACATTCCCCGATTATCAGCTGGTTCCTACAATGGAAGAGTTCTCCAAATTACTGGGTATACCTATCCTTGATCAGAGACCCTTCACAAGCTTAGAGAAGGAGCCTAAACCTGAAGTCATTGCTACAATCGTACATATGAAGAAATCAGACATTGTCCTAGAAACGAGAAGCGGAGTTAAGGGTATTCTTGCTAAGGTATTGATGGAGAAAGCTCAAGTATTCTTGAAGGCTATGAGTTATGACGCTTTTGAGGACATCCTAGCCCTATCGATCTATGGCTTAGTTTTGTTCCCTAATCCAGACCAGTTCATAGACATACACGCCATCAACATATTTCTGACTCGCAATCCAGTGCCTACATTACTTGGAGACATCTTACATTCTCTTCACACTCGTACTGCGAAGGCGAGAGGGACTCTGATGTGATGCATTCCTTTATTGTCTAGGTGGTTTATTTCTCACCTTCCTCGATTAGTGATGAAGAATGAACAAGGGTTCAGGTGGTCTAAGAGGATCATGTCACTTTCTCATTCAGACATTCGTTGGTGCTCTCGATCTATGGAGAGTGTTATTATCATTGACCGTTATGGGGAATTCCCTAATGTGCCACTCCTTGGCATAAGAGGAGGAATTACCTACAACCCTTCTTTAGCATTACGTCAATTTGGTTATGCTCGGAGTAATGGTCCTCATGACATGCTTATTCAAGGTATTATGTTCGACTACGACAACAATCTTCAGGGTTACCATCAAAGATTTATACGAGCTTGGAACAAGGTGAACAGGATTGACAACAACACTTTGGAGCCAAAGTATTCTATTCCTATGGAGCCTTATCGCAGATGGGTTCGATCTCGTGCTCAGACTCTTATGATGCCATATCCTGCTATTCTACCAGTCACTATGGAGCATGTTGCTGAAGAAGATGTTCCTTATACCATCCTTCATCCAGACATGCCTACTGATTTGGAAGAATTGCAAAAGTCCTGGATTCAACTGAAGGAGCAAAGGGATACTTTTGAGACTCATTTTAGAGCTGGTCAAGAAAGAATTCTGGAGCTAACAAGGCAACTTCAAGAAGAGCAAAACCTCAACAAGTACCTCCATGCAAAGAGGAAGCGTCCATGGGAGAATTAAAACCCAATATATTTATCTTTCATATCTTATTGTTATTTCTTTATAAGTATTTACTAATAAAATTTTGTTCTTGTTTTCGTTTAAACAAATTTAAATCCTGCGGTCCTTGAAAACATTGCATAAGCATATACATACCATATCATTGCATCACAGGTTTCTTATGAATGAGTATCTTATCGTCTCGCTGTTTATTTCAGAAGAAATGGCTCTCGAACAAAATGTTAAGAATCTCCAGACTCAGAATGCACAATTTCAAGAAATGATTCTGAACTTATCCATGGGACAAGATGAACTGAAGGCACTTTTGACTAAGAAAAAGAAGAAGACTAGAAAATCAGTGGGCCGCATCAACCTGGGTAGAAGATTCAGAGGTCCTGTCAAGACAGAAGAAGAGGTTGAGAATCTTGAGTCTAAAAATTCTGAGAGAGAAGGAGGCAGTCTCCATGATACTGTGGAAGATTCTGATTCTGAGGAGAACTATTATCATGATCCTGCTAGTGAGGAGAAGTATAAGATGCTGGTAGACAGAATGAATTCTATGGAACTACAGAAGAATTATGGGTTTGACTTTGAAGATTTGAGTTTGATTTTTGGAGTCTCCATACCTATAGGTTTCAAGGTTCCTACTTTTGTGGTGTATGATGGTGTGTCTTGCCCAAAACTTCATTTAAGGTCTTATGTCAGAAGAATTCAACCCATACTCCTGATAAGAAGTTATGGATACATTTATTTCAAGAGAGTTTGTTTGGATCCCAACTGGAATGGTATTATCAACTGGAGAGTACCAACATTCACAACTGGGATGATCTTGTCGAGGCTTTCTATAAGCAGTACCAATACAATTCTGATTTAGCACCAACTCACATGCAGCTCCAAAGCATGTCCATGGATGCCAAAGAAAGCTTCAAGGAGTATGCTCAGAAATGGAGAGAACTGGCAAGTAGAGTTCAACCCCCTTTAACTGACGGGGAATTAGTTGATATGTTCATGAGTACGTTGACTGGTCCTTTCTATAGTCATCTCATTGGAAGCTCATCATCTGGCTTCACTGAGCTGATAATGACTGGAGAACGTGTGGAAAGTGGGATACGAAGTGGAAAGATTCAGATAGTTTCTTCTTCAAGTATCACTTAGAAGCCCCCTCCTGGGAAGAAGGAATCCAATGCTGTATATAGCCAGCGTGGTCGTAATGATCATAACCAATCTGTGGAAGCTGTTTTGATTTCTAATCCTACAGCTCCACCACAAGAGCAACAACATAATAGTTATCCCAAGCCTAGGAGGCAATTTACCAAGCTCAATATGTCATTGGCTCAAGCTTTGCAGCATATGTTGAAAGGAGAATTGATTACTTTGAAGGATCCACCACAGAATATCAATACCTCATCTTCTCGTTACAATCCTAATGCAAGGTGTGCATACCATTCTAATATCCATGGCCATGATACTAACAGTTGCTGGTCGTTGAAGAACAAAATCCAGGATATGATTGAGAATGGAGAAATTGAGTTTGACCCTCCGGAGACTCCTAATGTGATTACTGCTCCCATGCTTAAACATGAGAAGACAGTTAATGTTGTTGATGAGGTTGTTTATGTTCGTACTGTGGCTGAAATAACTACTCCTTTAGCCATTGTCAAGAAGAAACTTGTGCAAGCCATTTATTTCCGGGTTGCAGGGAAGATTGTTTTTACTGTGCCTATAAACCTGATAGTTGTTGGAGGTTGAGGTCAGGTATTCAACGCCTGATAGATAACTATGTTATACTATTTGAGAGGACCCCTTCTATAGAGAGTCTGTGTGGAGGCTTGGCTCAAGATTTTAAAGTTGAAGATGTGGCTATGGTTAACAAGATTCCTATGAAGATTACTTCCAATGGTCCAGTGAGGATCACTTCTAAGGGTCCTGTGAAGATTACTACTGAGCCAAAGGTGGCTCCAATGATTATTACTACCCCTGGTCCTATCCCATATACTTCTGACAAGGCTATACCCTGGAATTATGGTTCTAATGTTTATATCCATGGTGTCAAACAAGAACCTTTGACTGATGCACCTGTTACTGATACTAATCTTGATGTGGACAATATTGCTGGATCCAGTAAGGTTACCAGGAGTGGAAGAATTTTCTCTCCAGAAGAAACCTCAAAGACTGCTGCTACTCCAGTTCATATCTCTAACTCTGTGCCAAGTACTAAGGCTCGGGGAAAAGGACCAGTAATTGAACCTGTTCAATCTAAATCACTAGTTAGTGAAGATCTCTCTAAGCAGATGGAAGAAGTACTGAAGATCATCCGCAAGAGTGATTATGATGTTGTTGACCAGTTGGGGCATACTCCCTCCAAAATCTCCATGCTATCTCTGCTATTATGTTATGAAGCCCATGCCAAGGCTTTAATCAAATTTCTGAAGACTGCTCATGTACCACATGAAATCTCTGTGGACCAATTTGAAAATTGTGTTGCTCATCTAACTAGTGATAATGGCTTGGGTTTTAATGATGCTGATCTGACTCCTGCCGGCAGAAACCATAATAGAGCTCTGCACGTCTCCGTTGAGTGTAGGGGCACTACTTTGTCTCATGTATTGGTGGATAATGGTTCTTCATTAAATGTATAACCTAAGGAGGTTCTAGACAAAATAAATTTGAAGGATATAGTGTTAAGACTAAGTAATGTGGTGGTGAGGGCCTTTGATGGTTCAAGAAGAATGGTGCATGGAGAGGTGGATCTTCCAGTCAAAGTAGGCTCTCAAGTTTTTGATTCCACTTTCTATGTAATGGATATTCGTCCTGCATACTCCTGTTTTCTTGGGCACCCCTAGATCCATGGGGCAGGTGCTGTGACTTCCACTTTACATCAGAAGTTGAAATATCCGGTGAAAGGAAAGATTGTCACTGTTTATGGTGAAGAAGAATACATGGTCAGTCATGTGAATACTTTTAAATATGTTGAGATGGAAGGTGAATTTGTTGAGACTCTTTGCCAGATATTTGAAGTAGTTCCTTGGGTCGTTCCTACTACTGAAGCTCCCCCTATTGTTAAAATAGTTCCCGTGATTACTAGAGTGCCTCCTACAATGGCCTCCCTCAAAGATGCTAGAGCTGTGGTTGAAGAAGGTGGTTGTACTATTTGGGATTAGCTTCATGACATCCCTTACAAGTCTGACAAGTTTGGTTTGGGTTTTATTGCAGAATCTCAGAAGGTTGTTCGTCGTGCTCGTGTTGCTCGTATCACTCATGGAGGAATCATAAAGGACCAAGTCAATGTTGTGGAATATTATGATGAAGGTTACAACCTGGACGATTGGATTTTTCCTACCATGGGGGATGGACTCAACAATTGGAAGGCTAAAGACATTATTCCTATCTCCTTTAGTCAAGAGTAAATGCTATTTCATTTTTTCTAAATTTATTTTTTGTAACTTTTAATAACTAAATACTTTTAAGCCTTGTGCCTTGCCCAGGGCACAATGGTATGCTTATTAGGGTTGTCATTTCATTTGCATATTTTCATTTAATATAATCAATGGACGTTTCTCGTTTTCGTAAATATTGTGCTCTTTGTCTTTCTTTTATTTTTTTCCTTTTATAAAAAAAAAGCTATGTGTTCTTACACACACCCACATCACTAAATGTAGATATCCATCCACTCTGGATCCTATTGATAACAATTCTGCTAATGCCAATCATGACTTCGAAAATCTGATCTATCAAGCCGAGGATGGAAAGGAGGAAGATTGTGAAGTACCTATAGAGTTGGCTAGATTACTACAGCAAAAAGAGAAAACTATACAACCACATGAGGAACCAATTGAAGTTGTGAACTTAGGAACCGAAGAAAACAGGAAAGAAATTAAGATAGGTGCTAAAATAGAAGATGGTATCAAGAACAGGTTGATTTAGATGTTACATGACTATGTGGAAGTTTTTGCTTGGTCTTATGAAGATATGTCGGGGCTGGATACAAATATTGTGGTTCACCGTCTACCAGTGAAAGAGGATTGTCGTCCAATAAAATAGAAAGTTCGTCGTATGCGTCCTGATATGTCAAAAAAGATTAAGGCAGAGGTGATGAAACAATTCAATGCAGGGTTTTTAGCTATTACTTCTTATCCACAATGGGTTGCAAACGTGGTGCCGGTGCCTAAGAAAGATGGTAAAGTACGCATGTGTGTAGATTACATGGATTTGAACAGAGCCAGCCCTAAAGATGACTTTCCCCTTCCACATATTGATGTTCTGGTAGACAATACTGCTCAACATAAGGTATTCTCTTTTATGGATGGTTTCTTTGGGTATAATCAGATTAAGATGGCACCAGAAGATATGGAGAAAACTATATTTGTTCCACAATGGGGAACTTTCTGCTATAAGGTAATGCCATTTGGTTTGAAGAATGATGGGGCAACATATCAGTGTGATATGGTAGCTTTGTTCCATGATATGATTCACCATGAGATAGAGGTATATGTGGATGATATGATAGCCAGATCTCAGAATGAAGAAGATCACCTTGATCATCTTCACAAGTTGTTTGAGAGGTTGAAGAAATACAAGTTGAGGTTAAATCCAAACAAATGTACTTTCGGAGTTAGATCTGGTAAACTTATGGGTTTTATTGTTAGTGGTAAAGGTATTGAAGTAGATCCTGCAAAGGTAAAAGCTATACAAGAGATGCCTGCTCCTCATACTGAGAAAGAAGTTAGAGGTTTCCTGGGATGACTAATTACATTGCAAGATTTATTTTCCAGTTGACTGCTACTTGTGAACCAATCTTCAAGTTGTTGAAGAAAGATCAAGTATTGGAATGGAATGATGAATGTCATGCACCTTTTGATGAAATCAAAAGGTACCTACAGGAACCTCCTATATTGATGCCGCCAGTTGAAGGAAGACCCTTGATTATGTACTTAACATTATTGGATAACTCAATGGGGTGTGTGTTGGGGCAACATGACGAGTCTGGCCGAAAAGAGCAGGCAATATACTACCTTAGCAAAAAGTTTACCGACTGTGAAACAAGATACTCACCGCTCGAGAAAACTTGTTGCACTTTGGTATGGGCTGCTCGCCGACTAAGATAGTACATGTTGACTCATACCACCTTATTGATTTCAAAAATGGATCCAATCAAGTATATATTTGAGAAACCTGCTCTCTCCGGACGAATAACAAGATGGCAAATGATCTTGACAGAATATGATATACAATATACTACTCAGAAAGCAATCAAAGGAAGTGTAGTAGTTGACCATTTGGCTCATCAAGTAGTGGATGACTACCAATCTATGAATTTTGAGTTTCCAGATGAGGATATTATGATTGTTACTAAAGAACCTAGACAATATGAAGGACCTGGACAAGGATCCCGATGGACTATGGTTTTTGATGGAGCTTCTAATGCGCTTGGTAATGGTGTTGGTGTTGTGATCATCTCTCCTAAAGGTTGTTATACACCAGTTACGACAAAGATTTGTTTTAAATGTACCAGTAATATGGCTGAGTATGAAGCGTGCATCATGGGTATCAAGGTTGCTATTGAAATGAAGATCCAATTTTTGGATGTGTATGGAGATTCAGCCCTAGTAGTCAGTCAAGTGAAAGGAGATTGGGACACCAGGCATCCTAATCTTATCCCTTACAAAGAGAATGTTTTGTCTTTGATCCCGTACTTTAAAGATATTACCTTTGGACATATTCCACGAGAAGAGAATCAGTTGGCAGATGCATTAGCTACCATGGCATCTATGTTTGAAATCATTTGGGATGATGAAGCTCCGAGAATTACTATTGATCGATTTGATAAACCTGCATACTGCAATGAAGTGGGTGCTGAAGGAGTAGAAGAAAAGCCTTGGTTCCATGAAGTGAAGAGGTATCTTGAGGCCCAGGAGTTCCCTGAAGGGGCATCTGTCAATGATAAGAAGTTTCTGAGGAGGTTTTCTGCTAAATTCTTCCTAAGTAATGGAATTCTGTATAAGTGCAACCACAATTCGACTTTGCTTCGCTGTGTGGATAAGAAAGAAGCAGTAGAGATTATGGAAGACATGCATGATGGGATATTTGGTACTCATTCTAGTGGGCATACAATGGCTAAGAAGATTCTGAGAGCAGAGTATTATTGGTCTACCATGGAAGCTGACTGTTATCGACACTCCAAAACTTGTCACAAATGCCAGATTTATGCTGATAAGGTTCACGTGCCTCCAGTTCCGTTGAATGTTCTAACTGCTTCACGACCTTTTGCCATGTGGGGCATTGATATGATTGGTGAGATTAAACCTACTGCCTCTAATGGACATCGTTTCATCCTTGTAGCTATTGATTACTTCACAAAATGGGTGGAGGCAGCTTCATTTGCTTTTGTTACCAAGAATGTTGTGGCTCGATTCATCAAGTATAATCTTATATGCAGATATGGCATCCCTGAAAGGATTATCACAGACAATGGTACTAATTTGAACAACACTATGATTACTGATCTCTGCACGCAGTTCAAGATTAAACATCACAATTCTTCTCCATATCGTCCAAAGATGAATGGCGCAGTGGAAGCCGCCAACAAGAATATTAAGAAGATGTTGTAAAAGATGACAATTACCTATGAGGATTGGCATGAGATGTTACCATTTGCTCTTCATGATTATCGTACCACTATACGTACTTCAACAGGGGCAACCCCATTTTCCCTTGTCTATGGTATGGAAGCAGTTTTACCCATTGAAGTTCAGATTCCCTCTTTGAGAATTATGAAGGATGCGAGCTTAGATGAAGATGAATGGATTCAGACTCGACTTGACCAGATAAATTTGATTGATGAGAAAAGATTAGCAGCTGTTTGTCATGGTCAGATGTATCAGAAACGTATGATTAAAGCCTTTAATAAGAAAGTTAGGCATCAGGTGTATCAGACTGGTGATTTGGTAATCAAGCGTATTATATTACCACAAGGTGATCCCAGGGGAAAATGGAATCCCACCTATGAAGGGTCATTTTTTGTTAAGAGAATATTTTCTGGAGGTGCCATGACGCTTACCACTATGGATGGTGAAGATTTCCCGCAACCTGTGAACGCATACATAGTTAAAAAATACTACGCATGAAAAGAGACCCGCTAGGTTGACTGGCCCAGGCAAAAATAAGGGCATCCCGGCGAACCAAAAGGGTTCAGGCAAAAATTAGGGATATATATATATATATATATGAAAACAAATGTACACCCGGCAAGTCGAAAACCTGAAAAGGCGACTTGGGCAAAAAAGGGTATCCCGGTGGATTGAAAACCTGAAAGGGAAATCCAGGCAAAAGTTAGGGATTAAAGCGTATGACTATGTCTCATTAGATCACCCATGCAACCTCTACTAGTTGTGTTATCTATGTCAAGTTCAACAGATACCGATCAGTCCAATCGTTTCTTCTCCAATAGCTGAAGATGAGATAATCGAAGATAATGGAAATAGAAAAGTTGGAACTCAATAGGGTTATTTACACATAGCTATTTTTCCTTGTAAATTTTTTTTTCTTTGACGAATTCCTCTTACTAGGATTTCCGTCTCCATATTAAAATATCTCTAGTTATAAGTCTATTTCTAAAATAAGTAAAAACTCCATTTTTATATTCAGCTTTACTTTTCCCTCTTTATTCAGCTTTACTTTCCCCTTTTTTACTAAAGCGAAAAATGTCCATTGATTATGTTTAAATGTATATATGCCTTTGAATATGATTGATGTTTACCAGAAATGCATAAAATACAATAATAGCATTTACTAAGAATGAACGGAGGTAGGAATTCAACGAAGCTTCGTCGGTTCATCCCCATAGAGTAATCTTTACGGATATTCTTACGGAACACTTCATATCTTATACTTCCAACTCTACGAAATCTCCAAGCAGCTTCATATCCTCCGAAGAATTGGTACGTAATTACATAGGTCTCCCGGATCTATGTCCATCTCTTTTACCCTCAGTCAGGATATTCAGTAACTAAATCCTTCAATAAGAAGTACGACGAACCAAAGCGGGAGTTTCTAAGTACGATATTCTTAAACAAGACGGAAACAAAGGCTTCATGCTCCTCAGCAACAAATCGGGATTTATTTTCCCCATCCAGCAGTTGTTATATGAAGCTACTGATCAGTTTCCTGACATAATTCATTCGTACATATATCATATCATATCATATCATATCATATCATATCATATCATACGCATTCTCATAAAATATTATCTGGCAGATTGTTATATATATCATTATACTTGCACCAAACTAACCTTGTTTTTCAGGTTAATTCTCCAGCAAGCAAAACTTCATCAACAACTTACCTTGGGCCGTCGTTTATTCTTCCCAATGGTTACCCTGTTACCTCGGGTCGTCGTTTATTCTTCCTACAGGTTATCTCATTTTGGGCCGTCGTTTATTCTTCCCAAAAGTCAACTTACCTTGGCCGTCGTTTATTCTTCCCAATGGTTATTTTGTTACCTCGGGCCGTCGTTTATTCTTCCCGCATGTTATCTAATTTTGAGTCGTCGTTTATTCTCCCCAAAAGTCAACTTACCTTGGGCCGTCGTTTATTCTTCCCAATGGTTATCTTGATACCTCGGGCCGTCGTTTATTCCTTCCGAAGGTTATCTCATTTTTGGACCGTCGTTTATTCTTCCCAAAAGTGTCATCTCCATATTTAATAAACATATAAGAATACTCTTTATTCAAATGGAATCTTTAAGCCCATTCAAGCATCACGGACACCCAACAGTATCATTCTACACATCAGCAAGTGCAAATTTTTGGGCTTTTGTGTTCAATCCTCTTCAATCTTTAAGTCACGAATGGCGTACATGCCAATCTAACTCCTCAGATTCCAGAAAATTGAACAAGGGGCAGCTGTTGCACCCTAAAGTTTTCCCTCCCACAATCAATAAAAGCTCTCTCAAGACTTCTAAATGATCATGAGGTCCTCAAGACTCCCAATTGGTCAAGAAGTGTGGAAGTTTCCCCAGACAATGCCTCCTCCTACGCAAAGTGTCTAAAACTAGGGTTTTGTGTTTCCTCAGGTTAAAATGACTTTCAAGGCTTCAAGTGAGCTTCATAACATCCCACATGTATTCAAGAATCCCCATTTCAAGTTTCAAGGCTTTCCCAATAAGTTTGACCAGTCAGATGATCAGATATGCAAAAATCAGTCAAAGTAGTTAAAAAGTCAAATTGAGGTCAATTGTGGTCAAATCAAAGTCAAACTTCAAGATTTTTTGCCAACATCAATTTTATGAAGTAAAATTCATCATTTGATCAAGGGTTGATCATGATTCATCAAGGAAATTTCAGATCATCAAGAATCAAGAGTTTCTAAATTAGGGTTTTCTTAAGAAAAGTCAACTGAACTTTGACCAGCCATAACTTTCACATGCTTCATCAAAAATTTTCCATCCAAAGCTCATTTTGAAGGAAATTGAATTCTCTACAACTTTTTGTCTCACAAGCCAAGCCTAAAAATGCTTCATTTAGAAGGTATGAGCTAAAACATTATAGGTCATTTCAAAAGTCAACAAAAAGTCAACATCTTCCAAAGGGCATAATTTGAAAATGGTAAAGGATATGGACATGAGACCAAAGAGGTTGGTTATAGGAATATTTAAGCTTTCCAAAATGTCCAATAACACCTTCATAGCTTTAAAATTGAGGGATTTATGCCTTGGCAAAGTTGGAAAATTTTTTAGGGGTATATTGAGCAAATGAGGTCTTTAAACCAAAATTTTCCAAATGGGCTTGCAATTTTGTAATCCAATCCTTACAATGACATCATGCACGACCCAATGCTTATT
The DNA here is from genome assembly GCA_963966055.1 of Lathyrus aphaca. NCBI lineage: Eukaryota > Viridiplantae > Streptophyta > Magnoliopsida > Fabales > Fabaceae > Lathyrus > Lathyrus aphaca. The sequence goes on along the minus strand of OZ014524.1, from coordinate 479,556,918 downwards.
TTTTTTCAGATTTTTATAATTTATTTTATATTTATTTGGATTTTATTCATTAAAATTCAATTTAAATATATATAAAATATGAAAAATCGAATAAAGCATGAAATCTTTGATTGAAAATCATTTGAATTATATTTAGAATGATTGGAAATCAACTAAAGTCAGATTGAACCTAAAATAGCAAGTTTTCATATGATTTTTGAACTTTTATGGTGATTGGAATCTTCATGATCAAGTTATCACATAAGCCCATAAATCCATAGGTTTTTTTAACCTAAATTGAATCCCTATAAGTTGATGAACATAACCAGTGCACAAGGAGACAAATTTGAGCCTCCAAGAACCAAGAACAATCTTCAAAATCTTCAAAGAAAACTCAAATTCGGATTCCTTAATTCTGTTGTTTTTAGGTGATTTAAAGGTGGCAAATCATTCCTGGACAATCACTGAACATCTTTGCATCATTTTCATCATCCAAAACCTCATGAATTGTTGAAACCGAATCTTCAAATGTTCTTGAAAAACAAAATTTTGATTTCTCTCATACACGCGTTGTTTGTTGTTTTTAATGTTTGATTATGGTTCATGATGCATCACTGATTGTTTCTGGATGTTTATTTTTAAGTTTTGATGCATGTATCACAAATCACAATGTTAAGGTTCCAAAAAATCGTGAATTGGGATTTTGTTTAAGAGCCTATTTTAGACCAAATTAATGATGTATTTGGAATCATCGGCCTCCTATTAATCAATTTGGACAATTAGAATGAAGTTATTGCTGGTGTTTCTCATGTTCTAATGTACAGGATTTATAGTGACAAAAAAAATCCGTCATTATAGCCTTTAGTGACGAACGTCTGTCACTAAAAGTTAAATGGACGACTGAAGGTTGAAGAAGATGTTTGGCGCGTTCAGAATTTCAAATATTTGATATTGCTTATGTTGTTTTTGTTTCACAGGATGAACAAACGTATGGCCTAGCTCAGCTGGTTATGTGCACGCGTGTGAAGGCATAATACTTGTGTTCGATCCTTGGCTTGGGCGTTTTTGCTTTTAATTCATTTATTTTGCAGGCTGAATATATAATGATGTATTCCTATATGCTTATCACCAACACGTGCTGGCTCTGTTGGTTTTGTGCTATGCTGTTGAGGTAAGGGACCTGGGTTCAATTCTCAGGTCCTATCTTTTTTGCCATTTTTTATTTTGTTATATTTTCTTATTTTTCTCTTATAACTTTATTTTAATTAATTAATTAAATCTAAAACCAATAATGTTTTTTATAAATCTTATATTTATTTTTAAACTCATATTTTTTTCTTAATATTTATTTTAATTAATCTTATTTTCCTAATAATATTTTTGTATAACTTTTATTGTATATAAATTTTGTAAATAAAAACTAATTTTAAAACTCTAATTATTTTCTAATCCTATTTTTTTTTCATTAACCCTAAAAACTTAATTTATGTTCTTTAAACCTAATTAAAATATTTTTTTATAATAACTTTTTATTTTGTATAAAAATTTTAATACATTATCTTTTTATTATTATTATTAAATCATTTAAACTTATATTATTTTTCTTATAAACTCTAAAATTCTAACTTATTTAAAAATTCTAATTTTTCTTTATTTCTTCATTATTATTTTCTTTTCTTTAAATTATAATATTTATTGTTCTATTTATCATTATTGCTTATTTATATTTATTATTATCTGATTATATTGTAACTATCCCAGAGCCATGTAATAATTCTTAGATTTATTTTCCGTCATTATTTTCATTATAAGTATTTATTGCGTGGTTAGTAAATAGGGTGTGGAAACTATTTGTAATTAAAATTAACTTAGATAATTAATTTAAATAAGATAAATATTTGAAAATAAACACTCACACACGTAAGTCGATCTTTGATCGCCATCTTGCACTTCCTAGGGTATTCCTCTTGGTTGCCTTCTTTAAATGGTCAAGTCCCTTGAATATAAGGGTGTCTTAAGCAAAGTCCCTTCAAGTATAAATTATTATAGTCCCTACAGATTTAAAAGATCAAGTCCCTTCGAGGTTGCCTACGGAATAATGATCTTGTCCCTTCGAATAAATGATGATAGTCCCTACGAATTGCTAAAGACACCCCTTAAGTTGCCTTCATTGACCATACGATGACCCTACGCCTGTCCCTTAATCACATCCAAGGTAATGACTACCTATTCCTTAATAATAGGGATAGTCTTACCATTGAAAGAACATACGATAACATGAAAGACTTAATCTAGGGTAGGTACCTCTTAGTTGCTTGCTCACATTTTAAAATACTTTTTACACCTCACTTTCAAAACATTTTCAAACAAGCCTTTGTATACATCCATACGAGGATCATTACAAAGTACTTAGAAAATTTCTAATCACACACTACACTTTCCAAAAACAATTTAAGTGAGCTAAGTAACTAAGAGCCCACGGATAACCATGGATATAAAGGGTGCTAACACCTTCCCTTTATATAACATACCCCCCGAACCCAAGTCTTTTAAAATAGGTCTTTCCTGTTCTTTTATGTCCTTTCCATTTGGATAAAATAAAAGTCAGTGGCAACTCTTGCTATCCGCAACATGAGTAAAAGTCAGTTCTCCTACCGTGTTACACATAGACAAAGAACTATGTAGTTTAGGAGCAAGTATAAGTGTTATGTCATTATCAATTTACAAGAAACTGGATATGGGACAACTGAGACCAACCAAGATATCGGTTCAACTAGCCGATCTTTCAGTAAAATTCCCGGTTGGCATTCTAGAGAACATTCCTGTACGAATATGTGAGTTCTACATCCCAACTGATTTCATAATCATGGACATCAAGGAAGATGCTATAACCCCTATGATACTAGGAAGACCATTCTTATTTACATCTAAAGTTATCATCGATATAAAGAAAGGCAGACTGACATTCGAAGTAGGAGAGGAGAAAGTCGAATTTATTCTAACCCAATTCCTCCAAGCTCCAGCCATAGACGATACATGTTACCTTATAGACATCATTGACGAATGCAAGCGAGAAATGGAAAAATAAGAGACTACCTACTCTAAAATAATGAAAATCCCATCTCTTGAGATCTTCGAAAATGATAATTTGAAATAACCTTGCCCGGACGAAAGCCAAATTGAAGGCTTATCTCTTACACCTGACCAAATATCATGCCCGAAGAAACCCGAGGTTGAACTTAAGGCATTACCTAATAACCTTAGATACAAATTCCTCGATTCAAAGCTTAGAAGACCAATTATAGTGAATGCGGACTTAGGACAACTCGAAACCGAAAAACTTTTAGATGTTTTAAGAAAATACCCATCTGCCTTAGGCTATAACATATCTGATCTAAAAGGAATAAGTCCTTCAATATGCATGCACCGCATTATGCTAGAGGAAGACTGTAAGACCTCTAGAGAACCTTAGAGAAAGATTAATCCAATTTTAATTACTGTAGTCAGGGACGAGGTTAAAAAGTTATTACACCGGAATTATATATCCAATATCCAACAGTCAAAGGGTCAGCCCAGTGCATGTCGTACTAAAGAAGGGAGGCATTACAGTCACTAAGAACGCAAATGGCGAGTCTATAACACAAAGAGTAGTAATTGGGAGTAGAATATGCATCGATTACCGAAAACTGAACAATGCTACCAGAAAAAATCATTTTCCTTTACCCTTCATCGATCAAATATTGGAAAGATTAGCCAAACATTCTTAATTTTGCTACCTAGATGGCTACTCAGGAGTTTTCCAAATTCCTATTCATCCTGACGACCAAGAAAAGACAACATTCACATGCCATTACGGAACATTCGCTTACCGTCGCATGCCATTCAGTTTATGTAACGCTCCAGCAACATTTCAACGATGTATGATGGTAAATTTTGCTGATTTCATAAATGACATCATGGAAGTGTTCATGGATGACTTCTCCGTATGCGGCCAAAACTTTGAATGATGTCTATCTAACTTAGAGTGGTACACGAGAGATGCGTAAAAGTGAATCTTGTACTAAATTGGGAGAAGTGTCATTTTATGGTCAGGCAAGGGATAGTTTTAGGACATGTGATATCTAACAGAGGCATTGAGGTAGATAAAGAAAAGATAGAAGTAATAAAAGACCTTCAGCCGCCAAAAACCGTGAAAGAAATAAGAAGTTTCTTAGGAAATGCTGGTTTTTTTTCGACGATACATTAAGGATTTTTCAAAAATCACTAAGCTGTTGACTGGTTTACTAATGAAGGACACTGAGTTTGTCTTTGACGAAGACTATTTAAAAGCATTTGAAACACTCAAAACAGCCCTCATCACTGCACCCATCATGCAACCACTCGATTGGACGCTTCCATTCGAGATTATGTGCGATGCGAGTCATTATGTTGTATGCGTAGTCCTAGGCCAAAGAAAAGATAAGAAACTTCACGCAATATATTACATAAGCAGAACTTTAGACCATGCTCAGATGAATTATGCCACAATAGAAAAAGAACTCTTAGCAGTCGTGTTCGCACTTGATAAATTTTGTTCTTACCTAGTAGGAGCTAAAATATTCATATATACCGATCACGCAACCATTAGATGCCTTCTAAGTAAAAATGATGTGAAGCCTAGATTACTAAGATGTATCTTATTGCTACAAGAGTTTGATTTGGAAATCAAAGATTAGAAAGGACTGACAACGTGGTAGCATACCATTTATCACGTATGGAAGGGATTAAACTAGACCCAATACCGATTAACGATGATTTCCCTGATGAACGTCTTATAGCTCAACTTGAGAGTAAGATATCTTCCTTGACTTTAGATGAAAAAATCCAAGAAGAAACGGTGGAAAAGATTTGTGCACAAACCCCTCTACCATGGTATGCTGACATAGTCAACTATTTAGTTGTCGGGGTACTTCCACCAGATCTCACATATCAACAAAAGAAGAAATTTTTTCTCGATTTAAAACAATACTACTGGGATAAACCATTGCTTTTCAAGAGACGACCCGATGGTATTTATCGTCGATGTTTCCCAGAAGAAGAAATGGATAGCATAATTTCCCATTGTTACTTCACTCCTTACAGTGGACATGCAATCACTTCAAAGACTTGTGCGAAGATCCTTCAATTAGGTCTATTTTGGCCCACTCTGTGGAAAGATGTTCACCTCGCCATTCTAAATTGCAACCAATGCCAACGCACTAGTAACATCTCGAGGCGCGATGAGATGCCCCAAAAAAGGCATTCTTGAAGTGGAAGTTTTCGATGTTTGGGGAATTGACTTTACAGGACCATTCCCATCTTTGTTTGGAAATAAATTTATACTCGTCGCAGTCGATTATGTTTTGAAATGGATCGAAGTTATAGTTTCTCCAACAAATGACACACGAGTTGTCATGAAGCTTTTTAAGAACATTATCTTCCCAAGTTTCGGTGTACCAAGACTCGTCATAAGTGATAGAGGTTCCTGATCGGAAAATAGCAAGTGTACTATTTTTACCGATGTAGTAATATAAGGGAATAACCCCAACTATCGATCTCAAGGATTGCTTAATAAAATAAGTTCTTAATGATTAATTTCAATTGGACAAAAGCTATGGTTTAAAGGTTTGAATTTAGATTAAATAAACTAAAGATATTAAAACGTAGACTAAAACAAGAAGTTTTTACTAATATGAAAGTAATGTCAGGGATGGTGTATGATCCGTAGTGCAATGACTCAATGGTTTCTTAATTTTACAGAGATATGCTTTAAAAAGTGTCTTTCCTAAGTCGATAATGTTTTTCCAAAATTCCTTTAAAGAAAAACCTTTGGTATTCTTCCTCGACTTTGATTCCTCAACGGTCAAAGAAGAATATCAAGCAATAATTCTGACATAAAAAGGTTTTCACAAAAATATCCCAATTCCTCAGTAATATTTATCGCGATAAAATTTATGCAACAAGGTTAGGATGGTTAGTCAGACCAAATCCTAACCACGAACAATTATCCCATTTTCCAACAAAGACAAAGCGTTAAGGACGTTGCATAAAATAAAGAAACAAAATTAAAAGCATAATCTCAAAATGAAGAATTCAAATAGTCATTACATAAAGCAAATCAAGGACACCCCCTGGCATTGGGGGGTTTAGCCACTCATGTTCATAATGGAAATAAAAACAGAGCAAGAAAATTGAGACATTACAATTAACGTAGGATTCGTTAGATCGTCAATCGCTTCCGCTCTTGATCAATCCTTCTTCTCCCGTCTTCGTTCTAATCCCCAAAATCCCCAAATCAAAAAGTAGTCCATTATAGTAATAATTGTCAAATATAAATCAGTCTTCCAAAACACCGCGAAAAGTCCGGAATACCCTTGCAGCAACAAAAATAAGATTTTCTTCTGGTCTTCACAACACGGGCCGTGTTGTGCAACACGGGCCGTGTTGTGCAACACGGGCACCCGTGTTGTGCCTCTGGTTCAGCCCAATGTCTCTTCTTCATCAGATGCTATGACACGGGCCGTGTTGTACAACACGGGCACCCGTGTCACAGCTTTGACTTTCTCCTTTTCTTAACAAATCTCACTTTCTTCTGGTATTCACAACACGGGCCGTGTTGTACAACACTGGCACCCGTGTTGTGCCTCTGAAATCCCATTTTGCTGTCATCTTTCATGCTTGGATCATCTCTTCGGACGCGTCGAACAACCGATTACATAATGACCTGAAAACACATAAAAAAAACAACCACATAACCCATTCCAAAGATAAAAACAGAATAAAACGATTAAAACTAACTTGCAAGCTATATTAAGAAACTACGACGAAACATGAACGAAATACTTCAAACAAACACAATTAGACTCAAAGGACACTGAAAACCGGCTTGAAAACTACAACTAAATATCACTGATCAAACTCCCCCAAACTTGAATTCTTGCTTGACCTCAAGCAAAAATCCTGTATTTATACCTTAAAACACTAGCAAGATGAATTATGATACTCATACGTGGATCCTTCGTTCCAAGTCACCCAATGAGTTCTTTTTGGTACTTCTCTCTCAGTAAAGGTATCACACAAACACTACACCGTGGAAAACCCCGGATCTGAATCTCCTTTTCGGTAACCTCTCCGACTATGCTTCGGGCTTAGGTCTTATTTTTCGATTTTCAACCTTTTTCATTCGGACAATCACTTTTAAGGCTTTTTATGATTTTCACTATGTGTACAAGATTGATCCCCTTTTTAATTGTTGGCACCGATTTTTCTTTGTCCCTTAGGGAAACATTTATGTTCAACCGCCGTTAGGTTGAATAACCTGGTGAGGGTTACCCAACTTAGAAGGATCGATCGTTCTAATGTTTTTATTCATTTTTTTTCCGGTGCCTTCAAGCCTTTTTTCTCTTTTGGATCAACTTTGTACACACAATTATTATAGATAAAGCCAGATATATCAATAGAAACTACTTCGGGTTTACTTCTCAGATCAAAGTACCATGGCACGAATCTACATGTCGAACTCGTTCCTAATTCCGGAGACTCAGTGTGTTCATATGGTACCTACACATCAAAAGTTTTCCATATTTTGCTCATCGGGTTTCTTTTCACTCACATCCTAAATACTTTCTCATTATTCACTCGCAACACACAACAGGTCAACTCAGGGGTGTTTTTTTTTCAAATAACACATAGCTATAATCTTCAAGCCGACACTACGACACTATATAAAAATAAACATAGATTAAAACAAAACAAACGAAAACATGAAAACTAAACCCCCCCACACTTGAACTCAACAGTGTCCTCACTGTTGAAGAACCAATGTCGGAGGGGACTCACAACTATCACTGCTCAGGTGGAAATCCATGAAGCCTCATCTGCTGCATCCATGAATGCAACTCATCGATGAGGTCCCCTTGTCGGGTCTGCTCTTTGATCATTTCGTCCCACTGCTCCTTGGACACATTCCACTGATCGGTTGCTTGGTTTGATGATCCACCAGCAGTTTGAACCGGGACCTCTTCAGCTTGGTTCCCTTCATCCTCCTCACCTGAAAAATACTCATCAAACTGATCGTTTCCACCCTGCATAGGGTCCTCATACAACCAGTTAGCTCTATTGTCTGTAGTAATCAAATTCGGCGCAGGTAAAGAAATCAAATGCCTGTTCCGAGTCATCACAGAGTAATAATTATGACAGCTCTTTATCATACCTTGGTTGATTAAGGTTTCAAGATCAATTTTGGTCTTACCTGCCACTGCAGGTACTTCAAGCAACCTATCAGCATACCCAAGATGTTCAGCAATTTGCGTAATCATCCCTCCAACAGAGATCTCACCCGAGGCAGCATTGGCTACCCGCTTCAGGTGGTCTGCTGCGAAGGCCGCAACGTTGATCAGCTCATTATTTGCCATCCCATACAGGAAGTACAACTCTCGTAGTGTCGCCACTCCTGTGCTATCGCCCCGGCAGAAAAGGGTATAAGCCAACCCTTTCTGAGCATACCTAAAGCATGGGTTATGAATACATGAAGCTTTTGTCGCCGACGCGGCATACTCGGTACTGCCGGTGATATCCTTCCAGAATGATCCTGCCACAAATGTACTCGGCGGTGCACCAGGCCCGTAAACTGGAAGATCTAATATCTTTCCCAAATCAGCAACTGACATCACATGATCATTGTCAAATAGGTGGAACGTCAAAGTACCGAAGTACTCTGTGTCTAATCCGGTCCACGTACGCTTGAGCTGAAACTATAAAGAACTCAAAAATTCCAAGGTTATGCGCTCAAAAGTTGGCGCTTCATACAACATAAAATTTAGCATGCCAATACTGTGAAACATTCTATGAACTTCGAATTTAAGCCCTAGATTCTCAAGAGTTTCATTACACATATATCGGGCCGGTATCAATTTACGCCTTACCAACTTTGAATATTTTGCTTGATGCTCCGGGTCCTCAAACAAAATGCCATGAGCATTAGGCATTCGGTGTGCCCGCTTACGGGGGCGAGAAGATTCGGCAACACTCTTACCGGTATCCTTTCGAGGAGGCATTGTTCTCACCTGCACAAATTAAGCACACGAAAAAAAATTGAAAGATTAGAGAAATCGGTCACCGTAGAAGTGACAATGGAGGGATGGGGAACAATTTTTGTGAACGGGGTAGTGTGTTTTGGTGAGTGGGTTATTGAGAAAATGAAGCTCTTATGAAGAATGAAAATGGGGTTAGAGTTCTTGAAAGAGAATGGAGGTTGAAGAAGATGAAGGTTTATGATAAATGAGTGGTTAATGAGCCACTAATGAGAAGTTATGATAATAACCACGTGGGACCCACTTAAATAAAGTTGGGAAGTTTAAAAAATTTCAAAATTTGGCTTCCCGCATGCGCAACACGGGCTGTGTTGTCCAACACAGGCACCCGTGTTGCATCCCTGGTTTTCCTCAAAATCTCATTTAAAAGAACTCTTCTTTAGACATTGCAACACGGGCCGTGTTGCACAACACGGGCACCCGTGTTGCATCCCTGGATTTCCTCAAATTCTCATAAAAAAAAAACTCTTTTTCAGACATTGCAACACGGGCCGTGTTGCACAACACGGGCACCCGTATTGCATCCCTGGATCTTCTTCAGATTCACATAAAAACCAGATTTCTTCTGCCTTTTGCAACACGGGCACCCGTGTTGCATCCCTGATTTTTCAATTTTCCATAATTTTTCTTATCTTCTTTGCCCGACATCCAACCTCGTTCTTTCCTTCTCCGAACCAGTGACACACACAACCTACAAAACTAAAACAAACAAAAGTAAGAATGATAAAATCGTGGGTTTCCTCCCACTTAGTGCTGTGTTTAACGTCGCATGGCTCGACGGTCCGTCATCCTACTGAGTAAGACGAGTGACATGCACATCACCAGTAGTCTGGCCTTTGAAGTAATGCTTTAATCTCTGCCCGTTCACTTTGAAAATATCTCCATTGGTCTGATTTTTAATTTCGACGGCTCCGTGAGGAAATACCTTGTGAACTACAAAAGGTCCCGACCATTTAGACCTTAGTTTGACTGGGAATAGCTTCAACCTTTAATTGTACAGAAGGACCATTTTTCCTTCCCAAAACTCTTTTCTTTGGATCCTTTTATCATGCCATTTTTTCGTTTGCTCTTTGTAAACTTTAGCATTCTCATACGCCCGATTCCTGAATTCTTCTAACTCGTGAAGTTGAAGAATCCTTGAACTTCTAGCTTTTGACAAATCCATATTAAGATACTTAGATGCCCAAAAAGCTTTGTGTTCAAGTTCCAATGGTAGGTGACATACCTTTCCGTAAACCAGTTGATATGGTGACATACCGATAGGCGTTTTGAAAGCCGTTCAGTACGCCCATAAAGCGTCATCCAACTTAATAGACCAATCCTTTCTGGACGAATTTACTGTTTTTTCCAGGATTTGTTTCAGTTGTCTATTTGACACCTTAACATGGCCGCTTGTTTGGGGGTGGTATGGAGTAGCTATCCGGTGTTTAACATTGTACTTTTGCAGCAGCTTCTCCACGAGGTGATTCAGGAAATGTGTCCCTCCGTCGCTTATTAATGCTCTCGGGACACCGAACCTTGCAAAGATGTTCTCTTTCAGGAATCTCACTGTTGCACCCCAAAATTTGCCCTCACAATACAAGCCTTTGTGTGCTAAGAGGTTCACAAGATTCACAAGACACCTTATGAGGTTCACAAGGTTCACAAGACCTCTCATGAGGTTCATGAAGTTTACAAGACATATTATGAGGTTCATAAGGTTCACAAGACATCTTGTGAGGTTCACAAGGTTCACAAAGTTCACAATTGGTCAGAAGATTTGACAATTCTCTCAGACAATGCCTCCTCCTAAGCAGTGCATCCAAAACTAGGGTTTTAACTTTAATCAGTCTAAATGGACTTCCAAGACTTCAAGTTAGCTTCATAACATCTTATATGTGTTTAAGAATCCCCATGACAAATTTCATAACTTTTCTCAAAGGTTTGCTCAGTCAGATGATCAGATAGGTCAAAATCAGTCAAAGTAGTTAAAAAGTCAAACTAAGGTCAACTGTGGTCAAACCAAAGTCAAACTTCATGATTTTTTACCAACATCAAGTATATGAAGTAAAATTCATCATTTGATCAAGGGTTGATCATGATTCATCAAGGAGATTTCAGATCATCAAGAATCAGGAGTTTCTAAATTAGGGTTTCCTCAGGAAAAGTCAACTGAACTTTGACCAGCCATAACTTTCACATGCTTCATCAAATTTTTCGCATCCAAAGCTCATTTTGAAGGAAATTGAATTCTATACAACTTTGTGTCTCACAAGCCAAGCCCAAAAATGCTTCATTTGGAAGGTATGAGCTAAGACATTATAGGTCCTTTTGAAAGTCAACAAAAAGTCAACAACTTCAAAAGGGCATAACTTGAGAATGGTAAATGATATGGACATGAAACCAATGGGGTTGGTTAGAGGAATCTTCAAGCTTTCCAAAATGGCCAAGAACACCCTCATAGCATTAAAATTGAAGGATATGTGCCCTTGCAAAGTTGGGAAAGTTTTGGGTGGTGTATGAAGAAAATAGGGTCTTAAAACCAAATTCTTCTAAATGGGCTGATCTTTTTGTGACCCAAGGTGTTCCATGACATCATGCACGAAATTTATTTGATATTTTCATAATTTTATTTTATTTATTTTATTTATTATGATTTTTTATATTAAAAATCATTTTAAATTTAAATAAAATATCAAATATGAAAATCTAAAATATATTTTGATTCTAGAAGGTCATTAACATGAATTGGATTAAAATTATATACAATTGATGATGATTGTCTTGAAATAGAAAGGTCTCATTCAAAAATATATGAAATTTAAGTCATAATCTTTTTCAATCTCCAAAAATCAAAAAGTCCAAACAATGATCCAATTTTTTGACCTAGCTTCACTCAACTATAAGTATACAAACCATCACAATGCATAGGGGACGAATCTTCTGCCTCAAGAGTAAGTTTTCACTTTCAAAAAAATCACCAAAAACTTGAATTCGGATTCCATCATTCAGACCCTTTCAAGGCATTCTAAAGGTCTCAACATGTTCCTTGATGATCACTGAATACATTGCAATGCTTATCATCATCCATAGCTTCATAAATCACACAAACTGAATCCATGTTCATCTTAAAATTGAAATTTTTGATTTCATTCACACAAGCATTCTAACATGATTTTGGTTATTGATTCTTGTTTGTAATTGTATGTGGATGGTTTCTGGCATATTTGATTTCATTTTTGGTGCAGGAACAAGGAATTGCCATTGTTAGGGTTTCGGCCAAGCTTTTAGGGTTCCATGATAAACCTAAAATAAATAAATTATAAGGACATAGAATGATTGTATGAACTCTGGAGATCGTAATGCACTGATTAATTTGAAAGAATTTTACTGTTTTGATGGTGTTTCAATTTCGTAGGTTTCCTATATTGAAAATTCGCAGGAAATTGCCCAGGAAGTTTCGCAGGAAAAAACGCAGGTCTGGAGGAGGAAGAAGACCCCTGGAGCGAATTCCAGAATTCAAATATTTGTTTGTTTTTTTATTATTTATGTTTGGTTTGTATTTCACAGCGTGCGTATTAGCTTGATGGTTGGAAGCTTGTCCTTGTGAGGGTTAGGTCCTTGGTTCGATCCCTGGGCGCAGGAAATTTTTTCTTATTTTTTCATTTAATCATATGACTTAATATATTATTGATTGTAGTGATTGTATAAACAGATGCACCCTTCTGGCTGGATGGTAAGAGTGCTTGTGTGTTGTGTGAAGGGTCTTGGGTTCGAATCCCCCCAGGCCCTTTTTGTGATTTTGTTTGTTTTGTTATGATTTTCAACAGGAGTTAAAATAAAACAATATGAAGTTCTCTCATTCTCACCTGCGCGTGCGTGGCCCAGTGGTTGGTGTGTTGGTCTTGAGGGTGAAAGCTCAGGGACTGGGTTCGAATCCCAGTCCAGGTAAGTCTTTTTTTTTTTTTTTTTTCATTTTTCTTGTTTTTCTATTTGTTTATATTATTGTTAAATAAATTTAAATAATAAAATAAAATGTTAATAACATTATTTTCTTTTCTATAATTTAAGATTCATCTTTTCAAAATTAAATTTTATTAGTAAAAATTATTTAATATTTATTTTTGTATGTTATTAATATTGTATAATTTTGTATAATTAATTTATAATTAGGTAATTAACCCTAATATTTTCATAAATCCTAAAATATTTTTATAAAAACCTAATTCTTTCTATGAACCCTAATTGTAAATATTAATTTATCTATTTATTTTAATTTCATAATTCTTGTTTATATTTTAATTAATAAGTAAATCCTAATGTATTTTTTCTAAAATAATCAAACCCTAATTTTTTTTTACATAAAATTTAATTATATTATAACTTTTAATTTATCTATTTATAAACCTTAATTATGTACATATTTTATAATTTGTTTGTAATTATTATTTAATATAATTCTTGTATGTAAATAATTTTAGATTATGCTTAAAATAATTAAAACTCTTAATTTAATTTTGTAAATATAATTTATTTTCATAATATGTTTATTTAATTATAATTAACCTTATTTTCATAACATGTATATAATTTAAATCTTTATAATAATTAGTATATAATATGAATTGTTTATTTTTCTCCTTAAAAATCTTAAAAAATAATTGTTTATTAAAAATTGAACTTTTAATTTATTATGCTAATCTCTTTATTCTTGTTTATTTTATTACTAATGCTGTTTATTTTCATATGATATTTATTTTATTATTACTAACCCCATTTATATATATATTGTGATTTATTATTATTATTGTTACTAACCCAATTATTTATTATTATTTATTTTGCTTATTTATTTAATTTATTTTAATTATTATTATTATGTAATTGTATCCTTTATATAATATTTTAGTAGTAATATTTAATATTTGTTCTTAAAATGCTATGGTTAGTAAAATAGGGAGTGAAATATGTTTGTATTTAAAAATTAATTTAGCTCATTAAATTTAAAGATAAATATTTAAATTGGTACACTCACACACATAAGTCGATCTTTGATCGCCATCTCACTTCTTAAGGGTTACCTCTCAAATCGCCTAAACAAAAGGTCAAGTAGGGTGTATAAAGCAAAGTCCCTCATCTCACCTCATCTAGTCCCTAAACAGATAAAAAGATCAAGTCCCTTCGAATGTTGCCTTCGTAATGATCTTGTCCCTTTCGAATAAAGACGATAAGTCCCTTCGAATTGCTTTTACACCCCACAGTTGCCTAAATAACAGATGTCCCTTCATTTGTCCCATACATCCAAGGTAATGACTACCTATTCCTTAATAATAGGGATAGTCTTACCACTTAAAGGATATTCAAGAACAGTAAAGATTTAATCATTAGGGTAGGTTCCTCTTAGATACTTGCTCATTTTCCAAAAAAAAAAACATTTCAAACACTTCACATTTTCAAACAAATTTTCAAAACAAAGACTTTATATATATCCGTACATGGATCATTATAAAGTACTTAAAGAAAATTCTAATCACACACTACACTTTTCAAAAACATTTTAAAGTGAGCTAAGTAACTAAGATCCCATGGATAACCATGGATGTAAAGGGTGCTAACACCTTCCCTTTACATAACCTACCCCCCGAACCCAAAAATCTTTTAAAAGGTCTTTCCTGTTCTTTTATGCCTTTTCTTTGGATAAAATAAAAGTCGGTGGCGACTCTTGCTATCCGCAACATAACTAAAGTCAGTTCTCCCACAGTGTTACAGAACTGGCGACTCTGCTGGGGACTTGATAAAAGAGGGGTACCCTTAGGAATTAGCTCACTTTAAAATTGTTTGCCTTGTTTGCTTTATACTTATCTTGTTGGGTGTTCTTATGTGTGAAAGATCCTAACCCGGATCTAGTGTACCTTAGGTAAATGGCAATAGACCAAGGAAACTGTACGGCGTATACCGATATGGTTGATCTGGTGGCCATAGTTAGTGTGACTTCTTGGTTGATGCTTATGTTCCTTAAGTCAAGTTGAGGATAATATGAGGCTGCCATATGTTGTCAATACACTAACTAACTTTTAGAACCCTAGTTATCCCATCTTGGCCTTTAGAAAGTAGTGAGATAACCGGCTTTGGTGAAGACTGAAGTTGGTTGATACTCGATACTACACTCATTGAGATATTAAACTTGGAGGGTTTTAGTTGGCAAGTAAGTTGCCTACTGAACAACCACCCTTGTGAAAAATCAATGATATTGAGATCCCTTAGAACCTGGTTACTTTATAGGACAGGATGAACCAACTAAACTTCAGGGGAGGGTACTTACCTTTGAACCTCATGCAAGCCTTTAAACCTAGGGCTATGGTGTGATTTGTTTGTGTGTGCCACATGTTTGTGATTGAGCATAACATCATGACATCATCATGCATCATAAGCATAGCATCCTCACTAACCATTTCAAGGACCAAAGGATTTATCTTTGTTCTTTGTTGTAGGTCATGGCTTCTGCTCGTAGAAACACTATCAGGATCAACTTTGTAGGAATACCTCCTAAGCTTAAGGAATTGGTTTCTCAGGTTTCTGAAAACTCCTAGTGCATCAAGAGGCATGGTCACCTATTGGATCTAGTCACTTCAGGGTTCAATGAAGACATGATGAGTGTTCTGTTTCAGTTCTTTGACCCTAAGCACCATTGCTTCACATTCCCCGACTATCAGTTGGTTCCTACAATGGAAGAGTTCTCTAAACTTCTGGGTATACCTGTTCTTAATCAAAGACCCTTCACAGGCTTGGAAAAGGAGCTTAAACCAGAGGTTATAGCTGCAGCTCTACATCTGAAGAAGTCAGACATTGTTCTAGAAACGAGAAGCGGAGTTAAGGGTATCCTTGCTAAGGTGTTGATAGAGAAGGCTTAAGTGTTCTTGAAGGCTATGAGCTATAATGCTTTTGAGGAGATCTTATCCTTGTTGATTTATGGCTTAGTGTTTTTCCCCAATCCAGATCAGTTCATAGACATTCACGCCATCAACATATTTCTGAGTCACAATCCAGTGCCTACATTACTTGGAGACATTCTGCATTCTCTTCATACTCGTACTACGAAGGCACGAGGAACTCTGATGTGGTGCATACCTTTGTTATCTAGGTGGTTTATTTCTCACCTTCCTCGCTCAGTGATGAAGAATGAACAAGGGTTCAGGTGGTCTAAAAGGATCATGTCACTCTCTCATTCAGATATCCATTGGTGCTCCAGATCTATGGAGAATGTCACTATCATTGACCGTTGTGGGGAGTTTCCTAATGTGCCACTTCTAGGCATAAGAGGAGGCATCACTTACAACCCTTCCTTAGCTTTACGTCAATTTGGTTATGCTCGGAGTGATGGTCCACATGACATGTTGATTCAGGGTATTGTGTTTGACTACGACAATGATCTGCAAGGTTACCGTCAAAGGTTTATATGAGCATGGGGAAAAGTGAACAAGGTTGACAGCAAGACTCTGGAGCCCAAGTACACTATTCCTATGGAAGCTTACCTCAGATGGGTGCGATCCCGTGCTTAGACTCTTATGATGCCATATCCTGCCATCCTGCCAGTTACTATGGAACCTGTTGCTGAAGGAGATACTTCTTATACCATCCTTCACCCAGACATGCCCACTGACATGGAAGACTTACAGAGGTCCTGGATCCAGTTGAAGGAGCAAAGAGATACTTTTGAGACTCATTACAAAGCAAGTCAAGAAAGAATCTTGGAGCTAACAAAGCAACTTCACGAGGAGCGGAATCTCAACTCATACCTCAACACAAAGAGGAAACGTCCATGGGAGACTTAAAACCCCATCTTTTGTATTTATTTCATTTCATTTTGTAAGCCCAAAGGGCAAACAAATTTATTACTAATAAAAGTTTACTTTCGTGGTTGTTTAAGCAAATTTAAATCCTGCGGTCCTTGAAAAAATTGCATACGCATTTACATACCATATCATGGCATCACAGATTTATTGTGTACAGGTTTCTTATCTTCTCGCTGTTTATTTCAGCAATGGCTCTTGAATAAACAGTCAAAGATCTTCAGGCACAAAATGCACAGCTCCAAGAGTTGATTCTGAACTTGTCCAAGGGACAAGATGAGTTGAAGGCACTGCTGGCCAAGAAGAAGAATCCTGAGGACAACAAGGATGATCAGCTGAAACAACTACAAGCTGAGATGACAGGAATGAGGATCCAGATGAATGACCAGGTGGCTCTTCTTCAAAGATTAGCTCAGGGGCAAGAGGAGCTAAGAACCTTTGTCCACAAACTTCAAAGTAATGAAGTCAGGAATCTAATTGTCAGTCAACCTCCATTAAAACAAGATGACTTAGTTGAAAGGAAGATAAGGATAAAAGAAGGTAAGAAACCGGTTACCACTGATTGTTCTTCAGTTGAAGAAAAAAAGACCTGGTAAAGTTAATCCACCTCAACCCAAGGGATGTAGAAGACAGTTTATCAAATTCAGCACTCCAATGTCAGAAGTTCTGCAATGCTTGTTGGAGATGAAGCTAATTTCCTTGAAAAATCCTCCTCAAAATCCTAAAACTTCCTCTCCTCACTATAATCCCAAGGCAAGGTGTGAGTATCACTCCGACAGTCCTGGACATGATACTAATAACTGTTGTGCATTGAAGAAAAAGATTCAAGACCTGATTGACGAAGGAATCCTAGAGGTTACTCCAGAAGGTCAAGTTGAGTTCTACTATCGTCCGTCAAACACCGAAGCTGCAAGACAAGTTGCCCAGGGTAGCAGGAAAGGAAGCCTACCTATTCCTGTTGAGATATGGGGCACCTTGGGACAACCAAGTGGTAAATTTGATTTCATGGTGAAGTATACTGCTCCTGAAAGCTCACAAATTGTAATTGAAGACATTCAGCCAACTGGATGGGACAACATTTGAATTTTCATTTGTAATTTCTTTTATTTGTTTGAACACTTACTATTATGTTAAACCTTTGTTTTCATTAATGCATTGCATATGTTTGTCTTGAATTAATCCATTCGTTTCACTATATTTAAAACTATGCTTCTTATTTCTATCTTGTGATATTTAACTCCTGATAAAGCTATAAGCCTATAGAGGGAGGATGACGAAAAAAATACCATAATATTAGGCAGTATGCTTTTGAACAGACTATGATGAAGATGTACATGCATTGTTTCAATTCCTAAACAGTGGAGATATAAGGAAGTTAATCCCTAGTCAACCCTTTTGAGCCTATGAAGTAGGAGTTTTCATTCTCGCACAAATTAAAACCCTTATTCATAACCTGGGGCAGGGTAGTTACTCGGTTAACTCGACTATGCCAATTGTTTGTGTTGTACACAACTAATGATGGTTCTCTCTAATCATTAAACCTGACAGTCAATATCCAGCAAAAGAAAAGCTCACTAAATCAAAACCTATGAAGGAGACTTAGTAAAAAATTAAGACATCCCGCTTACTGTAACCTTGAAATAAACAGTTCAGGCAAAAAGAAGGGATAACAAAGTCAAAAGAAAAAAAGAGGTCACTATGAATCCTCAACAAAGAAAGATGACTAAATGTTCAAATAAATTTTTGGTGGCTGAACCATCACAAATGTCAGTGTTACAATACCAAACTTCTTTGGAACTTCAATGCATAAGTTAACTGAGCATAGGACTGAAGAACATCACGAAGAATGGGTTGGGTACAAATAAATTTGAGCCTTTATCCTTTGTTTCTTAAACCATGAACCAGGCCACGTTACAACCCTTTAAAAGTCCTAACTGAAGCATGGTTAGTTTGAAAGCGTATTGCTACAAAAAGGTATCCTGACTCCTTTAGGGCTTAGTATAAAACTTGAGTTAATATCACAGTTTTCATAAAAAATTGTTTTTTCTAAAATAACTCTTTTTCAAAAAAAACTTCAAGACAGACATAAGCATTGCATTTTTGAATATATTTGTTTGCATATACCTGAGTGTTTGATAAACAGAGAAATTTAAAGGATGAATGTTCAATAAACCAAAGTCCTTCCGATAAACAAAGTTGCTTCCTGGATCAAAGTCCATGTATACAAAGGGGCATAATCATTATCTCCCAATCACGGGGGCAGGCCATGATACTGCCTAACTCATTTGGAGCAATCAGGACAGGATTCAACTATGTTTAAGTAGCCAGGGGAAGATCTCCTCATCTATCTAAGTTACCAAGGGTAACATTACAGAGTTCATAATGCTAGGGGCATAATCACTGTTTCCCAATCAAGGGGGCATACCAAGTTACTGTTCAATTCATTTGGGGCAATCAGGTCCAGAGTCAACAATGCTTAAAAGCCAGGGGCAGCTTTCCTCATGTATTTGAATTACCAAGGGTAACATTACGAAGTTCATGATGTCAGGGGCATATTATTGTGGGGCATTCTGCTTATTTCTCTTGAGGTAACTACATTCAGATACTTCCATTATGGGACAGTTCATCTTCAATCAATGGGCAATGCTCTCTTTTCAAATCTAATATCCGGAGCGTATATGGTCCATCACAATTTGAAGACACGTTCCTTTCATTGTATTACTTTGATATTGGATTCTCAGCAGAAGCCATGGTGGAAATTAATTGTCTACGCCAGTAGTATCAGATGGTGTCAGTATCATGTCCTCAGATCCATCCATGAGGATTTCTGGGAAGGTATTCAGGAAAGTTAAGAATTTCAGGAGCTCTAGATCCAATTGGTTGTGCACTCTCGAAGTTGAAACAATTATGCTTTCAAGTTCAGCTTTACTTTTCCCTCTGAGCCCAGATTTACTTTTACCCTATTTACATAAGCGAAACGTCCATTGGTTGTGTTTGAATGTATGTATGCTTTTGAATATGATTGATGTTTAACAGAAATGCATAAAAATGTAGTAATAGTATTTACTAAGGACGAACGAGGGAAGGATTTCAGCGAAGCTTCGCCGGTTCATTCCCACAAGACAGCTACAAGTCCCCCGGTAGGACAAATCCATCTTCATAAGTACTTCGAGTCACATCTCCCCTGGAATTTATATCCATCTCTTTTATCCTCATACGGATAGTCGGGAATTTATTCTTCCAATAGGAGTACGACGAACGAAGACAGGAGGTTATGTATACCTTACTATCAAATGAAGACGGGAGGTTATATATACCTTACTATCGAACGAAGACGGGAGATTATGTATACCTTATTATCGAACGAAGACGGGAGGTTATGAATACTATATTATCAAACGGGAACGAGTTCCTCATATTCTTCAGCAACGAATCAGGATTTATTTTCCCTGGCCAGCAGTTGTTATACAAAGATATCCAGACGCTTCAGGCTGCATGGTTCATACATACATCATTTACATCATATCATACATATCCATAAATACATAATACATTACTTAAGTGCATCGTATTATACATGCATACATAATACATAAACTAATATTATCGTGCAGAATGTTATAATATTGTGTTTCAGGTGAATTCTCCGGCAGACAAATTTCATCAACGATTTGTTACCTTGGGCCGTTGTTTATCTTCCCAAAGGTTACATCATTATCATGGGACGTCGTTTATCTTCCCGAAGACTATTTTGAGACGTCGTTTATCTTCTCAAAAGCCATATCATGACTATTGGGCCGTTGTTTATCTTCCCAAAAGTTATACTTATACCTCAGGACGTTGTTTATCCTCCTGAAAGCTATCATGACCTTGGGCCGTTGTTTATCTTCCCAAAGGTTACCTCATTATCATGGGACGTCGTTTATCTTCCCGAAGGCTATTTTGAGACGTCGTTTATCTTCTCAAAAGCCATATCATGACTATTGGGTCGTTGTTTATCCTCCCAAAAGTTATACTTATACCTCAGGACGTTGTTTATCCTCCTGAAAGCTATCATTTCTTTGGGCCGTTGTTTATCCTCCCAAAAGTTATACTTATACCTTAGGACGTTGTTTATCCTCCCGAAGGTTATCTCACTATGTTGGGATGTTATTTATCTTCCCAAAAAGCTATATCTTCATATTTTGGACTGCTTTACCCTCCAAGAGATATATTTGAAGAACTTTTCTCCAAGTGGCATCTTTAAGCCCACTCAAAGCATATACAACAAGTCATCAGTATCACTCTACGCACCGGTGAGTGCAAATTTTTGGGCTTTTGTGTTCAATCCCCTTCAACCTTCCAGGTCACGACTGGCAAATATACCAATCTAACCCCTCAGGTTTCAGAAAATTGAACAGGGGCAGCTGTTGCACCCCAAAATTTGCCCTCACAATACAAGACTTTGTGTGCTAAGAGGTTCATAAGGTTCATAAGATTCACAAGACACCTTATGAGGTTCACAAGGTTCACAAGGTTCACAAGACCTCTCATGAGGTTCATGAAGTTTACAAGACATCTTATGAGGTTCATAAGGTTCACAAGACATCTTGTGAGGTTCACAAGGTTCACAAAGTTCACAATTGGTCAAAAGATTTGACAATTCTCTCAGACAATGCCTCCTCCTAAGCAGTGCATCCAAAACTAGGGTTTTGACTTTAATCAGGCTAAATGGACTTCCAAGACTTCAAGTGAGCTTCATAACATCTTATATGTGTTTAAGAATCCCCATGACAAATTTTAGAACTTTTCTCAAAGGTTTGCTCAGTCAGATGATCAGATAGGTCAAAATCAGTCAAAGCAGTTAAAAAGTCAAACTAAGGTCAACTGTGGTCAAACCAAAGTCAAACTTCACGATTTTTTACCAACATCAAGTATATGAAGTAAAATTCATCATTTTACCAAGGGTTGATCATGATTCATCAAGAAGATTTCAGATCATCAAGAATCAGGAGTTTCTAAATTAGGGTTTTCTCAGGAAAAGTCAACTGAACTTTGACCAGCCATAACTTTCACATGCTTCATCAAATATTTCCCATCCAAAGCTAATTTTGAAGGAAATTGAATTCTCTACAACTTTGTGTCTCACAAGCCAAGCCCAAAAATGCTTCATTTGGAAGGTATGAGCTAAGACATTATAGGTCCTTTTGAAAGTCAACAAAAAGTCAACAACTTCAAAAGGGCATAACTTGAGAATGGTAAATGATATGGACATGAAACCAATGGTGTTGGTTATAGGACTCTTCAAGCTTTCCAAAATGGCCAAGAACACCCTCATAACATTAAAATTGAAGGATATGTGCCCTTGCAAAGTTGGGAAATTTTTGGGTGGTGTATGAAGAAAATAGGGTCTTAAAACCAAATTCTTCTAAATGGGCTGAACTTGTTGTGACCCAAGGTGTTTCATGACATCATGCACGAAATTTATTTGATATTTTCATAATTTTATTTTATTTATTTTATTTATTATGATTTTTTATATTAAAAATCATTTTAAATTTAAATAAAATATCAAATATGAAAATCTAAAATATATTTTGATTCTAGAAGGTCATTAACATGAATTGGATTAAATTGATATACAATTGATGATGATTGTCTTGAAATAGAAAGGTATCATTCAAAAATATATTAAATTTAAGTCATAATCTTTTTCAATCTCCAAAAATCAAAAAGTCCAAACAATGATCCAATTTTTTGACCTAGCTTCACTCAACTATAAGTATAC
Source organism: Lathyrus aphaca (assembly GCA_963966055.1). Lineage (NCBI taxonomy): Eukaryota > Viridiplantae > Streptophyta > Magnoliopsida > Fabales > Fabaceae > Lathyrus > Lathyrus aphaca. The sequence goes on along the minus strand of OZ014524.1, from coordinate 479,534,233 downwards.
AAACCATCACAATGCATAGGGGACGAATCTTCTGCCTCAAGAGTAAGTTTTCACTTTCAAAAAAATCACCAAAAACTTGAATTCGGATTCCATCATTCAGACCCTTTCAAGGCATTCTAAAGGTCTCAACATGTTCCTTGATGATCACTGAATACATTGCAATGCTTATCATCATCCATAGCTTCATAAATCACACAAACCGAATCCATGTTCATCTTAAAGTACTTAAAGAAAATTCTAATCACACACTACACTTTTCAAAAACATTTTAAAGTGAGCTAAGTAACTAAGAGCCCATGGATAACCATGGATGTAAAGGGTGCTAACACCTTCCCTTTACATAACCTACCCCCCGAACCCAAAAATATTTTAAAAGGTCTTTCCTGTTCTTTTATGCCTTTCCTTTGGATAAAATAAAAGTCGGTGGCGACTCTTGCTATCCGCAACATAACTAAAGTCAGTTCTCCCACCGTGTTACACTCACCACAACCTTAGCATCATTGGTGGGCAATGCAACAACCTCCACCCATTTGGACACATAATCCACTGCCACCAAAATATAGTTTTTTCCGAACGACGGTGGAAACGGCCCCATGAAGTCTATCCCCCATACATTGAATAACTCAACCTCGAGCATAGAGTTTTGGGGCATCTGGTTTCTTTTTGATATATTCCCAGTCCTCTGACATCTGTCACACTCTTTTACTAATTCTTGAGCATCCTTAAATAAAGATGGCCAGTAAAGTCCGGATTGAAGGACTTTAGCTGCTGTACGATCACCACTGAAATGCCCACCATACTCAGAGTCGTGACATGCTTTCAGCACTTCTTTTTGTTCTTCGTCAGGTACATATCTTCTCACAAGGCCATCCACCCCTCTTTTGTAGAGAAACGAATCGTCCCATAAGTAAAACCTGCAGTCATGAACAAACTTTTTCCGTTTGTTAGAATCAAAATCATCGGGTATAATACCGCCAACGAGGTAGTTTGCATAATCTGCAAACCAAGGCACCCCAATAACAGCTAGGATGTGTTCGTCAGCGAACTCATCCTTTATTGGGCGCTGCTCTTCAGTCTCCTCAATCGGTGACATCCGAGAAAGATGATCTGCAACAGTGTTTTCACACCCTTTCTTGTCACGGATCTCCACATCGAATTCCTGGAGGAGTAAAATCCACCTCAACAGCCTGGGATTTGAATCCTGCTTAGCAAAAAGATATTTCAAAGCAGCATGGTCAGTGTAAACAATCACTTTTGAACCCAACAGATATTGCCTGAATTTATCGAAGGCATACACAACCGCTAGCAACTCCTTCTCGGTAGTTGCATAGTTTATCTGTGCGGGGTTCAAAACATGACTAGCATAGTAAATCACATGAAGCATGTTCCCTCTTCGCTGTCCAAGAACAGCCCCTACCGCAATGTCACTAGCATCGCACATAATCTCAAAGGGTAGGGACCAATCAGGAGCAATAACAATAGGTGCAGACACTAATTCCTTTTTAAGTGTTTCAAAAGCATCGATGCACTCCCTATTGAAAACAAAAGCCTTATCTTTAACCAACAGGGTAGTTAAAGGTTTGGCTATCTTCGAGAAGTCTCTTATGAACCTGCGGTAAAAACCCGCATGTCCCAAGAAGCTTCTTATACCTTTCTCGTTAATTGGCGGTGGCAACTTCGAGATCACTTCCACTTTGGCTTGATCAACTTCGATCCCTTTTTGTGAGATCTTGTGACCAAGAACAATGCCTTCTCGCACCATGAAATGACATTTTTCCCAGTTCAATATTAAATTGCTTTCTTGACATCGCTGCAAAACAAGTGAAAGGTTAGATAAACAGTGATCAAATGAGGATCCGAACACGGAGAAATCGTCCATGAACACTTCCATGTGTTTTTCTAGCATATCCGCAAAAATGGATGTCATGCATCTTTGGAATGTAGCGGGGGCATTACATAGCCCAAATGGCATCCTTCTATATGCAAAAATGCCATAGGGGCATGTAAACGCCGTTTTCTCTTGGTCCTCCGGTGCAACAGCAATTTGATTGTATCCGGAGTAACCATCAAGAAAACAATAGTAATCATGTCCCGCTAGTCTTTCCAACATTTGGTCAATGAATGGCAACGGAAAATGGTCCTTTCTCGTAGCCAAATTCAATCTTCTATAATCAATGCACACTTTCCATCCCGTAACAGTTCTAGTAGGAATCAACTCATTCTTTTCATTTGTTATAACAGTTGTTCCCCCCTTTTTGGGCACCACATGTACCGGACTCACCCAAGCACTATCGGATATAGGATAGATTAATCCTGCATCCAATAGCTTAACAACTTCTTTTCGCACTACCTCCTTCATCACCGGATTCAATCTCCTTTGGGGTTGCACGATCGGTTTGTGATCTTCTTCCATAAGTATTTTATGCATACACACCGTAGGACTTATACCTTTAAGGTCTTCTATCTTCCACCCAATTGCTCCCTTGAATTTCTTAAGGACTTCAATTAACTTGTCTTCTTGCATACCTTTCAAATTAGCGCTAATAATAGCGGGACATTTTTCTTCCGTGTCAAGAAAGACATATTTGAGATTCTCGGGAAGTTGCTTCAATTCTGATATTTTTGGCTTGTCTTTGCCTTCATCAACCGTTATAGGCTGTCGCAACTCTTCCCACCGGTGCATTCTAACTCTTTTAAGGATAGGTTGAGTTTCAAGCATAGCTACCACTTCCATATCATTATCTCCAACTTCCTTATCATCTTCAAAAATGGACATACTCAGCACCCTCTCTAGAGGTAATTTGGACACACTTTCTAAATGCTCACTAGCTTCCATTTGTTCTAACACTTGTATGTTACTACTAGTGCCCACATCAACTTTATACTTCAAAGTGTTCCTAACATCAATTTTCAACTCTTCATCATACACCTTCAACGTTAGTGTTCCACCTTCCATATCTATCATGACTCTCCCGATTTCTAAGAAAGGTCTTCCCAAAATCAAGGGGATTTCTTCATCTTCAGGCATTTCAAGGATCACAAAGTCAACCGGAAACACAAATTTGTCCACTCTAACCAGGACATCATGGACAACTCCATACGGCCGCTTCACCGAATGGTCCGCGAATTGGAGAGTCATCCTAGTGTCTTGAACAACACCAATACCCAACTTTTTGTAGATGGATAAAGGCATTAAACTGATGCTCGCTCCCAAGTCAATGAGAGCTCTCTTGAACGATCGGTCACCGATAGTGCATGGGATGGTGACAGCTCCTCTATCTTTTTTCTTCACCGGAATCTTTAGTCCCTGCAAAATAGCACTACAAGTTTCGGTTAGAATAATAGGTTCAGCTCCCATAGTCCTCTTTTTAGCAATGATATCTTTCATGAACTTGGCATAAGTGGGCATTTGTTCAAGTGCTTCAAGCAATGAAATATTCAACTCCAGCTTTTTGAACAAGTCAATAAATTTCTCAAAATTCTTCTCTTGCTGCCCTTTCTTCTTGTTTCTTGTAGGATATGGAAGTTTGACCACCGGTTTCGGTTCAACCACTTTTTCTTTGATGTCCGGTGCTGGGGTAACTTCTTTTTCTTTACCAACCTCTTCATTTTCTTTGATTTCCAGCTCAACCTCAATCATTTGACTTTCACCTTCAGAATTTTCTTGAACCTCTTCACTAACTTTACCTCTTCGCGTTGTGACTGCATTTACTTTGTGATTATCTCTAGGATTTGTTACAGTAGCACTAGGAAGAGTCCCTGGAGTTTGTGGAATGGCGAGGTGTTGGGCAATTTGGCTCATTTGCACTTCAAGATTCTTTATAGAGGCTCCAGTATTCTTGAAGTTACTTCTTGTTTCTTCTTGAAATTGACAATTGTGAGCTGCCATCTTTTCAATGGCAATTTCCCAATCAACTTTTCTTGACACTAGAGGCTGATATGGTTGTTGCTGGGGCTGATACTGTTGTTGGCCTTGAACCGGTTTTTGGATGTTCCCTTGATGATCTTTCCAAGAGAAATTTGGGTGATTTTTCCACCCCGGATTATACGTGTTGGCATACGGATTGTTCTGCCTCAACATATTAATCTATTCAACCTGTTCTTGAGTTGCCAAACAGTGCATGGCAAAGTGAGGTCCACAACATATCTCACAAATCACCGCTTGAACGGGTTCAACCTAAGCAACTGTTTGAGTTCCCAGATTCATCTTCTTTAACCTTCTTTCAACTTCTGCGGCAATTTGATCTTCCATTTTTACAACCTGCTCTGTCAGCTTAAGATCAATTTTTCCATCTGGTTGACTCACTGTGCGATCATATAACTCAAGGTGTTCATTGGCAGCAATGGCTTCGATGATTCTTTTAATACCTGTGGCTGTTGAAAAGTTTGTTGAGCCACCTGCAGCAGTATCAATAAGCTGCTTTGTCTTGAGTCGCAACCCATTCACAAAGTTTTGCATCTGCTCGGTCGTGTCCATATTATGAGTAGGACACGAAGTTAAACACCTTTTGAATATTTTATAAGCATCTCCAAGTGATTCACCCTCTTTTTGTTTAAAATTGACTATATCATATCTTTTCCGGATGAACACTGAAGCAGGAAAGTATTCATTAAGGAAAGCTGTTTCCATCTCTTGCCATGTTGTGATACTCACTGCGGGAAGAGAGTAGAACCACTCTTCTGCATCGTCAGTAAGTGTGAATGGAAACATCACAAGTCGTTTTGCCTCCTCTGAATGACCTTCGATCTTCAAAGAAGTTGTGGTAGTAAGAAATCTCTGCAGATGCTTATTTGCATCCTCATTGATTCTTCCGGAGAAAGGCTTGCTCTCTAACTGGCGGATAGTAGATGGATGCAACTGAAAGTGTTCTACATTCACCGGTTGATTAACAATCGTCATCCTGTTAGGTTGAGCATTTGCCCCTCCATAATCCCCTAAGAGTCTCTCTGCAACAGGTTGATTCCCTGCCATGTTGTTGAATTCTGGGTCAGTTTCTCTGTCTGAATCACAGTCACTGTGCTCCGAGTGAACGGATATATAGTCCTCAGTTTCCTGATACGGGACACTTGAACCAGTCTTAGCCAGACTATCAATTCTTGCCTTGCGGCGTCTCTCGTGCAAAGCTCTTTCTGGTTCTGTGTCAAAAGAAAATTTAGCTGAGGCCTGATCTCGCATAAACAGTTAGACACGAGTTAGAAAACAAAATTTCAATAACACTAAAATGATATACAGAGAGAAAAGCAAAATTTTAGTCGCAGAGCAACAAAATTCCAATTGACATAACACAAACAACTTAATTCTTTGGCAGTCCCCGACAACAGCGCCAAAAACTTGATCGGAAAATAGCAAGTGTACTATTTTTACCGATGTAGTAATAGAAGGGAATAACCCCAAATATTGATCTCAAGGACTGCTTAATAAAATAAGTTCTTAATGATTAATTTCAATTGGACAAAAGCTATGGTTTAAAGGTTTGAATTTAGATTAAATAAACTAAAGATATTAAAACATAGACTAAAACAAGAAGTTTTTACTAATATGAAAGTAATGTCAGGGATGGTGTATGATCCATAGTGCAATGACTCAATGGTTTCTTAATTTTACAGAGATATGCTTTAAAAAGTGTCTTTCCTAAGTCGATAATGTTTTTCCAAAATTCCTTTAAAGAAAAACCTTTGGTATTCTTCCTCGACTTTGATTCCTCAACGGTCAAAGAAGAATATCAAGCAATAATTCTGACATAAAAAGGTTTTCACAAAAATATCCCAATTCCTCAGTAATATTTATCGCGATAAAATTTATGCAACAAGGTTAGGATGGTTGGTCAGACCAAATCCTAACCACGAACAATTATCCCATTTTCCAACAAAGACAAAGCGTTAAGGACATTGCATAAAATAAAGAAACAAAATTAAATGCATAATCTCAAAATGAAGAATTCAAATAGTCATTACATAAAGCAAATCAGGGACACCCCCTGGCATTGGGGGGGTTTAGCCACTCATGTTCATAATGGAAATAAAAACAGAGCAAGAAAATTGAGACATTACAATTAACGTAGGATTCGTCGGATCGTCAATCGCTTCCGCTCTTGATCAATCCTTCTTCTCCCGTCTTCGTTCTAATCCCCAAAATCCCCAAATCAAAAAGTAGTCCATTACTGTAATAATTGTCAAATATAAATCAGTCTTCCAAAACACCGCGAAAAGTCCGGAATACCCTTGCAGCAACAAAAATAAGATTTTCTTCTGGTCTTCACAACACGGGCACCCGTGTTGTGCCTCTGGTTCAGCCCAATGTCTCTTCTTCATCAGATGCTATGACACGGGCCGTGTTGTACAACACGGGCACCCGTGTCACAGCTATGACTTCTCCTTTTCTTAACAAATCTCACTTTCTTCTGGTATTCACAACACAGGCCGTGTTGTACAACACTGGTACCCGTGTTGTGCCTCTGACATCCCACTTTGCTGTCATCTTTCATGCTTGGATCATCTCTTCGGACGCGTCGAACAACCAATTACATATTGACCTGAAAACACATAAAAAAAAACAACCACATAACCCATTCCAAAGATAAAAACAGAATAAAACGATTAAAACTAACTTGCAAGCTATATTAAGAAACTACGACGAAACATGAACGAAATACTTCAAACAAACACAATTAGACTCAAAGGACACTGAAAACCGACTTGAAAACTACAACTAAATATCACTGATCAGTTCCCATTTCATATCTAAAATATTTGATAAGCTCTTATTGAAATATGGAGTAAGACACCGAGTAACAACACTGTATCATCCGCAAACTAACAGACAAGTAGAGGTCTCAAATAGAGAAATAAAACAAATTTTAGAGAAAATTGTTGCTACATCGAGTAAATATTGGTCTACCAAGCTACCCGAAGCATTATGGGCCTACATGACAGCTTTTAAGACACCCATCGGAACCACACCTTTAAAATTAGTCAATGGGAAATCATGCCACTTTCCAGTAGAATTAGAGCATAAAGCCTATTGGGTGATTAGAAATCTTAACTTTAACTACACTAACGCATGTGAGAAACGTATTTTAGACTTACATGAATTGGTCTAGTCCTTTCGAAATAACTAAAGTTTTAATCAGTGGCACTATTGAAATTAAGGGTAGATCTAGTGCATCATTTATAGTAAATGGGCAATGCCTTAAACATTATAATTGTGTAGAAGACAAAGAATTTTCGACAGGTTTGAAACTGGAAGAATTGCCATCAGAAACTTTAGATTAATCTCCCTTAAGTCGTGTCAAGCCCCGACATTAAACGAAGCGTTTTATGGGAGGCAACCCATAATTATTTTGATTTTAGTTTCATTTTTGTTTTTTTTCAAAATTTTATTTTCCAAAATGCATTTAATTCACTAATTGTTGTGTTTGTTTTTGTTTTATTGTGTGATTCCAGGATTTTCAAAGTTTTCTACTCTTTCTCTATTTTTATTTTCACTAACTCTGAAAATGACTATCAATCTGATTGTGGACTTTAGAGATGGCACCCAGAGGCACCATTATGAAGCTTTAGCCAGGAGACCTATGGCCTTGACCTAATTTTCCCATGGACCTACCATGAAAGCTTTAGGCATAGGTGCTAGCATTGACAATCTGTTTAACCAGTTAGGTTGGGAGGAGTTTGCACTTAGGAAACATAAGATCTATTTTGAGCTAACCTTAGAATTTCTATGTTCACTGTTTTATGATCCCAACTGTGGAAAAGGCTTTACAATAGGAAAGATAACATTTAGACTCTTTGGATAACCTTGCGAGTTTAACATCCATGATATGGCTAACCTTTTAGGTTTCCTAGATGACCCCACTGTTTTCTCGGAACCACTAGAAAACTTGCTTGCACGGGATGAGCTAGACCGTTTTTGGAGTATAATCTCAGGACAACCTGATCATGACTTATACCCTATGCTGTCCACTGAGATCCACGACCCAACTATTAGATATTTTCATATGATCCTAGCCTACACATTGTTCAGAAATCCTGAAAGGGATAACAATGTCCCGAGAGATGAGTTATTCATCATGTTTTGTGCTTTTACATCCAGGAGGGTAAACAGAGTGAATCTCATGTTTGCAAATTTATGTAGGATTATTCAGAATGAGCATCACCCTATCCTGATAGGTGTCCTAGTAACCAAGATCGTTGATGCAATGGAATTTAGGACCCGCCTTTCTAAGATTACCCCACTTGGAGAATTTAGATCTATGAACATTACTTTCTGTTTTAAGAGAGCTATGTTGTATGACCGAGGACCTGAACGTTTTAAGCTTCTGATCAATGGTGTGGTTGTTCCACAACTGACTTTACCTGACCATGAGCGCACAAGTGTGCATAATAAGCGTAACTGGCTATATGATTTAGACGAGCCGATTTATGAACCTAGAGATGCTTGATCTGAAGTTGAGATAGATCCTAAGACCCCTTCAAATTATTATGATTCAGACTTCCCTGAGGATATAATTAAAGAAGAGGTGAAACCTATACCTATTGAGACACCTGCACCTACTCCAGCCAATCCTGAGTTTACCTTAGAAAATCTTAGAACTGAAATGCAAATCATGCAGTATGACATCCTCGACTTGCGTATAGACATCATCATATTGAGAGATATGGTTGTAGATCAATTCGACCATTTGAGAGAAGCGTTAGAGTCCATCCGCAACAATCGTGGATAATTTTCAATATCAACACGCTTCACAATTTTCCTGCATTTTGTTTCAATTCAGCATTTTTATTTTAAGTCTAATTTGATTTCTAGTTACTTTAAATTTTTTCATCTTATTTCGATTTATGAATCTTGCAATTTCCGAAGTTTTAATAAAGAATTTTGATCATGTTCTTATTTTGTTTGTGCCTTAATTGATCAAGTGTGTTACAAATACTTTGATTAAATTAAATATCAATATCCTTCAGTTGCTTATAATGCACTAATGCTTACTGTTAAAATATATTAGTCTGATACAATTATAATACACTGCTATTTTAGTACCAATTATATTGCAATGCTACTACCTACTGATATATATATATATATATATATATATATATATATATATATATATATATATAATTGTTACCTACAGATATGAAAAAGTGTTACCTGCTACAAAATAATTTTTTGCTACCCGCTATACCAATTTGGTTGTACGAAAAGAATAAATAAAGTGGATTACGTAAAATCTCAGAGGAAGCCCATTTTTGAGTTTTTGGATTTTTCAACCCAGACGACCGTCACCAAGCATTGACGACCGTCTCACACTTGTGACGAGCGTCACAAGTCACTAACGACCGTCCCACTTTCTAGAATCCAGTAATAGTCGTCTGCAACGGTCATGAAGACCGTTACAACCCCACTCACCCACTCCTCCAATGTTCTTATGCTCCTCTCCATCCTATAAAAGGCCACTTCTCCTTTCGACTTTCACATAACCTCTCAACTACTCCTACCTGTACCAAATTTTTAGTAATTTTCTTGCACCACTTTCTCTTTTTGTTTCTAAATAAATTGCAGTAGTAGTTACCTCTTTCACCATTATATTTTGTTCACCAAAAAGTTCAGCTTTTCTATTCACTTCTTCTATTTCATTCCAAACCTTTCTAAAAAAATATGGCAGCCCAAACACCCATTAACATCCCTCAGAGAGAAGGTGCTACCGGAGAAATTCAATGTGCACGCTTCACCGAGTACTGTGAGAGAATGATAGATGTTACTCGTTACATTGATGAGGATTTCCTGACCCAACCGGGGCTCCTCGATAGTGTCAACTACATGCTTGCAAAAACCGGTCTCACGACACTATGCAAAAGCAACAAACTCTCTAGTGCAACGCTCACTTTGGAATTCCTAAGTTTCTATAAGTACAACACGCCCAACGATGCAACAAAATATCTGGTATGGAATGCTACGTTCCTCCTTTTTGGAATGGAGTATTCCATCACACAGAAGCAGTTCAGTGAATGGTTCGGATTCCAACAGGGTGACGCTGTACACCTAACCCTTCCAAGAGATGCGAACTGGAAAGACTAAGCTTTCCAGCTTTGGGAGGAGTTATCAGGAGAGAGGAACTAGGCATGGGATGAGTTGGACGCAACTCATATCCATAACCCTCCATCTGCTACTTTCACAGGGTGATGTCCAACATAGTTTTTGGAAGGTACAACAACCCCAAAGTGAATTAGCGAGAGATGTTCTTAATCAGATGCGCCTTCTTCGACATCTCAGTGAACCCATGTAGCCTTCATCCTCCACAACATCGAGAGTACCTGCAAAAGAGGGAAAGCCCCTTTTTGTTTTGGCAGGATGATCATCGACATCGCCATCAAGCTTGGTCTAGAGGAAAACCTTAACCAACTGCTAGAAACTCCAGCCCTGTACCTCGATATGTAGTATTGTAGGAACAACCACCTCATCAGGAAAAGGAAGGATAATAGGTATAACTTGGTTGTGAAAAACCGGGTTATCAGAAGCATCATCCTACCATGCCACTCCCGCACAAATGTGAAGCTCAGAGCCAACTGGCACTATGACCTCGACGCCCCTTTACTAGGCACAGATGTATAGGAAGAGCAACACGATGTATGGAATGATGAGATGCAGTAGGCTATGGACGAGGCAGAAGCTGCTCATACGCATGCCATTGATTTTTCCAGCACCAACACCTCCACTAGACGTCGACGTAGGAATCAACAACCCGCGTCTATGGATGATATTATGGTGGCGATTGTTCAAAGTAACGAGCTACATCAAAGGCATTACCAGGAGATGACCGAGAGGATGGGAAGGATGAAGCTTGCATAGACAGCACATGGATAAATAATTGCTGCTAATACAAAAGCATTGGGTGGCTTAACAAGTCAAGTTCAGGCACAACATGACTATATCCATCATGTGGGTATACCAGATCATATAGCGATATATAGACAGAGAGTTGTTAGAGGCAGAGCCAGAGGAAGAGGCCAGAGACCACCACCCCCACAAGAGTAGTTTAGCTTTCAGTTTTTAGCTTTTATTATTTTTGTTGTTTATTTAAAAGTGTACCTATATCTCACAACATTGAGGACAATTTCCGAGATAGTGTGGGAGAAAGGTATTAGATTTCCCTTTTCATTGTACGAAACTTTATAAATTAATCGAAATATTCAGTTTTTTAATTTCTCCAAAAACTTTAGCCATACCAAAATTTTTATTCCTTTAGAATGTGTTTATTTAACATACCCTACGAGTATATAGGTTGATAGGCTTTGTTAGAAACTGAGAAAAGACTTAATAAAATTTATACAGTCTTGACACCTCAGACCCTTAGAGATGCGATATTGGTTTGGATACTTGTTATACTGAAATATGAAGCTTTAGTTCTAAATTAGTCCCGAGTAGTTTATATTAGTAGTCAACACCACCTGAAGTACAAGCTACATGGAAAGCCGGTGCAAATAAGTGATTGATCGCAAAAATGCCAAAAATAAGAAAAAGAAAAAAAATCTTAAGAAAATGCAAGCCATTGGTAAAATAATCAAGCTGCACAAAAGGCAAAGTGAAAAGACTGATGTTAGTTGGTTCAGAGGAATCTGGTTCTGAACTCAGTAGGGCAGATTACTATCCGATCCCCCACAACTTGCACTCAGTATGATAGAGGGTTACCACACTTGTGTACCAGACCCCATATGGAAAAAGGAACAAACACACTAACAAGTTACTCCACTATGCGCGTGCAAAGGTAAAGGGCTTAATGTGATTGCGTCAGAATAAAACCGAGTGAAACAGAGACAAGAGCATTAGGTTGAGCTATAATAGCATGATTCGGATTGGTTTGTATAAGGGGTTTATGAACATTGTTTGTTTTTAGTGTCACTAGTGTATTTTTAATGTTCGAGTTACTATTAGTTCTCTTAGCATATAGCCGCACAAACACGTATGGATAGGTAATGTGTTTTGTGTCTGCATATAAAGGGTATTTTTTAAAACATATTTGATTGTTTACTTGAGGACAAACAAAGATTCAAGTCTGAGGGAGTTTGATAACTCGAATTTGTATCGATTATTTAATACAGTTTCCGATCGTTTAACTTGTTAATTTATACATTTCGAACGATATTACGCAAGTTTTATGTTTGTTTTGCAGATATTTGATTAAGCTTGACTTTTGGAAGCAAAATATAAAAAGGAGACTTATTGGACAAGAAATGGAGAAAAACAGAACAAAACAGAAGAAGAAAATAAGATTATGCATAATCAACTGTGGAACGACCGTCACAAATCCAGGATGAGCGTCATAGCCTTAAGTTGAGCGTCACAAGCAACAAGATGGTCATCACAGTTCCAAGTTGATTGTCACAGTTCCAAGTTGATCGTCACAATTAAATATCCAGAAACCTATTTGCTTCAGAATTCAAAATAGAAAGACGTTATGTGTTTTCTTCTCATTCAACAGAGAGATTATCTCTATCCAAATAAACCTCAGTCCAAACTACTCAATCAAAGCCCAACCTAAATCCATTCCGTAAAGTTCTCAACAAACAATACCTTGGAGGCTATAAATAGAAGTCACTGCAAAGCTCAAGACGAGCTTCGTACACACCCTAAATTTCTGCCGCATTACCGTTTGAAGTTCAAATTTATTTTCCAGTATCGTCTTTATTTTTTCCATTACCAAACCTAAGTTATAGTTTCCATCATTAGGAATCTATCACTATTTTAATTGTTTCTAGCCACTACATATTTGTTTTAGTCTTTAAGTTTCTTCAAGTTTGGTTGATCAAGAACATTGCAACCAGGTTTCTATTTTTAATGTTTTATTGTTTAATTATTATTGCATTTATTAATATTATGAAATTCTTCTTCTTCTACCTTTATTTGTTTTTATTTAATATGTCTGGCTAAACCATTAATCGGTATGTAATTGTCTAACCGGAACGAATTCGGTAGAATTAGGCTAATATCTTAAATTAAGTTACTTTCTGGTTTCGGTTTCTTAATATAAATAAATTTCGTTACGAGAGTAAGAGAGTATAAAAGATTAGGATTAAGACCACGGGAGTGTGAGATCATAATCAGATAGCTAAAATCGGGCATTATTTTAAATACAGCAAAATCGCTTTAAAACCAATTAGAACCTTTAGGTTTCCAAAAAGTATTTCTAACTTGAATTGACACAACGAGAGTGTTCAATTGAACTTAGGAATATAGTAATAGGAAAGAGCACGAGAGTGTGAGTTAACGACTTTTAAACTGAGAGTTTCTATGGAGAGATAACTTAATAAACCTTAATAAGCCGACTGTACACACGGTGGGAGAACTGACTTTTTATTTATATTGCGGATAGCAAGAGTCGCCACTGACTTTTATTTTAGCCAATAGGAAAGGGAATAAAAGAACAGAAAAGACCTATTTTTAAAGACTTGAGTTCGGGGGGTTGGTTATATAAAGGGAAGGTGTAAGCACCCTTTATATCCATGGTTATCCATGGGCTCTTAGTTACTTAACTCACTTATTTGTTTGAAAAAGGAAAGTGTAGTGTGTGTTTAGAAATTTGTCTAAGTACTTTGTAATGATCCTCATATCGATGTATACAAAGCCTTGTTTTTTGAAGATATTTAAAAAGAGTGAGGTGTGAACAAGTATTTTTGAAATGTGAGCAAGTAACTAAGAGGTACCTACCCTAGACTAGTCTTTCATGTTCTTTTATTTCTTTCAAGGGTAAGAATGTCCCTACTATTAAGGAGTAGGTAGTCATTACCTTGGATTTATTTGAGGGACGGGCGTAGGGTCATCGTATGGTCAATGAAGGCCACTTAAGGGGTGTCTTTATCAATTTGGAGGGACTATCATCATATTTACCGAAAGGACAAAATCACTATATTGTAGGAAACCTCTTAGGGACTTGATCTTTTAATCTGAAAGGACTATGATGATTTTATTCTGTAGGGACTTTGCTTAAGACACCCCCACTTTCGAGAGACTTGAACATATTTAAGAAGGTAACCAAGGGGGTAACCCTAGGAGGTGCAGATAGCGATCGTAAGACGATCGACTTACGTGTGTGAGTGATTATATTCAGGTATTTAATATTTATTTTTTTAATTATTTAAGTCCAATTAATTCAATTAGGTTTTTGCACTCCCAATTATTACTAACCATGTAAATAAAATAAATAAATAAAATGCCAAAAAAAAAAAATCCTACGCTATTCACGACTTCGGGGCAGTTACATAATAATATGAGCGGGAAAAATAAATTACATAAAATGATAACCTATACAATTTTTCTAAGTAATTAGATAAGGCAAAAATAAATAAATAAATAAAATAAACAAAGAAGATTATTCTAAATAATTAAATAAAGCAAAAATAAAATAATTAAATTTTTTATTTGAAATTAGGGTTAGAATAAAAATTAGGGTTAATTTAGAATAAGGATTTTGCAAAAAAAGTTTTTTAAGAAAATTAAAATTTATTTAAAAAAAATATTAACCTAATTACTAATTATTATTGATATTAAAAAAAGAATAATTAGTGAAATTAAAGAAAAATTAAGATTTTAAGAACATTAAGATGATTAATTTATATAAGAAAACTATTAACATTTTTTTAATTAAAAGATAAATCAAATATTTTTCATAAAATAATTAGTGAGATTTATTATTAATTTTCAGAAAATAAAATTGTTAAGAATCTTATTAGGTCATTAAATTAATTTGGTTAATGGTTAATTATCAATTTATTAGTTAATTAGTCATTAAATTATAAAATAAAATAAAATAAAATAAAATAAAAACAGGCATTTAAAATAAATGGGGGAGGCCTGGATTTGAAACCAGGACCTCCCCACAAGCTTATACAAGGACCACTGGGGCTGCGCGTGTTGGCTAATGTGTATGTGAACCAAAGACAATAAATAATAAACCTGCAAAACAAAATAAATGTTTAAAACAAATTGAGCAAACCTGGGAATCGAACCTAGGTTTCTTGGTTCACACGCGCATCCCTTCACCACTACACCATTTGCATCAGTTATGAATTATAATATAAACAAATTATATAATATAAACACAAATTTGAATTTCTAGTTGCGCACCAGACATCATCTTCTTCATATTTCCTGCGAATTTTCATGCGTTTCTTGATGCGAATTTTCCTGCGTTTTGGTCTTGCCCAGAAAATCCTATGTTCTTCCATATGCCATGAAACCTGTAATATTTTGTTAAATTGAACACACCAATACAATCACCACATCATTTACAATTGAATTATGCCATTAGAGTTCATTTATAATTGTTAAATCATAAAGCCCTAATTTGAGAGCTCAAAACCTAACAATGGCATTTTACGATTCAAGCCATGAACCTTTGATTTAATTATCTAGAAAGCATCCTAGGGTCACAACAAACATAAACCAGGCATAATATTCAATCAATAATGGTTAAACATATGAAAACGAAAAAATGCAAAAGGGAGAGAAAACACCATTTGGTTTGTGCTTATGGTGATGCTTTTGATGATGCAAAGGGTCGGGATTCGTTCAATGAACATCCCAGAAGGGATTGCAACCTTTGTTAGGTCTTGAAACTGCTTCAATCTCCAAAACCGTATGTGAGTTTTTTGACAAAATTTTGAAATTGGAACAAGGTCTTTTGGTCTCTGATTTTTCGTCCCTTGAGTGGCCTTTTGTTTGTGTATATGTAAGGAATGATATTAGGTCAAAATATGGGCTTTGTATTCATGGATATTGGTTACTTGATCATGAAGAAACAATCACTCATAATTGTCAAAAATAACAAATATCCTCTTGCTATTTTTGCCTTGCACGAATTTGGATAGCCTCCAATCACTTTAAATGTTGTGTAAATGCTTCTAGAACACATATTTGATCCATTATTTGATTTTTTTATATTTTATTTATATTAAAATTGAATTTTAATAAATAAAATCCAAAATAATATAAAATAAATTAAAAAAATCAGGATAAATAGTCATTGGGTCATGCATGACTTTATCTTTGAGTTTGGGTTGCAATTTCATGGGCCCATTTGGAAAAATTTGAAGTTAAGGCCTTTTTTGCTTCATACATCCCTTAAAAATCAACCAACTTTGACAAAGCACAACTTCCTCAATTTTAAGGCTATAAAGGTGATCTTGGACTTTTTAGAAATATTAGAGTGTCCTCTAACCAAAAATTTTGGTCCAATGTCCATATCTTTTACCATTTTCAAATTATAAGCTTTGGAAAAAGTTGACTTTTTGTTGACTTTCAAAAGGACCTATAATGCTTTAGCCCATACCTTCCAACTGAAGCATTTTTAGGTTTGGATTGTGAGACACAAAGTTGTATAGAATTAAATTTCCTTTAAAATGAGCTTTTGATGGGAAATTTTTTATGAAGTATGTGAAAGTTATGGCTGGTCAAAGTTCAGTTGACTTTTACTATGAAAAACCTTAATTTAGAAACTTCTTGATTCTTGATGATCTGAGATTTCCTTGATGAATCATGATCAACCCATGATCCAATGATGAATTTTACCTCATAATCTTGATGTTGACAAAAAATCTTGAAGTTTGACTTTATGTTGACCACAATTGACCTCAGTTGACATTTTTGCCAAGTTAACTGATTTTTGGATATTTGAGCCTCTGACTGGTCAAACTTATTGGGAAAGCTTTGAAACTTGACATGAGGATTCTTTAAGGTATGTAGGATGTTATGAAGCTTATATGAGGCCTTGGAAGTCCATTTAGCTTGGAGAAATTCAAAACACTAGTTTTAGATCCATTGTTCGGGATGAGGCTTTGTTTGATGAAACCTTTAATCCTTTTGACTAATTGTGAACCTTGTGAACCTTATGATTATTGAGAGAACTCTTGAGACACATTGCTTTGATTGTGGGAGGGAAACTTTTGGGGTACTAAAGCTGCCCCTGTTCAATTTCCTGAAACCTGAGGAGTTAGATTGGCATGTACGCCATTCGTGACTTGAAGGTTGAAGGGGATTGAACATTAAAGCCCAAAAATTTGCACTCACCGGTGCGCAAAATAATGTTGTTGGTGGGTTGTATTTTCTTGAATGGGCTTAAAGATGCCATTCATAAAAATTTTGTTCCGATATACCTCTTGGAGGATAAAGCAATCCAAAATGTAGATTGATATACTCCTGGGGGATGTAGCAGCCCAAGAGATTGTTTGGTGTGATCCTGGAGGATAAAGCAATCCAAGATATTGTTATGTGTGATCCTGGAGGATAGAGCAGTCCAAGATGTTATCCTGGGGGTTTATAGCAGCCCGAGATGTTATTTGAGATAGCCTTTGGGGGGATATAGCAACCCAAAATGGATATAGATGTAATCTCAGGAGATGTAGCAGCCTAAGATATTGGTTTTCGTGGCCCTGGGGGATATAGCAGCCCAAGACGTTGATGGATGTAATCTTGAGGGATGTATCAGCCCTAAATATTGGTATATGTACTCCTGAAGGATATAGCAGTCCAAGATATTGTGATATGTATTCCTGGAGGATAAAGCAGTCCAAGATACTATTTGAAGTAACCCTTGGGGGAATATAGCAACCCAAGTATAAGTTGTTGATGACGTTTGTCTGCTGGAGAATTAACCTGAAAAACAAGGTTAGTTCTATGCAAATATCATGATGTATATAACATTTTTCAAGATGATATTCTTATGATAATGTTGTATGCGTATGATATGATGTAAATGATGTATGTATTAATTATGTAGTTGAAGCATATAAGTAGCTTCGTAGAATAATTGCTGGCTGGGGAAAATAAATCATGATTCGTTGCTGAAGAATATGAAGACTTTGTTCCCGTCTTGTCTTGGAATATAGTACTTAGAACCTCCCATTTTCGTTCGTCGTACTTCTTATTGAAGGATTAAATTTTTTAATATCCTGACTGAGGATAAAAGAGATGGACATTGCTCCGGGGGACTTATCCGGTCAAGTATCAATTCTTCAGAGGATATATTATATTTGAAAGGAAACTACTTGAAGACTTCGTAGAGTTGGAAGTACAAGATACTACTTGAAGTATTCCGTAAGAATATCCGTATAGATTACTCTTTGGGGATTAACCGGAGAAGATTCATTGGATTCCTACCTCCGATTGTCCTTAGTAAATACTATTATTGTATTTCATGCATTTATGGTAAACATCAATCATATTCAAAAAGAATATATACATTCAAACATAATCAACAGACGTTTTCTCTTACGTAAAAGGGGAAAAGTAAACCTGAAATCGAAAATAGGATTTTATTTACTTAGAAAGTGGCCTATAAACAGGCGAGTTTTAACACGGAGACGGAAATCCTAGTAAGAGGAATTCGTCGAAGACATTTCAAAAGAGTACAAAAACAAGGAAAAATAGATATGTGTAAATGATCCTATTGAGTTTCAACTCTACTATTGTCATTATCTTCAAGTATATCATCCCTTGCTGTCGGAATAGAAACGATTGAATTGATCTGCACCTGTTTGAACTTGATGTAGGTAGTACAACTAGTTTAAGTTACATGGGTGATCCAACGAGACATAGTCATACGCTTTAATCCCTAACTTTTGCTTGGATTGCCCTTTCAGGTTTTCAATCCACCGGGATACCCTTTTTTTCCCAAGCCTCCTTTTCGGGTTTTCAACTTGTCGGATGTACAATTTTTTTTATATATATCCCTAATTTTTGCCCGAACCCTTTTGGTTCGCCGGGATGCCCTTATTTTTTCCTAGGCCAGTCAACCTAGCGGGTCTCTTTTTATGCGTAGTATTTTTTAACTATGTCTGTGTTCACGGGCTGTGGGAAATCTTCACCATCCATATTAGTGAGCATCATGGCACCTCCTAAACATAACCTCTTGACTACAAATGGCCCTTCATATGTGGGAGTCCATTTTCCCTTATGATCACCCCGTGGTAGTATGATACGCTTGATTACCAAATCTCCAGCCTGATATACTTGTTGCTTAACTTTCTTATTAAAGGCCTTAATCATACGCTCCTGATACATTTGACAATGACAAACAACTGCAAGAATTTTCTCATCAATCAAGTTTATCTGGTCAAGTCGAATTTGAATCCATTTGTCTTCATCTAAGTCTGCATCCTTCAAAATTCTTAAGGAATGGATCTGAACTTCAATAGGTAAAACTGCTTCCATACCATAGACAAGAGAGAATGGGGTTGCCCCAGTGGAAGTACGTATTGTGGTACAATAACCATGAAGAGGAAATGGTAACATCTCAAGCCAATCCTTATACATAACTGTCATCTTTTGCAAGATCTTCTTTATATTCTTGTTGGCGGCTTCCACTACGCCATTCATCTTTGGTCGATACAGAAAAGAATTGTGATGCTTAATCTTGAACTGCATGCAGAGGTCAGTAATCATAGTATTGTTCATATTAGTACCATTGTCTGTGATCATCCTTTCGGGGATGCCATACCTATATATAAGATTATGCTTGATGAATCGAGCCACAACATTCTTGGTAACAGAGGCAAACGAAGTTGCCTCTACCCACTGTCGCTCCCACCAAATGACACCTGGTCAGAAGGGATACAGACGCGAACGGTCGGCGAAAGGGAAGGAATGAATAGAGTCGCCAGCTAGGCATTTTTATCCCGAAGGAAAGGTAATGCTGCATAAACCTAAGAAAAAACATGGATAAGACGGTTGCGAACCAGAGAGACTGAGAAAGGGGGTTGGTTATAACCTGGGAAGGTATTAGCACCCAGATTGTCCGCCGTACTCGACGGGATCCACGCTTGAAAGATTTGTGTTTTAAAGGGGTAGTGTCAGTGCAATTTGTGTATCAAAGCTGGAAAAGAATGCAAGTGTCAGTGTGAAAGAAATGTGAAGTGTATAAGAGAAGTGTCAGTGTGAGAACAAGAATGAAATGCTCAAGACTATGAGGCTTAAAGAATAATGCTGGAGGAGGGGGAATGCAGAGACTTTTGTTCGATAACTGTTAAGTTATGCCTACGTATCCTCTCGTGCAATGAGGAAGTCAGAACACTGTAGTTCAACTCAAAAAGAATGAAAGATAAATTGACTTGTGAACTGCTTGCTTGTCTATGCTCAAGTGTATGACCTGTCTGGATCAGGTGCAAACTGTCTTGCATTAGACGGAAGAAGCGAGTTCTCGTTTGTGAATGAATGAGATGAGAAGAGAATCCCGGAGGAGACGATTATTGTTTGTTTTTTATGTTTTCAATCTTTTATTGCTTTTTGGATTTGTCATAAGAAAATGAGCTTAAGCCTATACCAAGGGTTAGCAGACTCATCACATCCTCCCTCTGATTAGGGGTAATGAGAATACTTTAAGTGTGAAGTAAGCACCTCATACTTAATCACCATGGTGTAGGATTAAGATCATTAACCTACTTATATTTACTTAGATGTTTTTGATGTTTTTGTTTAGTGTCAAGTAATGAGTTTAAGCCATAATCAGGGACTTAATGGACTCATTACACCATCCTAATAGAAGGATAATAGATGAGAACATTTAAGCTGAGAAAGGCTTCTCAACTTAATCCATGATTAGGGATTAACCTCATGACAAAACAAAGCCTTTATTGAATGGATTTTAGTTAATGGTAAGATGAAGAAGTGAATTTTATGGTTTGTAAGACAACTTGAGGAGGACTTGTCCATTAACACTAGGGTTGGTCCTTCTTAACCAATTAAGGAAGAATTAGAACCCTAATGCAAGGCCCAAGTTACAAGCTTGATGTCTTGATGATTATTAAGTGAATTGATTAAGGGATTTAAACACATTAAGGGTTTAACACTTAGGATTAAAGTTATACACTCCATCCTAATAGAAGGATGCAGGCATAAGCTTAATCACAAAGCCTTAAAACCTTTAGGGTTTAGTCCTTGATTATGAGATGAGAAGAGAAGACTCAAAGATGACACAAAGGTAAAACTAAATGGGGGACTAATCAAACCCTAATTATTATCATGCTTGGTCATTCCTAGGGTTAATGAAGTTTAAGAGAGAAAGAATCTTCAAAGAGCCACCAAGGAGAGAAGCAGATGAAAGGAGGAAGAAGCAGAGAGAAGAAAGACAACTTGCTTCACTTAAGAAGACAAGTTGCCTGAAGAAAGAAAGTAAGAGATGAACATGAATGAGAAAGCTCACTCTAATACACAAGATAAAATGCAGCAAAGATGCAAGAGAGGGATGAGAAGAGATTATGAGAAGTGAAGGCAAATTCACTTCTCAAACACTTACCACCTGAAAAGTTAGCAACAAGAAATGAAATGAAATGAAAATGAGATGAAATGTCATGATGCAAACCAAAGTCAGAAGCATAAACATGATTTTAATGATGCTAAAATATGATACAAACATGAGGCAAGACATGAGAATGATCTTACAAGGACATGGATGCAGATGAAGCATGCTTTGAACCATGAATGCACATGAAAAGTTATGAAATGCAATGGACATATAACATGGCAAATGAAAGATGAAATGATCAAACATTATTATAATATGTCCTAAGATGTCTTATGAATCATATGGATGCACAAAATGTCATGGCAAGTCATTGGATGCAAGCAAATGAAAGATGGATGCAAAAGAAGGCACAAATTAGGGTTACATGCATCATGCAAAGCAAAAATTCAAAACCAGAAGAAAATGTCATGATAAAAAATTGAAAATGCAATAAAAGATACCCTAAACCTATCCTAGTTCACTGCCCAAAGGAGGGGACCTAACTCTTAACCTAGTGAAAGTTATGAATTTCCTAAGATTACTAGGGTTTTAAGGTACCTTATCAAGAAAAATACAAAACAAATTGAAAATGGAAGATCAATTCAAACCAAATTTATCCTATAAACTACATGCCATGAAGAATGCAATGCAAGAAGAACCATCATCAAACTCTCAAGGGTTAGGCAGAATGAATTTTTCAAAGTTTGAACCAAAATATTGCCTTAAAATGAAATTAATTCCAATGAAAATGACCAAAAGGCATCAAGAACAAAAAAGAAATTTGGTTTGAGGGTTTGATAATGTTTCTAAATGTTTCTAAATGAAATGTGAATTTTTTGGTGATTTTTAAATACCTAAATGCATTTTTAATTAATTAATTTTCATTAACTAATTAAAAATAAACATTTAAATAATTTAAAAATTATTTTTAATGCAAAAAATAAAAATAAAAATATTTTTGGGTTCTAAAAATTAATCAAATCTTTGACAAAAATTTTCATAATTTTTAAATGATTTTTGCTATTTTAAATAATTCGTGCAAATTAAATGAAAAGAAAATGAAATAAAAATTAAAATATGAGAAGTATGCACAATGGAGAGCCAGGATGCAATCTGGGCTTGAATTCATTGACTTGGCGCGCAATCCTACGGCCCAAGTTCAAACTTCCTTAATTCTGATTAATTAGTTAAATTAACCTAATTAATAACTAATGACATGATCCTGACCCTTCAAACGCGCGCGGGAACCCTCATCTAATGGCCTACATTCAAACCTGGTGCCCTAACCCTAATTAGCATTTAATCACTTTCAGGTGGCCGGAAATGACCTCCGGTCATCTTCTCCGGCCACATCTCCCCTGAGAATTTCCCAAATCACTCCCCAGGCCATTTCTGGAGCTCTAAAGCTCCAGATCACTTCCTCTCACCTCCCTAAACTCATCCCTGACCTCAAAAACAATTTATTTCTAAGCATGAACCAGATTCGAAGCAAGACACAAAAATGGCAGAAATTTCAGACAGACCATACACACTCATTTCTCAACCATTTTCGAAAATTCAAAGTTCATTGTGATCAGATAAGCAAGCTTAATCATTTAGAAACTTAAAACAAGAGTTCTGGAAAAATGTTTTCACATGGCTACCTGAGATGGAGCTTTCGATCCAGGAGCTTTTTGACTGCTTCCTTGCTCCAAAATGAACCCAATGAACCTCCTGAGGAGTTTGCAAAGCTTGTATGGAGTTTATTTTGGCTGGTTTGTGAGTTTGATGAAGTTCTGTTCAGTGAGGGGTGAGAATCGTGTTTTTGATTGAGGTGGTTTCAGGGACAAATGAGGGTAGGGAAATGATCAGGGGAACATGTTGAATGATTCTATGAAGTTTGTTTTGGTGTTTGTGTCTTGTGTGCTGAGATTCGAAGGAAAGTGCATAAGAGGAGAGTTTTGTGAACTATGGCTTATGAGAGAGATCAGGCTTGTGTGTGCTATGTGTTGAGTCTCATTTGGTACATGTATCACACTTGGATAGGTCAGAGGAGTTGGTGTGGCCTAGCTTGATTGGTATGGGCCATTTTGCATAAAGTCAAGTCTAGGTGTAAGAGAGGTATGGGTCAATGGCAGGCCAAGGACAAAGGGGTGTCCTGCGCAGCAAGGATTGAGGAGAGCCATAGAATCAGTCTTGAGGCCAATTAGCAAGTGGATTAGGGTTTGTGAGAGGTTTTGCAACTTTGTGATATTTTGGCCCTTTTGTGATTACTTGAAGCATAGGTCATGAAAATGGACAAATCTTTGGTGCATTCTGATCTTTAGGCCATGATTCATGTTTGTGCAAAGGTTAGAAGTCCATTTGAAGTCACATTTTTCCTTGGCAAGAGGTTTTGCAACTTTGCCTCTTTGGTGCAAAACTTGAAATTATGTGATTTTTCCCAACTTTGACAAGCCATAACTTTTGATCCAAAATGAATTAGAATGAGTTCTTGTACTTTTTGAAAATGGTAGGATCCATTCTACAACTTTCATGACCAAAGTTTTCTCATTTGAAGCATTTTTGAATAAAAAAGAAAGGGTTGAAAAACTTTCCCAAAATGGCAAGTTTCCATTACAAGTCACTTTCCCAAAAAGGCAATTTTGCAAATGGCTTGAAATTCTTCAATTTTGTGAATTTCTTACATCTTCCATGATCAAATAAAGATCATACGTATTCAAAATGATGGAGAACACCCTTTGGTTGGGTCATTGGGGCCTCAGATGCCCTGATTTTGCATTGACTTGCTCAAGAAGTCATCTATTGATCAGATGCCTTCCCCATGGAATTTCTTCATGAAAATTGATATGCATGATCCCTATAACATATAGAGACCAATAGAATCAAGAATGACCAAAAAATTTGGAGTTATGGCCTTTGAAACCAAAACCCTAATTTTAGGTCATCTGTGCAGTTAAACCTGGCTCTGCTTCCATGCCTTTCTCAGTTCTTGTGATTCTTTGATTTCCTTGATCTTGAGAGGATATAATATGATGTTTGAACATTCATGGACCCCTTTGAAGTGATTGATGACCTTTGGAGTGGCTCAAATGGCTCAGGGATGGCTCAGATCACAAACCCTAGATGCAGATGACTTAGAAACAATGCAGTGAAGCAAAAATGCAATATGAGATGCTATGATTGAACTCATGCATATGAGAAGATCACAAGCCATGGTGTGAATGGGTGAGGGCAAATTTGGGGTGTTTACAGCTGCCCCTATTCAAACATGAGTTAGCTGTGCAGGATGTAAGCGACGGCTTAACAGGCGAACGAGAAACTTGTGGTTGAATACCAAAGACAGTCCAAAATTTGCACTCACAGAATGAAGAAGAAAAGGGATATAGATTGTAAAAGGAAGATAAAGTATAATTATAAAGTGCGGGCGACGGAGGACGACCGTCGAGCAGAGGACGACTGCTGGGGGATGAAGCAATGACGGGGACGGCCGACATGCTGGGGAAAATGCGGGAAATAAAGCAATGACGGGGACAGCCGACAAGCTGGGGATATGAAAGATAGTGACGGGGACGGCCATCAAGTAAAGCTATAAGACTCTCTGGGGATTATAGGGTAAATGATGGGGATGACCATCGGGTTCAAAGCATAAATGACATAAATGATGAGGTACGGTCATCAAAGGTGAAGGACGATCACCTAGCAGGGGACGGCTGCTCTGTTGGGGATAAGATGAGGGACGGTCATCTAACGGTGAAGGACGATCACCTGGCAGGGTACGGCTGCCGAAAGTATCACGACATAGGACGAATGCCGGATAAAAAAGGTCGACGATGGGGACGACCATCGGATAAGCATGATGAAGGACGATCATCAAGAGGTGAAGGACGATCACCTAGCAGGGTACGGCTGCTCTCAGGGTTTATCATGACATAGGACGAATGTCAGATAACAAGATCAACAATGGGGACGGCCATCGGATAAAATGATGAAGGACGATCATCCGGAGGTGAAGGACGATCACCTAGCAGGGGACGGCTGCTGAAAATGTCACGACATAGGACGAATGCCGGATAGAAAGGGGTTCTAATGAATAGAGACTCCACTGGGAATGATAAAGGACGATCATCAAAAGGTGAAGGACGATCACCTGGCAGGGTACGGCTGCCGAAAGGTATCATGACATAGGACGAATGTCAGATAGAAGGGAAATAATTCACTGGGATTTGCTGGGACTCTTCTAGGGAATGGTAGACACAGACGAGTGTCTAAATTAAAGAAGACATAAGCGTTTGACACGGTGTATAGATTAAAGATGCGGACGAGCATCCTTAAGATTATGATACGGACGAGTATCAGGTAGAAGCAAACGCTTGACGCATGTTCAGAGATGATGGTACAGACGAGTACCAACTGGTTAACAAAGAACACAGACGAGTGTCGGATCTTGAGGGGATATAAGTGGTGCACACAAGATACGGACGAGTATCTGCATGAGTAAAACAAGAGTAACAAGTATGAGTGGTGTACAGACGAGTGTTTAACTTGCTGGGGAGAGTGACACGGACGAGTGTCAAAAGAGAAAAGTATATTATAAACAAGTGTACGAGTGCCAAGGAAGTTGTGTATATGTATCTGTGAGTGCAAAGGGGGCGCTTTGGCTTTCTACTGGGGATATAACACGGACGGGTGTCAGGAAGTATCTGTATCCTTAGGGAGAATGCCTTGGCTCTCTGCCGGGGAATTTGGGAATTTCTGTATATCGTTGTTGGATTGTCAGTATTTACAAGTGTTCAGTTCGACACATGGCTTGTGATTATGCAATATGTTTGATTTTTGCCGTAATGCTCCGTATTAGACGGAATGCTACGCTCTGTGGGGAAAATATGATGCGAATGCTATGATTATGCAAAGATAACGATCCGGGGTTCGGATCCCGTTGCTGAGGAGATCTCTGGCCGATCTGCTTGAAGTGGATTTCCCAGCTGGGGATAAGATCATTGGTAGATCTGACATAATTGACTCTGCTTGGGGAAATAGATCACTGATAGACCTGTCTCAGTAATGAGGGACCTAGCTGGGGTTTGCAGAAGCTTTCGTCACTCTGTTGTGAGATCTTCAGGCACTGCTCTTCTGGACAGAGGCTGAAACTCTGTGGGGAGATGGTTCCTGGTCTTTGCACTTGGCTCCGGTGCTAATCGGAAGATAGACTGAGTAGATATTGATTTAGATAGCTTGCTGGGGAGAAACTTCCAGGCCTCACGTTGTGCTTTGAATACCTGCAATCCTGAAAAGATAGAGGAACGCACAAGTAATTCCGAGGTATCCCTTACCGGATTCCATCATAGGAGTTTGGACACTCCCGGGAGTGAGTATATTTCCTACAAGCACGTACTTTTTAGGAGAGAAGCATCTGTATTTATGCAATCAATATCTTAAAGACATCGGACATTTTTGCAAACAAAAATAAAATGTATAAGACGAAACATGACTGAAAATCTGATTTTATTAATTCGAGTGCCCTGAATTGGCAAGTACAGTCAAAGAAACGGATCCCCTGAAATGAGGAAATCATTACAAATTGAGAAACAAAAAGATGTTGGCAATGTTGATGACGCTTCAAGGAGCTTCCCTTTTTGCTATGACTCGTATGACATTTGACGTTCTTCTCATCTTGCTTTCTGAAGAAGGCCAATTTCGACCGACGTTCGAACCTTTCGAAGCTTTGTAAGTGATACAAACGAATTCAGAATGCAGTTGTTCGCTTATTCCCTTATTTTGCATGGATCGCCCTTTCGGGTTTTCAATCCATCGGGATACCCTTTTTTGCCTGAGTCGTCCAATGCGGCTTTTCGACTCAGCGGGTGTACATTTTTTATTTTATTTTCCCTTATTTTTGCCCGAGTCTTTTATTCTGTTTTTGACTCGCCGGGATGCCCTATTTTTGCCTGGACTTACATTCTGTTTTTATGTCCAGCGGGTCATTTTCATGCGAAGTATTTTTTTACTGCATCTGAATTCACAGGGGACAGGAAGTCTTCACCATCCATAGTACTGAGCATCAGTGCTCCACCAGAGAAAACTTTCTTTACTACGAATGGCCCTTCGTAGTTCGGAGTCCACTTGCCCCTGTGGTCTGTATGAGGGGGGAGGAGTCTTTTCAGCACAAGATCTCCTACTTGGTACTCCCGAAGCCTGACTTTCTAATCAAAGGCTTTCTTCATTCTCTTCTGATATAGCTGCCCATGACATATTGCAGCTAATCTCTTTTCTTCAATCAGATTCAGTTGTTCGTATCGGGATCGGACCCATTCTGCTTCATTCAGTTTAACATCCATCAATACCCGCAGGGAGGGTAATTCAACTTCAACAGGTAGGACTGCCTCCATACCGTAAACAAGCTGATACGGTGTTGCCCAGTGGATGTTCTAATTGACGTACGGTACCCATGTAAGGCAAATGGTAGCATTTCATGCCAGTCTTTGTAGGTAACCACCATCTTCTGCACAATCTTTTTGATATTCTTGTTAGCCGCCTCTACAACACCATTCATCTTTGGCCTGTAAGGAGAAGAATTGTGGTGTTGGATCTTGAAGTCCCGGCATAGTTCTGCCATCATTTTGTTGTTTAAATTGGAACCATTATCAGTAATGATTCGCTCGGGCACTCCATACCGACATATGATATCTCTCTTCATAAATCGGGCTACCACTTGCCTGGTAACATTTGCATAAGAAGCCGCTTCAACCCACTTGGTAAAATAGTCAATAGCAACCAAGATGAATCTGTGGCTGTTTGAAGCAGTCGGTTCAATCTTGCCAATCATATCAATGCCCCACATGGCAAAGGGCCAGGGTGAAGACATTACATTCAAAGGATTGGGAGGCACATGCACCTTATCCGCATAAATCTGGCATTTATGACATTTTCTGGCGTAAGCACAACAGTCCGCATCCATTGTGATCCAGTAATAGCCCGATCTTAGCAACTTTTTAGCCATTGCATGCCCTCTAGCATGGGTACCAAAGGATCCTTCGTGCACCTCGTGCATTAACAGGTCTGCTTCTGTCTTATCAACGCATCTGAGGAGTACCATATCAAAGTTTCTCTTGTACAGGGAACCATCAGTATTCAGGAAGAAACTACCAGCTAGCCTCCTTAACGTCTTCTTATCATTGGAAGATGCCCCAGGTGGGTATGTCTGATCCTCCAAGAAGCATTTAATGTCATGGAACCAAGGCTTATCATCTTTAACATCATCTGTTGAGAATACGTATGCTGGTCTGTCAAGTCTGGATACTAATATCCTAGGTACAAAGTTGGCAGCTTGAACTTTGATCATGGATGAAATGGTAGCCAAAGCTTCTGCAAATTGATTTTCATCTCGAGGGATATACTCAAGCTTGACTGTTGTGAAGAAGGTCAATAACCTTCTTGTATAATCCCGGTAAGGTATCAGATGATCCTGGTGAGTGTACCATTTGCCGTTGGTTTGATTGATTACCAGAGCTGAATCTCCGAACACAGTCAAAGTCTTGATCCTGAGGTCAATGGCCTCCTCAAGACCCATAATACAAGCTTCGTATTCAGCTTCGTTGTTAGTGCAGTTGAAGGTGAGTTTTTCCGAGAAAGGCATGTGAACTCCCTTAGGTGTAATGAGTACTGCACCGACACCACGGCAATTCATATTAACAGCCCCATCAAACATCATAGTCCATTCTTCTTCTGGGTCAGGCCCTTCAGTGTGAATAGGCTCTTCATGATCTTTTGCTTTTATGAACATGATGTCTTCATCAGGGAAGTCAAATCTCATAGGCTGGTAATCATCAATGGGTTGCCCAGCAAGATAATCAGACAATACACTGCCTTTGATGGCCTTTTGAGATGTGTATTGAATGTCATATTCTGTGAGGATCATTTGCCATCTTGCAACCCGTCCGGTAAGTGCTGGCTTCTCAAAAATGTACTTAACTGGATCCATCTTTGAAATCAACAAGGTAGTGTGGGTCAACATATACTGCCTTAGTCGGTGAGCAGCCCACGCTAAAGCACAGCAAGTTTTCTCGAGCAGTGAATAACGTTGTTCACAGTCGGTAAACTTTTTGCTTAGGTAGTATATTGCATACTCTTTTCGACCAGACTCGTCATGCTGGCCCAGCACACACCGCATTGACTCTTCTAATACTGTCAAGTACATGATTAGAGGTCTTCCTTCAACTGGAGGCATAAGGATTGGAGGCTCTTGCAAGTACTCCTTGATTTTGTCAAAAGCCCTCTGGCAGTCTTCGTTCCACCTGACCGTTTGTTCTTTTCTTAACAACTTGAATAAAGGTTCACAGGTTGCTGTAAGGTGAGATATGAACCGTGAAATGTAGTTCAATCTTCCTAAGAAACCCCGAACTTCTTTTTCTGACTTCGGTGCAGGCATTTCTTGAATGGCTTTGACTTTGTCAGGGTCTACTTCA
This sequence comes from Lathyrus aphaca, assembly GCA_963966055.1. Classification (NCBI taxonomy): domain Eukaryota; kingdom Viridiplantae; phylum Streptophyta; class Magnoliopsida; order Fabales; family Fabaceae; genus Lathyrus; species Lathyrus aphaca. The sequence goes on along the minus strand of OZ014524.1, from coordinate 479,504,523 downwards.
ATCCCTTTCTCACTTACGATAAATCCCAGCAACTTACCGGATCGCACCCCGAATGTGCATTTGTTGGGGTTTAACTTCAGTTGGTACTTCCTCAGACGTTTGAATAGCTTAAACAGATTTACCAGGTGGTCTCCTTCTGTGAGGGACTTGGCAATCATGTCATCCACATAACATTCAATTTCTTTGTGGATCATGTCGTGGAATAATGTTACCATAGCCCGTTGATAAGTTGCACCCGCATTCTTCATTCCGAATGGCATCACCTTGTAACAGAATATGCCCCAGGGTATGATGAAAGTGGTCTTCTCCATGTCTGCAGGTGACATCTTGATCTGATTGTATCCTGAGAACCCGTCCATGAAGGAGAACACCGAGAACTGAGCTGTATTGTTGACCAATACATCAATGTGAAGTAAAGGGAAGTCATCTTTCGGGCTGGCTCTGTTCAGGTCCCGGTAATCCACACACATCCTCACCTTGCCGTCTTTCTTAGGCACAGGTACAATATTAGCGACCCACGGTGGATAGCTAGTAACTGCAAGGAAACCGGCGTCCCACTGCTTTTGTACCTCTTCTTTAATCTTCATTGCCATATCCGGGCTAGTACAGCGCAACTTCTGTTTTACCGGTGGGCAGTCTTCTTTCAGTGGCAGCTTGTGCATGACAATGTCGGTGTCCAACCCTGGCATATCCTGATAAGACCAAGCAAAGACATCCACATATTCTCGGAGCATGTCAATTAGTTGCTCTTTCACTGAATCTTGTAAGCAGGCCCCGATCTTAACTTCTTTCACGTCTTCTTCTGTACCAAGATTAACCGTTTCGACCTCCTCCTGATGAGGAGTGATAACCTTCTCCTCTTGCCTTAACAACCTGGCTAGCTCTTCAGGTAGCTCATAATCTTCTTCAACCCCTTCATCAGCTTGATTGATTGGATTGTCAAAGTCATACGAAGTCATAGCCGTGTTATTGTCGGTGCAATCTGAAAGGCACTCTCTGCAAGGGTTTAGATTGGTTTATTTTAGTGACCAATTTTAATCTTGTTTTAGAAAAAGTGAAATGAAGTTATCATTTTGGAAAACAATGCCATTTTATTTTTGTACAAAAAGAAAAATGAAAAACAGTGAGCGGAAGAGGAAAAGACGCATTTGCAAAAGATGTCTGATATTCATTGATTGATCTATTTAAACAAAATTACAAGATGGCCCGATTACAAAATGAGTCTTGTCATCTTGGGCAAGATGCAAGACTTGATGCATGCTTTAAAAATACAGGAAATAATAATTACTCTGCAGGAGTAACCCTTATAATTTCTTGGGAAGACCAGTTAAGGACTTGGCTCCCCGGGATCCTTGGACGTATCCAGCTCTCTAGGTTGCGGTCGCTTTCTTCCTCGTCTTCCAAGTTGTTCACTGCATCCGGGGTGAGCATTCCCCCGCTGGCAAAAATGGGCTTCTTGGCAGCCTCTGATTGATCTTGTTGAGTTGGTTTGTAACCCAACCCAAATCTGTCTTCTTTCTTTTCCACGGGCAGCAGCTTGCCCCAGCCTTGGGCAGTACCCTCTTCAACAACCTTCCTGGCTTGTTGATAAGACGTCATGGAAGTTCCCAGTATAGCAGATGCTTCATTAATATTTAGGGCCTCAAACCCCTGGCTCATGGTTTCGTGGATTTCTCCATCCATCTCTATGTACTTATACGTAGCCAGATGGCTAACAAAGATGTCTTCTTCCCCACAGATGGTGATGATCTGGCCTTCCCACTCGAATTTCAGCTTCTGGTGAAGGGTAGACGTAACAACGCCAGCGGCATGGATCCAGGGTCTACCCAACAAACAGCTGTAGGCCGGCTGAATGTCCATCACATAGAAGGTAATTTTAAAAGTCTGCGGGCCAATCATCACAGGAAGATCAATCTCCCCGAGCACTGATCTTTTAGAGCCATCAAATGCTCTCACCACCAAATTACTCGGACGCAATGCCAAGCCATCATACTCCAGCTTCACTAAGGCTTTCTTTGGTAGGACATTGAGCGATGACCCAGTGTCCACCAGTACATGAGATAGAACAGCACCCTTGCATTCTAGGGTGATGTGCAAAGCCTTGTTGTGGTTACGTCCCTCGGTTGTTAAATCAGTATTGGTAAAGCCCAGTCCATGACTGGTATTGACATTTGCCACCACAGTTTCTAGCTGATTAACGGTAATCTCTTCTGGCACGTATGCTGCGTGCAGGACTTTCAATAATGCATTCCTGTGAGCTTCAGAACACATCAACAGGAATAATATGGAGATTTTTGAGGGAGTTTGGTGAAGCTGATCCACCACCTTGTAATCACTTCTTTTTATGATTCTCATAAACTCGTCTACATCTTGTTCAAAAGATGTTTTCTGAGTTTCTTTGGCAGTCGGCTCTTCAGGTACCACACTCTTTCCCTTTGCTTTGGCAGCAGCCTCTGCTTCGGCACTAGGTCTTTGCACTTGTGAGGCAAAAAGGCGTCCGCTTCTGGTGAAGCCTCCGCCTCCCCCAACATTATCAATTTGTGGAGAAAAGGATGAAGAATCCAAAGTGATTTTCTCCCCGTTGCAGTAGAGATCAGAGCCATAATGCCAAGGTATGGCATTACTACTTTCATAAGGAACGGGTCCAGGCACCGTAATGGTGACTGGACTGACTGCTGCGGAGGAGGGTACTGAAATGGTGTGCGGATCGTAGTAAATTGTGACTGGTGACCTGGCAGGAGGTGCCACTGTTTGTTGTTGAAAGTTGTTGTTTGGAGGAACATTTGATGGATCATAGTAGATGGTGACTGCTGAGATATCTTCATTAATTTCTGCTGGTGTTGTAGAAGATTCTGCTGAATAAATGGATGCTGATTGTCGCTCCCGGGATTTTCATCCTAGTACAAACGCGAAAGTGGCGCGGAAAGGTAGAGTCGCCAGCCAGACATTTTTATCCCGAAAGAACGGGAAAGGTAATGTTGCACAAACCTGAGGAAGAAGGAAAGGACAAGGCCTTGCGAACCAAAGATCTAAGTTCGGGAGTCGGTTACGACCTGGGAAGGTATTAGCACCCAGATCGTCCGTCGTACCCGACAGGATCCACGCTTGCTTGCTTGTTTCAAAGGGTGAGAAAATACGAATGCTGCTGAATAAAACCGCTACTGGAATAAAGGGAATGGAAAATGAGAAATGAACTGAAATGAGAAAATGAGAATAAAAGGGGAAATGTAGGGAAAATAAAGAATGTGCTCGAACGGGCCCTACCCCGCTGCCTACGTACCTCATCGGGATAATGAGGATCAGAGTCGACGTAGTTCGCCTAACTAGGGATAACAAAGGGAAATTGCTTGTGAATTAAGGCTTGAACTGCCTATGCCATTGCTCAGGTGTTGCAGACTCGGACGACGAGTGCGTTACCGTCTTGCAAAATGACAAGTAGGAGCAAGTTCGCGTACGGAGCGAAAGAGATGAGAAAAGAATTCCCGAAGGAAAGGCGCTTATTGTTTGTTTGGTGTTTTTTAGAAGCTTTTATGAGTGAAAGTTTGCATAGGTGAGTGTACTTAAGTCTTACTCAATGGGATGTGTACATCTCACATCATCCCGAAATGGAATGCGCAAGAGGCACACCTATCTATGGAGGAAATCCCCAAAGCTAGTCCCACAAGTGAAGGCTTAAGCACACTGGCCTATTACCATTATTAAGTATTTTTTGTGTTTTTTTTGGTTAAGAGGTGTTTTTTAGCTTTTCTTTGTGAGGTACTCATGCTAAGACCTATCCACCACGAGTGATGACTCACACCTCGCCCCGAAATGGAACGCGTGCAAGCATCTCATAGCAAAGTCTCATGTCACATGAAAGTACTCAACCTTTATTAAGTGAATTAAAATTAAGTTTGAAGATGAGAAGAGAGAGAGCACCAAAGGATCTCAAAGGAAAAATTCTAAAGGGGAACTAAATTAATCCTAAGTGTTAACATGCATGGATGTCCTAGGGGTTAATGAGGTATTCTAATCCTAAGAAAGAAAAGGAGAGGAAGAAAAGAGAGTTAGAAACTAACTTACTTCCTAAGGAAGTTAAGTTGTCTCTAAAGAAAGGGAAAACCTATAAGCAAGCACCAAGTGCTAAGGAAAACACATTTAGAATGCATAAAAGATAGGAATGAAGTGAGGCTTACCTCAATCTTCCCCCCTACAAAACAAAGATTAGCATGACAATGCATATTGAAAGTAAAATCGAAGCATGAAAGCGATTAAGTACCATAAACATCCTAGAATGGAACTAGGGTTCAAAATAAGACCTAAGTCTAAAGGTGAAGGTACCTAAAGGTCACATGACTTCTAAAGTCAGTAGCTACATGATATAGATCCCTAAGGATGCTAGGATACCCCACAAGATCAAACTATGTCAAACTATGTTCAAAAAGTTCACCTAAGTTCACATAAATGCAAATTAGGGTTTATGGATGAAGTATGAATGCGTATGGCTTACAAGCATGAATTAATACATGAAATGAGTATCAAAGTCAGTAGTGAATGCTTATGAAGATGGATGAGTGAATATACAATCATGAATTCAATGGATTAGGCATATGGAGCAATGAGAAGAAGATATGAGAAGAAAACGAACAAAAATCGCATAAGATCGCACATGATGAAAGTTAAGGAAGAATGACATGTGAATATGCATGAAATGATTATGGGTCAGTAGCATACAAGGTATGATATGCAATGATAATTCATGAATAGGCATTAATGATTTCCATATAATTCATGTTATTATTTAGAGGAGAAGAGAAGCTAGTTTAAGTTAAAGTTAATTCACATAAGTATGCACTTTAAAGCACCAAAACAAACCAAATGAGCATGGTTCAAAAAATGACCTATGACTGGAATTAAAGACATACAAATGACCTATAATCAACTCTTAAAATCTACCAAAAAATTCCTCAATCAAATGGCATGAATGCCTTCTTAACACTTAGGTTATGCGACACATAAACACATGAATCAACCTAGGATCTAGGTGACATGGAAAAATAGCAAAAAGCCTTTAAAAATTATGAAATTAAATCCCTGGAATGATATAGTCATTATCTTACATTGTCCAAAAGGATTATACAAAATTATGCACCAAAGTGCCAAAACAATTCCTTGACTAGCAAGGTAACAAAACATGATCACAAAAAAACAACTCCACAAAGTGGATCAAAAAGGGCATCTAAAATTATGAAAAAAATGCCTAAGTGGCATCAAAATGTCACAAATTACAGTGATTAATCACACACAAAAAATAGGTTTCACACCTATGGGGAAAAAACGATTTCGGTCCCTTATGCCAAAACACCCCTTTTTGGGACAGCTTATGATCTAAAATCCAAATTAATTATTAAAACCACCCAAATATGGAAACAAAAAATATGAAAAATTAATTAAGAGGATAAGGATTACTCATGAATTTTTCCAGAATTTTATCTCACTTAAAAATATTTTTAATAATTGCGACGAAACGGGCAAAAAAGTGGATTTTAAGGGGAAGTGAAAGGAAGCGATCCTAATGGTTCGTAACCTAATCCCTAAGTTCCGAAATCGATACATATCATCAAAAATCACAAATAAATCCAATGCCTCAGGTGGGAGGGCTCAATATGCACCTTAAGTTATATGATCCTAAGTCGCATACAACTAGAATGGTGCATTAAAGTAGAGAATCGAGATTACATACTTGGTCGAAGTGCCGATTCTTTCACATAAAAGAAATCCAAAAAACTTCAAGTCAAGCCTTGTAATCTCCCATGAGCAAAATAAATGCTCATCTTCCATAATTGCTTTGTGAAGATTCTCCATAATCGAAACAAAAACAACGACACAAAATATCATTTGAATCCAAAGGTATCCCACAAATAAAGTGAAATACCAACCAAACGACCGTCGTTAAGATCTTTGAGAGAACCTTGCATGAACTCAACAAACGCATTAGAAACCAAAAAGGGGTGCAACCGGAAGTTGCACCTATGCCTCACAACTCCAAATCAAGTAGAAAGATGAATGTACGAGTCATGGACATGCATTGAAATTTACGTTTCAAAACGGGGCAGCACTTATGCTCTAACATAAACAACATGCAAACTCAAACCGGAATCGAACAAATTTACATGCAATGAATGGCAAATGATCAACAAACATATATACAAGTCAAAACAAGATCAATGCATCAAAATCGCACCAAACCGAACTTAAAAAGCCTTAAAACGAAAAAAACGCGTCAAAAATCACCGACTCGGAATTGAACGAAAATCGCATGGTAACTTGCAAACGTGCCAACGGATTCAAATATACAATCGGTTTTTGAAAATTCCGCTTGGAAGTGATACTTTTTGGCCGATTTCGTCGGCTGGCAGTAGCAAAATAGCCGGGAAAAATTGTCCGAAATCGACTAAAAAGTTCACCAATGGCTCCGAAATAATCAACAAAGTCAATTTACACTATTCACATTCGCAAAAACGCGCTACGGTTAGGAAGTTATGACCAAAACGCACTTATCGACACGCGACACATGAACAACATCAACAATTAAGCTTCAACCTATCCTATTCCGAATTTACACAATGAAACAAGCATGAATTCAAAAGTCAAGCACTTCAATCAATATCAAGTCATAATAATTAGCTCTCTTAGGAATTTTGTCAAACACCTAACATTCACCGATTATTCTATGTCAACTTTACCAAGCCTTTTCAATCATGCACCACAACAATTATTAGGATAAATTAATCAAGAATCAATCAATAATCAAATCATGAATCAATGCACATAATCTCCACAAGATTAATTCAACTTCAAAATTCAATTCAAGAAACAATTCAACAATTATTCATGAATTAAAGTTTAAGAAGCTTACCGAATGAAGAATCGACGAAGAAATTGCGAATCCGAATGAAGTGAGACGCGATCATGAACGGAGGAGAGGGGGAGAGGCCGCGCGGCTGCCGGTGGCGGAAGATGGTGGTCTTACGGTGGTGAAGTTGACCGGAGGTGGTGGTTCGTGGCGGCTCGGCTACCGGAAGCTTGATCGGAATTGTTGTGTTCTTGAGTTCTTGATGAAGTTGTTGTTGTGTTCTTGAGGAAGAATTGAGAGAATGAACTTTGATCCTTTAGAGAGAGTTTGTGAGAGTTTTTTGGTGTTTGTAAATTATGATTGAAGTTATGAGACAAATTGTGGGTCAAAAGAATATATAGTGGAGTGTAAAATGAAAGGCAAAAAGTAGAATTTTGGCTTAAGTGAAAATAACAATATCTTCGGCAAGAAATTTCGACTCTGAGCCTTCCACAACATCGTCCGTCTCTGAATCAAGGTTGCAACGCAAAAAGAATGGATGTCATACGATTAAAATCGAGTGCGATCGATACGTTTAAGCTGCAAGACATCACTGAATAAGTTGTTTTTTCGGCTTATTTGGTGTCCGCTACTCGAAAATGTGACAAGGCCAACCTCTTTGGAGCATAATCTTGACTCGACTTTGTCAGCAAAGTTGTAGATCTATGAGTCAGTGACCTGGTGTTAAAATCTAAGCTCAACCGGACAAACGACGAGGGAGATATGAATTTTCTCGTGAAACCACTTTCAGCCTTTTTCTTCGGTTCAGCACTTCAATTTTGTGAAATAAACCAAAACGATAATCTTTGGAGCACCGTTCAAACTCGCATTTGTCTTTGAACTTGAAGAGGATAAAATTTGTGAACCAACGCTTCAAGAACGGGTGAAATCCGATGAAAATTGACCGAGTTATGAATTTTACAAAATCTGACAGACAATGTAGTGCATCAAAGAACCTTATTGGTAATTCGCATTTTCGAGATCCTTCCGCTTGGACCGAACCAAAACTGAATTCACATAATGAATATAACATCTAAATGGAATTTTAGGCACCGAAACGACATCAATTCGATAAACGATCCAAGAGTTATGAATTTTTTAGTGTTCAAAACTCACCGGTTCAGCACTGTTTTTCACTATGTCGACTCTAAAGACTCGCACATTCTGTGATCTTCTTCAAAGAATTAGTTCTCGGCCAAAACCCAAAAGTTAGAAAGGATATCAAGGAGGAACTTTTGGCATATGAATCTCTCAGACATGTTGACCCAATCAGAAGTTACGAACTCTTGAATACCGCTAGCACAGTTAATCGGCGAAACCGAAATTTCAAAAACAAATAATTCCCGTCATTTTCCTTGATGAATTGGCCTCCGAGCCGAACACAAAAGTTGTAGAGAATACCGAAATAGTCTAAACTATTGAGTTTCAAGCCAAAATGAGTTTCCGAGCATAAGTTACAACTTTTGCAAACTGCACCATAAAACTGATATTCTGCTTAAACTCCTTTGAATCAACCGAGAACTTTTGGTTTCTTCTAAGATTCTTGTGCACGTTCCGCATGAAAAAATAAAGGCCAGTCGCAACCTGTGAAAGCTCAAATGGAGATGTATATTCATGTATGTTTATGATGCAATTGTGATCTAAATGCAATGCAATGTATGAAAGGATATGCTAAATGGCATGAAAATGAGAGGGCAAATTTTGAGGTATTACAGCTGCCCCTATTCAATCATCTGTTAATCTGAAAAGGACGGTAGCACGAGCTATCGACCATTCAAGATAAACTGTGATTGAATACCAAGAAGACCAGAAATTTGCACTCTGACGAAGAATGCAACACCGGGAAATAAACCCGACCAAATGACGCTTTGGTGACTGAAGGGGAGAAAAAGCAGACGAGCTTCTTCCAAGTTGAAACTGATATCTGGAATAAGAGCGCTAAGACAGACGAGTCTTCAAACAATCCTGTGACGCCAAGTGCCGGACAAACGAGCCCTCAGACATTGCAAGAACTTGTAACTGAGATAGACGAGCTTTCAAAAAAATCCTGTGACGCCAAGAGCTGGACAGACGAGTCCTTAAACACTTCAAGCATATAAACTGAGACAGACGAGTCTTCAAAAAAAAAAAAATCCTGTGACGCCAGGAGCTGGACAGACGAGTCCTTAAACACTTCAAGCATATAAACTGAGACAGACGAGTCTTCAAAAAAAATCCTGTGACGCCAGGAGCTGGACAGACGAGTCCTTAAACACTTCAAGCATATAAACTGAGACAGACGAGTCTTCAAAAAAAAATCCTGTGACGCCAGGAGCTGGACAGACGAGTCCTTAAACACTTCAAGCATATAAACTGAGACAGACGAGTCTTCAAAAAAAATCCTGTGACGCCAGGATCTGGACAGACGAGTCCTTAACACATGAGACAGACGAGTCTCCCTCGGATTTACCTGTTACGCCAGGACCGGAAATGCATTTAAGTCTGTGGGATAGACATGCAATCAAGGTAGACGAACCTTCTTCATATATTATCCGCGGATATATGGTATAAGACAGACGAGTCTTCTTAACAAACCTGTTACGCCAGGTGCAGCAACAACAATAATTGGTGCCTGAGACAGACGAGCCTCCTTCGGATTTACCTGTTACGCCAGGACCGGTAACCATTTCGACATTTAATTCCCACTGTCAGGATTCGAAACCTCTTCAATACAGACGAGTATTGGATGATCATCAAGATAACACAGACGAGTATTATAGGTCAATGATACAGACGAGTATCAGACGATGATCTGAGAAACACAGACGAGTGTCTCAGGCAATGATACAAACGAGTATCAGCCACTGGTATAGATGAATACCAGAAATTCAAACACAGACGAGCATTTGAAGTAGCAATACAAAAATACCAGGGTAAACAGCAAATCCTCACATATAGGTGTGAGCTAGCACAGACGAGTGCTGGGGATGATACAGACGAGTATCCAAGCAAAGCAAACGAGCTTCAGAACACAAACGACTTCTGGGGAATAAAAGCAGACGAGCTTCAAACAAACACGGACGAGTGCTGGACAGTTGCAGACGAGCAACAACAGAGAATACATATCAAGGCACAAACGAGTGCAGCGAAGGATCCAATACCAAACACAGACGAGTGTTGGGGAGGTTGCAGACGAGCAACAACAAATATCATATCAGAACACGGACGAGTGTTGAGGAATTGCGGACGAGCAACAACAACCAAACAAAGACGAGTGTTAGAAAATTGTAGACGAACAATATCAAGGTAATCATAAGCCAATGTTGGGGGAAGGCAGACGAGCAATACCACAGAACCAACACAGACGGGTGTTGAAAGATGCAGACGAGCAACAATAAAGCAGTAATACCAACGCTGGGGAGAACTCCGTTTAGGGATAACACAAATGATTGTTGACAAACACAGACGAGCGGTAGACAAATGCCTAATTGGCAGCAAGAGATACAACTCTGCAGGGGAAGACAAGTCAGGAGGTTTGGACACTCAACTCTGACTGAGGTGATGAATATCTGGCTGTATCATCAAATACCTAAAAGTATGGCAACTTGGCTGGGAAATATTTCACGGACGGAGGTGAAAATCAAATATGAACTCTGTGGGGACAGGATCATCTTCGGACTTGGCTGGGGAATCAAAGGCATGGCACCACTGAGGGAGCAAACTGCTGGGGAGGAATGACACCCCTTATATTGCTGAGAATTTCCCCTGTCTGAAGGAAAACTTCTGCTTGGGGATGATACCCACCTTCTGCTACCTTGCTGGGAGAAATTTCAGCTTCCACTTTACTGAGGATGATAGATAATGTCAATGATAAAGCTTCCCGCTGAAGATAAGAGCTCAAGTTACCACTTGCTGGGATAAGAGATAAATCCTCTCATGTTGGGAATGAGAGATGTAAGGCGTCTCATGCTGGGGATGAGAGAAGATGATATCTTTCTGCTCAAGAAGTAACCTTCCATTTGTCGCACTACTGGAGAAGGAATTGTCTAATGAGACTTGCTATGGAATTCTAATCAATGAAGTCCGCCGACGAAACAACTCTTGAAGTACTGTGCCGACAATGGCTTTGCCCCCCAGCCCTGGGTGGATAGGTCGCCAACTAATCATGAGTGAACAATGATTCTTTGCAATTTTCAACTCGCCTCAGATTAAGGTCCATCGGAAGAAAATGTCTCAAGAGGATTTTACAGAAAACTGGCATACGAAATGCCTCAGTGTCTTCAAACTCTTGGAGAGATTCGTCGGATCTCGAAATAACTGCCCCAGACTGCATGGTTTATGAAAGAAATTTGCCTCGCAAGGCTTCATGAAAAACCTTATATCACTGTGAGATAGTGCCCCAGTATTTTGACCTTTGGATAGGTGCTTTGGATTTACCGTCTTCGGGAGAAAGTACTTCTCATTAGGATGGCCTGCCCCGGTACAAGTCTTGAAGTGATCACACCTGAATGACTGTGTTTTGAAGAAAACACCCATGCCAATTGTTCTTTGAGAGATTGGATCTCGAAGTAATTGCCCCAATTTGGTTGAAATTTGAATACATGCCTCAGACTAATGGCTCTTTGAGAGATTTGAATCTCGGAGTGATTGCCCCAACTTGGTTGAAATTTGAAGAGATTGCTCGACATGATTTCCCCAGATTAGTTGGCTCTTACCACGATTGTTGGGAAAGTCCCTACTCAATGGAGTTTTCTTGAAAAGTGCACCTCGATAGATTGTCCTTCGGAAGTTTCAGACTTCTCAACTTGGCAAGATTGAGCTTCTGGACTGAGATTCCATATGTAAACTTTTATGATGCCAAACAAATGTATGTAAGCAGAAAATGTTTATTTTAAGAATGAAAATTCTAATGCAACACACATGTTAATCTTGAAGTTTTACTGTAAAAAGATGTCGCCAACCTTTGTGAGTGAATCACTGGTTAAATACGACATTGGTTTTTGATGAATGAAAGCACACACATGCAACACCAACAAAGAACTTTTAGCACAACTCATAGGAGTCAGGAACGCGATCTTGTGGTAGTACGCTCTCAAGATAACCCTGTTTCAGTTAGGACTTTTGAGGGTTGTATCGTGGTCTGGTTCACGGTTATAAAAATAAAGGATATAGGCTCGAAGTTTATTTGTGCCCACCCATCTTCGTGATGTTCTCCATTCCTATGTTCAGCTAGCTTTCACAAGCGCTCACTTCTCAAAAAGGGTTTTGTGATGGTTGAGGAACCAATTACACTAACGGTTTAAGCACCAATAAAGTTGTTGTTTGGAGTCAGTCATCCCTTCGTCTTTCGTGTCTGTATCACACGACTTTGTTCTTGTTCAAGGATCTTTCTTGTGTAATCCTTTTCGTCTTTCGCTTTTGCATTATTTTGCTTATCCCTAACTTTTGCCTGGACTGATTCTTGTGAATCTTTGATTGTGAATTCCAGCGGGATGCCCTAATTTTTGCCTAAGTCGCTTGTTTTCAAGTTTCGACTTAGCGGGCTTTCTCATTCATCATTTTTTCAATTCTTTTTTTTTGAACAAATCGTGTGACACTGTTTGTCTTGATTGCTTTGAAAGGGTCGTGACTGCCTCATTCTCTGGTCAATGATTAATAACCAATGTGGTTTCCGGTCTTTGGACTCTTGATTGGGATAACTATTGTGGTTTCTGGTCTTTGGACTCTTGATTGGGATAACCATTGTAGTTTCTGGTCTTTGGACCTCTTGATTTGGTACAACGAAATGTAATGGATCCTCATATTTGCACTCCTTTTCGAAATTTGAACGATCGGTCCAGCTAGCTGACACCTACCCTGCCCCTGGGTTAAATGCAAGGGTTTTTTCATGCGAAAATAAACTCCTACTTCAAGGCTCAAATGGGTTGGCGAGGGTCTATCTCCCTTATATCTCCGGTGTTTAGGATTTGAAACAATGCCTGTACATCATCAACATGGTCTTTCTCAAAAGCACACAATTAGAGATTTTTGTGTTTTCATTTCGTCATCCTCCTTAATAGAGTTTAAGCACAATAGTTGGTATTGCAATGCACATACACAAAATCATGAGTGAATACGAATGGATTACTTCAAGAAATACATGTGCATTTTATTATGATTATCATTCAAAAACAAATAAGTTTCATGCATGCATACAAATGTTTAAACAAACAATATAAACTACAAATGAAAATGCAGTAAAGAAGCTGAACATTGCCGTCATTGAGGAGACTTGACTCCGTCTGGACTTATTGCTTCTGAAGATGTCTTTGCAAATTGGGAGACCCATTTGATGAGGAGACTTCAATATGTGAGCAGACTTTCTGGCATGATGACCTTTGAGTCGATTAAATTCGGGACCTTATCTTCACCTTTACCTCTGAAAGACTTGCAATCTTCAATTAAAAGGCCAGGTGCCCCAGAATGGTAATCATACTTGGCATTGAAACCCCAAAGGAAACTTTGTCGGAGATGATCCTGATGCAGTTAGCTCAACCACTCCGAATTTGCGTAAATGAGGACACTTGTTGCACGTACGTCATCAGAATATGATCAAACTTCTTCTCAAGTTGTTTTGGCCTTTACCCGCATTCTCTGCCCCTAGGATTCTCTTGGGAAGCTCAGGTCAGATGCTGACAAACGACATCTGGAGGGAAGAGGTTGATAAAGTTAATAGATAAGGTTGCTCGGAAAGATCTTGCACGATCTCCTGCCTACGTATCTCCATTGACCAATGGAGAATCAGAGCAGCATAGTTCCCCTCAATAGGGATGAAAATAGCTTTGTTCAGAATTTCCATAACCAAGCTCATTTGAGTCTTCATCTGGTTGACTTCCTGTTTCAGCAGTTTCTGGTTTTGAAATAAAGCTTATACCTCTGCCCTGAATGGCCTCAGCTGGGTCTTCCTTCGATTACCTCCGCCCGGAGTTGCTTCAAATATATACCTTGATGAATGTGATTCAAGTTGTCCATTCTGATGAGAAATCAAGTCAGGAAAAGAATTTGTCTCTGAACACCTGTCAAGAATGCAAGGATGTATGCAAATGCCATGTTCAGTTATTTCTGAGGAATCTATCTGCTTTAATTCACCTTTTGACACAGAAAAATCCAATGACATGATTCAGATATGTGATCCTCGGAAATAACTGAACATGTGTGCTGGAATGCTATGATGTCATGTATGCAAAAGGCATGTGATCAACAATCTGATGTTGGTGTTGAACAGTGAACCAACTGTCTGTATAAAATCACAATAGCGGCACCATCTCTGTATAGAACCCCATAACTGAGAACACAATAACTGTAAAACTGGATCACATAATAGCATAGTCACTGATGGTGTTGAAGTTGAACAACGAGCCAAGTGTCTGTGGAGAGTCATAATAACAGTCACAATATCAGGGTCACCATGGTAATCACAGTAACAATCTCTCTGAATAGAAATCCCGGATCTCAGAATCAAAGAACCGTAGAACACTGAACAATACTGGCAAAGTGGGTATGTTGAAGTTTAGGGTTCCTGCAAACCTGTAAACCCCTCCCAATCTCACGGGTGTGCTACTCGGGTCAACATCACGGACTCTCAAAGCCGAATAGCAATAATATGTTCACCATTTCCGAGAAATGGCTCATGACCAAATCAGGGAATCGGTTTGGCATTATGTACTACTCAGGGAGGCCTCAGCTGAGTCCAAGGAAACAAGCATCCCTCATTGGTCCCCAGCTTCAAGCACTGAATCGAGAAACAATAGTACATTCATCCCGAAGGGTACAATACTACCGTCATACGAACAGTTTGCCTTGACTGGATTCCTATGAGAGAACCAGGCCATCCTATGTGAGTTCCCAGTGGACCCTCGGGTGCGAATGGGTTTGCCACAAAATGTGGTCTGCCACTGCCACCACTGGAGAGGGTTATTTCCACAAAGGTTCTCAATGATCGGTCCCCAGATGCACATAACTATCAAGGTCCTATCCCGAAGTGGAGGAAATATCCACACAAGATATTTCCAAGACAGTCGCAATCTGGGCGTGAAACACATCGCCACTCATCATGTCACATGCGAGTACAATATGTCCACTCTAATCCTAGGGTGCACTCAAGCCGGGTAGTTGGCTTATCTCACAGTAACTCACATCCCGCAGAAAAAATGAAAACCAGCATAGCCAGACAGTCCAGTATAATATGATGCATGGAAAATAAAATATCGAAAGCGGTAAATAAATGCGGTAAAGTAAAGCTGTAAAGTAAAAACTGTAAATAAACAGTAAAGCTAAACTAAAGCACTCAGCATCAAACAGATAAACACCCAAAGAAACAAAACCAAACAGGCGCTAGGATTGACTCTACAAGGGAAACCGGAAGAATCAGGTTAGTCCCCAGTAGAGTCGCCAGCTGTCGCTCCCGGGATTTTCATCCTAGTACAAACGCGAAAGTGGCGCGGAAAGGTAGAGTCGCCAGCCAGACATTTTTATCCCGAAAGAACGGGAAAGGTAATGTTGCACAAACCTGAGGAAGAAGGAAAGGACAAGGCCTTGCGAACCAAAGATCTAAGTTCGGGAGTCGGTTACGACCTGGGAAGGTATTAGCACCCAGATCGTCCGTCGTACCCGACGGGATCCACGCTTGCTTGCTTGTTTCAAAGGGTGAGAAAATACGAATGCTGCTGAATAAAACCGCTACTGGAATAAAGGGAATGGAAAATGAGAAATGAACTGAAATGAGAAAATTAGAATAAAAGGGGAAATGTAGGGAAAATAAAGAATGTGCTCGAACGGGCCCTACCCCGCTGCCTACGTACCTCATCGGGATAATGAGGATCAGAGTCGACGTAGTTCGCCTAACTAGGGATAACAAAGGGAAATTGCTTGTGAATTAAGGCTTGAACTGCCTATGCCATTGCTCAGGTGTTGCAGACTCGGACGACGAGTGCGTTACCGTCTTGCAAAATGACAAGTAGGAGCAAGTTCGCGTACGGAGCGAAAGAGATGAGAAAAGAATTCCCGAAGGAAAGGCGCTTATTGTTTGTTTGGTGTTTTTTAGAAGCTTTTATGAGTGAAAGTTTGCATAGGAGAGTGTACTTAAGTCTTACTCAATGGGATGTGTACATCTCACATCATCCCGAAATGGAATGCGCAAGAGGCACACCTATCTATGGAGGAAATCCCCAAAGCTAGTCCCACAAGTGAAGGCTTAAGCACACTGGCCTATTACCATTATTAAGTATTTTTTGTGGTTTTTTTGGTTAAGAAGTGTTTTTTAGCTTTTCTTTGTGAGGTACTCATGCTAAGACCTATCCACCACGAGTGATGACTCACACCTCGCCCCGAAATGGAACGCGTGCAAGCATCTCATAGCAAAGTCTCATGTCACATGAAAGTACTCAACCTTTATTAAGTGAATTAAAATTAAGTTTGAAGATGAGAAGAGAGAGAGAACCAAAGGATCTCAAAGGAAAAATTCTAAAGGGGAACTAAATTAATCCTAAGTGTTAACATGCATGGATGTCCTAGGGGTTAATGAGGTATTCTAATCCTAAGAAAGAAAAGGAAAGGAAGAAAAGAGAGTTAGAAACTAACTTACTTCCTAAGGAAGTTAAGTTGTCTCTAAAGAAAGGGAAAACCTATAAGCAAGCACCAAGTGCTAAGGAAAACACATTTAGAATGCATAAAAGATAGGAATGAAGTGAGGCTTACCTCAATCTTCCCCCCTACAAAACAAAGATTAGCATGACAATGCATATTGAAAGTAAAATCGAAGCATGAAAGCGATTAAGTACCATAAACATCCTAGAATGGAACTAGGGTTCAAAATAAGACCTAAGTCTAAAGGTGAAGGTACCTAAAGGTCACATGACTTCTAAAGTCAGTAGCTACATGATATAGATCCCTAAGGATGCTAGGATACCCCACAAGATCAAACTATGTCAAACTATGTTCAAAAAGTTCACCTAAGTTCACATAAATGCAAATTAGGGTTTATGGATGAAGTATGAATGCGTATGGCTTACAAGCATGAATTAATACATGAAATGAGTATCAAAGTCAGTAGTGAATGCTTATGAAGATGGATGAGTGAATATACAATCATGGATTCAATGGATTAGGCATATGGAGCAATGAGAAGAAGATATGAGAAGAAAACGAACAAAAATCGCATAAGATCGCACATGATGAAAGTTAAGGAAGAATGACATGTGAATATGCATGAAATGATTATGGGTCAGTAGCATACAAGGTATGAGATGAAATGAGAATGCATGAATAGGCATTAATTATTTCCATATAATTCATGTTATTATTTAGAGGAGAAGAGAAGCTAGTTTAAGTTAAAGTTAATTCACATAAGTATGCACTTTAAAGCACCAAAACAAACCAAATGAGCATGGTTCAAAAAATGACATATGACTGGAATTAAAGACATACAAATGACCTATAATCAACTCTTAAAAGCTACCAAAAAATTCCTCAATCAAATGGCATGAATGCCTTCTTAACACTTAGGTTATGCGACACATAAACACATGAATCAACCTAGGATCTAGGTGACATGGAAAAATAGCAAAAAGCCTTTAAAAATTATGAAATTAAATCCCTGGAATGATATAGTCATTATCTTACATTGTCCAAAAGGATTATACAAAATTATGCACCAAAGTGCCAAAACAATTCCTTGACTAGCAAGGTAACAAAACATGATCACAAAAAAACAACTCCACAAAGTGGATCAAAAAGGGCATCTAAAATTATGAAAAAAATGCCTAAGTGGCATCAAAATGTCACAAATTACAGTGATTAATCACACAAAAAAATAGGTTTCACACCTATGGGGAAAAAACGATTTCGGTCCCTTATGCCAAAACACCCCTTTTTGGGACAGCTTATGATCTAAAATCCAAATTAATTATTAAAACCACCCAAATCTGGAAACAAAAAATATGAAAAATTAATTAAGAGGATAAGGATTACTCATGAATTTTTCCAGAATTTTATCTCACTTAAAAATATTTTTAATAATTGCGACGAAACGGGCAAAAAAGTGGATTTTAAGGGGAAGTGAAAGGAAGCGATCCTAATGGTTCGTAACCTAATCCCTAAGTTCCGAAATCGATACATATCATCAAAAATCACAAATAAATCCAATGCCTCAGGTGGGAGGGCTCAATATGCACCTTAAGTTATATGATCCTAAGTCGCATACAACTAGAATGGTGCATTAAAGTAGAGAATCGAGATTACATACTTGGTCGAAGTGCCGATTCTTTCACATAAAAGAAATCCAAAAAACTTCAAGTCAAGCCTTGTAATCTCCCATGAGCAAAATAAATGCTCATCTTCCATAATTGCTTTGTGAAGATTCTCCATAATCGAAACAAAAACAACGGCACAAAATATCATTTGAATCCAAAGGTATCCCACAAATAAAGTGAAATACCAACCAAACGACCGTCGTTAAGATCTTTGCGAGAACCTTGCATGAACTCAACAAACGCATTAGAAACCAAAAAGGGGTGCAACCGGAAGTTGCACCTATGCCTCACAACTCCAAATCAAGTAGAAAGATGAATGTACGAGTCATGGACATGCATTGAAATTTACGTTTCAAAACGGGGCAGCACTTATGCTCTAACATAAACAACATGCAAACTCAAACCGGAATCGAACAAATTTACATGCAATGAATGGAAAATGATCAACAAACATATATACAAGTCAAAACAAGATCAATGCATCAAAATCGCACCAAACCGAACTTAAAAAGCCTTAAAACGAAAAAACGCGTCAAAAATCACCGACTCGGAATTGAACGAAAATCGCATGGTAACTTGCAAACGTGCCAACGGATTCAAATATGCAATCGGTTTTTGAAAATTCCGCTTGGAAGTGATACTTTTTGGCCGATTTCGTCGGCTGGAAGTAGCAAAATAGCCGGAAAAAATTGTCCGAAATCGACTAAAAAGTTCACCAATGGCTCCGAAATAATCAACAAAGTCAATTTACACTATTCACATTCGCAAAAACGCGCTACGGTTAGGAAGTTATGACCAAAACGCACTTATCGACACGCGACACATGAACAACATCAACAATTAAGCTTCAACCTATCCTATTCCGAATTTACACAATGAAACAAGCATGAATTCAAAAGTCAAGCACTTCAATCAATATCAAGTCATAATAATTAGCTCTCTTAGGAATTTTGTCAAACACCTAACATTCACCGATTATTCTATGTCAACTTTACCAAGCCTTTTCAATCATGCACCACAACAATTATTAGGATAAATTAATCAAGAATCAATCAATAATTAAATCATGAATCAATGCACATAATCTCCACAAGATTAATTCAACTTCAAAATTCAATTCAAGAAACAATTCAACAATTATTCATGAATTAAAGTTTAAGAAGCTTACCGAATGAAGAATCGACGAAGAAATTGCGAATCCGAATGAAGTGAGACGCGATCATGAACGGAGGAGAGGGGGGGAGGCCGCGCGGCTGCCGGTGGCGGAAGATGGTGGTCTTACGGTGGTGAAGTTGACCGGAGGTGGTGGTTCGTGGCGGCTCGGCTACCGGAAGCTTGATCGGAATTGTTGTGTTCTTGAGTTCTTGATGAAGTTGTTGTTGTGTTCTTGAGGAAGAATTGAGAGAATGAACTTTGATCCTTTAGAGAGAGTTTGTGAGAGTTTTTTGGTGTTTGTAAATTATGATTGAAGTTATGAGACAAATTGTGGGTCAAAAGAATATATAGTGGAGTGTAAAATGAAAGGCAAAAAGTAGAATTTTGGCTTAAGTGAAAATAACAATATCTTCGGCAAGAAATTTCGACTGTGAGCCTTCCACAACATCGTCCGTCTCTGAATCAAGGTTGCAACGCAAAAAGAATGGATGTCATACGATTAAAATCGAGTGCGATCGATACGTTTAAGCTGCAAGACATCACTGAATAAGTTGTTTTTTCGGCTTATTTGGTGTCCGCTACTCGAAAATGTGACAAGGCCAACCTCTTTGGAGCATAATCTTGACTCGACTTTGTCAGCAAAGTTGTAGATCTATGAGTCAGTGACCTGGTGTTAAAATCTAAGCTCAACCGGACAAACGACGAGGGAGATATGAATTTTCTCGTGAAACCACTTTCAGCCTTTTTCTTCGGTTCAGCACTTCAGTTTTGTGAAATAAACCAAAACGATAATCTTTGGAGCACCGTTCAAACTCGCATTTGTCTTTGAACTTGAAGAGGATAAAATTTGTGAACCAACGCTTCAAGAACGGGTGAAATCCGATGAAAATTGACCGAGTTATGAATTTTACAAAATCTGACAGACAATGTAGTGCATCAAAGAACCTTATTGGTAATTCGCATTTTCGAGATCCTTCCGCTTGGACCGAACCAAAACTGAATTCACATAATGAATATAACATCTAAATGGAATTTTAGGCACCGAAACGACATCAATTCGATAAACGATCCAAGAGTTATGAATTTTTTAGTGTTCAAAACTCACCGGTTCAGCACTGTTTTTCACTATGTCGACTCTAAAGACTCGCACATTCTGTGATCTTCTTCAAAGAATTAGTTCTCGGCCAAAACCCAAAAGTTAGAAAGGATATCAAGGAGGAACTTTTGGCATATGAATCTCTCAGACATGTTGACCCAATCAGAAGTTACGAACTCTTGAATACCGCTAGCACAGTTAATCGGCGAAACCGAAATTTCAAAAACAAATAATTCCCGCCATTTTCCTTGATGAATTGGCCTCCGAGCCGAACACAAAAGTTGTAGAGAATACCGAAATAGTCTAAACTATTGAGTTTCAAGCCAAAATGAGTTTCCGAGCATAAGTTACAACTTTTGCAAACTGCACCATAAAACTGATATTCTGCTTAAACTCCTTTGAATCAACCGAGAACTTTTGGTTTCTTCTAAGATTCTTGTGCACGTTCCGCATGAAAAAATAAAGGCCAGTCGCAACCTGTGAAAGCTCAAATGGAGATGTATATTCATGTATGTTTATGATGCAATTGTGATCTAAATGCAATGCAATGTATGAAAGGATATGCTAAATGGCATGAAAATGAGAGGGCAAATTTTGAGGTATTACAGCTGCCCCTATTCAATCATCTGTTAATCTGAAAAGGACGGTAGCACGAGCTATCGACCATTCAAGATAAACTGTGATTGAATACCAAGAAGACCAGAAATTTGCACTCTGACGAAGAATGCAACACCGGGAAATAAACCCGACCAAATGACGCTTTGGTGACTGAAGGGGAGAAAAAGCAGACGAGCTTCTTCCAAGTTGAAACTGATATCTGGAATAAGAGCGCTAAGACAGACGAGTCTTCAAACAATCCTGTGACGCCAAGTGCCGGACAAACGAGCCCTCAGACATTGCAAGAACTTGTAACTGAGATAGACGAGCTTTCAAAAAAATCCTGTGACGCCAAGAGCTGGACAGACGAGTCCTTAAACACTTCAAGCATATAAACTGAGACAGACGAGTCTTCAAAAAAAAAAAAATCCTGTGACGCCAGGAGCTGGACAGACGAGTCCTTAAACACTTCAAGCATATAAACTGAGACAGACGAGTCTTCAAAAAAAATCCTGTGACGCCAGGAGCTGGACAGACGAGTCCTTAAACACTTCAAGCATATAAACTGAGACAGACGAGTCTTCAAAAAAAAATCCTGTGACGCCAGGAGCTGGACAGACGAGTCCTTAAACACTTCAAGCATATAAACTGAGACAGACGAGTCTTCAAAAAAAATCCTGTGACGCCAGGATCTGGACAGACGAGTCCTTAACACATGAGACAGACGAGTCTCCCTCGGATTTACCTGTTACGCCAGGACCGGAAATGCATTTAAGTCTGTGGGATAGACATGCAATCAAGGTAGACGAACCTTCTTCATATATTATCCGCGGATATATGGTATAAGACAGACGAGTCTTCTTAACAAACCTGTTACGCCAGGTGCAGCAACAACAATAATTGGTGCCTGAGACAGACGAGCCTCCTTCGGATTTACCTGTTACGCCAGGACCGGTAACCATTTCGACATTTAATTCCCACTGTCAGGATTCGAAACCTCTTCAATACAGACGAGTATTGGATGATCATCAAGATAACACAGACGAGTATTATAGGTCAATGATACAGACGAGTATCAGACGATGATCTGAGAAACACAGACGAGTGTCTCAGGCAATGATACAAACGAGTATCAGCCACTGGTATAGACGAATACCAGAAATTCAAACACAGACGAGCATTTGAAGTAGCAATACAAAAATACCAGGGTAAACAGCAAATCCTCACATATAGGTGTGAGCTAGCACAGACGAGTGCTGGGGATGATACAGACGAGTATCCAAGCAAAGCAAACGAGCTTCAGAACACAAACGACTTCTGGGGAATAAAAGCAGACGAGCTTCAAACAAACACGGACGAGTGCTGGACAGTTGCAGACGAGCAACAACAGAGAATACATATCAAGGCACAAACGAGTGCAGCGAAGGATCCAATACCAAACACAGACGAGTGTTGGGGAGGTTGCAGACGAGCAACAACAAATATCATATCAGAACACGGACGAGTGTTGAGGAATTGCGGACGAGCAACAACAACCAAACAAAGACGAGTGTTAGAAAATTGTAGACGAACAATATCAAGGTAATCATAAGCCAATGTTGGGGGAAGGCAGACGAGCAATACCACAGAACCAACACAGACGGGTGTTGAAAGATGCAGACGAGCAACAATAAAGCAGTAATACCAACGCTGGGGAGAACTCCGTTTAGGGATAACACAAATGATTGTTGACAAACACAGACGAGCGGTAGACAAATGCCTAATTGGCAGCAAGAGATACAACTCTGCAGGGGAAGACAAGTCAGGAGGTTTGGACACTCAACTCTGACTGAGGTGATGAATATCTGGCTGTATCATCAAATACCTAAAAGTATGGCAACTTGGCTGGGAAATATTTCACGGACGGAGGTGAAAATCAAATATGAACTCTGTGGGGACAGGATCATCTTCGGACTTGGCTGGGGAATCAAAGGCATGGCACCACTGAGGGAGCAAACTGCTGGGGAGGAATGACACCCCTTATATTGCTGAGAATTGCCCCTGTCTGAAGGAAAACTTCTGCTTGGGGATGATACCCACCTTCTGCTACCTTGCTGGGAGAAATTTCAGCTTCCACTTTACTGAGGATGATAGATAATGTCAATGATAAAGCTTCCCGCTGAAGATAAGAGCTCAAGTTGCCACTTGCTGGGATAAGAGATAAATCCTCTCATGTTGGGAATGAGAGATGTAAGGCGTCTCATGCTGGGGATGAGAGAAGATGATATCTTTCTGCTCAAGAAGTAACCTTCCATTTGTCGCACTACTGGAGAAGGAATTGTCTAATGAGACTTGCTATGGAATTCTAATCAATGAAGTCCGCCGACGAAACAACTCTTGAAGTACTGTGCCGACAATGGCTTTGCCCCCCAGCCCTGGGTGGATAGGTCGCCAACTAATCATGAGTGAACAATGATTCTTTGCAATTTTCAACTCGCCTCAGATTAAGGTCCATCGGAAGAAAATGTCTCAAGAGGATTTTACAGAAAACTGGCATACGAAATGCCTCAGTGTCTTCAAACTCTTGGAGAGATTCGTCGGATCTCGAAATAACTGCCCCAGACTGCATGGTTTATGAAAGAAATTTGCCTCGCAAGGCTTCATGAAAAACCTTATATCACTGTGAGATAGTGCCCCAGTATTTTGACCTTTGGATAGGTGCTTTGGATTTACCGTCTTCGGGAGAAAGTACTTCTCATTAGGATGGCCTGCCCCGGTACAAGTCTTGAAGTGATCACACCTGAATGACTGTGTTTTGAAGAAAACACCCATGCCAATTGTTCTTTGAGAGATTGGATCTCGAAGTAATTGCCCCAATTTGGTTGAAATTTGAATACATGCCTCAGACTAATGGCTCTTTGAGAGATTTGAATCTCGAAGTGATTGCCCCAACTTGGTTGAAATTTGAAGAGATTGCTCGACATGATTTCCCCAGATTAGTTGGCTCTTACCACGATTGTTGGGAAAGTCCCTACTCAATGGAGTTTTCTTGAAAAGTGCACCTCGATAGATTGTCCTTCGGAAGTTTCAGACTTCTCAACTTGGCAAGATTAAGCTTCTGGACTGAGATTCCATATGTAAACTTTTATGATGCCAAACAAATGTATGTAAGCAGAAAATGTTTATTTTAAGAATGAAAATTCTAATGCAACACACATGTTAATCTTGAAGTTTTACTGTAAAAAGATGTCGCCAACCTTTGTGAGTGAATCACTGGTTAAATACGACATTGGTTTTTGATGAATGAAAGCACACACATGCAACACCAACAAAGAACTTTTAGCACAACTCATAGGAGTCAGGAACGCGATCTTGTGGTAGTACGCTCTCAAGATAACCCTGTTTCAGTTAGGACTTTTGAGGGTTGTATCGTGGTCTGGTTCACGGTTATAAAAATAAAGGATATAGGCTCGAAGTTTATTTGTGCCCACCCATCTTCGTGATGTTCTCCATTCCTATGTTCAGCTAGCTTTCACAAGCGCTCACTTCTCAAAAAGGGTTTTGTGATGGTTGAGGAACCAATTACACTAACGGTTTAAGCACCAATAAAGTTGTTGTTTGGAGTCAGTCATCCCTTCGTCTTTCGTGTCTGTATCACACGACTTTGTTCTTGTTCAAGGATCTTTCTTGTGTAATCCTTTTCGTCTTTCGCTTTTGCATTATTTTGCTTATCCCTAACTTTTGCCTGGACTGATTCTTGTGAATCTTTGATTGTGAATTCCAGCGGGATGCCCTAATTTTTGCCTAAGTCGCTTGTTTTCAAGTTTCGACTTAGCGGGCTTTCTCATTCATCATTTTTTCAATTCTTTTTTTTTGAACAAATCGTGTGACACTGTTTGTCTTGATTGCTTTGAAAGGGTCGTGACTGCCTCATTCTCTGGTCAATGATTAATAACCAATGTGGTTTCCGGTCTTTGGACTCTTGATTGGGATAACTATTGTGGTTTCTGGTCTTTGGACTCTTGATTGGGATAACCATTGTAGTTTCTGGTCTTTGGACCTCTTGATTTGGTACAACGAAATGTAATGGATCCTCATATTTGCACTCCTTTTCGAAATTTGAACGATCGGTCCAGCTAGCTGACACCTACCCTGCCCCTGGGTTAAATGCAAGGGTTTTTTCATGCGAAAATAAACTCCTACTTCAAGGCTCAAATGGGTTGGCGAGGGTCTATCTCCCTTATATCTCCGGTGTTTAGGATTTGAAACAATGCCTGTACATCATCAACATGGTCTTTCTCAAAAGCACACAATTAGAGATTTTTGTGTTTTCATTTCGTCATCCTCCTTAATAGAGTTTAAGCACAATAGTTGGTATTGCAATGCACATACACAAAATCATGAGTGAATACGAATGGATTACTTCAAGAAATACATGTGCATTTTATTATGATTATCATTCAAAAACAAATAAGTTTCATGCATGCATACAAATGTTTAAACAAACAATATAAACTACAAATGAAAATGCAGTAAAGAAGCTGAACATTGCCGTCATTGAGGAGACTTGACTCCGTCTGGACTTATTGCTTCTGAAGATGTCTTTGCAAATTGGGAGACCCATTTGATGAGGAGACTTCAATATGTGAGCAGACTTTCTGGCATGATGACCTTTGAGTCGATTAAATTCGGGACCTTATCTTCACCTTTACCTCTGAAAGACTTGCAATCTTCAATTAAAAGGCCAGGTGCCCCAGAATGGTAATCATACTTGGCATTGAAACCCCAAAGGAAACTTTGTCGGAGATGATCCTGATGCAGTTAGCTCAACCACTCCGAATTTGCGTAAATGAGGACACTTGTTGCACGTACGTCATCAGAATATGATCAAACTTCTTCTCAAGTTGTTTTGGCCTTTACCCGCATTCTCTGCCCCTAGGATTCTCTTGGGAAGCTCAGGTCAGATGCTGACAAACGACATCTGGAGGGAAGAGGTTGATAAAGTTAATAGATAAGGTTGCTCGGAAAGATCTTGCACGATCTCCTGCCTACGTATCTCCATTGACCAATGGAGAATCAGAGCAGCGTAGTTCCCCTCAATAGGGATGAAAATAGCTTTGTTCAGAATTTCCATAACCAAGCTCATTTGAGTCTTCATCTGGTTGACTTCCTGTTTCAGCAGTTTCTGGTTTTGAAATAAAGCTTATACCTCTGCCCTGAATGGCCTCAGCTGGGTCTTCCTTCGATTACCTCCGCCCGGAGTTGCTTCAAATATATACCTTGATGAATGTGATTCAAGTTGTCCATTCTGATGAGAAATCAAGTCAGGAAAAGAATTTGTCTCTGAACACCTGTCAAGAATGCAAGGATGTATGCAAATGCCATGTTCAGTTATTTCTGAGGAATCTATCTGCTTTAATTCACCTTTTGACACAGAAAAATCCAATGACATGATTCAGATATGTGATCCTCGGAAATAACTGAACATGTGTGCTGGAATGCTATGATGTCATGTATGCAAAAGGCATGTGATCAACAATCTGATGTTGGTGTTGAACAGTGAACCAACTGTCTGTATAAAATCACAATAGCGGCACCATCTCTGTATAGAACCCCATAACTGAGAACACAATAACTGTAAAACTGGATCACATAATAGCATAGTCACTGATGGTGTTGAAGTTGAACAACGAGCCAAGTGTCTGTGGAGAGTCATAATAACAGTCACAATATCAGGGTCACCATGGTAATCACAGTAACAATCTCTCTGAATAGAAATCCCGGATCTCAGAATCAAAGAACCGTAGAACACTGAACAATACTGGCAAAGTGGGTATGTTGAAGTTTAGGGTTCCTGCAAACCTGTAAACCCCTCCCAATCTCACGGGTGTGCTACTCGGGTCAACATCACGGACTCTCAAAGCCGAATAGCAATAATATGTTCACCATTTCCGAGAAATGGCTCATGACCAAATCAGGGAATCGGTTTGGCATTATGTACTACTCAGGGAGGCCTCAGCTGAGTCCAAGGAAACAAGCATCCCTCATTGGTCCCCAGCTTCAAGCACTGAATCGAGAAACAATAGTACATTCATCCCGAAGGGTACAATACTACCGTCATACGAACAGTTTGCCTTGACTGGATTCCTATGAGAGAACCAGGCCATCCTATGTGAGTTCCCAGTGGACCCTCGGGTGCGAATGGGTTTGCCACAAAATGTGGTCTGCCACTGCCACCACTGGAGAGGGTTGTTTCCACAAAGGTTCTCAATGATCGGTCCCCAGATGCACATAACTATCAAGGTCCTATCCCGAAGTGGAGGAAATATCCACACAAGATATTTCCAAGACAGTCGCAATCTGGGCGTGAAACACATCGCCACTCATCATGTCACATGCGAGTACAATATGTCCACTCTAATCCTAGGGTGCACTCAAGCCGGGTAGTTGGCTTATCTCACAGTAACTCACATCCCGCAGAAAAAATGAAAACCAGCATAGCCAGACAGTCCAGTATAATATGATGCATGGAAAATAAAATATCGAAAGCGGTAAATAAATGCGGTAAAGTAAAGCTGTAAAGTAAAAACTGTAAATAAACAGTAAAGCTAAACTAAAGCACTCAGCATCAAACAGATAAACACCCAAAGAAACAAAACCAAACAGGCGCTAGGATTGACTCTACAAGGGAAACCAGAAGAATCAGGTTAGTCCCCAGCAGAGTCGCCAGCTGTCGCTCCCGGGATTTTCATCCTAGTACAAACGCGAAAGTGGCGCGGAAAGGTAGAGTCGCCAGCCAGACATTTTTATCCCGAAAGAACGGGAAAGGTAATGTTGCACAAACCTGAGGAAGAAGGAAAGGACAAGGCCTTGCGAACCAAAGATCTAAGTTCGGGAGTCGGTTACGACCTGGGAAGGTATTAGCACCCAGATCGTCCGTCGTACCCGACGGGATCCACGCTTGCTTGCTTGTTTCAAAGGGTGAGAAAATACGAATGCTGCTGAATAAAACCGCTACTGGAATAAAGGGAATGGAAAATGAGAAATGAACTGAAATGAGAAAATTAGAATAAAAGGGGAAATGTAGGGAAAATAAAGAATGTGCTCGAACGGGCCCTACCCCGCTGCCTACGTACCTCATCGGGATAATGAGGATCAGAGTCGACGTAGTTCGCCTAACTAGGGATAACAAAGGGAAATTGCTTGTGAATTAAGGCTTGAACTTCCTATGCCATTGCTCAGGTGTTGCAGACTCGGACGACGAGTGCGTTACCGTCTTGCAAAATGACAAGTAGGAGCAAGTTCGCGTACGGAGCGAAAGAGATGAGAAAAGAATTCCCGAAGGAAAGGCGCTTATTGTTTGTTTGGTGTTTTTTAGAAGCTTTTATGAGTGAAAGTTTGCATAGGAGAGTGTACTTAAGTCTTACTCAATGGGATGTGTACATCTCACATCATCCCGAAATGGAATGCGCAAGAGGCACACCTATCTATGGAGGAAATCCCCAAAGCTAGTCCCACAAGTGAAGGCTTAAGCACACTGGCCTATTACCATTATTAAGTATTTTTTGTGGTTTTTTTGGTTAAGAAGTGTTTTTTAGCTTTTCTTTGTGAGGTACTCATGCTAAGACCTATCCACCACGAGTGATGACTCACACCTCGCCCCGAAATGGAACGCGTGCAAGCATCTCATAGCAAAGTCTCATGTCACATGAAAGTACTCAACCTTTATTAAGTGAATTAAAATTAAGTTTGAAGATGAGAAGAGAGAGAGAACCAAAGGATCTCAAAGGAAAAATTCTAAAGGGGAACTAAATTAATCCTAAGTGTTAACATGCATGGATGTCCTAGGGGTTAATGAGGTATTCTAATCCTAAGAAAGAAAAGGAAAGGAAGAAAAGAGAGTTAGAAACTAACTTACTTCCTAAGGAAGTTAAGTTGTCTCTAAAGAAAGGGAAAACCTATAAGCAAGCACCAAGTGCTAAGGAAAACACATTTAGAATGCATAAAAGATAGGAATGAAGTGAGGCTTACCTCAATCTTCCCCCCTACAAAACAAAGATTAGCATGACAATGCATATTGAAAGTAAAATCGAAGCATGAAAGCGATTAAGTACCATAAACATCCTAGAATGGAACTAGGGTTCAAAATAAGACCTAAGTCTAAAGGTGAAGGTACCTAAAGGTCACATGACTTCTAAAGTCAGTAGCTACATGATATAGATCCCTAAGGATGCTAGGATACCCCACAAGATCAAACTATGTCAAACTATGTTCAAAAAGTTCACCTAAGTTCACATAAATGCAAATTAGGGTTTATGGATGAAGTATGAATGCGTATGGCTTACAAGCATGAATTAATACATGAAATGAGTATCAAAGTCAGTAGTGAATGCTTATGAAGATGGATGAGTGAATATACAATCATGGATTCAATGGATTAGGCATATGGAGCAATGAGAAGAAGATATGAGAAGAAAACGAACAAAAATCGCATAAGATCGCACATGATGAAAGTTAAGGAAGAATGACATGTGAATATGCATGAAATGATTATGGGTCAGTAGCATACAAGGTATGAGATGAAATGAGAATGCATGAATAGGCATTAATTATTTCCATATAATTCATGTTATTATTTAGAGGAGAAGAGAAGCTAGTTTAAGTTAAAGTTAATTCACATAAGTATGCACTTTAAAGCACCAAAACAAACCAAATGAGCATGGTTCAAAAAATGACCTATGACTGGAATTAAAGACATACAAATGACCTATAATCAACTCTTAAAAGCTACCAAAAAATTCCTCAATCAAATGGCATGAATGCCTTCTTAACACTTAGGTTATGCGACACATAAACACATGAATCAACCTAGGATCTAGGTGACATGGAAAAATAGCAAAAAGCCTTTAAAAATTATGAAATTAAATCCCTGGAATGATATAGTCATTATCTTACATTGTCCAAAAGGATTATACAAAATTATGCACCAAAGTGCCAAAACAATTCCTTGACTAGCAAGGTAACAAAACATGATCACAAAAAAACAACTCCACAAAGTGGATCAAAAAGGGCATCTAAAATTATGAAAAAAATGCCTAAGTGGCATCAAAATGTCACAAATTACAGTGATTAATCACACAAAAAAAATAGGTTTCACACCTATGGGGAAAAAACGATTTCGGTCCCTTATGCCAAAACACCCCTTTTTGGGACAGCTTATGATCTAAAATCCAAATTAATTATTAAAACCACCCAAATCTGGAAACAAAAAATATGAAAAATTAATTAAGAGGATAAGGATTACTCATGAATTTTTCCAGAATTTTATCTCACTTAAAAATATTTTTAATAATTGCGACGAAACGGGCAAAAAAGTGGATTTTAAGGGGAAGTGAAAGGAAGCGATCCTAATGGTTCGTAACCTAATCCCTAAGTTCCGAAATCGATACATATCATCAAAAATCACAAATAAATCCAATGCCTCAGGTGGGAGGGCTCAATATGCACCTTAAGTTATATGATCCTAAGTCGCATACAACTAGAATGGTGCATTAAAGTAGAGAATCGAGATTACATACTTGGTCGAAGTGCCGATTCTTTCACATAAAAGAAATCCAAAAAACTTCAAGTCAAGCCTTGTAATCTCCCATGAGCAAAATAAATGCTCATCTTCCATAATTGCTTTGTGAAGATTCTCCATAATCGAAACAAAAACAACGGCACAAAATATCATTTGAATCCAAAGGTATCCCACAAATAAAGTGAAATACCAACCAAACGACCGTCGTTAAGATCTTTGCGAGAACCTTGCATGAACTCAACAAACGCATTAGAAACCAAAAAGGGGTGCAACCGGAAGTTGCACCTATGCCTCACAACTCCAAATCAAGTAGAAAGATGAATGTACGAGTCATGGACATGCATTGAAATTTACGTTTCAAAACGGGGCAGCACTTATGCTCTAACATAAACAACATGCAAACTCAAACCGGAATCGAACAAATTTACATGCAATGAATGGCAAATGATCAACAAACATATATACAAGTCAAAACAAGATCAATGCATCAAAATCGCACCAAACCGAACTTAAAAAGCCTTAAAACGAAAAAACGCGTCAAAAATCACCGACTCGGAATTGAACGAAAATCGCATGGTAACTTGCAAACGTGCCAACGGATTCAAATATGCAATCGGTTTTTGAAAATTCCGCTTGGAAGTGATACTTTTTGGCCGATTTCGTCGGCTGGAAGTAGCAAAATAGCCGGAAAAAATTGTCCGAAATCGACTAAAAAGTTCACCAATGGCTCCGAAATAATCAACAAAGTCAATTTACACTATTCACATTCGCAAAAACGCGCTACGGTTAGGAAGTTATGACCAAAACGCACTTATCGACACGCGACACATGAACAACATCAACAATTAAGCTTCAACCTATCCTATTCCGAATTTACACAATGAAACAAGCATGAATTCAAAAGTCAAGCACTTCAATCAATATCAAGTCATAATAATTAGCTCTCTTAGGAATTTTGTCAAACACCTAACATTCACCGATTATTCTATGTCAACTTTACCAAGCCTTTTCAATCATGCACCACAACAATTATTAGGATAAATTAATCAAGAATCAATCAATAATTAAATCATGAATCAATGCACATAATCTCCACAAGATTAATTCAACTTCAAAATTCAATTCAAGAAACAATTCAACAATTATTCATGAATTAAAGTTTAAGAAGCTTACCGAATGAAGAATCGACGAAGAAATTGCGAATCCGAATGAAGTGAGACGCGATCATGAACGGAGGAGAGGGGGGGAGGCCGCGCGGCTGCCGGTGGCGGAAGATGGTGGTCTTACGGTGGTGAAGTTGACCGGAGGTGGTGGTTCGTGGCGGCTCGGCTACCGGAAGCTTGATCGGAATTGTTGTGTTCTTGAGTTCTTGATGAAGTTGTTGTTGTGTTCTTGAGGAAGAATTGAGAGAATGAACTTTGATCCTTTAGAGAGAGTTTGTGAGAGTTTTTTGGTGTTTGTAAATTATGATTGAAGTTATGAGACAAATTGTGGGTCAAAAGAATATATAGTGGAGTGTAAAATGAAAGGCAAAAAGTAGAATTTTGGCTTAAGTGAAAATAACAATATCTTCGGCAAGAAATTTCGACTGTGAGCCTTCCACAACATCGTCCGTCTCTGAATCAAGGTTGCAACGCAAAAAGAATGGATGTCA
The DNA here is from genome assembly GCA_963966055.1 of Lathyrus aphaca. NCBI lineage: Eukaryota > Viridiplantae > Streptophyta > Magnoliopsida > Fabales > Fabaceae > Lathyrus > Lathyrus aphaca. Next base: position 479,472,321 of record OZ014524.1, on the reverse strand, counting down.
TACGATTAAAATCGAGTGCGATCGATACGTTTAAGCTGCAAGACATCACTGAATAAGTTGTTTTTTCGGCTTATTTGGTGTCCGCTACTCGAAAATGTGACAAGGCCAACCTCTTTGGAGCATAATCTTGACTCGACTTTGTCAGCAAAGTTGTAGATCTATGAGTCAGTGACCTGGTGTTAAAATCTAAGCTCAACCGGACAAACGACGAGGGAGATATGAATTTTCTCGTGAAACCACTTTCAGCCTTTTTCTTCGGTTCAGCACTTCAGTTTTGTGAAATAAACCAAAACGATAATCTTTGGAGCACCGTTCAAACTCGCATTTGTCTTTGAACTTGAAGAGGATAAAATTTGTGAACCAACGCTTCAAGAACGGGTGAAATCCGATGAAAATTGACCGAGTTATGAATTTTACAAAATCTGACAGACAATGTAGTGCATCAAAGAACCTTATTGGTAATTCGCATTTTCGAGATCCTTCCGCTTGGACCGAACCAAAACTGAATTCACATAATGAATATAACATCTAAATGGAATTTTAGGCACCGAAACGACATCAATTCGATAAACGATCCAAGAGTTATGAATTTTTTAGTGTTCAAAACTCACCGGTTCAGCACTGTTTTTCACTATGTCGACTCTAAAGACTCGCACATTCTGTGATCTTCTTCAAAGAATTAGTTCTCGGCCAAAACCCAAAAGTTAGAAAGGATATCAAGGAGGAACTTTTGGCATATGAATCTCTCAGACATGTTGACCCAATCAGAAGTTACGAACTCTTGAATACCGCTAGCACAGTTAATCGGCGAAACCGAAATTTCAAAAACAAATAATTCCCGCCATTTTCCTTGATGAATTGGCCTCCGAGCCGAACACAAAAGTTGTAGAGAATACCGAAATAGTCTAAACTATTGAGTTTCAAGCCAAAATGAGTTTCCGAGCATAAGTTACAACTTTTGCAAACTGCACCATAAAACTGATATTCTGCTTAAACTCCTTTGAATCAACCGAGAACTTTTGGTTTCTTCTAAGATTCTTGTGCACGTTCCGCATGAAAAAATAAAGGCCAGTCGCAACCTGTGAAAGCTCAAATGGAGATGTATATTCATGTATGTTTATGATGCAATTGTGATCTAAATGCAATGCAATGTATGAAAGGATATGCTAAATGGCATGAAAATGAGAGGGCAAATTTTGAGGTATTACAGCTGCCCCTATTCAATCATCTGTTAATCTGAAAAGGACGGTAGCACGAGCTATCGACCATTCAAGATAAACTGTGATTGAATACCAAGAAGACCAGAAATTTGCACTCTGACGAAGAATGCAACACCGGGAAATAAACCCGACCAAATGACGCTTTGGTGACTGAAGGGGAGAAAAAGCAGACGAGCTTCTTCCAAGTTGAAACTGATATCTGGAATAAGAGCGCTAAGACAGACGAGTCTTCAAACAATCCTGTGACGCCAAGTGCCGGACAAACGAGCCCTCAGACATTGCAAGAACTTGTAACTGAGATAGACGAGCTTTCAAAAAAATCCTGTGACGCCAAGAGCTGGACAGACGAGTCCTTAAACACTTCAAGCATATAAACTGAGACAGACGAGTCTTCAAAAAAAAAAAAATCCTGTGACGCCAGGAGCTGGACAGACGAGTCCTTAAACACTTCAAGCATATAAACTGAGACAGACGAGTCTTCAAAAAAAATCCTGTGACGCCAGGAGCTGGACAGACGAGTCCTTAAACACTTCAAGCATATAAACTGAGACAGACGAGTCTTCAAAAAAAAATCCTGTGACGCCAGGAGCTGGACAGACGAGTCCTTAAACACTTCAAGCATATAAACTGAGACAGACGAGTCTTCAAAAAAAATCCTGTGACGCCAGGATCTGGACAGACGAGTCCTTAACACATGAGACAGACGAGTCTCCCTCGGATTTACCTGTTACGCCAGGACCGGAAATGCATTTAAGTCTGTGGGATAGACATGCAATCAAGGTAGACGAACCTTCTTCATATATTATCCGCGGATATATGGTATAAGACAGACGAGTCTTCTTAACAAACCTGTTACGCCAGGTGCAGCAACAACAATAATTGGTGCCTGAGACAGACGAGCCTCCTTCGGATTTACCTGTTACGCCAGGACCGGTAACCATTTCGACATTTAATTCCCACTGTCAGGATTCGAAACCTCTTCAATACAGACGAGTATTGGATGATCATCAAGATAACACAGACGAGTATTATAGGTCAATGATACAGACGAGTATCAGACGATGATCTGAGAAACACAGACGAGTGTCTCAGGCAATGATACAAACGAGTATCAGCCACTGGTATAGACGAATACCAGAAATTCAAACACAGACGAGCATTTGAAGTAGCAATACAAAAATACCAGGGTAAACAGCAAATCCTCACATATAGGTGTGAGCTAGCACAGACGAGTGCTGGGGATGATACAGACGAGTATCCAAGCAAAGCAAACGAGCTTCAGAACACAAACGACTTCTGGGGAATAAAAGCAGACAAGCTTCAAACAAACACGGACGAGTGCTGGACAGTTGCAGACGAGCAACAACAGAGAATACATATCAAGGCACAAACGAGTGCAGCGAAGGATCCAATACCAAACACAGACGAGTGTTGGGGAGGTTGCAGACGAGCAACAACAAATATCATATCAGAACACGGACGAGTGTTGAGGAATTGCGGACGAGCAACAACAACCAAACAAAGACGAGTGTTAGAAAATTGTAGACGAACAATATCAAGGTAATCATAAGCCAATGTTGGGGGAAGGCAGACGAGCAATACCACAGAACCAACACAGACGGGTGTTGAAAGATGCAGACGAGCAACAATAAAGCAGTAATACCAACGCTGGGGAGAACTCCGTTTAGGGATAACACAAATGATTGTTGACAAACACAGACGAGCGGTAGACAAATGCCTAATTGGCAGCAAGAGATACAACTCTGCAGGGGAAGACAAGTCAGGAGGTTTGGACACTCAACTCTGACTGAGGTGATGAATATCTGGCTGTATCATCAAATACCTAAAAGTATGGCAACTTGGCTGGGAAATATTTCACGGACGGAGGTGAAAATCAAATATGAACTCTGTGGGGACAGGATCATCTTCGGACTTGGCTGGGGAATCAAAGGCATGGCACCACTGAGGGAGCAAACTGCTGGGGAGGAATGACACCCCTTATATTGCTGAGAATTGCCCCTGTCTGAAGGAAAACTTCTGCTTGGGGATGATACCCACCTTCTGCTACCTTGCTGGGAGAAATTTCAGCTTCCACTTTACTGAGGATGATAGATAATGTCAATGATAAAGCTTCCCGCTGAAGATAAGAGCTCAAGTTGCCACTTGCTGGGATAAGAGATAAATCCTCTCATGTTGGGAATGAGAGATGTAAGGCGTCTCATGCTGGGGATGAGAGAAGATGATATCTTTCTGCTCAAGAAGTAACCTTCCATTTGTCGCACTACTGGAGAAGGAATTGTCTAATGAGACTTGCTATGGAATTCTAATCAATGAAGTCCGCCGACGAAACAACTCTTGAAGTACTGTGCCGACAATGGCTTTGCCCCCCAGCCCTGGGTGGATAGGTCGCCAACTAATCATGAGTGAACAATGATTCTTTGCAATTTTCAACTCGCCTCAGATTAAGGTCCATCGGAAGAAAATGTCTCAAGAGGATTTTACAGAAAACTGGCATACGAAATGCCTCAGTGTCTTCAAACTCTTGGAGAGATTCGTCGGATCTCGAAATAACTGCCCCAGACTGCATGGTTTATGAAAGAAATTTGCCTCGCAAGGCTTCATGAAAAACCTTATATCACTGTGAGATAGTGCCCCAGTATTTTGACCTTTGGATAGGTGCTTTGGATTTACCGTCTTCGGGAGAAAGTACTTCTCATTAGGATGGCCTGCCCCGGTACAAGTCTTGAAGTGATCACACCTGAATGACTGTGTTTTGAAGAAAACACCCATGCCAATTGTTCTTTGAGAGATTGGATCTCGAAGTAATTGCCCCAATTTGGTTGAAATTTGAATACATGCCTCAGACTAATGGCTCTTTGAGAGATTTGAATCTCGAAGTGATTGCCCCAACTTGGTTGAAATTTGAAGAGATTGCTCGACATGATTTCCCCAGATTAGTTGGCTCTTACCACGATTGTTGGGAAAGTCCCTACTCAATGGAGTTTTCTTGAAAAGTGCACCTCGATAGATTGTCCTTCGGAAGTTTCAGACTTCTCAACTTGGCAAGATTAAGCTTCTGGACTGAGATTCCATATGTAAACTTTTATGATGCCAAACAAATGTATGTAAGCAGAAAATGTTTATTTTAAGAATGAAAATTCTAATGCAACACACATGTTAATCTTGAAGTTTTACTGTAAAAAGATGTCGCCAACCTTTGTGAGTGAATCACTGGTTAAATACGACATTGGTTTTTGATGAATGAAAGCACACACATGCAACACCAACAAAGAACTTTTAGCACAACTCATAGGAGTCAGGAACGCGATCTTGTGGTAGTACGCTCTCAAGATAACCCTGTTTCAGTTAGGACTTTTGAGGGTTGTATCGTGGTCTGGTTCACGGTTATAAAAATAAAGGATATAGGCTCGAAGTTTATTTGTGCCCACCCATCTTCGTGATGTTCTCCATTCCTATGTTCAGCTAGCTTTCACAAGCGCTCACTTCTCAAAAAGGGTTTTGTGATGGTTGAGGAACCAATTACACTAACGGTTTAAGCACCAATAAAGTTGTTGTTTGGAGTCAGTCATCCCTTCGTCTTTCGTGTCTGTATCACACGACTTTGTTCTTGTTCAAGGATCTTTCTTGTGTAATCCTTTTCGTCTTTCGCTTTTGCATTATTTTGCTTATCCCTAACTTTTGCCTGGACTGATTCTTGTGAATCTTTGATTGTGAATTCCAGCGGGATGCCCTAATTTTTGCCTAAGTCGCTTGTTTTCAAGTTTCGACTTAGCGGGCTTTCTCATTCATCATTTTTTCAATTCTTTTTTTTTGAACAAATCGTGTGACACTGTTTGTCTTGATTGCTTTGAAAGGGTCGTGACTGCCTCATTCTCTGGTCAATGATTAATAACCAATGTGGTTTCCGGTCTTTGGACTCTTGATTGGGATAACTATTGTGGTTTCTGGTCTTTGGACTCTTGATTGGGATAACCATTGTAGTTTCTGGTCTTTGGACCTCTTGATTTGGTACAACGAAATGTAATGGATCCTCATATTTGCACTCCTTTTCGAAATTTGAACGATCGGTCCAGCTAGCTGACACCTACCCTGCCCCTGGGTTAAATGCAAGGGTTTTTTCATGCGAAAATAAACTCCTACTTCAAGGCTCAAATGGGTTGGCGAGGGTCTATCTCCCTTATATCTCCGGTGTTTAGGATTTGAAACAATGCCTGTACATCATCAACATGGTCTTTCTCAAAAGCACACAATTAGAGATTTTTGTGTTTTCATTTCGTCATCCTCCTTAATAGAGTTTAAGCACAATAGTTGGTATTGCAATGCACATACACAAAATCATGAGTGAATACGAATGGATTACTTCAAGAAATACATGTGCATTTTATTATGATTATCATTCAAAAACAAATAAGTTTCATGCATGCATACAAATGTTTAAACAAACAATATAAACTACAAATGAAAATGCAGTAAAGAAGCTGAACATTGCCGTCATTGAGGAGACTTGACTCCGTCTGGACTTATTGCTTCTGAAGATGTCTTTGCAAATTGGGAGACCCATTTGATGAGGAGACTTCAATATGTGAGCAGACTTTCTGGCATGATGACCTTTGAGTCGATTAAATTCGGGACCTTATCTTCACCTTTACCTCTGAAAGACTTGCAATCTTCAATTAAAAGGCCAGGTGCCCCAGAATGGTAATCATACTTGGCATTGAAACCCCAAAGGAAACTTTGTCGGAGATGATCCTGATGCAGTTAGCTCAACCACTCCGAATTTGCGTAAATGAGGACACTTGTTGCACGTACGTCATCAGAATATGATCAAACTTCTTCTCAAGTTGTTTTGGCCTTTACCCGCATTCTCTGCCCCTAGGATTCTCTTGGGAAGCTCAGGTCAGATGCTGACAAACGACATCTGGAGGGAAGAGGTTGATAAAGTTAATAGATAAGGTTGCTCGGAAAGATCTTGCACGATCTCCTGCCTACGTATCTCCATTGACCAATGGAGAATCAGAGCAGCGTAGTTCCCCTCAATAGGGATGAAAATAGCTTTGTTCAGAATTTCCATAACCAAGCTCATTTGAGTCTTCATCTGGTTGACTTCCTGTTTCAGCAGTTTCTGGTTTTGAAATAAAGCTTATACCTCTGCCCTGAATGGCCTCAGCTGGGTCTTCCTTCGATTACCTCCGCCCGGAGTTGCTTCAAATATATACCTTGATGAATGTGATTCAAGTTGTCCATTCTGATGAGAAATCAAGTCAGGAAAAGAATTTGTCTCTGAACACCTGTCAAGAATGCAAGGATGTATGCAAATGCCATGTTCAGTTATTTCTGAGGAATCTATCTGCTTTAATTCACCTTTTGACACAGAAAAATCCAATGACATGATTCAGATATGTGATCCTCGGAAATAACTGAACATGTGTGCTGGAATGCTATGATGTCATGTATGCAAAAGGCATGTGATCAACAATCTGATGTTGGTGTTGAACAGTGAACCAACTGTCTGTATAAAATCACAATAGCGGCACCATCTCTGTATAGAACCCCATAACTGAGAACACAATAACTGTAAAACTGGATCACATAATAGCATAGTCACTGATGGTGTTGAAGTTGAACAACGAGCCAAGTGTCTGTGGAGAGTCATAATAACAGTCACAATATCAGGGTCACCATGGTAATCACAGTAACAATCTCTCTGAATAGAAATCCCGGATCTCAGAATCAAAGAACCGTAGAACACTGAACAATACTGGCAAAGTGGGTATGTTGAAGTTTAGGGTTCCTGCAAACCTGTAAACCCCTCCCAATCTCACGGGTGTGCTACTCGGGTCAACATCACGGACTCTCAAAGCCGAATAGCAATAATATGTTCACCATTTCCGAGAAATGGCTCATGACCAAATCAGGGAATCGGTTTGGCATTATGTACTACTCAGGGAGGCCTCAGCTGAGTCCAAGGAAACAAGCATCCCTCATTGGTCCCCAGCTTCAAGCACTGAATCGAGAAACAATAGTACATTCATCCCGAAGGGTACAATACTACCGTCATACGAACAGTTTGCCTTGACTGGATTCCTATGAGAGAACCAGGCCATCCTATGTGAGTTCCCAGTGGACCCTCGGGTGCGAATGGGTTTGCCACAAAATGTGGTCTGCCACTGCCACCACTGGAGAGGGTTGTTTCCACAAAGGTTCTCAATGATCGGTCCCCAGATGCACATAACTATCAAGGTCCTATCCCGAAGTGGAGGAAATATCCACACAAGATATTTCCAAGACAGTCGCAATCTGGGCGTGAAACACATCGCCACTCATCATGTCACATGCGAGTACAATATGTCCACTCTAATCCTAGGGTGCACTCAAGCCGGGTAGTTGGCTTATCTCACAGTAACTCACATCCCGCAGAAAAAATGAAAACCAGCATAGCCAGACAGTCCAGTATAATATGATGCATGGAAAATAAAATATCGAAAGCGGTAAATAAATGCGGTAAAGTAAAGCTGTAAAGTAAAAACTGTAAATAAACAGTAAAGCTAAACTAAAGCACTCAGCATCAAACAGATAAACACCCAAAGAAACAAAACCAAACAGGCGCTAGGATTGACTCTACAAGGGAAACCGGAAGAATCAGGTTAGTCCCCAGTAGAGTCGCCAGCTGTCGCTCCCGGGATTTTCATCCTAGTACAAACGCGAAAGTGGCGCGGAAAGGTAGAGTCGCCAGCCAGACATTTTTATCCCGAAAGAACGGGAAAGGTAATGTTGCACAAACCTGAGGAAGAAGGAAAGGACAAGGCCTTGCGAACCAAAGATCTAAGTTCGGGAGTCGGTTACGACCTGGGAAGGTATTAGCACCCAGATCGTCCGTCGTACCCGACGGGATCCACGCTTGCTTGCTTGTTTCAAAGGGTGAGAAAATACGAATGCTGCTGAATAAAACCGCTACTGGAATAAAGGGAATGGAAAATGAGAAATGAACTGAAATGAGAAAATTAGAATAAAAGGGGAAATGTAGGGAAAATAAAGAATGTGCTCGAACGGGCCCTACCCCGCTGCCTACGTACCTCATCGGGATAATGAGGATCAGAGTCGACGTAGTTCGCCTAACTAGGGATAACAAAGGGAAATTGCTTGTGAATTAAGGCTTGAACTGCCTATGCCATTGCTCAGGTGTTGCAGACTCGGACGACGAGTGCGTTACCGTCTTGCAAAATGACAAGTAGGAGCAAGTTCGCGTACGGAGCGAAAGAGATGAGAAAAGAATTCCCGAAGGAAAGGCGCTTATTGTTTGTTTGGTGTTTTTTAGAAGCTTTTATGAGTGAAAGTTTGCATAGGAGAGTGTACTTAAGTCTTACTCAATGGGATGTGTACATCTCACATCATCCCGAAATGGAATGCGCAAGAGGCACACCTATCTATGGAGGAAATCCCCAAAGCTAGTCCCACAAGTGAAGGCTTAAGCACACTGGCCTATTACCATTATTAAGTATTTTTTGTGTTTTTTTTGGTTAAGAAGTGTTTTTTAGCTTTTCTTTGTGAGGTACTCATGCTAAGACCTATCCACCACGAGTGATGACTCACACCTCGCCCCGAAATGGAACGCGTGCAAGCATCTCATAGCAAAGTCTCATGTCACATGAAAGTACTCAACCTTTATTAAGTGAATTAAAATTAAGTTTGAAGATGAGAAGAGAGAGAGAACCAAAGGATCTCAAAGGAAAAATTCTAAAGGGGAACTAAATTAATCCTAAGTGTTAACATGCATGGATGTCCTAGGGGTTAATGAGGTATTCTAATCCTAAGAAAGAAAAGGAAAGGAAGAAAAGAGAGTTAGAAACTAACTTACTTCCTAAGGAAGTTAAGTTGTCTCTAAAGAAAGGGAAAACCTATAAGCAAGCACCAAGTGCTAAGGAAAACACATTTAGAATGCATAAAAGATAGGAATGAAGTGAGGCTTACCTCAATCTTCCCCCCTACAAAACAAAGATTAGCATGACAATGCATATTGAAAGTAAAATCGAAGCATGAAAGCGATTAAGTACCATAAACATCCTAGAATGGAACTAGGGTTCAAAATAAGACCTAAGTCTAAAGGTGAAGGTACCTAAAGGTCACATGACTTCTAAAGTCAGTAGCTACATGATATAGATCCCTAAGGATGCTAGGATACCCCACAAGATCAAACTATGTCAAACTATGTTCAAAAAGTTCACCTAAGTTCACATAAATGCAAATTAGGGTTTATGGATGAAGTATGAATGCGTATGGCTTACAAGCATGAATTAATACATGAAATGAGTATCAAAGTCAGTAGTGAATGCTTATGAAGATGGATGAGTGAATATACAATCATGGATTCAATGGATTAGGCATATGGAGCAATGAGAAGAAGATATGAGAAGAAAACGAACAAAAATCGCATAAGATCGCACATGATGAAAGTTAAGGAAGAATGACATGTGAATATGCATGAAATGATTATGGGTCAGTAGCATACAAGGTATGAGATGAAATGAGAATGCATGAATAGGCATTAATTATTTCCATATAATTCATGTTATTATTTAGAGGAGAAGAGAAGCTAGTTTAAGTTAAAGTTAATTCACATAAGTATGCACTTTAAAGCACCAAAACAAACCAAATGAGCATGGTTCAAAAAATGACCTATGACTGGAATTAAAGACATACAAATGACCTATAATCAACTCTTAAAAGCTACCAAAAAATTCCTCAATCAAATGGCATGAATGCCTTCTTAACACTTAGGTTATGCGACACATAAACACATGAATCAACCTAGGATCTAGGTGACATGGAAAAATAGCAAAAAGCCTTTAAAAATTATGAAATTAAATCCCTGGAATGATATAGTCATTATCTTACATTGTCCAAAAGGATTATACAAAATTATGCACCAAAGTGCCAAAACAATTCCTTGACTAGCAAGGTAACAAAACATGATCACAAAAAAACAACTCCACAAAGTGGATCAAAAAGGGCATCTAAAATTATGAAAAAAATGCCTAAGTGGCATCAAAATGTCACAAATTACAGTGATTAATCACACAAAAAAATAGGTTTCACACCTATGGGGAAAAAACGATTTCGGTCCCTTATGCCAAAACACCCCTTTTTGGGACAGCTTATGATCTAAAATCCAAATTAATTATTAAAACCACCCAAATCTGGAAACAAAAAATATGAAAAATTAATTAAGAGGATAAGGATTACTCATGAATTTTTCCAGAATTTTATCTCACTTAAAAATATTTTTAATAATTGCGACGAAACGGGCAAAAAAGTGGATTTTAAGGGGAAGTGAAAGGAAGCGATCCTAATGGTTCGTAACCTAATCCCTAAGTTCCGAAATCGATACATATCATCAAAAATCACAAATAAATCCAATGCCTCAGGTGGGAGGGCTCAATATGCACCTTAAGTTATATGATCCTAAGTCGCATACAACTAGAATGGTGCATTAAAGTAGAGAATCGAGATTACATACTTGGTCGAAGTGCCGATTCTTTCACATAAAAGAAATCCAAAAAACTTCAAGTCAAGCCTTGTAATCTCCCATGAGCAAAATAAATGCTCATCTTCCATAATTGCTTTGTGAAGATTCTCCATAATCGAAACAAAAACAACGGCACAAAATATCATTTGAATCCAAAGGTATCCCACAAATAAAGTGAAATACCAACCAAACGACCGTCGTTAAGATCTTTGCGAGAACCTTGCATGAACTCAACAAACGCATTAGAAACCAAAAAGGGGTGCAACCGGAAGTTGCACCTATGCCTCACAACTCCAAATCAAGTAGAAAGATGAATGTACGAGTCATGGACATGCATTGAAATTTACGTTTCAAAACGGGGCAGCACTTATGCTCTAACATAAACAACATGCAAACTCAAACCGGAATCGAACAAATTTACATGCAATGAATGGCAAATGATCAACAAACATATATACAAGTCAAAACAAGATCAATGCATCAAAATCGCACCAAACCGAACTTAAAAAGCCTTAAAACGAAAAAACGCGTCAAAAATCACCGACTCGGAATTGAACGAAAATCGCATGGTAACTTGCAAACGTGCCAACGGATTCAAATATGCAATCGGTTTTTGAAAATTCCGCTTGGAAGTGATACTTTTTGGCCGATTTCGTCGGCTGGAAGTAGCAAAATAGCCGGAAAAAATTGTCCGAAATCGACTAAAAAGTTCACCAATGGCTCCGAAATAATCAACAAAGTCAATTTACACTATTCACATTCGCAAAAACGCGCTACGGTTAGGAAGTTATGACCAAAACGCACTTATCGACACGCGACACATGAACAACATCAACAATTAAGCTTCAACCTATCCTATTCCGAATTTACACAATGAAACAAGCATGAATTCAAAAGTCAAGCACTTCAATCAATATCAAGTCATAATAATTAGCTCTCTTAGGAATTTTGTCAAACACCTAACATTCACCGATTATTCTATGTCAACTTTACCAAGCCTTTTCAATCATGCACCACAACAATTATTAGGATAAATTAATCAAGAATCAATCAATAATTAAATCATGAATCAATGCACATAATCTCCACAAGATTAATTCAACTTCAAAATTCAATTCAAGAAACAATTCAACAATTATTCATGAATTAAAGTTTAAGAAGCTTACCGAATGAAGAATCGACGAAGAAATTGCGAATCCGAATGAAGTGAGACGCGATCATGAACGGAGGAGAGGGGGAGAGGCCGCGCGGCTGCCGGTGGCGGAAGATGGTGGTCTTACGGTGGTGAAGTTGACCGGAGGTGGTGGTTCGTGGCGGCTCGGCTACCGGAAGCTTGATCGGAATTGTTGTGTTCTTGAGTTCTTGATGAAGTTGTTGTTGTGTTCTTGAGGAAGAATTGAGAGAATGAACTTTGATCCTTTAGAGAGAGTTTGTGAGAGTTTTTTGGTGTTTGTAAATTATGATTGAAGTTATGAGACAAATTGTGGGTCAAAAGAATATATAGTGGAGTGTAAAATGAAAGGCAAAAAGTAGAATTTTGGCTTAAGTGAAAATAACAATATCTTCGGCAAGAAATTTCGACTCTGAGCCTTCCACAACATCGTCCGTCTCTGAATCAAGGTTGCAACGCAAAAAGAATGGATGTCATACGATTAAAATCGAGTGCGATCGATACGTTTAAGCTGCAAGACATCACTGAATAAGTTGTTTTTTCGGCTTATTTGGTGTCCGCTACTCGAAAATGTGACAAGGCCAACCTCTTTGGAGCATAATCTTGACTCGACTTTGTCAGCAAAGTTGTAGATCTATGAGTCAGTGACCTGGTGTTAAAATCTAAGCTCAACCGGACAAACGACGAGGGAGATATGAATTTTCTCGTGAAACCACTTTCAGCCTTTTTCTTCGGTTCAGCACTTCAGTTTTGTGAAATAAACCAAAACGATAATCTTTGGAGCACCGTTCAAACTCGCATTTGTCTTTGAACTTGAAGAGGATAAAATTTGTGAACCAACGCTTCAAGAACGGGTGAAATCCGATGAAAATTGACCGAGTTATGAATTTTACAAAATCTGACAGACAATGTAGTGCATCAAAGAACCTTATTGGTAATTCGCATTTTCGAGATCCTTCCGCTTGGACCGAACCAAAACTGAATTCACATAATGAATATAACATCTAAATGGAATTTTAGGCACCGAAACGACATCAATTCGATAAACGATCCAAGAGTTATGAATTTTTTAGTGTTCAAAACTCACCGGTTCAGCACTGTTTTTCACTATGTCGACTCTAAAGACTCGCACATTCTGTGATCTTCTTCAAAGAATTAGTTCTCGGCCAAAACCCAAAAGTTAGAAAGGATATCAAGGAGGAACTTTTGGCATATGAATCTCTCAGACATGTTGACCCAATCAGAAGTTACGAACTCTTGAATACCGCTAGCACAGTTAATCGGCGAAACCGAAATTTCAAAAACAAATAATTCCCGCCATTTTCCTTGATGAATTGGCCTCCGAGCCGAACACAAAAGTTGTAGAGAATACCGAAATAGTCTAAACTATTGAGTTTCAAGCCAAAATGAGTTTCCGAGCATAAGTTACAACTTTTGCAAACTGCACCATAAAACTGATATTCTGCTTAAACTCCTTTGAATCAACCGAGAACTTTTGGTTTCTTCTAAGATTCTTGTGCACGTTCCGCATGAAAAAATAAAGGCCAGTCGCAACCTGTGAAAGCTCAAATGGAGATGTATATTCATGTATGTTTATGATGCAATTGTGATCTAAATGCAATGCAATGTATGAAAGGATATGCTAAATGGCATGAAAATGAGAGGGCAAATTTTGAGGTATTACAGCTGCCCCTATTCAATCATCTGTTAATCTGAAAAGGACGGTAGCACGAGCTATCGACCATTCAAGATAAACTGTGATTGAATACCAAGAAGACCAGAAATTTGCACTCTGACGAAGAATGCAACACCGGGAAATAAACCCGACCAAATGACGCTTTGGTGACTGAAGGGGAGAAAAAGCAGACGAGCTTCTTCCAAGTTGAAACTGATATCTGGAATAAGAGCGCTAAGACAGACGAGTCTTCAAACAATCCTGTGACGCCAAGTGCCGGACAAACGAGCCCTCAGACATTGCAAGAACTTGTAACTGAGATAGACGAGCTTTCAAAAAAATCCTGTGACGCCAAGAGCTGGACAGACGAGTCCTTAAACACTTCAAGCATATAAACTGAGACAGACGAGTCTTCAAAAAAAAAAAATCCTGTGACGCCAGGAGCTGGACAGACGAGTCCTTAAACACTTCAAGCATATAAACTGAGACAGACGAGTCTTCAAAAAAAATCCTGTGACGCCAGGAGCTGGACAGACGAGTCCTTAAACACTTCAAGCATATAAACTGAGACAGACGAGTCTTCAAAAAAAAATCCTGTGACGCCAGGAGCTGGACAGACGAGTCCTTAAACACTTCAAGCATATAAACTGAGACAGACGAGTCTTCAAAAAAAATCCTGTGACGCCAGGATCTGGACAGACGAGTCCTTAACACATGAGACAGACGAGTCTCCCTCGGATTTACCTGTTACGCCAGGACCGGAAATGCATTTAAGTCTGTGGGATAGACATGCAATCAAGGTAGACGAACCTTCTTCATATATTATCCGCGGATATATGGTATAAGACAGACGAGTCTTCTTAACAAACCTGTTACGCCAGGTGCAGCAACAACAATAATTGGTGCCTGAGACAGACGAGCCTCCTTCGGATTTACCTGTTACGCCAGGACCGGTAACCATTTCGACATTTAATTCCCACTGTCAGGATTCGAAACCTCTTCAATACAGACGAGTATTGGATGATCATCAAGATAACACAGACGAGTATTATAGGTCAATGATACAGACGAGTATCAGACGATGATCTGAGAAACACAGACGAGTGTCTCAGGCAATGATACAAACGAGTATCAGCCACTGGTATAGACGAATACCAGAAATTCAAACACAGACGAGCATTTGAAGTAGCAATACAAAAATACCAGGGTAAACAGCAAATCCTCACATATAGGTGTGAGCTAGCACAGACGAGTGCTGGGGATGATACAGACGAGTATCCAAGCAAAGCAAACGAGCTTCAGAACACAAACGACTTCTGGGGAATAAAAGCAGACGAGCTTCAAACAAACACGGACGAGTGCTGGACAGTTGCAGACGAGCAACAACAGAGAATACATATCAAGGCACAAACGAGTGCAGCGAAGGATCCAATACCAAACACAGACGAGTGTTGGGGAGGTTGCAGACGAGCAACAACAAATATCATATCAGAACACGGACGAGTGTTGAGGAATTGCGGACGAGCAACAACAACCAAACAAAGACGAGTGTTAGAAAATTGTAGACGAACAATATCAAGGTAATCATAAGCCAATGTTGGGGGAAGGCAGACGAGCAATACCACAGAACCAACACAGACGGGTGTTGAAAGATGCAGACGAGCAACAATAAAGCAGTAATACCAACGCTGGGGAGAACTCCGTTTAGGGATAACACAAATGATTGTTGACAAACACAGACGAGCGGTAGACAAATGCCTAATTGGCAGCAAGAGATACAACTCTGCAGGGGAAGACAAGTCAGGAGGTTTGGACACTCAACTCTGACTGAGGTGATGAATATCTGGCTGTATCATCAAATACCTAAAAGTATGGCAACTTGGCTGGGAAATATTTCACGGACGGAGGTGAAAATCAAATATGAACTCTGTGGGGACAGGATCATCTTCGGACTTGGCTGGGGAATCAAAGGCATGGCACCACTGAGGGAGCAAACTGCTGGGGAGGAATGACACCCCTTATATTGCTGAGAATTGCCCCTGTCTGAAGGAAAACTTCTGCTTGGGGATGATACCCACCTTCTGCTACCTTGCTGGGAGAAATTTCAGCTTCCACTTTACTGAGGATGATAGATAATGTCAATGATAAAGCTTCCCGCTGAAGATAAGAGCTCAAGTTGCCACTTGCTGGGATAAGAGATAAATCCTCTCATGTTGGGAATGAGAGATGTAAGGCGTCTCATGCTGGGGATGAGAGAAGATGATATCTTTCTGCTCAAGAAGTAACCTTCCATTTGTCGCACTACTGGAGAAGGAATTGTCTAATGAGACTTGCTATGGAATTCTAATCAATGAAGTCCGCCGACGAAACAACTCTTGAAGTACTGTGCCGACAATGGCTTTGCCCCCCAGCCCTGGGTGGATAGGTCGCCAACTAATCATGAGTGAACAATGATTCTTTGCAATTTTCAACTCGCCTCAGATTAAGGTCCATCGGAAGAAAATGTCTCAAGAGGATTTTACAGAAAACTGGCATACGAAATGCCTCAGTGTCTTCAAACTCTTGGAGAGATTCGTCGGATCTCGAAATAACTGCCCCAGACTGCATGGTTTATGAAAGAAATTTGCCTCGCAAGGCTTCATGAAAAACCTTATATCACTGTGAGATAGTGCCCCAGTATTTTGACCTTTGGATAGGTGCTTTGGATTTACCGTCTTCGGGAGAAAGTACTTCTCATTAGGATGGCCTGCCCCGGTACAAGTCTTGAAGTGATCACACCTGAATGACTGTGTTTTGAAGAAAACACCCATGCCAATTGTTCTTTGAGAGATTGGATCTCGAAGTAATTGCCCCAATTTGGTTGAAATTTGAATACATGCCTCAGACTAATGGCTCTTTGAGAGATTTGAATCTCGAAGTGATTGCCCCAACTTGGTTGAAATTTGAAGAGATTGCTCGACATGATTTCCCCAGATTAGTTGGCTCTTACCACGATTGTTGGGAAAGTCCCTACTCAATGGAGTTTTCTTGAAAAGTGCACCTCGATAGATTGTCCTTCGGAAGTTTCAGACTTCTCAACTTGGCAAGATTAAGCTTCTGGACTGAGATTCCATATGTAAACTTTTATGATGCCAAACAAATGTATGTAAGCAGAAAATGTTTATTTTAAGAATGAAAATTCTAATGCAACACACATGTTAATCTTGAAGTTTTACTGTAAAAAGATGTCGCCAACCTTTGTGAGTGAATCACTGGTTAAATACGACATTGGTTTTTGATGAATGAAAGCACACACATGCAACACCAACAAAGAACTTTTAGCACAACTCATAGGAGTCAGGAACGCGATCTTGTGGTAGTACGCTCTCAAGATAACCCTGTTTCAGTTAGGACTTTTGAGGGTTGTATCGTGGTCTGGTTCACGGTTATAAAAATAAAGGATATAGGCTCGAAGTTTATTTGTGCCCACCCATCTTCGTGATGTTCTCCATTCCTATGTTCAGCTAGCTTTCACAAGCGCTCACTTCTCAAAAAGGGTTTTGTGATGGTTGAGGAACCAATTACACTAACGGTTTAAGCACCAATAAAGTTGTTGTTTGGAGTCAGTCATCCCTTCGTCTTTCGTGTCTGTATCACACGACTTTGTTCTTGTTCAAGGATCTTTCTTGTGTAATCCTTTTCGTCTTTCGCTTTTGCATTATTTTGCTTATCCCTAACTTTTGCCTGGACTGATTCTTGTGAATCTTTGATTGTGAATTCCAGCGGGATGCCCTAATTTTTGCCTAAGTCGCTTGTTTTCAAGTTTCGACTTAGCGGGCTTTCTCATTCATCATTTTTTCAATTCTTTTTTTTTGAACAAATCGTGTGACACTGTTTGTCTTGATTGCTTTGAAAGGGTCGTGACTGCCTCATTCTCTGGTCAATGATTAATAACCAATGTGGTTTCCGGTCTTTGGACTCTTGATTGGGATAACTATTGTGGTTTCTGGTCTTTGGACTCTTGATTGGGATAACCATTGTAGTTTCTGGTCTTTGGACCTCTTGATTTGGTACAACGAAATGTAATGGATCCTCATATTTGCACTCCTTTTCGAAATTTGAACGATCGGTCCAGCTAGCTGACACCTACCCTGCCCCTGGGTTAAATGCAAGGGTTTTTTCATGCGAAAATAAACTCCTACTTCAAGGCTCAAATGGGTTGGCGAGGGTCTATCTCCCTTATATCTCCGGTGTTTAGGATTTGAAACAATGCCTGTACATCATCAACATGGTCTTTCTCAAAAGCACACAATTAGAGATTTTTGTGTTTTCATTTCGTCATCCTCCTTAATAGAGTTTAAGCACAATAGTTGGTATTGCAATGCACATACACAAAATCATGAGTGAATACGAATGGATTACTTCAAGAAATACATGTGCATTTTATTATGATTATCATTCAAAAACAAATAAGTTTCATGCATGCATACAAATGTTTAAACAAACAATATAAACTACAAATGAAAATGCAGTAAAGAAGCTGAACATTGCCGTCATTGAGGAGACTTGACTCCGTCTGGACTTATTGCTTCTGAAGATGTCTTTGCAAATTGGGAGACCCATTTGATGAGGAGACTTCAATATGTGAGCAGACTTTCTGGCATGATGACCTTTGAGTCGATTAAATTCGGGACCTTATCTTCACCTTTACCTCTGAAAGACTTGCAATCTTCAATTAAAAGGCCAGGTGCCCCAGAATGGTAATCATACTTGGCATTGAAACCCCAAAGGAAACTTTGTCGGAGATGATCCTGATGCAGTTAGCTCAACCACTCCGAATTTGCGTAAATGAGGACACTTGTTGCACGTACGTCATCAGAATATGATCAAACTTCTTCTCAAGTTGTTTTGGCCTTTACCCGCATTCTCTGCCCCTAGGATTCTCTTGGGAAGCTCAGGTCAGATGCTGACAAACGACATCTGGAGGGAAGAGGTTGATAAAGTTAATAGATAAGGTTGCTCGGAAAGATCTTGCACGATCTCCTGCCTACGTATCTCCATTGACCAATGGAGAATCAGAGCAGCGTAGTTCCCCTCAATAGGGATGAAAATAGCTTTGTTCAGAATTTCCATAACCAAGCTCATTTGAGTCTTCATCTGGTTGACTTCCTGTTTCAGCAGTTTCTGGTTTTGAAATAAAGCTTATACCTCTGCCCTGAATGGCCTCAGCTGGGTCTTCCTTCGATTACCTCCGCCCGGAGTTGCTTCAAATATATACCTTGATGAATGTGATTCAAGTTGTCCATTCTGATGAGAAATCAAGTCAGGAAAAGAATTTGTCTCTGAACACCTATCAAGAATGCAAGGATGTATGCAAATGCCATGTTCAGTTATTTCTGAGGAATCTATCTGCTTTAATTCACCTTTTGACACAGAAAAATCCAATGACATGATTCAGATATGTGATCCTCGGAAATAACTGAACATGTGTGCTGGAATGCTATGATGTCATGTATGCAAAAGGCATGTGATCAACAATCTGATGTTGGTGTTGAACAGTGAACCAACTGTCTGTATAAAATCACAATAGCGGCACCATCTCTGTATAGAACCCCATAACTGAGAACACAATAACTGTAAAACTGGATCACATAATAGCATAGTCACTGATGGTGTTGAAGTTGAACAACGAGCCAAGTGTCTGTGGAGAGTCATAATAACAGTCACAATATCAGGGTCACCATGGTAATCACAGTAACAATCTCTCTGAATAGAAATCCCGGATCTCAGAATCAAAGAACCGTAGAACACTGAACAATACTGGCAAAGTGGGTATGTTGAAGTTTAGGGTTCCTGCAAACCTGTAAACCCCTCCCAATCTCACGGGTGTGCTACTCGGGTCAACATCACGGACTCTCAAAGCCGAATAGCAATAATATGTTCACCATTTCCGAGAAATGGCTCATGACCAAATCAGGGAATCGGTTTGGCATTATGTACTACTCAGGGAGGCCTCAGCTGAGTCCAAGGAAACAAGCATCCCTCATTGGTCCCCAGCTTCAAGCACTGAATCGAGAAACAATAGTACATTCATCCCGAAGGGTACAATACTACCGTCATACGAACAGTTTGCCTTGACTGGATTCCTATGAGAGAACCAGGCCATCCTATGTGAGTTCCCAGTGGACCCTCGGGTGCGAATGGGTTTGCCACAAAATGTGGTCTGCCACTGCCACCACTGGAGAGGGTTGTTTCCATAAAGGTTCTCAATGATCGGTCCCCAGATGCACATAACTATCAAGGTCCTATCCCGAAGTGGAGGAAATATCCACACAAGATATTTCCAAGACAGTCGCAATCTGGGCGTGAAACACATTGCCACTCATCATGTCACATGCGAGTACAATATGTCCACTCTAATCCTAGGGTGCACTCAAGCCGGGTAGTTGGCTTATCTCACAGTAACTCACATCCCGCAGAAAAAATGAAAACCAGCATAGCCAGACAGTCCAGTATAATATGATGCATGGAAAATAAAATATCGAAAGCGGTAAATAAATGCGGTAAAGTAAAGCTGTAAAGTAAAAACTGTAAATAAACAGTAAAGCTAAACTAAAGCACTCAGCATCAAACAGATAAACACCCAAAGAAACAAAACCAAACAGGCGCTAGGATTGACTCTACAAGGGAAACCGGAAGAATCAAGTTAGTCCCCAGCAGAGTCGCCAGCTGTCGCTCCCGGGATTTTCATCCTAGTACAAACGCGAAAGTGGCGCGGAAAGGTAGAGTCGCCAGCCAGACATTTTTATCCCGAAAGAACGGGAAAGGTAATGTTGCACAAACCTGAGGAAGAAGGAAAGGACAAGGCCTTGCGAACCAAAGATCTAAGTTCGGGAGTCGGTTACGACCTGGGAAGGTATTAGCACCCAGATCGTCCGTCGTACCCGACGGGATCCACGCTTGCTTGCTTGTTTCAAAGGGTGAGAAAATACGAATGCTGCTGAATAAAACCGCTACTGGAATAAAGGGAATGGAAAATGAGAAATGAACTGAAATGAGAAAATTAGAATAAAAGGGGAAATGTAGGGAAAATAAAGAATGTGCTCGAACGGGCCCTACCCCGCTGCCTACGTACCTCATCGGGATAATGAGGATCAGAGTCGACGTAGTTCGCCTAACTAGGGATAACAAAGGGAAATTGCTTGTGAATTAAGGCTTGAACTGCCTATGCCATTGCTCAGGTGTTGCAGACTCGGACGACGAGTGCGTTACCGTCTTGCAAAATGACAAGTAGGAGCAAGTTCGCGTACGGAGCGAAAGAGATGAGAAAAGAATTCCCGAAGGAAAGGCGCTTATTGTTTGTTTGGTGTTTTTTAGAAGCTTTTATGAGTGAAAGTTTGCATAGGAGAGTGTACTTAAGTCTTACTCAATGGGATGTGTACATCTCACATCATCCCGAAATGGAATGCGCAAGAGGCACACCTATCTATGGAGGAAATCCCCAAAGCTAGTCCCACAAGTGAAGGCTTAAGCACACTGGCCTATTACCATTATTAAGTATTTTTTGTGGTTTTTTTGGTTAAGAAGTGTTTTTTAGCTTTTCTTTGTGAGGTACTCATGCTAAGACCTATCCACCACGAGTGATGACTCACACCTCGCCCCGAAATGGAACGCGTGCAAGCATCTCATAGCAAAGTCTCATGTCACATGAAAGTACTCAACCTTTATTAAGTGAATTAAAATTAAGTTTGAAGATGAGAAGAGAGAGAGAACCAAAGGATCTCAAAGGAAAAATTCTAAAGGGGAACTAAATTAATCCTAAGTGTTAACATGCATGGATGTCCTAGGGGTTAATGAGGTATTCTAATCCTAAGAAAGAAAAGGAAAGGAAGAAAAGAGAGTTAGAAACTAACTTACTTCCTAAGGAAGTTAAGTTGTCTCTAAAGAAAGGGAAAACCTATAAGCAAGCACCAAGTGCTAAGGAAAACACATTTAGAATGCATAAAAGATAGGAATGAAGTGAGGCTTACCTCAATCTTCCCCCCTACAAAACAAAGATTAGCATGACAATGCATATTGAAAGTAAAATCGAAGCATGAAAGCGATTAAGTACCATAAACATCCTAGAATGGAACTAGGGTTCAAAATAAGACCTAAGTCTAAAGGTGAAGGTACCTAAAGGTCACATGACTTCTAAAGTCAGTAGCTACATGATATAGATCCCTAAGGATGCTAGGATACCCCACAAGATCAAACTATGTCAAACTATGTTCAAAAAGTTCACCTAAGTTCACATAAATGCAAATTAGGGTTTATGGATGAAGTATGAATGCGTATGGCTTACAAGCATGAATTAATACATGAAATGAGTATCAAAGTCAGTAGTGAATGCTTATGAAGATGGATGAGTGAATATACAATCATGGATTCAATGGATTAGGCATATGGAGCAATGAGAAGAAGATATGAGAAGAAAACGAACAAAAATCGCATAAGATCGCACATGATGAAAGTTAAGGAAGAATGACATGTGAATATGCATGAAATGATTATGGGTCAGTAGCATACAAGGTATGAGATGAAATGAGAATGCATGAATAGGCATTAATTATTTCCATATAATTCATGTTATTATTTAGAGGAGAAGAGAAGCTAGTTTAAGTTAAAGTTAATTCACATAAGTATGCACTTTAAAGCACCAAAACAAACCAAATGAGCATGGTTCAAAAAATGACCTATGACTGGAATTAAAGACATACAAATGACCTATAATCAACTCTTAAAAGCTACCAAAAAATTCCTCAATCAAATGGCATGAATGCCTTCTTAACACTTAGGTTATGCGACACATAAACACATGAATCAACCTAGGATCTAGGTGACATGGAAAAATAGCAAAAAGCCTTTAAAAATTATGAAATTAAATCCCTGGAATGATATAGTCATTATCTTACATTGTCCAAAAGGATTATACAAAATTATGCACCAAAGTGCCAAAACAATTCCTTGACTAGCAAGGTAACAAAACATGATCACAAAAAAACAACTCCACAAAGTGGATCAAAAAGGGCATCTAAAATTATGAAAAAAATGCCTAAGTGGCATAAAAATGTCACAAATTACAGTGATTAATCACACAAAAAAAATAGGTTTCACACCTATGGGGAAAAAACGATTTCGGTCCCTTATGCCAAAACACCCCTTTTTGGGACAGCTTATGATCTAAAATCCAAATTAATTATTAAAACCACCCAAATCTGGAAACAAAAAATATGAAAAATTAATTAAGAGGATAAGGATTACTCATGAATTTTTCCAGAATTTTATCTCACTTAAAAATATTTTTAATAATTGCGACGAAACGGGCAAAAAAGTGGATTTTAAGGGGAAGTGAAAGGAAGCGATCCTAATGGTTCGTAACCTAATCCCTAAGTTCCGAAATCGATACATATCATCAAAAATCACAAATAAATCCAATGCCTCAGGTGGGAGGGCTCAATATGCACCTTAAGTTATATGATCCTAAGTCGCATACAACTAGAATGGTGCATTAAAGTAGAGAATCGAGATTACATACTTGGTCGAAGTGCCGATTCTTTCACATAAAAGAAATCCAAAAAACTTCAAGTCAAGCCTTGTAATCTCCCATGAGCAAAATAAATGCTCATCTTCCATAATTGCTTTGTGAAGATTCTCCATAATCGAAACAAAAACAACGGCACAAAATATCATTTGAATCCAAAGGTATCCCACAAATAAAGTGAAATACCAACCAAACGACCGTCGTTAAGATCTTTGCGAGAACCTTGCATGAACTCAACAAACGCATTAGAAACCAAAAAGGGGTGCAACCGGAAGTTGCACCTATGCCTCACAACTCCAAATCAAGTAGAAAGATGAATGTACGAGTCATGGACATGCATTGAAATTTACGTTTCAAAACGGGGCAGCACTTATGCTCTAACATAAACAACATGCAAACTCAAACCGGAATCGAACAAATTTACATGCAATGAATGGCAAATGATCAACAAACATATATACAAGTCAAAACAAGATCAATGCATCAAAATCGCACCAAACCGAACTTAAAAAGCCTTAAAACGAAAAAACGCGTCAAAAATCACCGACTCGGAATTGAACGAAAATCGCATGGTAACTTGCAAACGTGCCAACGGATTCAAATATGCAATCGGTTTTTGAAAATTCCGCTTGGAAGTGATACTTTTTGGCCGATTTCGTCGGCTGGAAGTAGCAAAATAGCCGGAAAAAATTGTCCGAAATCGACTAAAAAGTTCACCAATGGCTCCGAAATAATCAACAAAGTCAATTTACACTATTCACATTCGCAAAAACGCGCTACGGTTAGGAAGTTATGACCAAAACGCACTTATCGACACGCGACACATGAACAACATCAACAATTAAGCTTCAACCTATCCTATTCCGAATTTACACAATGAAACAAGCATGAATTCAAAAGTCAAGCACTTCAATCAATATCAAGTCATAATAATTAGCTCTCTTAGGAATTTTGTCAAACACCTAACATTCACCGATTATTCTATGTCAACTTTACCAAGCCTTTTCAATCATGCACCACAACAATTATTAGGATAAATTAATCAAGAATCAATCAATAATTAAATCATGAATCAATGCACATAATCTCCACAAGATTAATTCAACTTCAAAATTCAATTCAAGAAACAATTCAACAATTATTCATGAATTAAAGTTTAAGAAGCTTACCGAATGAAGAATCGACGAAGAAATTGCGAATCCGAATGAAGTGAGACGCGATCATGAACGGAGGAGAGGAGGAGAGGCCGCGCGGCTGCCGGTGGCGGAAGATGGTGGTCTTACGGTGGTGAAGTTGACCGGAGGTGGTGGTTCGTGGCGGCTCGGCTACCGGAAGCTTGATCGGAATTGTTGTGTTCTTGAGTTCTTGATGAAGTTGTTGTTGTGTTCTTGAGGAAGAATTGAGAGAATGAACTTTGATCCTTTAGAGAGAGTTTGTGAGAGTTTTTTGGTGTTTGTAAATTATGATTGAAGTTATGAGACAAATTGTGGGTCAAAAGAATATATAGTGGAGTGTAAAATGAAAGGCAAAAAGTAGAATTTCGGCTTAAGTGAAAATAACAATATCTTCGGCAAGAAATTTCGACTGTGAGCCTTCCACAACATCGTCCGTCTCTGAATCAAGGTTGCAACGCAAAAAGAATGGATGTCATACGATTAAAATCGAGTGCGATCGATACGTTTAAGCTGCAAGACATCACTGAATAAGTTGTTTTTTCGGCTTATTTGGTGTCCGCTACTCGAAAATGTGACAAGGCCAACCTCTTTGGAGCATAATCTCGACTCGACTTTGTCAGCAAAGTTGTAGATCTATGAGTCAGTGACCTGGTGTTAAAATCTAAGCTCAACCGGACAAACGACGAGGGAGATATGAATTTTCTCGTGAAACCACTTTCATCCTTTTTCTTCGGTTCAGCACTTCAGTTTTGTGAAATAAACCAAAACGATAATCTTTGGAGCATCGTTCAAACTCGCATTTGTCTTTGAACTTGAAGAGGATAAAATTTGTGAACCAACGCTTCAAGAACGGGTGAAATCCGATGAAAATTGACCGAGTTATGAATTTTATAAAATCTGACAGACAATGTAGTGCATCAAAGAACCTTATTGGTAATTCGCATTTTCGAGATCCTTCCGCTTGGACCGAACCAAAACTGAATTCACATAATGAATATAACATCTAAATGGAATTTTAGGCACCGAAACGACATCAATTCGATAAACGATCCAAGAGTTATGAATTTTTTAGTGTTCAAAACTCACCGGTTCAGCACTGTTTTTCACTATGTCGACTCTAAAGACTCGCACATTCTGTGATCTTCTTCAAAGAATTAGTTCTCGGCCAAAACCCAAAAGTTAGAAAGGATATCAAGGAGGAACTTTTGGCATATGAATCTCTCAGACATGTTGACCCAATCAGAAGTTACGAACTCTTGAATACCGCTAGCACAGTTAATCGACGAAACCGAAATTTCAAAAACAAATAATTCCCGCCATTTTCCTTGATGAATTGGCCTCCGAGCCGAACACAAAAGTTGTAGAGAATACCGAAATAGTCTAAACTATTGAGTTTCAAGCCAAAATGAGTTTCCGAGCATAAGTTACAACTTTTGCAAACTGCACCATAAAACTGATATTCTGCTTAAACTCCTTTGAATCAACCGAGAACTTTTGGTTTCTTCTAAGATTCTTGTGCACGTTCCGCATGAAAAAATAAAGGCCAGTCGCAACCTGTGAAAGCTCAAATGGAGATGTATATTCATGTATGTTTATGATGCAATTGTGATCTAAATGCAATGCAATGTATGAAAGGATATGCTAAATGGCATGAAAATGAGAGGGCAAATTTTGAGGTATTACACTGATGTTGTAGAAAAAAGGGTTGTTGACATTTGATTTGTTGAAGTGATGGACGGAGCCATTGCTGATGATATTGATGAATCGGTAGGAATGATTGTTGCTGCAGTTGTAGGAGAATCAGGAATTGTTGTTAAAGGAATTGCTGGATTTGTAGGCGCCGTTGTTGAGATCTTAAGTATGCCATCTTTGATAAGACGATCTATGCCGCTTCTCAAGTTATCACACCCGTTGACTGCAATTTTGCAATACCCACAACCGAGCTCACACCCGGGGAACATCTGGCACTCTAGAAGCTGAGCTTTAATTTCGACCAGAGGTGTTCGAATCTGTGCAACACTGGTGATCAAAGTAGAGTGCTTGCCCTCCTCAATGGCATTAATTCTTGGCCCACCATGGTTAGGCATGGGATTCTTGTTGACATTTGGAGGGGGTGCGAAGTTGAGGGCTTTAGAATCCACCAGATCTTGTACTTTCATTTGTAAAGCCCTGCATTTCTCAGTATTGTGGCCAGGTGCATTGGAGTGGAAAGTACATCTGGCGTTGACATCATAATTCCTTGGAAGATTGGAGGGATCTGGTGGTGCCAGTGTCCTTAATTCAACCAAGTTGAGTTTCAGGAGTTGTGGCAATAAGGCAGCATAAGGCATAGGGATAGGGTCAATCACCCTATTTGCCTGTGACGGTCTTTGCTGAAAAGGTCTTTGTTGTTGATTGTTGTTGTTGTTGTTGTAGGTTCTCTGTGGCGGATACTGAACTTGCTGTTGATAATGTGGTTATTGTGGTTGTTGATATGCTGGTTGCTGAGGGATCGGAGCTGGAATAGTGACAGCTGCCACTGATCTATGAACATACTGAGGTCTGCCCCTGTTGGCATGAACGACATTTGTCTCACCGGTTCTTCTAGGTCCCACAAAAGGCTTCCTGGGATTACTGGACGAACTTGCACCGTTATCAAAAATCTTACCCATCTTCAAAAGGCTTTCAATCCTTTCTCCGGCTATAACTACGTCAGCGAAACTGGTGGAAGAAAAGGCAGTTAGCCTATCAATATATGTTCCTTGCAGAGTATTCATGAACATGTCGGCCATTTCTCTTTCCGACATGGGTGGTTGGACAGCAGCAGCAAGCTGTCTCCACCTTTGGGCATATTCCCTGAAGCTTTCTCTGGAGGATTGAGACATTCCCATCAGAAGGGTCCTGTTAGGGGCCATGTCCAGATTGTATTGGTACTGCCTGATGAAAGCTTCAGCTAGGTCCTTCCAGCATCTGATAGTGGCTCTGGTCAAGTGTGAATACCACTCTCTTGAAGCTCCAGTCAAGCTATATTCAAAGTAAAACATCCACAGTTTTTCATCCATGGTATATGCTTTAAGTCTCCCCAGAAAGGACTGTAAGTGAGTTCGTGGACAGGAAGTTCCATTGTACTTCTCGAAGCACGGGGGTTTAAACTTGTGGGGAATCCTTACCCCATCCACTAACCCCATATCCATTACATCGAAGCCTAAGGAATTTTGAGACTCCAGAGATCTCAACTTCTCATCAATTTCATCAAACCTCCTATCATAAACTTCATCCCCAGCTCCCATTACAGTAAACTGCTCCTCTTGAGGATCTTCTTGCAAGATCCTGCCTGCAACAGTGTTGCCCTGTACATTTCTTGGGATGTTGACTTCCGGATCTAGATGAGGTCCAAATACTGGTGGGTTAACATGAGGCTGACCTCCCTCATTATTACTTGTTCCTCCAGTTCCAGGATGAGGTTCCTCGGGGTTTTGTCTTTCTACCAATGCTCTTAGCCTTTCCTGACTCTGGGCCAAGCCAGTCATTACAGTCATGAATTGAGCCATTTGGTTCCTCATCTCCACTCTTTCATTAGCCATCTGAGTTCTGACCTCTGTCAGGTCTTGCTGTACTTGATCCATTTGGATAGCAGGAAGGTTGTTGCGAGTAGGATACCGGTGCGGACGGTTGAGAAGGAACACCCGGCGGCGAGCAATAATTCCTGAACCACAACAGAGTTAGAAACAAAATAAAGACAAAACCTACAAAACAAAACAAAAGTTAGTATGCAATGCAGTATGCTTATTTGTTTTCCAAAGTATCCGGCTTGGTTCTTGGTTTTGACCTTTCCAGACCCCGGGGAAGATGCTTTGGTGTTGTTGAGAGAAAGAAACCCCCTCAATGGAAACAAACTAAAATATATTACAAATGGTGAATCATACATAGTTTGTTTTACAACATATGCCCCTGAAGGGTCAAAATACAACACAAAATGAAAAGTACATCAAATGAAAACAACAACAATCAAAAGGTCAGACATCTAGTCCAAACTCATCCTCCTTAACCTCCTTCAGAAGTGCTTCGGTCACTGGACCAACTGGATGCTCTGTGATGTTTCTGATGAGGAGGTTTCTGGTGGCAATGGCAGTGGTCAGCTTCTTGTGCTTGTCCTGGTCCTTTGACCTTTTCAAACCAGCCCTGAGCTTCAACTCTGAAATCTCCTTCTGGGCTTCCAGCAAAGCTTCCTGTTGCTTCTTTTCATTGGCCTCTAACTGTCGCTCCCACTAAATGAAGCCGGGTCAAATAGGGTACAGACGCGAACGGTCGGCGAAAGGGACAATGAGAACACACAGCCGTGAACTCACTGGAGATGAATAGAGTCGCCAGCTAGGCATTTTTATCCCAGAGGAAAGGCAATGCTGCATAGACCTAGAACAGATGGATAAGACGGTTGCGAACCAGAGAGACTGAGAAAGGGGGTTGGTTACAACCTGGGAAGGTATTAGCACCCAGATTGTCCGCCGTACTCGACGGGATCCACGCTTAAAAGATTTGTGTTTTAAAGGGGTAGTGTCAGTGTAATCTGTATATAAAGAGCTGGAAAGGATGTACAGGTGTCAGTGTAAAAGAAGTGAAGTGTATAATGATGTGTCAGTGTGAGAGAATGAATAAGATGCTCAAGATAATGAGGCTAAAAGAATAAAGCTAGAAAGAGGGGGAATATACAGAGACTTTTGTTCGATAACTGTTAAGTTATGCCTACGTATCCTCTCGTGCAATGAGGAAGTCAGAACACCGTAGTTCGACCCAAAGAGACTGAAAGAATGAATTGACTGATGAACTGCTTACTTGTCTATGCTCAAGTGTATGACCTGTCTGGCTCAGGTGCAAACTGTCTTGCATTAGACGGAAGAAGCAAGTTCTCGTTTGTGAGTGAATGAGATGAGAAAAGAATCCCGGAGGAAACTATTATTGTTTGTTTTTGAGTTTTCAGTCTTTTATTGCTTTTGAAAATTTGTCATAGGTTAATGAGCTTAAGCCTAAACTAATGGATTTAGTAAACTCATCACATCTTCCCTCTGATTAGGGGTAATGAGAGTACCTTAAGTGTGAAGTCAGATTCTCACACTTAATCACCTTTGGTGTAGGATTAAGATCATTAACCTACTTGTGATTATTTAGATGTTTTTGTTCAGTGTTAAGTAATGAGGTTAAGCCATAATCAAGGATTAAACAGACTCATTACACCATCCTAATAGAAGGATAATAGATGAGAATGTTTAAGCTGAGGAAAGCTCCTCAACTTAATCCATGATTAGGGATTAAACTCATGACAAAACAAGCCTTTGATTAAGTGGATTTTATTTAATGGTAAGATGATGAAGTGAGTTTTATGATTTGTAAGACAACTTGAGGGGGACTTGTCCATTAACACTAGGGTTAGTCCTTCTTAACCAATTAAGGAAGAATTAGAACCCTAATGCAAGGCCCAAGTTACAAGTGTGATGTCTTGGTGATTATTAAGTGAATTGATTAAGAGATTTAAACACATTAAGGGTTTAACACTTAGGATTAAAGTTATACACTCCATCCTAAGAGAAGGATGCAGGCATAAACTTAATCACAAATCCTTAAAGCCTTTAGGGTTTAGTCCCTGATTATGAGATGAGAAGAGAAGACTCAAAAGAGACACAAAGGTAAAACTAAGAAAGGAGACTAATCAAAACCCTAATCATTGTCATGCTTGGTTGTTCCTAAGGTTTGTGAGGTTTTCAAGAGAAGTCTTCAATGGAACCACCAGGAAGCAGGTGAAAGGATCAAGAGAAGCAAAGTAACTTGCTTCATTCAAGAAGTCAAGTCACTTGAAGAAGGAAAGTGGGGAGAAGAAGAATGAGCAAGCTCAAACTCAAACACATATAGAAAATGCAGCAATGGATGCAAGAGGGATGAAAAGAAAGGTTATGAGAAGTGAAGGCAAATTCACTTCTCAAGTTCACTTACCACCTGAAATGTTAGAAAAGAAATGCAATGCAATGTAAAATGGGATGGAATGACATGATGAAAACCAAAACCAGAAGCATACATGTGATGTTAATGATGCTATGAGATGATGCAAACATGAGACAACAAATGGAGATGATCATACAAGCTTATGAATGCCAATGGAGCAAGTTAAGAACCAAGAACATACATGAAAAGTTATGCAATGCACATGGCATACAACATGGCAAATACATGAGACAATGATCAAACATGTTTCCTATATGTCTTATGATGTCAAATGAATCACATGGAAGCATGGAATGTCATGGAAAGTCATGTCATGCAAGAGAATGCAAGATGGATGCATATGGAAGCCCAAATTAGGGTTTATGAACCAAACATCAAACAAAAGCCAAAATCAGAAGCAAACAACATTACAAAAAATTGAAAATTCAACACAAAGGACCCCTAATCCTATACTAAACCAATGCCCAAAGGAGAGGTCTCAACTCTCAACCAATCTCAAGTTATGATTTTTACAAGTTTCTAGGGTTTTTAGGGTTTCTAAACAAAAGAAATGCCAAACAAATTGAAAATGAAAGATCAAATCATGGCCATTTAATCTCACAAACTTCATGCTAAACACAATGCAATGCAAAAAGAATCAATGTCCAACTCTTCATGAATAGGCAGAAATGATTTTTGAAACTTTGGATCAAATTAATGCACAAAAATGATTTTAATTCAATGAAAAATTCTCAAAATGCATCAAGATCAAAAAATAAATTTGGTTTGAAGGTTAGACAATGTTTCTAAATGTCTTAGAACATTTCATGAATTTTTTGGTGATTTTTAAATACCTAAAAGTATTTTTAATAAATTAACTTTCATTAATCAATTAAAAATAATCTTTTAAATATTTAAAAATCTTTTTAAATGCTAAAAATAAAATTAAAAATATTTTGTGTCTTAGAAATTAATAAAACTCTTGAGAAAAAGTTTCATAATTTTTAAGACATTTTTTCTATTTTAAATTAATTATGCAAATAAAATGAAAAGAAATGAATTAAAATAAAGAGAAAGGAAAAGTAATCAGAAGGAAAGGTTGAGATGCATTCTGGGCTCAAAGGGTTTGACTGGGCGCGCATCTGGACGGCCCAGATTCAAACCTCCCTAATTCTAATTAATTAAACATTAATCCATAATTAAGTCTTAATGAAATGATCCTGGCCCTCCAATCAGGCGCGGGAAACACAATCCATTGGCTCACATTCAAACCTGGTGCCCTAACCCTAATTAGCAGTTAATGACTTTCAGGCTGCCGGAGAAGACTTCCGGTCGTCTTCTCCGGCCAGCACCCTCCCTGAAAAATGCTAAATCTCACCCTAGCTCACTAAAACCTAATTTTCTCGCCCAGAAATCATCCCCACACATCATAGAACAAGAATCCACAGCCAAAACAAATTTATTTTACATAACAAAGCTGAATCGAAGCAAAAGGGGTTTAGGTCAAAAAAATTTCAGAAACACCATACATGCTCAAAACTCAATGATTTTCGAAACCAAACATATCATCATGACCAGTGGAACATAGAGAACCAATTAAGAACTTAAAAATGAGTTCCTGGGAAAAATGTTCATGAAGCTCACCTGAACTGGAGCTTTGGTCTCTGGCACCTTCTGGCTAGTTCTTTGGCTCAAACAGGTCCCAATGGTCCCCCTTTGAAGCTTTGGATCCTTGGTTGGAGTTTAAACAGCCTCCTGAGTGAGTTTGCAGAAGCTCTGACCAAGGGAGTGTGAAAATCGTGTTTGTGATATGAAGGGTCTTAGGCCAAAACAAGGGTTGGTTTCTGGTCCATGAAGCAAGGTGAGTTGATTGGTGAAACTTGTTTGGATGTTTGTGAGTTGAGCAGAGAGATTCGAATGGTTTTGCTCTTGGGAGTGAAAATGGAGAAGTGGTGTCCTGGTGTGTTTCTGGCTTGCTTCTTTGTTGGTTTAGGTTCAGTGTGACAAGGTGAGGATGATGGTGAGACTTGCTTGAATGCTTGTGAGGTGTGGAGGCAGATTCGAAGGAAAATGCAAATGGGGTCAGTTTTGTGTATATGATGTTGTGTGTTGTTTCAGCTTGGCCTCTTGATATCTTTGGCTTGCAAATGGATAGCATAAAATAATCCTATAGGTCAGATGATTTGACCTGGCCTTTATTGATTGGTAAGTTCACTTTTGCCAAAAGTCCACTCTTTGTGTAAGGAAAGCATGGGCTTGGTTCTAGGCTAGTACAAGGCATGGGGCTGCGCAGCAAAGGTGAGGGGAAGGGCTAGCAAGGTTCAGCATCCAATGTAGCAAGTGGTAGGAAGTGTGATCATGAGTTTTGCAACTTGTTCCAACTTTGGTTCACATGTGATTTCCTTGTCCAACAAGCCATAAACCATGAGAAACTTGGTTCAAATCTGATTTTTAAGAGTTGCATGATGCTTGTGTAATGGTTTGATGACAATTAGAAGTTACAATTTGCCTTGGTTCATGATTTTGCAAATTTTCCTTTTAGTGCATAACTTGAAAATTAGTGATTTTTGCCAACTTTGTCAAACCATAACTTTTGATCCAAAATGAATTAGGTCATGTTATTGTACTTTTTGAAAAGGGAAAAATGTATTCTACAACTTTCATGACCAAAGTTTTTCCATTTGAAGCATTTTTGGATCAAAAAGCAAGGCTTGAAAAATGACCTAAAATGACATATTCTTGAAAAGTCAACTATGCCCTAAAAAGTCAACTTTGCAAAACTTCAAATTCTTGATTTTTGTGAACTTCTAACTTCTTCCATGATCAAGTAAAGACCAAATACACTCAAAATGATGAAGATCACCCCTTGGTTGGATCATTGGGGGCCTCAGATGCCCTGATTTTGCACTGACTTGTCCAGAAAGTCAACCCTTGATCAGATGGCTTCCCCCTGGAATTTCTTCATGAAAATTGATATGCACCCTCCCTATACCATATAGAGACCAATGGAAACAAGAATGACCAAAAAATTTGGAGTTATGGCCTCTGAAACCAAAACCCTAATTTTAGGTCAACTGTGCAGTCAAACTTGGCTCTGCATCCACACCAATCCCAATTCTTGTGATTCTTTTGCATTTTTGACTTTGAGTGGATGTGATATGATACAAGAACACACATGGACCCCTTTGAAGTGATTGGTGGCCTTTGGAGTGGCTCAAGGAGCTCTTGGATTGCTCAGATCACAAACCCTAGATGCAGATGACTTAGAAACTATGCAGTGACTCAAAAATGAGATATGAGGTGATATGATTGTGTTTATGCATATGAGATGATCACAAGCCATGGTGTGAATGGGTGAGGGCAAATTTGGGGTGTTTACAGCTGCCCCTATTCAAACATGAGTTAGCTGTGCAGGTTGTAAGCAACGGCTTAACAGGCAAACAAGATAACTTGTGGTTGAATACCAAAGACAGTCCAAAATTTGCACTCACAGAATGAAGAAGCAAAGGGATATAGATTGTAAAAGGGAAATAAAGTATATTGTAAGGTGCGGGAAACAAAGCAATGACGGGGACGACCGACATGCTGGGGATAAAAGGCAAAGCCAAGACGGGGACGGCCGACTAGCTGGGGAAAATCAAATTATGATGGGGACGGCCATCAAGGTAAAGTAAGATTCTCTGGGAATTAATGAAACATGACGGGGACGGCCATCAAGTTCATAAAGCAAAGTAACCAACGATGGGGACGGCCATCGGGCTAAAAAGGAAAAGGGACCACGACGGGGACGGCCATCGGGTTAAAGAATAAATGAAATAAACAGATGATGGGGTACGGCCATCAAAGGTGAAGGACGATCACCTAGCAGGGGACGGCTGCTCTGTTGGGGAATAAAAGAATTATGATGGGGACGACCATCAAAGGTGAAGGACGATCACCTAGCAGGGGACGGCTGCTCTGAAAATATCAACGATGGGGACGGCCATCGGATGAGCATGATGGAGGACGACCATCAAGAGGTGGAGGACGACCACCTAGTAGGGGACGGCTGCTCTCAAGGTTTCTCATGACATAGGACGAATGCCAGATAACCAAAAATCAACAATGGGGACGGCCATTGGATAAAATGATGAAGGACGATCATCAAGAGGTGGAGGACGACCACCTAGCAGGGGACGGCTGCTAAAATCAACGACGGGGACGGCCATCGGATGAGCATGATGGAGGACGACTATCAAGAGGTGGAGGACGACCACCTAGCAGGGTACGGCTGCTCTCAGGTTTTATCACAACACAGGACGAGTGTTAGATAAAAAGAAACATTGCTTTGGCGATCTACTGGGGAGTAGCAAACACGGACGAGGGTTTATATCCAAGAAACAAAAGGTATAAGCGTTTGGTATTGTGTATAGATTAAAGATGCGGACGAGCATCCTTAAGACTACGATACGGACGAGTATCGGGTAGAAACAAATACTGGCGCGTGTTCAAAGATGATGATACGGACGAGTATCAACGTGTTAACAGAGAACACGGACGAGTGTTGAATCTGAGAGGATTCTTCTGGGGAATGACAGACACAGGCGAGTGTCTATATTCAAGAGGACATAAGTGTTTGACACGGTGTATGGATTAAAGATGCGGACGAGCATCCTTAAGACTATGATACGGACGAGTATCATGTAGAAACAAACGCTTGACGCATGTTCTGAGATGATGATACGGACGAGTACCAACTGGTTAACAAAGAACAAGGACTAGTGTTGAATCTGTGGGGATAAGTGGTATATACAAGATACGGACGAGTATCTGTATAGGTGTGAGTAGTATGAGTATTGTATAGGTGAGTGTTTATCTGCTGGGGAGAGTGACACGGACGAGTGTCAACAAGTATGTGGGTTGTAAAAGTGTAGGAGACTGTGTTGGGGAAATGACACGGACGGGCGTCAAGGAAAGTGTATATACAAGTAAGTGAGTGCAAAGAGGATGTCTTTGGCTTTCTGCTGGCGTACGACACAGACGGGTGTCAGGACGTATCTGTAATACGGGTGATCTTGTTTGCAAAGAGTGTTCAGGTGACTTTACTGGGTAATGATGGCACGGACGGGTGTCAAAATGAGTATATACTGGTGTTGTTGATTGAGAGGCAGCTGTTTTTGCTGGGGATTCTGGTAGGGATTTTTCTGTACGTTGATGAACTGTTATTATTCACAAGTGTTGGTTCAAAACATGGCTTATGATCATGCTATGTGTTGGATTTTTACCGTAATGCTCCGTGTTAAAATGGAATGCTACGCTTTGTGGGTGAATATGATGCGAATGCTATGATTGTGCAAAGATACCAAACCGGGATCCGGGTCCCGTTGCTGCGAAGATCTTCGATCGATCTGTTTGAAGTAGACATCCCAGCTGGGGGTGAGATCGTTGGTAGATCTGATATCTGCTTGGGGATATAGGTCATTGATAGACCTATCCTTATAAATGAGAGACCCAGCTGGGGTTTGTAGAAGCTTTCTTCACTCTGTTGTGATCTTCTATGCGCTGCTCTTCTGGATAGAGGCTGGGGCTCTGTGGGGGGATGGTTCCCTGACTTTTGTGCTCCGGCTGAGGATAAAAAGGCAACTCGGCTGGGGAGAAAGAGAGATCACTGAGAGACCTCTCTAGAAATTCTGTTACGGTAGCTTCTTGACTCAGCCGGGGATATGGGCATCTTCTGTGATGCCTGGCAACTCTGATGGGGATAAGCAACAAATGGCAACTCAGCTGGGGGAAGTCATGGGAGGCAACTCAGCTGGGGAGAAAGCACTTCGGGTGCTAAAATTGAGTGTTGATTTTCCAGCTTGCTGGGATGGAGCTTACGCGCCCCAAGTTGCGTTCTAGATACCTGCAATCCTGAAAAAGATAGAGAAACGCACAAGATAATCCCGAGGTATCCCTTACTGGACTCCGTCATAGGAGTTAGGATACTTCTGGGAGTAAGTACATTTCCTGCAGGCATGCTTTTATTTGAAGATAAGCATATGTATTCTTATGCAATCAGTTTTTTTTTCTTTAAGACATCAGACATTTTTGCAAATAAAATGTACAAAACGAGACATGACTAAAAATCTGATTTTATTAATTCATATTGCCCTGAATTGGCGAGGTACAGTCAAAGGAACATATCCCCTGAAATGAGGGGATTGTTTACAAATTGAGAAACAAAATGATGGCAGTGTTGATGACGCTTTAGGAGCTTCCTTTTCACTATGACTCGTATGACTTTTGACGTTCTTCTCATCTTGCTTTCTGAAGAATGTTAATTCTGATTGAAGCTTGATCCTTTCAAACCTCACCAAGTTGTAGACAATACAGACGAATTCAGAATGCAGTTGTTCGCTTATTCCCTTATTTTGCATGGATCGCCCTTTCGGGTTTTCAATCCATCGGGATACCCATTTTTGCCTGAGTCGTCCAATGCGGCTTTTCAACTCAGCGGGTGTACATTTTTGTTTATTTTCCCTTATTTTTGCCCGAGTCTTTTATTCTGTTTTTGACTCGCCGGGATGCCCTATTTTTGCCTGGACTTACATTCTGTTTTTGTGTCCAGCGGGTCATTTTACGCGAAGTATTTTTTAACTGCATCTGAATTCACAGGGGACGGGAAATCTTCACCATCCATGGTGCTGAGCATCAGTGCTCCACCAGAGAAAACTTTCTTTACCACGAATGGTCCTTCATAATTTGGAGTCCATTTGCCCCTGTGGTCTGTATGAGGAGGGAGGATTCTTTTCAG
Organism: Lathyrus aphaca; assembly: GCA_963966055.1. NCBI lineage: Eukaryota > Viridiplantae > Streptophyta > Magnoliopsida > Fabales > Fabaceae > Lathyrus > Lathyrus aphaca. Next base: position 479,435,247 of record OZ014524.1, on the reverse strand, counting down.
CACAAGATCTCCTACTTGGTACTCTCGGTGCCTGACTTTCTGATTGAAGGCTTTCTTCATTCTTTTCTGATACAACTGCCCATGACAGATTGCAGCCAACCTCTTCCCTTCAATCAGACTCAATTGTTTAAATCGGGCCCTAACCCATTCTGCTTCACTCAGTTTAACATCCATTAGTACCCGGAGAGAGGGTAATTCAACTTCGAAAGGTAGGACCGCTTCCATACCATATACAAGTTGATACGGTGTTGCCCCAGTGGATGTCCTGATTGACGTGCGGTACCCATGCAAAGCAAATGGTAGCATTTCGTGCCAGTCTTTGTAGGTGACTACCATCTTCTGCACAATCTTCTTGATATTCTTATTTGCTGCCTCAACAGCGCCATTCATCTTTGGCCTGTAAGGAGAAGAATTGTGGTGTTGGATTTTGAAGTCCCGGCATAACTCAGCCATCATTTTGTTGTTTAGATTGGAACCATTATCAGTAATGATTCGCTCGGGAACTCCATACCGACAGATGATATCTCTTTTCAGAAATCTGGCTACCACTTGTCTTGTGACGTTTGCATATGAGGCTGCTTCAACCCACTTGGTGAAATAGTCAATGGCGACCAGGATGAATCTGTGGCCATTTGAAGCAGTTGGCTCTATCTTACCGATCATGTCAATGCCCCACATGGCAAAGGGCCATGGTGAGGTCATTATGTTCAGAGGATTGGGAGGCACATGCACCTTATCCGTATAGATCTGGCATTTGTGGCATTGTCTGGCGTAGGCACAACAGTCGGCATCCATTGTGATCCAGTAATAACCTGATCTTAGCAATTTCTTAGCCATGGCATGCCCTCCCGCATGGGTACCAAAGGATCCTTCGTGCACTTCATGCATCAACAGGTCGGCTTCTGTCTTATCAACACATCCGAGGAGCACCATGTCAAATTTCCTTTTGTATAAAGACCCATCAGTGTTCAGGAAGAAACTACCAGCAAGCCTTCTCAAAGTCTTCTTATCATTGGAAGATGCCCCAGGTGGGCATGTTTGATCCTCCAAGAAGCATTTAATGTCATGGAACCAAGGCTTATCATCTTTAACAACATCTGCTGCGAACACATATGCTGGTCTGTCAAGTCTGGACACTGAAATCTGAGGTACAAAGTTGGCAGCTTGAACTTTGATCATGGATGAAATGGTAGCAAGGGCATCTGCAAACTGATTCTCATCCCGAGGGATATACTCAAGCTTGACTGTTGTAAAGAAAGTCAGCAACCTCCTTGTATAATCCCTGTAAGGTATCAGATGATCCTGGTGTGTGTACCATTTGCCGTTGGTTTGATTGACTACCAAAGCTGAATCTCCGAATACAGTCAACGTCTTGATCCTGAGGTCAATGGCTTCCTCAAGACCCATAATGCAAGCTTCGTATTCAGCTTCGTTGTTAGTGCAGCTGAAAGCGAGTTTCGCCGAGAAAGGCATGTGAACTCCCTTAGGTGTAATGAGTACTGCACCAACACCACGACCATTCATATTAACAGCCCCATCAAACATCATAGTCCATTCTTCTTCCGGGTCAGGCCCTTCAGTGTGAACAGGCTCTTCATGATCTTTTGCTTTTATGAACATGATGTCTTCATCAGGGAAGTCAAATCTCATAGGCTGGTAATCATCAATGGGTTGCTCAGCAAGATATTCAGATAGTACACTGCCCTTGATGGCTTTCTGAGAGGTGTACTGGATGTCGTATTCTGTGAGAATCATCTGCCATCTTGCAACCTGTCCGGTAAGTGCTGGCTTCTCGAAAATGTACTTGACTGGGTCCATTTTTGATATCAACAAAGTAGTGTGGGTCAACATATACTGTCTCAGTCGGCGAGCAGCCCACGCTAAAGCACAGCAAGTTTTCTCGAGCAGTGAATAACGTTGTTCACAGTCGGTAAACTTTTTGCTTAGGTAGTATATTGCGTACTCTTTTCGACCAGACTCGTCATGCTGGCCCAACACACACCCCATCGACTCTTCTAATACTGTCAAGTACATTATCAGAGGTCTTCCTTCAACTGGAGGCATAAGGATTGGAGGTTCTTGTAAGTATTCTTTGATCTTGTCAAAAGCCCTTTGGCAGTCTTCGTTCCACCTGACCGTCTGTTCTTTTCTCAACAACTTGAACAAGGGTTCGCAGGTTGCTGTGAGGTGAGATATGAACCGTGAGATGTAGTTCAATCGACCTAAGAACCCTCGAACTTCCTTCTCAGTCTTCGGTGCAGGCATCTCTTGGATAGCTTTGACTTTATCAGGGTCAACTTCAATTCCTTTCTCGCTTACGATAAATCCCAGCAACTTACCCGATCGCACCCCGAATGTGCATTTGTTGGGGTTTAACTTCAGTTGGTACTTCCTCAGACGCTTGAACAGTTTTAGCAGATTTACTAGGTGATCTTCCTCTGTAAGGGACTTGGCAATCATGTCATCCACATAGCATTCTATCTCCTTATGGATCATATCGTGGAATAATGTCACCATAGCCCGTTGATATGTCGCACCGACATTCTTGAGCCCAAATGGCATTACCTTGTAGCAGAACGTGCCCCAGGGTGTGATGAAGGTTGTCTTCTCCATGTCTTCAGGTGACATCTTAATCTGATTGTATCCTGAAAATCCATCCATGAAGGAGAATACCGAGAACTGAGCCGTGTTATCGACCAATACATCAATGTGAGGTAATGGGAAGTCATCTTTCGGGCTGGCTCTGTTCAGATCCCGGTAGTCAACACACATCCTTACTTTGCCGTCTTTCTTAGGCACAGGTACTATGTTAGCAACCCACGGTGGATAACTAGTTACAGCAAGGAAACCGGCGTCCCATTGCTTTTGTACCTCCTTGATTTTCATAGCCATGTCTGGGCGAGTACGACGCAGTTTCTGTTTAACTGGCGGGCATTCTTCTCTCAAAGGCAGCTTGTGCACGACAATATCGGTATCCAACCCTAGCATATCTTGGTAAGACCAAGCAAACACGTCCACATACTCTTGAAGCAGGTCAATCAGTTGTCTCTTCACTGAGTCTTGCAGGCAGGCCCCGATTTTAACCTCTTTCACGTCTTCATCTGTACCAAGATTAATCACTTCAACCTCCTCCTGGTGAGGAGTAATAACCTTTTCCTCTTGTCTTAACAACCTGGCTAGCTCTTCAGGAAGCTCATATTCTTCTTCAACCCCTTCATCAGCTTGATTGATTGGATTGTCAAAGTCATACGAAGTCATAGCCGTGTTGTTGTCGGTGCTGTCTGGGAGGCACTCTCTGCAAGGGTTCAGTTTGTTCATTTTAGTGATTCGGTTTTAATCTTGTTTTAGAAAAGCGAAATAAAGTTGTCATTTTGAAAACACTGCCATTTATTTTTTGTACAAAAAGAAAAATGGAAAAACAGTGAGCGGAAAAGAAAAAAAACTCATTTGCAAAAAGATGTCTGATATTTCATTGATTAATCTTGTTTGCACAAAAAGTACAGATGGCCCGATTACAAAATGAGTCTTGTCATCTTGGGCAAGATGCAAGACTTTGATGCATGCTATAAAAATACAGGAAATAATAATTACTCTGCATGAGTAACTCTTATAATTTCCTGGGAAGACCAGTTTGAGATACTGCTCCCCGGGATCTTTGGACGAATCCAGCTATCCAGGTTGCGTTCTTCTTCCAGCTCGTCTTCCAGACAGTTGATAGCATCAGGGGTAAGCATCCCCCCACTCACAAAATTGGGCTCTTTCGCAGCCGCTGCTTGATCTTGTTGAGTTGGTTTGTAACCCAACCCAAATCTGTCTTCTTTCTTCTCCACCGATAGCAGTTTGCCCCAGCCTTGGGCGTTTCCTCCCTCAACAACCTTCCGGGCTTGTTGGTATGATGATATTGAAGTACCAGGCACAGCAGATGTTTCATTGACATTCAAAGCTTCAACACCCTGGCTCATTGTTTCATGGATCTCCCCATCCATCTCAATATACTTATAGGTAGCCAGGTGGCTGACAAAAATATCCTCTTCTCCACAGATTGTAACGATTTGACCCTCCCACTCATATTTTAACTTCTGGTGAAGGGTAGAGGTCACGGCGCCAGCGGCGTGAATCCATGGCCTACCCAATAAACAGCTGTAGGCAGGCTGTATATCCATCACGTAGAAGGTCGTTTTGAAGGTCTGCGGGCCAATCGTTATGGGCAACTCAATTTCTCCCAGAACCAATCTCTTTGAACCATCAAAGGCTCTCACCACCAGGTTGCTGGGTCTCAACGCCAATCCGTCATATTCTAGCTTCACCAGGGCCTTTTTAGGTAAGACATTGAGGGATGACCCCGTGTCTACCAGCACATGAGAAAGGACAGCACCTTTACATTCCATGGTTATGTGCAAGGCTTTGTTATGGCTGCGGCCTTCCGTTGTCAAATCAGTATTGGTGAACCCTAGTCCGTGACTAGCATTGACATTTCCAACTACCGCTTCCAGCTGATTGACAGTGATCTCTTCAGGCACGTAAGCTGCGTGCAAGACTTTGAGTAGTGCATTCCGATGGGCTTCGGAGCACATAAGCAATGATAGGATTGAGATCTTGGAAGGCGTCTGATGAAGCTGATCCACTACTTTATAATCACTCTTTTTGATGATTCGCATGAACTCATCAACCTCTTGGTCAAAGGGTGTTTTCAAAGCTTCTTTAACAGTCTGCTCATCCTGCACCAAGCTTTTTCCTTTTGCTTTAGCAGCAGCTTCTGCTTCGGCAGTGGGTCTCTGAATTTGTGGAGCGAAAAGACGTCCGCTTCGAGTGAAGCCTCCGCCTCCTCCCACATTGTCAATTTGTGGTGCAGGGGTTGGTGATTCAAAAGTGATTCTTTGTCCTTCACAGTACAGGTCAGAGCCGTAATGCCAGGGGATGGCATTGCTGCTTTCATAAGGTACTGGTCCAGGCACCGTGATAGTGACTGGACTGACTGCAGCTGCGGAAGGAATTGTGATAGTCTGTGGATCGTAATAAATTGTGACCGGTGCCCTGATGGGAGCAGCACTTTCTGAGTTGTAGGCGGAGTTGTTTTCAGGATCATAAAATATTGTGACAGTTGAGACATTTTCATGATTTGTTGCTGGTGTTGTAGGAGATATTGGTGGAAGGATGGATGTTGTTGTTGTAGGAGTTTCAAAATGGAGTGGTGCTGGAGTTGTAGAAGAAAAAATTGTTGATAGCTGATCAATTGAGATAATAGATGAAGTACTTGTTGATGATACTGAAGAATTGTCAGGAACAATGGTTGTTGCAGTTGTAGGAGGTTCTGGAGCTATTGCTGTTGAGATTGTTGGATTTGTTGGAAATGATGTGGTAATCTGAAGTTGGCCACTCTGAATGAGACCGTCTATGCCATTCCTCAAGTTATCGCACCCATTGACTGAAATATTGCAGTAAGCACACCCCAACTCACACCCCGGGAACATTTGACATTCGAGAAGTTGGGCCTTGATTTCTACCAACGGTGTCCGGATCTGACCCACACTGGTTATTAAATAAGACGGCTTGTCTTCTTCAATAGCGTTAATTCTGGGACCACCGTGGTTCGGCATGGGGTTCTTATTGACATTGGGTGGTGGTGCGAAATTCAGAGCTTTTGAGTCTACCAGGTCTTGTACCTTCATGTGCAGGGCTCTGCACTTTTCTGTACTGTGGCCAGGTGCATTTGAATGGAAGGCACATCTGGCGTTGGAATCATAATTCCTGGGTAGACTGTTGGGATCTGGAGGTGCCAACGTCCTTAGCTCAACCAGGTTGAGTTTCAGGAGTTGTGGCAGCAATGTAGCATATGGCATAGGGATCGGATCGATTACCCTGTTGGCTTGAGATGGCCTCTGTTGGAATGGCCTTTGCTGGTTATTGTTGTTGGTGTTGCTGTTGTTGTAATTTCTCGGAGGATACTGATTCTGTTGATGGTACTGAGGTTGCTGCTGATAGTTTTGTTGCGGAGGTTGATAAACTGGCTGAGGATGAGCTGGAGCAGGAATGGTGACTGCTGCCACTGATCTGTGAACATATTGGGGCCTGCCCCTGTTGGTGTGGATGGCATTGGTCTCGCCAGTTCTTCTTGGGCCTGCAAAAGGCTTTCTTGTACTACTGGACGAGCTTGCACCGTTGTCTGAGATCTTACCCATCTTCAATAGGCTTTCAATTCTCTCCCCAGCTATGACAACATCTGCAAAGCTAGTGGAAGAGAAAGCAGCCAGCCTGTCAATATAAGTCCCCTGAAGGGTGTTCATGAACATATCTGCCATTTCCCTTTCGGACATAGGTGGCTGAACAGCAGCAGCCAATTGCCTCCATCTCTGGGCATATTCTCGGAAACTTTCCCTTGACGACTGTGACATTCCCATTAGGAGAGTCCTGTTGGGTGCCATGTCTAAGTTGTACTGATACTGTCTGATGAAGGCCTCTGCCAGGTCCTTCCAGCATCTGATAGTTGCCCTTGTCAAGTGAGAGTACCATTCTCTTGACGCTCCAGTCAAGCTGTCTTCGAAATAGAACATCCAGAGCTTCTCATCCATAGTATAGGCCTTCAGCCTCCCCAGAAATGATTGCAAATGAGTCCGGGGGCATGAAGTCCCGTTGTATTTTTCAAAACAAGGAGGCTTGAACTTATGGGGAATCCTGACCCCGTCTACCAAGCCCATGTCCATGACATCGAAACCCAGAGAGTTTTGAGACTCTAAGGACCTCAACTTCTCAGCTATCTCATCCAACCTTCTATCATAAGCCTCTTCCCCAACACCCATTACTGTAAACTGGTCCTCTTGGGGGTATTCTTGAAGTACCCTGGCTGCAGTGGCAGTCCCTTGAACATTTGCAGGGATGTTGACCTCAGGATGGAGGTGTGGTCCAAATACAGGGGGGTTAACATGAGGTTGGACCCTTTCATTGTTGCTAGTGCCGGCAGTTCCTATATGTGGATCTTCTTGATTCTGCCTTTCCACCATGGCCTCAATCTTTCCTGGCTCTGAGCCATGTTGTTCATCACTTCCATAAACTGAGTCATTTGATTCCTCATCTCTAGCCTTTCGTTTGCCATTTGATTTCTGACCTCAGTAAGGTCCTGCTGCATCTGATCCATTTGGATGCCCGAAAGATTGTTACGGGTCGGATAACGGTGCGGACGGTTGAGGGGAAAAACTCGGCGCCGAGCAATAGTTCCTGAACATCACAACAGAGTTAGTGGCAATAAAACAAAAACCTACAAAACAAACAAAGGGGTTAGCATGCAATGCAGTATGCCTATTTGTTTTCAAGGTATCTGGTTTGGCATTCAGTTTTGACCCTTCCAGACCCTTGAAGATGCTGTTGATGTTGCTTTTGAAGTGAAACCCGGATGGAACAAACCAATACATATATTACAAAAATCAAAAGGTACATAGTTTGTTTTACAGATACAAGCCCTCTGGGGGGTCAAAATACATTACAAGAAAATCAAAGTACATGGAATGAAAGCAACAACAAACAAATGGTCAAACATCAAGACCAAACTCATCCTCACGAACTTCCTTGAGAAGTGCTTCGGTCACAGGATCAGCCGGACGCTCCGTGAGATTCCTGATGAGGAGATTCCGGGTGGTAACAGCTGCTGTTAGCTTCTTGTGCTGACTTTGGTCTTTTGACCTCTTCACCCCAGCTTTGATCTTTAGCTCTGATATCTCCCTCTGGGCTGCTGCCAGGGCTTCTTGCTGTTCTTTTGCACTAGCTTCTAGTTGCTCCATCTTGTCTTGAACTCTCTTGTCTTCTAGAGTCCGAGCTTCGGTGATCCTGACCCACCTAGCCTGACTCTCCTTCAGATACAAGTCTGTCCTTGCTCTCTGGAACTGGGCTTCTTTGCAAGCATTCTTCAGAATTTGTTCTCCAGCTTTAGACTTTTTGATATAATCCCCAGACTTCTCAATCTTAACCAGATGCTCCACTCTCAACTTCTCCAATCTCTCAACCTCCCTCATACCATCACTCCTCTCCCGGAGGGTCTTCTGCAAAGCTTGAGTTAACTTCTCATTCCTTTCTTTCAAACTCTCAAACTCCTCCAAACTGATAGTGGCAGGTGGTGCTGAAGATGATTCAGGCATATCTTCTATAGTAAAGGGCATCCCAGAGAATTGGGCCCTGGCACGGGACCATTCATAATATTGTGATGATGCCACATTGTTGCACTTCCCCAAAATGGTTATTCCCTTGGTTTGAACATTATCCCAGGCCCAGGCTGCCTGCCTAACAATAGCCAGATTAATCTTGTTCTCACAATAGAGTGTCTCAACCAAGTCCTGTGCCTTAGGAGTGTGAACCAGTGCATAGCCTAGTTGCCTCTTGAACAGCAGAGGGTTGTAATTGATACTACCCTTAACTCCTATTAGGGGCACATTGGGAAAATGCCCACAGCTGGTGATGATATCCCTACCCTTGGTGCTTTGAGTGCACCATCTGATATCGGCTGAAGTTAGAGCAGTGAGTCTCTTAGCCCAATTGCTTTGCTGATGAGGATTCAAAAATGCATCTGTCCTGGGTAAATGCTTGAGAAGCCAAGTATGGAATAATGGAGCACAACACCTCACTAATCTTCCCCTCTGCTTTTCATTCCTCTGATGCACTGAATAGTAGAGATCCCCCAATAAAGTGGGCACTGGGTTCTTCAAGATGAACAGATGGATTGCATTCTTGCTAATGAATCGAGGCTCATCTGCAAACAACACAATTCCATATACACTCAAGGCCAAAAGAGCACAGACAGCTTTCCACTCTCCTAGAGAAGCTTTCAGGGCAGCTTGAGAGATCAAGAAATCCAGATGAAAACCAGGGATTCCAGCTTTAGAAGTCATATGCTGCTCAATCAGGACAGGTTCCAGATGCAGAGCCTTTGCTACTTCTCCATTACCGGGAAAGACCATCTCAAGGTTGAAAGGGATTCCACCCCTGATAGGCAGACCAACCAATGATGAGTATTCTTCTAATAGAGGGCCCAGCTGAAAGTCTTGAAAAGTGAAACATCTCAATGGGGGATCATAAAACTGAATGCAAGTGTGGATCAGGCTTCTCTGTGAAGGGTCCAGATCCATGACCATATCAAGTATATCCCCATAGTGTTCCCTGAACAATGGTATGTGATCTGGAGTGATCAGGGTCTGAATCCTCCTGATGTCAGATAGCTCTGGATGGAAGAAGTGATAGGTGATGTTACTCTTTTTAGGAGCCATGTTGTTGAAGATGAGTGGTGACAGGTGCTGATGATGACACTGAAGAATGGGCCACTGATTGGCTGGTGCTGATGACTGATAGCTGAGGTAGGTGTTGATGAAGATAGGCCAGTACTGAAGATGGGGTCAAAACTAGCCAAAAATGAAGATGGATACCCTGAAACAAATAAGCAAATGTCAATATGATGCAATGATTATGTATGCAAATGAAATGCAAGGGTCTGTGACTGAGCTGGATCTGATCAAATGCCTTGATATAGGTCCAAGTATGCTCAAGAATTCCAGATGGAGGTCCATAAATCCAGTAACCAAGGTGGGGGGACTCAAATAAAGAGCCATATGTCCAGGGTTTTAGAATCACAAGAACTGTCCCAAAATGAAGTATTCTTAAACAAACAAAGTAACAGGGTATTCTGAGGTCAAGGTACCTGCAAACCTGTAAACAGCCCAACCCCCTCACAGGTGGTGTTCTAAAACAAGGATTCTCAGACTTGGATCAGTTATGAGAAGTGTAAACACTTCTAACCCGGAGGTACAGTGTTTACAATAACCATAAAAGTCCCTCCTCTAATTCACCTCAATTTCTGAAGGTCAAAACTAAAGGTCATCCAGACTTAGCAGGCTTCCCAGATAGCCCTAGCATTGCAGGAAATCTGCAACACAGAGTTCTCAAGAAGAAACCCATATCTGAACCGTGTTTCATATTCCCGCACCAGACCGAGATGGAATGGGAAAGAATATGATTCACTCTAGCCTAGGTGTCACTCAGGTCCCAGGTATAGGACCTTAACTCTCAATAGAACCCCACCCACCAAAGCAAAACCAGATCCAGCCAGACAACATGACAGTATGATATATGTAAAGCAGTAAAGAAAGCAGATAAACAACTGTACATAAAGCTAAAATAAAACATATACAAGCACAAATAAACACATAACACCCCGGTAAACACAAATCAATCAAGCGCTAGGAGGAACCCACAAAAAGAACCAGAAGCCCTGGTTGCAGTATAAGGGTCCCCAGCAGAGTCGCCAAGCTGTCGCTCCCACTAAATGAAGCCGGGTCAAATAGGGTACAGACGCGAACGGTCGGCGAAAGGGACAATGAGAACACACAGCCGTGAACTCACTGGAGATGAATAGAGTCGCCAGCTAGGCATTTTTATCCCGGAGGAAAGGCAATGCTGCATAGACCTAGAACAGATGGATAAGACGGTTGCGAACCAGAGAGACTGAGAAAGGGGGTTGGTTACAACCTGGGAAGGTATTAGCACCCAGATTGTCCGCCGTACTCGACGGGATCCACGCTTAAAAGATTTGTGTTTTAAAGGGGTAGTGTCAGTGTAATCTGTATATAAAGAGCTGGAAAGGATGTACAGGTGTCAGTGTAAAAGAAGTGAAGTGTATAATGATGTGTCAGTGTGAGAGAATGAATAAGATGCTCAAGATAATGAGGCTAAAAGAATAAAGCTAGAAAGAGGGGGAATATACAGAGACTTTTGTTCGATAACTGTTAAGTTATGCCTACGTATCCTCTCGTGCAATGAGGAAGTCAGAACACCGTAGTTCGACCCAAAGAGACTGAAAGAATGAATTGACTGATGAACTGCTTACTTGTCTATGCTCAAGTGTATGACCTGTCTGGCTCAGGTGCAAACTGTCTTGCATTAGACGGAAGAAGCAAGTTCTCGTTTGTGAGTGAATGAGATGAGAAAAGAATCCCGGAGGAAACGATTATTGTTTGTTTTTGAGTTTTCAGTCTTTTATTGCTTTTGAAAATTTGTCATAGGTTAATGAGCTTAAGCCTAAACCAATGGATTTAGTAAACTCATCACATCTTCCCTCTGATTAGGGGTAATGAGAGTACCTTAAGTGTGAAGTCAGATTCTCACACTTAATCACCTTTGGTGTAGGATTAAGATCATTAACCTACTTGTGATTATTTAGATGTTTTTGTTGTTTTTGTTCAGTGTTAAGTAATGAGGTTAAGCCATAATCAAGGATTAAACAGACTCATTACACCATCCTAATAGAAGGATAATAGATGAGAATGTTTAAGCTGAGGAAAGCTCCTCAACTTAATCCATGATTAGGGATTAAACTCATGACAAAACAAGCCTTTGATTAAGTGGATTTTATTTAATGGTAAGATGATGAAGTGAGTTTTATGATTTGTAAGACAACTTGAGGGGGACTTGTCCATTAACACTAGGGTTAGTCCTTCTTAACCAATTAAGGAAGAATTAGAACCCTAATGCAAGGCCCAAGTTACAAGTGTGATGTCTTGGTGATTATTAAGTGAATTGATTAAGAGATTTAAACACATTAAGGGTTTAACACTTAGGATTAAAGTTATACACTCCATCCTAAGAGAAGGATGCAGGCATAAACTTAATCACAAAGCCTTAAAGCCTTTAGGGTTTAGTCCCTGATTATGAGATGAGAAGAGAAGACTCAAAAGAGACACAAAGGTAAAACTAAGAAAGGAGACTAATCAAAACCCTAATCATTGTCATGCTTGGTTGTTCCTAAGGTTTGTGAGGTTTTCAAGAGAAGTCTTCAATGGAACCACCAGGAAGCAGGTGAAAGGATCAAGAGAAGCAAAGTAACTTGCTTCATTCAAGAAGTCAAGTCACTTGAAGAAGGAAAGTGGGGAGAAGAAGAATGAGCAAGATCAAACTCAAACACATATAGAAAATGCAGCAATGGATGCAAGAGGGATGAAAAGAAAGGTTATGAGAAGTGAAGGCAAATTCACTTCTCAAGTTCACTTACCACCTGAAATGTTAGAAAAGAAATGCAATGCAATGTAAAATGGGATGGAATGACATGATGAAAACCAAAACCAGAAGCATACATGTGATGTTAATGATGCTATGAGATGATGCAAACATGAGACAACAAATGGAGATGATCATACAAGCTTATGAATGCCAATGGAGCAAGTTAAGAACCAAGAACATACATGAAAAGTTATGCAATGCACATGGCATACAACATGGCAAATACATGAGACAATGATCAAACATGTTTCCTATATGTCTTATGATGTCAAATGAATCACATGGAAGCATGGAATGTCATGGCAAGTCATGTCATGCAAGAGAATGCAAGATGGATGCATATGGAAGCCCAAATTAGGGTTTATGAACCAAACATCAAACAAAAGCCAAAATCAGAAGCAAACAACATTACAAAAAATTGAAAATTCAACACAAAGGACCCCTAATCCTATACTAAACCAATGCCCAAAGGAGAGGTCTCAACTCTCAACCAATCTCAAGTTATGATTTTTACAAGTTTCTAGGGTTTTTAGGGTTTCTAAACAAAAGAAATGCCAAACAAATTGAAAATGAAAGATCAAATCATGGCCATTTAATCTCACAAACTTCATGCTAAACACAATGCAATGAAAAAAGAATCAATGTCCAACTCTTCATGAATAGGCAGAAATGATTTTTGAAACTTTGGATCAAATTAATGCACAAAAATGATTTTAATTCAATGAAAAATTCTCAAAATGCATCAAGATCAAAAAATAAATTTGGTTTGAAGGTTAGACAATGTTTCTAAATGTCTTAGAACATTTCATGAATTTTTTGGTGATTTTTTTATACCTAAAAGTATTTTTAATAAATTAACTTTCATTAATCAATTAAAAATAATCTTTTAAATATTTAAAAATCTTTTTAAATGCTAAAAATAAAATTAAAAATATTTTGTGTCTTAGAAATTAATAAAACTCTTGAGAAAAAGTTTCATAATTTTTAAGACATTTTTGCTATTTTAAATTAATTATGCAAATAAAATGAAAAGAAATGAATTAAAATAAAGAGAAAGGAAAAGTAATCAGAAGGAAAGGCTGAGATGCATTCTGGGCTCAAAGGGTTTGACTGGGCGCGCATCTGGACGGCCCAGATTCAAACCTCCCTAATTCTAATTAATTAAACATTAATCCATAATTAAGTCTTAATGAAATGATCCTGGCCCTCCAATCAGGCGCGGGAAACACAATCCATTGGCTCACATTCAAACCTGGTGCCCTAACCCTAATTAGCAGTTAATGACTTTCAGGCTGCCGGAGAAGACTTCCGGTCGTCTTCTCCGGCCAGCACCCTCCCTGAAAAATGCTAAATCTCACCCTAGCTCACTAAAACCTAATTTTCTCGCCCAGAAATCATCCCCACACATCATAGAACAAGAATCCACAGCCAAAACAAATTTATTTTACATAACAAAGCTGAATCGAAGCAAAAGGGGTTTAGGTCAAAAAATTTCAGAAACACCATACATGCTCAAAACTCAATGATTTTCGAAACCAAACATATCATCATGACTAGTGGAACATAGAGAACCAATTAAGAACTTAAAAATGAGTTCCTGGGAAAAATGTTCATGAAGCTCACCTGAACTGGAGCTTTGGTCTCTGGCACCTTCTGGCTAGTTCTTTGGCTCAAACAGGTCCCAATGGTCCCCCTTTGAAGCTTTGGATCCTTGGTTGGAGTTTAAACAGCCTCCTGAGTGAGTTTGCAGAAGCTCTGACCAAGGGAGTGTGAAAATCGTGTTTGTGATATGAAGGGTCTTAGGCCAAAACAAGGGTTGGTTTCTGGTCCATGAAGCAAGGTGAGTTGATTGGTGAAACTTGTTTGGATGTTTGTGAGTTGAGCAGAGAGATTCGAATGGTTTTGCTCTTGGGAGTGAAAATGGAGAAGTGGTGTCCTGGTGTGTTTCTGGCTTGCTTCTTTGTTGGTTTAGGTTCAGTGTGACAAGGTGAGGATGATGGTGAGACTTGCTTGAATGCTTGTGAGGTGTGGAGGCAGATTCGAAGGAAAATGCAAATGGGGTCAGTTTTGTGTATATGATGTTGTGTGTTGTTTCAGCTTGGCCTCTTGATATCTTTGGCTTGCAAATGGATAGCATAAAATAATCCTATAGGTCAGATGATTTGACCTGGCCTTTATTGATTGGTAAGTTCACTTTTGCCAAAAGTCCACTCTTTGTGTAAGGAAAGCATGGGCTTGGTTCTAGGCTAGTACAAGGCATGGGGCTGCGCAGCAAAGGTGAGGGGAAGGGCTAGCAAGGTTCAGCATCCAATGTAGCAAGTGGTAGGAAGTGTGATCATGAGTTTTGCAACTTGTTCCAACTTTGGTTCACATGTGATTTCCTTGTCCAACAAGCCATAAAACATGAGAAACTTGGTTCAAATCTGATTTTTAAGAGTTGCATGATGCTTGTGTAATGGTTTGATGACAATTAGAAGTTACAATTTGCCTTGGTTCATGATTTTGCAAATTTTCCTTTTAGTGCATAACTTGAAAATTAGTGATTTTTGCCAACTTTGTCAAACCATAACTTTTGATCCAAAATGAATTAGGTCATGTTCTTGTACTTTTTGAAAAGGGAAAAATGTATTCTACAACTTTCATGACCAAAGTTTTTCCATTTGAAGCATTTTTGGATCAAAAAGCAAGGCTTGAAAAATGACCTAAAATGACATATTCTTGAAAAGTCAACTATGCCCTAAAAAGTCAACTTTGCAAAACTTCAAATTCTTGATTTTTGTGAACTTCTAACTTCTTCCATGATCAAGTAAAGACCAAATACACTCAAAATGATGAAGATCACCCCTTGGTTGGATCATTGGGGGCCTCAGATGCCCTGATTTTGCACTGACTTGTCCAGAAAGTCAACCCTTGATCAGATGGCTTCCCCCTGGAATTTCTTCATGAAAATTGATATGCACCCTCCCTATACCATATAGAGACCAATGGAAACAAGAATGACCAAAAAATTTGGAGTTATGGCCTCTGAAACCAAAACCCTAATTTTAGGTCAACTGTGCAGTCAAACTTGGCTCTGCATCCACACCAATCCCAATTCTTGTGATTCTTTTGCATTTTTGACTTTGAGTGGATGTGATATGATACAAGAACACACATGGACCCCTTTGAAGTGATTGGTGGCCTTTGGAGTGTCTCAAGGAGCTCTTGGATTGCTCAGATCACAAACCCTAGATGCAGATGACTTAGAAACTATGCAGTGACTCAAAAATGAGATATGAGGTGATATGATTGTGTTTATGCATATGAGATGATCACAAGCCATGGTGTGAATGGGTGAGGGCAAATTTGGGGTGTTTACACTAACTGCTCAATCCTGGCTTGAGTTTTCTTGTCTTCTTGAGTACGGGCTTTAGTGATCCTGACCCACCTAGCCTGAATTTCTTGTAGATAGAGATCAGTCCTAGCCTTCTGAAACTTGGCCTCTTTACAGGCATTTTTCAATATTTGCTCCCCAGCCCTTGCTTTCTTGATGTAGTCCTCTGTTTTCTCAATCTTGGCCAGATGCTCCACCTTAAGCTTTTCCAACCTCTCAATGTCCAGACGACCATCACTCCTCTCCCAGAGGGTCTTCTTCAGAGCTTGAGACAGATTCTCATTCCTTTCCTTCAGCTTCTCAAATTCTTCCAGGCAGACAGTTGCTGTTGGCTGTGCTGTGGATGGTCCAGGTATATCCTCAATGGTGAAAGGCATTCCAGTAATCTGAGCTCTAGTATGGGACCAATCATAGTACTGAGCTGAAGCAACATTATTACACCTCCCTAGAATAGCCATCCCTTTTGTCTGGATGTTGTCCCAAGCCCAGGATGCTTGTCTGACAGCAGCTAGATTAGGTTTTATCTCACAATACAGGGTCTCATCTAAATCTTGCACTCTGGGTGGGTGAACCAAAGCATAGCCCAGCTGTCTCTTAAGCAGCAAAGGATTGTAGTTGATGCAACCCTTTACTCCTATCAGAGGTACATTTGGGTATTTCCCACAGCTAGTGATGATGTCTTTGCCTTTGGTGCTCTGGGTGCACCATCTGATATCATATGAAGACAAAGCAATAAGTCTTTTAGCCCAATTCTTCTGTTGGTGAGGATTCAGGAAGGCATTTGTCTTAGGCAAGTGTTTGAGCATCCAGGTGTGAAACAAAGGTGCACAGCATCTTACCAACTTCCCCCTTTGTTTCTCATTCCTCTGATGAATGGAGTAATAGAAGTCTCCCAGCAATGTGGGTACTGGATTCCTCAGAAGGAAAAGATGAATGGCATTCTTGCGGATAAATTTGGGCTCATCTGCAAATAGTACAACCCCGTATATGCTGAGAGCTAGTAATGCACAAACTGCCCTCCATTCTCCCAAAGAGGCCTTCAGGATGGCCTGAGAAATCAAGAAATCTAGGTGTAACCCAGGGATCCCAGCCTTTGTTGTCATATTCTGCTCAACCAAAGTAGGCTCCAGGTATAGTGCTTTTGCCACTTCTCCATTGCTGGGAGAAGTCATCTCTGGGTTGAAGGGGATCCCACCCCTGACAGGTACTCCAATCAATGCCGAAAACTCCTCCAAAAGAGGTCCTAGATGAAAGTCTGGGAATGTGAAGCATCTCAAAGGAGGGTCATAAAACTGTAGGTAAGTATGGATCATGCTCCTCTGAGAAGGATCTAGGTCCATAACCATGTCAAGGATACCTCCATAATGCTCTCTGAATAATGGGATGTGGTCTGGAGTGATAAGTGACTGGACCTGCCTGATGCCAGTCAACACAGGCTCAAAGAAGTGGTATGAAATGTTGCTTTTCCTGGGAGGAGCCATAACTGCTGATGAAGAGATGAAGACAAGTGCTGATGAAGATCAAGACTGGTACTGGAGATGGGCCTCTGATAGGCTGATGCCGGTGATGATGAAGATGACTGAAGCAGACAACTGATGAAGATAGCTGAAGCAGATAGCTGATGAAACAGAGGTCTATGCAGATGACGGGGTCAAAACCAAGCCAAAATATAATGTGGATACCCTGAAAAACAAATAAACAAATGTTAAATGATGCAATGATGATGAATGCAAATGATATGCAAGGGTTTGTGATCAAGCTGGATCTGATTATCTGTCTTGATATAAAGTCCATGTATGTTCAAGAAGTCCAGATGGAGGTTCAGAAATCCAGTAACCAAGGTGGGGGACTCAAATAAAGAGTCACATGTCCAGGGTTAAATCACAAGAACTGTCCAAGGTGAAAAATTCTTAAACACAATAAGTAACAGGGTATGATGTGGCCAATGGTACCTGCAAACCTGTAAACAGCCCAACCCCCTCACAGGTGGTGTTCTAAAACAAGGATCCTCAGACTTGGATCAGTTATGAGGAGTGTAAACACTTCTAACCCGGAGGTACAGTGTTTACAATAACCATAAAAGATCCTCCTCTAATTCACCTCAGTTTCTGAAGGTCATAATAAAGGTCATCCAGACTTAGCAGGCTTCCCAGATAGCCCTAGCACTACAGGAAATCTGTAGCACAGAGTTCTCAAGAAGAAACCCACATCTGAACCGTGTTTCATATTCCCGCACCAGACCGAAATGGAATGGGAAAGAATATGAACCACTCTAGCCTAGGTGTCACTCAGGTCCCAGGTATAGGACCTTATACTTTCAATGAAACCCCACCCACCAAAACAGAAGCTAGATCCAACAAAATGACAGTATGACAGTATGATGTATAAAACTGTAAAGGAAGCAATGAACAAGACTGTACATAAAGCAATAAACAAAGCAAAATAAACACAATTAGCACATAACACCCCAGTAAACACAAATCAAACAAGCGCTAGGAGGAACCCACAAAAAGAACCAGAAGCCCTGGTTACAGTATAAGGGTCCCCAGCAGAGTCGCCAAGCTGTCGCTCCCACCAAATGACACCTGGTCAGAAGGGGTACAGACGCGAACGGTCGGCGAAAGGGAAGTAATGAATAGAGTCTCCAGCTAGGCATTTTTATCCCGAAGGAAAGGTAATGCTGCATAAACCTAAGAAAAGACATGGATAAGACGGTTGCGAACCAGAGAGACTGAGAAAGGGGGTTGGTTACAACCTGGGAAGGTATTAGCACCCAGATTGTCCGCCGTACTCGAAGGGATCCACGCTTGAAAGATTTGTGTTTTAAAGGGGTAGTGTCAGTGCAATTTGTGTATCAAAGCTGGAAAAGAATGCAAGTGTCAGTGTGAAAGAAATGTGAAGTGTATAAGTGAAGTGTCAGTGTGAGAACAAGAATGAAATGCTCAAGACTATGAGGCTTAAAGAATAATGCTGGAGGAGGGGGGATGCAGAGACTTTTGTTCGATAACTGTTAAGTTATGCCTACGTATCCTCTCGTGCAATGAGGAAGTCAGAACACCGTAGTTCGACTCAAAAAGACTGAAAGATAAATTGACTTGTGAACTGCTTGCTTGTCTATGCTCAAGTGTATGACCTGTCTGGCTCAGGTGCAAACTGTCTTGCATTAGACGGAAGAAGCGAGTTCTCGTTTGTGAATGAATGAGATGAGAAGAGAATCCCGGAGGAGACGATTATTGTTTGTTTTTTATGTTTTCAATCTTTTATTGCTTTTTGGATTTATCATAAGAAAATGAGCTTAAGCTTATACCAAGGGTTAGCAGACTCATCACATCCTCCCTCTGATTAGGGGTAATGAGAATAATTTAAGTGTGAAGTAAGCACCTCATACTTAATCACCATGGTGTAGGATTAAGATCATTAACCTACTTATATTTACTTAGATGTTTTTGATGCTTTTGTTTAGTGTCAAGTAATGAGTTTAAGCCATAATCAGGGACTTAATGGACTCATTACACCATCCTAATAGAAGGATAATAGATGAGAACATTTAAGCTGAGAAAGGCTTCTCAACTTAATCCATGATTAGGGATTAACCTCATGACAAAACAAAGCCTTTATTGAATGGATTTTAGTTAATGGTAAGATGAAGAAGTGAATTTTATGGTTTGTAAGACAACTTGAGGAGGACTTGTCCATTAACACTAGGGTTGGTCCTTCTTAACCAATTAAGGAAGAATTAGAACCCTAATGCAAGGCCCAAGTTACAAGCTTGATGTCTTGATGATTATTAAGTGAATTGATTAAGGGATTTAAACACATTAAGGGTTTAACACTTAGGATTAAAGTTATACACTCCATCCTAATAGAAGGATGCAGGCATAAGCTTAATCACAAAGCCTTAAAACCTTTAGGGTTTAGTCCTTGATTATGAGATAAGAAGAGAAGACTCAAAGATGACACAAAGGTAAAACTAAATGGGGTACTAATCAAACCCTAATTATTATCATTCTTGGTCATTACTAGGGTTAATGAGGTTTAAGAGAGAAAGAATCTTCAAAGATCCACCAAGGAGAGAAGCAGATGAAAGGAGGAAGAAGCAGAGAGAAGCAAGACAACTTGCTTCACTTAAGAAGACAAGTTGCCTGAAGAAAGAAAGTAAGAGATGAACATTAATGAGCAAGCTCACTATAATACACAAGATAAAATGCAGCAAAGATGCAAGAGAGGGATGAGAAGAGATTATGAGAAGTGAAGGCAAATTCACTTCTCAAACACTTACCACCTGAAAAGTTAGCAACAAGAAATGAAATGAAATGAAAATGAGATGAAATGTCATGATGCAAACCAAAGTAAGAAGCATAAACATGATGTTAATGATGCTAAGAGATGATACAAACATGAGGCAAGACATGAGAATGATCATACAAGGACATGGATGCAGATGAAGCATGCTTTGAACCATGAATGCACATGAAAAGTTATGAAATGCAATGGACATATAACATGGCAAATGAAAGATGCAATGATCAAACATGATTCTAATATGTCCTAAGATGTCTTATGAATCATATGGATGCACAAAATGTCATGGCAAGTCATTGGATGCAAGCAAATGAAAGATGGATGCAAAAGAAGGCACAAATTAGGGTTACATGCATCATGCAAAGCAAAAATTCAAAACCAGAAGCAAATTTCATGATAAAAAATTGAAAATGCAATCAAAGATACCCTAAACCTATCCTAGTTCACTTCCCAAAGGAGGGGACCTAACTCTTAACCTAGTGAAAGTTATGAATTTCCTAAGATTACTAGGGTTTTAAGGTACCTTATCAAGAAAAATGCAAAACAAATTGAAAATGGAAGATCAATTCAAACCAAATTTATCCTATAAACTACATGCCATGAAGAATTCAATGCAAGAAGAACCATCATCAAACTCTCAAGGGTTAGGCAGAATGAATTTTTCAAAGTTTGAACCAAAATATTGCCTTAAAATGAAATTAATTCCAATGAAAATGACCAAAAGGCATCAAGAACAAAAAAGAAATTTGGTTTGAGGGTTTGATAATGTTTCTAAATGTTTCTAAATGCAATGTGAATTTTTTGGTGATTTTTAAATACCTAAATGCATTTTTAATTAATTAATTTTCATTAACTAATTAAAAATAAACATTTATATAATTTAAAAATGATTTTTAATGCAAAAACTAAAAATAAAAATATTTTTGGGTTCTAAAAATTAATGAAATCTTTGACAAAAATTTTCATAATTTTTAAATGATTTTTGCTATTTTAAATAATTCGTGCAAATTAAATGAAAAGAAAATGAAATAAAAATTAAAATATGAGAAGTATGCACAATGGAGAGCCAGGATGCAATATGGGCTTGAATTCATTGACTTGGCGCGCAATACTACGACCCAAGTTCAAACTTCCTTAATTCTGATTAATTAATTAAATTAACCTAATTAATAACTAATGACATGATCCTGACCCTTCAAACGCGCGCGGGAACCCTCATCTAATGGCCTACATTCAAACCTGGTGCCCTAACCCTAATTAGCATTTAATCACTTTCAGGTGGCCGGAAATGACCTCCGGTCATCTTCTCCGGCCACATCTCCCCTGAGAATTTCCCAAATCACTCCCCAGGCCATTTCTGGAGCTCTAAAGCTCCAGATCACTTCCTCTCACCTCCCTAAACTCATCCCTGACCTCAAAAACAATTTATTTCTAAGCATGAACCAGATTCGAAGCAAGACACAAAAATGGCAGAAATTTCAGACAGACCATACACACACATTTCTCAACCATTTTCGAAAATTCAAAGTTCATTGTGATCAGATAAGCAAGCTTAATCATTTAGAAACTTAAAACAAGAGTTCTGGAAAAATGTTTTCACATGGCTACCTGAGATGGAGCTTTCGATCCAGGAGCTTTTTGACTGCTTCCTTGCTCCAAAATGAACCCAATGAACCTCCTGAGGAGTTTGCAAAGCTTGTATGGAGTTTATTTTGGCTGGTTTGTGAGTTTGATGAAGTTCTGTTCAGTGAGGGGTGAGAATCGTGTTTCTGATTGAGGTGGTTTCAGGGACAAATGAGGGTAGGGAAATGATCAGGGGAACATGTTGAATGATTTTATGAAGTTTGTTTTGGTGTTTGTGTCTTGTGTGCTGAGATTCGAAGGAAAGTGCATAAGAGGAGAGTTTTGTGAACTATGGCTTATGAGAGAGATCAGGCTTGTGTGTGCTATGTGTTGAGTCTCATTTGGTACATGTATCACACTTGGATAGGTCAGAGGAGTTGGTGTGGCCTAGCTTGATTGGTATGGGCCATTTTGCATAAAGTCAAGTCTAGGTGTAAGAGAGGTATGGGTCAATGGCAGGCCAAGGACAAAGGGGTGTCCTGCGCAGCAAGGATTGAGGAGAGCCATAGAATCAGTCTTGAGGCCAATAGCAAGTGGATTAGGGTTTGTGAGAGGTTTTGCAACTTTGTGATCTTTTGGCCCTTTTGTGATTACTTGAAGCATAGGTCATGAAAATGGACAAATCTTTGGTGCATTCTGATCTTTAGGCCATGATTCATGTTTGTGCAAAGGTTAGAAGTCCATTTGAAGTCACATTTTGCCTTGGCAAGAGGTTTTGCAACTTTGCCTCTTTGGTGCAAAACTTGAAATTATGTGATTTTTCCCAACTTTGACAAGCCATAACTTTTGATCCAAAATGAATTAGAATGAGTTCTTGTACTTTTTAAAAATGGGAGGATCCATTCTACAACTTTCATGACCAAAGTTTTCTCATTTGAAGCATTTTTGAATAAAAAAGAAAGGGTTGAAAAACTTTCCCAAAATGGCAAGTTTCCATTACAAGTCACTTTCCCAAAAAGGCAATTTTGCAAATGGCTTGAAATTCTTCAATTTTGTGAATTTCTTACATCTTCCATGATCAAATAAAGATCATACATATTCAAAATGATGGAGAACACCCTTTGGTTGGGTCATTGGGGCCTCAGATGCCCTGATTTTGCACTGACTTGCTCAAGAAGTCATCTATTGATCAGATGCCTTCCCCATGGAATTTCTTCATGAAAATTGATATGCATGATCCCTATAACATATAGAGACCAATATAATCAAGAATGACCAAAAATTTTGGAGTTATGGCCTTTGAAATCAAAACCCTAATTTTAGGTCATCTGTGTAGTTAAACCTGGCTCTGTTTCCATGCCTTTCTCAGTTCTTGTGATTCTTTGATTTCCTTGATCTTGAGAGGATATAATATGATGTTTGAACATTCATGGACCCCTTTTAAGTGATTGATGACCTTTGGAGTGGCTCAAATGGCTCAGGGATGGCTCAGATCACAAACCCTAGATGCAGATGACTTAGAAATAATGCAGTGAAGCAAAAATGCAATATGAGATGCTATGATTGAACTCATGCATATGAGAAGATCACAAGCCATGGTGTGAATGGGTGAGGGAAAATTTGGGGTGTTTACACCCACTTCGCGAAGTAATCAATAACAACAAGAATGAAACGACGTCCATTGGAAGAAGTAGGTTTAATCTCACCAATCATATCAATGCCCCACATGGCAAAAGGCCAAGGAGCAGTTAAAACATTCAATGGAACTGGAGGTATATCTACTTTATCATCATAGATCTGGCACTTATGACAAGTCTTGGAGTGCTGATAGCAATCAGCTTCCATGGTAGACCAATAGTAACCTGCTCTCAAAATCTTCTTAGCCATTGTATGCCCACTAGAATGAGTACCAAAGATCCCATCATGCATGTCTTCCATAATCTCCATTGCTTCTTTCTTATCCACACAATAAAGCAAAGTCAAATCGTGATTGCGCTTGTACAAAATTCCATTACTCAGGAAAAACTTGGCAGAAAATCTCCTCAGAAACTTCTTGTCATTGATAGATGCCCCTTCAGGACATTCCTGAGCTTTGAGATATCTTTTCATTTCATGGAACCAAGGTTTCTCTTCCACACCTTCAGTATCAACCTCATAACAGTATGCTGGTTCATTTAACCGATCAATAGTAATTCTTGGCGCTTCATCATCCCAACTGATTTCAAACATAGATGACATATTGCCTAATGCATCTTCTAATTGATTCTCTTCTCGTGGGATATGTCCAAAATTAATCTCTTCAAAGTATGGTATTAAAGACAACGCATGCTCTCTGTAAGGAATGCAATTATGGTGCTTTGTATCCTAGTCCCTTTTAACCTGACTAACTACCAAGGCTGAATCTTCGTATACATTCAAAAACTGGATCTTCATCTCAATGGCAGCCTTGATACCCATAATACATGCTTCATATTCAGCCATGTTTTTGGTACAATCAAAACAAAGTCTAGTAGTAAATGGTATATGACAACCCTCTGGAGAGATAATCACAACACCAACATCATTACCAAGCGCATTAGAAGCTCCATCAAAAACCATAGTCCATCAGGATCCCTGTTCAGGTCCTTCATATTGTCTAGGTTCTTTAGCAACAAGCATAATATCTTCATCTAGAAACTCAAAGTTCATAGACTGGTAATCATCCACTGCTTGATGAACCAAATGATCAGCTACCACACTTCCTTTGATAGCAGTATATTGTATTTCATATTCTGTCAAAATCATTTGCCATCTTGCTATTCGTCTGGAGAGAGCAGGTTTCTCAAATATGTATTTGATAGGATCCATCTTTGAAATCAATAAAGTGGTATGAGTCAACATATACTGTCTTAGTCGGCGAGCAGCCCAATCCAAAGTGCAACAAGTTTTCTCGAGCAGTGAGTATCTTGTTTCACAATCGGTAAAAAATTTTCTAAGGTAATATATTGCTTGCTCTTTTCGACCAGACTCGTCATGTTGCCCTAACACACACCCCATTGAGTTGTCTAATACTGTCAGGTACATAATCAAGGGTCTTCCTTCAACTGGTGGTATCAATATTAGAGGTTCATGTAGGTACTTCTTGATCTCATCAAAAGCTACCTGGCATTCGTCGTTCCATTCCATTACTTGATCTTTCTTCAACAACTTGAAGATTGGCTCACAAGTAGCGGTCAATTGGAAAATAAATCTTGCAATATAATTTAGTCGTCCCATGAAACTTCTGACTTCTTTCTCAGTACGGGAAGCAGGCATTTCTTGTATAGCTTTTACCTTTGTATGGTCAACTTCAATATCTTTACCACTGACAATGAAACCCAAAAGTTTACCAGATCTAACTCCAAAGGTACACTTGTTTGGATTTAATCGCAACTTGTACTTCTTCAACCTCTCAAACAACTTGTGCAGATGATCAAGATATTCTTCTTCAGTCTGAGATCTGGATATCATATCATCAACATATACTTCTATCTCATGGTGAATCATATTATGGAACAAAGCTACCATAGCACGCTGATATGTTGCCCCAGCGTTCTTCAAACCAAATGGCATTACCTTATAACAGAAAGTGCCCCACTGTGTAACAAACGTAGTCTTCTCCATATCTTCAGGTGCCATCTTAATCTGATTGTAACCAGAGAAACCATCCATAAAAGAGAATACCTTATGTTGAGTAGTGTTGTCTACCAGAACATTAATATGTGGAAGTGGAAAATCATCTTTGGGACTGGCTTTATTAAAATCCCTGTAATCTACACACATGCATACTTTACCATCTTTCTTAGGCATCGGTACCACATTTGAAATCCACTGAGGATAAGAAGTAACATCTAGGAACCCTACATTGAATTGTTTCATTACTTCTTCTGCTTTAATCTTTTCTGACATATCAGGACACATACGACGAACTTTCTGCTTTATTGGACGACAATCCTCCTTCATTGGCAGACGGTGAACCACAATATCAGTATCAAGTCCTGGCATATCTTTATAAGACCAAGCAAAGATCTCCACATAGTCATGTAACATCTTAATCAATTTGTTCTTAACATTGTCTTCTAATTCAGCTCTTATCTTGACCTCTTTCATGTCTTCCTCTATTCCCAGATTCACAACTTCAATTGGTTCCTCGTGTGGCTGTATAACTTTCTCTTTTTGCTGCAACAACCAAGAGAGCTCTATAGGCACTTCACAATCTTCCTCCTTTCCATCCTCGGCTTGATAGATTGGATTCTCGAAGTTATAATTGGCAATAGCAGAATTGTTATCAACAGGATCCATAGTGGATGAGGATCTGCATTTTAGTGACGTGGGTGTGTGTAAGAACACATAACTTTTTATAAAAAGAAAAATAAAAGAAATATAAATAGCGCAATATTTACGAAAGCAAAAATGTCCATTGAATTTTATTGAATGAAGATATGCAAATGGAATGACATCCCTAACAAGCATACCATTGTGCCCCGGGTAAGGCACAAAGCTTAAAAGTTTAAATTGTTCGAAATTACAAACTTAAAAATAAGAAACACGGTAATAGTATTTACTCCTGACTAAAGTAGATAGAAACAATGTCTTCAGCTTTCCAATTACTGAGCCCACTACCAATGGTAGGAAAAATCCAGCTATCCAAGTTGTAATCTTCATCAGAATTTTCCACAACATTGACTTAGTTCCTCTGAACTCCTTTGCTGGTGATACGAATAGCACGAGCACGACAAACAACCTTCTGAGATTCTGCAGTAAAACCCAAACCAAACTTGACAGACTTGTAAGGAATGTTAGGAAGCTAACCCCAAATATTGCAACCACCTTCTTCGACTACAACATTTGCATCCTTCAGAGAAGCCATTGTAGGAGGTACCCTAGTAATAGCAGGGATGGATTCAACAACAGGAACAACTTGAGGAACTACTTCAAATGTATGGCAATGAGTCTCAACAAATTCACCCTCCATCTCAACATACTTGAAATTGTTTACATGACTGACCATATACTTTTCCTCACCATAAACAGTGACAATCTTTCTCTTCACTGGATATTTCAACTTCTGGGGCAAAGTGGAGGTCACAACACCTGCCTCATGTATCTAGGGACGCCCAAGCAGACAGGAATAGGAGGGACGAATATCCATCACATAGAATGTATAATCAAAGACTTGTGAACCCACTTTAATTGGGAGGTCAACTTCTCTGTGCACCATTCTTCTTGATCCATCAAAGGCCTTCACCACCACATTACTGGGTCTTAGCACAATATCTTCAAAATTGAATTTGTCCAGAACATCTTTCGGTAACACATTCAAAGAGGAACCATTATCCACCAAAACATGAGACAGAGTCGTGCCCCTACACTCAATAGAGACAAGCAGAGCTCTGTTGTGGTTTCTTTTGGCAGGAGTTAGATCAGCATCAGAAAAGCCCAATGTAAACACCCCAAATTTGCCCTCACTAATTTCACACCATGGCTTGTGATCTTTCATTTGATGCATAAACATAAGCATACCATCTCATATTGCATTTTTGTTTCCCTGCATAGTTCAAATTCATCTGCATCTAGAGTTTGTGATCTGAGCAATCCAAGATCCCATATGAGCCACTCCAAAGTCCTCCAAGTGTTCCAAGAGGTTCCATGTGTGTTCTATCATCATATTATATCCCTCAAAGTTCAAGGAAGTCAAGAAATCACAAGAACTGGGAAAGCATGGAAGCAGAGCTAGGGTTTTCACTACACAGATGACCAAAATTAGGGTTTTGGTTTCAGAGGCCTTAACCCCAAATTTTTGGGTCATTCTTGTGTCTAATGTTCTTAAGATGTTATAAGGATCATGTGTACCAAGTTTGATGAAGAAATTCATTGTGGAAGTCATTTATTCATTGGGTAACTTCTTGAGCAAGTCCGAGCAAAATCAAGGCATCTGAGGCCCCCAACAATGGAACCAAAGGGGTATTTTCATCAAATTGAAGTTATATGATCTTTATTTGATCATTTAAGTGCTTGAAAATTCACAAAATTGAAGAAATTTGAGCTAAACCAAAAGTTGCCAAAAATGGAAATGACTTGTAATGGAAACTTTCCATTTTGGGAAAGTTCTTCAACCTCCTCTTTCTCAACCAAAGATGATTCAAATGAAAAATTCTTGGTCATGAAAGTTGTAGATTGGGTCTTTACCTTTTCAAAAAGTACAAGAACATGTTCTAATTCATTATGGAACTCAAGTTATGATCCTTCAAAGTTGGCAAAAAACCTATAATTTTCAAGAATGCACCAAAGAGGGATTTTTGCAAAACCACTTGCCAATCCATTTCATGACCTTTAATGCATCTCTAAACATCATACCATCATAGTACAACTCATTTTGATCAGAATTGGCCCAAGAATCATACACTTTCATGCCTTGAACTTCAAGAAATTCCAAAAGGGCCAAAGTTCTTCAAATTTGCAAAATGGTATGAATCTTTCTATACACTTGTTCCAGCTCATCAAATTTGATCCATATGCCTTCCTTGATCTCTGCTGAGCCAAGCCATGCCCAAATCCAAGCCTGCCATGTGCCCATACCTCAAGTACAACAAACCTTGACTTTTTGAAAATCACCCCATACCAATCAGCATAGCCCACACCAACTATTCTGACCTATCACAGCTTCACATACATGCCTTATACAACTCAGTTCATGTGGTCTAAAAGGATCATGTCACTTTCACATTCAGATATTCATTGGTGTTCTAGATCCATGGGGAATGTTACTATCATTGGCCGTTGTGGGGAGTTCCCTAATGTGCCACTCCTTGACATAAGAGGGGGCATTACCTACAATCCTTCCTTAGCTCTATGTCAGTTTGGTTATGCTCGGAGTGATGGTCCTCATGACATGCTTATTCAGGGTATTGTGTTCGACTACGACAACGATCTGCAAGGTTACCGTCAAAGGTTTATACGAGCATGGGGTAAAGCGAACAAGGTTGACAGCAAGACTCTGGAACCCAAGTACACTATTCCTATGGAACCTTATCTCAGATGGGTGCGATCTCGTGCTCAGACTCTTATGATGCCATATTCGGCTATCCTGCCAATTACCATGGAGCCTGTTTCTGAAGGAGATACTTCTTATATCATTCTTCATCCAGACATGCCCACTGACATGGAGGAGTTACAAAGATCCTGGATCCAGTTGAGGGAGCAAAGAGATACTTTTGAGACTCATTAAAAAGCAAGTCAAGAAAGAATCCTGGAGTTAACAAAACAACTTCACGAGGAGCAGAATCTCAACTCATACCTCAATACAAAGAGGAAACGTCCATGGGAGACTTAAAACCCCATTTTTGTATTCATTTCATTTTTGTTGTAAGCCCAAGAGGCAAACAAGTTTATTTGATTACTAATAAAAGTTTACTTTATGGTTGTTTAAAAAAATTTAAATCATGCGGTCTTTGAAAACATTGCATATGCATACCATATCATTTGCATCACATTTTTCTTATGTACAGGTATCTTATCTTCTCGCTGTTTATTTCAGCAGAAATGGCTCTTGAACAGACTGTCAAAGATCTCCAAGCACATAATGCACAATTCCAAGAGTTGATCCTGAACTTGTCCAAGGGACAAGATGAGTTGAAGACACTGCTGGCTAAGAAGAAGAAGAAGACTAGAAGATCAAGAGGCCTTATCAATCTGGGAAGAAGATTCAGAGGTCCTATCAAGACAAAGGAACATATTGAGGATTTTGAGTCTGAAAATTCTGAGAAAGAGGGAGGTAGTCTTCATGATACTGTGGGAGATTCTGATTCTGAAGCAAACTATTATCATGATCCTGCTAGTGAAGATAAATACAAGATGCTGGTAGACAGAATGAATGCCATGGAGTTATAAAAATCTTTTGGGCTGGATTTTGAAGATCTGAGTTTAGTATCTGGAGTGGTTATACCTATTGGTTTCAAGGTTCCTACTTTTGTGGTGTATGATGGTGTCTCATGTCCTAAGCTGCACTTAAGATCCTATGTTCGGAGGATTCAACCATATACTGCTGACAAGAAGTTATGGATTCATTTCTTCCAAGAGAGCTTGTCTGGAGCTCAGTTAGAATGGTACTATCAACTGGAAAGTGTCAATATTTGTGATTGGAATGATCTTGCTGAGGCCTTCTACAGGCAATACCAATATAATGCTGATTTAGCACCTACTCGCATGCAGCTCCAAAGCATGTCAATGGGTGCTAAGGAGAATTTCAAGGAGTATTCCCAGAAATGGAGAGACCTGGCTGGCAGAGTTCAACCTCCTCTGACTGACAGGGAACTGGTGGATATGTTTATGAGTACGCTGAATGGTCCTTTCTATAGTCGCCTCATTGGAAGCTCCTCATCTGGTTTCACCGAGCTGATAATGATTGGAGAACGTGTGGAGAGTGGTATAAGAAGTGGTAAGATACTGGTGGGTGCCTCTTCATCAAGCACTGTTAAGAAGCCCCCTAGTGGAAAGAAGGAGTCTAATGCTGTGTATGGTCAACATAGTCGTGACAGGAGTCACCAATTTGTGGGAGCAGTTCACATTTCCAATCCTACTCCTGCAACACCAGAGCTACCACAAAAAAACCAACAAAAGCCTAGAAGACAATTCACCAAGATCAACATGTCACTGGCCCAAGCCTTGCAACACATGTTGAAAGGGGAACTCATTACTTTGAAGGACCCTCCTCAGAATCCTAATACTTCCTCTCCTCGATACAATCCTAATGCACGATGTGCCTATCATTCTAATTGTCCGGGACATGACACCAACAACTGCTGGGTGTTGAAAAAAAAGATTCAAGATATGATTGAAGCTGGGGAGATTGAATTTGACCCTCCTGGGACTCCAAATGTGATCACTGCTCCCATGCCCAATCATGAGAAGACTATTAATGTTGTTGATGAAGTTTCATATGTTTCCTCAGTAGCAGATGTAACTACTCCCTTATCCATCATCAAGAAGAAGTTGGTGCAGGCTGGATTCTTTCCAGGTTGTAATGAAGACTGTTTTTATTGTGCCTACAAACCTGATAGCTGCTGGAAGTTGAAAGATGGTATTCAACGCCTCATGGACAATTACACTATATTGTTTGAGAAGACACCTTCTGTGGAAAGTATGTGCGAACATCTAACTCGAGGCCAGAAGGTTGAAGATGTGGCCATCGTTGATAAAGTGCCAGTGAAGATTACCTCCAAGGGTCCTATCAAGATCACTCATAAAGGATCTATCAAGATTACTGTTGAAGGCCTGGTGAAGACTGTTGCTGAAGTCAGAGTGCCTCCCATGATTATTACTACTCCTGGCCCTGTTACTTATACTTCTGATAAGGCTATACCTTGGAATTACGGTTCTGATGTTTACATCCATGGTGTGAAACAGGAACCTTTGACTGATGCACCAGTTACAGATGATAATCTTGATGTTGATAATATTGCTGGATCTAGTAAGATCACCAGAAGTGGAAGAATTTTCTCTCCTCCGGCTACCTCCAAAAGTGCAGTTACTCCAACTACTACCTACACTTCTGAACCAAGTACTGATGCTCGGGGAAAAGGTCATGTGGTTGAACCTGTGCAAGCTGAGGCACCGACTGCTGAAGATCTTTCTAAACAGATGGAAGAAATGTTGAAAATCATTCGCAAGAGTGATTATGATATTGTTGACCAATTGGGGCATACTCCCTCCAAAATCTCCATGTTATCTCTGCTGTTGTGTTCCGAGGCCCATGCTAAAGCCTTAATCAAGTTCTTGAAGACTGCCCATGTGCCAAATGAGATTTATGTGGATCAATTCGAGAATTGTGTGGCACATCTGACTTATGATAATGGGTTAGGCTTTTCTGATGCTGACTTGACTCCTGCCAAGAGAAACCATAACAGAGCTTTGCATATCTCCATTGAATGTAGGGGAACTACCTTGTCTCATGTGTTAGTAGACAATGGTTCTTCATTGAATGTACTTCCCAAAGAGGTTCTGAACAAGCTCAGTCCTGAAGATGCTGTGTTAAGACCAAGTAATGTAGTGGTAAGGGCCTTTGATGGCTCAAGAAGAGTGGTACATGGAGAAATAGATCTCCCAATCAAAGTAGGCTCTCAAGTATTCGACTCTACTTTCTACGTAATGGATATTCGTCCTGCGTACTCCTATTTGCTTGGGCGCCCCTGGATCCATGGGGCAGGTGTTGTGGCCTCCACTCTACATCAGAAGTTGAAATATCCGGTGAAGGGAAAGATTGTCACTGTTTATGGTGAGGAAGAATATATGGCCAGTCATGTGAATACCTTTAAATATGTTGAGGTGTAGGGTGAATATGTTGATACTCCTTGCCAAACATTTGAAGTAGTTCCTTGGGTCGTTCCTGCTACTGAAGCTCCTCCTGTTGTTAAAAGAGTTCTTGTGGTTACCAGAGTACCTCCTACAATGGTCTCCCTCAAAGACGCTAGAGCTGTGGTTGAAGAAGGTGGTTGTACTATTTGGGGTCAGCTTCCTGACATCCCTTACAAGTCTGATAAGTTTGGTTTGGGTTTCACTGCAGAGTCCCAGAAGGCTGTTCGTCGTGCTCGTGTTGTTCGTATCACCAGTCAAGGGGTCCTGAGAGATCAAATCAATGTTGTGGGTGACTATAGTGAAGACTACAACCTTGATAATTGGATTTTTCCTACCGTTGGTGATGGGCTCAACAACTGGAAGACCGAAGACGTTATTCCTATCTCCTTTAGCCAGGAGTAAATACTATTACTGTGTTTCTTTTTTAAGTTTTTAATTTTGAACAATTAAACTTTTAAGCCTTGTGTCTGGCCCGGGGCACAATGGTATGCTTGTTTTGGGATGTCATTTCATTTGCATACTTCATTCAATAAAAATCAATGGACGTTTCATTTTCGTAAATATTGTGCTCCTTGTCTTTCTTTTATTTTTATTTTTGTTTATCAGCTATGTGTTCTTACACATACCCACATCACTAAAATACAGATCCTCATCCACTTTGGATCTTGTTGATAACAGTTCTACTATTGCCAATTATAATTTCGAGAATCCGATCTATCAAGCTGAAGATGGAAAGGAGGAAGATTGTGAAGTACCTGTAGAGCTTGCTAGGTTGTTACAACAAGAAGAGAAAGCTATACAACTACATGAAGAGCCAATCTAAGTTGTGTAAACACCCCAAATTTTCCCTCACCCATTCACACCATGGCTTGTGATCTTTTCATATGCATAAATCCAATCATAGCATCTCATATCACATTTTGATTCTTTTCATTGGTTCAAAGTCATCTGCATCTAGGGTTTGTGATCTGAGCAATCCAAGGGCTTCTTGAGCCACTCCAAAGGTCATCAATCACTTAAAAGGGGTCCATGTATGTTCAAGCATCATATTATATCCTCTCAAAGTCAAGAATGTCAAAGAATCACAAGAACTGAAAATGGCATGGAAGCAGAGCCAGGTTTGACTGCACAGATGACCTAGAACTAGGGTTTTGGTTTCAGAGGCCATAACTCCAATTTTTTTTGGTCACTCTTGTTTCTATTGGTCTCTATATGGTATAGGGAGTATGCATATCAATTTTCATGAAGAAATTCCATGGGGAAGTCATCTGATCAAGAGTTGACTTTTCAAGCAAGTCAGTGTAAAATCAGGGCATCTGAGGCCCCCAATGACCCAACCAAAGGGTGTTCTTCATCATTTTGATTGTATATGATCTTTATTTGATCATAGAAGATGTTGGAAATTCACAAAATTGAAGAATTTCAAGTCATTTGCAAAGTTGACTTTTTGGGGAAGTTTGACTTTTAATGAAATTGCCATTTTGGGAAACTTTTTCAACCCTTGCTTTTTGATTCAAAAATGCTTCAAATGGAAAAACTTTGGTAATGAAAGTTGTAGAATGGATCATTCCCTTTTCAAAAAGTACAAGAACATGACCTAATTCATTTTGGATCAAAAGTTATGGATTGTCAAAGTTGGCTAAAATCACAAAATTTGAAGTTTTCTACCAAAGGGACATTTTGCAAAATGGTTTGTTCAAGTGTTCTAAAGGCCTCAAATGTGTATCATTTCCACACAACATGATCATGTGACCTCTAATGTTCAGAATGGGCCAAGGGATCACACATTTTTATGGCTTATGGAGCAAGATTTTTCATAAGAAGCAAAAGTGAACCAACTTGCAAAACTCATCATAAGTTACAATCCACTTGCTTGCTGACTTGTTGATCAATCCTAGGGTTCTCCCCACATCATGCTGCGCAGGAAACACCTTTTGTCCTTGGCTAGCAAGTAGCCCATGCTTCTCTTACACAACTTTGACATTTTGGCAACTTGAGCCATACCTATCACAAAAGCACACATCACCTCATCTGACCTATCACAATTGTTTATGCAAATCAAAAGCAAGACAAAGCATACAAAACACAAGCCAGAAACCATCCATAACACAGAATTCTCATTTCCCTACCATTTTGCAAAAGCTTTCGAAACTGCTTGCACAAGCCACAAACACAAAAACTAACTTCACAAATCAACTCAACACACTTCCCTGATCACAAACCACCCCTCACCATAGCCTGAAACTCAAAGAATCAAAAACACGATCACCACCTGCCATTGAACAGAACTTCTGCCATCTCTCAAACCAGCCATTGCAAACTTCAAACAAGCCTTGAAAGCTTCTCAGGAGGTCCAGGGGAGTTGATTGCAAGCAAGACATCAGCCAGAAAGTGCCAGGAACTAAAGCCTCAGTTCAGGTAGCCATCTCAAACTTTTTTTCCAGAAAATCCATTTTAAGTTCTTAAAAGCTTCTATGCACTCCCCTGATCATGAATATGTGTTTACTTTTGAAAATGGTTGAGAAACCAGGATGTATGAATGTTCTGAAATTTTTTGCCCTAGAAACGTTTTGCTTCGATTTGGCTGATTGATGAATGATAAATGATGTTTGAATGGGGGTTTTGATCTAGTTTGGCATGGGGATGATTTCTGGGTAGTTAGTTTTCGTTTTCATGAAGTTTTGAAGATTTTGGCAACTTTCAGGTGAGGGTCTTGCCGGAGAAGACAACCGGAAGTCTTCTCCGGCCACCTGAAAGTAATTAGGGCTAATCCCTGTAATTAATGAGAGTTTGAATTATGAGCGTAGGATTGGTTGACTTTGTTTGACTGGCGCGTGTTTGGATGGTCCAGATCCACTCACTTAACCCTAATCCAGTCATTTACTTAATTAATTAGGATTAATTTATTTCAAACCTCAGAATGAATCCTGGCCTTCCAATCTCGCGCGCGTCAATTCCCTCTCGTTTTATTCAAATCATGTCCATTGGATGCGTTGACTTCTCCATAAATCCATTTTATTTTTCATTTTATTTCATTTGTTTTGTCCATTTATTTTAAAATAGTAAAATAATTTTAAAAATTCTGAAAATTTTTGTATAAACTTTTATTAATTTTCAGAAACCAAAAACATTTTTATTTTTATTTTTTGCATTAAAAAATATTTTTAAATCATTTAAAAGTTTATTTTTAATTAATTAATGAGAATTAATTAATTAAAAATACTTTTAGGTATGTAAAAATCACCAAAAAATTCATGAAACCTTTGAAATCATTTAGAAACATTGTCCAACCCTCAAACCAAATTTCTTTTTTGATCTTGATGCATTTTGACAATTTTCCATGGAATTAATTCAATTTCAAAGCATTATTTTGATCCAAACTTCAAAAAATCATTTCTGCCCATCCATTGAGAGTTGGACTTTGATTCTTTTTGCATTGTGTCTTGCATATTATTTAGTTTGTAGGATTAAATGGGCATGATTTGATCTTGCATTTTCAATTTGTTTGATATTTTTCTTGTCAAGGTACCCTAAAACCCTAGAAATCTTAGGAAAATCATAACCCTCACTAGGTTAAGAATTGGATCCCCTCCTTTGGGCAGTGAGTTTGTATAGGTTTAGGGTTATCTTGAATGCATTTTCAATTTTTTATCTTGATGTTTTCTTCTGGTTTTGATTTTTGTTTGGTGTATGGATCATAAACCCTAATTTGGGCTTCCTTTTGCATTCATCTTGCATTTGCTTACATACCTTGACTTGCCATAGCATTTTGTGCATCCATTTGATTCATTAGACATCTTAAGACATATTAGAAGCATGTTTGATCATTGCATCTTTCATTTGCCATGTTGTATGTCATTTGCATTTCATAACTTTTCATGTATGATCATGGTTCTAAGCATGCTCCATTTGTATCCATATGTTTGTATGATCATCCCCATGCCTTGATTCATGTTTGCATCATCTCATAACATCATTGTCATCACACATATGCTTCTGGTTTTGGTTTTCATCATGCCATTTCATCTCATTTTGCATTGCATTGCATTCCTTTCACTAACTTTTCAGGTGGTAAGTCATTTTGAGAAGTTAATTTGCCTTCACTTCTCACAACTTCTTTTCATCTATCTTATGCATCCTTGCTGCATTTTGTTTTGTGTTTGAGATTGAGCTTGCTCTTTCTTCTTCTTCTTACTTTCTTTCCTCAAGTGACTTGTCTTCTTAAATGAAGCAAATTACTTTGCTTCTCTCTGCTCCTTTCATCTGCTTCCTGGTGGTTCCTTTGAAGATTTCTCTTGTCAAACCTCACAAACCTTAGGAACAACTAAGCATGACAATGATTAGGGTTTTTGATTAGTCCCCCACTTAGTTTTTTACCTTTGTGTCTCATTGAGTCTTCTCTTCTCACCTCATAATCAGGGACTAAACCCTAAAGGCTTTAAGGCTTTGTGATTAAGCTTATGCCTGCATCCTTCTATTAGGATGGAGTGTATAACTTTAATCCTAAGTGTTAAACCCTTAATGTGTTTAAATCCCCTAATCAATTCACTTAATAACCATCAAGACATCAAACTTGTAACTTGGGCCTTGCATTAGGGTTCTAATTCTTCCTTAATTGGTTAAGAAGGACTAACCCTAGTGTTAATGGACAAGTCCCCCTCAAGCTGTCTTACAAATCATAAAAATTACTTCATCATCTTATCATTAATTAAAATCCATTTAATAAAGGCTTTGTTTTGTCATGAAGTTAATCCCTAATCATGGATTAAGTTGAGGAGCTTTCCTCAGCTTAAACATTCTCATCTATTATCCTTCTATTAGGATGGTGTAATGAGTCTATTTAATCCCTGGTTATGGCTTAATCTCATTACTCAACACTAAACAAAAACACCAAAAACATCTAAATAATCACAAGTAGGTTAATGATCTTAACCCTATACCAAAAGGTGATTAAGTGTGAGATGCTGACTTCACACTTAAGGTATTCTCATTACCCCTAATCAGAGGGAAGATGTGATGAGTTTACTAACCCATTGGTGTAGGCTTAAGCTCATTAACTTATGACAAACTTCAAAAGGCAATAAAAGACTGAAAACTCAAAAAACAAACAATAATCGTCTCCTTCGGGATTCTTTTCTCATCATCAACACTCATAAACGAGAACTCGCTTCTTCCGTCTAATGCAAGACAGTTTGCACCTGAGCCAGACAGGTCATACACTTGAGCATTGACAAGCAAGCAGTTCACAAGTCAATTCACCTTTCAGTCTCTTTGGGTCGAACTACGGTGTTCTGACTTCCTCATTGCACGAGAGGATACGTAGGCATAACTTAACAGTTATCGAACAAAAGTCTCTGTATATTCCCCCTCTTTTCAGCTTTATTCTTTTAGCCTCATATTCTTGAGCATTTCACTCTGTTCTTACACTGACACTTCACTTATACACTTCACTTCTTTTACACTGACACTTGTACATCCTTTTCCAGCTCTTTTATACACAAATTGCACTGACACTACCCCTTTAAAACACAAATCTTTTAAGCGTGGATCCCGTCGAGTACGGCGGACAATCTGGGTGCTAATACCTTCCCAGGTTGTAACCAACCCCCTTTCTCAGTCTCTCTGGTTCGCAACCGTCTTATCCATATCTTTCTTAGGTTTATGCAGCATTACCTTTCCTCCGGGATAAAAATGCCTAGCTGGCGACTCTTTTCATTCCCTGTGAGTTCACTCCTGTGTGTCCTCGAACCCTCCTCTCGCCGACCGTTCGCGTCTGTACCCTATTTGACCCGGCTTCATTTAGTGGGAGCGACAGCTTGGCGACTCTGCTGGGGACCCTTATACTACAACCAGGGCTTCTGGTTCTTTTTGTGGGTTCCTCCTAGCGCTTGTTTGATTTGTGCTTACTGGGGTGTTATGTGCTAATTGTGTTTGTATATTTGTATTTATTTTTGCTTTATGTACAGTTGTTTTACTGCTTTATTTATAGCTTTACATACATCATACTGTCATATTGTTCTGGCTGGATCTGGTTCTGTTGCTTTGGTGGGTGGGGTTCTATTGAGAGTTAAGGTCCTATACCTGGGACCTGAGTGACACCTAGGCTAGAGTGGTTCATGTTCTTTCCCATTCCATTTCGGTCTGGTGCGGGAATATGAAACACGGTTCAGATATGGGTTTCTTCTTGAGAACTCTGTGCTACAGATTTCCTGTAGTGCTAGGGCTATCTGGGAAGCCTGCTAAGTCTGGATGACCTTTATTATGACCTTCAGAAACTGAGGTGAATTAGAGGAAGATTTTTTATGGTTATTGTAAACACTGTACCTCCGAGTTAGAAGTGTTTACACTTCTCATAACCGATCCAAGTCTGAGGATCCTTGTTTTAGAACACCACCTGTGAGGGGGTTGGGCTGTTTACAGGTTTGCAGGTACCCTTGACCTCAGCATACCCTGTTACTTTGTTTTAATTAAGAATACTCCATTTTGGGACAGTTCTTGTGATTTAACCCTGGACATGTGACTCTTTATTTGAGTCCCCCACCTTGGTTACTGGACTTATGAACCTCCATCTGGATTTCTTGAACATACATGGACTTATATCAGAGCACTTGATCAGATCCAGCTTGATCACAAACCCTTGCATATCATTTGCATACATCATCATTGCATCATTTAGCATGTGTTTATTTGTTTTTCAGGGTATCCATACTATATTTTGGCTTGGTTTTGACCCCTTCATCTGCATAGACCTATCTGCTTCAGCTATCCTCATCAGCTACCTGCTTCAGTCACCTGCATCACCAGTCTCAGCCTGTCAGTGGCCCATCTTCTAGTGTCAGTCATCATCATCAGCATCTGTTTCAGTTCCTCTTCAGCAACATGGCACCCAAGAAGAGCAACATCTCATATCATTTCTTTCAGCCTGAGCTAGCTGACATCAGGAAGATCCAGGCCTTGATTACTCCAGACCATATACCACTATTCAGAGAACATTATGGAGGCATACTTGATGTGGTTATGGATTTGGACCCTTCCCAGAGGAGCTTGATTCATACTTGCCTGCAGTTCTATGATCCCCCTCTGAGGTGCTTCACCTTTCAGGATTTTCAGTTGGGACCTTTATTAGAGGAGTATTCATCATTGGTTGGTGTACCTATCAGGGGTGGAGTTCCCTTCAACCCTGAGATGGCTTTTCCAAGTAATGAAGAAGTGGCAAAGGCATTGTATCTGGAACCTTGTCTGATTGGGCAGAACATGACTACCAAGGCTGGAATCTCTGGTCTACATTTGGATTTCTTGACTTCTCAGGCCATCCTGAAGGCCTCCTCGGGAGAATGGAAGGCAGTCTGTGCATTATTGTCCCTTAGCATATATGGGGTCATATTATTTGCAGATGAGCCTAAGTTTATTAGCAAGAATGCAATCCATATCTTCATCCTGAGGAACCCAGTACCCACCTTACTGGGAGATTTCTACTACTCTGTTCACCAAAGGAATGAAAAACAAAGAGGAAGGTTGGTGAGATGCTGTGCTCCCCTGTTCCATACCTGGCTGCTCAAACACTTGCCCAAGACTGATGCATTCTTGAATCCTCACCAGCAAAAGAATTGGGCTAGAAGACTCATTGCTTTGACCTCAGCTGACATCAGGTGGTGCACTCAGAGCACCAAGGGCAGGGACATCATTACTAGTTGTGGGCAGTTCCCCAATGTACCCCTGATAGGAGTAAAGGGTTGCATCAACTACAACCCTCTGCTATTCAAAAGACAATTGGGCTATGCATTGGTCCACACTCCTAGAGCACAAGACTTGGCTGAAACCCTTTATTATGAGGTTAAGCCTAATCTGGCTATTGTCAGGCAAGCATCCTGGGCTTGGGACAATGTTCAGACTAAAGGAGTGGCCATTCTTGGGAGATGCAACAATGTGGCCTCAGCTCAGTACTATGAGTGGTCTCATGCCAGGGATCAAATTTATGGGATGCCCTTCGCCATTGAGGATGCACCTGGACCCTCCACAGCACCACCTCCTGCCACTGTCAGCCTGGAAGAGTTTGAGAAACTGAAAGAGAGGAATGAGAATCTGACTCAGGCTCTACAGAAGACCCTCTGGGAGAGGAGTGATGGTCGTCTGGACATCGAAAGGTTAGAAAAGCTAAAGGTGGAGCATCTAGCCAGAATTGAGAAGTCAGAGGATTACATCAAGAAGTCAAGGGCTGGAGAACAGATTTTGAAGAATGCCTGCAAGGAGGCTCAGTTCCAAAAGGCCAGGACTAACTTGTATCTGAAAGAGAGTCAAGCTAGGTGGGTCAGGATCACCGAAGCTCGTACTCAGGAAGATAAGAGGACTCAGGACAAAATTGAGCAGCTGGAGGCTAATGCAAAGGAGCAACAGGAAGCCCTGCTAGCAGCCCAGAGGGAGATCTCAGAGCTGAAGATTAGAGCTGGTGTGAAGAGGTCAAAGGGCCAGAGTCGACACAAGAAGTTAACTGCAGCTGTTGCTACCAGGAATCTTCTCATCAGGAACCTCACAGAGCGTCCAGCTGATCCTGTGACTGAAGCACTTCTAAAGGAAGTTCAGGAGGATGAGTTTGGTCTTGGTGTCTGACCTTTTGCTTGTTGTTGCTTTCATTTCATTGTACTTTTCCTTTTTGTATTGTATTTCGACCCCTCAGAGGGCATGTATTGTAAAAATAAACAAACTATGTATCATTTACTTTTTGTAATATATGTGTTGGTTTGTTTTATCTGAGTTCTTCAAGCAACATCAAAAGCATCTTCCTCAGGGGTCTAGAAAGGTCAAAACCAAGTGCCAAGCCGGATACCTTGGAATCAAATAAGCATACTGCATTGCATACTAACCTTTTGTTTTATTTTGTAGGTTTTTATTTTGTTTGTTACTAACTCTGTTGTGGCTCAGGAACTATTGCTCGACGTCGGGTGTTCCCACTCAACCGTCCACACAAATATCCTACCCGCAATAACCTTCCGGGTATACAGATGGACCAGGTACAACAGGACCTTACAGAGGTCAGGAACCAAATGGCCAATGAGAGACTGGAAATGAGGAATCAGATGACACAATTTATGGAGGTGATGAATGGCTTAGCTCAGAGCCAAGAGAGATTAAGAGCCTTGGTAGAGAGACAGACTCAGGAAGACCCCCATCTAGGGACTGGTGGGACAAGCAACAATGAGAGGGTTCAGCCTCATATCAACCCACCTGTATTTGGACCCCACCTTCATCCAGAGATCAATATCCCTGCTAATGTACAAGGGAATGTTACTACAGGCAGAGTACTCCAAGAAGACCCCCAGGAAGATCAGTTCACAGTGATGAGAGCTGGGGATGAGGCCTATGACAGAAGGCTAGATGAAATTGCTGAAAAATTAAGATCCTTGGAGTCTCAAAACTCCTTGGGTTTTGATGTCATGAACATGGGCTTAGTGGACGGGGTCAGGATTCCCCACAAATTTAAACCTCCGTGCTTTGAGAGGTACAACGGAACTTCCTGTCCGCGAACCCACTTGCAATCCTTTCTGGGGAGGCTGAAGGCATATACCATGGATGAAAAGCTATGGATGTTTTATTTCGAAGATAGCTTAACAGGAGCTTCAAGGGAATGGTACTCTCATTTAACCAGAGCAACCATCAGATGTTGGAAGGACTTGGCTGAGGCCTTCATTAGACAATACCAGTATAACTTGGATATGGCTCCCAACAGGACCCTCCTGATGGAAATGTCACAATCATCCAGAGAAAGCTTCCGGGAGTACGCCCAAAGGTGGAGACAGCTTACTGCTGCTGTCCAGCCACCCATGTCGGAGAGGGAGATGGCCGACATGTTTATGAACACCCTCCAAGGGACATACATTGACAGGCTAGTTGCCTTTTCTTCTACCAGCTTTGCGGATGTAGTTATAGCTGGAGAAAGAATTGAGAGCCTATTAAAGATGGGCAAAATTTCTGACAACGGTGCAAGCTCTTCCAACAACCCAAGAAAGCCTTTTGTGGGCCCAAGAAGAACTGGTGAGACTAATGCTATCCATACCAGCAGGGGTAGACCCCAATACGTTCATAGGTCTGTGGCAGCTGTCACCATTCCCGCTCCAATTCATCCAAAACCGGCATACCAACCTCAGCAACAATCCCACTACCAGCAACAAGCTCAATATCCACCTCAGAGAAATTATAACAGCAACAACAATCAGCAAAGACCGTTTCAACAGAGACCATCTCAGGCTAATAGGGTGATTGATCCGATCCCTATGCCCTATGCCACATTATTGCCACAACTCCTGAAACTCAACCTGGTTGAGCTAAGGACATTGGCACCTCCAGATCCTGCCAGTCTGCCCAGAAATTATGACGCCAGCGCCAGATGTGCCTTTCACTCGAATGCACCTGGCCACAGTACAGAGAAGTGCAGAGCCTTGCACATGAAAGTACAGGATCTAGTGGATTCCAAAGCTCTAAACTTTGCACCTCCACCAAATGTCAGTAAAAATCCTATGCCAAACCACGGAGGACCCAGAATCAATGCTATTGAGGAAGACAAGCCGTCTTACTTGATAACCAATGTGGGGCAGATTCGGACACCCTTGGTGGAGATTAAAGCTCAACTCCTTGAATGTCAAATGTTCCCTGGATGTGAGCTAGGATGTGCTTATTGCAACATTTCAGTGAATGGGTGTGATAACTTGAGAGATGGCATAGATGGTCTCATCCAGAGTGGCCTGCTTCAGATCACAACATCAACACCCCCAAATCCAGCAATCTCCTTAACAGCAATTCCCGAGTCTTCTACAACTGCAACAACAATTGTTCCAAACA
Organism: Lathyrus aphaca; assembly: GCA_963966055.1. NCBI lineage: Eukaryota > Viridiplantae > Streptophyta > Magnoliopsida > Fabales > Fabaceae > Lathyrus > Lathyrus aphaca. Next base: position 479,392,775 of record OZ014524.1, on the reverse strand, counting down.
ACTCTTCAATCTCATCAACAAATGCTTCATCTGTTACTTCAACGGACCAGATATCAACAAACATCCCTTCTACAACTTCAGCACCCCTTCATTCAGAATCTCCTACAACAGCAACACCCATCCAGTCTACAGTGTCTCCTACAACATCAACAGCAAACAATGAAAGTGTCTCAATGGTTACAATTTATTATGATCCTGCAAATGATTCTGCCTACAACTCACAAAGTGCCACTCCTATCAGAGCACCAGTCACAATATACTATGATCCGCATACTATCATGGTCCCTTCTGCAGCTGCTATCAGTCCAGTCACTATCACCGTGCCTGGGCCAGTACCTTATGAAAGCAGTAATGCCATCCCTTGGCATTACGGCTCCGATCTATACTGCGAAGGACAAAAAATCACTTTGGAATCATCAACTTCTTCACCACAAATAGACAATGTGGGGGGAGGCGGAGGCTTCACTCGAAGCGGACGTCTCTTTGCCCCACAAATTCCAAGACCCAGTGCCGAAGCAGAAGCTGCTGCCAAGGCAAAAGGGAAGAGCATGGTGCAAGAAGAACAAGTTGTTAAAGAAGCTTTGAAAACCCCTTTCGATCAAGAAGTGATGAATTCATGAGAATCATCAAGAAAAGTGATTACAAGATAGTGGACCAGCTTCACCAGACACCTTCCAAGATCTCCATTTTATCATTGTTAATATGCTCCGAGGCTCATCGGAACACACTATTAAAAGTCTTGCACGCAACTTATGTGCCAGAAGAGATTACCGTCAATCAATTGGAAGCTGTAGTTGGAAACGTCAACGCTAGTCATGGACTAGGATTTACCAACACTGATTTGACTACGGAAGGCCGCAATCACAACAAGGCTTTGCACATTACCATGGAGTGTAAGGGTGCAGTTCTTTCCCATATACTGGTAGACACAGGGTCATCCCTCAATGTCTTACCTAAAAAAGCCCTTGTGAAGCTGGAGTATGAAGGATTGGCATTACGCCCCAGTAACCTGGTAGTGAGAGCCTTTGACGGTTCTAAGAGATCAGTTCTGGGAGAAATTGAGTTGCCTATAACGATTGGCCCACAAACTTTCAAAACGACCTTCTACGTGATGGACATTCAGCCGGCCTACAGTTGTTTGTTGGGTAGACCTTGGATTCACGCCGCTGGCGCAGTTACGTCTACCCTTCACCAGAAGTTAAAATTCGAGTGGGAGGGCCAAGTCGTTACTATTTGTGGAGAGGAAGATATTTTTGTTAGCCAACTGGCTACATACAAATACATTGAGATGGATGGGGAGATCCACGAAACTATGAGTCAAGGGTTTGAGGCCTTGAACATAAATGAAGCATCCGTTGTACCTGGAACCTCCATGACATCTTATCAACAAGCCCGGAAGGTTGTTGAAGAAGGGACTGCCCAAGGCTGGGGCAAGTTGCTGCCTGTAGAGAAGAAGGAGGATAGGTTTGGGTTGGGTTACAAACCAGCTCAACAAGATCAAGCAGAGGCTGCTAAGGAGCCCAATTTTGTCAGTGGGGGGATGCTCACCCCCGATGCCGTGAACAACTTGGAAGACGAGGATGAAAGCGACCGCAACCTGGAGAGTTGGATCCGTCCAAAGATCCCGGGGAGCAGTATCTCAAACTGGTCTTCCCAGGAAATTATAAGAGTTACTCCTGCAGAGTAATTATTATTTCCTGTATTTTTAAGCATGCATCAAGTCTTGCATCTTGCCCAAGATGACAAGACTCATTTTGTAATCGGGCCATCTGTAATTTTGTGCAACAAGATTAATCAATGAAATATCAGACATCTTTTGCAAATGAGTCTTTTTCTTTTCCGCTCACTGTTTTTTCATTTTTCTTTTTGTACATAAAATAAATGGCAATGTTTTCAAAATGTTAACTTCATTTCACTCTTTTTTTTTTAAAACAAGATTAAAATCAATCACTAAAATGAACAAACTGAACCCTTGCAGAGAGTGCCTTCCAGACCGCACCGACAACAACACGGCTATGACTTCGTATGACTTTGACAATCCAATCAATCAAGCTGATGAAGGGGTTGAAGAAGAGTATGAGCTTCCTGAAGAGCTAGCTAGGTTGTTGAGGCAAGAGGAAAGGGTTATCACTCCTCATCAGGAGGAGGTCGAAACGATTAATCTTAGTACAGATGAAGACGTGAAAGAGGTTAAAATCGGGGCCTGCTTACAAGACTCAGTGAAGAGACAACTGATCGACCTGCTTCAAGAATATGTGGATGTGTTTGCTTGGTCTTATCAAGATATGCCAGGGTTGGACACCGACATTGTCATGCACAAGTTGCCTTTAAGAGAAGATTGCCCACCGGTTAAACAGAAACTGCGCCGTACTCGCCCAGACATGGCAATGAAAATCAAAGAAGAGGTACAAAAGCAGTGGGACGCCGGGTTCCTTGCTGTGACTAGCTATCCACCGTGGGTTGCTAATATAGTACCTGTGCCTAAGAAAGACGGCAAAGTGAGAATGTGTGTTGACTACCGGGATCTGAACAGAGCTAGCCCAAAAGATGACTTCCCATTACCTCACATTGATGTATTGGTGGATAACACGGCTCAGTTCTCGGTATTCTCCTTCATGGACGGATTTTCAGGATACAATCAGATCAAAATGTCACCTGAAGACATGGAGAAGACAACCTTCATCAAACCCTGGGGCACGTTCTGTTACAAGGAGATGCCATTCGGACTGAAGAATGCTGGTGCAACATATCAACGGGCTATGGTGACATTATTCCACGATATGATCCATAAAGAAATCGAATGTTATGTGGATGACATGATTGCCAAGTCCCTCACTGAAGAAGACCACTTGGTAAATCTGCTGAAGCTATTCAAGCGTCTGAGGAAGTACCAACTAAAGTTGAACCCCAACAAGTACATATTCGGGGTACGATCTGGTAAGCTGCTAGGCTTTATTGTAAGCGAGAAAGGGATTGAAGTTGACCCTGATAAAGTCAAAGCCATTCAATAAATGCCTGCACCAAAATCAGAAAAAGAAGTTCGAGGGTTCTTAGGACGATTGAACTACATTTCACGGTTCATATCTCACCTTACAGCAACCTGTGAACCCTTGTTCAAACTGCTAAGAAAAGAACAAACGGTCAGGTGGAATGAAGACTGCCAGAAGGCTTTTGACAAGATTAAGGAATACTTACAAGAGCCTCCAATCCTTATGCCTCCAGTTGAAGGAAGACCTCTAATTATGTACTTGACAGTATTAGAAGAGTCAATGGGGTGTGTGCTGGGCCAGCATGACGAGTCTGGTCGAAAGGAGTATGCAATATACTACCTAAGCAAAAAGTTTACCGACTGTGAACAACGTTATTCACTGCTCGAGAAAACTTGTTGTGCTTTAGCGTGGGCTGCTCGCCGACTAAGACAGTATATGTTGACCCACACTACCTTATTGATCTCCAAGATGGATCCAGTTAAGTACATTTTTGAGAAGCCAGCACTTACCGGACGGGTTGCAAGATGGCAAATGATCCTCACAGAATATGACATCCAGTACACATCTCAGAAAGCCATCAAGGGCAGTGTATTGTCTGAATATCTTGCTGAGCAACCTATTGATGATTACCAGCCTATGAGATTTGACTTCCCTGATGAAGACATCATGTTCATAAAAGCAAAAGATCATGAAGAGCCTGTTCACACTGAAGGGCCTGACCCAGAAGAAGAATGGACTATGATGTTTGATGGGGCTGTTAATATGAATGGTCGTGGTGTTGGTGCAGTACTCATTACACCTAAAGGAGTTCACATGCCTTTCTCGGCAAAACTCACTTTCAACTGCACTAACAACGAAGCTGAATACGAAGCTTGCATTATGGGTCTTGAGGAAGCCATTGACCTCAGGATCAAAACTTTAACTGTGTTCGGAGATTCAGCTCTGGTAGTTAATCAAACCAACGGCAAATGGTACACACACCAAGATCATCTGATACCTTACAGGGATTATACAAGGAGGTTATTGACTTTCTTTACAACAGTCAAGCTTGAGTATATACCTCGGGACGAGAACCAGTTTGCAGATGCTCTGGCTACCATTTCATCCATGATCAAAGTTCAAGCTGCCAATTTTGTACCTCAGATTTCAGTGTCCAGACTTGACAGACCAGCATATGTGTTCGCAGCAGATGTTGTCAAGGATGATAAGCCTTGGTTCCATGACATTAAGTGCTTCTTGGAGGATCAAATATACCCACCTGGGGCATCTTCCAATGATAAGAAGACTTTGAGGAGGCTTGCTGGTAGTTTCTTCCTGAATACTGATGGTTCCCTGTACAAGAGAAACTTTGATATGGTACTCCTCAGATGCGTTGATAGAACAGAAGCAGACTTGTTGATGCACGAGGTGCACGAAGGATCCTTTGGTACCCATGCTGGAGGAAATGAAATGGCCAAGAAGTTGCTAGGATCAGGCTATTATTGGATCACAATGGATGCCGACTGTTGTGCCTACGCCAGAAAATGCCATAAATGCCAGATTTATGCGGATAAGGTGCATGTGCCTCCCAATCCTTTGAATGTGATGTCGTCACCCTGGCCCTTTGCTATGTGGGGCATTGACATGATTGGCAAGATTGAGCCAACTGCTTCAAATGGCCACAGGTTCATCTTGGTTGCTATTAACTATTTCACCAAATGGGTCGAGGCAGTTTCATATGCAAACGTCACAAGGCAAGTGGTAGCCAGATTTCTGAAGAGAGATATCATCTGTCGATATGGAGTTCCCGAGCGAATCATTACTGATAATGGTTCCAACTTAAACAACAAAATGATGGCAGAGCTATGCCGGGACTTCAAGATTCAACACCACAATTCTTCTCCTTATAGGCCAAAGATGAACGGCGCTGTTGAGGCAGCTAATAAGAATATCAAGAAGATTGTGCAGAAGATGGTAGTCACATACAAAGACTGGCATGAGATGCTACCGTTTGCCTTGCATGGATACCGCACGTCAATCAGAACATCCATTGGGGCAACACCGTATCAGCTTGTGTATGGTATGGAAGCAGTCCTACCAGTTGAGGTTGAACTACCCTCCCTACGGGTATTGATGGATGTTAAGCTGAACGAAGCAGAGTGGGTTCGATCCCGATACGAACAACTGAGTCTGATTGAAGAGAAAAGATTGGCTGCAATCTGTCATGGGCAGTTGTATCAGAAAAGAATGAAGAAAGCTTTCGATCAGAAAGTCAGGCACCGAGAGTACCAAGTAGGAGATCTTGTGCTGAAAAGAATCCTCCCTCCTCATACAGACCACAGGGGCAAGTGGACTCCGAATTATGAAGGACCATTTGTAGTAAAGAAAGTTTTCTCGGGTGGAGCACTGATGCTCAGCACTATGGATGGTGAAGATTTCCCGTCCCCTGTGAATTCAGATGCAGTTAAAAAATACTTCGCATAAAAAGACCCGCTGGACACAAAAACAGAATGTAAGTCCAGGCAAAAATAGGGCATTCCGGCGAGTCAAAAACAGAATAAAAGACTCGGGTAAAAATAAGGGAAAATAAACAAAGATGTACACCCTCTAAGTTGAAAAGCCGCATTGGACAACTCAGGCAAAAATGGGTATCCCGATGGATTGAAAACCCGAAAGGGCGATCCATGCAAAATAAGGGAATAAGCGAACAACTGCATTCTGAATTCGTCTGTATCACCTACAACTTGGTAAGCCTCGAAAGGATCAAGCTTCTGTCAGAATCAGCCTTCTTCAGAAAGCAAGACGAGAAGAATGTCAAATGTCATGCGAGTCATAGCAAGGGGGAAGCTCCTTGAAGCGTCGACAACATTGCCAGCATTTTGTTTCTCAATTTGTAACGATCTCCTCATTTCAGGGGATATGTTTCTTTGACTGTATCTTGCCAATTTAGGGCACATGAATTAATAAAATCAGATTTTCAGTCATGTTTCGCCCCGTACACTTCATTTTCATTTGCAAAAAATGTCTGGTGTCCTTAAAATACTGATTGCATAAATACAGATGCTTTTCTTCTAAAAATAAATGCTTACAGGGAATATACTTACTCTCGGGAGTGTCTAACTCCTATGACGGAATCCGGTAAGGGATACCTCGGGATCACTTGTGCGTTTCTCTGTCTTTTCAGGATTGCAGGTACTCAAGGCACAACATGGGGCATGTAGGCCTCATCCCGGCAAGCTGGCAAGTCAACACCCGGTATTAGCACTCAAAAGTGTTTTCTCCCCAGCTAAGTTGCCACTTGTTGTTTCTCCCCAGCTAAGTTGCCACTTGTTGTTTCTCCCCAGCCGAGGTGCCAATCATTCTTCTTCCTCAGCCAGGTACAAAAGCCAGTGAACCATCTTCCCCACAGAGCTTCAGCCTCTATCCAGAGGAGCAACGCATGAAGGAATCACAACAGAGTGACGAAAGCTCCTACAAACCCCAGCTGGGTCTCTCACTTATTGGAATAGGTCTATCATTGACCCATTTCCCCAAGCAGATACATCTCATCAGATCTAACAACGATCTCATCCCCAGCTGGGACGTTCATCTCGACAGATCGACCAGAGATCTTCACGGCAACGGGATCCGAATCCCGGATTGATATCCTTGCATAATCATGGCATTCACATCATATTCACCCTACAAAAAGTATCATTCCGTCTAAAACGGAGCATTACGGCAAAAATCAAACATATTGCATAATCATGAGCCATGTTTTGAATCAAACACTTGTGAATAATGACAATCCATCAACAGTATACAGAAAACCCCCCAGATTCCCCAGCAGAGAGCTAAAGCTAAAGCAGTTGCCTTACACTCCCGAACACCCGAATATACTCCTTTTTGGCATCTGTCCGTGTCATATCCCCAATAAAAGATCAAAGCGTCCCCTTTGCACTCACAGATACTTGTATATAATTTTCTTGACACTCGTCCGTGTCACTTTCCCCAGCACAGCAACATAAACACTTTGTATATCAGATACTTGTTTATACTATACTCTTCTCCTTTTGACACTCGTCCGTGTCATTCTCTCCAGCAAGTTAAACACTCATCTATACACCACTCGCACTTATTACCCTTATGCAGATACTCGTCCGTATCTTGTATACACCATTTATATCCCCGCAGATTCAACCCTCGTCCGTGTTCTTTGTTAACCCATTGGTACTCGTCCGTATCATCGTCTCAGAGCATGCGTCAAGCGTTTGTTTCTACCTGATACTCGTCCGTATCATAGTCTTGAGGATGCTCGTCCGCATCTTTAATCCATACACCGTGTCAAACACTCTTGAATTTAGACACTCGTCTGTGTCTACTATTCCCCAAAAGAGTCCCATCAGATTCAATACTCGTCCGTGTTCCTTGTTAACCAGATGATACTCGTCCGTATCATCATCTATGAACAGGTGTCAGTATTTGTTTCTATCCGATACTCGTCCGTATCGTAGTCTTAGGGATGCTCGCCCACATCTTTAATCTATACACAAACATCCAAACACTTATACCTTTTGTTCTTGGATGTAAACACTCGTCCGTGTTTACTATTCCCCAGTAGATCGCCAGCAAAGCAATTTTTCTTTTTATCTGACATTCGTCCTATGTCATGATAAACCTTGAGAGCAGCCGTCCCCTGCTAGGTGATCGTCCTTCACCTCTTGATGGTCGTCCTCCATCATGCTCATCCGATGGCCGTCCCCATCGTTGACCTTTTCTATCCGGCATTCGTCCTATGTCGTGATATTTTTAGCAGCCGTCCCCTGCCAGGTGATCGTCCTTCACCTCTTGATGATCGTCCCTCATCTTATCCCCAACAGAGCAGCCGTCCCCTGCTAGGTGACCGTCCTTCACCTTTGATGACCGTCCCTCATCATTATTTCATTTATTCTTTAACCCGATGGCCGTCCCCGTCGTGGTCCCTTTTCCTTTTCCTGATGATCGTCCTTCATCGGTTTAGCCCGATGGCCGTCCCCATCGTTGCTTACCTTGCCTTTTGAACTTGATGGCCGTCCCCATCATTTTTCATTAACCCCCAGAGAATCTTATAGCTTTACTTGATGGCCGTCCCCATCATTATTTCTCATGTCCCCAGCATGACGGTCGTCCCCGTCATTGCTTTATTTCCCGCATCTTTTCCAGCATGTCGACCGTCCCCGTCATTGCTCATTCCCCAGCAGTCGTCCTCTGCTTGACGGTCGTCCTCCGTCACCCATACTTTACAATATACTTTATTTTTCTTTACAATCTATATCCCTTTTCTTCTTCATTCTGTGAGTGCAAATTTTGGACTGTCTTTGGTATTCAACCACAAGTTATCTTGTTTGCCTGTTAAGCCGTTGCTTACATCCTGCACAACTAACTCATGTTTGAATAGGGGCAGCTGTAAACACCCCAAATTTGCCCTCACCCATTCACACCATGGCTTGTGATCTTTTCATATGCATAAACCCAATCATAGCATCTCATATCACATTTTGATTCTTTTCATTGGTTCAAAGTCATCTGCATCTAGGGTTTGTGATCTGAGCAATCCAAGGGCTTCTTGAGCCACTCCAAGGGTCATCAATCACTTCAAAGGGGTCCATGTATGTTCAAGCATCATATTATATCCTCTCAAAGTCAAGAATGTCAAAGAATCACAAGAACTGAAAATGGCATGGAAGCAGAGCTAGGTTTGACTGCACAGATGACCTAGAACTAGGGTTTTGGTTTCAGAGGCCATAACTCCAATTTTTTTGGTCACTCTTGTTTCTATTGGTCTCTATATGGTATAGGGAGTATTCATATCAATTTTCATGAAGAAATTCCATGGGGAAGTCATCTGATCAAGAGTTGACTTTTCAAGCAAGTCAGTGTAAAATCAGGGCATCTGAGGCCCCCAATGACCCAACCAAAGGGTGTTCTTCATCATTTTGATTGTATATGATCTTTATTTGATCATAGAAGATGTTGGAAATTCACAAAATTGAAGAATTTCAAGTCATTTGCAAAGTTGACTTTTTGGGGAAGTTTGACTTTTAATGAAATTGCCATTTTGGGAAACTTTTTCAACCCTTGCTTTTTGATTCAAAAATGCTTCAAATGGAAAAACTTTGGTAATGAAAGTTGTAGAATGGATCATTCCCTTTTCAAAAAGTACAAGAACATGACCTAATTCATTTTGGATCAAAAGTTATGGATTGTCAAAGTTGGCTAAAATCACAAAATTTGAAGTTTTCTACCAAAGGGACATTTTGCAAAATGGTTTGTTCAAGTGTTCTAAAGGCCTCAAATGTGTATCATTTCCACACAACATGATCATGTGACCTCTAATGTTCAGAATGGGCCAATGGATCACACATTTTTATGGCTTATGGAGCAAGATTTTTCATAAGAAGCAAAAGTGAACCAACTTGCAAAACTCATCATAAGTTACAATCCACTTGCTTGCTGACTTGCTGATCAATCCTAGGGTTCTCCCCACATCATGCTGCGCAGGACACACCTTTTGTCCTTGGTTAGCAAGTAGCCCATGCTTCTCTTACACAACTTTGACATTTTGGCAACTTGAGCCATACCTATCACAAAAGCACACATCACCTCATCTGACCTATCACAATTGTTTATGCAAATCAAAAGCAAGCCAAAGCATACAAAACACAAGCCAGAAACCATCCATAACACATAATTATCATTTCCCTACCATTTTGCAAAAGCTTTCGAAACTGCTTGCACAAGCCACAAACACAAAAACTAACTTCACAAATCAACTCAACACACTTCCCTGATCACAAACCACCCCTCACCATAGCCTGAAACTCAAAGAATCAAAAACACGATCACCACCTGCCATTGAACAGAACTTCTGCCATCTCTCAAACCAGCCATTGCAAACTTCAAACAAGCCTTGAAAGCTTCTCAGGAGGTCCAGGGGAGTTGATTGCAAGCAAGACATCAGCCAGAAAGTGCCAGGAACTAAAGCTTCAGTTCAGGTAGCCATCTCAAACTTTTTTTCCAGAAACTCCATTTTAAGTTCTTAAAAGCTTCTATGCACTCCCCTGATCATGAATATGTGTTTACTTTTGAAAATGGTTGAGAAACCAGGATGTATGAATGTTCTGAAATTTTTTGCCCTAGAAACGTTTTGCTTCGATTTGGCTGATTGATGAATGATAAATGATGTTTGAATGGGGGTTTTGATCTAGTTTGGCATGGGGATGATTTCTGGGTAGTTAGTTTTCGTTTTCATGAAGTTTTGAAGATTTTGGCAACTTTCAGGTGAGGGTCTTGCCGGAGAAGACGACTGGAAGTCTTCTCCGGCCACTTGAAAGTAATTAGGGCTAATCCCTGTAATTAATGAGAGTTTGAATTATGAGCGTAGGATTGGTTGACTTTGTTTGACTGGCGCGTGTTTGGATGGTCCAGATCCACTCACTTAACCCTAATCCAGTCATTTACTTAATTAATTAGGATTAATTTATTTCAAACCTCAGAATGAATCTTGGCCTTCCAATCTCGCGCGGGTCAATTCCCTCTCTTTTTATTCAAATCCTGTCCATTGGATGCGTTGACTTCTCCATAAATCCATTTTATTTTTCATTTTATTTCATTTGTTTTGTCCATTTATTTTAAAATAGTAAAACAATTTTAAAAATTCTGAAAATTTTTGTATAAACTTTTATTAATTTTCAGAAACCAAAAACATTTTTATTTTTATTTTTTGCATTAAAAAATATTTTTAAATCATTTAAAAGTTTATTTTTAATTAATTAATGAGAATTAATTAATTAAAAATACTTTTAGGTATTTAAAAATCACCAAAAAATTCATGAAACCTTTGAAATCATTTAGAAACATTGTCCAACCCTCAAACCAAATTTCTTTTTTGATCTTGATGCATTTTGACAATTTTCCATGGAATTAATTCAATTTCAAAGCATTATTTTGATCCAAACTTCAAAAAATCATTTCTGCCCATCCATTGAGAGTTGGACTTTGATTCTTTTTGAATTGTGTCTTGCATATCATGTAGTTTGTAGAATTAAATGGGCATGATTTGATCTTGCATTTTCAATTTGTTTGATATTTTTCTTGTCAAGGTACCCTAAAACCCTAGAAATCTTAGGAAAATCATAACCCTCACTAGGTTAAGAATTGGATCCCCTCCTTTGGGCAGTGAGTTTGTATAGGTTTAGGGTTCTCTTGAATGCATTTTCAATTTTTTATCTTGATGTTTGCTTCTGGTTTTGATTTTTGTTTGGTGTATGGATCATAAACCCTAATTTGGGCTTCCTTTTGCATTCATCTTGCATTTGCTTACATACCTTGACTTGCCATAGCATTTTGTGCATCCATTTGATTCATTAGACATCTTAAGACATATTAGAAGCATGTTTGATCATTGCATCTTTCATTTGCCATGTTGTATGTCATTTGCATTTCATAACTTTTCATGTATGATCATGGTTCTAAGCATGCTCCATTTGTATCCATATGTTTGTATGATCATCCCCATGCCTTGATTCATGTTTGCATCATCTCATAACATCATTGTCATCACACATATGCTTCTGGTTTTGGTTTGCATCATGCCATTTCATCTCATTTTGCATTGCATTGCATTCCTTTCACTAACTTTTCAGGTGGTAAGTCATTTTGAGAAGTGAATTTGCCTTCACTTCTCACAACTTCTTTTCATCTATCTTATGCATCCTTGCTGCATTTTGTTTTGTGTTTGAGATTGAGCTTGCTCTTTCTTCTTCTTCTTACTTTCTTTCCTCAAGTGACTTGTCTTCTTAAATGAAGCAAGTTACTTTGCTTCTCTCTGCTCCTTTCATCTGCTTCCTGGTGGTTCCTTTGAAGATTTCTCTTGTCAAACCTCACAAACCTTAGGAACAACTAAGCATGACAATGATTAGGGTTTTTGATTAGTCCCCCACTTAGTTTTTTACCTTTGTGTCTCCTTGAGTCTTCTCTTCTCACCTCATAATCAGGGACTAAACCCTAAAGGCTTTAAGGCTTTGTGATTAAGCTTATGCCTGCATCCTTCTATTAGGATGGAGTGTATAACTTTAATCATAAGTGTTAAACCCTTAATGTGTTTAAATCCCCTAATCAATTCACTTAATAACCATCAAGACATCAAACTTGTAACTTGGGCCTTGCATTAGGGTTCTAATTCTTCCTTAATTGGTTAAGAAGGACTAACCCTAGTGTTAATGGACAAGTCCCCCTCAAGTTGTCTTACAAATCATAAAAATTACTTCATCATCTTATCATTAATTAAAATCCATTTAATAAAGGCTTTGTTTTGTCATGAAGTTAATCCCTAATCATGGATTAAGTTGAGGAGCTTTCCTCAGCTTAAACATTCTCATCTATTATCCTTCTATTAGGATGGTGTAATGAGTCTGTTTAATCCCTGGTTATGGCTTAATCTCATTACTCAACACTAAACAAAAACACCAAAAACATCTAAATAATCACAAGTAGGTTAATGATCTTAACCCTATACCAAAAGGTGATTAAGTGTGAGATGCTGACTTCACACTTAAGGTATTCTCATTACCCCTAATCAGAGGGAAGATGTGATGAGTTTACTAACCCATTGGTGTAGGCTTAAGCTCATTAACTTATGACAAACTTCAAAAGGCAATAAAAGACTGAAAACTCAAAAAACAAACAATAATCGTCTCCTTCGGGATTCTTTTCTCATCATCATCACTCATAAACGAGAACTCGCTTCTTCCGTCTAATGCAAGACAGTTTGCACCTGAGCCAGACAGGTCATACACTTGAGCATTGACAAGCAAGTAGTTCACAAGTCAATTCACCTTTCAGTCTCTTTGGGTCGAACTACGGTGTTCTGACTTCCTCATTGCACGAGAGGATACGTAGGCATAACTTAACAGTTATCGAACAAAAGTCTCTGTATATTCCCCCTCTTTTCAGCTTTATTCTTTTAGCCTCATATTCTTGAGCATTTCACTCTGTTCTTACACTGATACTTCACTTATACACTTCACTTCTTTTACACTGACACTTGTACATCCTTTTCCAGCTCTTTTATACACAAATTGCACTGACACTACCCCTTTAAAACACAAATCTTTTAAGCGTGGATCCCGTCGAGTACGGCGGACAATCTGGGTGCTAATACCTTCCCAGGTTGTAACCAACCCCCTTTCTCAGTCTCTCTGGTTCGCAACCGTCTTATCCATATCTTTCTTAGGTTTATGCAGCATTACCTTTCCTCCGGGATAAAAATGCCTAGCTGGCGACTCTTTTCATTCCCTGTGAGTTCACTCCTGTGTGTCCTTGCACCCTCCCCTCGCCGACCGTTCGCGTCTGTACCCTATTTGACCCGACTTCATTTAGTGGGAGCGACAAGTTGTAAATCTGGGAACTGAAGAAAACAGGAAAGAGGTCAAGATAGGGGCTGAATTAGAGGATGGTGTTAAGAGCAAACTAATTCAAATGTTACGTGACTATGTGGAGATCTTTGCATGGTCCTATGAAGATATGCCAGGGTTGGATACAGACATTGTAGTTCACCGTTTACCGGTAAAAGAAGATTGTCGTCCAAAGAAGTAGAAGGTTCGTCGCATGCGTCCTGAAATGTCAGAAAATATTAAAGCAGAAGTGATGAAGCAGTTTGATGCAGGGTTCTTAGCTGTGACTTCTTATCCTCAATGGGTTGCAAATGTGGTACTAGTACCTAAGAAAGATGGTAAGGTACGTATGTGTGTAGATTACAGGGATTTGAACAAGGCCAGCCCTAAAGATGACTTTCCACTTCCTCATATTGATGTTCTAGTAGACAACACTGCTCAGTACAAGGTATTCTATTTTATGGATGGTTTCTCTGGTTACAATCAAATCAAGATGGCACCTGAAGATATGGAGAAGACTACATTTGTTACACAGTGGGGCACCTTTTGTTATAAAGTGATGCCGTTTGGTTTGAAGAACGCCGGGGCAACATATCAGCGTGCTATGGTGGCTTTGTTTCACGATATCATTCATCATGAGATAGAGGTATATGTGGATGATATGATAGCCAGGTCCCAGAATGAAGAACAACACCTTGAGCATCTGCATAAGCCGTTCGAAAGGTTGAAGAAATACAAGTTGAGATTGAACCCAAACAAGTGTACTTTTGGAGTTAGATCTGGTAAACTCTTGGGTTTCATTGTCAGTGGAAAAGGTATTGAAGTAGACCCTGCAAAAGTGAAAGCTATACAAGAGATGCCAGCTCCCCGTACTGAGAAGGAAGTTAGAGATTTCTTGGGACGACTGAATTACATCTCAAGGTTTATTTCTCAGCTAACTGCTACCTGTGAGCCAATCTTCAAGTTGTTGAAGAAAGATCAGGTAATGGAGTGGAATGACGAGTGCCAGACAGCCTTTGATGAAATCAAGAGATATCTTCTAGAACCTCCAATTTTGATGCCACCAGTTGATGGAAGACCCTTGATCATGTACTTAACAGTGTTAGACAACTCAATGGGGTGTGTGTTGGGGCAACATGACGAGTCTGGTCGAAAAGAGCAGGCAATATACTACCTTAGCAAAAAGTTTACCGACTGTGAAATAAGATACTCACTGCTCGAGAAAACTTGATGCGCTTTGGCATGGGCTGCTCGCCGACTACGACAGTATATGTTGACTCATACTACCTTGTTGATTTCGAAGATGGATCCAATCAAGTACATATTCGAGAAACCTGCTCTCTCTGGACGAATAGCAAGATGGAAAATGATCTTAACAGAATATGATATACACTACACTACTCTGAAGGCCATTAAAGGAAGTGTTGTAGCTGATCATTTGGCTCATCAAGCAGTGGATGATTATCAGTCAATGAGTTTTGAGTTCCCTGATGAAGACATTATGATTATTACCAAAGAACCTGGACAATATGACGGACCTGAACAAGAATCCCGATGGACTATGGTTTTTGATGGAGCTTCTAATGCACTTGGTAATGGTGTTGGTGTTGTGATCATTTCCCCTGAAGGTTGTCATACCCCGATTACTGCAAGACTTTGTTTCTATTGTACCAATAATATGGCTGAGTATAAGGCATGTATCATGGGTGTCAAAGATGCCATTGAGATGAAAATTCAGTTCCTAGACGTATATGGGGATTCAGCCCTGGTAGTGAGTCAGATTAAAGGAGATTGGGATACCAAGCATGAAAATCTTATTCCTTACAGAGAGCATGTGTTGTCTTTGATCCCATATTTTGAAGAGATTACTTTTGGACATATTCCATGAGGAGAGAATCAGTTGGCAGATGCGTTAGCCACCATGGCATCTATGTTTGAGATTAGCTGGGATGATGAAGCTCCCAAGATTACTATTGACATATTTGAGAAGCCTGCATACTGCAATGAGATTGACACTGAAGAAGTATAGGGGAAGCCTCGGCTCTATGAGGTGAAAAGATATCTGGAAGCTCAGGAGTTCCCTGAAGGGGCATCCATCAAAGATAAGAAGTTTCTGAGGAGGTTTTCTGCTAAATTCTTCTTGAGTAATGGAATTTTGTACAAGCGCAATCATGATTCGACTTTGCTTCGTTGTGTGGATAAGAAGGAAGCAACAGAGATTATGGAAGACATGCATGATGGGATCTTTGGCACTCATTCTAGTGGTCATACCATGGCAAAGAAGATATTGAGAGCAGGTTACTATTGGTCTACCATGGAAGCTGACTACTATCAACATTCCAGAACATGTCACAAGTGTCAAATTTATGCTGATAAAGTGAATATACCTCCAGCTCCATTAAATGTGTTGACTGCTCCTTGGCCTTTTGCCATGTGGGGCATTGATATGATTGGTGAGATCAAGCCTACTGCTTCTAATGGGCATCGTTTCATCCTAGTTGCTATTGATTACTTTACAAAGTGGGTGGAGGCAGCTTCATTTGCATCTGTTACTAAGAATGTGGTGGCTCGATTCATTAAGAATAATCTCATATGTAGGTATGGCATCCCTGAGAGGAGTATCATAGACAATGGCTCTAATCTGAACAACCACATGATTACTGATCTCTGCACGCAGTTCAAGATTAAGCATCACAACTCTTCTCCGTATTGTCCGAAGATGAATGGGGCAGTAGAAGCTGCTAATAAGAACATTAAGAAGATTCTATAGAAGATGACTGTTACTTACAAAGATTGGCATGAGATGTTACCATTTGCTCTTCATGGTTATCGTACTACAATACACACTTCAACAGGGGCAACCCCATTCTCCTTAGTCTATGGTATGGAAGCAGTTATGCCCATTGAAGTTCAGATCCCCACCTTAAGAATCATGAAGGATGCAGGCTTGGATGAAGATGAGTGGATTCAGACTCGACTTGACCAGATAAATTTGATTGATGAGAAAAGGCTAGCGGGTGTTTGTCACGGTCAGATGTACCAGAAACAGATGATCAAAGCTTTTAATAAGAAGGTTAAGCAAAAGGTATATCAGGCTGGTGACTTGGTAATCAAGCGTATCATGTTACCACAGGGTGATCCTAGGGGCAAGTGGACTCCTACATATGAAGGACCATTTGTAGTCAAGAGGGTGTTCTCAGGAGGTGCCATGATGCTTACTACTATAGACGGTGAAGACTTCCCACAGCCTGTAAACACAGACATAGTTAAAAAAAATACTACGCATAAAAAGAGACCCGCTAGGTTGACTGGCCTAGGCAAAAATAAGGGCATCCCGGTGAACCAAAAGGGTTCGGGGAAAAATTAGGGATATATATATAAAAAAAATGTACACCCAGCAAGTCGAAAACCTGAAAAGGCGGCTTGGGCAAAAAAGGGTATCCCGGTGGATTGAAAACCTGAAAAGGCAATCCATGCAAAAGTTAGGGATTAAAGCATATGACTATGTCTCGTTTGGATCACCCATATAACCCCAACCAGTTGTGCTACCTAACTCAAGTTCAAACAGATAAAGCTCAATCCAATCGTTTCCGTCTCAACAGCAGAAGATGAGATACTTGAAGATAATGGCAATAGTATAATTGAAACTCAATAGGATCATTTCTCACATAGTTGTTTTCTTTGTTTTGTAAAACTTTTATGAAGAATTCCTCTTACTAGGGTTTCTGTCTCCTTGTACAAACTTGCCTGTGTACAGGTCACTTTATAATATAAATAAAATTTCACCTTTGAATCCAGATTTACTTTTACCCTATTTACATAAGCGAAAACGTTCATTGGTTGTGTTTGAATGTATATATGCTTTTGAATATGATTGATGTTTACCATAAATTCATAAAAGGAAGTAATAGTATTTACTAAGGACGAACGAAGGTAGGAATTCAACGAAGCTTCGCTGGTTCATCCCCACCAGACAGCTACAAATCCCCAGCAGGGCAAATCTATCTAGATACTCCGAGTTACATCTCCCCTTGAATTTATGTCCATCTCTTTTATCCTTGGTCGGGATACTCAGGAACTTATTCCTTCAATAGAAGTACGACGAACGAAGACGGGAAGTTATAAATACTATACTATCAAACAAGACGGGAACGAGTTCCTCATATTCTTCAGCAACGAATCGGGATTTTCCCTAGCCAGCAGTTGTTATACAAAGATATCCAGACGCTTCAGGCTGCATGATTCATACATACATCATTTACATCATACCATAACATATCCATAAATGCATAATACATTTAATTAGATGCACCATGTCGTACATGCACACATATTGCATAAACTAGCCTTTTCTTTGCAGGATAGTTGTATGCAGATAAAACACTATCAACAATTCACAATAGGTCAGAAACGATCTATACGAAGGTCTAGTGCTAATATTTAATCATTACTCAAGATGTCCTTGGATAGTAGGCAAACGGTCTATACGAAGATCTATTCCCTAATTCAGGATATTTTCAAAGGATGTAATCGTCACGAAGATTTAATCCTGATACTCTTTTTTGTCCTTGGATAGTAGGCAAACGGTCTATACGAAGATCTATTCCCTAATCCAGGATATTTTCAAGGGATATAATCGCCACGAAGATTTAATCCTGATACTCTTTTTTGTCCTTGGATAGTAGGCAAACGGTCTATACGAAGATATATTCCCTAGTCCAGGATATTTTCAGGGGATTTAATCCTGATATTCTTTTGTCCTTGGATAGTAGGCAAACAGTCTGTACGAAGATCTATTCCCTAGTCCAGGATATTTCCAGAAGAGATAATCGTCACGAAGATTTATTTCTACTGGTCTATTCAGCAATTCAAAACAGTTCAGAGACGATCTATACGAAGGTCTAGTGCTGATACTTAATTCAGAAAGAAATCTCCACGAAGATTTGGTTCTGACACTTAAATTAAAAGTATGTTCTTAGATACGATTCAGAGACGGCCTATACGAAGACCTAGTACTAATATCCAGTATCAACATCAAGATATTATCACCTCCTGATATTATGGATGGCATCTATAAGCCCATCTCCAGTTCCAAGTGGCATCTTCAAGCCCACTCAAGCATCAGTGTTACTTTACGCACCGGCGAGTGCAAATTTTTGGGCTTTTGTTTTCAATCCCCTTCAACCTTCCAGATCGCGAATGGCATATATGCCAATCTAACCCCTCAGAATTCAGAAAATTGAACAGGGGCAGCTGTTGCACCCCAAAATTTGCCCTCACCAAGACAAGACATTGTGTACTAAGGTATCCCAAGAGGTTCACAAGGTTCACAAGATTCACAAGGTATCTCAAGAGGTTCACAAGGTTCATCATTAGTCAGAAAGTTTGACAATTCCCTCAAACAATGCATCCTCCTAAGCAATGCATCCTAAACTAGGGTTTTGACTTTCATCAGGATAAATGGGCTCCCAAGACTTCAAGTGAGCTTCATAGCATCCTATATGTGTTCAAGAATCCCCATGTCAAGTTTCAAGACTTTCCCAAAAGATTTGCTCAGTCAGATGATCAGATAGGTTAAAATCAGTCAAAGTAGTCAAAAAGTCAAATTAAGGTCAACTGTGGTCAAACCAAAGTCAAACTTCATGAGTTTTTGTCAACATCAAGTATATTAAGTAAAATTCATCATTTGATCAAGGGTTGATCATGATTCATCAAGGAGATTTCAGATCATCAAGAATCAGGAGTTTCTAAATTAGGGTTTTCATAGGAAAAGTCAACTGAACTTCCAAAGAGCATAACTTGATCATGATTCTTTGTTTTGTAGGTTTTTGTTTGTTGTTGTTTCTCACTTTGTTGTGGTTTCAGGAAACATTGCTCGCAGAAGAGTGTTCCCTGTCAACAGAATACACCGGTACCCGACAAGAAATAACCTTCCGGGACTACAGATGGATCAAGTTCAACAAGACCTGAATGAAGTGAGGGCCCAGATGGCCAATGAAAGGGTTGAGATGAGAAATTAGATGACTCAATCCATGACAGTGATGACTGGTCTAGATCAGAGCCATGAAAGACTGAGAGAGTTAGTTGAGCGACAAACTCCCGAGGAACACCATCCGGGTACAGGAGGTACCAATAACAACGATCACGTGAAACCTCGCACTGATCCACCAGAGTTTGGACCTCATCTGAACCCAGACATAAATGATATAAGAAACACCCAAGGTAACACTAGAGGGAGGGTCCTACAGGAAGACCCTCAAGAAGAACAGTTTACAGTGGTTGGGGCTGAAGACGAAGTTTACGACCGTCAGTTGGATAAAATTGTAGAGAAGCTAAGGTCTCTGGAATCCCAAAACTCTCTAGGTTTTGATGTCATGGACATGGGATTGGTGGAAGGGATGAGAATTCCTCACAAGTTCAAACCCCCTTGTTTTGAAAGATACAATGGCACATACTGCCCACGCACCCACCTTCAGTCTTTCTTGGGAAGATTAAAAGCATACACCATGGAAGAGAAGCTGTGGATGTTTTACTTTGAGGATAGCTTGACATGGGCATCCCGAGAGTGGTATTCGCATTTGACCAGAGCCATAGTGAGGAACTGGAAAGACTTGGATGAAGCTTTTATCCGTCAGTATCAATATAACCTGGACATGGCTCTAAACAGGACCCTTCTAATGGGAATGTCTCAGTCTTCCCGTGAAAGCTTTCGAGAGTATGCCCAAAGGTGGAGGCAACTGGTTGCTGCCGTTCAACCCCCGATGTCAGATAGGGAGATGGCAGACATGTTCATGAATACTCTCCAGGGTACCTATATTGACAGATTGGCTGCATTTTCTTCCACCAGCTTTGCAGATGTGGTGATAGTTGGGGAGAGAATTGAGAGCCTACTGAAGATGGGAAAGATCTCCGACAACGGTTCCAGTTCAAGTAGCGCAAGGAAGCCATTTTATGTGCCCCGTAGATCCGGTGAAACAAACTCTGTACACATGGGAAGAGGGAGACCCCAATGTCTGCATAGATCAGTTACTGTTGTCACTATTGTTGCACCCCAAAATTTGCCCTCACCAAGACAAGACATTGTGTACTAAGGTATCCCAAGAGGTTCACAAGATTCACAAGGTATCTCAAGAGGTTCACAAGGTTCACCATTAGTAAGAAAGTTTGACAATTCCCTCAGACAATGCATCCTCCTAAGCAATGCATCCTAAACTAGAGTTTTGACTTTTATCAAGCTAAATGGGCTCCCAATACTTCAAGTGAGCTTCATAGCATCCTATATGTGTTCAAGAATCCCCATGTCAAGTTTCAAGACTTTCCCAAAAGATTTGCTCAGTCAGATGATCAGATAGGTTAAAATCAGTCAAAGCAGTCAAAAAGTCAAACTGAGGTCAACTGTGGTCAAACCAAAGTAAAACTTCATGATTTTTTGCCAACATCAAGTATATTAAGTAAAATTCATCATTTTATCAAGGGTTGATCATGATTCATCAAGGAGATTTCAGATCATCAAGAATCAGGAGTTTCTAAATTAGGGTTTTCATAGGAAAAGTCAACTGAACTTCCAAAGAGCATAACTTGAGAATGGTAAAGGATATAGACATGAGACCAAAGAGGTTGGTTAGAGTACTCTTTAAGCTTTCCAAAATGTCCAAGAACAACTTCATAGAATTAAAATTGAGGGATTTGTGCCCTTGCAAAGGTGGGAAATTTTTGAGAGGTTTATGAAGCAAATGGGATCTTAGAACCAAATTTCTCCAAATGGGCTTGCTTTTTTATGATCCAAACACTTTCATGACATCATGCACGAATTAAAAATTATTTATTCATATTTTTATTCATTTTATTTTAATTATGATGATTTTTTACATTAAAAATCATTTTAAATTAAAATAAAATATAAAAGTGTGAATATTTGATTTGATTTTGGTTCTAGAAAGTTTTAATATTCATTTAGAAGTGATTGAAACTATACAAATTCAGATTATACAAAAATAGCAAGGATATATCCAGATTTTCAATATTTTAAAGGCATATATTTTTCAATCTCTAACTATCCAAAAATCCAAAATATTATGTGGTTTTTTAACCTAATTTTGTTCTACTACATATAGACAACTCATACAAACACAAGGGGACGAAAATTCTGCCTCTAGAACACTAAACAAATTTCAAATTTCAAGGAAAAAGAAAAACCCGAATTCAAGCATTCAAGCCATTCCAAAGACTTTTGAAGGTTTCAACGTGTTCCTGGAAGGTCATTGAATGTTTCTGGATCATAAAAACATCCATTCATATACACAAATGCCATAACCGAATCATCACATTCTTGTTTTTTTTTAATTTTCTATTTCATAGATTCGTGTAATATAAATTGTTTTTGATCATTGATGCTTGTTTATGAAGGTGCCTGGAACGTTTCTATGTGCTTGGATTGAGTTTTCATTGCACGTTGAAGGATTCACCATAGTTAGGGTTTCGGCCTCTCATTTAGGGTTTCATGATTAACCAAACATAAATGACTTTTAAGAACATAGGAAGATCATATGAGTCCTAAGGATTACATTACACTAATTAATTTGAAGAAATTTCACTGTTTGATTGATGTTTGAAATTCGTAGGTCATGAACATGATGAAATTCGCAGGTAAAAACGCAACAGAATTCATATGTAATTTCGCAGGAAATTTGAGGAAGAAGATGAAGTTTGGCGCTGAAAATCAAATTCAAATATTTGTTTTAAAATATATTGTTTTGTTGTTGATTCAATTTCAGATGCGCGCAGTAGCTCAGCTGGTTTGTGTCTTGGCTTGTGTATTGAATGGTCCTGGGTTCGAATCCCCCCAGGCCATTTTGTTTTGCTTCTATTTTTTGATATTTTTGTAGGTTAATGAGAAAACGAATGGGTGTCCCTACTCTATCACCTGCGCATGCCTGGCCTGGTGGTTGTGATGCTGGTCCAAGATGAACAAAGCCTAGGGCTTGGGTTCGAATCCCAGCCCCAGGTATGTATTTTTCTCATTTTTCTTATTATTTGTTTTGTTTTTATTTTATTGATTTTAATTCAATTAATTTCTTAAATGTTAAAATAAATATATATTATTTCTTATACCATAAATTCACGTCTTTAAAAAATTTTCAAACTTTATTTTCAAAAATTTAATTATTTGTATTTATTTATTGTATATTCATATTATTAAATATATATATATATATATATATATATATATATATATATATATATATATATATATATATTTATTTATATATATATATATATATATATATATATATATAAATAAATATATATATATATATATATATATATATATATATATATATATATATATAATTTGTAAGTAAATTGATATATATATATATATATATATATATATATATATATATATATATATATATATAATTTGTAAGTAAATTGATTTATTTTATAAATTAGTAATTAAAACCCTAATTTTTTAAAAAACCTAATTTTTATTTACCCTAATTTTCATTAACTTTAACATTTAATTTAATTAATTTTTTTATTCTAATATACAATTAAATAATTAGTCATATTTTGTAAATAATTATTATATTGTTTATTATTATTATAATTTTCTTATTTTCTTTTAAAAATTCTTTAAAATTATTTATTTAACTTAAAAAAATAATTCTCTTAAATGTTATAAATTTTATATTTTTGTATATTTGTGCTAACCTCTTTTCTTATGATTATTATTATTACTAACCATTTTAATTATTGTTTATTTATTATATATTTATCATTTAATTGTTTTTTATTATTATGTAATTGCGAAAGCCATGTAATAGTCGTAGGTTATTTTTGTCTCTATTTTATTGTTTATAAATATTTTATTGCCATGGTTAGTAATAATAGGGTGTGAATAACTATATGTAATTAAAATAACTTAGAATAACTAATTTGAACAAGATAAATACATGAATACAAACATTCACACACGTATGTCGATCTTTGATCGCCATCTCACACTTTCTAGGGTTACACCTCATGTTGCCTAATTCTAAGGTCAAGTAAGGTGTCTTAAAGCAAAGTCCCTTCATAAAATATCATCAAGTCCCTTTAAGTTTATAAGATCAAGTCCCTTCGAGGTTGCCTACGATAAATGATCTTGTCCCTTCGAATAAAAGATGATAAGTCCCTACGAATTGCTAAAGACACCTTACAGTTGCCTACATTTAGATTGTCCCTTCATATGTCCCTTATAACATCCAAGGTAATGACTACCTATTCCTTAATAATATGGTTAGTCTTACCATTGAAAGAACATAAAGAACAGTAAAGATTTAACATAGGGTAGGTTCATCTTAAGTACTTACTCACCTTTTCAAAATACTCTTTTACACTTCACATTTCAAACAAATTTTCAAAACAAAGTCTTTATATACATCCATACGAGGATCATTATAAAGTACTTAGAAAATTTTTAATCACACACTACACTTTCTCAAAACAATTTAAAGTGAGCTAAGTAACTAAGAGCCCATGGATAACCATGGATATAAAGGGTGCTAACACCTTCCCTTTATATAACCTACCCCCCGAACTCAAAATCTTTTTAAGGTCTTTCCTGTTCTTTTATGTCCTTTCCTTTTGGATAAAATAAAAGTCGGTGGCGACTCTTGCTATCCGCAACATTTATAGAAAAGCCAGTTCTCCCACCGTGTTACAACTATCCCTGCTCCACCTCCTCAGTATACTCAACAACCACAACACTTTCCGCAATAACCACAATTTCCACAACAGAGATCATACAACAACAATAACAACAATCAACAACAACGCCCTTTTCAACAGCGGCCATCTCAGATCAACGGGGTGATTGACCCTATTCCAATGGCATATGCTACACTGTTGCCACAACTCCTAAAGCTCAATCTTGTTGAGTTTGGGACATTGGCTCCACCTGATCCTCAGAACCTTCCAAGAAACTACGATGTCAACGCTAGGTGTGCTTTTCATTCTAATGCACCTGGTCATTCTACGGAAAAATGCAGGACCCTGCATATGAAGGTCCAGGATCTGGTAGATTCAAAGGCCCTGAACTTTGCACCACCTCCCAATGTAATGAAAAATCCTATGCCAAGCCACAGTGGGCCAAGGATTAATGCTATAGAGGAAGGCTCACCTATGAGTTTAATAGAAGATATTGAAAGTATTCAGACACCTCTGGAAGAGGTTAAAGCTCAGCTTTTGAAATGCCAAGTATATCCAGGTTGTGAGGCCTGTTGTGAATCATGCAAACTTTCCGAGAATAGGTGTGCAAGCTTGAGGAGTGGAATTTATGGCTTGATCAAAGAAGGCATTCTGCAAATTACCACAACAGCTTCTACAACACCAGCAACTCTTGTGTCAACAACAAGTGATTATGTTACAACTGCAACAACAATTGTTCCTACTGCTTCATCTACAACTTCAACAACCATTTCTTCCGTCACTTCAACAAACAACAATTCCATTTCATCTTCTTCTACAACTCCAGCAACCACCAACAATGATGTCTCCACAGTTACTATCTATTATGACCCGACAACAGTCCAAACTCCAGCAATTTTCAACAATCTCAACAACAGTTTCAATCAAGCTTCAATTCACCACCACCAACACCCACCAGAAATCCTGTCACCATCTTTTATGATCCACAGACAATTACGGTTCCAACATCTGCTGCAGTAAGCCCAGTCACCATCATGGTGCCAGGGCCAATTCCATATGATAAAGACAGTGTTGTACCATGGCATTATGATGCTGACCTTTACTGCAACAGAGAAAAAGTCCTTCTTGATTCTTCAGTTCCTACCCCACAAGTGGACAATGTCGGGGGAGGCGGAGGATTCACCCAAAGCGGACGTCTCTTCGCATCACAAGCTCCCAGAGCAACCACTGAGGCAGAGGCTGCTGCCAAAGCCAAAGGGAAAAGTGTGTCACCTGAAGAATCTGCACCAAAAGAGACTCATAAATCATCCTTTGATCAGGATATGGATGAGTTTATGAGGATAATTAAAAGAAGTGACTATAAAGTTGTGGATCAGCTCCACCAGACTCCTTCTAAGATCTCTATACTATCCCTACTGTTGTGTTCTGAAGCCCATCGAGATGCGCTACTCAAAGTTCTGCACGTTGCCTACGTGCCATAAGAGATCATAGTGAATCAGTTCGAAACAGTGGTGTCAAATGTCAATACTAGCCATGGGCTAGGTTTCACTGATGATGATTTGATAACAGAAGGACGTCACCACAACAAAGCTTTGCACATAACCCTGGAGTGCAAAGGAGCTGTACTATCTCATGTTCTTGTAGACACTGGGTCCTCGCTCAATGTCTTACCAAAGAAGGCTCTTGTCAAGCTCGAATATGATGGAATAGCTCTCTGACCAAGCAACCTTGTGGTCAGGGCTTTTGATGGCTCCAAGAGGTCTGTTCTTGGAGAGGTGGAGCTGCCAGTGATAATCGGTCCGCAGGTCTTTAAGACTACTTTTTATGTGATGGACATTCAGCCGGCCTACAGCTGTTTGTTGGGTCGACCATGGATTCACGCCGCAGGCGCAATAACGTCGACCCTTCACCAGAAATTGAAATATGAGTGGGAAGGATAGATTATCACTATCTGTGGTGAGGAGGACATTTTTGTTAGCCATCTGGCTACATAAGAGTATATTGAGATGGATGGTGAAATCCATGAAACTATGAGCCAATGGTTCGAGGCCCTGAATGTCAATAAGGCGACGACTGAAGTATTTGCTGCATCCCAGGAAGACAGGATGGGTACTTCAATTGTCTCCTATCAGCAAGCCTGGAAGGTTGTTGAAGATGGTAATGCCCAAGGCTGGGGCAAGCTGCTGCCAATGGAGAAAAAGGAAGATAGATTCGGTTTGGGTTACAAACCATTCCGACAAGATCAATCAGAGGCTGCAAAGGAGCCCAAGTTCATCAGTGGGGGGATGCTCACCCCAGATGCTGTTAACAACCTGGAAGACGAGGCAGAAAGCGACCGCAACCTGGAAAGTTGGATACGTCCAAGGATCCCGGGGCACCAACTCCTTAACTGGTCTTCCCAGGAAATTATAAGGGTTACTCCTGCAGAGTAATTATTATTTCCTGTCTTTTTAGCATGCATCAAGTCCTGCATCTTGCCAAAGGTGCCAGGACTCATTTTGTAATAGGGCCATTTTGTAATTTTGTGCAAATGAATTATCAATGAATATCAGACATCTTTTGCAAACAAGTCTCTTTTTCGATCACTGTCTTTTCATTTTTCACTTTTGTACAAAACAATAAAATGGCAATGTTTTCAAAATAAATAACTTCATTTTCACTTTTTCTAAACAAGATTAAAATTGATCACTAAAACGAACAACTCTCAACCCTTGCAGAGATTACCCTCCAGATTGCACCAACAACAGCACTGCTATGACCTTGTATGACTTCGACAATCCAATTAATCGAACTGATGAAGGGGTTGAAGAAGACTATGAGTTACCTGAAGAGTTAGCCAGGTTGTTGAGGCAAGAAGAGAAAGTGATTACTCCTCATCAGGAGGAGGTTGAAACAGTTAATCTTGGTACCGAATAGGATTTGAAAGAAGTAAAAATTGGGGCCAATCTGCAGGCTTCAGTAAAAGAACAGCTCATTGACATGCTTCGAGAGTACGTCGACGTCTTTGCTTGGTCCTATCAAGACATGCAAGGTCTGGATACGGATATTGTTATGCACAAGCTACCTTTGAAGGAAGATTGCCCTCCAGTGAAGCAAAAGTTACGCCGTACTCGCCCTAATATGGCCATGAAGATTAAGGAAGAAGTACAAAAAGAGTGGGACACCGGTTTCCTTGTTGTAACTAGTTACCCGCCATTGGTTGCTAACATTGTACCAGTCCCTAAGAAGGATGGTAAAGTACGGATGTCTGTGGATTACCGGGATCTGAATAGAGCTAGCCCGAAGGATGATTTCCCATTACCTCACATTGATGTATTGGTCGAAAACACAACTCAGTTCTCGGTGTTTTCCTTCATGGATGGTTTTTCAGTGTATAATCAGATCAAAATGTCACCCGAAGACATGGAGAATACAACCTTCATCACACCTTGGGGCACATTTTGTTACAAGGTAATGCCTTTCATACTGAAGAACGCCGGTGCAACTTATCAACGGGCTATGGTAACGTTATTCCACGATATGATCCACAAAGAAATTGAATGCTACGTGGATGATATGATTATCAAGTCCCTCACTGAAGAAGACCATCTGGTAAATCTGTTGAAGTTGTTCAAACGTCTGAGAAAGTATCACCTGAAGCTAAACCCCAACAAATGCACATTCGGGGAGAGTTCCGGTAAGTTGCTGGGATTTATTGTAAGTGAAAAGGGGATTGAAGTTGATCTTGACAAAGTCAAAGCTATTCAAGAGATGCCTGCACCTAGGACTGAAAAAGAAGTTCAAGGGTTCTTAGGTAGATTGAACTACATATCAAGGTTCATATCTCATCTCACTACAACCTGTGAGCCCCTGTTCAAATTGTTAAGAAAAGAACAAACGGTCAGGTGGAACGAAGATTGTCAGAAGGCTTTTGACAAGATCAAGGAGTACCTGCAAGAACCTCCCATTCTTATGCCTCCAGTTGAAGGAAGACCTCTAATAATGTACCTGACAGTATTAGAAGGATCAATGGGGTGTGTGTTGGGCCAGCATGACGAGTCAGGTCGAAAAGAGTATGCAATATACTACCTAAGCAAAAAGTTTACCGACTGTGAACAACGTTATTCACTGATCGAGAAAACTTGTTGTGCTTTAGCGTGGGCTGCTCGCCGACTAAGACAGTATATGTTGACTCACACTACCTTGATCTCAAAGATGGATCCAGTCAAGTACATATTCAAGAAGCCAGCGCTTACCGGAAGGGTTGCAAGATGGCAAATGATTCTGACAGAGTATGACATTCAGTACACATCTCAAAAGGCCATCAAAGGTAGTGTATTGTTTGACTATCTGGATGAGCAACCCATTGATGATTACCAACCAATGAGATTTGACTTCCCTGATGAAGATATCATGTTCCTAAAGGCAAAAGATCATGAAGAGCCTATCCACACTGAAGGGCCTGACCCAGAAGAAGAATGGACTATGATGTTTGACCGGGCTGTCAATATGAATGGTCGTGGAGTGGGTGCAGTGCTCACTACACCGAAAGGGGTTCATATGCCTTTATCGGCGAAAATCACCTTTGCATGCACCAATAATGAAGCTAAATACGAAGCTTGTATCATGGGTCTTGAGGAAGCCATTGACCTCAGGATCAAGACTTTAACTGTATTCGGAGATTCAGCTTTGGTAATCAATCAGACCAACGACAAATGGTATACTCACCAAGAGAATCTGATTCCATACCGTGACTACACAAGAAGATTATTAACTTTCTTCACAACAATAAAACTTGAGTATATCCCTTGAGACGAAATATCAGTTCGTAGATGCTCTAGCTACCATTTCCTCCATGATCAAGGTTCAAACTGCCAATTACGTGTTGATAAAAAAGAAGCAGACTTGCTGATGCACGAGGTGCATGAAGGATCTTTCGGTACCCATGCTGGAGGACATGCAATGGCTAAGAAATTGTTAAGATGAGGTTACTACTATATCACAATGGATGCAGACTGTTGTGCCTATGCCAGAAAATGCCATAAATGCCAGATCTATGCAGACAAAGTGTATGTGCCTCCAAATCCTTTGAACGTGGTGTCTTCACCTTGGCCCTTTGCCATGAGGGGCATTGACATGATTGGAAAGATCGAACCAACTGCTTCAAATGGCCACAGATTCATCCTGGTAGCCATTGATTACTTCACCAAGTGGGTTGAAGCAGCTTCATATACAAACGTCACCAGACAAATGGTAGCCAGATTCCTGAAAAGAGACATCATCTGTCGATATGGAATACTCGAGCGAATCATTACTGATAATGGTTCTAATTTGAACAACAAAATGATGGCAGAACTGTGCCGGGATTTCAAAATCCAACATCACAACTCTTCTCCTTACAGGCCAAAGATGAATGGCGCTGTTGAGGCAACTAACAAAAATATCAAGAAGATTGTGCAGAAGATGGTGGTTACTTATAAAGACTAGCATGGGATGCTACCATTTGCTTTGCATGGGTACCGAACCTCGATCAGAACGTCTACTGGGGTAACACTGTATCAACTTGTGTATGGTATGGAGGAAGTCCTACCTATTGAAGTTGAGTTACCTTCCTTACGGGTACTAATGGATGTAAAGCTGAATGAAGCAGAATGGGTCCGATCTCGTTACAATCAGTTGAATATGATCGAAGAAAAGAGATTAGTTGCAATCTGTCATGGGCAGCTATATTAGAAAAGAATGAAGAAAGCCTTCGATCAGAAAGTCAGGCTTCGGGAATACCAAGTAGGAGACCTTGTGCTGAAAAGACTTCTTCCTCCTCATACAGACCACAGGGGCAAGTGGACTCCAAATTACGATGGTCCATTCATAGTAAAGAAGGTTTTCTCTGGTGGAGCACTGATGCTCACTACTATGGATGGTGAATATTTCTTATCCCCTGTGAATTCAGATGCAGCTAAAAAAATACTTCGCATAAAATGACCCGCTAGACATAAAAACAGAATGTAAGTCCAGGAAAAAATAGGGCATCCCGGCGAGTCAAAAACAGAATAAAAGACTCGGATAAAAATAAGGGAAAAATAAAAAAAATGTACACCCGCTGAGTTGAAAAGCCGCATTGGACAGCTCAGGGAAAAATGGGTATCCCGGTGGATCGAAAACCCGAAAGGGAGATCCATGCAAAATCAGGGAATAAGCGAACAACTGCATTCTGAATTCATCTGTATCATTCACAACACGGTAAGCTTCGAAAGGATAAAGCATTAGTCAGAATCAACCTCCTTCAGAAAGCAAGATGAGAAGAACGTCAAGGTCATACAGGTCATAGCAAAGGAAGCTCACTGGAGCGTCGTCAAACATTGCCAGCACTTTTACTTTTCTCAATTTATAGCAATCTCCTCATTCCAGGGGATTTGTTTCTTTGATTGTATTTGCCAATTCAGGGCACCCAGATTAATAAAATCAGAGTTTGCAGTCACACTTAGTTTTGTACATTTTTGTTTTGTTTGCAAAATGTCCAATATTCATAATAAGTACTTGTATAAAACAAGTGAGCCATTCTTAACAAATTCTTGCAGGAAATGTACTTACTTTCAGGAATATCTAACTCCTATGACGGAATCCGGTAAGGGATACCTCGGGATACTTGTGCGTCTCTCTGTCTTAACAGGTTGCAGGTATTCAATGCGCAGCATGGGGCATGCCAAGCATACTTCCCTAGTGTACCTCCTCCTCAAAAAGTATCTGGAATACTTCTCCCCTGCGGAGTTATCAAAGCCTCCTAGCACAAATCAATTCAGCAGGAGCATCCCCAGCCAATTCCCCCACAGAAGTTCCAGCCTTTCCCCAGAAGAGCAATGCCTGAAACTCTTACACAACAAAGTGACGGAAGCTTCCTTATCCCCAGCTGGGTCTCTCCTTACAGGATAGGTTTATCAATGATCTATTTCCCCAAGCAGAGTTATATATCCTAATAGATATACCAATGATCTCCCCCAGCTGGGATATCCCTCCAAGCAGATCAGCCAGAGATCCAATCTTTAGTGGGATCCAAATCCCGGATCGGTTTCCCTTTGCATAATCATAGCATTCACATCATTTTTCCCTGCAGAGCATAGCATTCCGTCTAATACGGAGCATTACGGCAAAAATCAAACATTTGCATGATCACAAGTCAGGTTCGAGCCAATCACCTGCAATGACCATCAATATTTCATCAGTAGTATATAAAAAATTCATATCCCCTGCAGATATAAGCCAAAACGTCCCTTTTACATTCTCAAATACAAATACCTATATATACTATTTTGACACTCGTCCGTGTCACTTTTCCCCAGCACGGTTGCCCAATCACTTCTCACAAACCAAACACTGCTTTGTAATACATTCTTTTCGACACTCGTCCGTGTCATCCTATCCCCACAGGTCTCCAGAACACCTTTACGCTCTCATATACAAATGTTTGTTCATAACTTACATTCTCTTTTGACACCCGTCCGTGTCATACAGTCCCCAACAAGATTGAACACTCGTCCGTGTCTTGCTCATACTTCACCAACAGACGATTCTCACTCATACTTATACAGAAGTCTTCGATACTTGTCTGCATCCTCTTTTTATATATTATCATTCCCCTACAGATCCGACATTCGTCCGTGTTATTTGTTAACCAGTTGGTACTCGTCCGTATCATCATCCCTGAACACGCGTCAGCGTTTGTTTCTACCAATACTTGTCCGTATCATGGTCTTAAGGATGCTCGTCCGCATCTTTAATCTATACACAACGTCAAACACTTATACCGTTTTATTCTGGAAAGCGTAAAACACTTGTCCGTGTTTACCATTCCCCAGCAGAACAACTTTTCTCCTATCTGACATTCGTCCTATGTCATGATACTTTCGACAGCCGTCCCCTGCCAGGTGATCGTCCTTCACCTTTGGATGACCGTCCCTCATCCTTTCCCCAGCGGAGTCTCCATTATTGGAACCCTTTCCTATCCGGCATTCGTCCTATGTCGTGATATTTAGTAGCCGTCCCCTGCTAGGTGATCGCCCTTCACCTTTTGATGATCGTCCTTCATCATTTTATCCGATGGCCGTCCCCATCATTGATTTTGTTATCTGACATTCGTCATATGTCGTGATAAATCCCGAGAGCAGTCGTACCCTGCTAGGTGATCGTCTTTCACCTCTTGATGATTGTCCTTCATCATTCTTATCTGATGGCCATCCCCATCGTCGACCTTTTCTATCCGACATTCGTCTTATGTCGTGATAAAGAGCAGCTGT
The DNA here is from genome assembly GCA_963966055.1 of Lathyrus aphaca. Taxonomy (NCBI): domain Eukaryota; kingdom Viridiplantae; phylum Streptophyta; class Magnoliopsida; order Fabales; family Fabaceae; genus Lathyrus; species Lathyrus aphaca. The sequence continues at coordinate 479,360,432 of OZ014524.1, read as the reverse complement.
CCCCTGCTAGGTGATCGTCCTTCACCTTTTGATGACCGTCCCTCATCAATATTGTATTTATTCTTTAAACCAATGGTCGTCCCCATTGTTATTTACTTTACTTTTCAAACCTGATGGACGTCCCCATCATTGCCTTTACTTTAATCCCCAGAGAACCTTATCTCCTTACCCGATGGCTGTCCCCGTCGTGGTCTCTTTATCTCCCCAGCTTGTCGGCCGTCCCCGTCATCGCTTAGCTTACCACTTTATCCCCAGCAGTCATCCTTTGCTCGATGGCCGTCATCCATCGCCCGCATTTTATAATCATGCTATACTGTCTTTTTCAATTTATATCCCTTTTCTTCTTCTCCCCAGTGAGTGCAAATTTCGGACTGTCTTTGGTATTCAACCACAAGTTATCTTGTTTGTCTGTTAAGCCAGGCGTTTACATCCTGCACAGCTAACTCATGTTTGAATTGGGGCAGATGTAAACACCCCAAATTTGCCTTCACTAATTTCACACCATGGCTTGTGATCTTTCATTTGTTGCATAAACATAAGCATACCATCTCATATTGCATTTTTGTTTCCCTGCATTGTTCAAATTCATCTGCATCTAGGGTTTGTGATCTGAGCAATCCAAGATCCCATCTGAGCCACTCCAAAGTCCTCCAAGTGTTCCAAGAGGGTCCATGTGTGTTCTATCATCATATTATATCCCTCAAAGTTCAAGGAAGTCAAGAAATAACTAGAACTGGGAAAGCATGGAAGTAGAGCTAGGGTTTTCACTGCACAGATGACCAAAATTAGGGTTTTGGTTTCAGAGGCCTTAACCCCAAATTTATGGGTCATTCTTGTGTCTAATGTTCTTAAGATGTTATAAGGATCATGTGTACCAAGTTTGATGAAGAAATTCATTGTGGAAGTCATCTGTTCATTGGGTAACATCTTGAGCAAGTCAGAGCAAAATCAGGGCATCTGAGGCCCCCAACAATGGAAACAAAGGGCTATTTTCATCAAATTGAAGTTATATGATCTTTATTTGATCATTTAAGTGCTTGGAAGTTCACAAAATTGAAGAAATTTGAGCTAAACCAAAAGTTGCCAAAAATGGAAATGACTTGTAATGAAAACTTTCCATTTTGGGAAAGTTCTTCAACCTCATCTTTCTCAACCAATAATGCTTCAAATGAAAAATTCTTAGTCATGAAAGTTATAGATTGGGTCTTTCCCTTTTCAAAAAGTACAAGAACATGTTCTGATTCATTATGGAACTCAAGTTATGATCCTTCAAAGTTGGCAAAAATCCTATAATTTTCAAGAATGCACCAAAGAGGGATTTTTGCAAAACCACTTGCCAAGCCATTTCATGACCTTTAATGCATCTCTAAACATCATACCATCATAGTACAACTAATTTTGATCAGAATTGGCCCAAGAATCATACACTTTCATGCCTTGAACTTCAAGAAATTCCAAAAGGGCCAAAGTTCTTCAAATTTGCAAAATGGTATGAATCTTTCTATACACTTGTTCCAGCTCATCAAATCTGATCCATAAGCCTTCCTTGATCTCTGTTGAGCCAAGCCATGCCCAAATCCAAGCCTGCCATGTGCCCATACCTCATGTACAACCAACCTTGACTTTTTGCAAATCACCCCATACCAATCAGCATAGCCCACAACAACTATTCTGACCTATCACAGCTACACATACATGCCTTATGCAACTCATAACACACAACACATTGCCCTGCATCATCCCACAACTCAAGAACACAAAAATCCTCAAGAATCTTTCCTTCTTCAAAACTCAAAAACCAACCATCAAAACTTCAAACAAACTTCACCATTCAACTCAGCATCACTCATAGAACACTTCCCACCCTCCATTATAGCCTGAAACATCACAAAACCAAAACACGATTTCTCACATTTCAAAACTGAAACTTCAAAACAACCCAAATAAATTCATTCTAAGCATCAAAGTATACTCAAGAGGCCCATTGGAGTTGATTGACAACAAGGAAAGGCCCAGATAGCTCAAACTGATAAAGCTCAAGCTCAGGTATCATCAAGAACTCTTTTTCCAGAAATGTAATTTTAAGTTCCTAAATGATTCCTCATGCTTCACTGATCATGCTGATGCTTTTATTTTTGAAAATGGTTGAGTTTTAAGCATTTCATGATGTTCTGAAATTTTTTCGTTTTTATGTTTTGATTCGAATCTCATGTTTGATGCAATATAAATGTTGTTTAATGATTGATTCTTGCTTAGAATGACTAGGAGAGTTGATCTGGAGATTTAAAGCTCTTAATTTGGCCTAGGGAAGAAGTTGGGGATTTGGGGTCACCAAGCTCCGGTCACCTGAAAGTCATTAGGGTTCTTAATTAGGGTTTAAGGCTCAGTTTGAATGTAGGCCGTAGGATCAGGTTTAGCGCGTGAATGGAGGGCCAGGATTAGTTCATTACAACCCTAATCAGATTAATTAATTTAATTAATTAGGTTTAATTTTAAAAATATCAGATTCAATCCCAGCCACTCATTAGCGCGCGTAGTCAATGGTCCCTTTCCCAGTTTGAATCTCAGCCATCAGATATGCATACTTTCCTTTCCATTCATTTTTATTTTCATTTTATTGCATTTTCTTTCACATTTAATTTAAAATACCTAGAAAAATCCCAAAAATATTTCCTTTTGCATTTTTATTCTAAATATTTTTCTTAATCAAAAAATTATTTTTATTTTATTTTTTGCATATAAATTGTATTTTTAAAATATTTTAATGTTTATTTTAATTAATTAATTAAATTTAATTAATTAAAATACCATTTAAGTTTCTAAAAATCACCAAAAAAATCATAAATCATCCCTTTGCATTGAGAAACATTTTCAAACTCTTCATAAAAATTTCTTTTTAGGTTTGATCATAACTTGAGAATTTTATTTGAATTAAGGGTCACTTAAATCCTATTTTTGAACCTTAACTTGGAAAAATCTTTTCTGCCTAACCAAGAAGAGTTTGAAGATCATTCTTTTTGCATTGTTTTGTGCATATCATATAGTATCTAGGATATTTTTGGCATGAATTTATCTTTCATTTTCAATTTGTTTGGCATTTTACATTAAGAATCACCCAAAAAAACCCTAGAAACTTAGGAAATTCATAACTCTTTCTAAGTTTAGCTTCTGACCTCCCCCTTTGGATGGTAACCTAGTATAGGTTTAGGGTTACTTTTAGTGCATTTTCAATTTTTTATCATATCATTTGCTTCTGTCTTTGCTATTTGCATCTCATCCTTTCATATAACCCTAATTTTGCATCTTCATTTGCATTCACCTTGCATATGCATCCATACATGAACTTTCCATGACATTTCATGCATTTATATGTAATATTATACATCTTAGGACATGTTAGAATCATGCTTGATCATTTCTTCATTCATTTGCCATGATTTGCATTCATTTCCTTTCATTAACTCTCATGAACTTTCAAACTTCAAAACATACTTCATTTGCATTCATTCTCTTGTATGATCATTCATATACACTTTGTATGCCTTTGCATCATGTCACAACATCATTTGAATTATGTGTATGCTTCTGGTTTTGATCTTTGCCTTTGCATATGCATCATTCTATTTCATTTCTTTTCTTATGCATCTTGTGCTAACATTTTCAGGTGGTAAGTTAATTTGAGAAGTGGATTTGCCTTCACTTCTCATTTATCTTCATCTTGTTCATTTGCATCTTTTCTGCATTTTTTATTATCTTTGAGTGGGCTTGCTCGCTTGTGTTCATATCTCACTTTCTTTCTTTAAGTTACTTATCTTCTTCAATGAAGTAAGTAACTTATTTTTTCTGCTTCTTCCTCATTTCATCTGCTTCTTCCATTGGTGGCTTCCTTGAAGATCTTTCTCAAGCCTTACAAACCATAGGAACATCCAAGCATGATAATAATTAGGGTTATGATTATTCCCCCTTAGTTTTCACCTTTGAGTCTTCTTTGTGTCTCTCTTCTCATCTCATCATTAGAGACTAAACCTTTAAGGCTTTAGGACTTTGGAATTAGGGTTATGCCTGCATCCTTCTGTTAGGATGGAGTGTATAACTTTAATCCTAAGTGTTAAACCCTTAATTTGTTTAAACCTCTTAATCAATCCATCTAATAATCACTAAGACTTTATCTTGTAACTTGGGTCTTACATTAGGGTTCTAATTCTTCCTTTATGGTTAAGAAGGACTAACCCTAGTGTTTAATGGACAAGTCCCCCTCAAGTTGTCTTAAAAATCATAAAATTCACTTCTTAATTTCATCTTTAATTAAAATCCATTTAATAAAGGCTTGTTTTGTCATGAATTTAATCCCTAACCATGGATTAAGTTGAGGTATTTTCCTCAGCTTAAGTGTTCTCATCTATTATCCTTCTATTAGGATGGTGTAATGAGTTCATTAATCCTTGATTATGGCTTAAACTCATTACTTAACACTAAACAAAACCCAAAAACACCTAAATAAATCACAAGTAGGTTAATGATCTTAATCCTACATCATCATGGCAATTAAGTTGAGATGCTTATCTCATACTTAAAGTATTCTCATTATCCCTTATCAGGGAGGATATAATAAGTTTACAAGCCTTTGATTTAGGCTTAAGCTCATTAACTTATGACAAACTCCAAAAACAATAACAAAACTGAAAAACACAAAAACAAACAATAATCTTCTCCTTCGGGATTCTTTCCTCATCACACTCACTCATAAACGAGAACTTGCTTCTTCCGTCTAATGCAAGACAGTTAGCACTTGAGCCAAACAAGTCATACATTTGAGCATAGGCAAGCAAGCCGTTCACAGTCATTTATCTTTCAGTCTCTTTGAGTCGAACTACGGTGTTCTGACTTCCTCATTGCACGAGAGGATACGTAGGCATAACTTAACAGTTATCGAACAAAAGTCTTTGTGTTTTCCCCCTCTTTCAACATTCTTTTCTAAGCCTCAGTTCCTGAGCAACTCACTTTTTGCACTGACACTTGTATATTCTTTTCCAGCTTTTGCACACAGATAGCACATATACTTACCCCCTTTAAACACAATCTTTTAGGCGTGGATCCCGTCGAGTACGACGAAAAATCTGGGTGCTAATACCTTCACAGGTTGTAACCAACCCCCTTTCTCAGTTTCTCTGGTTCGCAACCGTCTTATCCATCTTTTTCTAGGTTTATGCAGCATTACCTTTCCTTCAGGATAAAAATGCCTAGCTGGCGACTCTTTTCATCTTCATTTCATTTTCTCCTTTCACCGACCGTTCGCGCTTGTACCGGGATGCAAATCTTCGGGAGTGACACCCAAGTTATTATCAGTAGTTAGGTTGGCAACACAATTCTCAAACTGGTCCACAGAGATTTCATGTGGTACATGAGAAGCCTTCAAGAACTTCACTAAAGCCTTGGCATGGGCTTCAGAACATAGCAACAAAGACAATATAGAGATCTTAGAGGGAGTATGCCCCAACTATTCAACAACATTATAATCACTCTTGCGGATGATTTTCAATACTTCATCCATCTGCTTAGAGAGGCCTTCAGTAGTTGGAGTTTCAACCTGAACAGGCTCAATCAATGGTCCTTTTCCCCGAGCTTCAGTACTTGGCCTAGGATTGAATATATGAACTGGAGCAGCAACAATCTTTAAAGTGTCTTCTGGAGAGAAAATTCTTCCACTCCTAGTAACCTTACTAGTCCCAACAATATTGTCAACATCAAGATTAGTATTTGTAGCAGGTGTACCAGTCAGAGGCTTTTGCTTGATACCATGGATATAAACATCAGACCCATAGTTCCAAGGGATAACCTTGTCAGAAGAATATGGCATTGGATCAGGAGTAGTAATAATCAGGGGAGCCACCTTTGGCTCAGCAGTAATCTTTATAGGACCTTTAGAGGTAATTCTCACAGGATCCTTAGAGGTGATCTTCACAAGGGTACCAGTAATCACAGACACATCTTCCAACTTTAGATCTTGGGACAGGCCTTCACATAAGCTCTCTACAGAAGGAGTCTTTTCAAACAATATAGTACGATTGTCCATCAAATGCTAAATATCTTCTTTCAGCTTCCAACAATCATTAGGTTGAGAGGAACAATAAAAACAGTCTTCATTGCAACCCGGAAATAAACCGGCTTGCTGCAGCTTCTTCTTAATGATGGATAGAGGAGTAGTCTAATCAGTCACCATAGAAACATAAGAAACATCATCAATAGCATTAACAGTCTTCTCATACTTGGGCATAGGAGCAATAATCACATTAGGGGTCTCAGGAGGGTCAAACTCAATTTCTCCAGCATCAATCATATCCTAGATCTTATTCTTCAACGCCCAACAGTTATTAGTATCATGGCCTGGGCAGTTGGAGTGATATGCACATCTTGCATTAGGATTGAAACGGGGAGAGGTAGTATTGAGATTCTGAGGAGGATCCCTCAAAGTAATCAATTCTCCCTTCAACAAGTGTTGCAGGGCCTGAGCCAATGACATATTGATCTTTGTAAATTGCCTCCTAGGCTTAAGCTGACTATTCTGCTGCTGCTCTTGTGGTGTAGGTGCAAGATTAGAGATGAGGACTGCTCCCACTGATTGATTATTCCTATTACGACCCTATTGGCCATACACAACATTAGATTCTTTATTCCCATTAGAAGGCTTCTTGGTAGTACTGAAAGAGGCAACCACTTGTATCTTACCACTTCATATTCAATTCTACACACATTCTCTAGTCATTATCAGCTCATTGAAACCAGATGATGAACTTCCAATGAGATGACTGTAGAAAGGACCAGTCAGTGTACTCATAAACATATCAACCAATTCCCTATAAGTCAAAGGAGGTTGAACTCTGCTTGAAAGATCTCTCCATTTTGGGCATACTCCTTGAACCTTTCTTTAGAATCCATAGACATGCTTTGGAGTTGCATGCGAGTTGGTGCTAAATCAGAGTTATATTGATATTGCCTATAGAAGGCCTCAGCAAGATTATTCCAAGTACGAATATTGATACTCTCCAGTTGATAGTACCATTCCAATTGAGCTCCTGATAAACTCTCTTGAAAGAAATGAATCCATAAATTCCTATCAGCAGTATGTGGTTGGATTCTCCGGACATAAGACCTCAAATGCAGCTTAGGACTAGACACGCCATCATACACCATTAAAGTAGGAACCTTGAAACCAACAGGAATGACAACTCCAGAAATCAAACTCAGATCTTCAAAATCCAACCCAGGAGTCTTCTGTAATTCCATAACATTAACACGGTCCTCCAACAACTTATATTTCTCATCACCAGTTGAATCATGATAATAATTCTCCTCATAATCATAATTCACAGCAGTACCATGTTGACTTCCTTCCTCTTCTCCAGAACTTTTATCTCCAGGATTTTCAACCTCATCATCTGTCTTGATTGGAGATCTGAATCTTCTTCCCAAATTGATGAAGCCAACTGGTTTCTTGGTCTTCTTCGTTTTCTTGGTCAGGAGTGCTTTCAGCTCTTCTTGTCCCTTGGACAAGTTCAATATCATCTCTTGAAATTGGGTATTCTGAATTTGAAGATCTTTGACAGATTGTTCGAGAGCCATTTCTGCTGAAATAAATAGCGAGAAGATGAGAAACCTGTTGTGAAAATCTGTTATGGAATGATATGGTATGTAAATGCATATGCAATGTTTTCAAGGACCGCAAAATTTAAATTTGTTAAAACAAACAAAAATAAAACTCTTATTAGCAGGCTTGAAATAATATTTCCCCTTGGGCTTACAAATTAAAATAAACAAGATTTATAAAGAAAACAAAACATATGAGAATTAAGTCTCCCATGGACGTTTCCTCTTGAGGTAGGTGTTGAGATTCCGCTCCTCGTGAAGTTGCTTTGTCAGCTCCAACACTCTTTCTTGGCTAATCCTGAATTGGGCTTCAAATGTATCTCTTTGCTCATTCATTTGGATCTAGGACTTCTGTAGCTCTTCCAAATCAGTGGGCATATCTGGATGAAGGATGGTATAAAGAATATCTCCTTCAGCAATAGGATCCATGGTAACTGGTAGAACAGAAGGATATGGCATCATAAGAGTCTGAGCACGAGACCGCACCCATCTGAGGTATGGTTCCATAGGAATGAAGTACTTAGGTTCCAGAGTCTTGCTATAAACCTTGTTCACTTTACTCCAAGCTTGTATAAAACTTTGACGGTAACCTTGAAGATCGTTTTCGTAGTCGAACATAATACCTTGAATAAGCATGTCATGAGGACCATTACTCCGAGCATAACCAAACTATCGTAGAGCTAAAGAAGGATTGTAAGTAATGCCCCCTCTTATGCCAAGGAGTGGCACATTAGGGAACTCCCCACATCGGTCAATGATAGTGACATTTTCCATAGATCGAGAACACCAGTGAATATTTGAATGAGAGAGTGACATCATCCTTTTAGAACACCTCAACCCTTGTTCATTCTTCATCACAGATCGAGGAAAGTGAGAAATAAACCACCTAGATAGTAGAGGTATGCAACACATCAGAGTTCCTCTCGCTTTCGTAGTACGTGTATGAAGAGAGTGTAAGATATCTCCAAGTAATGTAGGCACTGGATTGTGAGTCAGAAATATGTTGATGGCGTGTACATCTATGAATTGGTCTGGATTAGGGAATAGTACAAACCCATAAGTCAGCAAAGCTAGGATCTCCTTAAAATCTTCGTAACTCATAGCATCCAAGAATACCCGAGATTTCTCTATCAATAATTTGGCAAAGATACCCTTAACTCTACTTCTTGTTTCTAGGACAATGTTTGATTTCTTCGAATGTAGGGCTGCAACAATGACTTCAGGTTTAAGCTCCTTCTCTAAGCCTGTGAAGGGTTTCTGATCAAGGATAGGTACCCCAAGTATCTTGGATAATTCTTCCATTGTAGACACCAGTTGATAATCGGGGAACGTGAAACAATGATGTTTAGGATCAAAGAACTGGAATAGGACACTCATCATATCTTCATCAAACCCTGAGGTAACCAAGTCAAGTTGATAACCATGCTTCTTGATGAACTAGGAGCTTTCAGGAAGTTTTGAGACCAAATCCTTAAGCTTGGAAGGTACCACTTCAAAGTTGATCTAGATAGTGTTCCTACGAGTGGAAGCCATAACCCGCAACAAAGAACAAAGATAAATCCTTTGGTCCTTGAAATGGTTAGTGAGAATGATATGCTTATGATGTCATGATGTTATGATGTTATGTTTAATCACAAACATGTGGCACACAGAAGCAAGTCACACAATAGTCCTAGGTTTAGAGGCTTGCATGAGGTTTAAAGGTAAGTACCCTCCCTTAAGTTTAAATGGTTCATCCTGTCCTACAAAAGTAACCAGGTTCTAAGGGATCTCAATATTACTGATCCTTCTCAAGGGTTGTTCTTCAGTAGGTAACTTACTTGCTAACCAAAACCTCCCAAGATTAGGATCTCAATGAGCGTAGCATCGAGTATCAACCAACTTTAGACTTCTCCAAAGTCGACTATCTCACTACTTTCTAAAGGCCAAGATGGGTCAATTAAGGTTCTAAAGGGTAGTTAGTGTTAACGACAACGTATGGCAGCCACATATTATCCTCAACTTACTTAAGGAACATAAGCACCAACCAAGAAGTCATACTAACTATGGCCATCAGATCAACCATATCGGTATACGATGTACAGTTTCCTTGGTCTATTGCCATTTACCTAGGGTACACTAGATCCGGGTTAGGATCTTTCACACATAAGCCCAACAAATAAATATAAAGCAAGCAAGTCAAACATTAAGTGATCCTAATTCCTAAGGTAACCCCTCTTTAAGTACATCCCCAACAGAGTCACCAGTTCTGTAACACGGTGGGAGAACTGACTTTTTATTTATGTTGCGATAGCAAGAGTCGCCAGCGACTTTTATTTTATCCAATAGGAAATGGTATAAAAGAACAGGAAAGACCTATTTTTAAAGACTTGAGTTCGGGGGGTAGGTTATATAAAGGGAAGGTGTAAGCACCCTTTATATCCATGGTTATCCATGGGCTCTTAGTTACTTAGCTCACTTATTTGTTTGAAAAAGGAAAGTGTAGTGTGTGTTTAGAAATTTGTCTAAGTACTTTGTAATGATCCTCGTATGGATGTATACAAAGCCTTGTTTTTTGAAGATATTTGAAAAGAGTGAGGTGTGAAAAAGTATTTTTGAAATGTGAGCAAGTAACTAAGAGGTACCTACCCTAGACTAGTCTTTCATGTTCTTTTATTTCTTTCAAGGGTAAGATTGTCCTTACTATTAAGGAGTAGGTAGTCATTACCTTGGATTTATTTGAGGGACGGGCATAGGGTCATCGTATGGTCAATGAAGGCAACTTAATGGGTGTCTTTAGCAATTTGGAGGGACTATCATCATATTTACCGAAGGGACAAGATCATTGTATCATAGGCAACCTCGTAGGGACTTGATCTTTTAATTTAAAAGGACTATGATGATTTTATTCTGTAGGGACTTTGCTTAAGACACCCCCACTTTCGAGGGACTTGACCATATTTAAGAAGGCAACCAAGGGGGGTAACCCTAGGAGGTGCAGATAACGATCGTAAGACGATCGACTTACGTGTGTGAGTGATTATATTCAGGTATTTAATCTTTATTTTTGAATTATCTAAGTCCAATTTATTCAATTAGGTTTTTGCACTCCCTATTATTACTAACCATGTAAATAAAATAAATAAATAAAATGCGAAAAAAATAAATCCTATGCTATTACACGACCTCGGGGAAGTTACATAATAATATGAGCGGGAAAAATAAATTACATAAAATGACAACCTATACAATTTTTCTAAGTAATTAAATAAGGAAAAAATAAATAAATAAAATAAACAAAGAACATTATTCTAAATAATTAAATAAAGCAAAAAATAATAATTAAGTTTTTTATTTGAAATTAGGGTTAGAATAAAAATTAGGGTTAATTTAAAATTAGGATTTTACAAAAAATGTTTTTTAAGAAAATTAAAATTTATTTAAAAAAAATATTAACTTAATTACTAATTATTATTGATTAATTTATATAGGAGATAAAAAAGCTTACATATTAAAAAAAGAATAATTAGTGAAATTAAAGAAAAATTGAGATTTTAAGAATATTAAGATGATTAATTTATATAAGAAAACTATTAACATTTTTTAATTAAAAGATAAATCAAATATTTTTCATAAAATAATTAGTGAGATATATTATTAATTTTTAGAAAATAAAATTGTTAAGAATCTTATTATGTCATTAAATTAATTTGGTTAATGGTTAATTATCAATTAATTAGTTACTTTATTCATTAAATTATAAAATAAAAGAAAAGAAAATAAAACAAAAACAGGCATTTAAAAAAAATGGGGGAGACCTGGATTTGAACCAAGGACCTCCCCATTACCAAGCTTATACAAGGACCACTGGGGCTGCGCGTGTTGGCTGATGTGCATGTGAACCAAAGATAATAAATGATAAACCTGCAAAACAAAATAAATGTTAAAATATTTTTGAACAAACCTGGGAATCGAACCGAGGTTTCTTGGTTCACACGTGCATCCCTTCACCACTACACCATCTGCATGAGTTATGAATTATAATATAAACAAAATTATATAATATAAACACAAATTTGAATTTCCAGCTGCGCGCCAGACTTCATCTTCTTCATATTTCCTACGAATTTTCATGCGTTTCTTGATGCAAATTTTCCTGCGTTTTGGTCTTGCCCAGGAAATCCTATGTTCTTCCATATTCCATGAAACCTGTAATAATTTTTTTAATTGAACACACCAATACAATCACCATATCATTTACAATTGAATTATGAAATTAGAATTCGTTTATAATTGTTAATTCGCAAGGCCCTAATTTGAGATCTCAAAACCTAACAATGGCGTTTTACGATTCAAGCCATGAACCTTTGATTTAATTATCCAAAAAGCATCCTAAGGTCATAACAAACATAAATCAGGCATCAAATTCAATCAATAATGGTTAAACATATGAAAATGAAAAAATGAAAAAGGGAGAGAAAACACGATTCGGTTTGTGCTTATGGTGATGCTTTTGATGATGCAAAGGGTTGGGATTCGTTCAATGAACATCCCATAAGGGATTGCAACTGTAATGCCCATATAATATATATCTAGAATAATATCATGCAAGTGTTATTTTGGTACCGACACCATCATAAATACCTACTAGTATAATTCACATTCTTGTCCAACTCTATAAACAAATAAAACTATGGCACAAGACATGGAAATCATACAAAAAAAAGAAGCTAAGAACACATACAATATCCATTATTGTACAAAGATACAGACAAATACACAGCGGAAGACTAAATCTATGCTTCACTTGAAACATCTCGAGCATAGCTCCACTTATAAATCAAACCTACACAAAGGAACCTGAAAACAACAATAATAGTGGGGTGAGATAAAAACATCTCAGTGGGTTCTCTATCTTAGATTTCTCTCGGCTCTACAAGGTTCTATCAAACCTAACTCAAGCCCTTGGTCACTTCTCAAAAGGATCCTGTACGAGATGGAACAACGGTTTATACAACATTCACACCACTAAACGAGTGAAACATCTACCACAAGCCTTTATAGATGCTTCTCATGGGACTAAAGATAACCCACCTCAAGACTTACTCAGGACTATTACGGAGGATTCGATATAACATTAACCTCAATATTTACGGATGCTTCACGTGGGACTAAATTCAACTCACCTCAAGACTTACTCGAGATCATAGTCTAAACAGTGTAGCACTTGCCTCAAGTCTTTACGGATGCTTCACGTGGGACTAAAAGTAACCCACCTCAAGGCTTACTCGAGACCTTAAGGAGGATTCGTGACATACACGCCTCAACCAAAAATACTCGCATTTATACAACCGGTACCTCAATCTTTACGGATGCTCTTGCGAAACACAAAGTAACCACAATGGTACTTATACAAGAATTTACGGAGGACACCGTGTAATACACACCTCTATTCTTTATGGATGCTTCCTATGGGACCAAGATCTACCCACCTCAAGACTTACACAAGACTAATACGGAGGGTCTCGTAATATACACGCCTCAAATATTTACGGATGCTTCCCGTGGGACAAAACATCACCCATCCCAAGACTTACACAAGACTATTACGGAGGCCTAGTGTATAACACGCTAATGGTTCATAACAACCTAGGTAAAACTAGGCATCTCACAAGTTATACCACCCAACAATCCTAGTTGCTCTACTAGGCCACACTGTTGGTTTATGGCAAGATTTCCTAACTCTTTCTCCATTCTTGATACTTTTAAATTATAGTTCGTAAACATATAATCCTAACATTTTAGTCTAGTTATCTCCATTAAACAATTCTCACAATGATCTCATGTATCTACTCTCAATCAATCCTCATGATTAGGCATACTTTCCAAAATTCCCTAACTAACATAATTACGGTTAATCGGAAAAGTCGAGTAAACGTAATATCTCTTAGCATCATCAATTAGTAAATATTCTCAGCTTCGAATCGATATGCGGAGCACTAAAAACAGATACCCGGATCACAAGTTACGATTTAAAAACACAAAACAGAACTCACAGGTCTCGCTGAGCGAGGGTCAGCTCGCTGAGCGAGGAACTTCCTGCATTTCTCGTTGAGCAAGCTCCTACTCGCTGAGCGAGCTCTGTGATTCCAGAAAAATTAGGCTTACGGGAAAACTACATTTCCATGCCAAACTCGACCCAAACATCACCAACACAGAAGAATCAATCACCAAACATGTATATGAACATATATTAATCATTATACTTCCATTTAATCGAGTTTTTAACCGTTTAATCTATCAATTCTTAGATTTTCTACAAAACCCTAAAACTCACAAATTCAACCAAAACTCAAAGAAAAGGTTTCTAACTAAGAACCCACCTTGAAATCGACGAGGAGGTTGCTGAAGATGAAGATTTGGCGAAGAAATGGTGATGATCCGAGCATTTTCCCCTCTTAGAGTTTTTCCTCCTCTTCCTCTTCTTCTCTTTCTTTTCCTTTCCTTCTCTTTTTTTTCCTTCTTTCTCTTTTCTTTCTCTTACCAACTTTCTTTCTTTTCTTTTCCATTTATAATACATAACTTGTTTCTCTTTCTCTTAAAAACCAAACAATATATATTATACCAATCTATGATAGTTAGTATACTAATGGGTCCAATTTGGGAATATCCAGAAAATATCTCTGAGTCAGATAATACTAATTTATCCTAATTAATATTATCTAGGGTGTTTAATTAAATACGGGGTATTACATTCTCCCCCCTTGAATTGAAATTCGTCCTCGAATTTCCTTTACTCACTCCCACGATAGTTTACAACACTGTCTTAGATTCATACTTATCCTTAACTCCGTTACATATCCAGACGTACTCAAATTTCCAGTCTGACTTTGCGGCTCAAAGTCCTCATTTCGCAACGAAACAAACTTCACGTCCATGTTCACACGCTTGTTTTCAACTTACTACTTTCGTAATCTATCTGTTGCTTTATACTTAATCATCTAGTCTCATCCTTCCGTCGAAGAAACATGCCACGTTAAAATATTCCATTGATTCTCAACATGAGACAAAAAACTCTAGTTAACCTCGACAAGGTTCCATAAGGCATCTTGGTGAGATCCTTTCCTTGTAAAATTTCCCAACAAAAGCATCTTATTAAGATCCTCTAATCACTAACGCTATATCAAAACTTGTCAAATAACTTCCTTTACCAATTCCACTTGGTCGTACATCAAAACCGTAACCATTTATATCGGACACTTAATTCTTTTGGTATCCTACCAAAGAAGACCCACTTAGAAATAAAATTCTCTTTTGATCCTCAACAATCTAACTGAATTCTTTCATCTGTCTCCTTCCACTATGCTTTCAAAGCCTAACAACGGAGATACCACGAATTCTCAACCTATGCTAAGAAGCTGACATTCTGCGGAGAAAATACTTATCCATCGGATCTCTCACCAACTAATAGGATAAGAACTTGCAACATGCAACGATAGAATAATTCATTTGTCAACTACAAGTCCATGGCATCGGTCTACACTCTCCAACGACAGAGATACCAAGGTTGTATTGCTGCAATCATAACCGATACAATTCCAAATTCCAATCTAAACTCGAAACAAATTATCCAATTAGGCTTAACCAATGTAACCATGGTTATTATGTTTCATAACAATTCTTTTTATAAAATATCATTCACTCAAGATTTCTGTTGACACAAGGTCTCCATCAGTAACAACACAGTAACGTCACAGACTTACAATAACCAGTGAGTCACTAATACCAAAATCAAATCATCCTCGGTACACTTGTGGGTTTCCATAATGCTTTCCTTTGAAGACCATAACCAACTTCCCGTTCAATCCATTTCTCTCGGGGTTTCGTTCCCGTCCAACACTTCATGTTCCTGGTATCACTTCGCAATTTAATTCTTCTGTAGTCGTAACGACGACACACCAATCATCCAAATCATTTACTGTTTTCCGAACATGCTCAGAGGAAAGTTCAACACTTTGTCCACTAATGCTTGAAACGGAAACTAAAACGGACTTACAGTTCAAAAGTACGATTCACTAAAGTTTTCCACAAAAGTCATGTGTCAATCGATTACCTATCTGAGGCTAAACGGTCGAACACAACTAAAATTGCTTCTCCTCATTAACAACAATCCGACTCAAGGTTACTAATTCAGTCCACACCATCTTGCAAGATGATTCTCACTCTCAATGTTGAGACATGAGCATAAACGCTCGTCGTTCACAACTCGAGATAGCACAAACGGGAACTACATGCAGATCACAACTCCAACCAGCGAAGAAGTAGAACTACCATTCTGTCACGGTCACAACACATATACACAACGGAATGGCTCGACTCCACTCGCAAAATTACATTATCAAAAAGGGTTTAGTCGCAAGCTAACACTTAGTTTGTCCATGAATGAATCCAACACATAACTCTTATCAGGAAGAAAAACAAAACAATGAACGCCTCATCTCTAGTATATAACTCTGTCCTCTCTCTTTAATTCCTTGGTGAGAAGTAAAACAACAACAACCTTCTCCACCCCACCAGAGATAAATCCCAAATACTTTGATTATTCCTTACACTTGAAAACTGAGGTAATGTACTCCTCTAACGAGCCTTCGATAGCTCCACTTACATATAATTCGGGGTTCCTTTACCTACTACTAATCGTTTCATAGAATATTTCCACAACTTTCTATTGGTACTAAGAGCGCTTCAATCGGGTACCCAAGTTCAATTGCATACATCTTAGAAAAATCCAACTTTCAAAACTTGACAATGACGACCAGTCACTATCAGTAGAGTAACCGATTATGCAAACACAGAAGCAACTTCTGATCTTCATTGTTATCTAATCCTCCCTGCTCATTCCAATCGTAACTAAAAGTTATAACCATCACTAATGGGTGATTCCACAGACCAATGCTGAAAGAAAACAATGGACAAGTTGTGGTTAGCGGACCTGTTCTCATCAATCCAAGCAATAGGTTACTGCAAACCAGATTACAAATTCATCTGATACATATGCATAAATTCAGTGCAAGGTGATAACTAATCAATTTGACTTCCACAACTGCTTTCCTTACATCAAAATATTTCTTAACCAAGTCACCAACAACTCCAGGAGAGTCCTTCCATCCACCATCCTCGTGGACTATCGAACGTCAGGACGTCCTCTCTAAAACAAATTCATATAATACCAAATTAATGACTGTCCAAACCAAGTCTTTGAATTTGTAGGCTTGCCTTATACTTATTCAATCTCATTCTTTGCCAATCCTGTCCTTGGCAATACCAGTGGTGTCCATGGAGGTAACACTGATCGTAGAGCTCCATTTGGACATGTAGCATATCAAGAAGCACGTACTCGCTTCAAATGAGCACAGACCATCCAATGCCTTCTCATATCACACAGTCAATTTCGTCTCCATACCGTATTAACTTCACGCTTTGCGGAAATCTTCTCTCACTCAAACACAAGCCATCATACTAGAACTTCTTCCAAGTCCAATGTGTTTACTCTAACATTTAACACAACTTCATCAAGTCCATACCTCATATCGCTAAATAGAGCTTTTTCTATCCTTCGTCCGGGGTGTACTTATATCACTTGAAACGTGTAGTCACAACCTTGTGTTCTTCTTCATGTTTCACCATAATTTTTGGTTCCCAAAAGAAAATGAACATTCTTAACTAATAACTTCAATCCATCTGGGAGGTATTATCCGAATACATTCCTTGAGGTGCTTTCGCTCATCCATGATGCCATCGCGTCCTTAGAATTGAAACACTTACAAGAATTACTCATTCCTGAACTTACGCCACACATTCCACAAGTACTCTCTCTTCGCGGAATGAGGCTTCTCAATGCTCTTGATTATACCAGTGACTATTAATGGTCCACCAACGACTTTAATGCAGATGGAGGTTTATTGTTCGAGTTGGTTAGGTGGATCCGATTACTAGTCCCTAGGGGTGCTCCTAGTAATGCGAAACCATAACCGAATGAATTATGCGAGTGTGCGAGTGAAGCCGCTTGGTGTTGGACCAAGGGTTCGCGAACGAAATAAAATCGATAAAATGTGGAAAATAAAATGCATACAAAATAATGGGAGAGGGATACATGTAAGTTACACGGTATTGCGAGAAATAAAGGGTATCGTTGTAGTTTGCCCAAGAGGAAGCGTGTGTGCAGTGTACTAAACTATTCGGAGGCATTGAACCTTTTTATTCGGAGGCGTTGGACATTTTCGGATGCGTCGAAATGTGGTTTGTTAACTACCTTAGAACTGGTTCAAAGTTTAGAACCGTTCTATGAGGAGTCAAATCGTTTTATGTATTAAAAGCGATAAATAAAATAAAATGATATAACCGATAAATTAAATTAAATTGCGAAATAAAAAATAAATTGAAGTAAAATGGTGGAAGAATAAACTAAATTAAATAGGCCTTAAATTGACCGAGTATCACCGATTTAATGAAATTGGGCGAAACATCGACCGTTTGTTATATCATCGGCCCCAATAAAAATAAAATAAAATCAATTAACTTACTATTTTTGGGTATTTTATTTTTAAACAAAGGAAAAATTATCACGAAATTAAAACTATAAAAAACAACTAACATCATAAAAAAATATAATTTAATTTAAAAGATAAGAAAAACAGAGAGAGTAAATTGTGAAAACAGAATGGTGTGAACAGAAATTCAAGTGGGCTTTCCAATGAATACAAAGCCCAATCAACAATAATATCCATAAAACAAAGGGAGGTGCAACGTGAGTAACAAGGAAGTGTGGATAGAAAACTCGGATGGGTCCAGCCCAATCCGCCAAAAGCAACAAAAAAAAACATAACATAAAGATGGGTGTGTGATAGATTAGTCAGTGTATTTATAAGAACGTAATATAAAAAGTAAATAAAAAAATCAGGTCCAAATTAAAAGAAGAAGAACACGATTCGTTTATTCTCACACATCAAAAAATGCAGAAAACTCACCCTCTTGCTTTTCACGGCAGTTTTCGGTTTGTGTACGATCGGATTCAACTCGCGGTGGCTTTTCATATTTGCATGGCTTCCTCTCCCTATTTTTCACGGTGGTTCGGCCTTGTTTCGGTTAATCGCTCGGTTTGGTTTCTTTTCACGCAGTTTGGTTTTCAGATTGTGCATTTGTGGTTGCAGTTCGTGCGTTTTCGAAAGTTTTCATGGCCGTTTCTAGTTCTTCGATTGAAAGGGGTGGTTTGTGTTCGTTCACGGTGGTATTCACGGATTTTTTAGAGTAGTTCAAAGGGATGGTTCGGTGATTTGTATTTGGTTACGGATTTGTGGTGGGTTTGAGGTTGAGCGACAGTGGTGATGTGGCTCTGATTTTGGTCGTCGGTTTTGAAAGGTTCACACGTTGGTGATCGGTTGAAGGATTTGGAACCGAAACGGTTTGTTATCACAGTCTTGGCCCTGCATTTTTCGGTTTATTTTCGGTTCACAGTGGTTCTGCTTCTTTTCTCATTCTCACTCTGTTCTTTCAACTGCGGTTTCAGATCTGAGATTTTTTTTGTGATTTTTTTGGGTTTGTGTATGAGTTGAAGTTGGTTGTTATGGATTTGCAATTTATTGAAGGTTTAAGAAAGGATTAATGATGGTTGAATGTGATTATGGTGTCTTGAAGGTGAATATATGGATGGTTTATCTGGGTTATGAATAAGGTTTTATGTAGAACAAAGTTGTTTGTGCGGTGAATGAATTGGTGGAAAGAAATTGTACGAAAAGTTGGAGGAAATGTTGTTTGAAGAAAAGGTGTGTTTGTGAGGTTAATGGGTTGAAGGAGGTTTCAATTTTTGAAGGTGTGAGCGAAAATTCTGGTGTGATTTTGCAGGTTTGTTTATTGTGGTGGTGAGTGAAGCTTGGTTATGTCTGAATATTTGCAGAGTATTGTTTGTGTGTCCAAGCTTCCTATTGAATGAGGAATGGGGTTGATTTTATGGGTTGATTTTATAGCAGAAATTTGATGAGGATAAATGAGGATTTTGAGTGAAGATTTGGATAGAATTAAAAGATCTTATGAGTTGTATTTTGAGTGGATTTGGCTGTGAATATTGTGTTGTGTAGTGTAGTGGAATTATGCAGGTGGTTGAAAAAGTGTGAGGTAAAGTAGCTAAAGATAAAAATAGAAAAAAGTAAACAGAAAAATAAATCTAATAATAATAATAATAGTAATACTAAACTATAATAATAAAAATAATAATAATAAAACTAAAATAATAGAAACTAAAAATAAAAATTATAATAATAATAATAACAAATAAAATTGGGAATAATAATAATAGTAATACTAAACTATAATAATAAAGATAATAATAATAAAACAAAAATAATAGAAACTAATAATAATAATAATAATAATAATAATAATAATAATAATAATAATAATAATAATAATAATAATAATAATAGCAAATAAAATTGGGAATAATAATAGTGAGATATTTTTTGTGATTTTTGAATAAAGAGCTTTTTTTTAAAGATGGAAAATGATTTTATGTAAAATAGTTTTAATAGAAATAATAATAATAACAATAGACTTTCTTTTTGTGTTATTTTTTATTTATAAAAACTAAATATTAAAGATAGAAATAAAAGACTTAAAATAAAAATAAAATTCGAATTTCTTAGTTCGAAAATAAATAAATGCATTTTTTGATTTTTGGAATATTCGTCGGACAGAAAAAATAAAATGGTGTGGTTTTTAGGATTTTTGGAATATATTGGTAAACAGAAAATAAAGATAGGACAAATTTGGGGTATGATAATATCCTCTTGCTATTTTTGCCTTGCACGAATTTGGATAGCCTCCAATCACTTTAAATGTTGTGTAAATGCTTCTAGAACAAAGATTTGATCCATTATTTGATTTTTTATATTTTATTTATATTAAAATTGAATTTTAGTAAATAAAATCCAAAATAATATAAAATAAATTATAAAAATCAGGATAAATGGTCATTGGGTCGTGCATGACTTTATCTTTGAGTTTGGGTTGCAATTTCATAGGCCCATTTGGAAAAATTTGAAGTTAAGGCCTTTTTTGCTTCATACACCCCTTAAAAATCAACCAACTTTGACAAAGCAAGACTTCCTCAATTTTAATGCTATGAAGGTGATCTTGGGATTTTTAGAAAGCTTAGAGTGTCCTCTAACCAACCTTTTTGGTCCCATATCCATATTTTTTACCATTTTCAAATTATGAGCTTTGGAAAAAGTTGACTTTTTGTTGACTTTCTAAAGGACCTATAATGTTTTAGCTCATACCTTCCAAATGAAGCATTTTTAGGATGGGCTTGGGAGACACAAAGTTGTATAGAATTAAATTTCCTTCAAAATGAGCTTTGGATGAGAAATTTTTGATGAAGTATATGAAAGTTATGGCTGGTCAAAGTTCAGTTGACTTTTACTATGAAAAACCCTAATTTAGAAACTTCTTGATTCTTGATGATCTGAGATTTCCTTGATGAATCATGATCAACCCTTGATCCAATGATGAAGTTTACCTCATAATTTTGATATTGACAAAAAAAATCTTGAAGTTTGACTTTAAGTTGACCACAGTTGACCTCAGTTGACTTTTTTGCCAAATTAACTGATTTTTAGATATCTGAGCCTCTGACTAGTCATACTTATTGGGAAAGCTTTGAAACTTGACATGAGGATTATTTAAGTATGTGGGATGTTATGAAGCTTATTTGAGGCCTTGGAAGTCCATTTAGCTTGGATAAATTCAAAACCCTAGTTTTAGATCCATTGTTTAGGAGGAGGCTTTGTCTGATGAAACCTTCAATCCTTTTGACTAATTGTGAACCTTGTGAACCTTATGATTATTGAGAGAAATCTTGAGACACATTGCTTTGATTGTGGGAGGGCAAATTTTGGGGTACAACACTGACTCTCTATTGAATTCACGAAGGCGAATCAATTACGTATCAATATTCTTATTATTAATTTAACTAAATTAATTTCTCACTTTCTAAAACTAAAAATATCACTCGCCTTAGTTAAACATAGTAACACCCGATAACACTAGGTTGATTATCGAGTCTCTGTGGGATCGATATCTTTTATTACTACGCGATAGACTGTGCACTTGGAGTTAGTAACCGTTAGACTCAGAAAGTCGCGATCAGGTGTTCAGATCCAAATCAATCCGCTTGATTCAGAGTGAATTTCAGATTGATTTTTTGTAACCGATCCAAACCAAACCGAACCGAATATATATATTTTTATACTTATTTATTTATTATTAGGATAATATGTTGTGTTACTTTATTATTAGATGATACTTTATTTATAAAATATTAATTTTTATTATTTAATTTGATCTATTAATTTTTATTATTTAATTTGTTTCAATCATAACCAATCATTATCATTTTATCATATTAATTTTTAATATATAGTATATGTTATATATACATATATATTATCAAATCTAGTATTTATTAATTTTTTTTATTATATTAATAAAATTATAATTTGGATATTCAAAAAATCAATTCAAATTAAATCGTAAGAAATTGGATCGGATCGGATCGGAATTTTTTAACTAATAATTCAGAATCGATCTAAACTGAACCACAAACACTTCTACTATTCATGCATTGTTCATGTACGGATCATGCACTGTTCATGAATAGTACATGAATAATCAGCGATTTTTTAGACCAAAATTGATATGAGGTACCAAAATTATTTAAAAAGAAAAAAGAGAATTATAACCGAAAATTTCGTAAAACAAAAGGACCAAAAGTATAATTTAATCAAATATTTTATAATGATCAATATATTGATCGTGCATAATAATTAATTTTCATATGATACATCTGAATTGAATAAAAAACTCAATAACATAATTTTCATATGATACATCTGAATTGAATAAGAAACTCAATAACATTATCTGTTGTTTAATTTTATTTGATAACCATCATCTTAAATTATAAAGAAATATCATAATCGTTCTTGAAATCATTGAAAGAAATAAAATACAAATTATTTTGTGTAATCATATAGGAACTATTCGTATACATCTACATATGCCAGCCTTACATATAGGCATCATACCATCGGGGCAGATGTCGTATGAACAATCATCATCGTTAACACATGTATAAGCCCCTGTGATGAAAAAAATAGAATAAAAGAGTATAATTAAAATGAAATGAATATTGAATAATAAGTATAAAAAATTGAAAGGATACAAAATTTCTTACTGTTATCGTTCATTTCAACAAGAATTATGCAGAGAAAAATAATCAAAACATAAACAAATTTAACAATTCCTGCCATATTTCTTTTGTTTTTATGTTGCTAATGTTTTTATTGTTTCATAATTTATATATCCTTACATCAATTATAATCAGTATTAAATGTCTCTTCAGTATCTTAATTTTTATGTTTGTCTCTTTAGCAAAGTAAAACAAATTCACATTAAAAAAACATATCAATAATGTAAGTTCATTATTTATTATTACTTGATTCCCATTATTTTTATATCACTTATTATAAGAAAGGGAATGTAACAAAAAATGGATAATTCAGTTGTACATAGAATTATGCTTAAATTGAGTGCATTATTTAATAAGTTGTTGGATCAATTTTCTTGCTTTCGAAAGATTATAAGAAAGGGAATGTAACAGAAAATGGATAATTCAGTTGTACATAGAATTATGCTTAAATTGAGTGCATTATTTAATAATTTGTTGGATCAATTTTCTTGCTTTCGAAAGATTAAAAATTATTAATATCAAACTAATATAATTACACTTCATCGACACCATTATCTAAACTTTGGATGTGTTTCCACAAGATATAATCTCTTCCATTTCCTCTATCCACGCCCCTATGTCAAGTCGCATGTATAAGATAAAATTTTAAACCGCAAACAACTTGTATCACATCATTCTTTTATATATATATATATATATATATATATATATATATATATATATATATATATATATATATATAGAGAGAGAGAGAGAGAGAGAGAGAGAGAGATAGATAGATAGATAGATAGATAGAGAGAGAGAGAGAGAGAGAGAGAGAGAGAGAGAGAGAGAGAGATTTTGGCGAGTGCATCTGTAATCTGATTCGTGCCTGGAACATGTTGAATGTGAAGCTATGAGCTGCAACTTTTTCTCTAACAAAGGAAATAATGAGTTCAATGTGTTTGGTCCTTGCATGTAACATTGGATTGTGAACAATCATTATTGCACTTATATTATCATAAAGGAGAACTGGCACCCACCTGATACTACGCATGTAATTCAATTAACAAAGACTCAAGCCAAATATTATTTGTTGTGATATGTGATAGGGCTTGATATACAACTTTTGTATTCGATCATGTAACAAGTGTTTGCTTCATTGAGCTCCATGAAATGAGATTATGGCAAGATAGATAGAAGAGCCTGAAGTTGTCCTCTTATTATCGGGGTCACTGGCCCCATCAAAATCATTATATGTTTTAACAGATATATAAGATGCAGGATCATAGGGTTGTAGAAGAAGACCATGACAAATTATTCCACTGAGATCCCTCTATATACAATTGAAAACACTTCAGTGTGAGTCTGTAACACCCCAAAGTTGATTTTGATTTAATTGATGTGTTTGTTGAGATTTTTGATGAATTATTGATGATTTGACGTTTTGTAGAGGCATGAGTGTGACTTAATACTTTATATTATTAGGATATTAAGTGTAATGAATTTATTTAACTAAATTGGGAGAAAATAATTTAAATACGAAGAATTAGAGGACAAGGGTAGTATAGTCTTTTGGTAAAGGCTAAGTGAGGGTAAAAGAGGAAAAGACTAACGAGGTCCTAAGAGTAAGATTGACTAAGATGGTAAAGTTTGGATAGTACGGTCATTTTTGGAATGATCATACTTTGGGAGGAGAGAATGAGAGTTCTGAAGAGAAAGCTAGACTTTGAAGGCTTGAGGTTTTGCGAGAAGTTATCGAAAGAATTCGACAAATTAAGGTATAGGGAGTAATTTTATTTGGTATTGTAATGGAGAAAGGGTTTGGGGTTTTGTGGGAGAATCTTAGGGTTATGGGGTTTTGTTGATGAATTTGCCCTGTGATGATGAATTATGATGAATTAGATGATAAATAATGATGTTATGTGATATCTTTGATGATACTATGATGAATGTGGATTGTATTCATGATTTTCTGCTATGATGATGTTGAAAAAATGGTTTTTTGTGGGTTTTGTCACATAGGGGCAATTCTGAAATCGCAGAAAAATTTGAGGAATCGCGATGCTCGCTTAGCGAGTTACAACTTGCTTAGCGAGCGAGTGAAGATTTTGGACCTATCAAAACAGAGAGTTGGTCGCTTAGCGAGACCTGACATTTTTCGAAAAATTATTTTAATTATGAAAAATGTTTTAATCGATGTGTTTCATGTCATAGGATGTTATGATGTGTTAGTGATATTGTAAGATGTGTTTAGAGGCTATATGTGTGGGAATTGGTGATAAAAATGATGTATGATGAAATGAGTTGTTTGTGAATTTATGAATTATGATGACATGATTTAGTGGAAGATGTTAAATGAGTGAGTAATATGATGATTGACGATGAATGCGGATGCAATGCTTATGATGTTTTGATGAGTTGTGTGTATATTGCGTCTTGCATTCATGGCATGATTTATGAGGGGAATTTTGGCCCGTTGGTAGCTTCAATCCCATCGTGCAGATTGAAGTGATGTGATTTTATGATGTGCTCCTTCGGGAGGGTTGATGGCCTAGTGTCCATCCATGAGGATGTTTCGGTACCACATGCATAATAAAAGGTTTCATTTTGATTCTAAATGACATATCATAATTTGCATTGAGTTTTTACTGTGACATGATGTATTTGATGTTATGTATAAACGAGTTATGTGATGATTGATTATGCTGTTGTTGCCTATGTTGTAAATTCTCATTTTTATATTACTTTATTGAATGTGAATTTACTCACCCTGCCTGCCTTTTGTGATGGTCTATTATGTCATCCTGTAGATACTTAAGTTTAGCTCGGTGCACATTTAGCTCGGAGTTAATATGTCGTCATTTGTTAGTTAGAAGTGGAGTCATGATCTGTGTCCAATAACATCGAGATGGGTTTTCGCTTGAGAACTTGATCTTATTTTGTTTAATTGAATTAAGTGTTGTTCTTTTGATTAACTGATATTTAAATGACGTTTTGCATTGAATTATGAAACTTTCTTTTAATTAAAGATGAAAAGTGATGTTTTGTTTCTCCGTTGCATGATTGTGAAAAATAGTTTTGATTGTTCATGATTTTATAACCCGTGTTATGGGACAAGATTAATATGATGTTTACGATGTTTGAGTTATGAGAAATGTGATGCCCTTCTTATGAGGGAACTCTGATTATTTGATAAAATGGTATTATATTTGTGTTGGAGTAGAAAGTGTGTTACATTAGTGGTATCAGAGCAGGTCGGTCTGTCTGGTTGTGTCGTGTTGTTGTTAGTTGTGTCGGTTACTGAGTATGAGTGTATTATGGTTGAGTTATTCTTCTGATGTTGTTGGTGATTTGCAGAATGGTTGCAAATCGTGCTCTTTCGGATGCGGTAACTGCACTTTCTCAGGATACGACGCAAAACAATGTTCCTGATGAGTTTCATGCCTTGGGGGTATTCCAAAGGAATAATCCACCAAAGTTTGAGGGTACTCATGAACCGGAGAACGCGCATAAGTGGCTTAAGGAAATTAGGAAGAATTTCAGGACTATGGCGTGCTCCGATGCTCAGAAGGTGCAATTTGGCACCCACATGCTGGATGAAGAGGATGAGGATTAGTGGGATAATACCCATCAGATATTGGAAGAAGTTGGGGTTGCGATAATGGAAACATTTGGAAGAATTTTTGGTGACCAAGATGTCATAAACATAAACTAAGGCATACAAACTGATGCTTTGATGTTGATAGATGAAAATTGAATGATAACATATGCTAGAAACAAATCCAAATTATATTATAGCCTGGTGAAGTTTCTCATACCATGCTGTAAACACCTTAAATTTGCCCTCACCCATTCACACCATGGCTTGTGATCATTCTCATATGCATAAACACAATCATAACATCTCATATCCCATTTTTGATTCACTGCATGGATTCAAAGTCATCTGCACCTAGGGTTTGTGATCTGAGCAATCCAAGAGCCTTTTGAGCCACTCCAAAGGCCACCAATCACTTCAAAGAAATCCATGTGTGTTCTTATATCATATTACATCCTCCCAAAGTCAAGAATGCCAAAGAATCACAAGAACTGGGATTGGTATGGAAGCAGAGCCAGGCTTGACTGCACAGATGACCTAAAATTAGGGTTTTGGTTTCAGAGGCCATAACTCCAAATTTTTTTGGTCATTCTTGTTTCCATTGGTCTCTATATGGTATAGGGAGTATGCATATCAATTTTCATGAAGAAACTCCATGGGGAAGTCATCTGATCAAAGGTTGACTTTCTGGACAAGTCAGTGCAAAATCAGGGCATCTGAGGCCCCCAATGACCCAACCAAGGGGTGATCTTCATCATTTTGAGTGTATTTGATCTTTATTTGATCATGGAAGAAGGTTGAAGTTCACAAAATTCAAGAATTACAAGTTTTTGCAAAGTTGACTTTTTAGGGCATGGTTGACTTTTCATGAAATGTCATTTTATGCCACTTTTTCAACCCTTGCTTTTTGATCCAAAAATGCTTCAAATGGAAAAACTTTGGTCATGAAAGTTGTAGATTAGATCTTTCCCTTTTCAAAAAGTACAAGAACATGATCTAATTCTTTTTGGATCAAAAGTTATGGTGTGTCAAAGTTAGCAAAAATCACTAATTTTCAAGATATGCCTCAAATGAGAAACTTGCAAAAACTTTGTACCAAGGCATTTGTAACTTCTAATTCATGTCTAACCATTACACAAACATCACATGTGACCTAAAAATCAGATTTGAACCAAAATTTCTCATGTTTCATGGTTTGTATAGCAAGAAAGTTTCATGTGAACCAAAAGTGATCAAGTTGCAAAATCATCATCACACTTCCATCCACTTGTTGCCTTGGCTGCTGAACCAACCATAGCCTTTCCCCTCACCATGCTGCACCAGCCCACACCTTTGTACTAGCCTAGAACACAACCCATGCCTCTCTTACAAAAAGGTTGACAATTTGCAAAAGTGAACTTACCTATCACAGCAGGCCAGGTCACATCATCTGACCAATGAGATTATTTTATGCAAACCAAATGCTAGCCATTTCACTTAACAAGCAAGGCTGAAACACACAAGAACATCACATTCACACACTCACTCCCTCCAGCATTTCTCTTCGAATCTCTCCATACAACTCACAAACACAAGAACCAATTCCACTGATCAACTCACCTTGCTTCACTGAGCCAAAACCAGCAAGACATAAGCCTGAACCAAGCAAGAACTGAGCTTCCCCATTTTTCACCCCCAAAGCAAAAACTTTCGAATCTCATTCCACAGCTCACCAACACCTGAACAAACTTCATAAACCTTCTCCATTCATCATCCTGGTCATAAAGAACCCTTCACCTTTGCCTGAAACAGCCTGAATCACCAACATCATTTTCAACTGAGCTTGAGCAGAAGCTGTTCAAACTCCTTAACCAGCCAACATAAACTTCTTCTAAGCATCCAAACATCATCAAGGGGTCATAAGAAGTGGTTTTCATCAAAGGAAGGGGACATAAAGTTGCAAGAGTGAAGGCTTCGAAACTCAGGTAGCTCAAGAACATTTTTTCCAGAAATCGTTTTTTAAGTTCTTAAGTTGTTCTTCATGACTCACTGATTGTTCTGATGTCTTTAGTTTTGAAAATGGTGATGAAATAAGAGTTTAATTGTGTTCTGAAACTCCCTGAGGGTTTTGATTCAGGGGAGTGTGGGAATCATTTCTGTGTTCTTGGATTTCATTTTAGTTGTGTTTTGAGGTTTTTAGGGATTTTCAGGTGGGGTTCCCACCGGAGAAGACGACCGGAGGTCTTCTCCGGCCACCTGAAAATCATTAGGGTTTAATCAGGTTATTAATGAGCATTTGAATCTGGAGCGTTAGATTGCTTTGACTGGTTGACTTGCCGCGCGTGTGTGTGGCTGAGATTTGTCATTAAACCCTAAACCATAATTAATTAATTCTTAATTGTATTTAACCCAGTTTGAATGTGGGCCTTTGATCTGCGCGCGCAGTCAATCCCCCTTCTCCCAGGATCCATCCCATCCCTCCATTCAGTTGACTTTTCTTTTTCTTTGTTTTAATTCATTTATTTCATATTTGTTTTATACAATTTATTTAAAATAGCAAAAATGTTCTAAAAATTATGAAACTTTTTGTCAAGAGTTTCATTAATTTTTAAAACACAAAAATATTTTTATTTTCATTTTTAGCATTAAAAAAGTATTTTTAAATATTTAAAAGTTTATTTTTAATTGATTAATGAAAATTAATTTATTAAAAATACTTTTAGGTATTTAAAAATCACCAAAAAATTCATGAAATGTTCTAGGACATTTAGAAACATTGTCCAACCTTCAAACCAAATTTATTTTTTGATCTTGATGCATTTTAAGAATTTCTCATTGAATTAAAATCATTTTTGTGCATTATTTTGATCCAAACTTCAAAAAATCATTTCTGCCTAACCATGAAGAGTTGGACCTTGGTTCTTTTTGCATTGCATTGTGTTTAGCATGTAGTTTGTGAGATTAAATGGTCATGATTTGATCTTTCATTTTCCATTTGTTTGGTAATTTTCTTGTTTGGAAACCCTAAAACCCTAGAAATCTTAAGAAAACCATAACTTGAATTTGGTTAGGAGTTGAAACCTCTCCTTTGGGCATTGGGTTAGTATAGGATTAGGGGTCCTTTGAGTGCATTTTCAATTTTTTATAATGTTGTTTACTTCTGATTTTGGTTTTTGTTTGATGTATTGTTCATAAACCCTAATTTGGGCTTCTATATGCATCCATCTTGCATTCTCTTGCATAACATGACTTGCCATGACATTCCATGCTTCCATTTGATTCATTTGACATCATAAGACATATTGAAAGCATGTTTGAGCATTGCATCTTGCATTTGTCATGTTGTATGCCATATGCACTTCATAACTTTTCATGTATGTTCATGGATCTTAACTTGCTTCATTTGCATCCATAAGTTAGTATGATCATCCACATGTGTTGTCTCATGTTTGAAGCATCTCATAGAATTAGTAACATCATGTATGTGCTTATGGTTTTGATTTATATCATGTCATCTCATCTCATTTTGTCTTGCATTGCATTTCTTTTCTAACTTTTCAGGTGGTAAGTTATCCTGAGAAGTGAATTTGCCTTCACTTCGCATAATTTCTCTTCCTCTCTTTTTATGCATCCTTGCTGCATTTATGTTTGTGCTTGAGATTGAGCTTGCTCTTTCTTCTCCTCCTTACTTTCTTTCCTCAAGTGACTTGACTTCTTGAATGAAGCAAGTTACTTTGCTTCTCTTGATCCTTTCATCTGCTTCCTGGTGGTTCCATTGAAGATTGTTCTTATAAACCTCACAAACCTTAGGAACAACCAAGCATGACAATGATTAGGGTTTTGATTAGTTCCCCATTTAGATTTTACCTTTGTGTCTCTTTTGAGTCTTCTCTTCTCATCTCATAATCAGGGACTAAACCCTAAAGGCTTTAAGGCTTTGTGATTAAGTTTATGCCTGCATCCTTCTATTAGGATGGAGTGTATAACTTTAATCCTAAGTGCTAAACCCTTAATGTGTTTAACTCCTTTAATCAATCCACTTAATAATCATCAAGACATCACACTTGTAACTTGGGCCTTGCATTAGGGTTCTAATTCTTCCTTAACTGGTTAAGAAGGACTAACCCTAGTGTTAATGGACAAGTCCCCCTCAAGTTGTCTTACAAACCATAAAAATCACTTCATCATCATATCATTTAATTAAAATCCACTTAATCAAAGGCTTGTTTTGTCATGAGTTTAATCCCTAATCATGGATTAAGTTGAGGAGCTTTCCTCAACTTAAACATTCTCATCTATTATCCTTCTATTAGGATGGTGTAATGAGTCTGTTTAATCCTTGATTATGGCTTAACCTCATTACTTAACACTAAACAAAAACACCAAAAACACCTCAATAATCACAAGTAGGTTAATGATCTTAATCCTATGCCAAAGGTGATTAAGTGTGAGAATCTGACTTCACACTTAAGGTAATCTCATTACCCCTAATCAGAGGGAAGATGTGATGAGTTTACTAAATCCATTGGTTTAGGCTTAAAGTCATTAACTTATGACAAACTTTCAAAAGCAATAAAAGACTGAAAACTCAAAAACAAACAATAATCGTCTTCTTCGGGATTCTCTTCTCATCTCATTCACTCACAAACGAGAACTCGCTTCTTCCATCTAATGTAAGACAGTTTGCACCTGAGCCAGACAGGTCATACACTTGAGCATAGATAAGTAAGCAGTTCACAAGTCAATTCATCTTTCAGTCTCTTTGGGTCGAACTACGGTGTTCTGACTTCCTCATTGCACGAGAGGATACGTAGGCATAACTTAACAGTTATCGAACAAAAGTCTCTGTATATTCCCCCTCTTTCTAGATTTATTCTTTAGCCTCATTATCATGAGCATCTCATCTTCATTCTTACACTGACACTTCACTTATACACTTCATTTCTTTTACACAGACCCCTGTACATTTGTTTCCAGCTCTTTTACACACAAATTGCACTGACACTACCCCTTTAAAACACAAATCTTTTAAGCGTGGATCCCGTCGAGTACGACGGACAATCTGGGTGCTAATACCTTCCTAGGTTGTAACCAACCCCCTTTCTCAGTCTCTCTGGTTCGCAACCGTCTTATCCATGTCTTCCTAGGTCTATGTAGCATTGCCTTTCCTCCGGGATAAAAATGCCTAGCTGGCGACTCTATTCATCTCCAGTGAGTTCACGGCTGTGTGTTCTCATTGTTCTTTTCGCCGACCGTTCGCGCTTGTACCGGGATGCAAATCTTTGGGAGCGACAGCTTGGCGACTCTGCTGGGGAACCTTATACTGCAACCAGGGCTTCTGGTTCTTTTTGTGGGTTCCTCCTAGCGCTTGTTTGATTTGTGTTTACTGGGGTGTTATGTGTTTATTTGTGTTTGTATATTTGAATTTATGTTTGCTTTGTGTATAGTTGCTTTACTGCTTTCTTTATAGCTTTGCATTATGTCATATTGTCATACTGTGCTGCTGGCTGGATCTGTTTGTTTGTTTTGGTGGGTGGGTGTTCCATTGAGAGTAAAGGTCCTATACCTGGGACCTGAGTGACACCTAGGCTAGAGTGAATCATATTCTTTCCCATTCCATCTCGGTCTGGTGCGGGAATATGAAACACGGTTCAGATATGGGTTTCTTCTTGAGAACTCTGTGTTGCCGATTTCCTGTAGTACTAGGGCTATCTGGGAAGCCTGCTAAGTCTGGATGACCTTTAGTATTGACCTTCAGAAACTGAGGTGAATTAGAGGAGGAACTTTTATGGTTATTGTAAACACTGTACCTTCGGGTTAGACGTGTTTACACTTCTCATAACTGATCCAAGTCTGAGGATCCTTGTTTTAGAACACCACCTGTGAGGGGGTTGGGCTGTTTACAGGTTTGCAGGTACCTTGACCTCAGAATACCCTGTTACTTTGATTTGGTTAAGAAAACTCCATGTTGGGACAGTTCTTGTGATTCTAAACCCTGGACATGTGGTTCTTTATTTGAGCCCCCCACCTTGGTTACTGAACTTATAGACCTCCATCTGGATTTCTTACACACATGGACTTATATCAGAGCACTTGACCAGATCCAGCTCAGTTACAAACCCTTTGCATATCATTTGCATACATAATCATTGCATCATATTGACATTTGATTATTTGTGTTTCAGGGTATCCATCTTCATTTGGTTTTGGTTTTGACCCCATCTTCAGTATTGACCTGTCTTCATCAGCACCTGCTTCAGCTATCAGCTATTTACTTCAGTCACCCTCTCCAGCCAATCAGTGGTCCTTTCTTCAGTATCATCATCAGCACTTGTCTCTACTCAGTCTCAACATCATGGCACCTAAAAAGAGCAACATCACCTACCACTTCTTCCAGCCAGAGTTAGCTGACATCAGGAGTATTCAGACCCTGATCACTCCAGACCATATACCACTGTTCCGGGAACACTATGGAGATATACTTGATATGGTTATGGATCTGGACCCCTCACAGAGAAGCCTGATCCATACTTGCCTTCAGTTTTATGATCCCCCACTGAGATGTTTCACTTTTCAGGACTTTCAGCTGGGCCCCTTGTTGGAAGAATACTCATCATTAGTTGGTATACCTATCAGGGGTGGAGTCCCTTTCAACCCTGAGATGGTCTTTCCTGGTAATGAAGAGGTTGCAAAGGCATTGCATCTGGAACCAGTCCTGATTGGGCAGCATATGACTTCTAAGGCTGGAATCCCTGATTTGCATCTGGATTTCTTGATCTCTCAAGCTACCCTGAAAGCTTCTTTAAGAGAGTGGAAAGCAGTCTGTGCTTTATTGGCCTTGAGCATATATGGAATTATATTATTTGCAGATGAGCCTCGATTCATTAGTAAGAATGCAATCCATCTGTTCATTCTAAAGAACCCAGTGCCAACTTTATTGGGGGATCTCTACTATTCAGTGCATCAGAGGAATGAAAAGCAGAGGGGAAGATTAGTAAGATGTTGTGCTCCTTTGTTCCATACTTGGCTTCTCAGGCATTTGCCCAGGACAAATGCATTTTTGAACCCTCATCAGCAGAGAAACTGGGCTGGAAGGCTTACTACTCTAACTTCAGCTGATATCAGGTGGTGCACTCAAAGCACAAAAGGCAGGGATATCATCACCAGCTGTGGGCATTTTCCCAATGTGCCCCTGATAGGGGTTAAGGGTAGTATTAATTACAACCCTCTGCTGTTCAAAAGACAACTGGGCTATGCACTGGTCCACACTCCTAAGGCACAAGACTTGGTTGAGACTCTTTATTGTGAGAACAAGCTTAAT
Source organism: Lathyrus aphaca (assembly GCA_963966055.1). Lineage (NCBI taxonomy): Eukaryota > Viridiplantae > Streptophyta > Magnoliopsida > Fabales > Fabaceae > Lathyrus > Lathyrus aphaca. The sequence continues at coordinate 479,326,625 of OZ014524.1, read as the reverse complement.
TTGGCTATTGTTAGGCAGGAAGCCTGGGCCTGGGACAATGTGCAGACTAAGGGGGTAACCATCCTGGGGAAGTGTAACAATGTGGCATCAGCACAATACTATGATTGGTCCAATGCCAGGGCTCAATTCTCTGGGATGCCCTTTACTATTGAAGATATGCCTGGGCCTTCCACAACACCACCTCCAGCAACTGTCAGCTTAGAGGAGTTTGAGAAGTTGAAAGAGAGGAATGAAAAGCTGACTCAAGCTCTACAGAAGACCCTCTGGGAGAGGAGTGATGGTAGATTGGATATTGAAAGGTTGGAGAAGTTGAAGGTGGAGCACTTGGCTAGAATTGAGAAGTCTGAAGATTACATTAAGAAGTCTAGGGCTGGAGAGCAGATCTTGAAGAATGCCTGCAAGGAAGCTCAGTTCCAGAAAGCCAGGACAGACTTGTATCTGAAGGAGAGTCAGGCTAGGTGGGTTAGGATCACCGAGGCTCGTACTCTGGAGGACAAGAGGGTCCAAGACAAGATAGAGCAACTGGAAGCTAGTGCAAAAGAGCAACAAGAAGCCCTGACAGCAGCCCAAAGGGAGATATCAGAGCTAAAGATCAGAGCTGGAGTGAAGAGGTCAAAAGACCAAAGTCAACACAAGAAGTTAACTACATCTGTTACTACCCGGAACCTCCTTATCAGGAATCTCACGGAGCGTCCAGCTGATCCTGTGACCGAAGCACTTCTCAAGGAAGTTCGGGAGGATGAGTTTGGTCTTGGTGTTTGACCATTTGCTTGTTGTTGTTTTCATTCCATGTATTTTGATTTCTTATTTTCTTGTAATGTATTTTGACCCCTCAGAGGGCTTGTATTTGTAAACAAACTGTGTACCTTTGGCCTTTTGTAATATATGTATTAGTTTGTTCCATCCGAGTTTACTTCGAAAGCAACATCAACAGCATCTGCAAGGGTCTGGAAGGGTCAAAACTGAATGCCAAGCCGGATACCTTGAAAACAAATAAGAATACTGCATTGCATGCTAACCCTTTGTTTGTTTTGTAGGTGTTTGTTTTATTGTTGCTAACTCTGTTGTGATGCTCAGGAATTATTGCTCGACGACGAGGGTTTCCACTCAATCGACCACACAGGTACCCCACCCGTAACAATCTTCCGGGCATACAGATGGATCAGATGCAGCAGGACCTTACAGAGGTCAGGAACCAAATGACCAACGAGAGGTTGGAAATGAGGAACCAAATGACACAGTTTATGGAGGTAATGAACAACATGGCTCAAAGCCAGGAGAGGCTCAGAGCACTGGTGGAAGGGAGAAATCAGGAAGATCACCAGCCAGGGACTGCTGGGACTAGCAACAATGAAAGAGTCCAACCTCATGTCAATCCCCCAGTCTTTGGACCCCACCTCCATCCAGAGGCCAACATCCCTGTCAATATACAAGGAACTGCCACAGCAGGGAGGGTACTGCAAGAAGACCCCCAGGAAGATCAGTTCACAGTGATGGGAGCTGGGGAGGAGGCCTATGATAGAAGGCTGGATGAGATAGCTGAGAAATTAAGATCCTTAGAGTCTCAAAACTCTTTGGGTTTCGATGTCATGGATATGGGCTTGGTAGACTGGGTCAGGATTCCCCACAAGTTTAAACCACCATGCTTTGAGAAGTATAATGGGACTTCTTGTCCCCGAACCCATCTACAATCTTTTCTCGGGAGGCTAAAGGCCTATACCATGGACGAGAAGTTGTGGATGTTCTATTTTGAGGATAGCTTGACTGGAGCTTCGAGGGAATGGTATTCCCATCTGACAAGAGCAACTATTAGATGCTGGAAGGACCTGGCAGAGGCCTTCATCAGACAGTATCAGTATAATTTAGATATGGCACCCAACAAGACCCTCCTAATGGGAATGTCACAATCATCTAGGGAGAGCTTCCGAGAGTATGCTCAAAGATGGAGACAGCTTGCTGCTGCTGTCCAGCCACCTATGTCAGAAAGGGAGATGGCTGATATGTTCATGAACACCCTTCAGGGGACTTACATTGATAGGCTAGCTGCCTTCTCATCTACCAGCTTTGCAGATGTAGTCATAGTCGGGGAGAGAATTGAAAGCCTATTGAAGATGGGTAAGATCTCAGACAACGGTGCAAGCTCATCCAGTAATGCAAGAAAGCCTTTTGCGGGCCCAAGAAGGACTGGTGAGACCAATGCCATCCACACCAACAGGGGTAGGCCCCAATATGTTCATAGATCTGTGGCAGCAGTCACCATTCCCGCTCCAGCTTATCAACCTCCGCAGCAAAACTATCAGCAACAATCTCAGTACCATCAACAAGCTCAGTATCCTCCGAGAAACTACAACAGCAGCAACACCAACAACAATAATCAGCAAAGGCCATTCCAGCAGAGGCCATCGCAAGCCAACAGGGTGATCGATCCGATCCCTATGCCATATGCTACATTGCTTCCACAACTCCTGAAACTCAACCTAGTTGAGCTAAGGACATTGGCACCTCCAGATCCCAACAGTCTACCCAGGAATTATGACTCCAACGCCAGATGTGCTTTTCATTCGAATGCACCTGGCCATAGTACAGAAAAGTGCAGAGCCTTGCACATGAAGGTACAAGACCTGGTAGACTCTAAGGCCCTAAATTTCGCACCACCACCAAATGTCAACAAGAACCCCATGCCAAACCACGGTGGTCCCAGAATCAACGCTATTGAAGAAGACGAGCCGTCTTATTTAATAACCAGTGTGGGTCAGATTCGGACACCGTTGGTGGAGATTAAGGCTCAGCTCCTCGAATGTCAAATGTTCCCGGGGTGTGAGTTAGGGTGTGCTTACTGCAATATTTCAGTAAATGGGTGCGATAACCTGAGGAATGGCATAGATGGTCTCATTCAGAGTGGCCAACTTCAGATCACCACATCATTTCCAACAAATCCAGCAATCTCATCAGCAACAGTTCCGATATCTCCTACAACTGCAGCAACCATTGTCCCTAACAATTCTTCGGCTTCATCAACAAGTACTTCATCTATCATCTCAACTGATCAGCTATCAACAAATTTTCCTTCTACAACTTCAGCATCACTCCATTTTGAATCTCCTACAACAACAACGTCCATCTTTCCAACAATGTCTCCTACAACACCAGCAACAAACTCTGAAGACGTCTCAACTGTCACAATATTTTATGATCCTGAAAACAACTCTGCTTACAACTCAGAAAGTGCTGCTCCCATCAGAGCACCAGTCACAATTTATTACGATCCACAAACTATCACAGTCCCTTATGCAGCTGCCATCAGTCCAGTCACTGTCACAATGCCTGGACCGGTACCTTATGAAAGCAGTAGGGCCATCCCTTGGCACTACGGCTCTGACATATATTGCGAGGGACAAAGAATCACTCTTGATACATCCACACCTGCACCACAGATAGACAATGTGGGAGGAGGCGGAGGCTTCACTCGAAGCGGACGTCTCTTTGCTCCACAAATTCAAAGACCCACTGCCGAAGCAGAAGCTGCTGCCAAGGCAAAAGGAAAGAGCCCGGTGCAGGAAGATCAAGCTGTTAAGGAAGCTTTGAAAACACCATTCGATCAAGAAGTTGATGAGTTCATGAGAATCATCAAGAAGAGTGATTACAAAATAGTGGACCAGCTTCACCAGACACCTTCCAAGATCTCCATTCTATCATTGCTTATGTGCTCCGAAGCCCATCGGAATGCACTACTCAAAGTCTTGCACGCAGCTTACGTGCCTGAAGAGATCACTGTCAATCAGTTGGAAACCGTGGTTGGAAATGTTACTGCTAGCAATGGGCTAGGGTTCACCAATACTGACTTGACAACGGAAGGCCGCAACCATAACAAGGCCTTGCACATCACCATGGAATGTAAAGGTGCAGTCCTTTCCCATGTGCTGGTAGACACAGGGTCATCCCTTAATGTCTTACCGAAAAAGGCCCTGGTGAAGCTAGAGTATGAAGGATTGGCATTGCGTCCCAGTAACCTGGTAGTAAGAGCCTTTGATGGTTCTAAGAGATCGGTTCTGGGGGAAATTGAGCTGCCTGTGACGATTGGCCCACAAACTTTTACAACGATCTTCTACGTGATGGACATTCAGCCTGCCTACAGCTGTTTGTTGGGTAGACCATGGATTCATGCCGCTGGCGCAGTAACGTCTACCCTTCACCAGAAGTTAAAATTTGAGTGGGAAGGCCAAGTCGTTACAATCTGTGGGAAGGAGGATATATTTGTTAGCCATTTGGCTACTTATAAGTATATTGAGATGGATGGGGAGATCCATGAAACGATGAGTCAAGGATTTGAGGCCTTGAATGTTAATGAAGCATCTGCTGTATCTGGAATCTCCATGTCATCTTATCAACAAGCCCGAAAGGTTGTTGAGGAAGGAACTGCCCAAGGCTGGGGCAAGATTTTATCTGTGGAAGAGAAGAAGGACAAATTTGGGTTGGGTTACAAACCAACTCAACAAAATCAAGCAGAGGCTGCTGAGAAGCCCGGTTTTGTCAGTGGGGGGATGCTCACCCCTGATGCTATCAACAATTTGGAAGACGAGCTGGAAGAGGAGCGCAATCTGGAGAATTGGATACGTCCAAAGATCCTGGGGAGCAGTATCTCAAACTGGTCTTCCCAGGAAATTATAAGAGTTACTCATGCAGAGTAATTATTATTTCCTGTATTTTTATAGCATGCATCAAAGTCTTGCATCTTGCCCAAGATGACAAGACTCATTTTGTAATCGGACCATCTGTACTTTTTGTGCAAAACAAGATTAATCAATGAAATATCAGACATCTTTTTGCAAATGAGTCTTTTTCTTTTCCGCTCACTGTTTTTCCATTTTTCTTTTTGTACAAAAAATAAATGGCGATGTTTTCAAAATGATAACTTTATTTCACTTTTTAGACAAGATTAAAATCAATCACTAAAATGAACAAACTGAACCCTTGCAGAGAGTGCCTTCCAGATAGCACCGACAACAGCACGGCTACGACTTCGTATGACTTTGACAATCCAATCAATCAAGCCGACGAAGGGGTTGAAGAAGAATATGGGCTTCTTGAAGAGCTAGCCAGGTTGTTGAGACAAGAGGAAAAAGTTATTACTCCTCACCAGGAGGAGGTTGAAGTGATTAATCTTGGTACAGATGAAGACATGAAAGAGGTTAAAATCGGGGCCTTCCTGCAAGACTCAGTGAAGAGACAACTGATTGATCTGCTTCAAGAATATGTGGACGTGTTTGCTTGGTCTTATCAGGATATGCCAGGGTTGGATACCGACATTGTTGTGCACAAGCTGCCTTTGAGAGAAGAGTGCCCACCGGTCAAACAGAAGCTGCGCCGTACTCGCCCAGACATGGCTATGAAAATCAAGGAGGAGGTACAAAAGCAATGGGATGCCGGGTTCCTTGCCGTAACTAGCTATCCGCCGTGGGTTGCTAATATAGTACCTGTGCCTAAGAAGGACGGCAAAGTAAGGATGTGTGTTGACTACCGGGATCTGAACAGAGCCAGCCCGAAAGATGACTTCCCATTACCTCACATTGATGTATTGGTGGGTAACACGGCTCAGTTCTCGGTATTCTCCTTCATGGACGGATTTTCAGGGTACAATCAGATCAAGATGTCACCTGAAGACATGGAGAAAACAACCTTCATTACACCTTGGGGCACGTTCTGTTACAAAGTGATGCCATTCGGACTGAAGAATGCTGGTGCCACATATCAACGGGCTATGGTGACATTGTTCCACGATATGATCCATAAAGAAATAGAATGTTATGTGGATGACATGATCGCCAAGTCCCTTACAGAGGAAGATCACCTGGTAAATCTGCTGAAGTTGTTCAAACGTCTGAGGAAGTACCAACTGAAGCTGAACCCCAACAAGTGCACATTCGGGGTTAGATCTGGTAAGCTGCTGGGTTTTATTGTAAGCGAAAAAGGGATTGAGGTTGACCCTGATAAAGTCAAAGCTATCCAAGAGATGCCTGCACCAAAGACAGAGAAAGAAGTTCGAGGGTTCTTAGGTCGATTGAACTACATCTCGCGGTTCATATCTCACCTTACAGCAACCTGTGAACCTTTGTTTAAATTGTTAAGAAAATAACAGACGGTCAGGTGGAACGAAGACTGCCAGAAGGCTTTTGACAAGATCAAAGAGTATTTGCAAGAACCTCCAATCCTTATGCCTCCAGTTGAAGGAAGACCTCTGATAATGTACTTGACAGTATTAGAAGAGTCAATGGGGTGTGTGCTGGGCCAGCATGACGAGTTTGGTCGAAAAGAGTATGCAATATACTACCTGAGCAAAAAGTTTACCGACTGTGAACAACGTTATTCACTGCTCGAGAAAACTTGCTGTGCTTTAGCGTGGGCTGCTCGCCGACTAAGACAGTATATGTTGACCCACACTACTTTATTGATCTCAAAAATGGACCCGGTTAAGTACATTTTCGAGAAGCCAGCTCTTACCGGACGGGTTGCAAGATGGCAGATGATTCTCACAGAATACGACATCCAATACACCTCTCAGAAAGCCATCAAGGGCAGTGTATTGTCTGAATATCTTGCTGAGCAACCCATTGATGACTACCAGCCTATGAGATTTGACTTCCCTGATGAAGACATCATGTCCATTAAATCAAAAGATCATGAAGAGCCTATTCACATTGAAGGGCCTGACCCAGAAGAAGAATGGACTATGATGTTTGACGGGGCTGTTAATATGAATGGTCGTGGTGTTGGTGCAGTACTCATTACACCTAAAGGGGTTCACATGCCTTTCTCGGCAAAACTCACTTTCAACTGCACCAACAACGAAGCTGAATACGAAGCTTGCATTATGGGTCTTGAGGAAGCCATTGACCTCAGGATCAAGACACTGACTGTGTTCGGAGATTCAGCTCTGGTAGTTAATCAAACCAACGGCAAATGGTACACTCACCAGGACCATCTGATACCTTACAGGGATTATACAAGGAGGTTATTGACTTTCTTCACAACAGTCAAGCTTGAGTATATCCCTCGGGACGAGAATCAGTTTGCAGATGCTCTTGCTACCATTTCATCCATGATCAAAGTTCAAGCTGCTAACTTTGTACCTCAGATTTCAGTGTCCAGACTCGACAGACCAGCATATGTGTTCGCAGCAGAAGTTGTCAAAGACGAAAAACTTTGGTTCCATGACATTAAATGCTTCTTGGAGGACCAAACATACCCGCCTGGGGCATCTTCCAATGATAAGAAGACTTTGAGAAGGCTTGCTGGTAGTTTCTTTCTAAACACTGATGGGTCTTTATACAAAAGGAACTTTGATATGGTACTCCTCAGATGTGTTGATAAGACGGAAGCAGATTTGTTGATGCATGAAGTGCACGAAGGATCCTTTGGTACCCATGCAGGAGGTCATGCCATGGCTAAGAAATTACTAAGATCTGGATATTACTGGATCACAATGGATGCAGACTGTTGTGCTTACGCCAGAAAATGCCATAAATGTCAGATCTATGCAGATAAGGTGCATGTGCCTCCCAATCCTTTGAATATAATGTCTTCACCGTGGCCCTTTGCCATGTGGGGCATTGATATGATTGGCAAGATTGAGACAACTGCTTCAAATGGCCACAGATTCATCCTGGTCGCCATTGATTATTTCACCAAGTGGGTTGAAGCAGCCTCATATGCAAATGTTACAAGACAAGTGGTAGCCAGATTTCTGAAAAGAGATATCATCTGTCGATATGGAGTTCCCGAGCGAATCATTACTGACAATGGTTCCAACACCACAATTCTTCTCCTTACAGGCCAAAGATGAATGGCGCTGTTGAGGCGGCTAACAAGAATATCAAGAAGATTGTGCAGAAGATGGTAATCTCATACAAAGACTGGCATGAAATGCTACCGTTTGCCTTGCATGGGTACCGCACGTCAATCAGAACATCCACTAGGGCAACACCGTATCGGCTTGTGTATGGTATGGAAGCAGTCCTACCTGTTGAAGTTGAATTACCCTCCCTCCGGGTATTGATGGATGTTAAGCTGAACGAAGCAGAATGGGTCAGGTCCCGATTTGAACAACTAAGCCTGATTGAAGAGAAAAGGTTGGCTGCAATTTGTCACGGGCAGTTGTATCAGAAAAGAATGAAGAGAGCCTTCGATCAGAAAGTCAGGCACCGAGAGTACCAAGTGGGAGATCTTGTGCTGAAAAGGATCCTCCCTCCTCATACAGACCACAGGGGCAAATGGACTCCAAACTATGAAGGGCCATTCGTGGTAAAGAAAGTTTTCTCTGGTGGAGCACTGATGCTCAGCACCATGGATGGTGAAGACTTCCCGTCCCCTGTGAATTCGGATGCAGTTAAAAAATACTTCGCATAAAAATGACCCGCTGGACATAAAAAACAGAATGTAAGTCCAGGCAAAAACAGGGCATCCCGGCGAGTCAAAAACAGAATAAAAGACTCGGGCAAAAATAAGGGAAAATAAAAAATGCGTACACCCGCTGAGTTGAAAAGCCGCATTGGACAACTCAGGCAAAAATGGGTATCCTGATGGATTGAAAACCCGAAAGGGCGATCCATGCAAAATAAGGGAATAAGCGAACAACTGCATTTTGAATTCGTCTGTATTATCCGCAACTTGGTAAGCCTCCAAAGGATCCATCTTCAATCAGAATCAACCTTCTCCAGAATGCAAGATGAGAAGAACGTCAAAAGTCATACGAGTCATAGCAGAAGAAGAAGCTCCTTCAAAGCGTCGTCAACATCGCCAGCACTTTGTTTCTCAATTTGTAACAGCCTCCTCATTTTAGGAGATATGTTTCTTTGACTGTATCTCGCCAAGTCAGGGCATTTGAATTAATAAAATCAGATTTTTCAGTCACGTTTCGTCTTGTACATTTTTATTTGCAAAGAATGTCTGATGTCTCTAAAAACTGATTGCATAAGTACAGATGCTTTTCTCTAAAAAATAAAAACACGTGCTTGCAGGGAATATACTTGCTCTCAGAAGTGTATAACTCCTATGACGGAATCCGGTAAGGGATACCTCGGGAATACTTGTGCGTTTCTCTATCTTTGCAGGATTGCAGGTATCCAAAACACGACTTGGGGCATGAAAGCTTCACCCCAGCAAGCTGACAAATCAATACTCGCTCAGTCTTAGCACCCAGGTGTTTTCTCCCCAGCTAAGTTGCCAACAACTTTCCCCAGTTAGTTTGCCACTTGACACTCCTCCCAGTCGAGATGTCAAGCAGTCTTCCTCAACAGAATGCAAAGTCAGGGAATCATCTCCCCACAGAATCCTCAGCCTCTATTCAGAAGAGCAATGCATGAAGGAGTCACAACAGAGTACAGAAGGCTTCTACAAACCCCAGCTGGGTCCTATATTACAAGGATATGTCCATCAGTGACCTATATCCCCAAGCAGATACATCTCTTCGGATCCGCCAATGATCTTATCCCCAGCTGGGATCCTCATTTCAAGCAGATCGACCAGAGATCTTCACGGCAACAGGATCCGAATCCCGGTTTGGTACCCTCGCATAATCATGGCATTTGCATCATATTCACCCACAAAGCGTAGCATTCCGTTTAATACGAAGCATTACGGCAAAAATCAAACACATAGCATAATCATAAGTCATGTTGTGAATCAAACACTTGTGAATAATAACCATTCATCAGAATGCAGAATACTTTCCCCAAAATCCTCACCAGAGTCCCCGGCAAAAGCAGCTGCCTCACAAATCACAAAACACCATCATATACTCCTTTTGACGCCCGTCCGTGTCATCTTTCCCCAATAAAGCCACCTGAACACTCTTTACAAACAGAACCACCCGTATTACAGATACTTCCTGACACCCGTCCGTGTCATATCCCCAGCAGAAAGCCAAAGACATCATCTTTGCACTCACCTATACTTGTATATACGTTTTCTTGACACTCGTCCGTGTCATTTCCCCAGCGCAGTCGCCTACACTTTCACAACTCATATACTTGTTGATATTATTATACTTTTCTCTCTTGACACACGTCCGTGTCACCCTCCCCAGCAGATAAACATTCATCTATACATCACTCATACTACTCATGTTACACTTATATAGATACTCGCCCGTATCTTGTATAAACCATTCATATCCCCACAGATTCAACATTGGTCCTTGTTCTTTGTTAACCAGTTGGTACTCGTCCATACCATCATCTCAGAGCATTGCGTCTAGTGTTTGTTTCTACGTGATACTCATCCGTATCATAGTCTTAAGGATGCTCGTCCGCATCTTTAATCCATACACCGTGCCAAACACTTTTGTCTTCGTGAATATAGATACTCGTCTGTGTCTATTATTCCCCAGAAGAGGCCCTTCAGATTCAACACTCGTCCGTGTTCCTTGTTAACCTGTTGATACTCGTCCGTATCATCATCTCTGAACACGTGTCAGTATTTGTTTCTACCCGATACTCGTCCGTATCGTAGTCTTAGGGATGCTCGTCCGCATCTTTAATCTATACACAAGCATACCAAACACTTATACCTTTTGTTTCTTGGATGTAAACGCTCGTCCGTGTTTACTATTCCCCAGTAGATTGCCAACAAAACAAATTTTCTTTCTTATCTGACACTCGTCCTGTGTCATGATAAACCCTGAGAGCAGCCGTACCCTGCTAGGTGGTCGTCCTCCACCTCTTGATGGTCGTCCTCCATCATGCTCATCCGATGGCCGTCCCCATCGTTGATTTTTAGCAGCCGTCCCCTGCTAGGTGGTCGTCCTCCACCCTTTGATGATTCTCCTTCATCACTTTGTCCAATGGCCATCCCCATTGTTGATTTTGGTTATCTGACATTCGTCCTATGTCATGACAAACCTCGAGAGCAGCCGTCCCCTGCTAGGTGGTCGTCCTCCACCTCTTGATGGTCGTCCTCCATCATGCTCGTCCGATGGTCGTCCCCATCGTTGACCTTTTATCCGGCATTCGTCCTATGTCGCGATATTTTCGGCAGCCGTACCCTGCCAGGTGGTCGTCCTCCACCTTAGATGATCGTCCCTCATCTTAACCCGACAGAGCAGCCGTCCCCTGCTAGGTGATCGTCCTTCACCTTTGATGACCGTACCTCATCATCTGTTTATTTCATTTATTCTTTAACCCGATGGCCGTCCCCGTCGTGGTCCCTTTTCTTTTTAGCCCGATGGCCGTCCCCATCGTCGGTTACTTTACTTTATGAACTTGATGGCCGTCCCCGTCATGTTTCATTAATTCCCAGAGAATCTTACAACTTTATCTTGATGGCCGTCCCCATCATAATATCTTATTTTTCCAGCTAGTCGGCCGTCCCCGTCTTAGCTTTACTCTTTTATCCCCAGCATGTCGGCCGTCCCCGTCATTGCTGTATTTCCCACACTTCTCCCAGCATGTCGGCCGTCCCCGTCATTGCTATTTACCCAGCAGTCGTCCTCTGCTCGACGGTCGTCCTCCGTCGCCCACACTTTACAATATACTTTATTTTCTTTTTACAATCTATATCCCTTTTCTTCTTCATTTCTGTGAGTGCAAATTTTGGACTGTCTTTGGTATTCAACCACAAGTTATCTTGTTTGTCTGTTAAGCCGTCGCTTACAACCTGCACAGCTAACTCATGCTTGAATAGGGGCAGCTGTAAACACCCCAAATTTGCCCTCACCCATTCACACCATGGCTTGTGATCATTCTCATATGCATAAACACAATCATAACATCTCATATCCCATTTTTGATTCACTGCATGGATTCAAAGTCATCTGCACCTAGGGTTTGTGATCTGAGCAATCCAAGAGCCTTTTGAGCCACTCCAAAGGCCACCAATCACTTAAAATAAATCCATGTGTGTTCTTATATCATATTACATCCTCCCAAAGTCAAGAATGCCAAAGAATCACAAGAACTGGGATTGGTATGGAAGCAGAGCCAGGCTTGACTGCACAGATGACCTAAAATTAGGGTTTTGGTTTCAGAGGCCATAACTCCAAATTTTTTTGGTCATTCTTGTTTCCATTGGTCTCTATATGGTATAGGGAGTATGCATATCAATTTTCATGAAGAAACTCCATGGGGAAGTCATCTGATCAAAGGTTGACTTTCTGGACAAGTCAGTGCAAAATCAGGGCATCTGAGGCCCCCAATGACCCAACCAAGGGGTGATCTTCATCATTTTGAGTGTATTTGATCTTTATTTGATCATGGAAGAAGGTTGAAGTTCACAAAATTCAATAATTACAAGTTTTTGCAAAGTTGACTTTTTAGGGCATGGTTGACTTTTCATGAAATGTCATTTTATGCCACTTTTTCAACCCTTGCTTTTTGATCCAAAAATGCTTCAAATGGAAAAACTTTGGTCATGAAAGTTGTATATTAGATCTTTCCCTTTTCAAAAAGTACAAGAACATGATCTAATTCTTTTTGGATCAAAAGTTATGGTGTGTCAAAGTTAGCAAAAATCACTAATTTTCAAGATATGCCTCAAATGAGAAACTTGCAAAAACTTTGTACCAAGGCATTTGTAACTTCTAATTCATGTCTAACCATTACACAAACATCACATGTGACCTAAAAATCAGATTTGAACCAAAATTTCTCATGTTTCATGGTTTGTATAGCAAGAAAGTTTCATGTGAACCAAAAGTGATCAAGTTGCAAAATCATCATCACACTTCCATCCACTTGTTGCCTTGGCTGCTGAACCAACCATAGCCTTTCCCCTCACCATGCTGCACCAGCCCACACCTTTGTACTAGCCTAGAACACAACCCATGCCTCTCTTACAAAAAGGTTGACAATTTGCAAAAGTGAACTTACCTATCACAGCAGGCCAGGTCACATCATCTGACCAATGAGATTATTTTATGCAAACCAAATGCTAGCCATTTCACTTAACAAGCAAGGCTGAAACACACAAGAACATCACATTCACAAACTCACTCCCTCCAGCATTTCTCTTCGAATCTCTCCATACAACTCACAAACACAAGAACCAATTCCACTGATCAACTCACCTTGCTTCACTGAGCCAAAACCAGCAAGACATAAGCCTGAACCAAGCAAGAACTGAGCTTCCCCATTTTTCACCCCCAAAGCAAAAACTTTCGAATCTCATTCCACAGCTCACCAACACCTGAACAAACTTCATAAACCTTCTCCATTCATCATCCTGGTCATAAAGAACCCTTCACCTTTGCCTGAAATAGCCTGAATCACCAACACCATTTTCAACTGAGCTTGAGCAGAAGCTGTTCAAACTCCTTAACCAGCCAACATAAACTTCTTCTAAGCATCCAAACATCATCAAGGGGTCATAAGGAGTGGTTTTCATCAAAGGAAGGGGACAGAAAGTTGCAAGAGTGAAAGCTTCGAAACTCAGGTAGCTCAAGAACATTTTTTCCAGAAATCGTTTTTTAAGTTCTTAAGTTGTTCTTCATGACTCACTGATTGTTCTGATGTCTTTAGTTTTGAAAATGGTGATGAAATAAGAGTTTAATTTTGTTCTGAAACTCCCTGACCTAAAAAATGTTTTGTTCGATTCAAGAGTTTGAGGAAAAATAAATGATTTCTAGCTTAGGGTTTTGATTCAGGGGAGTGTGGGAATCATTTCTGTGTTCTTGGATTTCATTTTAGTTGTGTTTTGAGGTTTTTAGGGATTTTCAGGTGGGGTTCCCACCGGAGAAGATGACCGGAGGTCTTCTCCGGCCACCTGAAAATCATTAGGGTTTAATCAGGTTATTAATGAGCATTTGAATCTGGAGCGTTAGATTGCTTTGACTGGTTGACTTGCCGCGCGTGTGTGTGGCTGAGATTTGTCATTAAACCCTAAACCATAATTAATTATTTCTTAATTGTATTTAACCCAGTTTGAATGTGGGCCTTTGATCTGCGCGCGCAGTCAATCCCCCTTCTCCCAGGATCCATCCCAGCCCTCCATTCAGTTGACTTTTCTTTTTCTTTGTTTTAATTCATTTATTTCATATTTGTTTTATACAATTTATTTAAAATAGCAAAAATGTTCTAAAAATTATGAAACTTTTTGTCAAGAGTTTCATTAATTTTTAAAACACAAAAATATTTTTATTTTCATTTTTAGCATTAAAAAAGTATTTTTAAATATTTAAAAGTTTATTTTTAATTGATTAATGAAAATTAATTTATTAAAAATACTTTTAGGTATTTAAAAATCACCAAAAAATTCATGAAATGTTCTAGGACATTTAGAAACATTGTCCAACCTTCAAACCAAATTTATTTTTTGATCTTGATGCATTTTAAGAATTTCTCATTGAATTAAAATCATTTTTGTGCATTATTTTGATCCAAACTTCAAAAAATCATTTCTGCCTAACCATGAAGAGTTGGACCTTGGTTCTTTTTGCATTGCATTGTGTTTAGCATGTAGTTTTTGAGATTAAATGGTCATGATTTGATCTTTCATTTTCCATTTGTTTGGTAATTTTCTTGTTTGGAAACCCTAAAACCCTAGAAATCTTAAGAAAACCATAACTTGAATTTGGTTAGGAGTTGAAACCTCTCCTTTGGGCATTGGGTTAGTATAGGATTAGGGGTCCTTTGAGTGCATTTTCAATTTTTTATAATGTTGTTTACTTCTGATTTTGGTTTTTGTTTGATGTATTGTTCATAAACCCTAATTTGGGCTTCTATATGCATCCATCTTGCATTCTCTTGCATAACATGACTTGCCATGACATTCCATGCTTCCATTTGATTCATTTGACATCATAAGACATATTGAAAGCATGTTTGATCATTGCATCTTGCATTTGTCATGTTGTATGCCATATGCACTTCATAACTTTTCATGTATGTTCATGGATCTTAACTTGCTTCATTTGCATCCATAAGTTAGTATGATCATCCACATGTGTTGTCTCATGTTTGTAGCATCTCATAGCATTAGTAACATCATGTATGTGCTTCTGGTTTTGATTTATATCATGTCATCTCATCTCATTTTGTCTTGCATTGCATTTCTTTTCTAACTTTTCAGGTGGTAAGTTATCCTGAGAAGTGAATTTGCCTTCACTTCTCATAATTTCTCTTCCTCTCTTTTTATGCATCCTTGCTGCATTTATGTTTGTGCTTGAGATTGAGCTTGCTCTTTCTTCTCCTCCTTACTTTCTTTCCTCAAGTGACTTGACTTCTTGAATGAAGCAAGTTACTTTGCTTCTCTTGATCCTTTCATCTGCTTCCTGGTGGTTCCATTGAAGATTGTTCTTATAAACCTCACAAACCTTAGGAACAACCAAGCATGACAATGATTAGGGTTTTGATTAGTTCCCCATTTAGATTTTACCTTTGTGTCTCTTTTGAGTCTTCTCTTCTCATCTCATAATCAGGGACTAAACCCTAAAGGCTTTAAGGCTTTGTGATTAAGTTTATGCCTGCATCCTTCTATTAGGATGGAGTGTATAACTTTAATCCTAAGTGCTAAACCCTTAATGTGTTTAACTCCTTTAATCAATCCACTTAATAATCATCAAGACATCACACTTGTAACTTGGGCCTTGCATTAGGGTTCTAATTCTTCCTTAACTGGTTAAGAAGGACTAACCCTAGTGTTAATGGACAAGTCCCCCTCAAGTTGTCTTACAAACCATAAAAATCACTTCATCATCATATCATTTAATTAAAATCCACTTAATCAAAGGCTTGTTTTGTCATGAGTTTAATCCCTAATCATGGATTAAGTTGAGGAGCTTTCCTCAACTTAAACATTCTCATCTATTATCCTTCTATTAGGATGGTGTAATGAGTCTGTTTAATCCTTGATTATGGCTTAACCTCATTAATTAACACTAAACAAAAACACCAAAAACACCTCAATAATCACAAGTAGGTTAATGATCTTAATCCTATGCCAAAGGTGATTAAGTGTGAGAATCTGACTTCACACTTAAGGTAATCTCATTACCCCTAATCAGAGGGAAGATGTGATGAGTTTACTAAATCCATTGGTTTAGGCTTAAGCTCATTAACTTATGACAAACTTTCAAAAGCAATAAAAGACTGAAAACTCAAAAACAAACAATAATCGTCTCCTTCGGGATTTTCTTCTCATCTCATTCACTCACAAACGAGAACTCGTTTCTTCCATCTAATGCAAGACAGTTTGCACCTGAGCCAGACAGGTCATACACTTGAGCATAAATAAGTAAGCAGTTCACAAGTCAATTCATCTTTCAGTCTCTTTGGGTCGAACTACGGTGTTCTGACTTCCTCATTGCACGAGAGGATACGTAGGCATAACTTAACAGTTATCGAACAAAAGTCTCTGTATATTCCCCCTCTTTCTAGCTTTATTCTTTAGCCTCATTATCATGAGCATCTCATCTTCATTCTTACACTGACACTTCACTTATACACTTCATTTCTTTTACACAGACCCCTGTACATTTGTTTCCAGCTCTTTTACACACAAATTGCACTGACACTACCCCTTTAAAACACAAATCTTTTAAGCGTGGATCCCGTCGAGTACGACGGACAATCTGGGTGCTAATACCTTCCCAGGTTGTAACCAACCCCCTTTCTCAGTCTCTCTGGTTCGCAACCGTCTTATCCATGTCTTCCTAGGTCTATGCAGCATTGCCTTTCCTCCGGGATAAAAATGCCTAGCTGGCGACTCTATTCATCTCCAGTGAGTTCACGGCTGTGTGTTCTCATTGTTCTTTTCGCCGACCGTTCGCGCTTGTACCGGGATGCAAATCTTTGGGAGCGACACATGCTCGAGGGGCATATTTGATGCCATAGATTGATTTCTTTAATTTACATACAAGAAAAGTATCTTTGTCTACACAGTTAGGTGGTTGTTGCATGTAGACTTCATCTTGAAGATATCCATTTAGAAATACATCGTTGATATCAATTTGTTGGATATCCCACCTATATGTCACAACCAGAGTTATAATAACCCGAATAGTGGTAGGTTTCACTAAACGAAATAATATTTCAGGAAAATCAAATCTCTCATTTTGATGAAATCCATTGGCTTTTAGTCTAGCTTTGTGTTTCCTAAGGACCAATCCAACAGACTAGGAAATCTAATTGTCTTGTAATAGCTTCCTTTTTATTAATGAAACAAGTTGCAAACATTGAGTTCTTTTTCCTATTACTTAGACAATCCTTTTGAACAACGCAAAATTAATATTCAATAGTTTAAAATAAAGATAAGCATGATCAAACTTTGAATTAATAATAAGAATCTTAATACAAAGATTCCAACAAAATACAAAGCATAACTCTGTAGAAATCTAACATCAGAATCTTTTATAGATAGCTTCAAACTTATCTCTCCATATTCTAGAAGAACTAGCCTCATAACTTATGTTAACCCCTATTGAACATGTATTTCAGAAATAACCTGTCCATATGGAATGGATAAGGTTTTTCCCTTTTAAAAAGAAGAAAGATACCTCTTCAGATGGTCAAACATAACTTGAGGAAGATCAATCTTCAAATTTTAATTAAGAAGTAGAAGCATATCTTTTTCAATAAGTTCTACAAGGTCTAAATCTTTATCCTTAGGAAGTAAGTTTGAATTCAGAATATGATTCCAAACAGCAACATCAGGAAGAAGATTTGAGACCACTAATGTATTAGATAGATCTATAAAGATTTGTCAAGTAGGAAGATAGTGTTCCCAAACAATAGTTCCTGGAATTTATCTAATCACCTCATAATTGATCATATTTGCAATCGCTTTAGAGGTTATTGTTATTGAAATACTAGGCACTCTTAATAGAATATCACACTTTGAATTCAACTCTATAGTGTAGGTATTAGTCCAAAACTATTTGAGTAGACTTGGATAAGTGAAACCACAAAGTATCTCAAAGTAGCCATTCCATCCTTGTTCGGACACAGTCTTCTAGAAGCTGAAACCAATCTTAAGCAACTCATCAAAATCCACAAACTTTTTATTGATGACAACCAGCTGATTCAAAGGAGAATTAATTTAAAAAATCATTTCATGTTTGGTTTGATCAGCACACAAATAAAACGTAAAGAAGAAGAAGTACTGAACAAGAATCCTACAAGAATAAGAATCTTGTTAGAAAAAGGACACAATGATGTTTTAAAAGACATGGAATAGTAACAACAAGTACCAAAAGATCAAACATCATTACCCAAAGGTTCTTATCCAACAAATATTTCAATTCCACAAGATGAGCTTCACCTTTATGAAAATTTAAGTATTATAAAAGTTTTTGGAAAACTTTTTACCTAAACTGCTATATCAGAAGTAAAAAATCTTCTTCTGAATCTCAGAATCTGACAACTTTCAGAAGCTATCATCCATCGGAGTCTAGTAGATCTAGACTTAGATAGAGATATCACATGTCTGTTATAAGTCTCTAAAATTCTATACATAACTAACACTTTATCTTAAAATAAGAGTCATGAGTGATATATGAATATTAAATTATCTTCTTTAGACAGCTAACAAACAACAAGATCAACTGAAAAACTGAGAAAATTGTTTCCATAAATATGATCATTGTAACATGGTGGGAGAATTGACTTTTAATTTTTGTCGCAAAATATATTGTGGTAAGCAAGAGTCGCCACCGACTTTTCTTTTATCTAAGTAGGAAAGGTGGAAAATGTAACGCCTTAATTTTATATTTATTTTTGTGAAATAAAAATTAATATTTTAATGGCGTAATTGAATTAATTGGAGAAGAAAGTATTTTATGAGAATAATAATAATAATAATAATAATATAAGGTGTACCATTATAATGTTGTTATTATTTAAATAAAATAAAATAAAAGAGTTAGTTAGAGGTTTAAGGGACAAAGGTGGAATTGTTGTTTTATGAAAAGAGAAAATAGGGAAACAAACCTCATTCATTGTATTTTGACGAAGAACAGAGAGGTTTGGAGAAAGAGGAGAAGAAGGGCAAGGTCAAGGATCGTAGATCACCAGGACCAAAAGTTGTGAAGGAAAGCTTCGATTTTAAGGTAAGGGGGGAGAAAAGGGTTTATGATTGGTGATAGGACATAGAAGGGTAATTGGGTGTTCCTTCCTCCCTTAGGTATTTTAAGAGATTATGATAATAATGATTTAATTGATGCAATATTGTGAAATTGTTGATGAATATGATTATACGATGTGTTTTGAAAATATATTTGGTGTTGTGTGTTTGGTATTGGGAGGAATGGCATATGAAGGTTATGGGAGATATGATGAACAGAGAAGAGGATTAAACCTCATAGATTCCCTAATTTGATCTAGGAAAGTTTATTAATAAAACTAGTTGAGGTTATATGTATAAATGGATAGTAAACATGTGAATTGGTTGGTTTTGAGTGCTAAATGGGAAAAACGTAAAAAATCAGAATTTTGGGAGTCAAGTGCCCTGACACTGGCCGTGTCCCATGACACGGGTGGCTGTGTCAGGCTTCGGGAAATGGGTTTTTGGTGATTTGGAGGGGCGTGTCCCCAGGCCACCTAACACGGGCCGTGTCAGGGGACATGGGAGGCCGTGTCAGGCCACTGTAAATGTGATTTTTCGCCCGTTTTAAGGTGGATTTGACTCATTCTTCTAATGTAGGATTATATTAGTGAAATAAGACTTCGAGGACGTTCTAATAATGGATATAGGACTTGACGATTAATGGCATAAGAAAGCCTAAGTGTTTAATTGAATTATATGAATATGTAGATTGTTATAATTGTGAATAACATGAGATATGTGTATGCTCTGTGTGTGAATAAGATGCACTGATGGTTGGTTGATGAGATCATGATGATCGTAAAGCATGATGTGTTCATGTGTATTGTGATATGGTATGTGTTGTTGTGTCTGCATACGCATACATTTGATGGAATAATCATGTCGTGGATGTGATTATTCGGGATTCATTGAGAATCGTGGTTGCAGGGATGATCGTGTCTTGTTGGAGATGTTAACGATGCATTCAGGGTTCTATTTAATGAACCGTTATTGTGAGTCGGTACCGCATTTCCATTGTGCATTTGAGTCGCATTGCATTATGACTGATTGAATAATATGATTGAATAATATGATTGATAATTTTGTATGATTAGAGGTGAATTACTTCTTCATATATGTCGTATGTGTCGTTATATTATGAATTTATTTCTCACCCCTTTGTTTGTTTTGTTGCGTCTGTGCTTCTTCGGAAGTGCAGACAATTCAGGTACTTGAGAAGTACGTTGGTGTGATGTCCGTGTCCTAGGAGCTCTGATATGTAACGGGAACGAGGATCTTTGTCCACATTTACTTTTAATGTTTAGCAAAACTTATTTTTATAATTAAACTTGAATTGAAGAACCTTATTATGTGTGATTTGTTAAGCCTTTGAGCTATTGACGTTAAAGATTTGGATTCCGCTGTTTTCTTTTATTAACGATTTTGATGAATGATGATGATGTAACATATCACTTTAGACAAGTAACTATGATTTTATTAAAGATTTATATAAATAATTTTGTGGGAAAAGTGGGTGTTACAGAAAAGAACAGGAAAGACCTTGGTTTTATATTTTTGAGTTCGGGGGGTAGGTTATACAAAGGGAAGGTGTTAGTGTAACGCCCCGAAAATCTAAATTTAATTATTTAATCATTTATTTAATTAATTTAGAAAATTTGGAGAGTTTGGGTTAATTAGAGAATTTTGGAGGAAATGAGTATTTTTATATAATAAGGATAAATAGTGTTTTATTATACTATTTTATTTTTATTATTAAAAATATATTAGAGAAAAGGGTAAGGTGGTCCTTTTGTGAAATTATAAGGGTAAGATGGGAAAATGCTAAACTGGGATAATATATCCAAAGAAGAGAATACGATCAGTTTTCTCACTTTTTGTTTCTATCGTGTTTGGGAAGTGCTCTGAAGAAAGGAGGAGCTCAGAGTCAAGAAGCTGTGGAGAACCCCAGAGAAGAGTGTAAAGCGACGAAATTCTCTAAGGTATGGGGAGTTTTCATAATCTATGATAAATGTATAGGAATTGGAATATGAATGGATTAGGATGGTATGAGTTTTAGGGGTTTTTGGGGTTTTGAGTTAGGTTGAGTTTTATGAGAAATCTTGATGAATTAGAGCGATTAGAATGAGTTATAATCGTATGTTTGTCTGTATAATTGTTGTCTGGATGTTGTTGAGGTTTAATAGATGTTTTTGAATGGTTTTTGGGTGTTATGATGTGAAATCCGTAATGGGGTTTGGGAGTTTTTGAAAATTGGAACAGTCTGCAATTGTATAGCAGAGAACTGCTGGAAAACGTGCGTTAACCGATTAACGCTATGGGTTAACCGATTAACGCTATGGGTTAACCGGTTAACCATTGTAATTTTTGGAAAATTCTGGAATTTCGTCGGTGTTAACCGGTTAACGCTATGGGTTAACCGGTTAACACTGTTGGAATGACAAATTTTAATTCTTTGAAAATTCATATCTTTTAAACCGTAAGTCCGATTCGCATTCCGTTTGAAGCGTCGGAAAGAGTACAAACTGAACTTTATTTTGATGAACAGAAACAAGAAAAATGCGATAGTTTTTGATAAATGAATTTGTGAAATAACCTTATAATTACCTTATAAATTACCGGGTACGGGTTAATTCTTGATGTGTCAGAGTGGTTAGAAAACCAGTGTTCAGGGTGTAATGTCATGATGATATATATGAATATTTGATGGTTGTTTTGCTGATTGAAATGAATGATGCAAATTGTTTTGATGAATTTTTCGATGTAGCGCATCATT
Organism: Lathyrus aphaca; assembly: GCA_963966055.1. Lineage (NCBI taxonomy): Eukaryota > Viridiplantae > Streptophyta > Magnoliopsida > Fabales > Fabaceae > Lathyrus > Lathyrus aphaca. The sequence goes on along the minus strand of OZ014524.1, from coordinate 479,304,823 downwards.
GCATTTCATAACATTCACGATGGGGCTTCGAACTATTTATTTGCTTCAATCCCATTGTGTGGATTGAAGTGTCTCGATGATTATGGTGTGCTCCCTTGTGGAGGGTTGATGGTCATGTATCCATCTCACGATGAAAATGGTACCACATGCATATTGCATATCAGGATGTTAGAATTGCATATTCTGGATGAATTTCATGACTGTGTTGGTGGTGATTGATTTCATGATAGTGTTGTGGTTGATGCTTAATTTTGTAGTTGACGATGTCATGATATGTGTAATAATTTATTTATGATTCTATATTCTTGTAATTTTATGATATATTATGATTACTCACCCTGCCTTCTTGGAAATGTTTCCTCTTTCGTGGGTAACTTGCAGATGTCGAAGAATAGTCCTGCAGTGCAATAGGAGTAATTCATGAGTCTCGGAGCATGCTTTAGTGTTCCTTAGGAGTGGTTCTGGTTATGTGTCCTGCTCTGTGTCATGTAAAACTGGGATGGGTTTCTTTTGTTAAACTGTTTTCAATATGTTGTTATCTGGATAATGTTGTCCATTTTATGATGTTAAATTCAGGATGGTGAAAATGATTTTCATGAAGTTTTGAATTATGAAGTTAAATTCCGCTGTGAAATGATTTATGGTATTTTGATGTTGATTAACCCGTGTTACGGGACAGGACACTGTTTGTGTTTATTTATGATGAAAATGTGATACCCTTTTAAATGATTACTCTGATAGTATTTAAATATTATGTTTTGAGTAGAAAGGGTGTTACATTAGTGGTATCAGAGCAGGTCGGTCTGTCCGGCCAAGTCTTGTTGTTGTCAGTCAGTTGTCAAGTCGTTATTTATTTAACGATTATTCTCTTCTGATGTGGTAAGTGTTGTGCAGAATGGCTGGAAACAACTCGTGTGCTCTCGCTGATGCTATTGCAGCTCTTGCTCAGACTGCTACTCGAAACAATGCGCATGATGAGTTTCGTGCATTGGAGAAATTCCAGAGGAATAATCCACCTGTGTTTGAAGGAACTCATGACCCGGCGAGCGCACAGAAGTGGCTTAAGGCAATTGAGAAGATTTTCAGAGTGATGGCATGTGCTGACGCGCAGAAAGTTCAATTCGGAACTCATATGTTGTCTGAGGAAGCTGAAGATTGGTGGGATAATACTCGTCAGCGTCTCGAGGATGAGGTTGTTGTGGTGACTTGGACTGTATTTAAGGCGGAGTTCCTTAAGAAGTATTTTCCGGAAGATGCTCGTGGTAAGTTGGAGATAGAATTCCTTGAGCTGAAGCAAGGAAACTTGACTGTGGCAGAGTATGCTGCCAAATTTGAAAGGCTGGTGAAGTTTTATCCTCACTACAACAGGGCAGATGCTGAACTTTCCAAGTGCCTTAAGTTTGAGAATGGGCTGAGACCTGAAATAAAGCTGGGAATTGGATGCCAAAAAATTCGCAAGTATGCAGAGTTGGTTGATAAGAGCAGTATTTATGATGAGGACAGCCGAGCTCGGTCAGCTCACTATAAACAGCTGAGCGAGAAGAAAGGCAAGAGTCAGTATAGAGGGAAACCTTATGTAGCTACTAGTGATAGAGGGAAGCAGAAGGCATCTGATGAGAAGAAGCAAAGTAGGGGAGTTGCCAATGTACCTGTTAAGTGTTACAAGTGTGGAGAGGCAGGTCATAAGGCCGATGTGTGTACCACTAGAGTTACGAAATGTTATCATTGTGGCAAGCTTGGGCATAAGATGAGTGATTGTCCTAATGAAGGCCCAACCTGTTACAATTGTGGTGAACAAGGGCATATCAGCGCCCAATGCCAGAAACCAAAGAAGAATGCTGCTACTGCTCAGAATGCTCGAAGAGTTTTTGCATTAGCTGGTTCAGAAGCTCCAAAGAAGGACAACTTGATCAGAGGTACCTGTTTTATTAATAATATTGAGTTGATTGCTATTATTGACACTGGAGTTACACATTCATTTATTTCTCTTGAGTGTGCAAATAGATTGGGTTTAAAATTGTCTAATATGAATGGTAATATGATAATAGAGACTCCTGCTAATGGTTCTGTGACTACCATGCTTGTCTGTTTGAGATGTCCTTTGACAATTTTCGAGAAGAATTTTGTGATGGATTTGGTGTGCTTACCATTACACCAAATCGATGTTATCCTTGGTATGAACTGGTTGGAATTCAATTATGTTCATATTAACTGTTATAGTAAGACGGTGCAGTTCCCTGATTTGACCGGGAATGGTGAGTTGATATTTTTATCTGCTAAGCAAGTGGATGAACTTGTTTTAGATGAAGCTTTGATGTTTGCAGTGTCTACCTCATTGCAAGTTGATGATAAGACTGTCAGTGCATAGTTGCCCGTGGTTTGTGAATTTCAAGATGTGTTTCCTGGTGATATAAGTGATTTACCACCGGAATGTGAAATTGATTTTTCTGTGGACTTAGTACCGGGTACGAGTCCTGTCTCGATGGCTCCTTATAGAATGTCGGCTTCAGAGTTGAATGAGTTGAAGAAACAATTAGAAGAATTGTTAGAGAAAAGGTTCATTAGACCCAGTGTTTCTCCTTGGGGTGCTCCGGTGTTGCTCGTTAAGAAGAAGGATGAGATTGTGTGTCGATTACCGACAGTTGAATAAAGTGACTATCAAGAATAAGTACCCACTTCCGAGGATCGATGATTTGATGGATCAACTAGTATGTGCTTGTGTCTTTAGTAAAATTGATCTGAGGTCTGGTTATCATCAGATTCGAGTTAAAGCTGATGATATTCCGAAGACAGCTTTCAGGATGAGATATGGGCATTATGAGTATACGGTGATGCCGTTTGGGGTTTCTAATGCGCCCGGTGTGTTTATAGAATATATGAATAGAATCTTTCATGAGTATTTGGATAAGTTCGTGGTGGTTTTCATAGATGATATCTTGGTATATTCTAAATCAGAAGAAGAACATGCCGAGCATTTGAGAGTTGTGTTGCAAGTGTTGAGAGAAAAGAAATTGTTTGCTAAATTATCTAAGTGTGAATTTTGGCTAAGGGAAGTGAGTTTCCTCGGCCATGTAATTTCAAGTGGTGGAATTTCGGTGGATCCTTCTAAGATTGATGCGGTATTGCAGTGGGAGACTCCGAAGTCAGCTACAGAAATTCGTAGTTTTCTTGGGTTGGCTGGTTACTATCGTAAGTTCATTGAAGATTTTTCTAAGATAGCTTTACCGTTGACGCAATTGACTAGGAAGGGTCAAGCATATGTGTGGGATGTTGCTTGTGAAGAGAGTTTCATAGAACTGAAGAAAAGATTAACGACCACGCCAGTGTTGGTCTTACCGAATCCAGATGAGTCCTCTGTAGTTTATTGTGATGCTTCCAAGATGGGTCTTGGTGGAGTTTTGATGCAGGATAATAAGGTGGTTGCTTATGCTTCTAGACAGTTAAGAGTTCATGAGAGGAATTATCCTACTCACGACTTAGAGTTAGCAGCTGTGGTGTTTGTGCTTAAGATTTGGAGGCACTACTTGTTTGGTTCGAAATTTGAAGTATTCAGTGATCACAAAAGTTTAAGATACTTGTTTGATCAGAAAGAGTTAAATATGAGACAGAGGCGGTGGCTTGAATTATTGAAAGATTTTGATTTTGATTTGAATTACCATCCGGGTAAGGCAAATGTTGTGGCTGATGCTTTGAGTAAGAAGTCGTTACATATTTCAATGCTTATGGTGAAAGAATTAGAAATGATCGAGCAATTCAGAGACACGAGCTTGTTGTGTGAAACTACTACTGATAGTGTGAAATTGGGAATGTTAAAGCTAACCAGTGAGATTTCGGAAGAGATTCGTAAGGGTCAGAAATCTGATTTGAAATTAGTTGATCAATTGATGTTGGTTGATCAAGGTAATGCAAGTGACTTTCGAGTTGATGAAGATGGAGTTTTAAGATTTCGAGATAGAGTATGTGTTCCGGAAATTGTGGGAATTAAAAAGAGTATTTTAGAAGAGGGGCATAAGAGTCGACTGAGTATTCATCCTGGTGCTACGAAGATGTATCAAGATTTACGCAGGTTGTTTTGGTGGCTGGGTATGAAAAGAGACATTGCTGAATTTGTATATGCTTGTTTGACATGTCAGAAGTCAAAGATAGAACATCAAAGACCTTCAGGTATGATGCAACCGTTGAATGTTCCTGAGTGGAAATGGGATAGTATCTCCATGGATTTCGTGACTGGGTTACCTAAGACTGCTAGAGGTAATGATTCGATTTGGGTAATTGTTGACTGGTTAACTAAGTCGGCACATTTCTTGCCGATGAGGATTAACCATTCCATGCAAAGGTTAGCTGAGATTTATATTGAGGAAATTGTGAAGTTGCATGATGTACCTTCAAGTATTGTATCGGATAGAGATCTGCGGTTTACATCGAGGTTTTGGAAGAGTTTGCAGGATGCCTTGGGTACTAAGTTGAGGATGAGTTCTGCTTATCACTCGCAAACGGATGGTCAGACGGAAAGAACAATCCAATCTTTAGAAGATTTGCTGAGGGCTTGTGTATTAGATCAAGGAGGATCTTGGGATAGTCATTTGCCGTTGGTTGAGTTTACGTACAATAACAGTTTTCATGCTAGTATCGGGATGGCTCCATATGAGGCGTTGTATGGTAGACGTTGTCGTACTCCATTATGTTGGTATGAGTCAGGAGAAAGTTTGGTGCTTGGGACAGATATTGTCCAAGAAACAACTGAAAAGATAAAAATGATTCAGGAAAGGATGAAAATGTCGCAGAGTCGTCAAAAGAGTTATCACGATAAGAGAAGGAAAGCACTTGAGTTCCAAGAGGGAGATCACGTGTTCTTAAGAGTTACTCCTATGACTGGTGTGGGAAGAGCTTTAAAGTCTAGAAAGCTCACTCCACGTTTCTTCGATCCGTATCAGATTATGCAGAGGATAGGAGAAGTGGCCTATCGGGTGGCTTTACCTCCCTCTCTTGTGAATTTACATGATGTATTCCATGTATCACAGTTGAGGAAGTACATTCCGGACCCGTCGCATGTAATTCAGTCAGATGATGTTCAGGTGAGAGATAATCTGATGATTGAAGATTTACCAGTGAGGATTGATGGTAGAGAATTGAAGCAACTTCGAGGTAAGGAAATTGCCTTAGTGAAGGTATTGTGGGGAGGACCAGCTGGAGAAAGTTGGACTTGGGAGCGGGAAGATCAGATGAGGAAGTCGTATCCGACTCTATTTACTTTAGGTAATTTTCGAGGACGAAAATTCTTTAAATAGGGGAGAGTTGTAACGCCCCGAAAATCTAAATATAATTATTTAATCATTTATTTAATTAATTTAGAAAATTTGGAGAGTTTGGGTTAATTGGAGAATTTTGGAGGAAATGAGTATTTTTATATAATAAGGATAAATAGTGTTTTATTATACTATTTTATTTTTATTATTAAAAATATATTAGAGAAAAGGGTAAGGTGTTCCTTTTGTGAAATTATGAGGGTAAGATGGGAAAAGGCTAAACTAGGATAATATATGCAAAGAAGAGAATACGATCAGTTTTCTCACTTTTTGTTTCTATCGTGTTTGGGAAGTGCTCTGAAGAAAGGAGGAGCTCAGAGTCAGGAAGCTGTGGAGAACCCCAGAGAAGAGTGTAAAGCGACGAAATTCTCTAATGTATGGGGAGTTTTCATAATCTATGATAAATGTATAGGAATTGGAATATGAATGGATTAGGATGGTATGAGATTTAGGGGTTTTTGGGGTTTTGAGTTAGGTTGAGTTTTATGAGAAATCTTGATGAATTAGAGCGATTAGAATGAGTTATAATCGTATGTTTGTCTGTATAATTGTTGTCTGGATGTTGTTGAGGCTTAATTGATGTTTTTGAATGGTTTTTGGGTGTTATGATGTGAAATCCGTAACGGGGTTTGGGAGTTTTTGAAAATTGGAACAGTCTGCAATTGTATAGCAGAGAACTGCTGGAAAACATGCGTTAACCGGTTAACGCTATGGGTTAACCGGTTAACCATTGTAATTTTTGGAAAATTCTGGAATTTCGTCGACGTTAACCGGTTAACGCTATGGGTTAACCGGTTAACACTGTTGGAATGACAAATTTTAATTCTTTGAAAATTCATATTTTTTAAACCGTAAGTCCGATTCGCATTCTGTTTGAAGCGTCGGAAAGAGTACAAACTGAACTTTATTTTGATGAACAGAAATGAGAAAAATGCAATAGTTTTTGATAAATGAATTTGTGAAATAACCTTATAATTACCTTATAAATTACCGGGTACGGGTTAATTCTTGATGTGTCATAGTGCTTAGAAAACCAGTGTTCAGGGTGTAATGTCATGATGATATATATGAATATTTGATGGTTGTTTTGCTGATTGAAATGAATGATACGAATTGTTTTGATGAATTTTTCGATGTAGCGCATCATTGCATTTCATAACATTCACGATGGGGCTTCGGCCTATTTATTTGCTTCAATCCCATTGTGTGGATTGAAGTGTCTCGATGATTACAGTGTGCTCCCTTGTGGAGGGTTGATGGTCATGTATCCATCTCACGATGAAAATGGTACCACATGCATATTGCATATCAGGATGTTAGAATTGCATATTCTGGATGAATTTCATGACTCTGTTGGTGGTGATTGATTTCATGATAGTGTTGTGGTTGATGCTGAATTTTGTAGTTGACGATGTCATGATATGTGTACTAATTTATTTATGATTCTATATTCTTGTAATTTTATGATATATTATGATTACTCACCCTGCCTGCTTGGAAATGTTGCCTCTTTCGTGGGTAACTTGCAGAGGTCGAAGAATAGTCCTGCAGTGCAATAAGAGTAATTCATGAGTTTCGGAGCATGCTTTAGTGTTCCTTAGGAGTGGTTCTGGTTATATGTCCTGCTCTGTGTCATGTAACACTGGGATGAGTTTCTTTTGTTAAACTATTTTCAATATGTTGTTATCTGGATAATGTTGTCCATTTTATGATGTTAAATTCAGGATGGTGAAAATGATTTTCATGAAGTTTTGAATTATGAAGTTAAATTCCGCTGTGAAATGATTTATGGTATTTTGATGTTGATTAACCCGTGTTACAGGACAGGACACTGTTTGTGTTTATTTATGATGAAAATGTGATACCCTTTTAGATGATTACTCTGATAGTATTTAAATATTATGTTTTGGGTAGAAAAGGTGTTACAGTTAGCACCCTTTGTATCCAAAGTTATCCATGGGCTCTTAACTTCTTAGCTCACTTTACTTTTGTTTGAAAAATAGTGGTGGTGTATTTAGAAAAATTCCATCTTTATAATGATTCTCGTATGAATGTATACATAGTGTTTTTTGGAAAGTGTTTGAAATGTGAGGGGTAAAGAGTAATTTTGCTTTTGAAATGGTGAGCAAGAAGTTAAGGGCTTCCTACCTAACACAAGGTCGTTCATGTTATTTTTCTTTCCTTAGGGATAGAATTGTCCTTAGCATTAGTTAGTAAGTAGTCTTATCCTTGGATTTAAGGGACGGGCGTAGGGTCATCGTATGATCATATAAGGCAATATGTAAGGGTATCTTAGCAATTCGAAGGGACTATCATCATTTTCCGTAGGGTCATCGAGGGACGAGATCATTTATTTGTAGGTAACTCGAAGGGTCGTCGAGGGACTATGATCTTTATATCGAATGGACTTGATGATTTTTTATTTAGGAAACTGTGCTAAGACACCCGTACGCTCGAGGAACTTGACCATATTGCGTAAGGTAACAAGAGAGGATACCCTAGGGGTGCAACTGTGAAGAGTGTGTTGTTTTCAGTTATTTTGTCTTGAATTAAGGTTATCTAGTGTTTTGCTTTTAGTCTTGTCATACAATCCTATTAGCATACATCTAAACAGTTTATATAGGTACAAAAAGTAAGTGCGAAATATAAAATCCTAAACTATTACAAGGCTTTGGGGGAATTACATAATTGAGGGGCATGCAAAAAGTAAAATCCTAATTAACTATTACAACCCATAAGCAAATACATAATTGAAAAAATGTGAGAAAATAAATTACATGACTTTTGAATCCTATATATATTTTTCTATGAATTTAAATGACGGAAAAATAAAATCGGGATAAAAAATGAGGTTTTTGAAAAAAGGGAAGATATTTTTGGATTGTGGGAATATTTGGATTTATGAGAATGTCGAATTAAAAAAACTATATCTAAATTAATTTTAATTAAGAAAAAAATCAAAGTCTAAATTATTAAGTTAATCTTGATTAATAATTAAGTCCTGATTTAAAAAAAAACATTCAACTAATTATTATTTTTGTATTTTATCATTATGAAAATGAAGAAAATATATTTTTATTGTATTAAGATTAATTATTTACAAAAAAAAGAGTTGATTAATTTATTTTGATATTTTTTAATTAATTAGTTTCTATTTAAATAAGAAATAAAATACAATTACAATAACGACGTTGGATCGTTAAAAATTAACAAAAAATCATACAAATTGTTACCGCATAGGCGGTCATCGCAGATCGAATAATAAAAAAACAATGGTATGATAAAATTAAATTAAAACATAAAGTTGCAAATCGAAACACAAATTGGTCGGCGCACAAAAAGCGGATTTCCATTAGGCCAAACCATCGGACGTGTGTAACATCGAAATACAACAATAATAAAATAGAATCTCACACATAAATCGATACGATCCACCAATAACTTTCTACACTCAACACGATCATCGCAATATGGATCTCCACCGTGCGGATCTAGATTTATCAAAAATAAAATAAATCGAAAGAAATTTAAAAAACAACGATTTGCTAACGCAAAATTGCGATCATCACAACTAGATCGGATCAACACAAGTGTCACGCCTCATACACACAAATGTGTAAACAGTGTATCGACACGATCCGATCCAAATAACATAATCAAATTATAATAAAAAATTAAAACATATTTGACAAAATAATCATTTTTGTATTAACAATATATTATATGTTATCTATATTACAAACCTTAATAATGAAAAGATAATCACAAAATAAATTTATATATTTATACATGAATAATTTAACCATATATATATATATATATATATATATATATATATATATATATATATATATATATATATATATATATATTGTACTGGGAATAACAAAGTGAGCAATATGTATGCATTTATATAAACCGTAACATGGTTTATCACAAAAAGCATATACAGTAAAACACATCAATTTATTATATGTATATTGGAAAAAACAAAACATTGATATATGTATAAGTTTGAAATGCAGTAACACACATTAATGCATACATATGTTTGAAACAAGCATATATATATGATCTATGAAAAAAAGATAAACGCCAGACATGTGTGTTAGCCAAAACATGATGATAGAACCAATGATAGAAAAACAAGAAAACTCTGATGCATAGCAAAATTAAACAAAAGAACCATATACAATGCCGAAAATGAAGAGGAGGCGTCGGTTCTATGTCTCCTTCCCCCACTAGCAGCCACATAATAGGGATATATAGTGACTAGTTAGGATTAATGATAATGGACCTTAAGTGTTTATTTTGAAATCTAATAAAATATTAATTTAAAAATTAAATAAAGTTTAATAATTAAAATAGTTAAAATTAAAATAAAAACTAATAATCCTATTTATTTATTCTAGACTCAATGTAAAAATAAACGGACCCAAAAAAATAAAAATCGGGCGCCAAAGTGCTCGAAAAAATAAAATAAACACATCAAAATAATCAACGCGAAATAAATGACTCGGAGAAATACAGCGTTTGGTAGGATTTTGAAATAAAAATTATGTCCGTTTAAACTGCTCAGACTGATCAACATACGACCAAAAATAATCGTAAAAATATTTTTAGCATGTCAGATTAAACCACGTAAATCGTAGATTATTATTACTAACATTTGCAAATAAATTTGACATTTTTCGTTTACTGATTTTAGGCATAGTTGAAAATTAATTTGACCAGTCTGTCTGTAAATTCCGAGAAATTATTCCGGCTAATATTAAGACGAAATACATGATATGCTATGAAGATGATGCAAATGAATAAGAAACAAAAAAATGTTCGTTAGAGTTAAAACAGAAGGCAAATTTCGGGGTACAACAACTTCCCTTGTTCAATCTTCTTAGACCTAAGGAGTTAGATTGGTATGTGTGTCAATCGCGATCTGAAGGTGGAAGAGGATTGAACATATAAGTACCAAGAAATTTTCACTCACGAGTGCACAGAGTGAACTGTTGGTTGACTGCATTGCTTGAATGGGCTTAAAGATGTCATTCGAAGTAATTGGAGATTGACTTATAGATGCCATCCAAAGTGTCTGTTGACATGAGTATCAGAATGTGTCTATGTTTGACTATATCTGAATGTTGTTCTGGAATGAGTATCAGAACTAAATCTTTGTCTTGATCGTCTCTGAACTATTTCTGGAAAATATCCTGAACTAAGTATCAAAACTAGATCTTTGTCTTGATCGTCTCTGAACTGTCTCTGGAAAATATACTGAACTAAGTATCAGAATTCGATCTTTGTCTTGATCGTTTCTGAACTGTCTCTGGAAAATATCCTGAACTAAGTATCAGAACTAGATCTTTGTCTTGATCGTCTCTGAACTATCTCTAGGAGACGACAATGTTTATCTGATCGCAAACTATCCTGAAAAAGAAAAGTTAGTTTTATGCGAGTTCATTTGATGTATGTAATGCATTGCAAGATGATGTTCTTAACATAAATGAGAATGTTGTATGCGTTGTGGATGTGTATGTCATGATATGTTGTAGATGATGTATGGACAAATTATGTAGTTGAAGCACATTAGTAGCTTCTTGTAACGACTGCTAGCTGGGGAAAATAAATCATTGTTCATTGTTGGGGATGATGAAGACATTACTCCAAATCTCAGTCGAGGAGAGTCGACCGTTCTTCATGCTTTTCATTGAAGGATTAAGTTTCTAAATACACCGACCGGGGATAAAAGAGATGGGCATTCCTCCGATGTACTATCTGACCAGGTTTCAACCCTTCTAGGGGATAGCAGGCTTAATTGAATTATGTTGGAGAAGAATCTTGTCGGGGGCTTTTTAGTGTTGGAAATACAATCTCTGTTGGGAAAGAGACTGCTTGAAATGATTTGTTGGAACAACTCTGTAGAGATTACTCTATGGGGATGAGCCTATGGAGATTTGTTGGACATGAGCTCTGCTGGGGATTCCAACCTCCAATAGTCCTTAGTAAATGCTATTATTGTAATTTTACATGTATATATTTTTTGGTAAACATCAATCATATTCGAAAGCATATATTCATTCAAAGTAATCAATGGATTCAGAACTTATGATATTCTCGACTTCCCCGAGTAATTTTCTAGGAATTATCATGACTGAATCCGAAGACATGATACTGACACCATCTGATACTATTGGGACAGAAAATTAATTTCCACAATGGCTTTTGGTGAAACCCGATATCAAGGCAATGTAATGGAGGAATGTGCTTTCAGACTGCGGTGGATTGTGTACGCCCCGAGTAATGGTTAAGGAGCTTGCAACTGAATTTGATCTGATTAGATTTTAAAAGAGAGTGTTGCCCCTAGTTGAGGATGATTTGCCCCAGAATGGAAGTATTTGAAAGGAGTTGCTTCAAGAGAAATAAATGGGGTGCCCCATAATAACACGCCCCTGGCATCGTGAACTCGGTAATGTTACTTATGGCAATTCAGATGAGGATATATGCCCCTGGCTATTAAGCATCATTGAATCTTAACCTGACTGCCCCAGATGAATTGGACAATAACATGGCATGCCCCCTTTATTGGAAGATAGTGATCATGCCTCTTGTATACATTGGCTTTGATCCAACTGATTCAGGCCCATGAAGCAACTTTTTCTGTCATGAGGACTTTGGTTTATTAAATGTTCATCATGTAAGCTTATATGTTATCAAACACTTAGTTATATGAAAACAATGATATTCAAAATGCAACTCTTATGTCTATCTTGAAGTTTTGAAAAATAATTATTTTAGCAAAACAATGTTTGTAAAAACTGTGATATTAACTCAAGATTTATAATAAGCCCTAAAGGAGTCAAGATATCTTTTTGTAGCAGTACACTTTCGAACTAACCATGCTTCAGTTAGGACTTTTAAAGGGTTGTAACGTAGCCTGGTTCACGATTTAAGAAACAAAGGATAAAGGCTCAAATTTTATTTGTATCCAACCCATCCTTCGTGATGTGCTTCAATCCTATGTTCATTTAACTTATGCATTAAGGCTCCAAAAGAGTTTGGAATTGTAATATTGGCAGATGTTTATTTGAAAAGCCAGTCATCTTTTTTTTTGTTGAGGATTTGTAGTGACCTCTTTTTCTTTTGACTTTTTTATCCCTTCCTTTTTCCTGAACTGTTTGTTTCAAGATTACAGACAGCGGGATGTCTCAATTTTTACTAAGTCTCCTTCATAGATTTTAACTTAGTGAGCTTTTCTTTTGCTAGATATTGACTGCCGGACTTAAAAATTACAAGGAACCTTCATTAGTTGTGTACAAAAAGGACAACTGGCATAATTGAGTTAACCGAGGAACTACCCTGCCCCAGGGTATGATTAAGGGTTTTAATTTGCGTGAGAATGAAAACTCCTACTTTCATAGGCTCAAGAGGGTTGGCTAGGGATTAACTTCCTTATATCTCCATTGTTTAGGAATTGAAACAATGCCTGTACATTGTCAGCAAAGTCTATTCAAAAGCATACTATATGAAATTATGGTATCGTCTTCGTCATCCTCCCTCTAAAGGCTTACAGCTTTAACAGGAGTTAAATATCACAAAAGAGAAGTAAGATGCATAGTTTAAATATAGTGAAATGAATGGATTAATTCAAAACAAACAAATATAATGCATTATCGTGAAAACAAAAGTTTAACATAATAGTAAGTGTTTAAGCCAACAAAAGAAATTACAAATGAAAACTCAAATGTTCTCAAAGCTTCCTCCTCTAAACTTATCACTTCGGATGTCTGGCAGCTTCGATGTTTGATGGACGATATAAGAACTCAATTTGGACTTCTGGCGTAACCTCGAGGACTCCTTTGTCAAATAGATCTTGAATCTTATTCTTCAAACCCCAACAGTTATTAGTGTCATGTCTAAGACTATTGGAATGATATGCACACATTGCATTGGGGTTATAACAAGGAGAGGAAGTATTGGGATTCTGAGGAGGGTCTCTTAACGCAACCAAATTCATCTCCAACAAGCATTGCAAAGTTTGTGACATAGGCGTATTAGCTTTGATAAACTGTCTTTTATGTTCCTTGTGTTGAGATGAATTAACCCTATAAGACCTTCTTCCTTTAATTGAAAGACTATTAGTAGTAACCTGTCTATTTCCTTCTCTTATCCTTTTCTTCTTTTTGACCAAGTCAGCTTGTTTCACCGAAGGTTGACTAATGATTAGATTCCCGACTCCGTTGTATTGAAGTTTATTGATGAAGACTCTCATATCTTTCCCCTGGGATAAGTTTTGGATAAGAGCCGTCTGCCCATTCATCTGGATTCTCATCTTTGCCATCTTAGCTTGCAGTTGTTCCAACTGATCATCTTTGTTGTCTTTAGGAATCTTCTTTTTCTTGTCCTTATTGAGGATGGCTTTCAACTCTTCTTGCCCCTTGGACAAATTTAGGATCACTTCTTGAAATTGAGCATTCTGGGTTTTGATATCTTTCACAGTCTTCTCGAGATCCATCTCAACTGAAATAAACAGCGAGAAGATAAGAAACCTTTTATGCAATGGTATGGCATGTAAATGCATATGCAATGTTTTCAAGGACCTTGTAGGATTTAAATTTGTTAAACAGAAACAAAACTTTTATTAGTAAGTTCAAAATATAACTGCCCCTTGGGCTTACAATGAAGAAAAAATAAGAAAAAGTTACAAAGAAAAAAATTGTAAAACATTTGAGACTTAAGACTCAAGTCTCCCATGGACGTTTCCTCTTCGCGTTGAGATGTGTATTGAGGTTCGGCTCTTCGTGAAGTCACCTTGTTAGCTTCAACACTTTGTCCTTGCTAGCATATAACTGAGTCTCAAAGGTATCCCTTTCCTCCTTCAGTTAGATCCAAGAGTTCCGTAGCTCTTCTAGGTTAGTAGGCATGTCAGGATGAAGAATAGTGTAAGGAACATCTCCTTCAACAATAAGCTCAACGATAACCGGTAGAACAGCAGGATATGACATCATAAGAGTTTGAGCACGATACCGCACCCATCTGAGGTAAGGCTCCATAGGGATGGAGTATTTTGGTTCCAGAGTGTTGCTATTAATCTTATTCACCATGCCCCAAGCATATATAAACCTTTGAAGGTAACCTTGAGGATTGTTGTCATAATCGAACACAATACCTTGAATAATCATATCATGAGGACCTTCACTCCGAGCATAACCAAATTGGCGTAGTGCTAAAGAAGGATTAGTAATTCCCCCCCCCCCCCCCCCCTTATGCCAAGGAGTGGTACATTTGGGGAACTCCCCACAACGGTTAATGACAGTGATGTTTTCCATGGACCGGGAACACCAATGGATATCTGAATGAAAGAGTGACATCATCATTTTAGACCACCTCAAACCTTATTCATTCTTCATCACAGATCGGGGAAGGTGTGCAATAAACCACCTTGATAGTAGAGGTATTTAACACATCAGAGTTCCTCGCGCCTTTATAGTACGAGTGTGAAGAGAGTGCAAAATATCTCCAAACAAAGTAGGCCTATGATTATGAGTCAGAAATATTTTAATTGCATGCACATCTATGAATTGGCCCGGATTAGGGAACAACACCAAACCATAAATCAACATGGCCAAGATCTCCTCAAAAGCGTAGTAACTCATAGCATTTAAAAACAATTGAGCTTTCTCTATCAAGATTTTAGAAAGAAGACCTTTAACTCCATTTCTTGTTTCCCAGTTGGATACAATATCTGACTTCTTTAGATGCAAAGCTACTGCAATAATTTCAGGTTTAGGATCCTTCTCTAGACCGGTGAAAGGTTTTTGATCAAGAATAGGTACACCAAGTAGTTTAGATAATTCTTCCATTGTAGGCACCAACTGATAATCGAGAAATGTGAAACAGTGATGTTTAGGGTCAAAGAACTGGAACAAAACACTCATCGTGTCTTCATTGAAACCTGAAGTAACCAAACCAAGCAGACAACCATGCCTTTTGATGAATTGAGAGTTCTCAGGAACGTTTGAGACTAATTCCTGATGGGGCGAAGACACGATGTGTCTAGCGGTATCTGAACTGCAAGCGCACAGCCTATCGAAGTAATATAAAAGATTGTCGAACCCACAGGGACTTTGTAATCACTCTAGTGCTAGAAGGTCTGCTAGTTTAGCTAAGGCGGAAATTTGTCACGATTATGGTTTTAAGGATTAAAAACAGGATTTAAACTTAGTTAAGGAAATAATGAGAAGGCGGTCGGTATGTAATTATATTAACCTATGCGGGTCAATCTAAGCTTATAAAGATGGTTCACTTAAATTATTCTGTAGAGATTACCAGTTTAAAAACCCTCGACTCACACTCTCGTGGTCTTATCTCAGATCTTACTCCTAAAGCCCTATGCCTGCTCTCTCTAGCCCATAAGTGTTTAGAAAATAATTTTTGAAAACTTAATAAGTCTAATTCGTTTTAAAGCGCTCTCGCTGTATTTAAATCAAATGCCTAACTTTAGCTATCCGGTTAAAATCTCACACTCTCGTGGTCTCGACCTAACCTATTTCACTTTTCTTACTCTCGTAACAAAAATATTGATTTTAATTATAAAAAGCCACAGCCAGAATATAAGTTCTTAATTATTTTTAGCTTAGATTCGATTTATCCGTTTTGGTTTAGTTTATTACATACCGACTAATTAATTTAGCTACTCATTTTTATTATACCAACAGACAGATACAAAATGAAATAAATAAATATTAAGGCACGCATTATATAATAATAATAATAACTTAACATAAATAAATAAATAAATTCAATATAAATTGCAAAACAAAAACCTGAATAATTTAATTCTTAAACTCCTTCTTCCACAAATCGGCAAGCTCGGAGCATCGGAATCGAAATCGAAATTAAAATAACAAGTTCTGAGGCTAAAAGGAAATTTAATTGAAATAACAATTTCCTAATGTTGGAAATTGTTATTAAATGGGTTGGAAATAAAAGAAGAAAACACAACAAGAACAAAGCTGGAAAATAAATGGGTTCAAAGCAAAAACGGCAGAGCTTCCGCGTAAAAATCAAAACTAAACTCTGTACTTTTTCATTTGTTCCTTGGGTATTTATAGAAGATGATTTGGGAAGTTGAATTGGTAGTAGCGTGGGCTTCGTTCTGTTTTGAGAAAATCCAGCAGAAGTGGCGTACTGGGTATTTGCTTCAGTTGAGGAAAAATAGGAGTCTTCGAAGACTCGTTGCACGTCTTCATAAATATCTTCAAATAAATTAAATAAACTTTCCTTGTCACGTTCGTGACATGATGTAACGGTCATGTTTCTTCAAATAAGCGCGTCACGATCGTTATCATGTTGTAACGGTCGTGAGACCTCTAAATAGCGCATCACGGTCGTGAGTCAGTTGTGACGACCGTGAGAGCAACAAAAAATGCAGACTTAGCAGAATTGATCCCTTGATCTTCTTTTCATGCTAGATTTGGTTCATTTGATCTTTTTTCTCATAATTTAGCTCTAGACATGTTATACCTACAATGCGACATAAAAAACTCGAACAATCGGGAGTTAAAAGGATCAATGTACGATAAAACGGACTAAAAACACAGTAATAATGTGATACGATTTCTCGTTATCAAACTCCCCCATACTTAAACCTTTACTTGTCCTCAAGCAAATAGTCAATTGAAAAATGATCGGACAATTTTCATCAGACGCATACACATAACAAACCATACGAGAAGTCATTTAGTTAGATAAACCGATACTAGAATAGAACACTAACGATACACTAATGACACAAGCAACAAGCTAAGTCGTCGACTTCCCATTAAACGAAACATTCAAAAATTGCATTATGATTCTACCTAGAGTCCTTCGTTCTTATTTCACCCTGTTTCGTTCTAGCGCAATCACATTAAGCCCTTTGCCTTAGTACGCACGTAGTGGAGTAGCCAGTTAGTGACTTTGATCCTTTATTAGCACGGGGTCTGGTACACGAATGTGGCAACCCTTTACATGTTATCCAAATTGGAGGTTGTGGGGGATCGAGCCGTAGCACGCCCTACCAAGTTCAGAACCAGGTACCTCTGAACCAACCAGCAATGGACTCCTTCTTATATTTCTCATCTCTTATATGTGACCGTGTACTTTGGTGCAATTTCCTTTTTATGGCATCGAGATATGAAGGATCGTTTATAGATTAGGCATCAAACACTTATGTTCATCGGCTCCCCACGTGGTTTGTGTTCAGACGGTGCTGACTGCTAGTATAAACTACTAGGGGTTACTTTAGAACTAAGACTTAAGGTGTAGTCGTAACAATTATCGAAATGGAATGCTTAAGTAGGAAGTCTAAGGTGTCAAGACTGTATTGATCTTGTTGGATCTTTCTCAGTTTCCTGACTACGATTTCATAGGTAAGTCGAGTAATGCGAAGATAAAGCAAAAAAATTTCGGTATGGCTAAATAAAGCGGGGAAGAATTGAAACTTAAGGAATAGCATAAATATTACTCTGTTTAATTGAAAATGTGGAAAGGGAAATACAATGAAATGGAAAACGGGAAACGGGAAAGGTACCTCTCCCACACTATATCAGACATTGTCCTCAATGTTGTGATATAATAGCGGGGAAATACATTACAAGAATAGAAATGCAAAAACAAAAAGATAATCTAATGCTGCTGACGACCACGGCCTCGGCTTCTGGTTCGGGAGCGTCTGGTAGGAGTGGCTTCCTCATCAGAACCAGTGACGGTGAGAGCGGTGACTTCCATCCGCAAATCTTCCAATTCGCTGAAGATCTCTCCTAGCTTTTCATCTGTTGCCTTCTGGTTACTGACAACAGTTGCAAGGAGTGCATCGTACTGCTCTTTCTGCCTACGGTCAAGTGCAGCATTCATCTGATTTTGCTGATGAATGGCACGGAGGATTTCTTCAAGGGTGATGTCAGCTGAAGGTGGTTGCCTGGTAGAAGACTCAGGGATGTCCTGAACTGGCTCAGCAGCATCCATCGCATCCTGCATCTCGTCCACAGGTGCATCTGGCTGCTCGTCAATAATTGGAACATGGTCTGCGGCATCCGGCAAATCAAATAGCCAATTGGCTCTGTTCGATGGATCAATGCGGTTCCTGCAAGGCAAAACGATATGATGGTAGATGGTGCCTTGTATCACAGGGTTGAACCTGCCATCCTCTCACTGAGAGATCATGTGAGCGGACTTGCAGTAGTTCTTGGTAAGCAGCTCCGGTGCTCTATGAGGCAAATGAGAGAGGTGGTCACTAAGCTCCAGCTGTATAGCAAGGGAAGTGACAATCCCGCCAATGTAGAAGGGAGTGGCACCTCTTTGCGCTACAGACTGAATGTGGGCCAAAAAGAACGGAGCGACGTTGATGCGTTCTTCATTCAAGGCACAATACAAGAATAAGAGCTCTTTGGAATTGAGCTTGTGGTTGCTCTCTCTTGCAAAGATTGTGTTGCATATGATACGATGAAAATACCGTATTGCTGGATTATGGATATGAGTGGCATTAAGACTCTGGTAGGCGGAAGCACGGCTGTTTGTGATGTTGTGCCACAAGGTGAAAGCTGCTTCATTAAAGTTGTCGGGCATGCGAAGGTGAGCACCGTCGCCGTGACCGAAGCCTAACAGTTCAGCGACTCTGGTTTGAGTGAGTTGGAACTCTCTTCCAAGCATTCGGAATTTTGCGATGCCGGTGAGTTGGTTCGTTGATCCTGAAGGTGTGATATATTGAAACGAACTTAGAAACTCCAAGGTGAGGTTTGCAAATGTTGGTTGCGGTTGACTGCATAAGTCCCACAAGCCAACTTGCCCAAGCAGTAGCTTCACTCCGTCGAATAATCCTAACTCCCTCAGGCAGTCGAGGTCGACGTACCGAGTGGGTTGGATGCCTCGGGTTTGAAACCTTTCAAACTTCTCTCTCTGTGCTTCTCCTTGTTCTCCCTCTCTAAACTGAATATTTTCCATTGCATGCAAATGAGGTTTATCGTGAGATAGGTGTTTGAGGTTTGGTGATGAAAATGTGAAGAAATTGATTGGTTTATAATGGAATGAAGGGAATGTGTGGAGTTGGGGTTAAATGAGAAGGTGGAACGGAGTAATAGAATTGATTGGAGATTAATGGGTGGTTACGGGAGAAGAAGAGGTAATGGGAGGTTAGAGATTTTTATGAAAATAGAAGTGGGGTTTGCGAAGAAGAACGACCTCTATAACTCAGAGGTCGTGAATTAGGATTGTCACGGTCGTGAGGGGGTGTTACGGTCGTGACGCGCTAAAATGCTTGTTACGATCGTGAGGGGATGGTGACGACCGTGATGTTCACAAAATATGGAATTTTCACAGAATGGTTACCTCAGTTCAATCCAATTGTAATTCTTATCACTTTCAATATTTAATTCCAACATAACATAAACCAATGGATCAATATATATATATATATATATATATAAGCATTGGATTTCATCACACGAAAATTCACAAAATATCCAGCAATTAAAAGTATCAGTAAATAATGAAAAGCATGTAAATTGATTAAATTGGAAAATTGCATAAATGGAAGTACTTTGCTTTTGACATAACAGAAAGAAATTACAGTGATAAAAATAAACTATGAAATGTTGCAAAATATCAAACTAACTAGAAAAAAAGCAAAAAGTAAGATAAATCAAATTACTACAGCATTATCAAAGTTGCTTCTTCAAATCTTCAAGTGCGGAGTTTATATGATAGAATTGTTCACATGTTATGTCAGTTAAGCCTATAATGTCCAATCTCATGCTTTTAACTTCATCCTTAACAACATTAATGTCAGCTTGGTATACTTCAAGAGTGGTCAGAATTTTCTTTAAGCTGTCAGCATATCCTACTTGATTGATTTCAGGGGTCTCAATAACTTCATCAGTGTGGTTGATGTCATGGTAACCAGGAGGGGTCTCAGGGTCACTTTCTACATCAGTCATCATGTCATCCCTAATTTGGTAGGATTGTGGTGTTTCAGGTGTTGTTGGATAGTCAAGAGGGGTAAGCTCATAAAGCCAATTATCTCTATTGTGAACACTGACTTTAGCATGGTTCGGTAATGTAAACAGGGTTACGATTTCATTTCTAATTAGGTACTCATATGGTAGTTGTCCTAAGTTTCTTATAATTTGGCGATTAAAGCAGAAGTTCAGATTCATAGGGCGGATGGTACCTAAACGGTTGCACTTGTGTAACTGGTATCTAAGTCCGAGGGCATCAGCAATCATGGTGACCAGGCCTCCTACCAATATTGGTAGATCAGGTTCCTCTTGGATGCGGGTAAAGGTTTGCATCATGAATGGTACAACATTTACGGGTTTTCCATCGGTCAAACAGGACATTATGAATATCTCATCTTTAGATACTCCAGTGAGGTTCTCTTCCTTTCCAAAGAAGGTGTGGGCAAGGATTTTATGAAAATAGCGGATAGCTGGGTTGTGTATTTCATCATTGTTCATGTTATCCGGCTCAGGGTGGTAGTTTCCGGTTAAGGTTCCCCAAAAGAAATCTAGCTCAATATCCATTAATTCTACCTGGGTGGTAGTAAAGGCAAAAGGTCCGCTAGGGAATCCTAGTAGGTCAGCCAGTTCCTTATGGTTATAGTCATTTTCGATACCGATTAGTCGGAAACTAATAAATCCTTTTCTTAATCCAAATCCGCGCTCAGGTAAGTAAACTAAGGAGCTTAAAAACTCAATGGTGAGCTCGCGGTAAGTTACAAACTTATGTTTTATAAGAGCGTTCTCCCATCCAAGTTGGTTAAACAGGTATAGGATGCTATCATTTATACCTAAAGTTTCCATAGTCTGTTCATCATAGTACAGAGTCAAATCCATTTGTCTCTGTGATAATTCCTCAAATTTCCTTCTTTGGTTTCTACCTCTAAATATGGTTTCCATAAAGTTCCTTGGTTGGTTAGCCATAGTTAGTGTTAAAGTGGAGGAAACAAATCTTGGGAGAAAAGGAAGGTAGAAAAGACTTTAGAAAATCTGTAGCAAAGTAAATTTAAAAATGATTTAGAAAATGAAAATTAAAAATAAAGAAAATAAGAAATAGAAAATAGATAAATAAAGTCAATAATAATAATAATGAAATAAAACAATAAAATGATAAAATGGGTTGCCTCCCACTAAGCGCTGTTTTTATCGTCATAAGCCTGACGTAGTGCTTAGGGGTAGATTAATTAGGGAAGTTAGTGGAAAACTCTAAAAGCTTTAAACTATTCGCATAATCTCTATTTTCAACGTTATGGTAATGTTTTAATCGTTGTCCGTTTACTGTGAACGGTTCACTATTCCTACCCTTAATTTCTATTGCTCCGCTCGGGAACACTCTAGTTATTTCAAAGGGTCCTGACCATCTAGATTTTAGTTTTCCAGGAAAGAGCCTAAGTCTTGAATTGAAGAGGAGTACAACGTCTCCCACACTAAATTCTTTCCTAGATAGGCATTTATCGTGCCATCGCTTGGTTCTTTCTTTATATATCTTAGCATTCTCATAAGCATCTAACATTAATTCTTCTAATTCATTAATGTCGAGGATTCTCTTTTCTCCAGAGGTATTGTGGTTTATATTGAGTGTTTTAATCGCCCAATATGCTTTGTGTTCTAGTTCTACCGGGAGATGACAAGCCTTCCCATACACTAGTTTGAAGGGTGTAGTTCCTATGGGTGTCTTGTAGGCTGTCCTATAAGCCCATAAAGCTTCATTAAGTTTAGATGACCAATCTTTCCTAGATATGGCGACAGTCTTTTCTAAAATTTGTTTTATTTCTCTGTTTGAGACTTCGACCTGTCCACTTGTTTGTGGATGATACGGTGTTACTAAACGATGTCTGACTCCATACTTAGATAGTAATTTGTCAAATATTTTCGAAATGAAATGCGAGCCACCGTCACTAATGATAAGTCTAGGCACACCAAATCTTGGAAATATTATATTCTTGAAAAGCATAATTACTACTCGTGTGTCATTTGTAGGAGAAGCTATAGCCTCGATCCATTTTGAAACATAATCGACAGCTACGAGTATGTACTTATTACCGAAAGATGATGGGAATGGTCCCATGAAATCTATTCCCCAGATGTCAAAGACTTCTACTTCTAATATTCCTCTTTGAGGCATTTCATCTCTTCTTGAAATATTTCCGGTGCGTTGACACCGATCGCAATTTATAACAGCGATGTGGATATCTTTCCATAGATTAGGCCAAAATAGGCCGGCTTGTAAGATTTTTGCACAAGTCTTGGAAGTGCTTGCATGTCCACCATAAGGAGATGAATGACAATGAGCAATGACATCTTTTATTTCTTATTCGGGAATACATCGACGGAAGATTCCGTTAGGTCCTCTTTTAAATAATAATGATTCGTCCCAATAGTAATACTTGAGATTGTGGAAGAATTTCTTTTCCTGCTGATAGGTTAGGTCCGGTGGAAGTGCTCCTGCAGCTAAGTAGTTGACAATGTCAGCGTACCATGGCAGTCCTACGGTTGTTTGGATTGTTTCCACGGTTTTTGGTTCATCTATGTCTAACTGAACTGGGTCGCTTCCTATTTGTGCTATCAGCTGTTCATACGGAAAATTGTCGTTAATTGGCACTTGTTCGGGTTTAATACCTTCTATTCTAGATAAATGGTCCGCTACGACGTTTTCAGCACCTTTCTTATTTTTGATTTCGAGATTAAACTTTTGTAAGAGTAAGATCCATCTCAATAGTCTTGGTTTAGCATCTTTCTTGGTTAATAGATATCAGATAGCAGCATGGTCTGTGTAGATGATTATTTTTGCTCCTACTAGGTAGGAACGAAATTTATCAAGCGCAAAGACAACTGCTAACAATTCTTTTTCAGTAGTGGCGTAGTTCAATTGAGCAGAATCTAAAGTTCTACTGGCATAGTAAATTGCGTGAAGTTTCTTGTCCTTCCTTTGTCCAAGAACTGCGCCTACAACATAGTCACTCGCATCACACATGATTTCGAAAGGTAATCTCCAGTCAGGTGGTTGCATGATTGGTGCGGTGATGAGGGCTGTTTTTAGAGTTTCAAATGCTTTAAGACAATCTTTAATGAATATGAACTCAGCGTCTTTCATTAATAAACCGGTAAGAGGTTTAGTGATTTTTGAGAAATCTTTGATGAATCGTCGGTAGAAACAGGCGTGTCCTAAAAAGCTTCGTATTTCTTGAACGGTCTTAGGGGGTTGAAGATCTTTTATAACTTCTATCTTAGCTTTATCAACTTCAATTCCCTTATCAGATATAACGTGTCCTAGTACGATTCCTTCTCTGACCATAAAATGGCATTTTTCCCAGTTAAGCACGAGGATTACTTTTACACATCTTTCTAATACCATTTCTAAATTTGATAGACATCCTTCAAAATTTTGCCCGCATACAGAGAAGTCGTCCATGAACACTTCCATGATGTTATCTATGAAATCTGCGAAGATTAACATCATACATCTTTGAAAGGTTACAGGAGCGTTGCATAATCCAAAGGGCATTCGTCTATAAGTGAACGTTCCATAAGGGCATGTGAATGTAGTCTTCTCTTGATCATCTGGGTGGATAGGGATTTGGAAAAATCCTGAGTAACCATCAAGATAACAGAAGTACAAGTGTTTGGCTAATCGTTCTAACATTTGATCTATAAAAGGTAGTGGAAAATGATCTTTTCGAGTGGCTTTGTTTAGTTTTCGATAGTCGATGCACACTCTATGTCCGGTCACTACTCTTTGTGATATCGATTCGCCTTTAGCGTTTTTCACAACAGTGATACCTCCTTTCTTTAGCACTACATGTACTGGACTAACCCATTTACTATCAGAGATTGGATATATTATTCCAGCGTCTAGTAGTTTCTTAACTTCTTCTTTTACTACAGTGCTAAGGATTGGGTTAATTCTTCTTTGAGATTCTCTGGAGGTTTTGCAATCTTCTTCTAGCATAATACGATGCATACAGATTGAAGGACATATTCCTTTGAGATCAGATATGTTATATCCTAATGCAGTTGGGTATTTCTTTAAGACATCTAAAAGTTTCTTCGTTTCAATTGTTCCTAAACTGGAATTGATTATAACTAGTCGCGTACATTCAGTGTCTAGGAATTCGTATCTTAGGTTCTTAGGTAAGGTTTTTAACTCTAATGTAGGTTTCTTCTTACTTGACATGGGATCCGGTGTAAGTGCTAAACTTTCGCTTAGACTATCATCCTGATACGGTTCACTCCAATTGTCATCTTCGAAAATCGGAGGGATTTGAATTTTCATAATTTCAGAATAAGTAGTTTCTTTCATTTCCATCTCTCTTACACACTCGTCAATGACATCCAATAAATAGCATGTGTCCTCTATAGCTGGTGATTGTAAGAATTGTGTTAAAATAAATTCAACTTTCTCTTCACCTACTTCAAAGGTTAGCTTTCCTTTCTTTACGTCTATAATAGCTCCGGAGGTAGCTAAGAATGGTCTTCCTAGTATGATAAGTGTAGTGGAGTCTTCAGAGATGTCCATGATTATAAAATTAGTAGGAATATAGAATTGACCTATACGTACTGGGACATTTTCTACTATGCCTACAGGATATTTAATAGAGCGGTCGGCTAGTTGAACATACATTTTAGTTGGTCTTAGGTCTCCCATGTCTAGCCTTTTGCAAATTGTTAAGGGCATAACACTGATACTGGCTCCTAAATCGCATAGAGCTTTGTCAATGACGAATTTTCCAATTACACAGGGTATAGAGAAACTACCTGGATCTTTTAACTTAGGAGGCATATTGTTTTGAATTATTGCGCTACACTCAACAGTAAGTGTAACGGTTCCGTTATCCTCTATCTTTTTCTTATTGGATAAGATTTCCTTTAGAAATTTAGCATACGAGGGCATTTGAGTGATAGCTTCTGTAAACGGAATAGTAATATTCAATTGTTTCAGAAGTTCAACAAATTTCTTAAACTGGCCCATCGTCTTGGAATTGGTTAATCTCTGAGGGTACGGAATTGGTGGTTTATAAGGTGGTGGAGGCACATAAGATTTTTCTTTCTCCACTGCCTCTTGATTATTATCTTCCTTTTCTTCTGGTTCATTCTCCTTTTCAGTCGGCTTATCTTGCTTTTGGTACATGGCTGGACTAATAGTACGCAGAATATAATGATGCTTATGCACTTATCGAAAGTATGGCTCAAAATCATTACCAATGGGGAAGCGAGAGAGTCGCAACTGAGAAACCAACAAAAGGAGGTATGTATGAAGTGAGTAGTATGGACCAAGTCAATGCAAAGTTTGACCAACTTAACCAAAAGATCGACAACTTGGCCATAACACCAACAACCACCGTGGCTGCGGTAACACCTAACTGTGAGTTATGTGGAGTTCCAGGACATGTTGTCCCTGATTGTCAACTATTAGCAGGAATTCCCACAGATCAAGTGAATTATGCTCAAGGAAACCCGTACTCGAACACATACAACCCAGGTTGGAAGAATCATCCGAACTTCTCTTATAAGAATAACAATGCTTTATACGCACCAGGTCAAGCACCAGCTACACCACCAGGATATCAAAAGACTGCTCCTAATATTCCTAGAAAATCAAACCTTGAGTTAATGATGGAGAACTTCATAGCTACCCATTCTCAAACAAACAAGGAATTTTTAAATCAAAACATACACACTAGTGAGCAGATTAAGAAATTAGTGAGCAAGGTAGATGCGTTAGCTACACATAACAAAATGCTTGAAACTCAGATTTCACAAGTAGCTCAACAACAAGCACCTACCGCTGCACCAGCTGGAGTATTCCCTGGACAACCCCAACCTAATCCAAAAGGACAGGCCAATGCTATGATACTAAGAAGTGGCAAGGAACTTATCGGACCTGCCGATCCAAGACTTGACAATCCAGCCATGTACCAAAATCAAGATAAGCCGACTGAAAAGGAGAATGAACCAGAAGAAAAGGAAGATAATAATCAAGAGGCAGTGGAGAAAGAAAAACCTTATGTGCCTCCACCACCTTATAAACCACCAATTCCGTACCCTCAGAGATTAACCAATTCCAAGACGATGGGCCAGTTTAAGAAATTTGTTGAACTTTTGAAACAGTTGAATATTACTATTCCGTTTACAGAAGTTATCACTCAAATGCCCTCGTATGCTAAATTTCTAAAGGAAATCTTATCCAATAAGAAAAAGATATAGGATAACGGAACCGTTACACTTACTGTTGAGTGTAGCGCAATAATTCAAAACAATATGCCTCCTAAGTTAAAAGATCCAGGTAGTTTCTCTATACCCTGTGTAATTGGAAAATTCGTCATTGACAAAGCTCTATGCGATTTAGGAGCCAGTATCAGTGTTATGCCCTTAACAATTTGCAAAAGGCTAGACATGGGAGACCTAAGACCAACTAAAATGTCTGTTCAACTAGCCGACCGCTCTATTAAATATCCTGTAGGCATAGTAGAAAATGTCCCAGTACGTATAGGTCAATTCTATATTCCTACTAATTTTATAATCATGGACATCTCTGAAGACTCCACTACACTTATCATACTAGGAAGACCATTCTTAGCTACCTCCAGAGCTATTATAGACGTAAAGAAAGGAAAGCTAACCTTTGAAGTAGGTGAAGAGAAAGTTGAATTTATTTTAACACAATTCTTACAATCACCAGCTATAGAGGACACATGCTATTTATTGGATGTCATTGACGAGTGTGTAAGAGAGATGGAAATGAAAGAAACTACTTATTCTGAAATTATGAAAATTCAAATCCCTCCGATTTTCGAAGATGACAATTGGCGTGAACCGTATCAGGATGATAGTCTAAGCGAAAGTTTAGCACTTACACCGGATCCCATGTCAAGTAAGAAGAAACCTACATTAGAGTTAAAAACCTTACCTAAGAACCTAAGATACGAATACCTAGACACTGAATGTACGCGACCAGTTATAATCAATTCCAGTTTAGGAACAATTGAAACGAAGAAACTTTTAGATGTCTTAAAGAAATACCCAACTGCATTAGGATATAACATATCTGATCTCAAAGGAATATGTCCTTCAATCTGTATGCATCGTATTATGCTAGAAGAAGATTGCAAAACCTCCAGAGAATCTCAAAGAAGAATTAACCCAATCCTTAGCACTGTAGTAAAAGAAGAAGTTAAGAAACTACTAGACGCTGGAATAATATATCCAATCTCTGATAGTAAATGGGTTAGTCCAGTACATGTAGTGCCAAAGAAAGGAGGTATCACTGTTGTGAAAAACGCTAAAGGCGAATCGATATCACAAAGAGTAGTGACCGGACATAGAGTGTGCATCGACTATCGAAAACTAAACAAAGCCACTCGAAAAGATCATTTCCCACTACCTTTTATAGATCAAATGTTAGAACGATTAGCCAAACACTTGTACTTCTGTTATCTTGATGGTAACTCAGGATTTTTCCAAATCCCGATCCACCCAGATGATCAAGATAAGACTACATTCACATGCCCTTATGAAACGTTCGCTTATAGACGAATGCCCTTTGGATTATGCAACGCTCCTGCAACCTTTCAAAGATGTATGATGTCAATCTTCGCAGATTTCATAGACAACATCATGGAAGTGTTCATGGACGACTTCTCTGTATGCGGGCAAAGTTTTGAGGGATGTCTGTCAAATTTAGAAATGGTGTTAGAAAGATGTGTAAAAGTAAACCTCATGCTTAACTGGGAGAAATGCCATTTTATGGTCAGAGAAGGAATCGTACTAGGACACGTTATATTAGATAAGGGAATTGAAGTTGATAAAGCTAAGATAGAAGTCATAAAAGATCTTCAACCCCCTAAGACCGTTCGAGAAATACGAAGCTTTTTAGGACACACCGGTTTCTACCGACGATTCATCAAAGATTTCTCGAAAATCACTAAACCTATTACCGGTTTATTAATGAAAGACGCTGAGTTCATATTCGTTAAAGATTGTCTTAAAGCATTTGAAACTCTAAAAACAACCCTCATCACCGCACCAATCATGCAACCACCTGACTGGAGATTACCTTTCGAAATCATGTGCGATGCGAGTGACTATGCTGTAGGCGCAGTTCTAGGACAAAGGAAGGACAAGAAACTTCACGCAATTTACTATGCCAGTAGAACCTTAGATTCTACTCAGATGAACTACGCCACTACTGAAAAAGAATTGTTAGCAGTTGTCTTTGCGCTTGATAAATTCCGTTCATACCTAGTGGGAGCAAAAATAATCATCTACACAGACCACGCTGCTATCAGATATCTATTAACCAAGAAAGATGCTAAACCAAGACTCTTGAGATGGATTTTACTCTTACAAGAGTTTGATCTCGAAATCAAAGATAAGAAAGGTATTGAAAATGTCGTAACCGACCATTTATCTAGAATAGAAGGTATTAAACCCGAACAAGTGCCGATTAACGACGATTTTCCGTATGAACAGCTGATAGCACAAATAGGAAGCGACCCAGTTAAGTTAGACATAGATGAACCAAAAACCGTGGAAACAATCCAAAAAAGCGTAGGACTTCCATGGTACGCTGACATTGTCAACTACTTAGCTGCAGGAGGACTTCCACCTAACTTAACCTATCAGCAGAAAAAGAAATTCTTCCACAATCTCAAGCGTTACTATTGGGACGAACCATTATTGTTTAAAAAAGGACCTGACGGAATATTTCGTCGGTGTATTCCCGAAGAAGAAATAGAAGATGTCATTGCTCATTGCCATTCATCTCCTTATGGTGGACATGCAAGCACTTCCAAGACTTGTGCAAAAATCTTACAAGCCGGCCTATTTTGGCCTAATCTATGGAAAGATGTCCACATCGCTGTTATAAATTGCGATCGGTGTCAACGCACCGGAAATATTTCAAGAAGAGATGAAATGCCTCAAAGAGGAATATTAGAAGTAGAAGTCTTTGACGTCTGGGGAATAGATTTCATGG
This sequence comes from Lathyrus aphaca, assembly GCA_963966055.1. NCBI lineage: Eukaryota > Viridiplantae > Streptophyta > Magnoliopsida > Fabales > Fabaceae > Lathyrus > Lathyrus aphaca. Next base: position 479,275,514 of record OZ014524.1, on the reverse strand, counting down.
GACCATTCCCATCATCTTTCGGTAATAAGTACATACTCGTAGCTGTCGATTATGTTTCAAAATGGATCGAGGCTATAGCTTCTCCTACAAATGACACACGAGTAGTAATTAAGCTTTTCAAGAATATAATCTTTCCAAGATTTGGTGTGCCTAGACTTGTCATTAGTGACGGTGGCTCGCATTTCATTTCGAAAATATTTGACAAATTACTATCTAAGTATGGAGTCAGACATCGTGTAGCAACACCATATCATCCACAAACAAGTGGACAGGTCGAAGTCTCGAACAGAGAAATAAAACAAATTTTAGAAAAGACTGTCGCCATATCTAGGAAAGATTGGTCATCTAAACTTAATGAAGCTTTATGGTTATAGGACAGCCTACAAGACACCCATAGGAACTACACCCTTCAAACTAGTGTATGGGAAGGCTTGTCATCTCCCGGTAGAACTAGAACACAAAGCATATTGGGCGATTAAAACACTCAATATAAACTACAATGCCGCTGGAGAAAAACGAATCCTCGACATTAATGTATTAGAAGAATTAAGGTTAGACGCTTATGAGAATGCTAAGATATATAAAGAAAGAACCAAGCGATGGCACGATAAACGCCTATCTAGGAAAGAATTTAGTGTGGGAGACGTTGTACTCCTCTTTAATTCAAGACTTAGGCTCTTTCCTGGAAAACTAAAATCTAGATGGTCGGGACCCTTTGAAATAACTAGAGTATTCCCGAGCGGAGCAATAGAAATTAAGGGTAGGAATAGTGAACCGTTCACAGTAAATGGACAACGATTAAAACATTACCATAATATTGAAAATAGAGATTATACGAATAGTTTAAAACTTTTAGAGTTGTCCACTAACTTCCCTGATTAATCTACTCCTAAGCACTACGCCAGGCTTATGACGATTAAAACAGCGCTTTGTGGGAGGCAACCCATTTTATCTTTTTATTGTTTCATTTCATTTTTATTATTATTGACTTTATTTATGTATTTATTTCTTATTTTCTTTATTTTTAGTTTTCATTTTCTAAATCACTTTTAAATTTACTTTGCTACAGATTTTCTAAAGTCTTTTCTACCTTCCCTTTTTCCCCCTGATTTGTTTCCTCCACATTAACACTAATTATGGCTAACCAACCAAGAAATTTTATGGAAACCAAATTTAGAGGTAGAAACCAAAGAATGAAATTTGAGGAATTATCACAGAGACAAATAGATTTGACTCCGTACTATGATGAACAGACTATGGAAACTTTAGGTATACATGATAGCATCCTATACCTGTTTAACCAACTTGGATGGGAGAACGCTCTCATAAAATAGAAGTTTGTAACTTACCGCGAGCTCACCCTTGAGTTTTTAAGCTCCTTAGTTTACTTACCTGAGCGCGAATTTGGATTAAGAAAAGGATTTATTAGTTTCCGACTATTCGGTATTGAATATGACTATAACCATAAGGAACTAGCTGACCTCCTAGGATTTCCTAGCGGACCTTTTGCCTTTACTACCACCCAGGTAGAATTAATGGATATTGAGCTAGATTTCTTTTGGGGAACCTTAACCGGAAATTACTACCCTGAGCCGGATAACATGAAGAATGATGAAATACACAACCCTGCTATCCGCTACTTTCATAAAATCCTTGCCCACGCCTTCTTTGGAAAGGAAGAGAACCTCACTGGAGTATCTAAAGATGAGATATTCATAATGTCCTGTTTGACCGATGGAAAACCCGTTAATGCTGTACCATTTATGATGCAAACCTTTACTCGCATCCAAGAGGAACCTGATCTACCAATATTGGTAGGAGGCCTGGTCACCATGATTGCTGATGCCCTCGGACTTAGATACCAATTACACAAGTGCAGCCGTTTAGGTACCATCCGCCCTATGAATCTGAACTTCTGCTTTAACCGCCAAATTATAAGAAACTTAGGACAACCACCATACGAGTACCTAATTAGAAATGAAATAGTAACCCTGTTCACATTACCGAACCATGCTAAAGTCAGTGTTCACAATAGAGACAATTGGCTTTATGAGCTTACCCCTCCTGACTATCCATCAACACCTGAAACACCACAATCCTACCAAATTAGGGATGACATAATGACTGATGTAGAAAGTGACCCTGAGACCCCTCCTGGTTACCATGACATCGACCACACTGATGAAGTTATTGAAACCCCTGAAATAAATCAAGTAGGATATGCTGATAGCTTAAAGAAAATTTTGAACACTCTTGAAGTTTACCAAGCTGATATTAATGTTGTTAAGGATGAAGTTAAAAGCATGCGATTGGACGTTATAGGCTTAACTGACATAACATGTGAACAATTATATCATATAAACTCCGCACTTGAAGATTTGAAGAAACAACTTTGATAATGCTGTAGTGATTTGATTTATCTTACTTTTCGCTTTTGTTTCTAGTTAGTTTTGATATTTTGCAACATTTCGTAGCTTATTTTTATCACTGTAATTTCTTCCTGTTATGTAAAAAGCAAAGTACTTCTATTTTATGCAATTTTCCAATTTAATCAATTTACATGATTTTCATTATTTACTGATACCTTTGAATTGCTGGATATTTTGTGAATTTTCGTGTGATGAAATCCACTGCTTATATATATATTGATCCACTGTTATGTGTTATGTTGAAATTCAATATTGAAAGTGATAAGAATTAAAATTGAACTGAACTGAGGTATCCATTCTGTGAAAATTCCATATTTTGTGATCATCACGGTCGTCACCATCCCCTCACGATCGTAACGAGCTATTTAGCGCGTCACGACCGTAAGACCCCCCTCACGACCGTGACAACCCTAATTCATGACCTCTGAAGTTACAGAGGCCGTTCTTCTTCGCAACCCCCACTTCTATTTTTACAAAACTCTAACCTCCCATTACCTCTTCTTCTCCCGTAACCACCCATTAAGCTCCAATCAATTCCATTACTCCATTCAACCTTCTCATTTAACCCCAACTCCACACATTCACTTCATTCCATTATAATCCGATCAATTTCTTCACATTTTCATCACCAAACCTCAATCACCTATCTCACATAAACCTCATTTGCATGCAATGGAAAATATTCAGTTTAGAGACGGAGAACAAGGAGAAGCACAGAGAGAAAAGTTTGAAAGGTTTCAAACCCGAGGCATCCAACCTTTTCGGTACGTCGACCTCGACTGCTTGAGGGAGTTAGGATTGCTCGACGGAGTGAAGCTACTACTTGAGCATGTTGGCTTGTGGGACTTATGCAGTCAACCGCAACCGACATTTGAAAACCTCACCTTGGAGTTTCTAAGTTCGTTTCAATATATCACACCATCCGGATCAACGAGTCAACTCACCGGCATTGCAAAATTCCGAATGCTTGGAAGAGAGTTACAAATCACTCAAACCAGAGTCGTTGAACTGTTAGGCTTCAGTCACAGCGATGGTGGTCACCTTCGCGTGCCCGACAACTTTAATGGAGCAGCTTTCACCTTGTGGCACAACATCACAAACAGTCGTGCTTCCGCCTACCAGAGTCTCAATGCCACTCATATCCATAATCCAGCAATATGGTATTTTCATCGTATCATATGCAACACAATCTTTGTAAGAGAGAGCAACCACAAGCTCAATTCCAAAGAGCTCTTATTCTTGCATTGTGCCTTGAATGAAGAACGCATCAATGCCGCTCCGTTCCTTTTGGCCCACATTCAGTCTGTAGCGCATAGAGGCGCCACTCCCTTCTACATTGGCGGGATTGTCACTACCCTTGCCATAAAGCTGGAGCTTGGTGACCACCTCACTCATTTGCCTCATAGAGCACCGGAGCGGCTTACCTTGAGCTACTGCAAGTCCGCTCACATGATCTCGCAGCGTGAGGATGGCAGGTTCAACCCTGTGATCCAAGGCACCATCTATCATCATATCACTTTGCCTTGCAGGAACCGCATTGATCCATCAAACAGAGCCAATTGGCTATTTGATTTGTCGGATGCCGCAGGCCATGTTCCGATTATTGACGAGCTGCCAGATGCACCTGTGGACGAGATGCAGGATGCGATGGATGCTGCTGAGCCAGTTCAGGACATCCCTGAGTCTTCCACCAGGAAGCCACCTTCAGCTGACATCACCCTTGAAGAAATCCTCCGTGCCATTCATCAGCAGAATCAGATGAATGCCGCACTTGAGCGTCGGCAGAAAAAGCAATACGATGCACTCCTTGCAATTGTTGTCAGTAACCAGAAGGCAACAGATGAAAAGCTAGGAGAGATTTTCAGCGAGTTGGAAGCTTTGCGGATAGACATCACCGCACTCACCGTCACTGGTTCTGATGAGGAAGCCACTCCTACCAGACGCTCCCGCACCAGAAGCCGAGGCCGTGGTCGTCAGCAGCATTAGATTATCTTTTTGTTTTTGCATTCTGTTTATGTAATGTATTTTCCCCGCTATTATATCACAACATTGAGGACAATGTCTGATATAGTGTGGGAGAGGTACCTTTCCCTTTCTGCATTTTCCATTTCATTGTATTTCCCTTTCCGCATTTTCAATTAAACAAAGTAATATTTATGCTATTTCTTCAGTTTCAATTCTTCCCCGCTTTATTTAGCCATACCGAAAATTTTTTGTTTTATCTTCGCATTACTCGACTTACCTATGAAATCGTAGTTAGGAAGCTGAGAAAGATCCAACAAGATCAATACAGTCTTGACACCTTAGACTTCCTACTTAAGCATTCCGTTTCGATAATTGTTACGACTACACCTTAAGTCTTAGTTCTAAAGTAACCCCTAGTAGTTTATACTAGCAGTCAGCACCGTCTGAACACAAACCACGTGGGGAGCCGATGAACATAAGTGTTTGATGCCTAATCTATAAACGATCCTTCATATCTCGATGCCATAAAAAAGAAATTGCACCAAAGTACACGGTCGCATATAAGAGATGAGAAATATAAGAAGGAGTCCATTGCTGGTTGGTTCAGAGGTACCTGGTTTTGAACTTGGTAGGGCGTGCTACGGCTCGATCCCCCGCAACCTCCAATCTGGATACTATGTAAAGGGTTGCCACATTCGTGTACCATACCCCGTGCTATAAAGGATCAAAGTCACTAACCGGCTACTCCACTACGTGCGTGCTAAGGCAAAGGGCTTAATGTGATTGCGCTAGAACAAAACCGGGTGAAATAAGAACGAAGGACTCTAGGTAGAATCATAACGCAATTACCAAATGTTTCGTTTAATGGGAAGTCGACGACTTAGCTTGTTGCTTGTGTCATTAGTGTATCGTTAGTGTTCTATTCTAGTACCAGTTTATCTAACTAAATGACTTCTCGTACAGTTTGTTATGTGTATGCGTCTGATGAAAATTGTCCGATCATTTTTCAATTGACTATTTGCTTGAGGACAAGCAAAGGTTTAAGTTTGGGGGAGTTTGATAACGAGAAATCGTATCACTTTATTACTATGTTTTAAGTCCGTTTTATCGCACATTGATCCTATTAACTCCCGATTGTTCGAGTTTTTTATGACACATTGCAGGTATAACATGTCTAGAGCTAAATTATGAGAAAAAGATCAAATGAACCAAATCTAGCATGAAAAGAAGATGAAGAGAACAATTCTGCTAAATCTGCATTTTTTGTTACACTCACGGTCGTCACAACTTCCTCACGACCGTGACACGCTACTCTGAGGTCTCACGATCGTCACAACCTTATCACGATCGTGACGCGCTTAAATTGAAGAATCTGACCGTTACGCACATGTCACGAACGTGACAAGGAAAGTGTATTTAATTTATTTGAAGTTATTCATGAAGACGTGCAACGAGTCTTCGAGGACTCCTGCTTTTCCTCAACTGAAGCAACCCAGTACGCTACTTTTTTGCTGGATCTTCTCAAACGGAACGAAGCCCACGCTTGCTACCAATTCAACAGCCAATTTCCACTGCTATAAATACCCAAGATGCAAATTAAAAACTACAGAGTTTTATTTTGATTTTCACGCGGAAGCTCTGTCGTATTTTTTCCTGAACCCTTTTATTTTTCCAGCTTTGTTCTTGCTGTATTTTTCTGTTTTTTATTTCCAACCCAATTCAATAACAATTTCCAACATTAGGAATTTGTTATTTCAATTAAAATTCTTTCTAGCTTCAGAATTTGTTTATTGTATTTCGATTCCGATTCCGACACTCCGAGCTTGCCAACTTGTGGAAGAAGGAGTTTAAGAATTTAATTATCCAGGTTTTTGTTTGCAATTTATATTGAATTCATTTATTTATTTATATTAAGTTTCTATTATTATTTTATAATGTATGCTTTAATATTTGTTTATTTAATTTTGCATCTGTCTGTTGGTATAATAAAAATGAGTAGCTAAATTAATTAGTCGGTATGTAATAAACTAAACCAAAACGGTAAAATCGAATCTAAGCTAAAAATAATTAAGAACTTATATTCTGGCTGTGGCTTTTTATAATTAAAATAAAATCTTTTTGTTACGAGAGTAAGAAAAGTGTAATAGGTTAGGTCAAGACCACGAGAGTGTGAGATTTTAACCGGATAGCTAAAGTTAGGCATTTGATTTAAATACAGCGAGAGAGCTTTAAAATGAATTAGACTTATTATGTTTTCAAAAATTGTTTTCTAAACACTTATGGGCTAGCGAGAGCAGGCATAGGTGTAGACACCCTAAATTTGCCCTCTGGTTTTCTGGCTTTTCATTTTGCATTCATACGCATTTTGCATACCATTTGCACAAGCTCCTAAGACATGGGATCGCTATTTTCTGAAGAATTTGGGTTTCACGTTTTTATCTGTGGATTATCATAGAACTCAAGTTTTCGGTTGGCAGCCATCAGTGGCATCATCCTCATATTACTTTTGTCACTGAATTAGGGTTTATTTCCCTGGGTAATGGTATTCATGGATTTCACGTCTGCAATGGTTGGTCACCGGTCCATTTGGCTCGTCACCATGGATTATCTTCTTCATCATGTCGTAAGGCTACTCATCTTTTCTCAGCATTTTAGAGGTTTCTTCAAGTGCAAGTTATTTGTTTCAGTGGGTTATTTGACCGTCAATGAGTATTCAAAATCAAGTTGTGTTGTGCGAGATCCATCAGTTTATCAAGTAGTGAGATTTAATTCAGACGAATTCAAAGATGATTCATGATTTACCTGACCAAGAGGTTCAGAAGATAATTAATTCAGATGATTGGTGTTTTAGTTGCAAATTATTCAGTGGCCTGAGACTTGTTCATTCGTTTTAATCAAGAGTTTGGTGAGGTATTCATTCACGTGATCGTTTGACAGTTTGAATTCGAAGTTCGATATCCATTCATTTCACCTTAACCAATTTTGTACCCATGGTTAAACCATTTGTCAATATCCATTTTATAATTCAATTTTTCAATATCCATTTTTTTTTTCCTTCCAATTTTTCGACGCAAGTTAATCCACTATCCATTTTTCTATTCAAATTTACATCCAAAGCTCCAAAGTACATATCATAAGCCATTATCCTATATTTATTTACCAAGTCCAATTCACATTATCATTAAACAAAAAAACATTGTCAAATGAAAGAATTTCATTAAGCCCATATTATCCTTTTTTGTGTCTATCTTGGCCCATTTACCAAACAAAGTCATAAAAGGAGACCTTGACCTAGATATAAAAGAAAAGGGACAACTCCATTAGAAAAAGAGCGCCTCCCCACCTTTTACAGAGGAACCTTCACCACATTTTTTTTTCTTTTAAACTTCCAGTAACACATATAATGTTTTTTTTAACAAAACTTCATCCTTAAGCTCAATGTATCTCCACCTACTTCTCATCATCACTAGTCATTCATGAATATATTTTCACCTACAAACTTGTTTCAAACATCATCCATATCCAAAACCAAACGCACCAGCTCCCTTCATAAACCATACACCCGAATCATCCTTGAACAGCCCAACAACACATGTGACGACAACACTGCACCAAACTTGCCATCCCAAACACTGCCTTCGTAACACCACCTACTGCTGGAAACTCATTCTCACCATCATCATTGTAAACTAATTCCAATAACTACCCTTCCTTCATTAATCTTCACCCTTCAAAAACCATGATACACTCCTACTGAAACTACATAAAACCTACAAGAAGATTTAGTTGTTCATCACCTTCGTTCTTTTTGTTCATCAGTCATCACCATCAGCGCATCCTCTTTGCTCCAACTCCATCAAAACGCACACCATCAACAACAGCAACAAACCTCCCTCTCATCACAATATTTTCCTCAAGCCAACAAACTCAAACGATCCTCAAATATACAACAACTCACACAGCATAACCACAAATTTCACCTACAAAAACAATAAACACAGCTCTTTCTTTCCCTTCACCAAATCCCTAACCAAGCTTCAACCTCCTTCATTCAAACCTTCATCCCCTTTCAACAACCTCATCGCACCTCACCCAGCCGAATCTCTTCTTCCGCCAACCAAACCTCTTCCTCATCAAATCTACCAACACCATCTCATCACCACCTTCATAACACAAACAACGAACCTCTCCCTTACTCCGCCCACAACAACATCAACACTTCAACAACCACAAACAACCGGCTTCAACCCGCAACAATAACCTCCGTCCAAAAAACAACACAGAAACAGAATCAGAAAGTTAGAAGAAGAAGAGAATGACGCCGGGTCGGGGAAATCCAAGGTCGGAGCCGAAGAAGATCTGAATCAGTGCCGGAGGCAAGAGACAGTCGGCGGCGTAAGCGAGAGAGAGACGAATCTGAGAGCAAATCATGGGGAATCTCTTTGTTTTTTTCGGCGACGATTCTTGAACGGGAAAGAAACCTGTGACTTTGAGGAGCACCACTCATTAGTTTTTCGGGAGAAGAAGGACCCTCTGGGTTTCTTTTGTTTTGGCCGTTCACAAATCCTTCTTGTTTCTCTTTTAATTTATTTTTTTTTAATTTTTATTTATTTTTATTTTATTTTTCATGATGTTTGCTGTATCGTATGTGAATTGGGCTTATGAGCCCGTGGGCGTCCTGTTTCCATCAGCATCCAGCGGCACCCCTTCCCTTGTTATTGTTCTTTTTTCTTTGTTTAATTACTTTTTTTATTTAATTTAGAACTTTGTTAATTTTTGATTAATAGTTTTAATATCATTTTGTTAACCTTTTGATTTAGTTTAAATAATAGTTTTATTAATTAATATTTTAGTGTTCTTAATTTGGAATTTATTAGAATTTAGTTTAATTTGCTATTGCTAACCCTAATTTAGTTAATTTTTTAGTTTCCGCTAATTAATTCGGGTTTAATAGAATTGTGCTTAATCTTGGTTCTAGTTTGTGTGATATTTTGTAGGTCGATTGATTCAAATTCGACGATTGTGGATATTGCTTGATGACGACCCTGTGACAAATCGTTTTCATAATCCTGTTTGGACTAATGAGATGATGTAAATTGCGTTTAGCACTTGATTTTATTTAGACTTATTCTTGGTGTTAATTCTGTTTGGCTTATGAATCTGTTCTGGACTTGACATTATTTTTTGAGTTTTTGTGCGCGCATTGAAGAGGCAACGGACCTTCTCCGTTAGGTAACGCTATGGCCCGATTTTAATTACTGCATGCTGTTGCATCTGGAAGTCCTACTGGTGTAGGCTCTGTTTGTGCATTGTCCGACTTCTTCATATCGCATTCTCATTATTTTTTATCTTATCTCATCTTCATATTGCATTCTCATCTTCTTATCTCATTTCTTATTTCTTCTTCATATCACATCCTCATCTTCTTATATTATTTCTTCTTCATCTTATCTTTTTCCTCATCTTTTTCTCTTCTTTCTAACTTGAGGTGTGCTTAGGCCACCATGGAGCTTCTCCTTTCTCTTTTTCTTTCTTTCTTCTTTAGGATAGTAAGCCTCACTAACCTAGGACCATCCGAGCATGTGAATATTGATTAGTCCCCCACTTAGCTTTCACCTTTGTGTCATCTTTGAGTCTTCTCTTCTCATCTCATAATCAGGGACTAAACCCTAAAGGCTTTAAGGCTTTGTGATTAAGCTTATGCCTGCATCCTTCTATTAGGATGGAGTGTATAACTTTAATCCTAAGTGTTAAACCCTTAATGTGTTTAAATCTCTTAATCAATCCACTTAATAATCATCAAGACACCACACTTGTAACTTGGGCCTTGCATTAGGGTTCTAATTCTTCCTTAATTGGTTAAGAAGGACTAACCCTAGTGTTAATGGACAAGTCCCCCTCAAGTTGTCTTACAAACCCTAAAAATCACTTCATCATCTTATCATTAATTAAAATCCACTTAATAAAGGTTTTGTTTTGTCATGAGGTTAATCCCTAATCATGGATTAAGTTGAGGAATCTTCCTCAGTTTAAACATTCTCATCTATTATCCTTCTATTAGGATGGTGTAATGAGTCTGTTTAATCCCTGATTATGGCTTAGTTTCATTACTTAACACTGAACAAAAACAGCAAAAACATTTAACTAATCACAAGTAGGTTAATGATCTTAATCCTACACCATGGTGATTAAGTGTGAGATGCTGACTTCACACTTAAGGTATTCTCATTACCCCTAATCAGAGGGAAGATGTGATGAGTTTACTAAATCCATTGGTTTAGGCTTAAGCTCATTAACTTATGACAAAATTCAAAAAGGCAATAAAAGACTGAAAACACAAAAACAAACAATAATCGTCTCCTCCGGGATTCTTTTCTCATCACCTTCACTCACAAACGAGAACTTGCTTCTTCCGTCTAATGCAAGACAGTTTGCACCTGAGCCAGACAGGTCATACACTTGAGCACTGACAAGTGAGCAGTTCACAAGTCAATTCATCTTTCAGTCTCTTTGGGTCGAACTACGGTGTTCTGACTTCCTCATTGCACGAGAGGATACGTAGGCATAACTTAACCGTTATCGAACAAAAGTCTCTGTATATTCCCCCTCTTTCCAGCATCATTCTTTTAGCCTCATGATCTTGAGCAATTCATTCTCATTCCTACACTAACACATCATTTATACACTTTCATTTCCTTTACACTGACACCTGTACATATTGTTTTCCAGCCCTTTTACACACAAATTGCACTGACACTACCCCTTTAAAACACAAATCTTGCAAGCATGGATCCCGTCAAGTACGGCGGATAATCTGGGTGCTAATACCTTCCCAGGTTGTAACCAACCCCCTTTCTCAGTCTCTCTGGTTCGCAACCGTCTTATCCGTATCTTTCTAGGTCTATGCAGCATTACCTTTCCTCCGGGATAAAAGTGCCTAGCTGGCGACTCTTTTCTTCTCCAGTGAGTTCACGGCTGTGTGTTATCATTGTCCCTTTCGCCGACCGTTCGCGTCCGTACCTTTATTTGGGCCATTCCCATTTATCGGGAGCGACAGCTTGGCGACTCTGCTGGGGACCCTTATATTGCAACCAGGGCTTCTGGTTCTTTTTGTGGGTTCCTCCTAGCGCTTGATTGATTTGTGTTTACTGGGGTGTTATGTGCTATCTGTGCTTGTATATTTATTTTTGTCTATTTGCTTTATGTACAGTTGTTTATCGCTTTCTTTATAGCTTTACATATATCATACTGTCATGCTGTCTGGCTGGATCTGGTTTTGCTTTGGTGGGTGGGGTTCTATTGAGAGTTAAGGTCCTATACCTGGGATCTGAGTGACACCTAGGTTAGAGTGGTTCATATTCTTTCCCATTCCATCTCGGTCTGGTGCGGGAATATGAAACATAGTTCAGATATGGGTTTCTTCTTGAGAACTCTATGCTACAAATCTCCTGTAGTGCTAGGGCTATCTGGGAAGCCTGCTAAGTCTGGATGACCTTTATTATGACCTTCAGAAACTGAGGAGAATTAGAGGAGGATTTTTTATGGTTATTGTAAACATTGTACCTCCGGGTTGGAAGTGTTTACACTTCCCATAACTGATCCAAGTCTGAGGATCTTTGTTTTAGAACACCACCTGTGAGGGGGTTGGGCTGTTTACAGGTTTGCAGGAACCCTTGACCTCAACATACCCTCATTGCAGTACAATTGTTTGATCCAGTCACGATGATCCTGAAGATATTGACCTCTGGTTTTCAGTTACTATTTCGGGTTACTATACAGAGATCTTGTGGTTACAGACACTTGATTCTTGGCAGTATTCCAGATTCCAGGCAGTTTCTAGCTGTGATCCCATGTCTTTGCATCTTTTGCATCATCATATTGCATTTTGCATGTGCATATGCATTGCATTTTCCTCCTCCAGAGAGCTCATCCTTCCTCTTTTGTCCATGACCAGCCAGCTGATTTCCCGGTACTCAGTTTGAACAAGTGGTCGCAGTTAGAAGACGACAGTGTTTGAAGGAAGATTGAGCAGTGTCAAGAGGTAAAGGGTCAGTTTGAAAGCCATCAGTAGCTATGTCAGAGAATAACCGTCAGAATGTTGAGTTTCCACCTGGTTTCACTTCAATGACCAATCCGTTGAATGGTTTTTCTCCTGATGATGATTTTCTGCAAGTGAACTACCTTACTCAAGCTCAGCCTATACAGACCCCGGTCGTGAATCAGAATATACCTGAACCATCTGCTGTCCGAGGTGGACCTTCAACTTCTTCTGATTCTACAGATTATCAGAGTTTTGCCTTCCCTATGCCAGACTTCCAAGGGGCAATCCCTCTTGTGAAAACCAAGGATCCACAAGTTATTGATCTTGCTGAAAGATTTCGTGTGTTGGACGAGCAATTCAAAGCCTTAGCGGATCCTGATACCTTCGGTTTTGATGCTCTAACCCTGTGTTTGGTGCCTGGTCTTGTCATTCCTCCAGATTTCAAGACTCCGAAGTTTGAGAAATACACTGGTGTCAGCTGCCCGAAGCGTCATTTGGTGATGTTCTATAGAAAAATGACTTCTTATGCCTGCAATGATAAGTTGATGATTCACTGTTTTCAGGACAGTTTAAGTGGGGCATCTTTAAGTTGGTACATGGATTTGGAAAGCAGTCATATCCGATCTTGGAATGATTTATCCAGAGCTTTCGTAAAGCAATACCGGTACAATATGGACGTGGCGCCCAATCGCACGCACTTGCAGAGCCTATCCCAGAGGAGTGGTGAATCTTTCAGAGAATATGCACAGCGGTGGAGAGAATTGGCAGCCCAAGTGCAACCACCACTTTCAGACAGAGAATTAATTGACCTGTTCGTGGGCACCTTGCAGGGTCCATACTTGGAAAGAATGAGTAGCATTGGGATGACAAGCTTCTCTGATTTGATGATAGTTGGAGAACGCATTGAGAGCCTGCTCAAAAGTGGAAAGATCCAAGACTCTTCGAACATCCCAGATAGTGAAAGTGAGTCTGTTGTTAGCTCCCAAGAGGAAGAATGGAATGACGTCAGTGCAGTCACGACAAATATCAAATATTCTAGACCAACATTTTCTAAGAGATCATCTTTTCCTGAATCTGGTTACTCTTACGGGCATTCAGCAATGCTCAAAGCACCATGTCAGAAACCCTAGGTTCCTCCTCGTCCAAATCTGCAATCTCATGGTCGAAGACCTCAGAATCAACTTCAGAGCCAGCCTAGGCCTCGTAACAATCTGGAAAGAAGGATTGCTCCTCTTCATCCAGTCCCCATGGCATACAGTGAACTCTTGCCGCATCTAATTCAGAGCTCTTTGGTGGTTCCTAAACCTCTCAAGCCGTTGCCAGAGCCGTACCCTCCAGAGTACAATCCTCATGAGCAGTGTGGGTATCATGGTGGATCAATGGGGCATTCAACTGAAGATTGCAAAGCTTTTCAAGCCAAAGTACAACAGTTAATCGACAAGGGCTACATCTCCTTTCCAGAAGGAAGCTTGGTTGTGCACGTCAACCTCTCGCCTGATTGAGTTCAAAGACTTCAAAAGAAGCGTATCTTGATTTCAGTGGCTCAGACTACAGTATGTCATCAGAGTTGGTGATCGCTGTATCCTTTTATCATTTGCATTGTATTTTCTTTCCTGTTAGCAGCTACTTGTCTTTTAAGCAATGTTATTTTTGAATGGTAATGTTAATGTAGTGATCTTGCATTTTTGAATCAATTATGTCGCATTCGCTCATTTTTTCTTTCCTTGCATCAAAAACGAAAAATAAAAAATAAAAAAATAAAAAAAATTGCATCCATATACCTCCCATTTATTTCACTGTTGTTTAGCAGGTTTGAGGGAGGATGATGACAACTGAATACCCATAATTGTTCAAGGTATGCTTTCAGAGTAGAACCTGCTGACGATGTACAGGCATTGCTTCAATTCCCAAACACCGGAGATATAAGGGAGATAGACCCTCGTCAACCCCTTTGAGCCTTGAAGTAGGAGTTTCTTTTCTAAACAGAAAAACTCTCACATCCAACCCGGGGCAGGGTAGTCATCAGTCAATTTGACCGAGCGTTCAAATTTCTAAAGGAGTGTGCATCCGAGGATCCATTACCTTTATTCATTACACCTCAAGAGGTCAAGGGACGTGAAACCACAATGGTTATCCCTCACCAACAAAGGAATGAGGCAGTCAACCCTTTCAGCAAGTCATGACAAGCCAGTGTCACACGATTTGTTCAACAAAAAAAAAAGAGAGAAAAGAAATAAAGCCCGCTAAGTCGAAAAAATGTGTGAAAACATATGACTTAGGCAAAAGTTAGGGCATCCCGCTGGACTTCGAAATCGAAAAATTCAAAAAAAAGAGAACCAGTCCAGTTAGGGAGTAAAAAAAAATGAAAGAGAATCTTCCATGAGAACAAAGTCGTGTGACCAGACACAAATTCAGAATGGGTGACTGTTACTCCAAGAAACCTCATTGGTGCGTAAACCATCAACGTCATTGGTTCCTCAATCATTACAGAACCCCTGTGAGAAGCGAGCGCTTAAGTCGAATTAGCTGAATATAGGACCGGAGAACATCAAGGAGAATGGGTGGGCACAGATAAACTTTGAACCATAAATCCTTCTTTCTAAAAACCATGAACCAGACCACGTTATAAACCTTGAAAGTCCTAATTGAATCAGGTTCAATTCTGAAAGCATACTGCGACAAGGTTGCGTAAACTGACTCCTAAAGGTTTGCTAACTCAGCACTACGTTTGGACTAATCGTTCATTCGTCACACACTGTCACAACACTCAAAATAAATAAATTTCCAAACTTGCATGTGCACTGCATTAAAATTACCATTTGTGAATGAACAGTTTTAATTGCAAGTCAGTTTGTGACACCAGGGGAGTTCCTACAAAGAGCAATCACGAGGAAACTTGATCATTCAACAATGATGACCACAATCAAGCGCATCGTATAGGCCTATGAATCAGGGGCATGTTACCCGGTGGTTTTGTCAATAAAGGAATCTGTCAGGGTAAAGCAAATTCCTAAGCATCAGTTGATCGAGGAACGTCATTCAAAGTCAGTTGATCAGAGCTGAATTTGCCAAACAGGGGCATGCCACCCTAATTCTCTGTTGACCAAGGATGAATTCGTCCAATGCCCAGTCAGAGTGAGTCAAGTCGCTTCCACGCTCATACCGGGGCAGAATAATTCCAGATCTCGCTAAGTGCAACTCTCCTCGAGAGGACATCCGAGTCCGCCATGCCAAGAATTGGACAATTAGTGATAGTCTGTTCAGAGACTCGCCCAACAGGGGCAAACTTTAGCTATGCAGAGCAAGTATATCAGTAATCTCAGAGTTCAAGACGAGTGTCGGGAAATCATGCTACTTACCGTCGCCTTTGTCACCCTTCTCAACAAGAAGCCTTGTCACATAAGACCTTTCTTCCTCACCTCGGGAGTTTTTCTAGCTTTTCATAATCATTGCATAAATCATTTGCATACGTTATTCATGTCGCATATAGAGCATATGCATCATCATTGCATTAAGCATAACTCCCGCAACATCAGATCTCACATCCAGGGCCTCGTAACCCCAACTTATCAACCTTTCAAAGTCCAGTTCTCGTCTGGAAAACCGTTTCAAAGTCCAGTTCTCGTCTGGCAAAACTTTTCAAGGTCAAGTCCTCGTCTGGCAGACAAACCCAAAGTCCAGTTCTCGTTTGGCAAACCAATTTCAAATACCAGTTCTCGTCTGGTAGGCGAATCTTTTACCAGTTCTCGTCTGGTCACCTTTTCATTCAACCCATTGAACGCCAGTTCTCGTCTAGTAGTCATTCCTTTTTCAGAGTCAATTCTCGTTTGACAATGAACCCAAGGAGTCAGTTCTCGTCTGACGACTTATTCTTTGCCCATCAGTTCTCGTCTGTTGGCCTACCTTCAATAAACCAGTTCTCGTCTGGTAATTCACCTTCAAAAGTCCAATTGCTTGGCAACCAAAAAAAATATATCTATCAACCTGGCCCTAGCGCCCAACCATCCTTGTTTCATATCTTTGGTTTTGAGCATACGTCTGCATTGTACATCATTTGCATTGCATCTTCATACCGCATGGTTCCTGTTTTAGCTCTGATGTGGGGCAAGAATCGTTTCAAGACGTAATCTGGGGCAGTTATCTCAAGACTTGTTGAATTTCTGCAAGAGTTTGAAGACACTGGGGCAATTCTGGATGCCAAGTCTTCTGTAAAATCCTCTGAAGACGATCTTTTTATGGATGATGCAGTATGGTATAATTGAGGAGTTAAGGGAATGTTAGTTCACTCAGGATGATCAGTAATGCTTTTGTTGAGCTCAGAAGTTTGAAGCACTGTGTTAATTCTCAGGGAATGTCTGGTATTTATTTTACCAGCAGGGCATTGGAAGTTTATTTCTTCCCCGAGCATAAAGATCTTCTTTCAGCCGACAAGATTCCCTCATGAGGAGTTGGTTATTCGCATTCATTCAGCCAATTTTCATTGGCATATCTTCCCAGCACAGTTGTCATGCTATACATGGGGCTTAATTTGGCTTATTTCGATCTCTAATTCTCCAACAAAGTCTCTCCTCAGCAGGGCATTGTCAAATCTTTTCTCAACCGTGCCAAAGGGTTGACACATCCCCAGCTGAGTTGGAACAGATGATAACCCCAACAGAACTTCAAGGCTAATTGAATCGTTCTCATCCCCAAGCGGACTTATCTTTCCACAGTGAAGTTTTCCCAACAGGAAGCTGAAGGCCTTGCTTCCCCACAAAGTTAGAATTATCAGAATTCCCTCCTCAGCAGGATTGTGTGATCAAGCATCTTCCCTAGCCAGGTCTAAAGATGATCTTTCCCCTTAGAGTTATCGGGATTCTCATTTCCAAGGGATTTCCCCAGCAGAGCAAGAAGAAATTCTCCCCAGTGGGGTCAGAGCAGGATGATCAGATCCTCAGCAGATGTTCAAAGCAGTTAAATGAAGTATACCTCACGCAAAGTCGTTTTTCCTCCAGTGAAAACCTCTCCAACAAGCATCAGGTTGCCAACACTTCGTTCCCATCAGAGTTAAAAGCTTTCAACCCGTCAGCAGTATACAGAATGCTTCCCAGATTCCCCAGCGGAGAGTTAAAGCTAAACAGTTGCCTCACACTCCCAAACATCAGTATATACTCCTTGTGGCACCCGTCCGTGTCATATCCCCAGTAGAAAGCCAAAGCGTCCCCTTTGCACTCACAGATACATGTATATACAATTCCTTGACACTCGTCCGTGTCACCTTCCCCTACACAGTTACCTAAACACTTTGTATATCATATACCTGTTTATACCATACTTTTCTCCTTTCGACACTCGTCCGTGTCACTCACCCCAGCAAGTTAAACACTCAACTATACATCACTCATACTCATTACACTTATACAGATACTCGTCCGTATCTTGTATACACCCTTCATATCCCCGCAGATTCGACACTCGTCCGTGTTCTTTGTTAACCAGTTGGTGCTCGTCCGTACCATCATCTCAGAACATGCGTCTAGCGTTTGTTTCTACCTGATACTCGTCCGTATCATAGTCTTAAGGATGCTCGTCCGCATCTTTAATCCATACACTGTGTCAAACACTCTTGTCTTCTTGAATTTAGACACTCGTCTGTGTCTACTGTCCCCCAGAAGAGTCCCCTCAGAATCAACACTCGTCTGTGTTCCTTGTTAACCAGTTGATACTCGTCCGTATCATCATCTCTAAACACGTGTCAGTATTTGTCTCTACCCGATACTCGTCCGTATCATAGTCTTAAGGATGCTCGTCCGCATCTTTAAATCTATACACAGCGTCCAAAACACATATACCCTTTATTTCTCGGATGTAAACACTCGTCCGTGTTTACTATTCCCCAGTAAATCGCCAGCAGAACAAAATTTCTTTTCTATCTGACATTCGTCCTATGTCATGATAAACCTTGAGAGCAGCCGTCCCCTGCTAGGTGGTCATCCTCCACCTCTTGATGGTCATCCTCCATCATGCTCGTCCGATGGTCGTCCCCATCGTTGACCTTTTATCCGACGTTCGTCCTACGTCGCGATATTTTCGGCAGCCGTACCCTGCCAGGTGATCGTCCTTCACCTTAGATGACCGACCCTCATCTTATCCCCAACAGAGCAGCCGTCCCCTGCTAGGTGATCGTCCTTCACCTTTGATGACCGTACCTTATCATTTGTTTATTTCATTTATTCTTTAACCCGATGGCCGTCCCCGTCGTGGTCCCTTTTCTTTTTAGCCCGATGGCCGTCCCCATTGTTGGTTACTTTACCTTATGAACTTGATGGTCGTCCCCATCATTTTTCATTTATCCCTAGAGAATCTTATAACTTTACTTGATGGTCGTCCCCGTCATAACCCCTTTTATCCCCAGCATGTCGGCCGTCCCCGTCATTGTTTTATTTTCCGCACTTTTCCAGCATGTCGGTCGTCCCCGTCATTGCTCTTTACCCAGCAGTCGTCCTATGCTCGACGGTCGTCCTCCGTCGCCTACACTTTACACTATACTTTATTTTCCTTTTACAATCTATATCCCTTTTCTTCTTCATTCTGTGAGTGCAAATTTCGGACTGTCTTTGGTATTCAACCACAAGTTATCTTGTTTGCCTGTTAAGCCATCGCTTACATTCTACACAGCTAACTCATGTTTGAATAGGGGCAGTTGTAGACACCCTAAATTTGCCCTCTGGTTTTCTGGCTTTTCATTTTGCATTCATACGCATTTTGCATACCATTTGCATAAGCTCCTAAGACATGGGATCGCTATTTTCTAAAGAATTTGGGTTTCACGTTTTTATCTGTGGATTATCATAGAACTCAAGTTTTCGGTTGGCAGCCATCAATGGCATCATCCTCATATTACTTTTGTCACTGAATTAGGGTTTATTTCCCTGGGTAATGGTATTCATGGATTTCACGTCTGCAATGGTTGGTCACCGGTCCATTTGGCTCGTCACCATGGATTATCTTCTTCATCATGTCGTAAGGCTACTCATCTTTTCTCAGCATTTTAGAGGTTTCTTCAAGTGCAAGTTATTTGTTTCAGTGGGTTATTTGACCGTCAATGAGTATTCAAAATCAAGTTGTGTTGTGCGAGATCCATCAGTTTATCAAGTAGTGAGATTTAATTCAGACGAATTCAAAGATGATTCATGATTTACCTGACCAAGAGGTTCAGAAGATAATTAATTCAGATGATTGGTGTTTTAGTTGCAAATTATTCAGTGGCCTGAGACTTGTTCATTCGTTTTAATCAAGAGTTTGGTGAGGTATTCATTCACGTGAACGTTTGACAGTTTGAATTCGAAGTTCGATATCCATTCATTTCACCTTAACCAATTTTGTACCCATGGTTAAACCATTTGTCAATATCCATTTTATAATTCAATTTTTCAATATCCATTTTTTTTTCCTTCCAATTTTTCGACGCAAGTTAATCCACTATCCATTTTTCTATTCAAATTTACATCCAAAGCTCCAAAGTACATATCATAATCCATTATCCTATATTTATTTACCAAGTCCAATTCACATTATCATTAAACAAAAAAACATTGTCAAATGAAAGAATTTCATTAAGCCCATATTATCCTTTTTTGTGTCTATCTTGGCCCATTTACCAAACAAAGTCATAAAAGGAGACCTTGACCTAGATATAAAAGAAAAGGGACAACTCCATTAGAAAAAGAGCGCCTCCCCACCTTTTACAGAGGAACCTTCACCACA
The DNA here is from genome assembly GCA_963966055.1 of Lathyrus aphaca. Lineage (NCBI taxonomy): Eukaryota > Viridiplantae > Streptophyta > Magnoliopsida > Fabales > Fabaceae > Lathyrus > Lathyrus aphaca. The sequence goes on along the minus strand of OZ014524.1, from coordinate 479,255,333 downwards.
TTTTTTTTTTCTTTTAAACTTCCAGTAACACATATAATGTTTTTTTTTAACAAAACTTCATCCTTAAGCTCAATATATCTCCACCTACTTCTCATCATCACTAGTCATTCATGAATATATTTTCACCTACAAACTTGTTTCAAACATCATCCATATCCAAAACCAAACGCACCAGCTCCCTTCATAAACCATACACCCGAATCATCCTTGAACAGCCCAACAACACATGTGACGACAACACTGCACCAAACTTGCCATCCCAAACACTGCCTTCGTAACACCACCTACTACTGGAAACTCATTCTCACCATCATCATTGTAAACTAATTCCAATAACTACCCTTCCTTCATTAATCTTCACCCTTCAAAAACCATGATACACTCCTACTGAAACTACATAAAACCTACAAGAAGATTTAGTTGTTCATCACCTTCGTTCTTTTTGTTCATCAGTCATCACCATCAGCGCATCCTCTTTGCTCCATCTCCATCAAAACACACACCATCAACAACAGCAACAAACCTCCCTCTCATCACAATATTTTACTCAAGCCAACAAACTCAAACGATCCTCAAATATACAACAACTCACACAGCATAACCACAAATTTCACCTACAAAAACAATAAACACAGCTCTTTCTTTCCCTTCACCAAATCCCTAACCAAGCTTCAACCTCCTTCATTCAAACCTTCATCCCCTTTCAACAACCTCATCGCACCTCACCCAGCCGAATCTCTTCTTCCGCCAACCAAACCTCTTCCTCATCAAATCTACCAACACCATCTCATCACCACCTTCATAACACAAACAACGAACCTCTCCCTTACTCCGCCCACAACAACATCAACACTTCAACAACCACAAACAACCGGCTTCAACCCGCAACAATAACTTCCGTCCAAAAAACAACACAGAAACAGAATCAGAAAGTTAGAAGAAGAAGAGAATGACGCCGGGTCGGGGAAATCCAAGGTCGGAGCCGAAGAAGATCTGAATCGGTGCCGGAGGCAAGAGACAGTCGGCGGCGTAAGCGAGAGAGAGACGAATCTGAGAGCAAATCATGGGGAATCTCTTTGTTTTTTTCGGCGATGATTCTTGAACGGGAAAGAAACCTGTGACTTTGAGGAGCACCGCTCATTAGTTTTTCGGGAGAAGAAGGACCCTCTGGGTTTCTTTTGTTTTGGCCGTTCACAAATCCTTCTTGTTTCTCTTTTAATTTATTTTTTTTTTAATTTTTATTTTATTTTATTTTATTTTTCATGATGTTTGCTGTATCGTATGTGAATTGGGCTTATGAGCCCGTGGGCGTCCCGTTTCCATCAGCATCCAGCGGCACCCCTTCCCTTGTTATTGTTCTTTTTTCTTTGTTTAATTACTTTTTTTATTTAATTTAGAACTTTGTTAATTTTTGATTAATAGTTTTAATATCATTTTGTTAACCTTTTGATTTAGTTTAAATAATAGTTTTATTAATTAATATTTTAGTGTTCTTAATTTGGAATTTATTAGAATTTAGTTTAATTTGCTATTGCTAACCCTAATTTAGTTAATTTTTTAGTTTCCGCTAATTAATTCGGGTTTAATAGAATTGTGCTTAATCTTGGTTCTAGTTTGTGTGATATTTTGTAGGTCGATTGATTCAAATTCGACGATTGTGGATATTGCTTGATGACGACCCTGTGACAAATCGTTTTCATAATCCTGTTTGGACTAATGAGATGATGTAAATTGCGTTTAGCACTTGATTTTATTTAGACTTATTCTTGGTGTTATTTCTGTTTGGCTTATGAATCTGTTCTGGACTTGACATTATTTTTTGAGTTTTTGTGCGCGCATTGAAGAGGCAACGGACCTTCTCCGTTAGGTAACGCTATGGCCCGATTTTAATTACTGCATGCTGTTGCATCTGGAAATCCTACTGGTGTAGGCTCTGTTTGTGCATTGTCCGACTTCTTCATATCGCATTCTCATTATTTTTTATCTTATCTCATCTTCATATTGCATTCTCATCTTCTTATCTCATTTCTTATTTCTTCTTCATATCACATCCTCATCTTCTTATATTATTTCTTCTTCATCTTATCTTTTTCCTCATCTTTTTCTCTTCTTTCTAACTTGAGGTGTGCTTAGGCCACCATGGAGCTTCCCCTTTCTCTTTTTCTTTCTTTCTTCTTTAGGATAGTAAGCCTCACTAACCTAGGACCATCTGAGCATGTGAATATTGATTAGTCCCCCACTTAGCTTTCACCTTTGTGTCATCTTTGAGTCTTCTCTTCTCATCTCATAATCAGGGACTAAACCCTAAAGGCTTTAAGGCTTTGTGATTAAGCTTATGCCTGCATCCTTCTATTAGGATGGAGTGTATAACTTTAATCCTAAGTGTTAAACCCTTAATGTGTTTAAATCTCTTAATCAATCCACTTAATAATCATCAAGACACCACACTTGTAACTTGGGCCTTGCATTAGGGTTCTAATTCTTCCTTAATTGGTTAAGAAGGACTAACCCTAGTGTTAATGGACAAGTCCCCCTCAAGTTGTCTTACAAACCCTAAAAATCACTTCATCATCTTATCATTAATTAAAATCCACTTAATAAAGGTTTTGTTTTGTCATGAGGTTAATCCCTAATCATGGATTAAGTTGAGGAATCTTCCTCAGTTTAAACATTCTCATCTATTATCCTTCTATTAGGATGGTGTAATGAGTCTGTTTAATCCCTGATTATGGCTTAGTTTCATTACTTAACACTGAACAAAAACAGCAAAAACATTTAACTAATCACAAGTAGGTTAATGATCTTAATCCTACACCATGGTGATTAAGTGTGAGATGCTGACTTCACACTTAAGGTATTCTCATTACCCCTAATCAGAGGGAAGATGTGATGAGTTTACTAAATCCATTGGTTTAGGCTTAAGCTCATTAACTTATGACAAAATTCAAAAAGGCAATAAAAGACTGAAAACACAAAAACAAACAATAATCGTCTCCTCCGGGATTCTTTTCTCATCACCTTCACTCACAAACGAGAACTTGCTTCTTCCGTCTAATGCAAGACAGTTTGCACCTGAGCCAAACAGGTCATACACTTGAGCACTGACAAGTGAGCAGTTCACAAGTCAATTCATCTTTCAGTCTCTTTGGGTCGAACTACGGTGTTCTGACTTCCTCATTGCACGAGAGGATACGTAGGCATAACTTAACCGTTATCGAACAAAAGTCTCTGTATATTCCCCCTCTTTCCAGCATCATTCTTTTAGCCTCATGATCTTGAGCAATTCATTCTCATTCCTACACTGACACATCATTTATACACTTTCATTTCCTTTACACTGACACCTGTACATATTGTTTTCCAGCCCTTTTACACACAAATTGCACTGACACTACCCCTTTGAAACACAAATCTTGCAAGCGTGGATCCCGTCGAGTACGGCGGACAATCTGGGTGCTAATACCTTCCCAGGTTGTAACCAACCCCCTTTCTCAGTCTCTCTGGTTCGCAACCGTCTTATCCGTATCTTTCTAGGTCTATGCAGCATTACCTTTCCTCCGGGATAAAAGTGCCTAGCTGGAGACTCTTTTCTTCTCCAGTGAGTTCACGGCTGTGTGTTCTCATTGTCCCTTTCGCCGACCGTTCGCGTCCGTACCTTTATTTGGGCCATTCCCATTTATCGGGAGCGACAATAGGGCTTTAGGAGTAAGATCTGAGATAAGACCACGAGAGTGTGAGTCGAGGGTTTTTAAACTGGTAATCTCTACAGAATAATTTAAGTGAACCATCTTTATAAGCTTAGGTTAGATTGACCCGCATAGGTTAAATATAATTACATACCGACCGCCTTCTCATTATTTCCTTAAACTAAGTTTAATTCCCGTTTTTAATCTTTAAAACCATAATCGTGACAAATATCCGCCTTAGCTAAACTAGCAGACCTTCTAGAACTAGAGTGATTACAAAGTCCCTGTGGGTTCGACAATCTTTTATATTACTTTGATAGGCTGTGCGCTTGCAGTTCAAATACCGCTAGACACATATCGCGTCTTCGCCCCATCAACTATCATCATTTTTCCGTAGGGTCATCGAGGGACAAGATCATTTATTCGTAGGCAACTAGAAGGGTCATTGAGGGACTATTATCTTTATATCAAAGGGACTTGATGATTTTTTTATTTAGGCAATTGTGCTAAGACACCCCTACGCTCGAGGGACTTGACCATATTTCGTAAGACAACAAGAGAGGATACCCTATGGGTGTAAGCTCATAATTTCAACATATGGAAATTTGGAACTTGAAGCCATTTATGTGAAAGAATAATGATAGTGAAGAAATTCAAGAAATTTTGACAAGGTTAAAAGCTCCAATATTTCGACAGAAGGATAAGTAATGTTCTGGAAAGACAAGTCTAGAAAATTGTTTGTAACTAGGCATTTGTCAAGATAAGGATATCTTTTTCGACACTTCGACAGAGAAGAGTTGTTTGACAGAGGCATTATTTGGCAGATGCTGAAAGGGTTGTTTCTTCTTTAAAAGACTTCGACAGATGGAGAGGTGCAAGGTTTCGTCACCAAAGGAGGGAATTCAAATTTAAAAGTTGCAACCTTTGACAGTTGGACACATGGAAGGATCAGGAAAAGAAGTTGCATGCAGGCTGACACTTTTCATTTATTTGTGATTTTTCCGTTCTAGGCAGTTACTTTGTTTGTATATAAATAGAATAGTTTGTGTTTAGAATAGGTGTGTGAAAACTTATACAAAAATTCCTGTAAATACTCTAAGTACCCAGTGTGAGAGAAAATGAGTTTGATATTTGGAACCATGTACGTTTGAACACCATTTATCCTTTAAGTTATTTAAATTATCAGTTTGTTCATCAAGTTTATTTCATTTTCAAGCTTTATTTTACTTTTCTGCAAGTTACATTTTTCGATACTTTTCTTGTTTTTTGTTTAAAACTTCACTTATTTCAATCTTAAACTCAAGGCATTGAATACCTTGACATCATTAACAAAACAAACCATAAATCAATCACAAATACTAAGAGTAGTTCGACAGAATAATTGCACATGTGTCCTAGGACTTGTTTGGTTGGTCCTGCAAGTAACCCAGTTTTCTGAGAAATTGGTTAACCAGAGGTTGTTCGCCAGAAATCACTGCGAACAAATTGGCACGCCCAGTGGGACTAGTGCAGTTAATAAAATCTAATAGAGAACTTTCTTAGAAATATTGTTCCTTGCTACGTTGTATGATTCTTAGAAGCGGTAAACTAGCCGTAACCGACGTAGAAAGACCAAAGAGAACAAGAGGAAGAAGGATGGCTAACTTGCCAAATGCTTCAAACAATCCTGACGAAACCATTCCAGTTTCCAATCCCAGCCCTTCGTCAGGAGCAATACCAGTTTCTGGCCCTGTTTTAGAACAGATTAGGCCTCCATTAGGAGATTCAGTACCAACAGGTTCAGGGTCCCAGAATGCGCCTAGTTCTTCCACCATGGGACACGCCAGACCCCTTGGAACCCCTCCCCCTGGAGGAAATACCTTCAGGCCATATCTGAATTATTCTCAGCCCTTGACTGGGAGGGAACAACCATATGGAATGCCAACTTCAATGATGGCAAGCCTACATAATTCGTCACCATTATTCTCTGATGCTATGGCTCAAATGTCATCACCATTGCAGGGATCAGGATATGGTGGAAATGGAAATATAATGAATCAAGTTCCACCAGGTTTCCATATGCCCACTATGACAAACCATTCTGCACAAGTAATTCGTCAACAGATGGATGAAAGCAATCATGATATGGTGCAGGCATTGACACAACAAATGGGAGAGGTGTTCAATACTTTAATACAAAATACTACCCAAACAAACCAAATATTGGCAGAACAGATGGCACGAATTGCTAACTTTTTTGGAGTCCCTCAAGCACAGCAAAGAATGCAATTGAATCAAAATCCTGCCAATAGGCCTGTCGAAGAGGAACTTACTATAAACCAAAGGCCATTAGGAAACCCTCATGAAAATCCCAGGGGCCAAGAGGTGATAGGTGAACAGCCTAATGTAGAGGAACCCATTCGACAGGAACCAAGAAGAAGAATAGTCCAAAGAGACCAAAATGCTGATGAAATATTACAGCAGAGAATGTGTTACAATAACTTGCCTGTCGAAAATAATATTGAAACCATGGTTGAGAGAATAATGGCGCAGAATGGAGTAAACGTAGGATTACAAAGGCCTAGTTATACTTCCCCCTTGTCTGAATTTGTTTTACAACAAGAATTACCACCAAGGTGGAAAGTCCCCAAATTCACCAAATTCTCAAGGGATACTAGTGAGTCCACCATAGAGCACGTAGCGCGTTATTTGATAGAGGCAGGAGAGATTGCTAATAATGAGAACTTAAGGATGAAATACTTCCCAAGTTCTTTGACAAAAAATGCTTTCACTTGGTTTACTTCTCTTCCTGCAACTTCAATATTCACATGGACCCAATTAGAGAGATTGTTCCATGAACAATTCTATATGGGACAAACTAAGATAAGTTTGAAAGAATTGGCGAGTGTCAAAAGAAAATTCTATGAACCTATAGATGATTACGTAAATAGGTTTAGGTTATTAAAAGCCAGATGTTTTACACAAGTGCCGGAACAGGAACTAGTCGAAATGGCTGCAGGGGGTCTGGATTATTCCATAAGGAAAAAACTAGACACCCAGTACTTGAGAGACATGGCACAACTAGCAGATAGAGTAAGGCAAATAGAAAGACTAAAAAATGAAAAATTTAGATCAAATAAAAACAAGAAGGAAAGAGTGGCCTATGTGGGTATAGTTCAAGAAGATGATTATGACGAAAATGAACCAGTCATTTTCGACCAGCAAGAAATTGATCTGGCAGAACTAAAACAAGGCCCTCCATATTCCTGTAAAGTTTTAGCCCCGTCGAATGGAAAAAATCCAGTCGAAGTGGAAAAGAATGACAGGTTCCCTAAAAGAACCTATACATTCGACATCACCAAATGTGATGAAATCTTTGATTTACTAGTCAAAGATGGTCAGTTAATAAAACCAGCAGGCACTAAGGAGCCTCCTGTAGACCAACAGAAAAAGAGAGGTTTTTGCAAATACCATAATTTTTTGGGTCATAAAACTTCTCAATGTTACCTTTTCAGGGATCTGGTCCAGAATGCAATCCAAAATGGAAGGCTGAAGTTTGGAGACAAAGCTAAGCAACATATGAGAATTGACTCCAATCCCATGCAAGTGGTGGAAGCCAACTATGTTGAACCTGAAATGGTGAATATGGTCGAACTGGAAGTCATGTTTGAGGAAAGCTTTGAGATAGTAGAAGCCACTGAAGGTTTCGACACCAACTTCAACATGATAGAGGCTGCTGAGGGCTTCGACACCCATGTAAATGTGGTGGAGGGGGCTGATGACCTTGCAGACCAGGCTGAGGAAAAAAAGTCAAAGCTTCTGAAGACTTCGACAGTGAGAATGCCATTGAAACTACTGAAGGTTTCGACGAAAGAAATACAGTCAAGGTGGGAAGAAGCTTCGACAAGAAAAACTATGAAAGAGATGCTGAGCAGGGGGTGATCTGGGACACTTTAGGAGAATCAAATGGGAAGTTCGACTTCATGGTGAAATATTCAGCACTAGCAAGCTCCAAAACGGATATCAACAAAATCAAACCCACAGGATGGGGAGATTATTTCAAAAATGATAATGAAGAGGAGGGTAACAAAACCCTCATTGTCCAAAAAGAGGCCACTGAGGGCCTTAGCCAGGACAAGATCAAAGGAACAGAGACTGATGACAATGCCCTTACTGTCGAACCAACAAACAGTAATACCATCAAAACTGAAGAATATTATGTCGAAGGTGTTGCACACTGCTGCAAATACATCTATAAGGGTTTACACCCAAAAGGAAGTGTGAATCAGTCAAAGGAGAATATCCCGGAGGAAATGATGCTAGTCGAAAAAATGAACAAATTGAAAATCACAACTGAACAGAATGCTGGGATTCATATGGTGGAAATCACTCAGAAGGTAGGACCAGACACCAACAAGGGAAAGAAACGTCAAGAGAAGCATCAGAAGTTGGTTTACCCAGAAGAGAACGAAAGTCTTTTCGAATTCATCCAGAGGTGTCAAAGGAAGAACGCAGAAGTTATGCTTTGCCCAAGATGCAGTGTTGTGTTCGACAGGAAAGCAGCTGATGATTTAGAAGCAGCAGAAAAGACCCAGAGGAAAAGAAATTGGGGAACAGTCCCACCAACCAGAAATGAAAGGTTCGACCCAAGAAGAAGGGAGCATCATATCCAAGGAGTGGGAGAAAGACGTATCAACACCTATAAACCTTCCAACAGACCAAATGACGACAGATGGGTTCAACCTATAAGGGATGCCCAAGGTCAGAAGAGATGGAAGAGTTTTGAAGTGAACAGGGGTGCCTCAATGGAAGTGAAAAAGGAGGCAAGGCCAAAGTACGTCTCTGAAAACTACAAAGGGAAGAATCCTATGTCCAGGTCCCAATGGAGAAGATTCCAAAGGCAGAAGAAAATTGAAAAGGAAACTGTAGAACACGAAAGGGTTGGGCAGAAGGGAGCTGAATCAAACAAGTATGTGCAGACTACAAGCAAGGGGAGACCTCTGGCAAAAGAAGAACCCCCTCAGAGGAATGGATCTAATGACACCACAGAAATGCAGAAAACAAACAACAGAATGCCAGTGGACGAAGAAGTTACAGATGACTTCAGTTCAGAGTCTGATGCGTCCTTCGACGTAACCTGCAATGTGGTTTCTGTGTTGCCCAGAGACTATGACAGGATAATGGAAGTCGAAGACGAAGAGGATGACATGGCAGATGACAGCATAGGCCTTAAGCCTGTATGCTACTACATAATGAATAATGGCTGTGTCGAAGATAAAAATGCCTTCTTCGAAAAGCCAGATGATGCAATGAAGGCTCACTTAAAGCCTCTTTTCATAAAAGGAAAGGTAGAAAATGTGGGTGTCAACAAAATTCTGATAGATGGAGGAGCAGCTGTGAATTTAATTCCTCATTATATGATAAAGAGGATTGGAAAAGATGACTCCGACACTAAGCCTCACAACATGGTGTTGTCCAACTATGAAAATAAGGTAGGGACAACACTGGGGGTAATACAACTGAACTTGACTGTAGGGTCCATTACCAGACCTACAATGTTTGTGGTGATAGCATCAAAGGCAAATTACAACTTGCTGTTAGGAAGAGAATGGATCCATGGGATTGGGGCTGTGCCATCCTCCATGCATCAAAGGATAGAAATCTGGAGGCCAGATGGGATTGTCGAAAACATAGAAGCAGATCAAAGTTACTTCACAGTTGATGTGAACAATGTCACTAGTCGTAACTTCGACAAGAACCTGTCACATATAGCACCATGTAATCCTGCTGGTTTCGACCTAACGGCCTCCGACAACGCCTATTGTTCCATGTACCTCCATCCTACGCATGGCTTCCAGTGGGATAAAGAAGTAATTGGGGAGACAAATTACACTTGGGGAACTGCCCATGTCAATCCAACTGGATGGGGGAGTGAGTTCAGTGAAAATGACTGAAGTATCAACTATAGAAAAGATTTCGGCTTATATAGCCGAAAAACAACTCAAAGCGGCCCTTGAGGCTGAGGTAAGAAACATGGCTGTCAAAGCCAATACACAAGTTGTCGAAGAACAACATCCTCAAGAATGTATTGAGGAAGAACGTACAAAGCAGAGTGTAGAAGAAGATTCTAGTGGCGAATGGCAGAGTCAAAGACTTGATGCCATTTACGATGACGAACCCTTGGGGTTTGAAAAAGATCCAGCCCAAACCAATATGAAAATGGTGGCACAGGATCCTTTGGAAGAGGTTAATCTGGGGCTGGGGGCAGAGAAAAGGCCAACTTACATCAGTGCCAAGATGAATCCTCAACTCAGAGTCGAAATAATCCAACTACTGAATGAGTTTAAAGACTGCTTCGCATGGGATTATGACGAAATGCCTGGTTTAGACAGAAATTTGGTCGAATTAAAGTTGCCAATACTGGAAGGGAAAAAGCCAATAAAGCAAACTCCCAAACGCTTTGCACCTGAAATTCTGTCGAAAATCAAAGAGGAAGTCGAAAGGCTTCTGAAATGCAAATTCATCCGTACAACAAGGTATGTCGAATGGATTGCTAATATTGTTCCTGTGATTAAGAAAAATGGCAAACTAAGGGTATGCATTGATTTTAGAGATCTAAACTCAGCTACCCCTAAGGATGAATATCCTATGCCAGTAGCAGAAATGCTAGTAGATTCTGCAGCAGGCCATGAGTATTTAAGTATGCTTGGTGGCTATTCTGGTTATAACCAGATTTTCATTGCTGAAGAAGACGTTCCAAAAACAGCTTTTCGTTGTCCAGGGGCAATAGGAACATATGAGTGGGTAGTCATGCCCTTTGGTTTGAAAAATGCTGGAGCTACTTACCAAAGGGCCATGAATTCTATTTTTCATGATTTCATTAAAACATTCATGCAAATTTATATAGATGATATTGTGATTAAATCTACCTCAGGCTCAGACCATATTAACCATCTTCGACAGTCCTTTGAAAGGATGAGGAAGTTTGGTTTGAAAATGAATCCCTTTAAATGTGCTTTTGGTGTGCAGGCAGGTGACTTCTTAGGCTTTGTGGTCCACAAGAAAGGGATTGAAATTAATGAAAACAAAGCCAAAGCCATAATGGAAGCGAAAGCGCCATCGACAAAGAAGGAATTGCAGTCTCTACTAGGGAAAATCAACTTTCTCAGAAGGTTTATCTCCAACCTTAGTGGAAAAACACAGGCCTTCTCACCTCTACTTCGACTAAAGAAGGAGGGCTTCACTTGGGGGCAAGAACAGCAAGATGCCTTCGACAAGATCAAGAAGTATCTGGCAAGTCCTCCAGTTTTAATCTCTCCTTGTCAAAAAAGAAGCATGAGGCTCTACATATCAGCATCTGACAGAACATTGGGAAGCATGCTTTGTCAGGAAGATGAACATGGCGTCGAAAGAGCCATCTATTATCTCAGCAGAGTCTTAAATGATGCTGAAACTAGATATAGCATGATAGAGAAATTGTGTTTATGTGTATATTTCTCTTGTACAAAATTAAAGCATTATATAAAACCCATTGATGTGTATGTATCTTCTCATTTCGACGTAATAAAACACATGTTGTCTAAATCTATTCTACATAGTCGAATTGGAAAATGGGCTTTGGCTTTGACTGAGTATTCTTTAAAATATATGCCTCTAAGAGCTGTCAAAGGACAAGTGATTGCTGACTTTATAGCTGATCACTCCATACTTGGAGATGAAATAAAATATGTCGAAAGAAAACCTTGGAGGTTATATTTTGATGGTTCCAGTCACAAAAATGGAACAGGTGTTGGGGTATTAATCATTTCTCCCAATAAAATTCCAACAAAGTTCAAGTACAAAATAGAAGGGTTTTGTTCAAATAATGAGGCAGAATACGAAGCTTTAATTGCTGGACTTGAAATTTTGTTGGAATTGGGGGCAACAGAGGTCGAAATAATGGGTGACTCTGAGTTGGTGATAAAACAACTGACGAAAGAGTACAAATGTGTCAAATAAAATTTGATCATGTATTTTGTGATAGCCAACAGACTCCTCAAGAGATTCGACAGCGTAGTCTTTAGACACATTCCTAGATTAGAAAATCAGGAAGCAAATGACTTGGCTCAACTGGCCTCAGGCTATAAAGTGTCGAAGGAAAACTTGATGAAAGTTGTCGAAGTAAGGGGAAAAGTTTTATCCACTAGACTGTCCCCATCTGATTTGGAGACCATAAGACTGGGATATGGTGATGAAGAAAATTTTGAAATTTTTAATGTAGATGATCCAGGGGTAGGGGATTGGAGAAAACCTATCAAAGATTATTTACAAAATCCAAACCAGACAGTCGAAAGAAAGATAAAGTATAGAGCTATAAGTTATGTGCTCTTTGGAAATGAGTTGTTTAAAAAGACTATAGAGGGAGTTCTACTAAAGTGCCTAGGAGAGACTGAAGCTTATATAGCTTTGTCGAATGTGCATAGTGGTGCGTGTGGTGCACACCAGGCAGGGCACAAGATGAAATGGTTACTATTTCGACAAGGAATGTATTGGCCAACAATGTTGAAAGATTGTGTCGAATTTGCGAAGGGATGTCAAGAATGTCAAATTCATGTAGGCATACCTCATGTGCCAGCAAATGAGTTACATTCCATTATAAAGCCATGGCCATTCAGAGGTTGGGCTTTAGATTTGATTGGTGAAATTCGACCAGCCTCTTCAAAAGGGCAGAAGTACATTTTAGTTGGGGTAGACTACTTCACTAAGTGGATTGAAGCCATACCATTGACGAATGTAGATCAGGAAGCAGTCATAGACTTCATCCAGAAACATATAATGTATAGATTTGGAATACCAGAGACTATAACCACTGATCAAGGATCTGTGTTTACTGGAAGAAATATGCAGGCATTTGCAAAAGAGACAGGTTTTAAGTTGCTAACTTCGACACCTTATTATGCCCAAGCAAATGGTCAGGTCGAAGCAGCCAACAAAGTAGTGATAAATCTGATAAAGAAGCATGTGGGTAAAAAACCTAGAAATTGGCACAAGACTCTGGATCAAATCCTTTGGGCTTGTCGAACGTCTCCTAAGGAGGCAACTAATTCTACCCCATTTAAATTAACCTACGGACATGATGCAGTGTTGCCAGTCGAAATCTGTTTACAGTCAATACGAATTCAAAGGCATCATGAGATTCCATCTGAAATTTATTGGAGTATGATGATGGATGAGTTTGTTGATTTAGATGAAGAAAGGTTACATGCTTTAGAATTAATAAAAAGGCAGAAAGAAAGAGTCGAAAAGTTTTACAATAAGAAAGTAAAATTTAAAGCCTTTTTAGTAGATGATTTAGTTTGGAAAGTAATTTTGCCCATGGAAAAGAAAGATAGATTGATGTGAAAATGGTCCCCTAAATGGGAAGGACCTTTCAAAATTTTAAGAGTTTTTTCAAATGGTGCATATGAAGTCGAAGAAATAGAAAAAGACAGAAGAGTGCTGAAAATAAATGGCAAGTACTTGAAGAAGTATAAACCAACATTGCAAGAAATAAAAATAGGAACAGAATGAAATTGTAAATAAAAAAAACTTGTCTTCGCCAAACAGATGGCGTAAAATAACATTACATATGAAATTGCAATAAGTTCTTAAAACAATAAAATTTCCTAATTTCTAGTATAGACTACTGTTGAAGGAAGGTGGCTTTGAGTTCGTCGAATTTTTTCTTTTGAAGCTGAATTCGACGCTCACAGAGACTCTTATTGACAGTCAGTTCGTCAATCTCCCTGTGAAGTTGTTGGGATGATTCTGCATGTTGGAGACCTTTTTGAAGTTCACTGTCGATTTCCTCTTGGTTGGGCTGTTGGAGGGTGGCCTGGCGTTCCTTCTCTTGGAGGATTTTCTTTTGAAGTTCAGTAATCTGAGCCTGATAAGCCTGAATGTTGTTTTCACACTCAGCAGCAGCTTTGGTGTATTCTTCAGAAAGTTTGTTCAGCTCTGAAATTGTCTGTCGAAGAAGCTACGATATTCCATTCTTAGACTTGTTCTTCAGATTTGGCTGTGATGTTCTGAGAAAATTCCTTTTGGCGAACCAAGTCAGCACTCACAGAATCAATCATTGACATCAGATCCATCACCAGACGACTTTCTTCAGTCGAAGCCTCCAGCAGATTGGCTCGTTTCAGGAGTTTCTTTAAGTCATACTGTGCAGAAGGATTTTCAGCCAGAGTCTCAAACAGGTCCACCCCAAGGATTTTTACCTTAATCTCATCCATGATGACACTGATGGGTTGAATGTCAGAAGTAGCCCCTGAAGCTGTCGAACCGCTGTGGGAAGAGTCTTGGAAGTTGTACCTGGAGTTGAGTAAAGCTTTTAAATATTCCAAAGGCTTTCTTACTTTCAAGCTTTCAATATCCTCATGTGACAGGCTTGTTGAACCAGTGTCCAAAGGAGTTTCTGTAGGTACTTCTGGTGGAGTGGGAACAGTTTGGGCACTTCCCCCAGGGTTCAAGTTGGTTTCTGGTTGATTCGACAGATCAACTTCTTCTTCGACGATTTCTTTGTCAGCTTCTGTGGTGTCATTTTGCCCTTGAGCTTGTGCGTCCTGGCCTGGAGCAGCTTCTTCAACTTCAGTTGCAGCAAGGGGTCCTTGAGTTGGTGCATCCTGGTTTGGAGCTGTCTTTTCCTCCACAGTAAAGTTTGGGCGAAGGGGAGAAATATTGCCAGAAGACTCAGAGTCACTGATGTCGAATTCTTCAAAAGTTTGAGGTCCATAGACACCTGCGTCTGGGGCGGCTTCTCCTTGAAGCCTTTCAGCCAAAGTCTTCTCAGAGTCAGAAGGAATAACTTCTTCTTGGACTTTAGAAGTTTCTTCGACATCAATAACAACCTGAAGAGAGTATAAAAGGGAAGTTTAAGATAAGAATATATGCAGTCAAGACTAGGAATGTTGTCAGTCGAAAATATTTACCTGAGGGATCTCAGTGTGAATGCTTGAGTCCCCACTTTTTTCACTTCTTGAGGGGATTTTGTTGGTTGGACTGGCAGGAGGAGTTCGTCTGTGAACTATGGATCTTTGGGAAGCCACTGTTTTTATTTTCATTCCTTTGTTTCTTTTCAGAGGTTGAGGTTCATGAGATTCATCCTCAGACTCTTCGACACTCATCTCCTTTTCTTCTTGTTTTCTTTTCTTGGCTGGTGTGCGAGTTACCTGTAGTATGCAAAAAGAAGAGGTATTCGGTATGAAGGAATATTGAGATGCATAAATAAGGAAAAAGAGGCGTTGTTATTTGTCGAAACCTTTTTGGCAGTTATGGGCGATTTTTCAACTGTCTTGGAGGAGGTTCCTTCGCCAGTAGTTTTCTTAACAATTCTAACAGCTGAAAGAGAAAGAATTGTGTGAACATTGATATAAAAATAAAAGGAGTTAGAGATAAGAGGAGGAATGTAATTTCTTCGACACCTTCAAGAATGGGTTCTTCCACACTAACATGTTCTATCCCAATATGAAGGTGCCCAGTAAAGTTGCCCAAGTAATACTTCGTCGGAACCACACGTTCGGAAAGTTTCTTGCTGGACTCGCGAAGCAGTTTTAAATGAGATCCACACACAAACCAATCTGGAAATGGAGGGCACAAAGCCACACCAAATTCTGCAGAAGGGAGTGGAGGGAATTTTGGAGGAAAAGAGGTGAATGCAAAATTGTAACGTGCATGTGGTGGAATATACGAAGGCACCCCCAACCTATCTAATTTTTCTGTAAACTTCTGTTTTAAAGTTACTGCTGCTTCGCCTATGGTTCGACGAAGATCACTGGGCCTGTAAATAGTTTCAAAATACTTTTGAAATTTTTGAATTTCTTTGATGTGCTTATCTATACCTTTCTTCTTCTTATCCTGCACAAAAGTAAAAACGTTCGTCAGGAGAGTGGTGAAAGTTGCTACATCAAAGAATTTGTTAATATAATACTCCTTCCACCAAACGTCGAAGTCTTCAGTATATAGGAAGCTTGGTCGAAAGATGGTAGGGTAAACTTCCAGAGATGCGTCGAAGAATTTGTTGTACAATTCTAGACTTCTTTCAAAATTTTGAAATGAGTTGTAGAACAGGATAGAGCCTTTCTTATGATAAATGGGTTTCGTCTTCGTCTGTATTAGCCCAAATTGTCTAGCCACCAGGTTGGGTTGGTAGACAATGAGAGACACTTTAGTGTTGTTGAGACTGTGGTGGGAGAAAAGGTGCCTTGGCATAAGGAAAGCCTCCCAGATGGATATATAAGAGTCTTCTTCTTTCTGGTTTTCCACTGGGAGTTGTCTTGTGAACCATCTGGGACCCACATTTCTGTTGGCAAATGGTGCCATGGAAGGAGTGAACTTATAATGTTTGGCGAACATCATTATGTAACTGGTGAATGCTTGTCGAATACCTATGTTGTCATCAGTAGGTGTTAGTTGGACTAACCTAGGCCATTCGACGCGCCTTTCTTTCACCTCTTCTTCGTCAACTGACATCTTGACAGGGATGCAGGCTTCGAAGGTTACGTTCAACCATAACTGTAGGAGCCAGAAGGGGCCTGTGAGACTGATATTTCCTTTGTCCTTGAGGGTTTTTAAGTTACTCACACTCTCACTCAGGGATTCGTAGAGGTTCGCCAGAAGTAATTCACTCAAGCAAAATGCAACTCCATTATGAAGTTGATTGGCCATGATGATATAACTCCTGGAAACTTGGAGTGACCTAGTGCAGAAGACGAATTTAGCTAACCATAGAGTGAGAAAAGCAATGTGCTCTCTGTCAGAGACTTCCTCATTATCTTCGCCTTGGTGATGAGCGATAAAGACGGAATATCCAGCATGCTTGGTGTCGAAGCCTATGGGGTCCTTATTTAAGTGTTCAGGGTTGAAAATTTCTCCTAAAGGACTGAGGCCAGTAATGGCTGCTATGTCGAACAGGGTAGGAGTAACCATACCACAGGGTAGGTGGAAAGTGTTGAAGGTACTATCCCAGAAGTACAAAGAGGCCAGCAACATGTTTTGACAATAGCGTGGACCTTCCTTCGACAGTTGGATCAGGTCGTAGATGCCAATTTTCTTCCAGAATTTTTCTTTGACCCTTTCGACTCTAGTGAGCCAAGCTAAGTAGTCGGAAGGATCTTTTGTCAGGGGAGGACTCCTAAAAATCCTAGTTTGGTTCAAATAAGACAGATCTATTTCTGTCGAAGCTATGGGAATTTCAGGTTTTTTAGATGTTGTTTCGACAGGCCTAGGGTTCTTACTAGCAGCTATGGGTTTGGAAGCAGAGTAGCAGGGATAAAAGTCTTTCAAACGATTGGGGTCAGCATTAGGATCAAAAATGGGACCTAGCATGGCATGGTGAACTCCAGAAAATGAGATAGGAATCATTACCTGAGATATGTAGATGCTTGCTTTCTCCCTTTCATTTGGGGGTTCTGGAATGTATTGTTGTTGCTGCACTTGCATGGGTCCAGATAGTGTATGAGCAGGAGGAAGGTCAGCTGTTTTCTTTGTCTTCTTGTCACTACGGTCAGCAACAGTTTTTGGAGGAGCCATTGATGTGAGAAGATGAAGAGCTGGAGGAGCATAAAGCTTTTAAAAGGGTTTTTTTTTATGGAGTTTTCTGCGTTAGGGGGAAGAAGAGTTTTGAGGATGTGAAAAAGAAAAAAGGTTTTTGAAGGTGGTATTTATAGAAGATGAGAAGATAAAAAATAAATAAATCATAATGATAAAAAGAGAAATGAAAAGACTTTTCAGTTGGAGTAATGGTAACATGCATTTGATCCATTGGTGGTGATTGAAAGTGACGGTTGGTAGGAGCCATGATTTAGCTAAAATATAGGGTCATGAAAGATTGTGTAAACGTGGGCTGGACGTGACGTTTTTCAGAAAGTGGAAATCATGGTGTTTTCTTGGGACTCAACAAAGTCACTTTATAATAAATGAGACTGACAGGATGTAAAAGGTCATTTCGACAGCAAAAGATATTTCTCCTGAACTGGTCGAAAACATCTTTGCTGGGGGGCAATTTGTAAGCTCATAATTTCGACATATGGAAATTTGGAACTTGAAGCCATTTCTGTGAAAGAATAATGATAGTGAAGAAATTCAAGAAATTTTGACAAGGTTAAAAGCTCCAATATTTCGACAGAAGGATAAGTAATGTTCTGGCAAGATAAGTCTAGAAAATTGTTTGTAACTAGGCATTTGTCAAGATAAGGATATCTTTTTCGACACTTCGACAGAGAAGAGTTGTTTGACAGAGGCATTATTTGGCAGATGCTGAAAGGGTTGTTTCTTCTTTAAAAGACTTCGACAGATGGAGAGGTGCAAGGTTTCGTCACCAAAGGAGGGAATTCAAATTTAAAAGTTGCAACCTTTGACAGTTGGACACATGGAAGGATCAGGAAAAGAAGTTGCATGCAGGCTGACACTTGTCATTTATTTGTGATTTTTCCATTCTAGGCAGTTACTTTGTTTGTATATAAATAGAATAGTTTGTGTTTAGAATAGGTGTGTGAAAACTTATACAAAAATTCCTGTAAATACTCTAAGTACCCAGTGTGAGAGAAAATGAGTTTGATATTTGGAACCATGTACGTTTGAACACCATTTATCCTTTAAGTTATTTAAATTATCAGTTTGTTCATCAAGTTTATTTCATTTTCAAGCTTTATTTTACTTTTCTGCAAGTTACATTTTTCGACACTTTTCTTGTTTTTTGTTTAAAACTTCACTTATTTCAATCTTAAACTCAAGGCATTGAATACCTTGACATCATTAACAAAACAAACCATAAATCAATCACAAATACTAAGAGTAGTTCGACAGAATAATTGCACATGTGTCCTAGGACTTGTTTGGTTGGTCCTGCAAGTAACCCAGTTTTCTGAGAAATTGGTTAACCAGAGGTTGTTCGCCAGAAATCACTGCGAACAATGGGTGCAAGTGTGAAGAGTGTGTTGTTTTCAGTTATTTTGTCGTGAATTAAGGTTATCTAGCATTTTGCTTTTAGTCTTGCCATACAATCCTATTAGCATAAATCTAAACAGTTTATATAGGTGCAGAAAGTAAGTGCGAAATATAAAATTCTAAACTATTACAAGGCTTTGGGGGAATTACATAATTGAGGGATATGCAAAAAGTAAAATCCTAATTAACTATTACAACCCATAAGCAGATACATAATTGAAAAAATGAGAGAAAATAAATTACATGGCTTTTGAATCCTATATACATTTTTCTATGAATTTAAATGACGGAAAAATAAAATCGGGAGAAAAAAAATGAGATTTTTGGAAAAAGGGAAGATATTTTTGGATTGTGGGAATATTTGGATTTATGAGAATGTCTAATTAAAAAAACTATATCTAAATTAATTTTAATTAAGAAAAAAATCAAAGTCTAAATTATTAAGTTAATCTTGATTAATAATTAAGTCCTAATTCTAAAAAAACATTCAACTAATTATCTTTTTTGTATTTTATCATTATGAAAATGAAGAAAATATATGTTTATTGTATTAAGATTAATTATTTACAAAAAAAAAGAGTTGATTAATTTATTTTGATATTTTTTAATTAATTAGTTTCTATTTAAATAAGAAATAAATATGAAATAAAATACAATTACAATAACGATGTTGCATCGTTGAAAATTAACAAAAAAATCATACAAATTGCTACCGCATAGGCGGTCATCGCAGATCGAATAATAAAAAACAATGGTATGATAAAATTAAATTAAAACATAAAGTTTCAAATCGAAACACGAATTTGCCGGCACAAAAAGCGGATTGCCGCTAGGCCAAATCATCGGACGTGTGTAACATTGAAATACAACAACAATAAAATAGATTCTCACACATAAACCGATACGATCCACCAATAGCTTTCTACACTCAACATGATCATCGCAATATGGATCTCTACCGTGCGGATCTAGATTTATCAAAAATAAAATAAAGCGAAAGAAATTAAAAAACAACGATGTTGCTAACGCAAAATTGCGATCATCACAACTGGATCAGATCATCACAAGTGCCACGCCTCATACACACAAATATGTAAACAGCGTATCGTCACGATCCGAGCCAAATAACATAATCAAATTTTAATAAAAAATAAAAAGATATTTGACAAAATAATCATTTTTATATTAATAATATATTTTATGTTATCTATATTACAAATCATAATAATAAAAAGGTAATCACAAAATAAATTTATATATATATATATATATATATATATATATATATATATATATATATGGTTAAGTTATCCATATATATATATATATATATATATATATATATATATATATATATATATACATATATATATATATACATGGATAACTTAACCATATATATATATATATATATATACATGGATAACTTAACCATATATATATATATATATATATATATATATATATATATGTGTGTGTGTGTGTGTGTGTGTGTGTGTGTGATTGTACCTGGAGATCAGGATCCGATATGGCCGCGTCGAGCGTGGATGAGTGTTGTTGATGATGGAGAAAAGATGGGGGTGTACCTGCAAAGGCACTCCGATGCTAAAGTCAGAAAACGAGCAACGAGTGAGCAAGTACAATATTTTTGGGTCAAGATTTAAATACCTGACCCTCTCAAATGAGAGGGTTTATATACTGGCCTAAATGGGTGTTTATTGGCCCAAATTGTTGGGCACGGATCACGGATCCCGCAATAATCAACGGTGATTAGGAACTAGCCGTTGGGGCGAGAAATAATCTGCTCAACAGGTCCCTCACTCGGCATTGAAGTCATCTGACCCAGGGCAAGTCGAGCATAGTTGGTTTTTTGGGGCCTATGGGCCGCGAGATAGATATGGCCCAATTCTGAGGGTTGGGCTATTCCGGAACAGGAGCCCCCAAGTCGTTGCTTTCGGTCAAGTAAGTGATGACTTAAAGGTAGCTCGACGCTCTGAAATATTGGCGAACGTCGGGGGATTGACCTTCCGAGCATCATGTATATAGGTCGGTGTAGAGGAAGTGGAAACGAAAAAGTGGCGTGTTTTGGGATATGTGTCAATTTAATGCTCTGACGGCTAGTACAAGGCCTAGTGCATAGGCTATTATTGCCTAGGGATAAGGGTCACGTTTCAGCTCACGTTCCCTTTCCCTATAAATAGTAACGTTGTCCCACAGAGGGAACTTTTTGCTTTGTCTTCTACCTCCCTTCATTGTTCGTGCAATTATCTGCCATTCACCGATGTCGATCACCGCCAACCATCATCCACTACCGCACTTCTCAAGTCACTTTTCTGCAATGGCGTCTCAAGGCCAAGGTTAGACTTCTATTCTGGCTTTTTTAGACTTAGTTTTTAAGAAGTAGTGATGCATGCGGTCTAGGACTTGGTTTTATCGGTAGATTAGGGTGATGTATAGATTTTATGTTTTAGTGGTAGCTATATTCCGCCTATTCTGGACCCTGGTTCACGGTGGGCAGTGGTCTTGGTAGTCGCTCGACCAAGGCTAGGGTTTCACGTCCCTCTGAGCGTTGATCGTCTGTCTCAGACGTCGATCGCTTGGGGGCTTTTGCTCCGAAACCCTGTTTTTGGGCTGTTGCGCGCCCTTTCACTTAATAGGTAGTGGAAGGGTGGATTTGATATTCTGATCGAATTCACTGACGCCTTTCTTCTACTTTTCAGGTGAAAATGTGCTCGTCGATTCCTTCGACATATCCTCGGAGGAGAGTTCATCGGAGGATTCGGGCTCCTCTGCGACTGTCCCGTCTGGTTCTGAGAGCTCCTCGGGAGATTCGGAAGCGACTGAAGTGAGTGATGTCGGGAAAGCCCCAGGGGAAGAGGCTGGTGTTCCTATAGTTACGCAAGAAGAAGTAATGGTGCTGGCCCCCGAGGAGTGGGTCGTCTAATATTTACTGGACAAAGTTTCTTTGTACGCCCGTCCGCGAGCGGACCCTCTTCCAGTAGTGGGGGATCCTGATCACTGGGGAGTGACCTGCCCGGGCTACGATGACCGTATCTTCTTGGAGTTCGGTGGAAGGAAGTTCTCTATGTACGAATATGTCGTCACGAATTTGGGAATTAGGATGCCCTTTAGCGACCTAGTGTGCTCGGTACTTGGTTATTTGGGGGTAGCCCCGTCGCAGCTGCACCCTAACTCCTATGCTTTCATGAGGGCGTTTGAAATGACGTGTGAGCACTTGGGGGAGGGGGCTACCCTTCATCTCTTCTTTCAGATATTTTCTCTGCAACTCCAGGTGGGACGTGGGACCAATCGGAAAGGGTTCATCTCTTTCAAGCAGCGGGCTAAGATTTTTAAAGTGCACTCGGAGTCGATCAGGTCGTTCAAAGGTGACTATATCTTGATCGAGCCTTTGACTAAAGGAGCGACCAAGACGATCAGCTTTATGGGAAATGACACTGATGAGAATGACGTGCCTAGGTTGGATGCTGGAGGTCGACCGATTCGTAGGAGGATTTGGAGGTTCCCCTTCTCTTGGGAGCACAGTCACTACGGGAGACCGGTGTGTGACTTTGTGTAAGTAAGGGATAACCTGGGCGAGGACGATGCGACCAGTTTTGAAGAATTCCGCAAGTTGGTATCATCGTTTACTCCGATCCCTTTGGTTGACGGGGAAGGGAAGGTGATGCTGGCTTCTGACGGCGGGGAGGCTGTGGAACGTCCGCTGATTGACGTCACAGCTCTCTTGGCCTATAAAAACGGGTAAGAAGTGTCTGATTTATTTGGTATTTCTTGTTTTTATTTTGTTGTTTATATGTCGTGCTTCTATGCTCGTGACTGGTCTGACCCTTGTTTCTTTTGTTTTGTAGGCTCGATGAAGTCTCTAGACAAGATCCAGGAGAGGCTAATGCAAGGCAACAAACGGAAGGCCAAGACTATTTAGACCAGATTGGTAGGAAAGGATACGAGTGGCTCTGGTTCGGGCCCCATCGCTCGAGGATCTCCGGGCGTGTCTTTGGGTTCGACCCTAAAAAAACATAAGGTCGGAGCGGTCGTTACTGATTTGACGATGAACGCCCCCGCAAAACCAAAGCATCCTTTACCTCCATGCTTCGTGCAACGGAACTTCTTTGAATTCACATCCTTGGAGGTCGACTAGGCAGACTCGTTGTACCTCGAGTAGATGGATCGTTCTTCCCGGAGGCTGTCTTTGGCGCAGGATGCCAGTGCGGTGATGCGGATGCTGTCAATGGCATCCATGTTTGCCGAGGGGAGTTTCGGGCAGGAGCTCGAAATTAACCGACTGAAGACTCTCCTGGATGCCTCGGAAGAGAAAGCGAAGAAAACCGCCGAGGATGCTGAGGCCGCGACCAAGGAGCTGGCGGTGCGGGCGGACGTGATTGCTAAGTTGGAGGTAGACAAAAAGAAGGTCGTCGATCAAAATAGGAAGCTGAGAGACACCTTCTTCCCCAAGGATGATGAAGATGAGGACACCAAGGGGTTGATGAGTCGGGCGCAATTCCTTGTGCGACTGGATCAGGATCTCGAGGATGTGAGGGACTCGACTAAGTTGAGTTTCCAGAATGTTGTGGACCAGATAAAGGCCCTCCATCTTGAGCTGAATCTCGATACCGATCAGATCAGCTACTTGTACAAAGTCGAAGATGGTCGGATCGTGGTCCCTGATTACATGATCGTGGACGATTCTCAACCTGGGGAGTCCGAGCATCCGATCTAGCAAGCCGTCCAGCAACTTCCTAATGATAACCAGCCTGGGGTGCAAGAGGGGGAGGGTAATTAGGTCAGCCTACGATCCTAAATTACTTGTAATTTTAAATCTTTGTTTGGGGACGTGGTCCCCTTTTCATGTAATCTCGAACATGTCGACCTTTAGGGGTCGTAACCTTTTTAATTAACATTTCCGACCTTGGTGGTCATTTTACAATTTATGCAGCATTTCTGATTATGTGTAGATTTTTTCACAAGTACAACATTGGAAAGCCATGTGGTGTACCTGGCCTCCGTTACAAAGTTTGCCTCGATCTTCACGCATCTGCTTGGATCTTCTCCCAGCGGGATCAGCTCGAATTCACTGTCGGGGATAGGTCGGGCTAATGAAGAGGATGGCTCCTGGGAACTCTCGGGCTCATTTGGAAACCTGCAATCGAGGTCGATGGAATCGACCCGGGGGAGAGGTGCGGGTGCATCAGTGTTCAGGGATCAAGCTGAAGTGTGTAAACACCCCAAATTTTCCCTCACTAAGTTCACACCATAGCTTGTGATCTTTAATATTTGCATTAGTTCAATCATATCATATCATGTTGCATTTTTGCTTCACTGCATTAGTTCAAGTTCATCTGCATCTAGGGTTTGTAATCTGAGCAATCCAAGATCCATCTGAGCCATTCCAAAAGCCACCAATCATCCCAAGAGGGTCCATGTATGTTCAATCATCATATTTTATCCTCCAAAGATCAAGGAAATCAAAGAATCACAAGAACTGGCAAAGCATGGAAGGAGAGCTAGGGTTTAACTACACAGATGACCTAAAATTAGGGTTTTGGCTTCAGAGGCCATAACTCCAATTTTTTTGGTCATTCTTGTTTATATTGGTCTCAATATGTTATAAGGATCATACATACCAAGTTTGATGAAGAAATTCATTGTGGAAGTCATCTGATCACTGGGTAACTTCTTGAGCAAGTCAGAGCAAAATCAGGGCATCTGAGGCCCCCATCCATGGAACCAGAGTGGATTTTTCATTAAATTGAAGTCATATGATCTTTATTTGATCATTGAAGTGTTTAGAAGTTCACAAATGTGAAGAAAAGTAAGCTAAACCAAAAGTTGCCAAAAATGGAAATGACTTGTAATGTAAACTTTCCATTTTGGGAAAGTTTTTCAACCTCCATTTTCTTAACCAAAAATGCTTCAAATGAAAAATTATTGGTCATGAAAGTTGTAGATTGGATCATTCCCTTTTCAAAAAGTACAAGAAAAAGATCTAATTCATTTTGGAACTCAAGTTATGGCTTGTCAAAATTGGCAAAAATCACATAATTTTCAAGAATGCACCAAAGAGGGATTTTTGCAAAACCTCTTGCCAAGCTATTTTGTGACTTCAAATACACTTCTATGCATCATACAAACATAACACATTGCCTAAAAGTCAGAATTGGCCCAAGAATCTCAAGTTTTCATGTCTTGCCCATGAAGAAATCTCAAAGGGGCCAAAGTTTCATGAAATTGCAAAATGACCAAGAACCTTTCACAAACATGCTGAATTGCCTCTAAATGAATTCCATGGCCATCCTTGATCCTTGATGCACCAGACACCCCATTGTACCAAGCCTGCCACTTGCCCATACCTCAAGTACAAGAAATGTTGACTTTTTGCATTTCACACCATACCAATCACACTATGCCACAACAACTCTCTGAACCGATTGCATTTGTTTATACTAACCAAAAGCAAGCCATAACACACAAGAACACATCCAAGAAACCTCAGCATTCTCAAGTTCACAAAAAACTCCCCTCTTGCAAAAACCTTCGAATCTCATAACTCAGCCACCCATTCTTCAAACAAATATCACCATTCACTTCTAAATCACTCACTGATCCTAAACCACCCATCAAAACAGCCAAGAACACACCACAAACAAAACACGATTTTCTGACCAGTGGAGTGCAAACTCACAAACCAGCCACTCTCAAGGTCTTCCAAGCTTCAAAGCTTCTTCAGGGAGGTCATAGGAATCATCTTGCACAGAAGAAGCAGTCAGAAAGCTCCAAAGTAAGAAGCTCCATCTCAGGTAGCCATTCGAAACAATTTTTCCAGAACCTTTATTTTATGTTACTAAATGGTTAAGCATGTTCCCCTGAGTATACTGAACTTGTTATTTTTGAAAATGATGAAGAAATGAGAATGTATTGCTTGTCTGAAAGTTTCACCATTTTTTATCTTTGATTTGAATCTGGAGATTAAGTGAAAAGAAATTGTTTTTGAGGGTGGATTTGATCTTAGGAGAGTGAAAGGAGTGAATCTGGAGCTTTAGAGCTCCAGAAAAGACCTAGGGAAGAAGTTGAGAATTTTCAGGTGAGGAATTGGCCGAAGAAGATGACCGAAGGTCTTCTCCGGCCACCTGAGAGTCATTAAGTGACTAATTAGGGTTAGGGCAAACTTTGAATGTGGACCCTTGGATTTGTCCTTCCCGCGTGCAGTGAATGGCCAAGATCTTTTCGTTAGTGATTAATCTGGATTAATTAATAATTTAATTAGGATTAATAGAATTTGAATTTGAGCCGTAGGATATCGCACCAGGTCAATCCCTTTAAACCCAGAACCAATCCAGGCCCTCCATTCTGCATACTTTCCATTTATTTTAATTTTATTTCATTTTTCTTATTTATTTTGTACGAATTATTAAAAATAGTAAAAATGATCAAAAAAATCTGAAAATTTTTTATCAAGCCTTTTATTAATTTTCAGAAACCAAAAATATTTTTTTTTTGCACAAAAAAAGTATTTTTAATTCATTTAAATGTTTTATTTAATTAGTTAATTGATTTTAATTAATTAAAAATACATTTAAGTATTTAAAAATCACCAAAACAATCAGAGATCATTCTTAGACATTTAGAAACATTTACAAACTCACCATACAAATTTATTTTTGGTTTTGATCATGCTTTGACATTTTTCAATGAATTAGGGTTCTTAAAATTGTTCATTTTCTAACCCTAACTTCAAAAATTCATAACTTTTAAACCAAGTTGAGTTTGTGAATGGTTCTTTTTACATTGTTCTATGCATGGCTTCTAGCATATACAAACATTTTTGTTTTATTTTTATCTTGCATTTTCAAATTATTTGGCATTTTACATTGAGGATCACCCAAAAAACCCTAGAAACTTAGGAAATTCATAACTCCTTCTAGGTTTAGCTTCTGACCTCACCCTTTGGATGGTAACCTAGTATAGGTTTAGGGTTCCTTTGAGTGCATTTTCAATTTTTTATCATGTCATTTGCTTCTGTTTTTGCCATTTGCATCTCACCCTCTCATAAAACCCTAATTTCTCATCTTCCTTTGCATACATCTTGCATATGCATTCATTCAAGAACTTGCCATGACATTTCTTGCATCCACATGACTTCTAAGAAATCTTAGCACACATTAGAATCATGTTTGATCATTGCATCATCCATTTTCCATGTTATGCATTCATTTCATTTCATGTGCATTCATGAACTTTCATGCTTCTTACATGCTTCCTTTGCATTCTCATCTCTTGTATGATCATTCACATCTCTTGACATGCTTTCACATCATCTCTTTGAATCATTTATATCATGAATATGCTTCTGGTTTTGGTTTGCATCCTTGCATTAATTTCATCTTCATTTCATTTCACTTCTTTTTGCTAACTTTTCAGGTGGTAAGTCACTTTGAGAAGTGAATTTGCCTTTACTTCTCACAATCTCTTCTCATTTCTCTTATGCATCCATTGCTGCATATTGTATTTGTCTTAGAGTGAGCTTGCTCACTCATGTTCCCTCTTCACTTTCTTTCTTCAAGCAACTTATCTTCTTAAGTGAAGTAAGTTGACTTGCTTCTTTTGCTTCTCCTCCTTTCATCTGCTTCTTCCTTGGTGGCTCTTCTTGAAGATCTCTTGCAAGCCTCATAAACCCTAGGAACACCCAAGCATGATCACAATTAGGGTTTTATTAGTTTCCCATTAGTTTTACCTTTGTGTCATCTTTTGTGTCTTCTCTTCTCATCTCTTAATCAGGGACTAAACCTTTAAGGTTTTAAGGCTTTGTGATTAGGGTTATGCCTGCATCCTTCTATTAGGATGGAGTGTATAACTTTAATCCTAAGTGTTAAACCCTTAATGTGTTTAAATCCTTTAATCAATTCATCTAATAATCACTAAGACATCAAGCTTGTAACTTGGGCCTTGCATTAGGGTTCTAATTCTTCCTTAATTGGTTAAGAAGGACTAACCCTAGTGTTAATGGACAAGTCCCTCTCAAGTTGTCTTACAAACCATAAAATCCATTTCTTAATCTTATCATTGACTAAAATCCACTCTAATAAAGGTTTTGTTTTGTCATGAGGTTAATCCCTAATCATGGATTAAGTTGAGGAGCCTTCCTCAGCTTAAATGTTCTCATCTATTATCCTTCTATTAGGATGGTGTAATGAGTCCACTAAATCCACGATTATGGCTTAAACTCATTACTTAACACTAAACAAAAACTCCAAAAAGCATCTAAATAATTGCAAGTAGGTTAATGATCTTAATCCTACATCATGGTGATTACGTGTGAGGTGCTTACTTCATACTTAAGGTATTCTCATTACCCCTAATCAGAGGGAGGATGTGATGAGTTTACTAACCCTTGGTTTAGGCTTAAGCTCATTTTCTTATGACAAATTCAAAAAAGCAATAAAAGATTAAAAATACCAAAAACAAACAATAGTCGTCTCCTCCGGGATTCTTTTCTCATCATCTTCACTCATAAACGAGAACTTGCTTCTTCCGTCTAATGCAAGAAAGTTAGCACTCAAGCCAGACGAGTCATACACTTGAGCATAGACAAGCAGGAAGTTCATCAGTCAATTTATCTTTCAGTCTCTTTGAGTAGAACTACGGTG
Source organism: Lathyrus aphaca (assembly GCA_963966055.1). Lineage (NCBI taxonomy): Eukaryota > Viridiplantae > Streptophyta > Magnoliopsida > Fabales > Fabaceae > Lathyrus > Lathyrus aphaca. The sequence goes on along the minus strand of OZ014524.1, from coordinate 479,227,045 downwards.
TTCTGACATCCTCATTGCACGAGAGGATACGTAGGCATAACCTAACAGTTATCGAACAAAAGTCTATGTATATTCCCCCCCTTCCAGCATTATTCTTTAAAACTCATTGTCTTGAGCTTTGCATTCTTTTCTTACACTGACACTCCTTTTATTCATTTCACACTTCTTTTGCACTGACACTTGTATTCTTTTCCAGCTTTTAAACACAGAATGACACTGACACTACCCCTTTAAACACCAACTTTAAAGCGTGGATCCCGTCGAGTACGACGGACAACCTGGGTGCTAATACCTTCCCAGGTTGTAACCAACCCCCTTTCTCAGTTTCTCTGGTTCGCGACCGTCTTGTCCATATCTTTCCAGGTTTATGCTGCATTACCTTTCCCTCGGGATAAAAATGCCTAGCTGGCGACTCTTTTCAGTTCATCTTCATGTTCTCTCCTTCGCCGACCGTTCGCGTCTGTATTCCTCTTGGCCATGTGTCATTTGGTGGGAGCGACAGCTTGACGACTCTGCTGGGGACCCTTATACTGCAACCAGGGCTTCTGGTTCTTTTTGTGGGTTCCTCCTAGCACTTGTTTGATTTGTGTTTACTGGGGTAATATGTGCTATTTGTGTTTATTTATTTTGCTTTATTTATTGCTTTATGTACAACTTTATTTACTGCTTTCTTTACAGTTTTCTATACATCATACTGTCATTTTCATTGCTGGATCTGGTTTCTGTTTTGGTGGGTGGGGTTCCACTGAGTGATTAAAGTCCTATACCTGGGACCTTAGTGACACTTAGGCTAGAGTGGTTCATGTTCTTTCCCATTCCATTTCGGTCTGGTGCGGGAATATGAAACGCGGTTCAGATGTGGGTTTCTTCTTGAGAACTCTGTGCTACAGATTTCCTGTAGTGCTAGGGCTATCTAGGAAGCCTGCTAAGTCTGGATGACCTTTATTTTGACCTTCAGAATCTGGATTGAATTAGAGGAGGATCTTTTATGGTTATTGTAAACAGTGTACCTCCGGGTTAGAAGTGTTTACACTTCTCATAACTGATCCAAGTCTGAGGATCCTTGTTCTAGAACATTACCTGTGAGGGGGGTTGGGTTGTTTACAGGTTTGCAGGAACCCTTGACCACATCATACCCTGTTACTTGTTTTGTTTAAGCATACTTCACTTTGGACAGTTCTTGTGATTAACCCTATACATGTGACTCTTTATTTGAGTCCCCCACCCTGGTTATTGGATTTCTGAGCCTCCATCCGGACCTTTGAACATACATGGACCTTATACCAAGACAGAAAATCAGATCCAGCTCTTGATCACAAACCCTTGCATATCATTTGCATTTATCATCATTGCATCATTTAACATTTGTTTATTTGTTTTTCAGGGTATCCATCATATCATACTTGGTTTGGTTTTGACCCCTTCTATTGCTTAGACCTCTATTTCAGTTATCTTCTTCAGCATTTTCTTCAGCTATCTCTATCAGTCTGTCAGAGACTCACCTGCATCAGTCTATCAGAGACTTATCTCCAGTTTTTCAGTCTGTGGTGTTCATTGTCGCTCCCCGGATTTCCATCCTGGTACAAACGCGAAAGTGGCGCGGAAAAGAATAGAGTCGCCATCCAGGCATTTTTATCCCGAAGGAACGGGAATGGTAATGTTGCACAAACCAGAAGAAAAGAAGAGGAAGGACACGGGTCCTGCGAACCAAAGAGACTGAGTTCGGGAGTCGGTTACGACCTGGGAAGGTATTAGCACCCAGATCGTCCGCCGTACCCGACGAGATCCACGCTTGCAAAGAAAATGTTTCAAAGGGGGAAGAAATGAAAGCTGTTGCAAAGAAAAGGCACTGAAACTGGAAAAGGAATTGAAAAAGGAACTGAAAAAGAAATGAAAAGGAAAAATGTAGGGAAAATACAGATTGTGTTCGAACGGGCCCTACCCCGCTGCCTACGTACCTCATCTGGACAATGAGGATCAGAGTCGCCGTAGTTCCCCTAACTAGGGGTGAAATGGATTGCTTGTGTCTTAAGGCTTGAACTACCTATGTCAATGCTCAGGTGTTGCAGGCTCAGACGACGAGTGCGTAACCGTCTTGCAAAGTGACAAGTAGGAGCAAGTTCGCGTACGGAGCGAAGGAGATGAGAAGAGAATCCCCGAAGGAAAGACGATTATTGCTTGTTTGTGTTTTTTACGAGTTTTCTGCTTTGAAGTTTTCATAGGTAAGTGTACCTAAGTCTTACTCACTGGGATGTGTACGTCTCACATCATCCCAAAATGGAATGCGCAAGAGGCACACCTATCTATGGAGGAAATCCCCAAATCTAGTCCCACAAGTGAAGGCTCAGACACACTGACCTACTAACATTTATTGAGTGTTTTTGTGGTTTTTGGTTAAGAAGTGTTTTTTATGCTTTTCTTTGTGAGGTAATCTCATGCTAAGACCTATCCACTACGAGGGATAACTTACACCTCGCCCCGAAACGGAACGCGTGCAAGTATCTCATAGCAAAGTCTCATGTCACATGGGAAGACTCAACCTTTATTAGAGTGAATTAAAATTAAGTTTGAAGATGAGAAGAGAAAGATAGCACCAAAAGGATCTCAAAGGTAAAGAATCTAAGGGGGACTAATGAATCTTAATTGTTGTCATGCATGGGAAATCCTAGGTTAGTGAGGCTTACTATCCTAAAGAAGAAAGAAAGAAGAAGAGAAGAAGAAGAAAGAGGAAGAAGAAGAAAGAAGAAAGGGGAAGAAGTAAGGCCTAAGCCCAACAATCACAAGGTTAGAACAATAATAATGAGAAAAGAATATATGAGAATTGGAGATGTGGGAATCACCTCCACACCTCTCACTTACCAAAGCCCCTGAAATGGTTAGTGACACAAGCATAAATGCACCACAAAATGAACATAATGTCAAACCAAAGTCACACAACCAGAAGTGAAGTCATAAACACAAATGCCAAATGCAAACTCAAAGCACAAGAATGAGAAAGGAACTATACAACTCAACAAGAGGCAACATGAATCACTTATGGCAAAACAAAACAAACATGAGAAGATGCAAGGCAATGAAAAAAACACAAACCCAAGGTACAAGACCAGAACCCTAATCATGTTAGAAGAGTGCCTAAGAAGCATGAGAGATGAAGAGAAGATATGCATATGGTCAAGTGATTACATTATGAGAAGGAAGAAGCAAAGGAAGTGATGTGGCTATACATGCAATTGAATGAACTTCAAGAACAAACAAACACAAAATTCCTAAGACACAAACCAAAACTCAAAAATCAGAGAAGTCCTCACATCCTAATAAGGCTCTAAACAAGATGAAGAAGTTGGCACAAGTGCCCTTCTAAGCTAAGGAGAGAGCAAATGATCCAAAAGAAGCAAAATGGGACAAGTCAAGAACAAAAATTCAAAACAAATCAAAAGAGCATTCAAAAATTCCACAACCTTGCCCAAGTGATCTTCAACCATAACATAACAACATGCCAAAAGGAGGGAAAGAAATTCAGAAGCTAAACAAGTCAAATGAAAGGTCAAACATGGATTAGGGTTAAATGGCTTCACTCACAAGTTAAGGAACAAAATAAATTAACCAAGATTATAAAAATCAGGACAAAAATCACCAATAAACTACACTTCATCATGAATCCAGAGCAAAAAGAACCAACCAAAAATTCAAAATAATGATCAATATAGAAAATGGACAAGTCAGCATGTTTAAAAAAGAACTAAAATGAATTAATTAAAAGAGAGAATTAATTTCCACGTGTCAAATAAAAATAAATTGAAAATAAAAATATCAAAAATTATAGAAAACTCAAACAATCATTCATGAATTTTTTTAGAATTTTCGGAGACCTAAAACTAATTTTAAAAATTGAAAACCAAACTGAAATTAAAATGAAAACAAAAAAAAAAGAAATAAAAATAAAGGATGAGTCGGGGGTGCGAATAGAAAGCTTTTTCAGTTCAAAATCAATGGGCCTCAAAGCCAGGGGGTGGAAATAGCACTCAAGCCCACTGGATCCTGCGCAGGTTCACAATATTTATGATGGAAATTCAATTAATTCAGCAAAATACAAGGGCCATTAGATCAAGTGGACGTGTGAGATAGGTCAAATCATTAAACCTAGTAAACGCATTGATTGGTTGGAGGTGAGGGAACATGGAATTATTGTGTGGTGCGCAACATTTTGTATTATTCAGATTATAATTTGAAAAAGAAAAACACGTGAGGGAGAGGGTGTCTCATTAATGCGTTGGCAGCATGGTGGACGTCCAGATGAAAGATCCTACGGCTCAGAGGTCATCTTCTTCAACAAACTCAGATGAGCTTATTCCCAGAATCCGGTGACCGGAGCTAGGGCTCCGGCACCGGAAAACACAGACCATGAACAAATCATAATAGAAATAAATCAAACACTCCAGATCCAATAAATGAACTATGCTGATCCAAAAATGGCAATGAAAATCACAAATGATCAAAGATCAAGCCAGATCAAACAAGAACAAAATCATACATCAAACTAAAATTCACCATATCTCATTCAATAGTCAAGCATTTTCAAAACAAAAAGGCTCAGTGCAATCAGCATACCACAAAGATCAAGAAGCACACATAAAATTGCATTTCCAGATCCAAAAGTTTCAGAGCATACCTGAGATTGAAGATATTGAAACAAGCCAGAAAAAAGCTTCCAAAGGTGCAGATCAACTCCTTTTATCCTCTCTTTGCAAAATAAATGCAAGAGAGAGGCTGAAACTCTCTAGATCTTGAAACCCGAAACCAACTGCACTTGATGAAAACCTTCCTTTCAGCTTGAATTGATGGTATATTTATGATCCTTAGAGCTCACTGAACAAGAATATGGAAAGGGATTGGAGAATGAGAGCCTGAAAAGAGAGATTCGAAGGCTTTTGCTTTTGGTGCAAGAACTTTGAAGTGGTGAAATGTGATGGATCTAGCCTGAAAAGAAATCTTAGTTTTCTTATATATGGATCCAAAATGCAATGCTGAAAGGATGAGAGCAAGAGCACGTGAGATGAGAGTGTGAGAGTGAAAATGCAAAACTTGCAAAATTCTTGTGATGAGGTGTTTGGCTCGTGCATCCCTCTCATTTCTTGCACATGTGTGATCAATATCTCACCCTTGATTCAAAACAGCAATCATTTTGGCACTTGGATCTGAGGATCATGCTTTTCCCATGTTCATGCAAATTTCCCTCTTATGAAACACTCCTCTTATCATGCACGAATTTGGCAACATTTTTGGAGCAAATTAACTTTCTTGCAATGCCTTGTAAGTTTGTGACCTCACTTGGTTCATTATGTCACTCAAAAATAAAGTTCATGAAGTTTTGCATTCGAAGGATGCTTGAAATGCATGCCATGCCCTAATTTTCTTGAAATTTTCGAAGGGCTTTTCTCCCTAACCATGAGGGCTATGAAAATGCTCTTGTACTTTTTGAAAATGGGAGACTTTAATCTTCAATTTTCATGTTTGGTTGTGGTTCATATGAAGCTTTTTTCACCAAGTTATGTTTACTTGAAAATTAGGGCAAAATGTTACTAAAAATGGAAATTTTCATGACCAAACATATGCCAATTTTGCAAAACACCTCAAAACCTCATAATTCTTGATATTTGATCTTGAAAAACCTCTCTAAGGTTATAATAACATCCCTTTGGATAGAAAACTAGGGTTGGACCCTTTGAAATCTCACAGTTGACTTTTAGAATGCACAGTTGACCAATTTCTTCATTTACAAGCAACTGAAGAATTACTTGACTTCCACAAGGAATTTTCTCACCAAATTTCATTCCTAGGATCCTATTAACATATGAGAGACTTTTCCCAAATGAAATGGCCAAAGTCATTAGGTTTTCATGCTTGAAACTCAAACCCTAATTTGGGATCATTGTGTAGGAGCTTTGCCCTATCTTGAATTCCCTGATGATCTTCCCATCTTCTGGGCTTTCGTGAATGATCTTGAACTTGTGAATGCAATGTAGATCCCTCATAGGACTTGAGCAAATCCATTGAGCCCCTTACCATAGCTTGTGATGCTTCAAAACCCTCCACAGATGATCATATGCCTAATGCTAGGTCATGAGAATGTTATGCCTTATCTTTCCATGCTAAGATGCCAAGAACATGATATGCTTATGATGAATATGATGTGATATGATGCTTAAAAAGAAGAGGGCAAATTTGGGATGTTACATTCATCAGCATTTGACTTCAGCTTCTTCATTAGCACTCATGGATATTCCAAGGAAAAGCAACATATCTTACCACTTTTTTGAGCCCATTTTGACTGGTATCAGGCAGGTCCAGTCACTCATCACACCTGACCACATCTCACTGTTCAGAGAGCACTATGGGGGTATTTTGGACATGGTTATGGATCTTGATTCTTCTCAGAGAAGCATGATCCACACATGCTTGCAGTTCTATGACCCTCCACTCAGATGCTTCACCTTTCCAGACTTTCAGATAGGGCCTCTATTGGAAGAGTTTTCTTTGTTGATTGGAGTGCCTATCAGAGGAGGGATCCCCTTCAACCCAGAGATGACAGCTCCCAGAAGTGAAGAGATAGCAAGGGCATTGCACTTGGAGCCTGCCCTTGTTGAGCAAAGCATGACAACAAAAGCTGGGGTTCCTGGTTTACATCTGGACTTCTTGATTTCTCAGGCCATCCTGAAGGCTGCAGTGGGAGAATGGAGGGCAGTCTGTGCACTTTTAGCCCTCAGCATATATGGGGCTATATTGTTTGCAGATGAGCCTAAATTTGTAAGTAAGAATGCCATCCACTTGTTTCTGCTGAGGAATCCAGTGCCTACATTGCTAGGAGATTTTTACTACTCCATCCATCAGAGAAATGAAAAACAAAGGGGGAAGTTGGTTAGATTTTGTGCTCCCTTGTTCTACTCTTGGCTACTCAGACACCTGCCTAAATCAGATGCTTTCTTGAACCCACACCAGCAGAAGAATTGGGCCAAGAGGTTCATTGCCTTAACATCAGATGATATCAGATGGTGCACCCAGAGCACCAAAGGCAAGGAGATTATTACCAGCTGTGGGAAATACCCTAATGTGCCTCTAATAGGAGTAAAAGGTTGCATCAATTACAACCCTTTACTGTTTAAGAGACAATTGGGATATGCCTTAGTTCACCCTCCCAGAGGACAGGATTTAGCTGAGACCCTATACTGTGAAGTGCAACCTAATTCAGCTGTTGTCAGGCAAGCTGCCTGGGCTTGGGACAACATCCAGACCAAAGCGACAACCATCCTTGGAAGATGTAACAATGTTGCTTCAGCCCAGTATTCTGACTGGTCCCGTACTAAAGCTCAGTTCACCAGGATTCCTTTCACCTTGGAAGACACACCTGGACCTTCTACAGTACAGCCTGCAACAACTGTTAGCCTGGAGGAATTTGAAAAGCTGAAAGAGAGGAATAATCAACTATTTGAGGCCTTGAAGAAGACTCTTTGGGAAAGAAATGACAGTCGCCTGGACATTGAAAGATTGGAAAGACTCAAGACTGAGCATCTAACCAAGATTGAGAGGACATATGACTACATAAGGAAAGCAAGAGTCGGGGAACAGATATTGAAGAATGCCTGCAAGGAGGCCAAGATTCAGAAAGCTAGGGCTGAGCATTACCTAGAGGAAAGTCAGGCTAGGTGGATCAGGATCACCGAAGCCCGGGCACAAGAAGACCAGAGGACTCAGGCCAAGATTGAGCAGCTGGAGGCCAATGAGAAGAAGCAGCAGTAAGCTTTGTTGGCAACTCAGAAGGAGATATCAGAATTGAAGCTCCGAGCGGGGTTAAAGAGATCAAAGGATTAGGACAGGCATAAGAAGCTGACTAATGCCATTGCTACTAGGAACCTCCTCATTAGGACCATTACAGAGCACCCAGCTGGTCCGATGACTGAGGCACTCCTGAAGGAAGTCAGGGAAGATGACTATGGACTGGATGTCTGATTCCTTTTGCTTGTATTTTCTTTCTTTTGACGTACTTTTCCTTTTTGTTGTATTTCTAACCTACCATGGGCATGTGTTGTAAACAGACTATGTATTTTCATTATTTGTAATATGTCAGTTTGTTTTATTTTGGTGGGTTTTCTCTCAACATCATCAAGCATCTCCTCGAGGTCTGGAAAGGTCAAAACCAAGAACCAAACCGGATACCTTGGAAAATAAATAAGCATATTGCATTGCATACTAAATATTTCTTTGTTTTGTAGGTCTTTGTTTATTATTTGTTTCTCACTTTGTTGTGCTTTCAGGAAACATTGCTCGTCGCTGAGTGTTCCCTGTCAACCGCACACACCGGTACCTAACGCGTAACAACCTTCTAGGCATTCAGATGGAGCAGGTACATCAAGACCTGAATGAAGTGAGAAATCAGATGGTAAACGAAAGGGTCGAGATGAGAAACCAAATGTCTCAGTTTATGGCTGTGATGACTGGCTTAGCATAGAGCCAGGAAAGGCTGAGAGAGCTAGTGGAAAGGAAGACACCTGAAGAGCCCCATCTTGGAACAGGGGGAACTAGCAATAATGAACGAGGGCAGCCCCGTATCGACCCACCAGAGTATGGGCCCCATTTGAATCCAGATGTTAATGGCACAAGGAATGTTCAAGGTAATACTGCTAGGGGCAGAATCCTGCAAGAGGATCCCCAAGAAGAATAATTCACTGTTATTGGGGCTGGGGATGAAGTATATGACAGAAGACTAGATGAGATTGCTGAAAAACTGAGGTCTTTGGTATCCTAGAACTCATTAGGCTTCGACGTAATGGATATGGGGCTGGTAGATAGGGTGAGAATTCCCCACAAATTAAAACCCCCTTGCTTCGAGAAATATAATGGTACCTCATGCCCGCGTACTCATCTGCAATCCTTCTTAGGGAGACTCAAGGCTTAAACCATGGATGAGAAGTTATGGATGTTCTATTTTGAGGACAGCCTGACGGGAGCTTCAAGAGAATGGTATTCTCACCTGACAAGGGCCACTATAAGATGTTGGAAAGACTTGGCCGAAGCCTTCGTCCGGCAGTACCAGTACAACTTGGACATGTTCCCCAATAGAACTCTTCTGATGGGCATGTCTCAGTCTTCAAGGGAAAGCTTTCGGGATTATGCTCAGAGATGGAGACAGCTTGCTGCTACTGTCCAGCCACCCATGTCTGAAAGAGAGATGGCTGACATGTTTATGAACACCTTGCAGGGAACTTATATTGATAGACTTGCTGCTTTCTCTTCCACCAGTTTTGCCGATGTAGTGATAGCTGGTGAGAGAATTGAAAGTCTTTTGAAGATGGGAAAAATCTCTGACAATGGTGTAAGTTCCTCCAACAACCCCAGAAAACCTTTTGCAGGACCCCGAAGGGCAGGTGAAACAAGTGTTATCCATGCGGGCAGGGACAGACCCCGGTATTCTCACAAATCAGTAGCAGCCGTTACTATCCCGGCTCCAGTTCCACAACAACCACTTTATCCTCAACAACAACATCACTATCAGCAACAATCTCATTTTCCGCAACAAAGAACTTACAGCAATAACAACAACAACCAACAGCAGCGCCCCTTTCAACAGAGGCCATCTCAAGCAAATAGGGTGATTGACCCCATTCCTATGCCTTATGCTGCTTTACTGCCACAACTCCTGAAGCTTAACCTAGTTGAGTTAAGGACGTTGGCTCCACCAGATCCTCTCAATCTCCCAAAGAATTATGATGCCAATGCTAGGTGTGCCTTCCACTCCAACGCACCTGGTCATAATACTGAGAAGTGTAGAGCCTTGCAAATGAAGGTTCAAGATCTGGTCGATTCTAAAGCTCTCAATTTCACACCTCCTCCGAATGTAAACAGAAATCCTATGCCTAATCATGGTGGGCCTAGGATTAATGCCATAGAAGAGGATCAACCATCTGCACTGATTGACAATGTTGCACAGATTCAAACACCGTTGGCAGAAGTCAAAACTCAACTCTTAAGATGCCAAGTGTTCCCGGGCTGTGGGGCCTGCTGCGGATCGTGCAAAACTGCTATTAATGGTTGTGAGAGGCTAAGGTTTGGCATAGATGGCCTCATCAGAGATGGAATCTTGCAAATTACTACAACAGCTCCTTCAATAACTCTTGTTTCAGCGACAATGAATTCTCCTACAACATCAACAATTATTTCTTCAGCAACAACATATCCTCCTACAACTGCAACAACTATCATTCCCACTGATTCATCAATAACTCCAGCAATCACTCCATCCATTATTTCGACAGATCAGAGTTCAGCAACATTTACTTCTACAACATCATCACCCATATTATCAACGGAAACGCCTACAACACCAGGAAACATTAATGAAGATGTCTCAACGGTCACGATCTATTATGACCCAGCAAATGTTCATCCCAACAACAACTTTCAACAACAAACAACAACACCTCCTGTCAGATCTCCAGTCACAATCTACTACGACCCGCATACGATCACAGTTCCTTCTGCTGCAACAATCAGTCCGGTCACCATTACAGTGCTTGGACATGTGCCTTATGAAAGCAATAATGCTATACCTTGGCACTATGGCTCTGATCTCTACTGCGACGGAAAGAAGATCACTCTAGATTCAGCAACCTCTTCACCACAAGTAGACAATGTTGGGGGAGGCGGAGGCTTCACCAGAAGCGGACGCCTTTTTGCCTCACAAACACCAAGAACCAATGCTGAAGCAGAAGGTGCTGCTAAAGCAAAAGGAAAGAATGTGGTACTGGAAGAGCCAACTGTTAAAGAAACTCTGAAAACGTCTTTTGAACAAGAGGTAGACGAGTTCATGAGAATAATCAAAAAGAGTGATTATAAAGTAGTGGACCAGCTTCAATAGACACCCACCAAAATCTCTATATTATCACTGTTAATGTGTTTCGAAGCCCATAGGAACGCATTATTGAAGGTCCTGCACGCAGCATTCGTGTCGGAAGAGATTACGGTTAATCAGCTGGAAACAGTGGTTGCAAATGTAAACACCAGTCATGGACTGGGCTTCACAAATGCTGATTTAACAACGAAGGGGCGCAATCTAACAAGGCTTTACATATCACCTTAGAATGCAAAGGTGTTGTTATTTCTCATATGCTGGTGGACACTGGGTCTTCGCTCAATGTCCTCCCAAAGAAAGCCTTGGTGAAGTTGGAGTATGATGGTTTGGCATTACGTCCAAGTAACTTGGTGGTGAGAGCATTTGATGGTTCTAAGAGATCAGTGCTTGGAGAGATTGATCTACCTGTGTTGATTGGCCCACAGACCTTTAAAACTACCTTCTTCGTGATGGACATACAGCCGGCCTACAACTGTCTGTTGGGTAGACCCTGGATTCACGCCGCTGGCGCCGTTACATCTACCCTTCACCAGAAGTTAAAATTTGAGTGGGAAGGCCAGATCATCCAATCTGCGGAGAGGAAGACATTTTTGTTAGCCAGCTGGCTACTTACAAGTATATAGAGATGGATGGGGAGATCCATGAGACTATGAGTCAGGGGTCTGAGGCACTTAACATCAATGAAGCAACTGCTATATCTGGAACTTCCATCACTTCATATCAACAAGTCAGGAAGGTTGTTGAAGAGGGTACCGCTCAGGGATGGGGCAAGCTGCTGCCAGTAGAAAAGAAAGAAGACAGATTCGGGTTGGGTTATAGACCAACTCGACAAGATCAACCAGAGGCTACAACGGAGCCCAATTTCGTCAGCGGGGGAATGCTTACCCCGGGTGTTGTGAACAGTCTGGAAGACGAGGAAGAAGACGAATGCAACCTGGAAAACTAGATACGTCCAAGGATCCCAGGGAACCAAGTCTCAAACTGGTCTTCCCAGGAAATTATAAGAGTTACTCCTGCAGAGTAATTATTATTTCCTGTCTTTAAGCATGCATCAAGTCCTACATCCTCCCCAAGATGTCAGGGCTCATTTTGTAATCGGGCCATCTTGTATTTTGTGCAAACGATCAATTAATGAATATCAGGACATCTTTTGCAAATGAGTCTTTTTTCCCGCTCACTGTTTTTCATTTTTCATTTTTGTACAAAAATAAAATGGCAATGTTTTTTAAAATAATAACTTCATTTTCACTTTTTCTAAACAAGATAAAACTGATCACTAAAATGAACCAATCTAAACCCTTGCAGAGAGTGCCCTCCAGATTGCACCGACAACGACACTGCTATGACTTCGTATGACTTCGACAATCCGATTAATCAAGCCGATGAAGGGGTTGAATAAGATTATGAGCTACCTGAAGAGCTAGCCAGATTGTTAAGGAAAGAGGACAAGGTTATCACTCCTCATCAGGAGGAAGTTGAGACAGTTAATCTTGGTACCGAAGAAGACTTGAAAGAAGTAAAGATCGGGGCCCGTCTGCAAGATTTAGTAAAGGAACAACTTATTGACATGCTTAGGGAGTATGTGGATGTTTTTGCTTGGTCTTATCAAGATATGCCAGGTCTGGATACTGACATTGTTATGCACAAGCTGCCTCTAAAGGAAGATTGTCCTCCAGTAAAGCAGAAATTGTGCCGTACTCGCCCGGATATGGTCATGAAGATAAAAGAAGAGGTGCAAAAACAGTGGGACGCCGGTTTCCTTGTTGTAACTAGTTACCCGCCGTGGGTTGCTAACATTGTACCAGTGCCTAAGAAGTATGGAATAGTAAGGATGTGTGTGGATTACCGGGATCTGAACAAAGCTAGCCCGAAAGATGACTTCCCATTACCTCACATTGATGTAGTGGTCGACAACACGGCTCATTTCTCGGTATTCTCCTTCATGGATGGATTTTCAAGATATAATCAAATCAAGATGTCACCTGAAGACATGGAGAAGACAACTTTCATCACACCCTGGAGTACATTCTGTTATAAGGTAATGCCATTTGGACTGAAGAATGCTGGTGCCACTTATCAACGGGCTATGGTAACATTATTCCACGACATGATCCACAAAGAAATTGAATGTTATGTGGATGACATGATTGTCAAGTCCCTCACAGAAGAAGACCACCTGGTAAATCTGTTGAAGCTATTCAAACGTCTGAGAAAGTACCAGCTGAAGCTAAACCCCAACAAATGCACATTCGGGGTACGATCCGGTAAGCTGTTGGGGTTCATTGTAAGTGAAAAGGGAATTGAAGTCGACCCTGACAAAGTCAAAGCCATTCAAGAGATGCCTGCACCAAAGACTGAAAAAGAAGTTTGGGGGTTCTTAGGTAGATTGAACTACATTTCAAGGTTCATATCTCACCTTACTACGACCTGTGAACCCTTGTTCAAGTTGTTAAGAAAAGAACAAACGGTCAGGTGGAATGAAGACTGCCAAAGGGCTTTTGACAAAATCAAGGAGTACTTACAAGAGCCTCCGATCCTTATGCCTCCAGTTGAAGGAAGACCTCTAATAATGTACCTGACAGTGTTAGAAGAGTCAATGGGGTGTGTGTGTGGCCAACATGACGAGTCTGGTCGAAAAGAGTATGCAATATACTACCTAAGCAAAAAGCTTACCGACTGTGAACAGCGTTATTCACTGCTCGAGAAAACTTGATGTGCTTTAGCGTGGGCTGCTCGCCGACTAAGGAAGTATATGTTGACCCACACTACCTTGTTAATCTCAAAGATGGACCCCGTCAAGTTCATATTTGAGAAGCCAGCACTTACCGGACGGGTTGCAAGATGGAAAATGATTCTCACAGAGTACGACATTCAGTACACATCTCAGAAAGCCATCAAAGGCAGTGTACTGTCCGATTATCTTGTTGAGCAACCCATTGATGATTACCAGCCTATGAGATTTGATTTCCCTGATGAAGACATCATGTTCCTGAAAGCAAAAGATCATGAAGAGCCTGTTCACACTGAAGATCCTGACCTAGAAGAAGAATGTACAATGATGTTCGATGGGGCTATTAACATGAATGGTCGTGGAGTGGGTGCAGTGCTCACTACACCGAAAGGGGTTCATATGCCTTTCTCGGCGAAAATCACCTTTGCATGCACCAATAATGAAGCTAAATACGAAGCTTGTATCATGGGTCTTGAGGAAGCCATTGACCTCAAGATCAAGACTTTAATTGTATTCCGAAATTCAGCTCTGGTAATAAATCAGACCAACGGCAAATGGTATACTCACCAAGAGCATTTGATTACATACCGGGATTATACGAGAAGATTATTAACTTTCTTCACAACAGTCAAACTTTAGTATATCCCTCGAGATGAAAATCAGTTTGCAGATGCTCTGGCTACCATTTCCTCCATGATCAAAGTTCAAGCTGCCAACTTTGTGCCTCGGATTTCAGTATCCAGACTTGACAGACCAGCATACGTATTCTCAGTAGACATTGCTAAAGATGATAAGCCTTGGTTCTACGACATCAAATGCTTCTTAGAGGATCAAACATACCCACCTGGGGCATCATCCAATGATAAGAAGACATTAAGAAGGCTAGCTGGTAGTTTCTTCCTGAATGCTGATGGTTCATTGTACAAGAGAAACTTTGACATGGTGCTTCTCAGATGTGTTGACAAGAAAGAGGCAGACTTGCTAATGCACGAGGTGCATGAAGGATCTTTTGGTACCTATGATGGAGGGCACGCAATGGCTAAAAAGTTGTTAAGATCAGGCTACTACTGGATCACAATGGATGCAGAGTGTTGTGCTTATGCCAGAAAGTGTCACAAATGCCAGATTTATGCAGACAAAGTGCATGTACCTCCGAACCCTTTGAATGTAATGTCTTCACCTTGGCCCTTTGCCATGTGGGCATTGATATGATTGGAAAGATCGAACTGACTGCTTCAAATGGCCACAGATTCATCCTGGTAGCCATTGACTATTTTACCAAGTGGGTTGAAGCAGCTTCGTATGCAAATGTCACCAGGCAGGTGGTAGCCCGATTCCTAAAGAGAGACATCATCTGTCAGTATGGAGTGCCCGAGCGAATCATTACTGATAATGGTTCCAATTTGAACAACAAAATGATGGCAGAACTATGCCGGGACTTCAAAATCCAACACCATAATTCTTCTCCTTACAGGCCAAAGATTAATGGCGTTGTTGAGGTAGCTAATAAGAACATTAAGAAGATTGTGCAAAAGATGGTGGTCACCTACAAAGACTGGCATGAAATGCTACCATTTGCCTTTCATGGGTACCGTACATCAATCAGAACGTCTACTGGGGCAACACCGTATCAGCTTGTGTATGGTATGGAGGCAGTCCTACCTGTTGAAGTTGAATTACCCTCGTTGCGGGTACTGATGGATGTCAAGTTGAATGAAGCAGAATGGGTTCGTTCTCGGTACGATCAACTGAATCTGATCGAAGAAAAGAGATTAGCTGCAATCTGTCATGGGCAATTATATCAGAAGAGAATGAAGAAAGCCTTCAATCAGAAAGTCAGGCTTCGGGAATACCAAGTAGGAGATCTTGTGCTGAAAAGACTCCTTCCCCCTCATACAGACCACAGGGTCAAGTGGACTCTGAATTACGATGGTTCGTTCGTAGTGAAGAAAGTTTTCTCTGGTGGAGCACTGATGCTCACTACTATGGATGGTGAAGATTTCTTATCCCCTGTGAATTCAGATGCAGTTAAAAAATACTTCGCATAAAATGACCCGCTGGACATAAAAACAGAATGTAAGTCCAGGCAAAAATAGGGCATCCCAGGCAAAAATAGGGCATCCCGGTGAGTCAAAAACAAAATAAAAGACTCGGGCAAAAATAAGGGAAAATAAAGAAAAATGTACACCCGCTGAGTTGAAAAGCCGCATTGGAAAACTCGGGCAAAAATGGGTATCCCGGTGGATTGAAAACCCGAAAGGGCGATCCACGCAAAAATAAGGGAATAAGTGAACAACTGCATTCTGAATTCGCCTATATCACTCGCAACATGGCAAGCTTCGAAAGGTCAAAGCATCGGTCAGAATCATCCTTCTTCAGAAAGCAAGATGAGAAGAACGTCAAGGTCATACGAGTCATAGCAAAAGGGAAAGACCGGAGCATCGTCAACATTGTCATCACTTTTACTTTTTCAATTTGTAACAATCTCCTCATTTTAAGGGATTTGTTTCTTTGACTGTATTCGCCAATTCAGGGCACACAAATTAATAAAATCAGATTTTCAGTCACATCTCGTCTTGTACATTTTTATCTCGTTTACAAAAATGTCTGATATCCCTGATATAACGTTTGCATAAAAACGGATGTGCCTTTCTAATCACATGCTTGCAGGAAATATATTACTTACTCCCGGGAGTGTCTAAACTCTTATGATGGAATCCAGTAAGGGATGCCCCGGGGTACTTGTGCGTTTCTTTGTCATAACAGGATTGCAGGTATTTAGAGCATAACATGGGGCATGAAAGGTTTTCCCCAGCAAAGTTGCTAAATCATTATTTCCTTGGCACATCTTCCAAACAGCACCAGAAATGCTTTCTCCCCATCAGAGTTGTCGTGCATCACTTCTCCAGCACATCTTTCAGAGCAGTACCAGAAGGTTCTCATTTCCCCAGCCGAGTTATCAAGTATCATCATCCTCAGCAGGATCCTCACAAAAAATCTCTAGAAAGACTGTTCAGTGGTCCTACCTCTCCCAACAGAGTGCTAGTCAGGGGACCATCTCCCCACAAAGCTCCAGCCTCTCCCAGATGAGCAATGTCTTGAAATTCTCACACAACAAAGTGACGAAAGCTTCCACATTCCCAGCTGGGCTCCTCATTACAAAGATAGGTCTACCAGTGACTTATTTCCCCAAGCAAAGTCATACATTTTATCAGATCTACCAATGATCTCATCCCCAGTTGGGATATTCTTTCAAGAAGATCAGTCAGAGATCTCCACAGGCAGCGGGATCCGAATCCCATATCAATATCTTTTTTGCATAATCATAGCATTTACATCATATTTCCCCTCAAAGCGTAGCATTCCGTCTAATACGGAGAATTACGGCAAAAATCAAACATATTGCATAAATCACAAGTCAGGTTTTGAAACAGTCACCTGTAAATACCAACAGTACCTCATCAGCAGAATACATCCCTTGTACATAAAATCCAAAGCGTCCCTTTGCACTCTCAGATACAGATACATGCTCTTTTTGACACTCATTTGTGTCACCTTTTCCCCAGTAAAGTCACCAGTACACTCTAAACACATATACATACTCTTTTGGACACCCGTTCGTGTCACCAATCCCCAGCATGGTTGCCTAATCACTTATTGTAAACCAAACACTTGTTTATAATACACTCTTGTCAACACCCGTCCGTGTCGTCTTCTCCCCACAGATCACTGGATTACCTTTTTACACTCATAATTTATACACTTTCTCTTTTGACACCCGTCCGTGTCACTCTCCCCAGCAAGTTGAACACTCGTCTGTGTCTCACTCATGTTTATTTTTACTCATACAGATACTCGTCCGTATTGTGTATACCCACTTACCTCCCTTAAGATTCAACACTCGTCCGTGTTCCTTGTTAACCAGTTGATACTCGTTCGTATCATCATCTCTGAACATGCGTCATCATTGTTTCTATCGATACTCGTCCGTATCATAGTCTTAAGGATGTTCGTCCGCATTTTTAATCTATACAAAGTGTCAAACACTTATACCTTTCATTTCTTAAATGTAAGCACTCGTCCGTGTTTACTATTCCCCAGCAAAGTCCCCAGCAAAACTTCGTTTCTATCTGAAATTCGTCCTATGTCATGATACTTTCGGCAGCCGTAACCTGCCAGGTGATCGTCCTTCACCTTCTGATGACCGTCCCTCATCATTCCCCCAGCGGAGTCTCCATTATTGGAACCCTTTTCTATCCGACATCCGTCCTATGTCGTGATATTTTAGCAGCCGTCCCCTGCTAGGTGATCGTCCTTCACCTTCCTGATGATCGTCCTTCATCATTTTATCCGATGGTCATCCCCATCGTTGATCTTGTTATCTGACATTCGTTTTATGTCATGATAAACCCCAATAGCAGCCGTGCCCTGCTAGGTGATCGTCCTTCACCTCTTGATGATTGTCCTTCATCCTGCTTATCTGATGGCCGTCCCCATCGTCGTCCTTTTCTATCCGGCATTTGTCCTATGTCGTGATATTTTCGGCAGCCGTACCCTTCCAGGTGATTGTCCTTCACCTTGGATGACCGTCCCTCATCCTTATCCTCGACAGAGCATCCGTCCCCTTCTAGGTGATTGTCCTTCACCTTTGATGACCGTCTCTCATCATTTATTTCTTTAAACCGATGGCCTTCCCCGTCGTTGTTTACTTTAATTTGCAAACCTGATGGTCGTCCCCATCATTGACTTTACCTTTTAATCCCCATAGAGTCTTGTTTCTTTACTTTATGGCCGTCCCCATCATGATCCTTTTATTTCCCCAGCATGTCGGCCGTCCCCGTCATTGCTTTATCCCCAACAGTCGTCCTCTGCTCGATGGTCGTCCTCCATCGCCCGCACTATATAATCATATTATAATTTCATCTTACAATCTATATCCCTTTTCTTCTTCTCCCAATGAGTGCAAATTTTGGACAGTCTTTGGTATTCAACCACAAGTTATCTTGTTTGCCTGTTAAGCCTGGCGCTTACAACCTGCACAGCTAACTCATGTTTGAATAGGGGCAGATGTAAACACCCCAAATTTTCCCTCACTAAGTTCACACCATGGCTTCTGATCTTTCATATTTGCATTAGTTCAATCATATCATATCATGTTGCATTTTTGCTTCACTGCATTAGTTCAAGTTCATCTGCATCTAGGGTTTGTGATCTGAGCAATCCAAGATCCATCTGAGCCATTCCAAAGGCCACCAATCATCCCAAGAGGGTCCATGTATGTTCAATCATCATATTTTATCCTCCAAAGATCAAGTAAATCAAAGAATCACAATAACTGGCAAAGCATGGAAGCAGAGCTAGGGTTTAACTACACAGATGACCTA
This sequence comes from Lathyrus aphaca, assembly GCA_963966055.1. NCBI lineage: Eukaryota > Viridiplantae > Streptophyta > Magnoliopsida > Fabales > Fabaceae > Lathyrus > Lathyrus aphaca. The sequence continues at coordinate 479,208,027 of OZ014524.1, read as the reverse complement.
AAATTAGGGTTTTGGCTTCAGAGGCCATAACTCCAATTTTTTTGGTCATTCTTGTTTCTATTGGTCTCAATATGTTATAAGGATCATACATACCAAGTTTGATGAAGAAATTCATTGTGGAAGTCATCTGATCACTGGGTAACTTCTTGAGCAAGTCAGAGCAAAATCAGGGCATCTGAGGCCCCCATCCATGGAACCAAAGTGGATTTTTCATCAAATTGAAGTCATATGATCTTTATTTGATCATTGAAGTGTTTAGACGTTCACAAAATTGAAGAAAAGTAAGCTAAACCAAACGTTGCCAAAAATGGAAATGACTTGTAATGTAAACTTTCCATTTTGGGAAAGTTTTTCAACCTCCATTTTCTTAACCAAAAATGCTTCAAATGAAAAATTATTGGTCATGAAAGTTGTAGATTGGATCATTCCCTTTTCAAAAAGTACAAGAACAAGATCTAATTCATTTTGGAACTCAAGTTATGGCTTGTCAAAATTGGCAAAAATCACATAATTTTCAAGAATGCACCAAAGAGGGATTTTTGCAAAACCTCTTGCCAAGCTATTTTGTGACTTCAAATACACTTCTATGCATCATAAAAACATAACACATTGCCTAAAAGTCAGAATTGGCCCAAGAATCTCAAGTTTTCATGTCTTGCCCATGAAGAAATCTCAAAGGGGCCAAAGTTTCATGAAATTGCAAAATGACCAAGAACCTTTCACAAACATGCTGAATTGCCTCTAAATGAATTCCATGGCCATCCTTGATCCTTGATGCACCAGACACCCCATTGTACCAAGCCTGCCACTTGCCCATACCTCAAGTACAAGAAATGTTGACTTTTTTGCATTTCACACCATACCAATCACACTATGCCACAACAACTCTCTGAACCAATTGCATTTGTTTATACGAACCAAAAGCAAGCCATAAAACACAAGAACACAGCCAAGAAACCTCAGCATTCTCAAGTTCACAAAAAACTCCCCTCTTGCAAAAACCTTCGAATCTCATAACTCAGCCACCCATTCTTCAAACAAATATCACCATTCACTTCTAAATCACTCACTGATCCTAAACCACCCATCAAAACAGCCAAGAACACACCACAAACAAAACACGATTTTCTAACCAGTGGAGTGCAAACTCATAAACCAGCCACTCTCAATGTCTTCCAAGCTTCAAAGCTTCTTCAGGGAGGTCATAGGAGTCATCTTGCACAGAAGAAGCAGTCAGAAAGCTCCAAAGTAAGAAGCTCCATCTTAGGTAGCCATTCGAAACAATTTTTCCAGAACCTTTATTTTATGTTACTAAATGGTTAAGCATGTTCCCCTGAGTACACTGAACTTGTTATTTTTGAAAATGATGAAGAAATGAGAATGTATTGCTTATCTTAAAGTTTCACCATTTTTGATATTTGCTTCGAATCTGGAGATTGAGTGAAAAGAATTTTTTTTTTAGGGTGGATTTGATCTTAGGAGAGTGAAAGGAGTGAATCTGGAGCTTTAGAGCTCCAGAAAAGACCTAGGGAAGAAGTTGAGAATTTTCAGGTGAGGAGTTGGCCGGAGAAGATGACCGGAGGTCTTCTCCGGCCACCTGAGAGTCATTAAGTGACTAATTAGGGTTAGGGCAAACTTTGAATGTGGACCCTTGGATTTGTCCTTCCCGCGTGCAGTGAATGGCCAAGATCTTTTCATTAGTGATTAATCTGGATTAATTAATAATTTAATTAGGATTAATAGAATTTGAATTTGAGCCATAGGATAGCGCGCCAGGTCAATACCTTTAAACCCAGAACCAATCCAGGTCCTTCATTCTGCATACTTTCCATTTATTTTAATTTTATTTCATTTTTCTTATTTATTTTGTACGAATTATTAAAAATAGTAAAAATGATCAAAAAAATCTGAAAATTTTTATCAAGCCTTTTATTAATTTTCAAAAACCAAAAATATTTTTATTTTTATTTTTTGCACAAAAAAGTATTTTTAATTCATTTAAATGTTTTATTTAATTAGTTAATTGATTTTAATTAATTAAAAATACATTTAAGTATTTAAAAATCACCAAAAAAATCAGAGAACATTCTTAGACATTTAGAAACATTTACAAACTCACCATACAAATTTCTTTTTGGTTTTGATCATGCTTTGACATTTTTCAATGAATTAGGGTTCTTAAAATTGTTCATTTTCTAACCCTAACTTCAAAAATTCATAACTTTTAAACCAAGTTGATTTTGTGAATGGTTCTTTTTACATTGTTCTATGAATGGCTTCTAGCATCCACAAACATTTTTGTTTCATTTTTATCTTGCATTTTCAAATTATTTGGCCTTTTACATTGAGGATCACCCAAAAAACCCTAGAAACTTAGGAAATTCATAACTCCTTCTAGGTTTAGCTTCTGACCTCACCCTTTGGATGGTAACCTAGTATAGGTTTAGGGTTCCTTTGAGTGCATTTTCAATTTTTTATCATGTCATTTTCTTCTGCTTTTGCCATTTGCATCTCACCCTCTCATAAAACCCTAATTTCTCATCTTCCTTTGCATACATCTTGCATATGCATTCATTCAAGAACTTGCCATGACATTTATTGCATCCACATGACTTCTAAGACATCTTAGGACACATTAGAATCATGTTTGATCATTGCATCATCCATTTGCAATGTTATGCATTCATTTTATTTCATGTGCATTCATGAACTTTCATGCTTCTTACATGCTTCCTTTGCATTCTCATATCTTGTATGATCATTCACATCTCTTGACATGCTTTCACATCATCTCTTTGCATCATTTATATCATGAATATGCTTCTTATTTTGGTTTGCATCCTTTTATTAATTTCATCTTCATTTCATTTCACTTCTTTTTGCTAACTTTTCAGGTGGTAAGTCACTTTGAGAAGTGAATTTGCCTTCACTTATCACAATCTCTTATCATTTCTCTTATGCATTCATTGCTGAATTTTGTATTTGTCTTAGAGTGAGCTTGCTCACTCATGTTCCCTCTTAACTTTCTTTCTTCAAGCAACTTATCTTCTTAAGTGAAGTAAGTTGACTTGCTTCTTTTGCTTCTCCTCCTTTCATCTGCTTCTTCCTTGGTGGCTCTTCTTGAAGATCTCTTGCAAGCCTCATAAACCCTAGGAACACCCAAGCATGATCACAATTAGGTTTTGATTAGTTCCCCATTAGTTTTACCTTTGTGTCATCTTTTGTGTCTTCTCTTCTCATCTTAATCAGGGACTAAACCTTTAAGGTTTTAAGGCTTTGTGATTAGGGTTATGCCTGCATCCTTCTCTTAGGATGGAGTATATAACTTTAATCCTAAGTTTTAAACCCTTAATTTGTTTAAATCCTTTAATCAATTCATCTAATAATCACTAAGACATCAAGCTTGTAACTTGGGCCTTGCATTAGGGTTCTAATTCTTCCTTAATTGGTTAAGAAGGACTAACCCTAGTGTTAATGGACAAGTCCCTCTCAAGTTGTCTTACAAACCATAAAATCCATTTCTTAATCTTATCATTGACTAAAATCCACTATAATAAAGGTTTTGTTTTGTCATGAGGTTAATCCCTAATCATGGATTAAGTTTAGGAGCCTTCCTCAGTTTAAATGTTCTCATCTATTATCCTTCTATTAGGATGGTGTAATGAGTCCATTAAATCCTTGATTATGGCTTAAACTCATTACTTAACACTAAACAAAAACTCCAAAAAGCATCTAAATAATTGCAAGTAGGTTAATGATCTTAATCCTACATCATGGTGATTAAGTGTGAGGTGCTTACTTCATACTTAAGGTATTCTCATTACCCCTAATCAGAGGGAGGATGTGATGAGTTTACTAACCCTTGGTTTAGGCTTAAGCTCATTTTCTTATGACAAATTCAAAAAAGCAATAAAAGATTAAAAATACAAAAAACAAACAATAGTCGTCTCCTCCGGGATTCTTTTCTCATCATCTTCACTCATAAACGAGAACTTGCTTCTTCCGTCTAATGCAATACAGTTAGCACTCGAGCCAGACGAGTCATACACTTGAGCATAGACAAGCATGCAGTTCATCAGTCAATTTATCTTTCAGTCTCTTTGAGTCGAACTACGGTGTTCTGACTTCCTCATTGCACGAGAGGATACGTAGGCATAACTTAACAGTTATCGAACAAAAGTCTCTGTATATTCCCCCCCCTTCCAGCATTATTCTTTAAAACTCATTGTCTTGAGCTTTGCATTCTTTTCTTACACTGACACTCCTTTTCTTCACTTCACACTTCTTTTTCACTGACACTTGTATTCTTTTCCAGCTTTTAAACACAGAATAGCACTGACACTACCCCTTTAAACACAAACTTTCAAGCGTGGATCCCGTCGAGTACGACGGACAACCTGGGTGCTAATACCTTCCCAGGTTGTAACCAACCCCTTTTCTCAGTTTCTCTGGTTCGCGACCGTCTTGTCCATATCTTTCCAGGTTTATGCAGCATTACCTTTCCCTCGGGATAAAAATGCCTAGCTGGCGACTCTTTTCAGTTCATCTTCATTTTCTCTCCTTCGCCGACCGTTCGCGTCTGTACCCCTTCTGGCCCTGTGTCATTTGGTGGGAGCGACAAAGTGGAGGCTTTTGGCTGGTATGATATCGAGCTAAGGCCTTTAGAGGCCGCTTCGAAACAATGTTGGGCAGCTTCTACCTCACCATGCAGGGTGGAGACTCTTCTTGAAGTGGTGTAGTATTTCATCTTTAGATGGACGGTGGATGGGACGGCTAGGAGGTCGGCCAAAGTTGGTCGACCTAGAATGCATTGGTATAGAGAAGGACAATCGACAACCAAGAACTGGACGCGGATTGATCGGGCCGTTTCTGCGGCTCCGAACGTGACTATGAGATCGACGTAACCCCACGGTCGTGATACCGCATCGTTGAAACCTTGTAGTTCTGATCCTAAGTATGGAGTCAGGTGAGTTTCGTTCAGTTGGAGCGTAGAAAATAGCTGCGAGTACATGATGTCACATGAGCTACCCTGGTCGACCAGTATCCTGCGGACGTCGAAGTTGGCCATTTGGGCTCGAATGAGCAGTGGAATGCTGGCATTGGGAGCTCCTCCTAATAGTTCTTCTTTATAGAAGGAGATGGGCACTGAATTGTCTCTGGGGGGTCCAGTGTGGCATTCAGGGCCGGCCCTTTCACAATTAGCTGGTCGAACTTCCTTTTTACGGAACCGACCGTGATCTTATTGAATCCCCCGCCCAAGATCATCATGGCGGAAGGGAAGGCTTCCCATGGGCTATGGGAAGAGAGGTAACCTGTACTCGTCGGACGGTCGGGTAGAAAGAAGTCTTCCGGGCAATAGATGTTGAGGGCCACTTGCATGTTGGTGACTGCGGGGACTGCCGTTACTTCCTCGATTTTGATGGCTTCTTGCATCTCTGGCCTGGAGGTATCCTTGGATTTAGTGAACTGTTTGAGGTGGCCATCTTTGATGAGTATCTCTATTGCATCCTTCAGGTGGATGCAATCCTCATTGTTGTGTCCATGGCTCTTGTGAAACCGACAATACTTGGATTTATCGGTTCCCGGTTTGGCGGGTAGCTGCTTGGGGAAGCGCACCCCCGCTTGGCGGAAATTCGAGTTAGCACATTCGAACAATATTTTCTTCCTCGACACCAGCAAAGGTGTATATTCACGAAATCGACCCACTGGTCCTCTCTGCTCCTGTGGTTCACGGGAGCGATCTTCCTTTCTTTTGTCGCTTCCCCGACGAGATGTCAAGGGCTCATCTGATTTGGAAAGGTTCGCGTCCTCTCAACGTTGAGCAATACAGACGGAACTAGCCGCCTGCTTTTCCTCTTATTGGATATACGCTTGAGCTTTCAAGAGGAACGCATCCAGAGTAGCAGGTGTCTCAATACCCACTGCTCGGTGAAAGTCGGTAGATGGGCGTAATCCACGTTCCAGCAAATATTTCTTCATGTCGTCCGTGGTTAAGACCTGGACGACTTCTTTATTGAACCTCTTGATGTATGTTCTGAGGGGTTCGTCTTTGCCTTGTATTATGGCCTCAAGTGATGCTTCCGTCTTTGGATGGCGTCTGGAAGCGGTGAAGTGCCTGGAGAAGGTTCGACCAAGCTGTCTCCAGGAAGTGATGGATTTAGGCTCGAGACTTTTATACCAAGTCATCGCCCCTTTCCTTAAGGTGGTCGGAAAGAGACGACACTTGATTGCTCCTCTGACACCTCTGTAGTTGAGTAAAGCGTCGATGTTTTCGATATGCTCGTCGGGGTCGGTCGTTCCGTCGTACGAACCCAATGGAGGGGCTTCTCGAGTCCTCTCAGTAATCTGGCGGCCATGATCTCAGAGGATAGGGGTCCCTTGATATCATCATCGTCGCTAGAGGTGATCGTACGGGATCTTGAACGGCGCTTTCGGTCTCGTCGCGGGGATGGAGAATTCGATCTGCTCTTCTTTGATCGTTTCGGGGATGGAGATTGAGATCGTCTTCTTTTTTGGGGAGGGGAACGACGAGCATCCTCTTGTGACCCGTGGTGATTCTTGGTTGCTACTTGTGATCGAGGTCTTCGTAGGGGTGACCGACCGCGGTTCCGGATAGAGGATTCGTCGTGGTGGCCCTTATCTTTCCTCATTCAGGGGGAAAGACTATGTTGGCTTCGATGTCTCTTGGGTGATCGAGATGACCGACGATCGGCGTCCTCCAGACGGGCTATCTTGGCACCGTGTTCTAGGAGCAGGAGATATGTTTGATTGATTGTCTCAACGAATGCAACGAAGTCTGATCCGGTGGGCGCGGCCACGAAAGGTATGATCTCTGGTTGGCTCTCGAGCGGTTGGTCGCGCTCGGGAGATGGTGAAGCAGTCTTTCCGTCCTGGCGATCTTGGACGGTTTCTTCGTGTGAGGGGGTGAAGAGGTTGCTCCCCCGTTGAGTAATGAGGACACCATCAGTTGTGCGGGCTTCGCACGGTATGTCGTTAACAGCCATGGATATTTATGAATAGTAACTTTGGTTCTTGAATTTCTTTGGTGAAGAAGAATGGGGAAGTTTGTTTCCCACAGACGGCGCCACCTGATCGTACCTGGAGATCAGGATCCGATATGGTCGCGTCGAGCGTGGATGAGTGATGTTGATGATGGAGAAAAGATGGGGGTGTACCTGCAAAGGCACTCCGATGCTAAAGTCAGAAAACGAGCAACGAGTGAGCAAGTGAAATATTTTTGGGTCAAGATTTGAATACCTGACCCTCTCAAATGAGAGGGTTTATATACTGGCCTAAGTGGGTATTTATTGGCCCAAATTGTTGGGTGCGGATCACGGATCCCGCAATAATCGATGGTGATTAGGAACTAGCTGTTGGGGTGAGAAATAATCTGCTCGACAGGTCCCTCGCTCGGCATTGAAGTCATCCAACCTAGGGCAAGTTGAGCATAGTTGGGTTTTTGGGGCCATTGGGCCGCGAGATAGATATGGCCCAATTCTGAGGGTTGGGCCAGTCCGGAACAATATGTTTGTATATATGTATGTACAGTGTATTGGGAATAACAAAGTGAACAGTATATATGCACTTATATAAATCGTAACATGGTTTATCACAAAAAGCATATACAGTAAAACACGTCAATTTATTATATGTATATTGAAAAAAAACAAAACGGTGATATATGTATAAGTTTGAAATGCAGTAACACACATTAACACATACATTTGTTTGAAACAAGCATATATATGATCTATGAAAAAAGATAAACGCCAAACATGTGTGTTAGCAAAAACATGATGATTGAACCAATGATAAAAAACAAGAAAGCATAGCAAAATTAAATAAAAGAACCATATACAATGCCGAAAATAAAGAGGAGGCGCCGGTTCTATGTCTCCTTCCCCCACTAGCAACCACATAATAGTTATATATAGAGACTAATTAGGATTAATGATAATCAACCTAAGTGTTTATTTTGAAACCCAATAAAATATTAATTTAAAAATTAAATAAAGTTTAATAATTAAAATAGTTAAAATTAAAATAAAAATTAATAATCCTATTTATTTATTCTAGACTCTTTAAAATTAAACGGACCCAAAAAAATAAAAGTCGGGTGCCAAAGTGCTCGAAAAAAATAAAATGAACACATCAAAATAATCAGCGCGAAATAAATGACTCGGAAAAATACATTGTTTGGTCGGATTTTGAAATAAAAATTATGACCATTTAAACTGCTCAGACTGATCAACATACGACCGAAAATGGTCGTAAAAATAATTTTAGCATGTCAGATTAAACCATGTAAATCGTAGATTATTATTACTAACATTTGCAAATTTTAAATTTGACATTTTGCGTTTACTGATTTTAGGCACAGTTGAAAATTAATTTGACCAGTCTGTCTATAAATTCTGAGAAATTATTTCGGCTAATATTAAGAAGAAATACATGCTATGCTATAAAGATGATGCAAATGAATAAGAAACAAAAAAAAGTTCGTTAGAGTTAAAAACAGAAGGAAAATTTTGGGGGTACAACAATCATCATCTGACTTAATGAGACATTCAATATAGACAAATACAATTGAGTATCCTCTTAAAGATTTATGAAGTTCTTATTTTCAAAAGAACTTCTCTAGAAGTCTAACAAAAACTTTGTATGTTTATCTATATAAAAATGTTTCATTAAATCAAAAGATAAACCATAAAAGAACAATCATACACTTTTTTCTTTTTCTCTGTCAGACTCGATTCAGTTATTCAAACCTGACCATAGAGTTTGAACACCTCTTTGAGTGGATTATGATTCAATGAATGTCTAACCATTGACTATATTATTCTCACCAAAATCAGTACCGCCAATACTTGAATCTGGGATGTTGGCTTTTACTCCAATAAATGTTGTAAACAACCTTATGGAAGATGCCTCTACTCCTTTCCTTAATATTTGTAGCTGATACATTATGATACTCATATTTCTATAAGACCATACATGTAGGTACAAATAGACTCTTTTTTTACCTTACGTCACAAGCTAATAGAAAAATAATAAATCACTCCAGAGTATAAGTCTAGGATGAGATATGATAAGAACAAAATCTTGTTCTAAGAAGAGTCATGATCTCATTGTCTATAATTAAATCATTTGACTCTGAAACTATTGATATGCTCAGAACCAGATGGTCTTAGCTATCAGAAAATGACACAAAGAAAATCAAATTGGTGTCTTAGTACAGATGATAAAACTCAAAGATAAATTGAAAACTTCTTATAGAAATGTATTTTAAAACAACTTCCATGATGATCTTCAATCAAGAAGCAATGGAGTTTCTTAAGATATTGTCGCGGTGAGAATCTGGAGACCAAGCTATTGGATTAACTTGACTCGCAAAAAATATGTCACCACCAAACTTTAATTTATCTAAGGGAATGGGAAAAGATCAAAATAAACCCATAAATACACAATGTAATCAATGCAATAAGAGATCTAAGGTTCCGGGGTTGGTTATACTAAGGGAAGGTACTAGCACCCTTAGTATATATAATATCCTATAGAAACCTCTTATTATATTTGTGCTATTGTGATATTTTATTTTCTATTGGTTGGGAGAGTTTGATTGCTTTTGGGTGAGTGAGAGTGGGAAATGTTTTTGTAGTTTTTGTAATGTGTATGAATAAATTAAGGGAAGAAAAATAAAAAGGTAGCTCTCTAGGATCTCACAATCCTATGCCTAATGAGTGAAACAAGGTTTGTTGGATTTGAGAGAAGAGATAAGTTGTTATCTTAAGGGAGATATCTCACCTATACCACCACAAACATTTTGAGAAAGAAGATAATAAGGGAAAAATATTTAAACTTGGATATTGAAGATCCAAAGCAATGCAACATTCTTCCTTTAAATGATTCTTTGCATAGTAAGAGAAGAACCTCAACTTGGATGTAGAGTCAACAAGTATGCAACTTACATCACTTAAAGAAGAGACATATATTCTATAGAGATGACTCATGTCTCATCTCTTGGAGAAGACTTGAGTTTGAAGGAAAATATGGATAATGTTTAATTGAAGTTTAAGTGTGAGGAGAATCCTAATGTTTGAACTAAGTCTAAACTAAGGATGAGGGGACCACAATAACTATATGAATGAAATTGATATGAAGTCAACAAAAATATCATTTACCTTGGATTGAACAACAATTTAAGCATATTATCTATCAAAGTTAAATGCACAAAAGAAAATCACATAACAATATGATTCTAGATTCTATCAAATTAGGGTTAGGGCGAGGTGACATAAACATCAATATCAAGAGAAAATTAACAAGACAAATTTAATCAAGCTTTAAATAATAAATTTGACATTATCAAATTTATTGTAAAATTGTAATTTTTTAATATTACAAAATGATAATGACCGGTTATGATTGAAAAAATTGAAATAATAAAAATCAATAGATTAAATCAAACTAATAAATAGTATTTTATACAAAAAATATCATCTAATAATAAATTAACACAACATATTATACTAATAAAATAAATAAATAAATATAATAATATATACATGCAGTTCGGTTTGGTTTGGATCGGTTTTGAAAAATAAATCCGAAATCCGATCCGAAACGAACGGTACTTACAAAGTCACATCCAAACACATCCAATAATTTTCGGGTTTTTTAGTTTTCGATTTTTATTTGGATTGGTTTGGATTTGAACATCCCTAAATGTGATCAAGCATGATATCAAGACAATAACAACACATGAACAAACATAAAAAAAGTGGACATGCTTAACATGGTGGAAGTTTATGAAGGAAATACTTAAATTAATGATAGAAGATTTTAACAAGGTAACACAAGATCAAGCCATGGTTAAATCAAACTTGAAAGAGAAAACAAACTCAAGTGGAAGCCCTAAACATGCATTAAAATGTTTTCAAAACATTATTCAAACAAAACCCTAAGTTTCTTCTAAATATTCATTTAATCAAAACATTTTTTAAAGAAATAATTATGGTATAATGTTAAAAATAAAATTATGCTCAAACAAAAAACATGTTATCAACATTAAACAATACATAAAAAAAGCATATTATGGTCATACAAACATATATGTACAATTAGGTCAAATAAATAATCAAAGGAACAAAGTTAAAGGCTTAAAAAGTACTAGTTTTCAACCTAATAAAAATGATCAAATAAATATTTTTTTTGGGAAATTTTGTGGATTAATAAAATAGAGGGGATAAATTACATGTGTTCAAAATATAATTAAAAAATAATTAAATTTTCATAGTGAAATAATTAAATGAAAATGAGAAAAATATAGAAGAAAACAAGTGATAAAAAGAAAGAATTGCTGCCAAGCGGACTTGAACCCGCGCTTTCAACGCGATGGGCTTAAAAAATTGGCCACTTGAAAATTGTGTGCATGGTGACAATGCATTGAATAATAAGAGAAGATCCACATGAAAAAATCCCAAAAAAATAAATATAAAAAATTTGGGGTGATGAGATTAAAACCCTGGACTTAATGCTCACAAACACACACAAACCAAGCCTCTAACCATCAAGACACAATGCCAATTCGTTAACAAATGCAGAAACACAATATAATATATTAAATCAATTATTTAAAAAATAAATTCGCACCACCTAGCCTTCTTCTTCCCCACAAGCTTCACCACCATTTTTCAAATTCCTCCAAATGCCAACTTTCTTGTTTCTTGATGAAATTACATGATGTAAACATTAAAGTTGCTCAGTATTTGACAAGGAAATTAATGGTACTAATAAAATTTATTTATTTTCAGTGTATCATAAAAAATTAATCACACAACCGTATGAACCCTAGAATGCAAATCGAATGTGAAATCTCATATGTAACATATACAAATCAATTGATATAGAGGAAATGATCACTGCATCATAACAAACATGTTTGTAACTTAAATGATTAAAATGATGAATGAATCATAGGTTTGAGAACGTGAAACTTAGCTTCAAAAGTGGAAATCGTGTTTTGACTTGGGCTTGTTACAAAAGCAAAATGATGATCCTAAAAGCTTCCTTGACCTCCAAGGAATGTGTTGATGTGCTTGAATTGAGCTGAGACCCTTTGGAACTCTCTATCTAAATCAATTTGCAATATGTGAATAGTGAGATATGGAGGATGTGTTTGAGTAATTACATAATGTATTTAATGGTTTGGATCACTTCTATTAAGTGTATAGAAGGTGTTTAGATGTTGAGATTGAGTGGAAAGTGTTTGGAATTGATATTTCAAATTCTCACATCAGTGGAACTTTGAATTTTGCAAGAATGTGAAAATATGATATAGAGAATGTTTGGTGATGTATTGGTGTTGTTGATTCTGAAATGATAAAGAATGACCTCTATTTATAGGAAAATAAATTAGTCTTGGAGGAAAAATTTGGATGAGGATGCATGTTATTATCTAATGAATAATGTGATGCATCATTACTTGAGTTGCAAGTTACATGTTGCCTACTTTATAGTGTGGCTTGAAATGATTTTTTTTATCCTGCATTGCTTAAATTGTAAATCATCCCTTGGTGTTTTGATCATTTATTAACTTGTTGTTGTGGTTTCTTGATCAATCCCGCTTTTCACTTAATGCATAAAAACAAAACATCATGTAGCAACATTGGGAGCTATTTTTCACTATGCCAAGAGATAGAATTTGCTAAAACTTTGGTACTATCTTGAAGATATCATAGGATACTACAAGATTTGTGTTGATTGTATGCAGAGAGGATGCTTGGAAAATGGTCAAAAGTGACCTCAAAATCATGTGCAACATAACTTTGCAATTTTGTCTTGATCAACAACTACAATCATGACATCTTTAAAAAATAATATCTTTTTGCTCAAGTAAGATAAATTCATGCTCTTTGAGACTTTGGAAAGATGAGGGAACATAATACAACTTTGATGTTTCTTAGTTGACTTGAATCATCTTGGATCATGGAGAGAAATGTCTCACAAAATTTGAATTCTTAACTGAAAAACACTAATAAAAATTTATAAGTGTTGGACATTTTGATCATTAATATTTTCAAACGTCAGCACCTTATATCTTTCAATCCTTATGAGATTTTGAGTTTATTTCTTCTTCAGTGTTGAATTATATGGGATCATCTTTGAAATTCTGGTATAACAGACCACATATGTCTTATAGGATGTCGAGACATCTAGTCTAACAGAAGCAACAAGGTAAAGCATATACAATAACAGTACTGAATAACATAAATAACACAAGGATTGTTAACCCAATTTGGTACAAACTCACCTACATCTGGAGGCTACCAAGCCAGGAAGAAATTCACTATCAACAGTATTAATTCAAAGCCTAAACAATCCCAGTTTACAACTTCTCACTTAATCCCTACCCAGTGCAACTTCTACCTAGAAATCATCATCTAGATATAAGAAATCACCATCTCACTCCCTAAATCACCTCGGTGATAATTACAATTAACAAGATTAAACCATACGACATACTTCCATTACAATACCTAGCCAAGATTCTTGACCAAGAACATAACTTGGATTTGCTTCAAAGCTTCATCCAATAACAACACTCAACTCATTACCTATGGGTTTCTGAGTGAGAACACAACCTTACAACTCAATAAACTCAGTCCAGCCCTAATATCAGAATGATAACGAGTGGTTCATAAATACCAACTCTCCTAGAGAGTGGTTCACAAACAAAGCCCTAATGTTTACATCTTTTCTATTCATGGCTTCTCCAAAAAAACTAGGTTACAATGCTTCTATTTATAACATCATACCCAACTGAATTTGGGCCTTTAAAACACAACTAATATATTGTTACAAATCTGCAGAAGATTCTGCTACAAATTAAGTCTTCAATCAAATCTTCAATAAAATCTTCCTTATTTGGAAAGTATATATATATATATATATATATATATATATATATATATATATATATATATATATATATCTTTGTGAATTCTGATTGAATCTTCCAGACTTTTAAAATAACACCTCTTTAAATCAACGCCACATAGGATTGCATAATATCTATAGTTCAACACAGGCGCGATGTCGTATGCAATGTCTTAGGACATCTTCTTCGACATGTTCCAAAACATCAAAAGACACTCCAAGATATTCTCCTCAAGGTTATGACTTCTGTCATTAGCTCCATAATATCTTCACAATTAGAACCTAAGGATTCTCCTTGAAAATACCTTGAAAAACAGCTCCACCTTGAATCTCTTAGTCCTTTAAAAATAGCTCCAACAGCTCCACCTGTGATAGCCTAATATTCTAGAGAATATTCTACATAATTAAAATCATAAACACAAAATTCCAGATCCATAGACCAATACGTCATGACATCTGTCTGTAACACATGATAGTAATGTTGTCATGACAGTTTTAGATGTTTCAACATTTTCTTTGACATCCGTCAGTAACATATGACAGTAATTTTGTCATGACAGTTGCAGGTGTTTCAACATCTTCTTCAATATTTACCAATAATTTTAATCCCATTTGTCTGTGCCACCATGTCAAGACATCTTGTTTGACATGTTCTTTTAGAATCTAGACCATGTTAATTTAACATATGGAACTTCTTATTCAATTTGTTCCATCTATATTAGTTTTACCAAACATAATTCCAATCATGAAATCATAGAATTAATAATCTCCCCCTTTGGCTTATTTTGGCTAAAACTAATTTACATAACACAGATGTAGTATTACCTCATGTAGTAGTATGTTAACATCGCATCTTCATATAAGACTTTAATAGTACACACTATTACTTATTCCCCTTTTTAGCCATAAAAATACAAAGGCATAGTAATAACCATTGAGACATATTAAACCAGTCAAGATTAACTACTCCTCCTCAACTCAGAGTCACCAGACATACAAACTCTCTTCATATCAGCAGTAGAAAGTTGCTTCCTGCTCAAATTATGGAGAAATTAAATCAAAACTTTCTGCAATAAGATGTCCTAGATCAGACAAACATATGTTAGAACATATGATCTAACATCACAAGTAAGCTTGCACATAAGTTCTTCAAACATGTCAAAGACATCCAACATGACATAAGGAGATATCATAATATTTTACTATGCAGCCAAACTCAGAACCTTCAATCTCCCTCTTTGGAACATTGTGGATAAAACATTATCATACCCATATAACCAGAAAAACACAGAACACAGAGATCAATGCAGCCGAAGAAAAATTATGGTTAGCACATGTTAGAACATCTGGTTAGACATCACCCAAACAGAACATCAGCTCTCCCCCTGTCATGGATAACCAATGCTCCTAACCACTACTTCACATATATGCTGAACATTTTACTAAACAGATTCATAAACTGTAAAATCAATCATGACTTTTATAGATCCAGATATACAAGCTCCTTGAGAATAACTCCAAGCTCTTTGAGCTCCTTACATAACAAGGACATGACTGAAAAATGACTCTCAGATCTACACAATATCATAACCTTTTGGTTAGAAAAGGTGACATGCATATTTGGTTTCACATATCTCATGTGCCAAAATAGATAGTTTCCTTGCTCCACGGGAACCCATTTCTCCATATATACTCAGTTTGTCCAGATTAACCCAATCTCAGGTAGGGTTACTTGCAGCAGAAGAAAATAACATCTTACCAAAATTTTCCTGATCATATTCTCACTATCTGACACATTCTTCCGCTGTAAATCTACTAGTAATTGCTTGCACTAGTGGAGGCTTCATCATTGTAGTCATGCATTCACCAAGCATACTACTGTAATCTGCATATTCTGATCCAAAAAATCATAACTTCATCTTCTGACTACAACATTGATCCTCAATCCTCCATATCATAATCTCATACCTCCTTCAGGGATAACACAAAGTGATGTTACAACATCATTTAGGAAATCAATTTTCCTTCAAATAATCCAATCAAATGGTTCTTGATATATCATTCAAAGAGATCATTAAACTTGATAGTCCTTTAATACAAGAAGATCTTCAAAATATCACACCTTCAGCAGCTAATTTAGGTCATTATACTCCAAAACACCATAAAGAGAAATAAACAACCACATAGAGAAAAGTAAATTCTCCGCACTTCTTGAATTATAATGTTCAAACTGTAGTCCTGCACTTTTACATAAGATATATACATAGTCTCCCTTCAATGTATTTTGTCATCAGTTAAAAGCACAACATCTTCCATAAACAGATAAACACTCAACTCCCGTCAGAGTATTCACTATCGGTTAGATGCACATCCTTATAAAAGGCAGACAAATACTCAACTCCTGTCAAGGTATTTATCATATGTGATAAGGTAACCTTCTCACACAAGGTATGACATTTTGTCTGACATTCTTTTCCTGCACATTTTGGCACTAGATGATCCTTCTTTGATTAAACCACACCATTTATCACTTCATATTAGGTAAGTGGCTTGACCTGATACTCCACTATGAGCATAACTAACTCCCTTAGCTGAAAACTCAACACCTTTGAGATATTGTTCTAACATACGATCTGATACTAATCTCAAACACATGGATTTGATACTTACTAAGGTTTTGGAGTAACATCTGTAGCAATCCATGTACAACTCTTTGTAAGGGATACAAGAGTTCACCAGTAGCTGGTCTTCCTTTCTGATCATACCATAAATACATGCAATGAATTGCATGATACATACCATCAACATGTCTGCATCGTTTACTCATCATGTGGAGACATCACATAACTGGGCCTAAGTTTGATGAATACTTCCCTTGATCGTACACCAATAACTATGGTTATTAGCAACACACTCCAACTTTCTTCAACTTGATACCTTTTTCAACACATAACATAAAAGCATCCTCTTCCAAGTTAGGAGTAGGTTCCAAACATATGTGATCATCACACATTTTTCTAGCGCCTAAAGCATCCATCATGTTAGTAGGATAGCACACCAGTTTCCTTCTTCTGGAACACAAAACGGAGAATGGCTCTGAAGTCATTACTACTTTCAAGATTACTAGCTTTTCTTCAACCAACTCCAGCTGAAATGCTATGACATTTTGAATGATACTTTACACAAATACAACCTTCAGTAGCATATCAAATAGTGTTCAACTTCACAACTTTAGAGATCCTTCAGAACAACTACAATCTGATAGGTATTTGACTCAATATTTTCCATAAACTGCTGATATGTAACGCGACGTCGAGACATTTGGATTGACATATCAAACTCAACTTCTTTCTTGATGAAAACTTCCTCCAGTTCATGATTTAGAAAATCAGAAACATGTATCTCCACAAGAGAAATCATCTTCAGATATACCAGACCTATGTTGGACACCATAACTAGGAAAATTCTTGTAATTAGATCACCACAAATAAGCTTAAGAGATACCTTATCAAGATCTTCACTCCCGCGTGAAAGTTTTGACAGTGATACTCTTTTTCTTTGGCTCCAACCTTTTCTTTCACCAGGAATCACTCATAAGGAAACACAACATTTTGAACTAAATGTTCTCCAGTTTTGTAATCACATGTTAGGACACCATACTTGACATTATGAACCGAAGCTTTACAACAGCCTTTTCCTGAAGTATTAGGGAATCACTATCAAACACAACATCAATCAAACAAAACACAACAGAAATTACAGAGCAATTCCATGGAGAAATAAATTATCCCACAACAAGATCCTTCAAAAGAGTTTGAGACACGATGTCAAGACATCTTGTCTGACATCCCAATAACATCAGCAAACCTAAGCATATAGAACACCATTATATCATACTCCCCATAAATTGCATGATCATCAATTCAGATACAAATATAACTCCCCATACAAGAACATCCAGAACACTTCCCAAAGACAGTGCATCCAGCCCAAGTAACACATAAACTTGGTATAACTTCAGAATATATCAGAGGCACATGCAACAGTACAAAAGTAAAATCCAAACCTCACAGAAAAAAATATAAGCCTCCTTCAGATATAGAATTCTCTAATCCAAGATGTCAAGACATTCTGTTTGACGTCATAGCTACACAACAAACACATATAAATGTCAGGACATTCTGTCTGTCACCACAGCTACATAACAATTCATCACCAAGGTTCCAGGCCTGATAACACCATAAAAGGTCCAACACACATGTTGTCAAAAATATTCCATCCTCCACTTCTAGGGAACATTCAAACACCAATAAGAACATATCACACGTTCAAACAATTTTCCAGTATATTATCCTTCTTCCTTTACCAAGAGGCAGAAAGTATCCCCTTGGATCTCATCCAGACACAAACTAGGATTCCTGCTCTGATACCAATTGAATTTCTGGTATAGCAGACCCCAAATTTCCTACATGATGTCAAGACACCTGGTCTGACAGAAGTAACAAGGTAAAACATATACAATAACAATACTGAAAAGCATAAATAACACAAGGATTGTTAACCCAGTTTGGTGGAAACTCACCTACATCTGAAGGCTACCAAGCCAGGAGGAAATTCACTATCAGCAATATTAATTCAAAGCCTAAATATTCCTAGTTTACAACTTCTCACTTAATCTCTACCCAGTGCAACTTCTACCTAGAAATCATCATCTAGATATGAGAAATCACCATCTCACTACCTAAATAACCTCAGTGATAATTACAATTAACAAGATCAAACCAGAAGACAAACTTCCATGACAATACCTAGCCAAGATTCTTGACCAACAACACAACTTGGATTTGCTTCAAAGCTTCATCCAAGAACAACACTCAACTCATTACCTACGGGCTTCTGAGTGAGATCACAACCTTACAACTCAATAAATTCAGTCCAACCCTAATATCAGAATGATAAAAGAATGGCTCACAAATACCAACTCTCCTAGAGAGTGGTTTACAAACAAATCCCTAATGTTTACATCTTTTCTGTTCACGACTTCTCCAAAAAACAAGGTTATAATGCTTCTATTTATAACCTCATACCCAACTAGATTTGGGCCTTCAAAACACAACAAATATGTTGTTACAAATCTACAGAAGATTCTGTTACAAATTAAGTCTCCAATCAAATCTTCAATCAAATATTCCTTATATATATATATATATATATATATATATCTTTGTGAATTATGATTGAATCTTCCAGACTTTTAAATCAGCGCCTCTTTAAATCAGTGCCACATAGGATTGCATAATATCTCAAGAATATTTTGCATCTGTTTAAAATATAGTAGAACCAATCACTCTAGGTCAGCACAGGCGCGATGTCGTATGAAATTTCGTAGAACATCTTCTTTGACATGTTCCAGAATAGCAAAAGACACTTCCAAGATATTATCCACAAGGTTATGACTTATGTCATTAGCTCCAGAATATCTTCACAATTAGAACCTAAGGATTCTCCTTTAAAATACCTTGAAAAACAACACCACCTTGAATCTCTTATTCCTTTAAAAACAACCCCAACATCTCTACTTGTGATAGCCTAATATTCTAGAGAATATTCTACATAATTCAAATTATAAACATAACATTCCAACTCTATAGACCAAGACATCATGACATTTGTCTTTGACATCTGTCTGTAACACATAACAGTAATGTTGTCATGACAGTTCCAGATGTTTAAACATTTACTTTGACATCTGTCTGTAATACATGACAGTAATTATGTCATGACAGTTGCAGATGTTTCAACATCTTCTTCAGTATCTGCCAATTATTATAACCCCATATGTATGTGTCACCATGTGAGGACATCTTGTTTGACATGTTCATCCAAAATCTAGATCATGTTAATTTAACATATGGATCTTCTTATTCAATATGTTCCAGCCATATTAGTTTTACCAAACATAATTCCAATCATGAAATCATATAATTAACAATCTTTAAGTGTATGCCTTGAGCAAGAAAAAATATTGTCTGAGGAAGAAGTTACAAGCTTGGAAAGTCGTGTAGTTGTTAAGGTATTTTTATAACATGATTTTTTTTCAAAACCATAATCTTAACATCTTTGAAATTTTCCTTGATTAATCATGATCAAATGCATTCATCCACCATATTTCCTTAAATAATAGCTCATGAGACTCAAAGTTGAACAAAAGTCAAACTTTGACTTTGTGTACCCAATTGACTTTGTAGCAGATGAATTTGAATTTTTCATTCTTCAAGGAATCAAGCTTCTTGGGTAATTAAGATCTTGTTAATGGACTTCAAATATTTATTTGAGTCCGTGAATCATGTTTTGAAGTTTCAGATCATGCTCAGATGAAAAAAGTCAATTGTATGGCCATCGGGGTCAAAACCATGGTTTGAGGTATCTGATGAACATGAGGCTTGATCAACTTGAAATGATGTGATCTTGCATTTGATTATTTATGAAGGGAAAATATTGATCATCATGAATGAATGAGCGGATTGACTTTGAGAATCATGCTCTTCCTTTGATAATTCATCTGCTTGAGCTTTTGGAGGCCAAAACCCTTCCTTGTGAACCAAAAAAATCAAAGCACATATTTTTTTTCAATGGTTTAGTCATCATTAAAGACACATACATGTAATGTAAATGATGTGGAATCTTAGGGGTAAAAAAATTAGGGTATGACATATGCCCACATTTAAGTTTCTCCTATTTGGAGATGTGAAGATTGACATCTTAGTCTCGACCAGATAGGGGAGACTTAAATACAACAATGCACAATTTTGCCCTTTAAGAAGCAAAAAAAATGCTATGATATGATATGAATGTAAGACATGGGACCTGTGGGAATGATGCCACTGGGGATTGAGAATAGACTAAATTACTAGGGTATAATGACACTGCCGTAAGTGCACGATGTAATACCTTAAAATTTTCCCTCATATTTATAACCTTAACTGGCTTTTCGTTTCATATTCATATGCATTTCACATTAGGTTATAGCTTTCATGATCATGCATTTCAGTGGCTCATAAGGCATGTGATCAATGACATACAAAATTAGGGTTACATACCTTATCCATTTCTATCCGGGTCCCGGCTCCTCTCGAACATCTGAAGTCGTATTCCTCTTCATCGAACATCGCAAGGATTCACATTCATGATTGAGATTGAGGTCATGTCACTGATTGAGGCCCATTGGGGAGATTGAGTTCATTTTATGGGTATTCATTCAAGCGCGACACTTCCAAATGATGGAAAAGGGCATGGTTCAGGTATTATCGATGTTTGGATTCATCATGGCATCATAGTTCTAGATAAGTAGTTTTTGCTCAAAAGGTTCGACTTGAGTTAAGGAAAAATGTGTGGTTATGGTTTATGTGAAGAAAAAAAGTTGTTCGAGGGTATTCCTAACACTCAATGTCATAGTTCACATGGTGTTAAGCCTGTATTTTGTTTCCTAAGTCATAAGTCTTGTTGTCCATTTTACCCATGTTTGTTTTTAAATTAATTCATCATTCATTTTTGAGTTTCCTTCGAAATAACCATTCTAAACCGCCTTTCATCCATTTATTTGAATAAATCCCGCATCCATTTATTCAAAACAAATCACTCAAGCTGGTTATCCAATTGGAATCCAAAGTCAAAATAAAAGTCAATTTGAAAGTCCACTTTCTAAACCCATGTTTACCAATTATCAAAGCCATTATTTTTACACTCCTTTAAAACCACAATTTATGTCCATAAACCTTTAAACCAATTACTAACTTAAACTCAATTTTGTTTCTCTATTCCATTAATTCTATAAAGAAAAACCATTTGTATCCACACATTACTAACCATCTTATAGAAAATTTCTAAGTTTATTGTTCTAACTCAAATTCAATCTCAATTACCACTTCAAATCCATTAAACTAAAATGCAATCCAATCCAAGTCTTATGTCACAATTTAAACTCATGCCCATGTGTAATTGATGCATTCAAAACGCGCAGAAGAAAACATAAGAGAAAAGCACTCAAATCACATTTAGAAAGTTTAGCATGGGAGCAGCCTATCAAATACTTGGAGCAGACTCAAGTTTTCTATATAAAATACCAGAAGAATTTAACAGAAAAGGGGAGAAACTTTTGGACATATATTTTTTATCAGAAAATCCCAAAACAGAGTCACCGAGATATTTGATTCAGTTACAAAGAAGCAGGAGAAAAGCTAACAGAAATTTAGAAGAAAAATCCAGTTAAATAGTGATACACAAACTGATTAGAAGAGGGATTCATAACAGAAATTTGACAGTTACAAAAAACTCTAACAAACTGAATAAAAAGATTTTTTCAGTTACAAAAACAAAAAAGGGCTTCAAGCTCTCTCTCTGAATCTGTGGAATCATCATTCTCACTCTTTGCAAATGGATTATCTTCATCCCTCTCAAACGTGGATCCCAATCTTTCTAGCCTTCATCGATCAATCTCAGTTCCTTCATCATCTTCATCGATCAATCTCATTTCTTTCTTCAAGCTTTCATTATCAATCTTTTATTTCATCATCAATCTTCGATCACCTTCAACCTGAAAAAATCTTCAAGCTTTCATCATCAATAATCAACGATCATCATCAACACAATTCAGCCATACCTGTAACGAATTTTCAATTCAAGAACACTTTTCACATCACAACGGTTTCAACAACTGGCATCACAAATCATTATCAACAATCTCCCTGTACCGAAAAGCTTGGGTATTTTGCGAACCTTCTGCAATAACCTTCATCAATCTCAGCCCGAAATCACCTTTTCCGGTTTCATCTTCAACCTACGTCATCATCTTCAACGCGTTCGTCCGCTAGTTCATCACCACCTTCACGACATCGCATCATCATCATTAGTTCGACATGACCCTGCATCAATATCAACACAAATTCAATCTTCATCAAGATTCGTTGATCTTCACGCAATGGTTAACATCACAAACGCAGAAACAAGAAGAAGCAGAAGAGATCAAGAGACTCAGAGATCAAGAGACTCAAGATTCATTGATCTTCGTACCTGAAATTGTAGCAACGCCGATGCCTCTGTCGCAACCTCGATGATGTGAAGGTGATGTCGCGAGAAAGAGTGATTATGATTGTGGTTCACGAGCGAGAGATTGACGAAGATGATATGGATAAGCAGTCGAAATTGGCACAGCGGGGGCATCTTTTCGGCGAGGGCTTTACTCGGGTGGAAGAAGAAGCCACCGTTGAATTTGAAGAAGAAGTCGCTGTTGAATTTGAAGAAGAAGAAAGGTAACGTTGGGATTCTCTAAGAAGATGAGGTTGCAATACTCAGTTAGGGTTTTCACGTGATAAAGAAGTTAAAGTTGGATCGGGCCTAACAATTCTTCATCATGAGTTGCTATCAACGCCCATTGGATTCTCTATTCGCACCCCCTGCACTACTACTATTAGTATGGGCCTAGCTGCCATAGATTTCTATTCAAACCCTCAATTCACTAGCATACCACCTCATGCGGGTATTTTTGGTGAAATGGACCAAGAACCCACTGAAACGCTCTCAGCACCTTCCTAATTTCATCTACACCCCCATCATGCGCCTAATAAGAGAAAAGTTGGGCCTTGGGCCAACAGTTTTTATATTTGCTGCAATTGGATTCCTAATTCACCTCTCCCTATTTTCATATTTTATTTAATTTGTTAGTTAATTTTTCTTGATAAAAATAGTGCATTAATTAAATTGTTAATGAAGTTTTGATGAGTAGCATTTTGATTATTAGCTTGGTAATTTTGATTAGGATTTCAATAATATTTTTGACAATTCATTTGGACTACTTTTGACGTAAGTTCATGGGCGTTTTTAATCGATAAAGATCGATTTCGATTATGGCAAAGCTTCACAAAGTGATTATGGAAGATGGGCATTTATTTTGCTCATGGGATATTACAAGACCTTGCACGGAGTTTTTGGATTTCTTTTATATGAAGAATCGGTACTTCGATCAAGTAAGTAATTCTGACTTCTCCACTTTAACACACCATTCTAGTTGTATGCGGTTTAGGATCATATAACTTAAGGTGCATATTGAGTCCTCCCACCCAAGGCACTAGATGTATTTAGGATTTATGATGTTATCTGTCGATATCGGAGCTTAGGGATTAGGTTGCGGATTATAGAATTTGGTTCCTTTCACTTTCCCTTAAATCACCGTTTTTTGCCCGTTTCGTCGCAATTATTAAAAATAGTTTCAGGTGTGATAAAATTCTGGAACAATTTATGAGTGATCCTTATCCTCTTAATTAATTTTGTATAATTTTGTTTTTCCAGTTTTGGATGGTTTTAGTAATTAATTTGGATTTTTTATTACAAGCTGTCCCAAAATGCATTGTTTTAGTTAAAGGGACAGAAAACCATTTTTTCCCA
Organism: Lathyrus aphaca; assembly: GCA_963966055.1. Classification (NCBI taxonomy): domain Eukaryota; kingdom Viridiplantae; phylum Streptophyta; class Magnoliopsida; order Fabales; family Fabaceae; genus Lathyrus; species Lathyrus aphaca. Next base: position 479,183,649 of record OZ014524.1, on the reverse strand, counting down.
TAGGTGTGAGACCTATTTTTTTTTGTGTGATTAAACACTGGAATTTGTGACATTTTGATGCTCCCTAGGAATTTTTTTCATAATTTTTGGTTCCCTTTTTGATCCACTTTGTGGAGTTTTGTTTTCCGGCGATCACGTTTTGTTACCTTGCTCATCAAGTAGATTGTTGTGGCACTTTGGTGCATAATTTTGAGAAATACTTTTAGACCATGTTAGATACTGACTTCAACATTCAAAGGATTTAATTTCATAATTTTTAAAGCCTTTTTCTATTTTTCCATGTCACCTAGATCATAGGTTGATTTATGTGCTTATTTGCTCCATAACCTAAATGTTAGGAAGGCATTCATGCCATTTGCTTGATACACCTTTTGGTAACTTTTAGGAGTTAATTATAGGTCATTTTTAGGTCCTTAATTCCAGTTAGAGGTCACGTTTTGAACCATACTCATTTGGTTTGTTTTTGTGTTCCTAAGTGCATTCTTATGTGAACTAGTTTAACTTAAACTTGTTTGTCATCTCTTCTCATGTTTAATTTGACTTATGGGGAAATCATAGGAGCCTATTCAGGCATTCTAATTGCATCTCATACATTTTATTCTTCTGACCCATAATCATATCATGCATACTCACATGTCATTCATCCTTAACTTGCATCATTTGTGATCTTATGCGACATCATGCTCACATCTTCTCACATCTCCTTCTCCTTACTCCATATGCCTAAACCATTGCATCCATGATGGTATGCTCATTCATCCTAATTCATAAGCATTCACTACTGACTTTAATACTCATTTCATGTATTAATTCATGCTTGTAAGTCATACGCATTCATACTTCATCCATAAGCCCTAACTTACATTTAGGTGAACTTAGGTGAACCTTTTGTACATAGTTTGACATAGTTTGAATTTATGAGGTATCCTAGAATCCTTAGGGACCTATAACATGTAGCTACTGACTTTAGAAGTCATATAACCTTTAGATACCTTTACCTTTAGACTTAGGTCTTATTTGGAACCCTAGTTCTATTCTAGGACGTTTATGGTACTTAATCGCTTTTATGCTTTGTTTATGCTTTCAATATGCATTGTTAAGATAACATTTGTTTTGTAGAGGTGAAGATTGAGGTAATAATTACTTCTCTCATCTCTTTATGCATGTTATTATATTTGAATTAGCACTTGGTGCTTTGTTCATAGGCTTCCCTTTTGTTCTTTAGATTCAACTTAACTTCCTTAGGAAGTAAGTTGAACTCTAATTTGCTTTTCTTCTCCTTAGGTTAGAATACTTCATAAACCATAGGATCACCTTGTGTACATAATAACTAGATTAGGGTTGTGTCATAGTCCCTTTAGTTTGTCCTTTTTCAACTTGAGTCTTTCTTTCTCACCTCATAAAGAAAATAATAAAAATACTTAATAAAGGTTTAATGTTCTTATACGCCATGAGACTTTGTTGCGGAGTACTTATACGCGTCCTGTTTCGGGGCGAGGTGTAAGCTATCTACCACGATGGATAGGTCTTAGTATGAGAATGTTGACAAACAAATTCAAAATACTTCTCATAAAAGACAAAACAAATAATAATCAACTATCCTACGAGAACTTCTCTTTCTCATCTCATTCATTCTGAATGCGAACTTGCGACGTCTTGTATCACATGCAAGATGGTAAATGCACTTGTACCAGACGAGCCTGCAACACCTGAGCATAGACATAAGCAGTTCCAGCGAATAAAAAACACAAATCAAACAAAGTTCCCACCTTAGTTAGGAGAACTACGTCGACTCTGATCCTCATTTTCCCGATGAGGTACGTAGGCAGTAGGGTAGGGCCCGTTCGAGAACATTCTTTATTTTCCCTACATTTCCCCCTTTTCTTTCCATTATCTTTTTCAATTCCCATTCTCACTTCCATTCTTATTCCAGTAGCAGTTTTATTCAGTAGCAGCTTTATTTCTCACCCTTTGAAACAAAACAAACAAGCATGGATCCCGTCGGGTACGGAGGACGGTCTGGGGTGCTAATACCTTCCCAAGTCATAACCGAATCCCGAACCCAGATCTTTGGTTCGTAGGACCTTGTCCTTTCCTTCTTCATCAGGTTTGTACAACATTACCTTTTCCGTTCCATTCGGGATAAAAATGCCAGGCTGGAGACTCTACCTTTTCCGTGCCACTTTAGCGATTGTACTAGGATGAAAATCCCGGGAGCGACAGCTAGCGACTCTGCTGGGGATCGAACCCAGGATCTCTGGTTTCCCTCGTAGAGTCAATCCTAGCGCCTGTTTAGTTTTGTTTCTTTGGGTGTTTATCTGTTTGCTACTGTGTACTTTAGTTTAGCTTTACTGTTTTCATTTACAGTTTCACTTTACAGCTTTACCTTACAACATTTATTTACTGCTTTCAATATTTATTTCCCATGCATCATATATACTGGACTGTCGGGCTATGCTGGTTTTCATTTTTTCTGTGGGATGAGAGTTACCACGAGATAAGCCAAATACCCGGCTTGAGTGCACTATAGGATTAACGTGGACATCTTGTACTCGCATGGTTACATGATAAGTGGCGATATGTTCCACACCCAGACTGCGACCGTCTTGGAACTATTCTGTGTGGGGGTTCTTCCCCACTTCAGGGTACGATCTTGATAGTTATGTGCAGTCAGGGGACCGACCATTCAGAACCTTTGTGGAAACATCCCTCTCCAGTGATGACAGTGGCAGACCATATTTGTTGGAAAACCCACTCGCATCCGAGGGCCCACTGGGAACTCGCATAGGATGGTCTGGTTCTCTCATAGGAATCCAGTTAAGGCAAATTGTTCGTATGAAGATAGTATTATACCCTTCAGGATGAATGTATTATTGTTTCTCGATTCAGTGTTTGAAGCTGGGGACTGATTAGGGATGCTTGTTTCCTTGGACTCAGTTGAGACCTCCCTGAGTAGTACATAATGCCAAAACGATTCTCTGATTTGGTCATGAGCCATTTCTCGGAAATGGTGAACGTATTATTGCTATTCGGATTTGAGAGTCCGTGATGCTGACCCGAGTAGCACACCCGTGAGATTTGGAGGGGTTTATAGGTTTGCAGGAACCCTAAACTTAAACATACCCACTTTTATTAGTATTGTTCAGTGTTCTATGGTTCTTTGATTCTGAGATTCGGGATTTCTATTCAGAGAAATTGTTACTGTGATTACCATTGTGACATTGATATTGTGACTGTTATTATGACTCTCCACAGACACTTGGCTCGTTGTTCAACTTCAACATCATCAGTGACGATTCTATTATGTGATCCAGTTCTACAATTATTGGGTTCTCAGTTATGGGGTTCTATATAGAGATGGTACTGTTGTTGTGGTTCTATACAGACAGTTGGTTCATTGCTTAACACCAACATTAGACCATTGATCACATGCCTGTTGCATACATGACATCATAGCATTCCAGCACATATGTTCAGTTATTTCCGAGGATCACATATATGAATCATGCTGTTGGTTTTTTTTTCTGTGTCAAAACTTGAATCAAAGTAGATAGATTCCTTAGAAATAACTGAACATGGCATTTGCATACATCCTTGCATTCTTGACAGGTGTTCAGAGACAGATTAGTATCATGACTTGGTTTCCCTTCAAATGGCCAACTTGAATCACAATCATCGAGGTATATATTTGAAGCAACTCCAGGCGGAGGTTACCGAAATGAAGACCCAACTGAGGCCATTCAGGGCAGAGGTACAAGCTTTATTTCAGAATCAGAAACTGTTGAAAGAGGAAGTCAACCAGATGAAGACTCAGGTGAACTTGGTTATGGAAATTCTGAACGAATCTGTTTTCATCCCTATTGAGGGGAACTACCCTGCTCTGATTCTCCATTGGTCAATGGAGATACGTAGGCAGGAGATCGTGCAAGATCTTTGCGAGAAACCTTATCTATTAACTTTATCAACCTCTTCCCTCTAGATGTCATTTGTCAGCATCCAACCTGAGCTTCCCAAGAGTGTCCTAGGGGCAGAGCATATGGGTAAAGGCCAGAACAACTTGAGAAGAAGTTTGATCATATTCTGATGTCGTACGTGCAACATGTTTCCTCATTTGCTCAGATTCAGGCTGGTTGAGTAGTCGCATCAGGATCATCTCCGAAAAAGCTTCCCTTAGGGTCAATGCCTAGTATGACTACCATTTTTGGGAACTTGGCCTTTTAATTGAAGATTGCAAGTCTTTCAGAGGCGAAGGTAAAGACAAGGTCATGAATTTGATTGACTCCAAAGACTATTATGTTCGCACTAGGTAAAGGTGGGAATATGGCACCGAATCAGTAATAGAATGAACATCCAGACTGTTGACTATTGAAAGTCTCCAAGAGTAATAAGTCCAGACAGAGTCAAGTCTCCTCAATGACGGCAATGTCCAGCTTCTTTACTGCATTTTCAATTGTAGCTTTTACATGTTTGTTTAAACATTTGTATGCATGCATGGAATTTATTTATTTTTGAATGTTAACCATAATAAAATGCACATGTTTTTCTTGAAGTAATTCATTCGTATTCACTCATGATTTTGTGTATGTGCAATGTGTTGCTCCCGGGATTTTCATCCTAGTATAAATGCGAAAGTGGCGCGGAAAAGGTAGAGTCGCCAGCCAGACATTTTTATCCCGAAGGAACGGGAAAGGTAATGCTGCACAAACCTAAGAGAGAAGGAAAGGACGAGGTGCTGCGAACCAAAGATCTGGGTTCGGGAGTCGGTTACGACCTGGGAAGGTATTAGCACCCTGGACCGTCCGCCGTACCCAACAGGATCCACGCTTGTTTGTTTGCTTCAAAGGGTGAGAAATAAAACTACTGCTGAATGAAATAATTGCTAACTGGAACGGGAACTGAAATGAGAAAGGGAACTGGAAAAGAGAATGAAAAGAAATAGTGGGGAAAATGTAGGGAAAATAAAGAATGTTCTCGAACGGGCCCTACCCCGCTGCCTACGTACCTCATCGGGAAAATGAGGATCAGAGTTGACGTAGTTTGCCTAACTAAGGCGGGAACTATTTGTTTGTGTTTTTTATGGCTGGAACTGCGTATGTATATGCTCAGGTGTTGCAGGCTCGTCTTGTACGAGTGTGTTTAACATCTTGCATGCAAGACAAGTCGTCGCGAGTTCGCATTGTAAATGAATGAGATGAGAAAAGAAGTTCCCGTAGGAAAGTCACTTATTGCGTGTTTTTTGTCTTTTATGAGTTTTGTATGAATTTGGCATAAGGAAGTGAATTCAAAATCTTTTCCATGGAATGTGTACTTGCTACTACATTCCAAGATGGAATAATAGAACAAACACACAAAGTAAGGAGAATTTATCCAAGACTTGTTCCCAAGGATTAGGGTTTAAGTTCGCTAGGTTGTTGAATTTTATTACATGTTTTTGTAGCTTTTGTGAAGAAGAATATTTTAGATTTTTCTTTGTGAAATAACCTCTTGATAAGACTTGTACATCATGCTAGACAATCCCGCACTATTCCAAGATGGAATGAATATAAGTTCCCCATGGAATAAGGTTATACACAAGAGATCCTTTCATACATTTATTAAGTCTTTTTGGGTTTTGTTTGAAGATGAGGGAAGAAGAATCAAGTTGAAAAAGGTCAAAGCAAATGAGGGACTAAGACATAACCCTAAGTTATCTTATTATGTACAAAAGGCAATCATATGTTTTATGAGGTATTCTAAACCTAAGGAAAAGAAAAGCAAGTTAGAGTTCAACTTACTTCCTAAGGAAGTTAAGTTGAACCTAAAGAACAAAAGGGAAACCTATGAACAAAGCACCAAGTGCTAAGGAAAACACAATTAAAATTCATAAGAGATAGGAATAAATCAATGCTTACCTCAATCTTCCCCCCTACAAAACAAAAGTTAGCATGACAATGCATATTGAAAGTAAAATCAAAGCATAAAAGCGATTAAGTACCATAAACGTCCTAGAATGGAACTAGGGTTCAAAATAAGACCTAAGTCTAAAGTTGAAGGTACCTAATGGTTAAATGACTTCTAAAGTCAGTAGCTACATGATATAGGTCCCTAAGTATGCTAGTATATCTTACAAATTCAAACTATGTCAAACTACGTACAAAAAGTTCACCTAAATGCAAGTTAGGGCTCATGGATGAAATATGAATGCCTATGGCTTACAAGCATGAATTAATACATGAAATGAGTATCAAAGTCAGTAGTGAATGCATATGAATGTAGATGAATTATCATACTATCATGGATGCAATGGCTTAGTCCTATGGAGTAAGGATAAGAAGATGCGGGAAGAAGTGTATCAAACATCGCATAAGATTACAAATGATGCAAGGTAAGGATGAATGACATGTGAATATGCATGAGATGATTGTGGGTCAGTAGCATACAAGGTATGAGATTCAATTGGAATGCATTAATAGGAATTTATGATTCCTACATAATTCATGTTAACAATTAGAGCAGAAGAGAAACAAGTTTAAGTTAAAATTAGTTCACATAAGTATGCACTTAGGAGCACAAAAACAAACCAAATGAGTATGGTTCAAAAAGTGACTTATAACTGGAATTAAGGACCTAAAAATGACATATAATTAACTCCTAAAAGTTACCAAAAGGTCTCTCAAGCCAATGGCATGAATGCCTTGCTAAAACCTAGGATATGGAGCAAATAAGCACATAATCGGACCTATGGTCTAGGTGACATGAAAAATAGCAAAAAAGCTTCAAAAATTATGAAATTAATTCCATGGAATTTTGAAGTCAGTATATAACATGGTCTAAAAGTATTTCACAAAATTATGCACCCAAAGTGCCAAAACAATTCCTTGATGATCAAGATAACAAGGCATGATCGTCGAAAAACAACTCCACAAAGTGGATCAAAAAGGAAACCAAAAATTATGTAAAAAATGCCTAAGGAGAATAAAAATGTCATAAATTCCAGTGTTTAATCACACACAAAAAATAGGTCTCACACCTATTTGAAAAAATGGTTTTTGATCCCTTTAACTAAAACAATGAATTTTGGGACAACTTGTAGTAAAAAATCCAAATTAATTACTAAACCCAACGAAACATGGAAACAAAAATTATAAAAAATTAATTAAGAGAATAAAGATCACTCATGAATTTTTCTAGAATTTTATCACACCTAAAACTATTTTTAATAATTGTGACGAAACGGGCAAAAAATGGTGTTTTAAGGGAAAGTGAGAGGAAGTGAATTCTACAATCCGTAAACTAATCCCTAAGCTTAGATATCATCACAAATCAACATAAATCACAAATACATCCAGTGCCTCAGATGGGAGGGCTCAATATTCACCTTACATTATATGATCCTAAGCCGCATACAACTAGAATGATGCATTAAAGTGGAGATAGTCGAGATTTCTTACTTGATTGAAGTGCCGATTCTTCATATAAAAGAAACCCAAAAACTTAATGCAAGGTCTTGTAATCTCCCATAAGAAAAATAAATTTTTATCTTCCATAATGACTTTGTGAAGCGTGCGAATGTAAATCAAAAGTTCCAACAAGCTAAACAGAATATAGAAACCTAGAGGTCCGCTCGAACAAGCTAGCACCCACAAACAAAGCAAGTCGGACATCACATTTCCCATATAAGCTCAAATCATCGAAGTAAAAATAAATCACTCAATATGTGCAAGTCGGATGCGACCACATAAATTCCCTGCACACAACACAATCCAGACAAAAACAACGGCACAAAATATCATTTGAATCCAAAGGTATCCCACAAATAAAGTGGAATACCAACCAAGCAACCGTCGTTAAGATCTTTGTGAGAACCTTGCATAAACTCAAAATATGCATTAGAAACCAAAAAGAGGTTCAACCAGAAGTTGCACCTATGCCTCACAACTCAAAATCAAGTAGAACGATGAATATACGAGTCATGGACATGCATTGAAATTTATGTTTCAAAATGGGGAAGCACTTATGCACTAACATAAACAACATGCAAACTCAAACCGGAATCGAGCAAATTTATATGCAATGAATGGTAAATGATCAACAAATATAAGTACAAGTCAAAACAAGATCAATACATAAAAATAGCACCAAACCGAACTTACAAAGCCTTAAAACGGGAAAACGCGTCAAAAATCACCGACTCGGAATTGAATGAAAATCACATGGTAACTTGCAAACGTGCCAACGGTTTTAAATAAGCAATCAGTTTTTGAAAATTTCATTCGGAAGTGTGACTTTTTGGCCAATTTCGTCGGCTGGAAGTAGCGAAATAGCCGAAAAAAGTTATCCGAAATTGACTAAAAAGTTCACCAATGGCTCCGAAATAATCAACAAAGTTAAGTTACACTATTCACATTCGCGAAAACGCGCTACGATTAGGAAGTTTTGACCAAAACGCACTTTTCGACACGCGACACATGAACAACATCAACAATTAAGCCTCAACCTATCCTATTTCGGATTTGCACATTGAAACAAGCATGAATTTAAAAGTCAAGCACTTCAATCAATATCAAGTCATAATAATTATCTCTCTTAGGAATTTCTTCAAACACCTAACATGCACCGACTAGTCTATGTCAACTTTACCAAGCATTTTCAATTATGCACCACAACAATTATTAGGATAAATTAATCAAGAATCAATCAACAATCAAATCATGAATCAATACATATAATCTCCACAAGATTAATTCAACTTCAAAATTCAATTCAAGAAACAATTCAACAATTATTCATGAATTAAAGTTTAAGAAGCTTACCGAATGAAGAATCGATGAAGAAATTGTGAATCCGGAGGAAACGAGACGTAATCATGAACGGAGGATAGGAAGAGAGGCCGCGTGGCTGCCGGAGGCGGAAGATGGTGGCCGCACGGTGGTGAAGATGACCGGAGGTGGTGGTTTGTGGCGGCTCGGTTATCGGAAGCTTGATCGGAATTATTGTGTTCTTGAGTTCTTGATGAAGTTGTTGTTGTGTTCTTGAGAAAGAGTTGAGAGAATGAACTTCGATCCTTTAGAGAAAGTTTGTGAGAGTTTTTTGGTGTTTGTAAATTATGATTGAAGTTATCAATTTTTGTGGGTCAAAAGAATATATAGTGGAGTGTAAAATGAAAGGCAAAAGGTAGAATTTCGGCTTAAGTGAAAATAAAAATATCTTCGATAAGAAATTTCGACTCTGAGCCTTCCACAACATCATCCGCCTCTGAATCACGGTTGCAACGCAAAAAGAACAGACTTCATACAATCAAAATCGAGTGCGATTGATACGTTTAAGTTGCAAGACATCACTGAATAAGTTGTTTTTTCGGCTTGTTTGGTGTCCGCTACTCGAAAATGTGACGAGGTTAACCTCTTCGGAGCATAATCTCGACTTGACTTTGTCAGAAAAGCTGTAGATCTATGAGTCAGTGACCTGGTGTTAAAATGTAATCTCAACAGGAAAAACGACGATGGAGATATGAATTTTCTCGTGAAACCACTTTCAGCCTTTTTCTTCGGTTCAGCACTTCAGTTTTGTGAAATAAACCAAAACGACAATCTTTGGAGCACCGTTCGAACTCACGTTTGTCTTTGAATTTTAAGAGGATAAAATTTGTGAACCAACGCTTTAAGAACGGGTGCAATCCGATGAAAATTGACCGAGTTATGAATTTTACAAAATATGACAAACAATGCACTGCATCAAAGAACCTTACTGGTAATTCTCATTTTCGGGATCCTTCCGCTCGGACCTAACAAAAACTGAATTCACATAATGAAGATAACATCTAAAAGGAATTTTAGACACCGGAATGACATCAATTCGATGAACGAGCCAAGAGTTGTGAATTTTTTAGTGTTCAAAACTCTGGTTCAACACTGTTTTCACTGTGTCGACTCTAAAAACTCGTACATTCGGAGATCTTCTTCAAAGAATTAGTTCTCGGCCAAAACCCAAAAGTTGGAAAGGATATTAAGACAGAACTTTTGGCATATGAATCTCTCAGACATGTTAACCCAATCATAAGTTACAAACTCTTGAATACCGCTAGCACAGTTAATCGGCGAAACCAAAATTTCAGAAATAAGCAATACCCGCCATTTTCCTTGATGAATTGGCCTCCGAGCCGAACACAAAAAGTTGTAGAGAATACCGAAACGGTCTAAACTATTGAGTTTCAAGGCAAAATGAGTTTCCGAGCATAAGTTACAACTTTTGCAAACTGCACCATAAAACTGATATTCTGCTTAAACTCCTCTGAATCAACCGATAACTTTTGACTTCTTCTGAGATTCTTGTGCACGTGCCGCATGAAGAAATAAAGGTTAGTCACAACCTATGAAAGCTCAAATGGAGATGTATGTTCATGTATGTTTATGATGCAATTATGATCTAAATGCAATGCAATGTATGAAAGGATATGCTAAATGACATGGAAATGAGAGGGCAAATTTTGGGGTATTACAGCTGCCCCTATTCAATCATCTGCAGACATGAATGAATAATAGCAACAACTTTTAGACATCTATGGTATGAAGTGATTGAATACTCGAATAAAACCTGAAATTTTGTACTGTGGGAAATAAATATGTTGGGAAGAATGTCATTCTTGGATGACAACTCAAAATATGATCTTCAGATCTAACACGAAACCATCCTCGAATGGAAACACAATGGTATATCGGCTCAGTCGATAACCAGAAACACAAAGAATGACCTCAGACAGACTTTGCAAAAGAGACAAACTGACCTCAATCAATAAGCTCAAAATGGTCTATCATCCTCGAATGATAGCCACAACAACAAGACCAAACTCAGAAGGACTTGAAGAAGAGAATGACATCCTCGAATGACAACTCACAAAAGATCCTCAGATCTAACACAAAACTATCCTCAAATGGAAATGCAATGGTATACAACCTCAGTCGATAACCAAAAACACAAAGACTGGCCTCAGACAGATTTTGCAAAAGAGACAAACTGACCTCAATCAATAAGCTCAAAATGGTCTATCATCCTCGAATGATAGCCACACCAACAAGACCAACCTCAGAAGGACTTGAAGAAGAGAATGTCATCCTCAAATGACAACTCACAAAAGATCCTCGGATCTAACACGAAACCATCCTTGAATGGAGACGCAATGGTATACCGGCCTCAGTCGATAACCAAAAACACAAAGACTGCCCTCAGACAGACTTTGCAAAAGAGACAAACTGACCTCTATCAATAAGCTCAAAATGGTCTATCATCCTCGAATGATAGCCACAACAACAAGACCAACATCAGAAGGACTTGAAGAAGAGAATGTCATCCTCGAATGACAACTCACAAAAGATCCTCGGATCTAACACGAAACCATCCTCGAATGGAGATGCAATGGTATACCGGCCTCAGTCGATAATCAAAAACAGAAAGACTGACCTCAGACAGACTTTGCAAAAGAGACAAACTAACCTCAATCAATAAGCTCAAAATGGTCATTTTCTTTTCTTTTTTTGAACTCTAATAAGGCAATGGAAATAGGACAAGATGGAACGGGATCATTGTACATAAACGAGATCCCAGGAAAACAGGACCGTTGTAACACCCATATAATATATATCTAGAACAATATCATACAGTGTTAATTTTTGGTACTGACACCATCATAAATACCTACTAGTATAATTCACATTCTCGTCCAATTCTAAAGCTATACAAATATGGCATAAGACATGGAAATCATACTAAAATAAAAGCTAAGAACAATATAATATCCATTATTGTACAAAGATACAGAAATACACAACGAAAGACTAAACTAAGCTTCACTTGAAATATCTCGAGCATAGCTCCACTCGTAAATCAAACCTGCATAGGAACCTGAAGAGCAACAACAATAGTGGGGTGAGATAACAACATCTCAGTGGGTTCCCTATCTTAGAGTTCTCTCAGCTCTAAGGGTTCTATTAAAACCTAACTCAAGTCTTTACTCGAGGAAAACGACCTTGAGTTCACATGCCTCACTCTCGCTGGAACCACATCCAAGAGTTCTACAAATCCTACAATCGCTAGCTAGGATATTACCTTTTTACTTCCCATGGGACTCGGTGTAACACCCGTCTCAAGCCTAAGGTCACTTCTCTATAAGGAAACAAAACAAGATGGAATATCCATATAACATTCTCGACACTTCACGTGGGACTCAATGTAATACCCACCTCAAGCGTAAACTATGCTTCCCGTGGGACTCAGTGTAATACCCACCTCAAGACTTATCATTTGCTTCCCGTGGGACTCAGTGTAATACCCACCTCAAGACTTATCATTTGCTTTCCTAGGGACTCAGTGTAATACCCACCTCGAGACTTATCATTTGCTTCTCGTGGGACTCAGTGTAATACCCACCTCAAGACTTATCATTTTCTTCCTGTGGGACTCAGTGTAATACCCACCTCAAGACTTATCATTACTGACGGTACTTCAAGCCTTTACGGATGCTTCCGTGGGACTCAATGTAATACCCACCTCAAGACTTACTCAAGACTTATCGTAGGATACCGCGTATAACGCATCATGGATTCGCAACAACCTAGGATGAATCTAAGCATCTCATAAATCATACCATCTAACAATTTCTAGTTACAATACTAGGCCACACTATTGATTTATGGTAAGATTTCCTAACTCTTTTTCCATATTTGATACTTTTGGTTATATAGTTTTCAAACATATAACTCTAACATTTTCTAGTCTAATTATCATCATTAAACTAATCTCGTTGTCTCTATTTCTATTCAATTCTCACGATTATCACATATTTTCACAACATGCACAACTAACATAATTACCACAATTCCTTAGCTAACATAATTACGGTTAATCGGAAAAGTCGGGTAAAATTCAGGTAAAAATAACATTTTTTGACATCAAAAGATAGTTCATGTTTTTAGCTTCGAATCGATATGTGGAACGCTAAAAACGGATACCCGTATCAAAAGTTGTGAATTAAATACCAAAATTGAAACCTACAGGTCTCGCTGAGCGAGCTCCTTCTCGCTGAGCGAAAATCGCCCTGGAACTTTCGCTGAGCGAGGTCTGCTCGTTGAGTGAGCTACACCAGTTCAGGAAGTTCCAGCCTTACGAGAAAACACTTCTCCCACACCAAATCTCTTCCAAACATCAACCAATGCATAAAAACATAACCAAACATGTTTATAAACATCATACGAGTAATTTAGTTAGGTTTTAGCCGAGTTTTAACCGTTGATCCATTATTTCTCAAGATTTCTACAAAAAAACCCTAAAACTCTTAAACTCCAAAACTTAACCAAAAACTAAAATAAAAGTATTTAACTACGAACCCACCTCGAGAGTTGAAGATTGGCGGAAAGAATGAGCCGATTCGAAGGACGGATGATGGAAAATGATGGATCGAAGCTCTAGGTTTTCTCTTCTCCTTTTTCTTCTCCTCCTTTTCCTTCTCTTCCTTTATTTTCAATTCACTTACTAACTTTCTCTCTTTTCTTTTTCTTTTTATAATACTTAACTTATTTTCTTTATTAACCAAACAAATTATATCTCTCAATTAATAATATTAATGGGTCCAATTTGAGAGTATCCAAAAAATGTCTCTGAGCTGAATATTTAATAAAGCCTATGCTTCAGATAATACTAATTAATCTTACTTAGTATTATCCAGAGTGTTAACTAAAATGTGGGGTATTACATCCTCCCCTCCTTGAATTGAAATTCGTCCTCGAATTTCCTTTACTCATCCACAACAACAGTTTACATCACAGTCTTAGATCCATACTTATCCTTAATTCTCTTACATAGATATACTCAAATTCCAATTTGACTTCGCGGCTCAAATCCTCGTTTCTCAACAAAATCCAACCTCGCGTCCTTACTCATACGCGTGTTTCCAATATCGGGTTAACTTTCAAGTTACTATCTCCATAACTTATTTGTTGCTTCATGCCGAACACTTAGTCTCATTCCTCATTCGGAGATGACATACCGATCTAATTCTTTTCAATGAATCACAACACAAAAAGTTTTCACTCAGTTCGCGGCGTGAACACTGGTCGCGGGGAGAACTTAGCAAAAACATCAAAACAAAATCAGCTACGGAAAGGACTTCTCAAAATGACCCAAAACATCCAAAATAGAGAAAACAACTATCAACATGATTTTTATCACAACACAAAACATAACACTCTGGCTTCATTCCGGAACATTCAACACTTGACAATCTCCACAAGATGCCTTGGTGAAAACTTAACCACATCTCATTTCCAACGAACCTTTATTACAATCTTTCGATCACTAAAGCCATTTCAAAAGTTTATCAAATGAGTTCATTACCAATTCCACTTGGTCTTACGTCAAATGGTAACCATTTACATCGGAAACTTCGCTCTTTTGGTATCTTACCATAGACAACCCACTTAGAACAAGATTCTCTTACTTCGGCACTTATAAAATAATTCTCTTCAAATTCTCATAATCTGACTGAACTCTTTTATCATTCCCTCTCCACTATGCTTCCAAAGCCTAACAGTGGAGATACCACGAATTCTAAAGCTATACCAAGTATTGATAGTCATCGAAGAAAACTCTTATCCATCGGAGCTCTCACCAACCAATAGAATAAGAACTTACAAACATACAATTATAGAACAACTCACTTGTCTACTACATAATTAATAACATCGGTCCAAACTCTCCAATAACAAAGATACAGGGTTGTACTGCTGCAATCACAATCAATACAATTCCAATTCCATTCTTAACTTGAAACAATTCATCCAATTAAACTGAACCAATATGACCATGGTTACTATGCTCCATATTAATTCTCTTTAAAAAATCCCATTCACTCAAGGTTTCCATTGACACAAGGTCTCCATCAGTAACGACGCAGTAACGCCACAGACTTACAATAACCAGTGAGTCACTAATATCAAACTCAAATTATTCTTAGTACACTTGCGAGTTTTCATAATACTTTCCTTTTTGCATACAAAATTTCCACTTACTCACCTTTTAGGACCACACAGAACTTATCATTCAAATCATTTACTGTTTACCACACATGCTCAAGGGAAAGTCCAATACTTTATTCAGTGACGCTTGACACGGAAACTAAAACAGACTTACAGTCCAGAAAGAACGATTCTCTAAATTCTCCACAAAAGTCGCATGTTAATCGATTACTTGTCCTAGGCTAAAAGATCGAACACAACTAAACTTGTTCCTCATGCTAACAAGTAATCCAACTCAAAATTAGCAATCTAGTCCACACTGACTTGTAATATGATTCTCACTTGCGGTCTCTAAATAGGTGCAACAATCGTTCACCATCCATAACCCAAGATAACACAAACGGGCACAACATGCAGATTATACTCTCTAATAAACGACGAAGTAGAAATACCATTATGTTACGGTCACAATACGAATACTCAACGAAATAGTACAATTCCAATCTTACAATGACGCTAGTAGGAATCAACCAGGACAACATCAAAGGGTTTTAGTTACAAGCTAATGTTTGGTTCGTCCATAAACAAAATCCAGTACACAATCCTTATCGGGTAAAACAAAGCAAAACAAAGGAGATCTTATTTCTAGTATACAACCTTGTCCTCTCTCTCTCTCTAATTCCTTGTAAGAATTAGTATCAACAATAACATTCTTAATCTCACCAGGGGCATAATCCAAATACTTTGATTATTCACAAACACAGAGGTTTCCCTTACTCTTGAAGAATGAGGTAAATCACTCTTCTGAAGAACCTTACTGTCTACGCTTACATAACAACCGAGGTTCCTTTACCCCCTACTGGTCATTGTATAGAAATTCTCCACAACTTCCCATTGGTAACAAGAACGCTCCACTCAGACACTCAAGTCCAAATGTATGCATCTTAGAAAAATCCAATTTTCCAAAACTTAACAACGGTAACCGGTCACTACCAGGAAGGTAACAGATCACTCAGTACGATCTTGCACTTCTAGTAGTTGTAAGAGGTTTAGAAACACAATTTGGTAATTGGGCATTATCCAGAGGACAATCTGATTACTCAACACAGAAGCTAACTTTTGGTCTTCATTGTTACCCAAACCTCTCAAACTTATTCCAATCACATCCAAAGGTTACGACCATACTGAACGACGATTCCACACAAAAGTAATCATACCACCAAAGCCTTAATGAGCGAACCATAATTGCTTACACTTCTCAACCTTAGTATTCATAATAACTTAACAATTCCATTATACACTTGTCTAACATACCTTCCGTTATCACTGTCTTATATTGTGCTGCTAAGACCGTTTCCATGCCATATCAACTTCACGCTCTGCGGTAATCTCCTCACACTCAAACATAATTCATCTTACTAGAGTTCTCCTGAAACCAAGGTGCTTACTCTAACACTTAACATAACTTCATTCGGTCCATACCAAATTCTCCTCACGATACTGAACAAGGCTTACTCTCTCTCCTGCATTATACCTTATACCATTCCTTAGGTAATTCAACATTTCCGAAATGACCCCTTACTAAAATATAAAATCTTGATGTATTACTCTAAACTTGTAGCTCCCGTCATAGCCGGATATACAACTCTAATCTTCTTTCTTTCGTTCGGGGTATACTTGTCTCCCTTGAAACGTGTAATCACATCCTCATGTTTCTTCCCAAGTTTTGCCACAACTTTAGGTTCCCAAAAGAAAATGAACATTCTTCACTCATAACTCCTATCCATTTGCAAGGTATTATCCAAATACATTCCTTGAAGTACCCTCGCTCATCCAAGATGCTACTACGATCTTAGGTCCAAAACACTAACAATTAACTCATTCCAGAACCTTAAGTCACACGTTCCATAAACATTTTCTCTTCTCATGAAATGAAACTTCTCAACACTTTTATCCGTACTAGTGACCAACACTGATCCACCAGTGACTTCACTTATTCCATGGGACACCGACCACTCATCCTGTAGATACTTGTAACTTTCAGTCACTATCCATTCCAAATGATTTCTCGAACAACATACTACTCTGCAACTCCATGTTACAGGAAGTAGAACTCTTATGAAGACTCCAACTGAGTTGACCAAAGCCCCCCTTTGCTAACTCTTGGCTTGAATCTACTCTCACATCACAAGTTACGACAACACTGCAGAGTCCTCATGGTCGCACAACCATGATCCTACCTATCACATAAATAGCATTGGGCTGATCAGACCCAATACTACATAGTATGATATTAAAAATCATGCCGGCCAGACACACTTAAGAGGCAGGAAATATTTACTTATGATATTTCAAGGCTAGGTCGAGGATACGACCTGCTCTGATACCAACTATAACACCCATATAATATATATCTAGAATAATATCATACAATGTTAATTTTTGGTACTGACACCATCATAAATACCTACTAGTATAATTCACATTCTCGTCCAATTCTAAAACTATACAAATATGGCACAAGACATGGAAATCATACTAAAATAAAAGCTAAGAACAATACAATATCCATTATTGTACAAAGATACAGAAATACACAGCAGAAGACTAAACTAAGCTTCACTTGAAACATCTCGAGCATAGCTCCACTCGTAAATCAAACCTGCATAGGAACCTGAAAAGCAACAACAATAGTGGGGTGAGATAACAACATATCAATGGGTTCCCTATCTTAGAGTTCTCTCGACTCTGAGGGTTCTATCAAAATCTAACTCGAGTCTTTATTCAAGGAAAACGACCTTGAGTTCACACGCCTCATTCTCGCTGGAACCACATCCAAGAGTTCTACAAATCCTTATATCGCTAGCTAGGATATTACCTTTTTACTTTCCATGGGACTCGGTGTAACACCCATCTCAAGTCTAAGGTCACTTCTCAATAAGGAAACAAAACTAGATGGAATATCCATATAACATTCTCGACACTTTACGTGGGACTCAATGAAATACCCACCTCAAGCTTAAACCATGCTTCCCGTGGGACTTAGTTTAATACCCACATCAAGACTTACATTTGCTTCTCGTGGGACTCAGTGTAATACCCACCTCAAGACTTATCATTTGCTTCCCGTGGGACTCAGTGTAATACCCACCTCAATACTTATCATTTGCTTCCCATGGGACTCAGTGTAATACCCACCTCAAGACTTATCATTACCGACGGTACCTCAAGCCCTTTTACGGATGCTTCCCATGGGACTCAGTGTAATACCCACCTCAAAACTTACTCAAGACTTATCGGAGGATACCGCGTATAACGCATCATAGATTCACAACAACCTAGGATGAATCTAAGCATCTCACAAATCATACCATCTAACAATTTCTAGTTACAATACTAGGCCACACTGTTGGTTTATGGTAAGATTTCCTAACTCTTCCTCCATCCTTGATACTTTTGGTTATATAGTTTTCAAACATATAACTCTAACATTCTAGTCTAATTATCATCATTAAACTAATCTCATTGTCTCTATTTCCATTCAATTCTCACGATTATCGCATATTTTAACAAGTTGCACAACTAACATAATTACCACAATTCCTTAGCTAACATAATTACAGTTAATCGGAAATGTCGAGTAAAAGTCAGGTAAAAATAACATTTTTCGGCATCAAAAGATAGTTTATGTTTTTAGCTTCGAATCGATATGTGGAACGCTAAAAACGGATACCCGGATCAAAAGTTATGAATTAAATACCAAAATTGAAACCTACAGGTCTCGCTGAGCGAAAATCGCCCTGGAACTTTCGCTGAGCAAGGTCTGCTCTGAGCGAGCTACACCAGTTCAGGAAGTTCCAGCCTTACGGGAAAACACTTCTCCCACACCAAATCTCTTCCAAACATCAACCAATGCAGAAAAACATAACCAAACATGTCCATAAACATCATACGAGTAATTTAGTTAGGTTTTAGCCGAGTTTTAACCGTTAATCCATTATTTCTCAAGATTTCTACCAAAAAACCTAAAACTCTTAAACTCCAAAACTTAACCAAAACCTAAAATAAAAGTATCTAAATACGAACCCACCTCGAGAGTTGAATATTGGCGGAAAGAATGAGCCGATTCGACGAACGGATGATGGAAAATAATGGATTTAAGCTCTAGGTTTTCTCTTCTCCTTTTCCTTCTCCTCCTTTTCTTTCTCTTCCTTTCTTTCCAATTCTCTTACTAACTTTCTCTCTTTTCTTTTTCTTTTTATAATACTTAACTTATTTTCCTTATTAACCAAACAAATTATATCTCTCAATTAATAATATTAATGGGTCCAATTTGAGAGTATCCAAAAAATATCTCTGAGCTGAATATTTAATAAAGCCTCTGCTTCAGATAATACTAATTAATCTTAATTAGTATTATCCGGAGTGTTAACTAAATGCAGGGTATTACAACCATTGTACAAAACGAGAACCTGCGACGCGATTGTTGTACAAAACAAGACGTGGAATGGGGGCCTGTTGTACCAAACAGGGCTTAAAAACGAGACCATTGTACAAAATGGAACTCAATAATGGAATGGGATCGTTGTACATAAACGAGAGCTCAGGAAAACATGATCGTTGTACAAAACGAGAGCCTACAACACGACTGTTGTACAAAACAAGACGCGGGATGGGGGCCTTGTCGCTCCCTAGATTTCCATCCTAGTACAAACGCGAAAGTGGCGCGGAAAGAGGTAGAGTCGCCAGCCAGGCATTTTATCCTGAAGGAACGGGAATGGTAATGCTGCACAAACCGAAGAAAAGAAAAGGAAGGACACAGGTCCTGCGAACCAAAGAGATTGAGTTCGGGAGTGGGTTACGACCTGGGAAGGTATTAGCACCCAGATCTTCCGCCGTACCCGACGGGATCCACGCTTGCAAAGAAATTTGTTTCAAAGGGTGAAGAAATGAAAGTTGCTGCAAAGAAAATGAACTGAACTGGATAAAAGAAACGAAAAGGGAACTGAAAAAGAAATGAAAAGGAAAAATGTAGGGAAAATAAAAGATTGTGCTCGAACGGGCCCTACCCCGCTGCCTACGTACCTCATCTGGACAATGAGGATCAGAGTCGTCGTAGTTCCCCTAACTAGGGGTGGAAAATATTGCTTGTGTCTTAAGGCTTAAACTGCCTATGTCAATGCTCAGGTGTTGCAGGCTCGGACGACGAGTGCGTAACCGTCTTGCAAAATGACAAGTAGGAGCAAGTTCGTATGATGAGAGTGAAGGTGATGAGAAAAGAAGTCCCGAAGGAGAGACGTTTATTATTTGTCCAGTGTTTTTTATGATTTTTTATGAGTGTGGCACAAGGAAGTGAACTCAAGCTCTTTTCCATGGAATGTGTACTTGTCACTACATTCCAAGATGGAATAATAGAACAAGCACACTCAAGTAAGGAGAAGATCCCCAAAACTTGATTCCAGAGATTAGGGCTTAGGCTCACTAACTCATTAAATTTATTAAGTGTTTTTGTATTTTTTGATGAAGAAGTGTTTTTTATGGTTTTCTTGGTGAAGATGGTATCCTGATCAGACTTGTGCATCACAAGACAAGCTTGTACTATCCCAAGATAGGAAGACTACAAGTGTTTCATGGAATAAGGCTATTGCTCAAGATATCACTTCAATCCTTATTAAGTGTCTTTTTAGGGTTTTGAGATGAGAAGAGAAGAGAAACAAAATGATCTCAAAGGTAAAAGTCTAATGGGGGACTAATGAATCCTAATTGTTATCATGCATAGAAAATCCTAAGTTAGTGAGGTTTACTATCCTTAAAGAAGAAAGAAAAAAGAAGAGAAAGAGAAGAATGAAGAATAGAAGAGGGAGGAAGTAAGGCCTAAGCCCCAACAATCACAAGCAAGATAGAATCAATAAGGAAAAGAGAAGAGAATAGACTTGGAGATGTGGGAATCACATCCACACCTCCCACTTACCAAAGCCCCTAAAATGGTTAGTGACATAAGAATAAATGCAACACAAAATGGACATAAGATCAAACCAAATCCACATAATCAGAAGTGAAGTCTTAATCACAAATGCCAAATGCAAATACAAAGCATAAGAATGAGATGGAAACTATACCACTCAAAATGAAGCAACATGGATTATCATGAAAACACAAAGTGAACCTGAGATGAAACAAAGCAAACTAGACAAAGCAACATCACAAAGTTCAAGACCAGAACCCTAACATGTTAAGAAAGTGCCTAAGGATCACATGATATGAATATAAGAAGCACACATACTCAAGTATTTACATCATGAGGAGTAAAGAAACAAAAGAAGTGAGGTGAGCATGCATAAAAGTCAATGAACTTCAAAAGCAAACAAACACAAACTTTTCAAAGAACAAACATCAACTCAAGACCAAAGGGGTGTCAACAGCCTAAGAGGGTTCTAAAAAACTTAAAGAAGTTAGCACAAGTGCCCTTCTAACCTAAGGATTGAACACATGACCAAAAGGAAACAAAAGAGGAAAGGCAAAGAACAAAAATTCAAATCAATTCAAGTATACATCCAAAAATTCCACAAACTTGTACAAAGACTCTTCAATCATACAAAATTGACATGCCAAAAGGAGGGAATGAGAATCAGAAGCTTAGCAATTCAAATAAGGGCTCAAACATGGATTAGGGTTAGAAGACTTCATGCACAAGTTAAAGACCAAAACCAATTAAGAAAACTTCTAAAAATCAGAATAAAAATCATCAACAAACTACATCTCAACATGAATCCAGAGCAAAAAGAACCAGTTCCAAATTCAAATTAATGATCAAGATAGAAAATGTACAAGACAACATACTTCAAAAATGAAATAAAAGCAATTAATTAAAAGAAACAATTAATCCCAGCGTGGCAATTAAAAATAAATGAAAAATAAAAATGCCAAAAATTAGAGAAAACTCAAAGGATCATTCATGAATTTTTTTAGAATTTTTAATTACCTATGGCTATTTTAGAAAAATAAAAATCAAACTGAAAATAAAATGAAATAATAAAATAGACAAAAGAGACCAGGGGTGCAAATATCAAGCAAACCAGTTCATTTCCATTGGGCTTTTAATAAAGGGGGGTGGGGATAGCAAGAAGGCCCATTGGATTTCAGTGCAGCACACAACAATTATGGTGGAAATTCAGTTAATCAGAAAAATATGAGAGGCCCTTGGATCAAATACATGCCTGAGATTCAGTCAAACAATAAACCAAGTCTCCTCATTCATTGGTCAGTGGTGTGAGTGCATGACAATTATGGTGTGCGCAAAACAAAATGTTTAATTCAGATTTAAAATATGAAACACAAACACGTGAGGGAGAGGGTGGAAATTTAATGCGTTGTCACAATGCCATCCGTCCAGATCATGCATCCAAAGGCTCATGTTCATCTTCCTCAAATATCAAGTTCCAGAATCCGGTGACCGGAGCCCTAGCTCCGGCACCGGAAAATTCAACAATATGAACAAACTTGCACATAAATGATTCAAACTATCCAGATCAAACAATTAAACCAAGCTGAATCCAAATATGACAACAAAATTCACAATGGATCAAGGAGCAAGTCAGATCGAAGACAAAAGGTTTCATGTATCAAACTGCAAATCAACATAACAAGCTCATTTCATACTCATTTTGCAATCTAAATAGATCAACAACACCAGCAAAACATGTAGATCACAATGAGCACAATCAATTTTGTTTCTGGATCTGAGAATTTGATGTTAACCTGAGATCTACAGATCTGGAAATAGCTTGAGAGAAACCAAGAGGAGCTGCAAATTCACTCCAAATACACTCTAGTTGCAAAATAAATGCAACTAAAGCCTTGAAAACTGTTGGATCTAAGAACTCGAAGCTAGCTGCACTGAAATGGCAAGGTGTGAAATCCTGAGAATCAGCTTGAATGATTGGTTGATCTTGACTCCTTACACTTCACTGATCAAGAATATGTCATTGGTTCTTGCAAAGAGTGAGTGTGTGATGAAATTCGAAGGGAATTGCAAATGAAGCAAAAACTTGAGAGTGAACAAATGTTATGGATCTCAGGTGAAATGAAACCCTAATTAGCTTATAAAGGGTGCATGCTTTCAGTGTTTGAAATTGCAAAGAGAAAGCACGTGGGAATCATGAGGGAGGATCAAATTGTAAAAAATGCAAGAGTGGTGAGATGGAGTTATTTGCTTGTTCTATGCCTTCCCTCCTTGCACATGTTCAAGTATAATCCAGCCCTTGACTCATAATTGGGAACATCCTGGCCCTTGGATGTGAGGGTCATGCTTTTTGAATGATTATGCAATTTTGCATCTTATGTAATATACCTCACCCCATGCACGAATTTGATGATGTATTTGGAGAAAAATGACATTTATGTAATGCCTTGTAATATTATGACCTTATTTTGTCCATGAAACAACTTAAAAATGACTTTCATGAGTTCTTGCATTTGGATGAAACTTGGAATTCAAGGCATGCCCTAAAAATCAAGTAATTTTCGAAGGCCCTATCTCATGATCCATGAGGGCTATGAAAATGTACTTATACTTTTTTAAAATGGGAGAACCTAACCTTCAACTTTCATGTTTAATGGCAACTCATTTGAAGCTTTTTTCACCATGTTATAAGCCTTTGAAAATTAGGGCAAAAAGTTGCCAAAATTAGAAAATTCCATGACAAACCACATGCCAAAAATGGAAAACTCCTCAAAAACCCCTTGATTCTTGATCTTTGACCTTTCCAAACCTCTTTTAAGGTTATAAGAACATCCCTTGACTTGAAAAATAGGGTTGGACCCTTTGAATTCGCACAGTTGACTTCTAGAATGCACAGTTGACCAATTTCTTCTTTTACAAGCAACTGATGAAATACCTGACTTCCACAAGGAGTTTTCTCACCAAATTTCATCCCTAGGATCCTCTTATCATATGAAATACTTTTCCCAGATGAAATGGCCAAAGTCACAAAGTTTTCATGCTTGAAAGTGAAACCCTAATTTGGGATCATTGTGTAGGAGCTTGCCCTAGCCTGAATTCCCTGATGATCTCTCAACCTCTTGAGCTTTTGTGACTGATATTGAACTTGTGAATTCCATGTGGACTCCTCATAGGACTTGGACAAATCCACTAGGACTCTTGTTATAGCTTGTAATGCCTCAAATCCACCCACAGATGATCATATGCCTAATGCTAGGTCATGAGAATGTTATGCCTCATCTTCCCATGCAAAGATGCCAAGGATAGGATATGCTTATGATGATTATGGTATGATGATGATGCTTAAAAAGAAGAGGGCAAATTTGGGGTGTTACAGGCCTATTGTACCAAACATGGCTTAAAAACGAGACCATTGTACAAAACGGAACTCGATGATGGAATGGGATCGTTGTACATAAACGAGAGCCCAGGCAAACATGATTGTTGTACAAAACGAGAGCCTACGACACGACTGTTGTATAAAACAAGACGCGGAAGGGGTGACAAACATTGACTTGAAAATACAAGGATATCTGGAAAATGGAATTGGTATCCTCTGTGGGGAGTATTTCAGGTTGAGAAGATGTTTCGGGTCTTATGTAATATACCTCAAAACTGGCCCATGCTAGCATGCGTATGCTTGGGTTTATAGAGTAATGCTCCATGATGATCGAAATTCTACGCTTTGGAGGATGCAAGTGTAATGATGATTATTCACATGCAAATGCAAAAAGATCTCCTGTTAAGGAGACTGCAAGCATCCCAGGTGGCTTGGCTGGGAAGAAATAATGATCACTGCATTGATTTGATCCACCCTGGTCAGGAGGAAACAACTCTGTGGGGGATATTGTTAAAGATACACCGGCTCTGAACTTCCGCCACAGCCAAAAATAAATTGGACTTCGAGATTGGAGAGCCAAGACTCTGCTGGAGATGGACTCTTCTTGCTAGGCATGTTACCCGTTGAATTCCGTTGGGGAAGTGAAACCCTTTTGACTTGGCTGGGGAACCAGATGTATGACACTACTGAGGAAGCAACCTACTGGGGAGGAAAGACACTCCTTGTACTGTTGGGGATTGCCCCTGTATTGAAGGGAAGTCTCTTCTTGGGGAGGACACCAACTTTTTGTTGCCTTGCTGAGGGAGATTTCAACTTCCACCTCTACTGGGGATGATGGAGGATGTCAATGATAAAGCTTCCTGCTGAAGATAAGAGTTTAAGTTGCCCCTTTATGGGGGTAAAAGATATGAAGTTTCTCATGATGGGGATGAAGTATGAAGCGTCTCATGCTGGGGATGAGGTATGAAGTGTCTCATGCTGGGGATGAGAGAATGATACCCTTCTGCTCGGGAAGTATCCTTCTCTTTGCTGCTCTACTAGAGAAGGGATTGTCTAATGAGACTTAATAAGGAATTTTGATCAATAAAACCTGAAGATGAAATAACTCTTGAAGTATTATGCTGACAATGGCTTTCCTTCCATCCTCTGGGTTGATAGATCTCCAACTAATCATGATTGAATAATCATTCTTTGCAATTTTCAACTCACCTTAGATTAAGGTCCATTGGAAGAAAATGTATCAAGAGGATTTTACTGAAAACCTGACATCTGAGATGCCTCAGTGTCTTCAAACTATTGGAGATATCCATCGGATCTCAAAATAATTGCCCCAGATTGCATGGTCTGTAAAAGAATTTGCTTCACGAGGATTCAGGAAAGACCTCATATCACTGTGAGATATTCTGCCCCAGTATTTTGAACTCTGGATAGGTGCTTTGGATTGACCATCTTCGGGAGAGAGTGACTTCTCATGTTCTTAGGGTGGCCTTCCCCAATATGAGCCTTGAAGTGATCACCTCTGACTGACTGTGCTTTGAAGAAAACACCCAGATTAATAGTTCTTTGAGATATTTGAATCTCGAAGTGATTGCCCTAGCTTGGTTGAAATTTGAATGAATGCCTCAGACTAATGGATCTTTGAGAGATTTTATCTCGAAGTGATTGCCCCAGTTTGGCTGAACTTTGGAGAGATTGCTCAACGTGATTTCCCCAGATTAGTTGGCTCTTACCACGACTGTTGGGAAAGTCCTCACTCAATGGAATTTCTTGGAAAAGTGCATATCAACAGATTGACCTTCGGAAGTTTCAGACTTCCCAACTTGGCAAGATTAAGCTTCTGGACTGAGATTCCATACGTGAACTTTTATGATGCCAAACAAATGTATGCAAGCAGAAAATGTTTATTTTGAGAATGAAATTTCTAATGCAACACACATGTTAATCTTGAAGTCTTTATTTAAAAGGTGTCGCAAACCTTTGTGAACAAATCACTGGTTAAGATACGACATTATTTTTGAATAAAAGCATGCACATGCAACACCAACAAAGATCTTTTAGCACAACTAATAGGAGTCAGGAACGAGATCTTGTGGTAGTACACTCTCGAAATAACCTTGTTTCAGTTAGGACTTTTGAGGGTTGTATCGTGGCCTGGTTCACGGTTATAGAAATAAAGGATATAGGCTCAAAGTTTATTTGTGCCCACTCATCTTCGTGATGTTCTCCATTCCTATGTTCAGCTAGCTTTCACAAGTGCTCACCTCTCAAAAAGGGTTTTGTGATGGTTGAGGAACCAATGACACTAACGGTTTCAAACACCAATCAGGTTGTCGTTTGGAGTTAGTAACCCCTTTGTCTTTCGTGTATGTGCCACACGCCTTTGTTCTTGTTCAAGGATCTTTCATGTGTAATCATTTTTGTCTTTCGCTTTTGCATTCTTTTGCTTATCCCTAACTTTTTCCTGGACTGATTCTTGTGAATCTTTGATTGTGAAGTCCAGCGGGATGCCCTAATTTTTGCCTAAGTCGCTTGTTTTCAAGCTTCGACTTAGCGGGCTTTTTAATTCGTTTTTTTTTCTTTTTCTTTTTTTTAACAAATCGTGTGACACTATTTGTCTTGAATGCTTTGCGAGGATCGTGACCGTCTCACTTCTTGGTTGTTGAGGGATAACCATTATGGTCTCCGGTCTTTGGACCTCTTGATTGGGATAACCATTGTGGTTTCTAGTCATTGGACCTCTTGATTTGGTACAACGAAAGGCCATGGATCCTCAGATGTGCACTCCTTTTTGAAATTTGAATGCCCGGTGAAACTAACTGACGCCTACCCTGCCCCCGGTTTACATGCAAGGGTTTTTTCATGCAAAAAGAAACTCCTACTTCAAGGCTCAAATGGGTTGGCGAGGGTCTATCTCCCTTATATCTCCGGTGTTTATGATTTGAAATAATGCCTATACATCGTCAACAGGGTCTTTCTCAAAAGCACACAATTAGAGATTTTTGCGTTTTCATTTCGTCATCCTCCTTCATAGAGTTTAGCATGAGAGTTGGTATTGCAATGCACATACACAAAATCATGAGTGAATACGAATGGATTACTTCAAGAAAAACATGTGCATTTTATTATGGTTATCATTCAAAAACAAATAAGTTTCATGCATGCATACAAATGTTTTAACAAACAATAGAAACCACAAATGAAAATGCAGTAAAGAAGCTGAACATTGCCGTCATTGAGGAGACTTGACTCCATCTGGACTTATTGCTTCTGAAGATGCCTTTGCAAATTGGGATGTCCATTTGATGAGGATACTTCAATATGTGAGCAGACTTTCTGGCATGATGACTGTCGTACCTTGAAAAAAATATGATCATCGCGATGCACGCGGAAAGAAACAATATAGTCGGAACCTAATTCTATTTATTCTACGAGAGAAAAGGAAGATATATATACAACCTAAAGGAAGGATAAGAAATGGTCAACGAAACCAAATTCTAAGTTCGGGAGTCGGTTACGCAAGGGGAAGGTATTAGCACCCCTCACGTCCGTTGTACTCAACAGGAACCTCTTAGTCTATTATGCGATTAAATGTTGATCTAAGTCTATGTCTTCTAAATGTTTTGTTAATATGTTAGTTTTAAGAGGAAAATAAAGTTTTAAATTATTATTAATATTACAAGGGAAAGGTTAAATTTTTTATTATTGTGAAGATGACGGAGAAATGATTAAATTTTTTATTAGGGTGCTCGCGAAGGATTAAAATCCATGTGCCTATGTATTCCCTTGTGCAATGGGAAAGTCAGAGCTCCGTAGTTCGTGCAACTACAGTTTGTGTTTTTAATTGAACGATTGTTTAAAACGCATTCTACTGCTAACGAGAACAGACCATCTGAAGTGATGATCTAGCAAGTTCAAGGGTGACTGCTGGGGATCCCAATACAGCAACTCAGTAGTTGAGAAAGATAGTCGAAATGACACCGACTCGGCGGTTGGGAAAACAAAAACTCAACACGGCGATTGGGGAAATGAAATAAACAGACATCGACACAGTGGTCGGGAAATAAAATAACAGACATCGATACAACGGTCGGGAAAGCAAAATAACAGACATCGACATGGCGGTCGGGAAAGCAAAATAACAGACATCGACACGGAGGTCGGGAAATAAAATAACAGACATCGACACGGTGGTCGGGAAATAAAATAACAGACATCGACACGGCGGTCGGGAAATAAAATAACAGACATCGACATGGCGGTCGGGAAATAAAATAACAGACATCGACACAGCGGTCGGGAAAGCAAAATAACAGACATCGACATGGCGATCGAGAAAACAAAATAATAGTCATTGACACGGGGGTCGGGAAAGAAAAATAACAGACATCGACACAGCAGTCGGGAAATAAAATAACAGACATCAACACAGCGGTCGGGAAATAAAATAACAGACATCGACACGGCAGTCGGGAAAGCAAAATAACAGATATTGACACGGCGGTCGGGAAAACAAAATAATATTCATTTACACGGAGGTCGGGAAAGCAACTCAACACGACGGCTGAGGAAAAACGAAATAACAGACATCGACACGGAGGTCGGAAAAGAAAAACTCAACATGGCGGTTGAGGAAATAAATATCTGACATCGACACGGCGGTCGAAAAAGCAAAACTCAACATGGCGGTTGAGGAAATAAATAACTGACATCGACACGGCGGTCGGAAAAGCAAAGCTCAACACGGTGGTTGAGGAAATAAATATCTGACATTGACACGGCGGTCAGAAAAGCAAAACTCAACACGGCGGTTGAGGAAATAAATAACCGACATCGACACGGCGGTCGGAAAATAGCAGACATCGACACGGAGGTCGGGAAAACAAACTTAACACGGAGGCTGAGGAAAAACACAATCCAAAGTTATAAATCAACAGGTTCAAGTGTAACTGTTGATACTGAGAATAAGGAAGACGGGCACAGTGTCTGGGCTGCGGCTCTATGCGATCAACTGATACGGGGAGTACAAAGAAACTATTCAAATATAAATCCACGGCTCTCAGCGACCGGCTGGCAAATAAGAACAAATGTTGGAGTTTTCAACGGGATAAACGACCATCCTCTGGAAATTCCTTAAATGAAGAGTTCGAAGAAGAACTTTAGGAACCATCAGGAAAACACGGATGTGTGTTGAATTAAACAGCCTTAAATCTTAAGCACACAACTTAAAGGATTTTACGCCGATGATAATTGGTCTTAAAAGAAAAATTGCTGGTAATAAGGCGAACACCAACAACAGATGGACTTCTGCAGGGGATACCAGTGTTACTGGGAAGAAGACCTTGGTTAACCACACTTCAGGGTTCCCACAACAATGGATTTCAAAATGAAAATTGACAGTAGTCTGGACCTGGAGCCAGACAAACGACAATTGGGGGAAGACAAATGATTATGTCAAATGCGTATGATTGAGCATGATGCGAATGATCATGAGATGCGAATGCTGACTCTAGGGAGACACAGAGTTTTGATCAAGCAGGGGAGAGTAGGATCTCAATGCCAATACTTAGACGAGCAATATGAAAGATGCTAGGGAGATGTCTTCGAGCTCGGAACTCAATGCTTGGTCCAATGATCCATCCAAGAGTGCTACCAGCTTTAAATCCTTTATGGGAATTTCTATAATCATGGCATGAGAGTGTTGCTGCAAGCCAGAAGGTTTTTCGAGAAGACAACAAATTTTTAAACTTTCTAAATTCAAAGAAATTTGAATGTTTTCCAGTATATTTAAAAAAAAAACTATTTCTAAAATTTTTGTCATTTTCAGAGTTAAATTGTAATTCAGTAAAGACATTTTGCATAACAAAAGAAAATACGAAGCTGAAAGACAAAGTTCATAGGCAAAGCTTGTATTTCATTCAAGAATGGTAGCTTGCCAATAGAAAAACTCCATGGGAAATTACAATTTGAAAATGGCAATGGGGAAATGTCTACATTGAATCCAACGACCACTACAATCCCTAATAACTAAGATTGCCCAAAACTTTGCTTCTGACAAGAGCAACTGGATTGGTCTTCAAGTAATGATCTTCAGTAATGGTAAACACCATCTGATATAGTCAAATGCCTTTGTCCCTAATTTTTGCCTGGATCGCCCTTTCGGGTTTTCAATCCACCAGGACGCTCTTTTTGCCTAAGCCACCCTTTCGGGTTTTCAACTTAGCGAGCTCTTATTTTTTAATTTTATCCCTAACTTTTGCCTGGATCTCCTTCATAGGTTATGATCCACCGGGATACCCCTTTTTTCCTAGGTCACCATCTCTGGTTTTCGACCTATCGGGCTTTATTTAGGCATAATATTTTTTGACTGCATCAGAATTCACCGGGTGTTTAAGCTGTTCTCCATCCATAGTTGTGAGGATTAGGGAACCTCTGGAGAATGCCACCTTCATAACATACGAGCCTTCATAGTTAGGGCTCCATTTTCCACGCGTGTCTTTGTGGACTAGAAAGATTTTCTTGAGTATAAGGTATCCTTCTGTGAATTCTCGGAGACAAACTTGTCAAATTCTCTCTTGATGCGCTTCTAGTACAACTGGCCATGGCACATGGCAATCATTCTCTTTTCATCAATGAGGTTCAGTTGGTCATATTTGTTCTGGACCCACCCATTTTCCTCCAGTTTGGTTTCCATCAAGATTCTCAAAGATGGTATCTCTACTTCAATAGGGAGGACTGCATCCATCCCATACACCAGAGAGAAAGGGGTTGCCCCTGTTGAAGTGCAAACTGATGTTCTGTATCTGTGTAAGGCATACGGTAACATCTTGTGCCAGTCTTTGTAAGTTCTCACCATCTTCTGCAAAATCTTCTTGATGTTCTTATTCGCAGCTTCAACAGCTCCATTCATCTTTGGACGGTAAGGAAAAGAGTTATGATGTTCAATTTTGAATGTCTCACACAACTCTTTTATCGTCTTGTTGTTCAAATTGGTCCCATTATCTGTGATGATCCAGTTTGGGATTCCATAATGGCAGATAATTTGGTTCTTGATGAAACGAGAAACCACTTGCTTTGTCACATTGGCATAGGAAGCTGCTTCTACCCACTTGGTAAAGTAATCGATCGCAACCAAGATAAACCGGTGACCGTTGGAAGCTTTAGGTTCAATTTCCCCTATCATATCAATGCCCTACATTGAGAAAGGCCAAGGCGATGATAGAACATTCAAAAGGGTTGGAGGTATGTGCACCTTGTCGGCATAAATCTGGCATTTATGACACTTCCTAGCATATTTGAAACAATTTGATTCCATGGTCAACCAGAAGTATCCAGCTCTCAAGATCTTCCTGGACATGGCATGTCCATTGGCATGTGTTCTGAATGATCCTTCATGGATTTCTCTGATCAATAAGTCTGCTTCGCGCTTGTTCACACATCTGAGCAGGACCATATCATGATTTCTCTTATAAAGCACATTGTTGCTGAGGAAGAACTTGGACGCCAATCTTCTCAGAGTCTTCTTGTCTAAAGTTGTTACATTCGCTGGGTACTCCTGATTTTGCCAGTAGTTCTTAATGTCATAGAACCACGATTTCTCATCAGTTTCTTCTTTGACCAGTAGACAGTAGGTTGGTGTAGTTTTTCGCTCGATTGTAATGAGTGGAGCTTCATTAAGAAATTTGACTTGAAACATAGAGGCCAACATAGCCAAGGCGTCTGCTATTTGATTCTCTTCCCTTGGAACGTGATGGAAGGTGACTTCATCAAAGTATTTGATCAATTTCACAATGTGGGAACGGTAAGGGATCAACTTCTCATCACGGGTCTCCCATTCACCTTTGACTTGGTAGATTACCATAGCTGAGTCTCCATATACTTCTAGGATCTTGATTCTAGTATCAATTGCAGCCTCGATACCCAAAACACATGTTATTTATTCTGCTATGTTGTTTGTACATTCGAAACATAATTTGGTTGTGAAGGGAGTATAACCACCATCAGGATTCATCAAAACAGCTCCCACACCATGCCCCATGTAATTAGAGGAACCATCAAACATCATCTTCCAACGAGAACCTGGCTCTGGACCTTCATCTGGACCTGGAAATTCATAGTCCTTTATCAACATAATGTCCACATCTGGGAAATCAAATTTCAAAGGTTCAAAATCTTCAACAGGTTGATCATCAAGGTAGTAAGAAAAAACATTGCCTTGATAGATTTCTAGGTTACATATTGGATGTCGTATTCAGATAACAGCATGTGCCATCATGTACTGCCTGAGATCAACAAAGTAGTGTGACAAATCATGTATTGCCTGAGGCGTCTGGCAGCCCATGCCAAAGCACAACAAGTCTTCTCTAAAAGTGAATATCTGCTTTCATAATCTGTAAACTTCTTGCTTAAGTAATAAATGGCATGCTCCTTACGACCAGTTTCATCCTGTTGGCCTAAAATGCAACCCATAGATCCTTCAAGTACAGTTAGATACATGAAGAGAGGCTTCCCTAGAGTAGGTGGGATCAAGATAGGAGGTTCTTGTAGATAAACCTTAATCTTCTCAAAATCCTGTTGACAATCAGAATTCCATTCAATTGCTTGATCCTTTTGGAGCAACATGAATAAAGGCTCACATGTAGCAGTCATGTTGGAGATGAATCTAGGGATTTAGTTCAACCTTCCGAGGAAACCTCTGACTTGCTTTTCTGTTTTTGGAGCTGGCATTTCATGAATTGCTCTGACCTTGTCCAGATCTACTTCAATTCCTTGCTGACTAACAATAAAACCAAGCAACTTTCCTGATCGGACACCAAAGGTACACTTGGCTGGATTCAGACGTAGTTGGAACTTTCTAAGGCGCTCAAATAACTTCAGGAGATGATTCAAATGATCCCTCTCACTCTGTAATTTGGCAATCATATCATCCACGTAAACTTCTATCTCTTTATGCATCATTGTCGCTCCCACCAAATGACACCCGGTCAGAAGGGGTACAGACGCGAACGGTCGGCGAAAGAGAGAGAACACACAAGGGTGAACTCAAAAGAAAAGAGTCGCCAGCTAGGCATTTTTATCCCGAAGGAAAGGTAATGCTGCATAGACCTGAGAAAAGATGGATAAGACGGTTGCGAACCAAAGAAACTGAGAAAGGGGGTTGGTTACAACCTGGGAAGGTATTAGCACCCAGATTGTCCGCTGTACTCGACGAGATCCACGCTTGAAAGATTTGTGTTTAAAGAGGTAATGTCAGTGCTATTTTGTGTGCAAAAAGCTGGAAAAGAATGCAAGTGTCAGTGTGAAAGAGATGTGAAGTGAATAAAAGAGTGTCAGTGTAAAGAAAGAATGCAAAGCTCAAGACAATGAGGCTTAAAGAATAAAGCTGGAAAGAGGGGGGATGTACAGAGACTTTTGTTCGATAACTGTTAAGTTATGCCTACGTATCCTCTCGTGCAATGAGGAAGTCAGAACACCGTAGTTCGACCCAAAGGGACTGAAAATAAATTGACTTATGAACTGCTTACTTGTCTATGCTCAAGTGTATGACCTGTCTGGCTCAGGTGCAAACTGTCTTGCATTAGACGGAAGAAGCAAGTTCTCGTTTGTGAGTGAAGATGATGAGAAAAGAATCCCGAAGGAGACGATTATTGTTTGTTTTTGGTGTTTTCAATCTTTTATTGCTTTTTTGAATTTATCATAAGTTAATGAGCTTAAACCTAAACCAAGGGGTAGTAAACTCGTCACATCTTCCCTCTGATTAGGGGTAATGAGAATACCTTAAGTATGAAGTAAGCACCTCACACTTAATCACCATGATGTAGGATTAAGATCATTAACCTACTTGCAATTATTTATATTTTTTTGGAGTTTTTGTTTAGTGTTAAGTAATGAGTTTAAGCCATA
The DNA here is from genome assembly GCA_963966055.1 of Lathyrus aphaca. Taxonomy (NCBI): domain Eukaryota; kingdom Viridiplantae; phylum Streptophyta; class Magnoliopsida; order Fabales; family Fabaceae; genus Lathyrus; species Lathyrus aphaca. Next base: position 479,149,424 of record OZ014524.1, on the reverse strand, counting down.
ATCAAGGATTTAATGGACCCATTACACCATCCTAATAGAAGGATAATAGATGAGAACATTTAAGCTGAGGAAGGCTCCTCAACTTAATCCATGATTAGGGATTAACCTTATGACAAAACAAGGCCTTTATTAAAGTGGATTTTAGTTAATGATATGGTTAAGAAGTGAATTTTATGGTTTGTAAGACAGCTTGAAGGGGGACTTGTCCATTAACACTAGGGTTAGTCCTTCTTAACCAATTAAGGAAGAATTAGAACCCTAATGCAAGGCCCAAGTTACAAGCTTGATGTCTTAGTGATTATTAAGTGGATTTATTAAAGGATTTAAACACATTAAGGGTTTAACACTTAGGATTAAAGTTATACACTCCATCCTAATAGAAGGATGCATGCATAAGCTTAATCACAAAGCCTTAAAACCTTTAAGGTTTAGTCTTTGATTAAGAGATGAGAAGAGAAGACTCAAAGGATGACACAAAGGTAAAACTAAAGGGGGACTAATCAAAACCCTAATTGTAATCATGCTTGGTTGTTCCTAGGGTTTATGAGGCTTGCAAGAGATCTTCAAGAGAAAAGCCACCAAGGAAGAAGCAGATGAAAGAAGAAGGAAGCAGAAGAAGCAAGTCAACTTACTTCACTTAAGAAGATAAGTTGATTGAAGAAAGAAAGTGAGGAGGAGACATGAATGAGCAAGCTCACTCTAATTCACAAGTAAAATGAAGCAATGAATGCATAATAGAGATGGTAAGAGATTATGAGAAGTGAAGGCAAATTCACTTCTCAATGACTTACCACCTGAAAAGTTAATCAAAAGACATGAAATGAAGTGAATATGAAATGAATGCAATGATGCAAACCAAAGCCAGAAGAAAAGACATGATGTTAATGATGCTAGGAGATAAAGCAAACACATATCAAGAGATGAGGATGATCATACAAGGATGAGGATGCAAATGGAGCATGTTTTGAACTATGAAAAATCATGAATGCATATGACATCAAATGAAAGCAAAAGCATGGAAAATGGATGATGCAATGATAAAACATGATTCTAACATGTCCTAAGATGTCTTAGAAGTCATGTGAATGTACAAAATGTTATGGCAAGTTCATGTATGCAAGCATATGGAAGATGGATGCAAATGAAGGCAAAAATTAGGGTTTACATACAATATACAATGCAAAATTCAAAATCAGAAGCAAATGACAAGATAAAAAATTGAAAATGGGATCAAAGGAACCCTAACCCTACATAAGTTCACTGCCCAAAGGAGGGGACCTAACTCTTAACCTAATGGGAGTTATGATTTTTCTAAGTTAGCTAGGGTTTTAAGGCAATTCAAAAGGAAAAATGCACATCAAATTGAAAATGAAAGATAAATTCAAACCAATTATACCCTAGAAACTACATGATATGAAGAAAGCAATGCAAATGGAACCAACATCAAACTTTTCATGGTTAGGCAGAATGAATTTTTCTAAGTTGGAACAAAAATATTGACTTTTAAGAACTTTAATTCCAAAGAAAAATGTCAAAATAGGTCAAGAACCAAAAAGAAATTTGTTTGAAGAGTTTGATAATGTTTCTAAATATATCAAGATGCAATGTGATTTTTTTGGTGATTTTTGGAAACTTAAATGCTATTTTAATTAATTAATTCTCATTAACTAATTAAAATAAACATTTAAATATTTTTAAAATACGAAAATTATGCAAAAAATAAAATAAAAATTATTTTCAGAAAGAGAAAAATATTTTAAGGTATGATGCAAAAAATGAGATTTTTTGGAAATGATTTACTATTTTAAATAAAATGGGCAAAACAAATGAATTAAAAAGAAAATAAAATGGAATTAAATGAAAAGTAGGTTGATCCAAGAGCCAGGATTCAAAGATTTTTGGAGGGAGTTGACCCGCGCGCGAAGGGACGGCTGGGATTGAAACTGGAAATATGAATTCTTTAAACTTAATTAATTAAAACTAATCCTGATTAGGGCTTAAACAATGCATCTGGGCCATTGGTACACGCGCGGGAAAGACCATCCAACGCTCCTCATTCAAATCTGGGCCTAATCCCTAATTAGGGTTAATGACTCTCAGACGGCCGGAACAGTGGTTCCGGTCGTCTTCTCCGACGAGCCCAAAACCCTATCTCTCTCTCTCTCTAAGCATCTAAAATGAAATCTCTCTGCCCAGAATCAAACCCCACACATCACTGAATCAAAACCCCCAAACAAAAACCATTTTTCATTCATCAACAAGGAAAATTGAAACAAAACAAATTTAGGTCAGAAACTTTCAGACACTCCATACATACTCAATATTCCACCATTTTGAAAAGTAAATACATCAGAATCATCAGCACATCATAAGGATTCGATTGAGAACTTAAAAACAAGGTTCTGAGAAAAAAGTTCTTGAGCTATACCTGAGATGGAACCTTCTGGTTCTGGGCTTTCTGGCCTTTCCTTTGCTGCAAGTCCACTTCTTTGAACCCCCTGATGATGAAATGAAGCTTAGAAAACTTTGAGGATGACTGGTTTTGAAGTTCCAGTTCTGGTGTAGCAGGTTTTGGGGTTTTTGTATGTGATGTTTTTGGCTGCTTTGAGGGTTGATTCTTGTTCTGTGAGTGATATGTGACTTGTTGGTGAAGAAAAATTTGAGGTTTGATGGCTGAGGGTGGAGTTTCGAAGAGAGGAAGGTTTTTGCAAGTTTTGTGAATGTTGATTGTGTGTGTGTGTGTTCTGAGCTTGTCTCCCACTTGTTTTATGATCCATAACATATCCCTAAAATATTGGAAGAGGTCTGAGGAAGTGACATGTACTGTGGGAATGGCATGGGGCAATTGGCCAAAAAGTCAATGTTAGGTGTACTTCAAGCATGGGCCATGGCAGAAGAAATCTAAAGGGTGTATCTGCCTCAGCTGAGTTTGAGGATGACCCTTGGATGGTTTATGATGGACTGCAACACTTGGATTGCAAGATAGCATGTGTTTTGCCAATTTCCAACTTTGTGTATCTTGTGATTTTTGGTCATGGACATGTATCATTCCTTGGGCAATATGCAGCAAAATGTACCATATAATGTTGTTATGACACTTTGAGATTGATTAGAGACCATACAAAACCCTAAGAACCATTCTTGCAAGACTTCCCTCTTTGTGACTTTTATGGAAAATGGCTTATGATACATGGAATCCAAGGCATGAAAATGAGAAATTCTTTGGGCTAATCTGAATTATGGACCATGAATTATGTTTGTGTGATGATTAGAAGTTGATTTGAAGTCACATTTGGTTTTGGCAAGTGTTTTTGCAAGTTTCCTCTTTGGCACAAAAGTGAAAATTTAGTGATTTTATCCAACTTTGCAAGGCCATAACTTTTGTTCTAAAATGAATTAGAATGAGTTCTTGTACTTTTTGAAAATGGGAGGATCCAATCTACAACTTTCATGACCAAAGATTTTTCATTTGAAGCATTTTTGGATCAAAAAGAAGAGTTTGAAAAACTTTCCCAAAATGGCAAGTTTACATTACAAGTCACTTTCCCAAAATGGCAACTTTGCAAATGGCTTGAAATTCTTCAATTTTGTGAACTTATAACTTCTTCTAAGATCAAATAAAGATCATATACACCCAAAATGATAGAGAAACCCATTTGGTTGGATGGTTGGGGGCCACAGATGCCCTGATTTTGCACTGACTTGCTCAAGAAGTCATCTTCTGATCAGATGCCTTCCCCATTGAATTTCTTCATGAAAATTGGTATGTATGATCCCTATAACACATAGAGACCAATAGAAACAAGAATGACCAAAAAATTTGAAGTTATGGCCTCTGAAACCAAAACCCTAATTTTAGGTCATCTGTGCAGTTAAGCTTGGCTCTGCTTCCATGCCTTTCCCAGTTCTTTTGATTCTTTGACTTCTTTGAACTTGGGAGGAGATAATATGATGCTTGAACATACATGGACCCTCTTGAGAAGATTGATGACCTTTGGAGTGGCTCAGATAGCTCATGGATTGCTCAGATCACAAACCCTAGATGCAGATGACTTAGAACCAATGCAGTGAAGCAAAAATGTAATATGAGATGATATAATTGAACTTATGCAAATGAAAAGAATCACAAGCCATGGTGAAATGAGTGAGGGAAAATTTGGGGTGTTTACAGCTGCCCCTATTCAAACATGAGTTAGCTGTGCAGGATGTAAGCAACGGCTTAACAGGCAAACAAGATAACTTGTGGTTGAATACCAAAGACAGTCCAAAATTTGCACTCACTGAATGAAGAAGAAAAGGGATATAGATTGTAAAAGGAAGTGAAGTATGATTTATAAAGTGCGGGCGACGGAGGACGACTACTGGGGATGAAGCAGTGACGGGGTCGACCGACATGCTGGGGAAATAAAGAGATTATGATGGGGACGGCCATCAGGCAAAGAAATAAGACCCTCTGGGGATTAAAGGTAAAGGCAATGATGGGGACGACCATCAAGTTGAAGAAATAAATGATGAGGGACGGTCATTAGAGGTGAAGGACGATCACCTAGCAGGGGACGGCTGCTCTGTTGGGGATAAGGATGAGGGACAGTCATCCAAGGTGAAGGACGATCACCTGGCAGGGGACGGCTGCCGAAAGTATCACGACATAGGACGAATGTCAGATAGAAAAGGTCGACGATGGGGACGGCCATCGGATAAGCATGATGAAGGACGATCATCAAGAGGTGAAGGACGAACACCTGGCAGGGTACGGCTGCTCTCAGGGTTTATCATGACATAGGACGAATGTCAGATAACAAGATCTACGATGGGGACGGCCATCGGATAAAATGATGAAGGACGATCATCAGAAAGGTAAAGGACGCTCACCTGGCAGGGTACGGCTGCCGAAAGTATCACGACATAGGACGAATGTCGGATAGGAAGGGGTTCTAATGAATAGAGACTTCGCTGGGGAATGATGCAGGACGATCATCGCAAAGGTGAAGGACGATCACCTGGCAGGGTACGGCTGCCGGAAGGTATCATGACATAGGACGAATATCAGATAGAAATGGAATAGTTTATTCGGGATTTTTCGGAGACTCTTCTGGGGGATAGTAGACACAGACGAGTGTCTAAATTCAAGAAGATATAAGTGTTTGACACTGTGTATAGATTAAAGATGCGGACGAGCATCCTTAAGACTATGATACGGACGAGTATCGGTAGAAACAAACGCTGACGCATGTTCAGAGATGATGGTACGAACGAGTACCAACTGGTTAACAAAGAACACAGACGAGTGTCGACTCTGAGGGGATTTAAGTGGCATATACGAGCTACGGACGAGTATCTGAAATAAGTAAACATGGGTGAGACGCCGACGAGTGTTCAACTTGCTGGGGAGAGCACGACACGGACGGGTGTCGGAAGAAGTGTACTATAAACAAGTATTTGGTTCCCAAAGTGTTTAGGCAACTATGCTGGGGAATGGTGACACGGACGAGTGCCAAAAGGAGCATGTATTTGTATCTGGGAAATGTAAAGTGGACGCTTTGGCTTTCTACCGGGGGGTTTGGGAAGTATTTTGTATACTGTTGATGGAATGTCAGTATTTACAAGTGTTCAGTTCGACACATGGCTTATGATTATGCGATATGTTTGATTTTTGCCGTAATGCTCAGTGTTAGACGGAATGCTACGCTCTGGGGGAAAATATGATGTGAATGCTATGTTTATGCAAAGATACCAATCCGGAATTCGGATCCCGTTACAGAGAAGATTCCTGGCTGACTTGCTTGAAGTGGATATCCCAGCTGGGGAATGAGATCATTGGTAGATCTGATAAAATGATTCTGCTTGGGGAAACAGGTCACTGATAGACCTATCTTAATGATGACGAGCCCAGCTAGGGTCTGTGGAAGCTTTTGTCGCTTTGTTGTGAGATCTTCGGACATCGCTCTTCTGGATAGAGGCTGAACCTCTGTGGGGAGATAGTTCCCTGTCTGACACTTGGCTGAGGAGAAAAGATGACTGGCAACTCAGCTGGGGATAAAGCATCTCTGGTACTTAGATGCGCCGAGTAAATAATGATTTGGCAGCTTGCTGGGGAGAAGTTTCCATGCCCCATGTTGCATTTTTGAGCACCTGCAATCATGTAAAGACAAAGAAACATACAGGTACCCCGAGGTATCCCCTATTGGATTCCATCATAGGAATTTAGACACTCCCGGGAGTAATATATTTCCTGTAAGCATGTGATTTAGAAAAGGTGCATCTGTACTTATGCAATCAATATTATGAGAACATCGGACATTTTTGCAAACGAAAATAAAATGTACGAGACAAAGTGTAACGGAAAATCTGGTTTTATTAATTTATGTGCCCCTGAATGGGCAAATACAGTCAAAGAAACAAATCCCCTGAAATTAGGAGATTGTTACAAATTGAGAAACAAAAAGATGCTGGCAATGTTGATGACGCTTCAAGGAGCTTCCCTTTAGCTATGACTTGTATGACATTGACGTTCTTCTTATCCTGCTTTTGAAGAAGACTGATTCCGACCGAAGCTTGAACCTTTCGAAGCTTACCACGTTGCGAGTGATACAGACGAATTCAGAATGCAATTGTTCGCTTATTCCCTTATTTTGTGTGGATCGCCCTTTCGGGTTTTCAATCCACCGGGATACCCTTTTTTGCCTGAGCTATCCAATGCGGCTTTTCAACTCAGCGGGTGTACATTTTTTATTTATTTTCCCTTATTTTTGCCTGAGTCTTTTATTCTGTTTTTGACTCGCCGGGATGCCCTATTTTTGCCTGGACTTACATTCTGTTTTTGTGTCCAGCGGGTTCTTTTTTACGCGAAGTATTTTTTAACTGCATCTGAATTCACAGGGAACAGGAAATCTTCACCATCCATAGTACTGAGCATCAGTGCTCCACCAGAGAAAACTTTCTTTACTATGAACGAACCATCATAATTCGGAGTCCACTTGCCCCTGTGGTCTGTATGAGGAGGGAGGAGTCTTTTCAGCACAAGATCTCCCACTTGGTATTCTCGAAGTCTGACTTTCTGATCAAAGGCTTTCTTCATTCTTTTCTGATACAGTTGCCCATGGAAAATTGCAGCTAATCTCTTTTCTTCAATCAGGCTCAGTTGTTCGTATCGGGATCGGACCCATTCTGCTTCGTTTAGTTTAACATCCATCAATACCCGTAAGGAGGGAAATTCAACTTCCACAGGTAGGACTGCCTCCATACCATACACAAGCTGATACGGTGTTGCCCTAGTGGATGTTCTGATTGACGTACGGTACCCATGCAAGGCAAATGGTAGAATTTCATGCCAGTCATTGTAGGTGACCACCATCTTCTGCACAATCTTCTTGATATTCTTGTTAGCTGCTTCCACAGCGCCATTCATATTTGGCCTGTAAGGAGAAGAATTGTGGTGTTGGATCTTGAAGTCCCGGCACAGCTCTGCCATCATTTTGTTGTTCAAGTTGGAACCATTATCAATAATGATTCGCTCGGGCACTCCATACCGACAGATGATGTCTCTCTTCAGAAATTGGGCTACCATTTGCCTTGTAACATTTGCATAAGAAGCTGCTTCGACCCACTTGGTGAAATAGTCAATGGCAACCAGGGTGAATCTGTGGCCATTTGAAGCAGTCGGTTCAATCTTGACAATCATATCAATGCCCCACATGGCAAAGGGCCAGGGTGAAGACATCACATTCAAAGGATTGGGAGGCACATGCACTTTATCTGCATAAATCTGGCATTTGTGGCATTTTCTGGCATAGGCACAACAGTCTGCATCCATTGTGATCCAGTAATAGCCTGATCTTAACAACTTCTTAGCCATAGCATTCCCTCCAGTATGGGTACCAAAATATCCTTTGTGCACCTCGTGCATCAACAAGTCTGCTTCTGCCTTATCAACACATCTGAGGAGTACCATATCAAAGTTTCTCTTGTACAAGGAACCATCAGCATTCAGGAAGAAACTACCAGCTAGCCTTCTCAAAGTCTTCTTATTATTGGAAGATGCCCCAGATGGGTATGTCTGATCCTCCAAGAAGCATTTGATGTCATGAAACCAAGGCTTATTATCTTCAACAACATCTGCTGAGAATACGTATGCTGGTCTGTTAAGTCTGGATACCGATATTCGAGGCACAAAGTTGGCAGCTTGAACTTTGATCATGGATGAAATGGTAGCCAGCGCGTCTGCAAAATGATTCTCGTCTCGAGGGATATACTCAAGCTTGACTATTGTGAAGAAAGTCAACAACCTCCTTATATAATCCCGATAAGGTATCAGATGATCTTGGTGGGTGTACCATTTGCTGTTGGTTTGATTAATTACCAGAGCTGAATCTCCGAACACAGTCAAAGTCTTGATCCTGAGGTCAATGGCTTCCTCAAGACCCATAATACAAGCTTCGTATTCAGCTTCGTTGTTAGTGCAGTTAAAGGTGAGTTTTGCCGAGAAAGGCATGTGAACTCCCTTAGGCGTAATGAGTACTGCACCAACACCACGACCATTCATATTAACAGCCCCATCAAACATCATAGTCCACTCTTCTTCTGGGTCAGGCCCTTCAGTGTGAATAGGCTCTTCATGATCTTTTGCTTTTATGAACATGATGTCTTCATCAGGGAAGTCAAATCTCATAGGCTGGTAATCTTCAATGGGTTGCCCAGCAAGATAATCAGACAATACACTGCCTTTGATGGCTTTTTGAGATGTGTACTGAATATCATATTCTGTGAGGATCATTTGCCATCTTGCAACCCATCCGGTAAGTGCTGGCTTCTCAAAAATGTACTTAACTGGGTCCATATTAGATATCAATAAGGTAGTGTGGGTCAACATATACTGGCTCAGTCGGCGAGCAGCCCACGCTAAAGCACAGCAAGTTTTCTCTAGCAGTGGATAACGTTGTTCACAGTCAGTAAACTTTTTGCTTAGGTAGTATATTGCATACTCTTTTCGACCAGACTCGTCATGCTGGCCCAACACACACCCCATTGACTCTTCTAATACTGTCAAGTACATGATTAGAGGTCTTCCTTCAACTGGAGGCATAAGGATTGGAGGCTCTTGTAAGTATTCCTTGATTTTGTCAAAAGCCCTTTGGCAGTCTTCATTCCACCTGACCGTTTGTTCTTTTCTTAACAGCTTGAACAAGGTCTCACAGGTTGTTGTAAGGTGAGATATGAACCGTGAAATGTAGTTCAATCTACCTAAAAACCCCCCGAACTTCTTTTTCAGTCTTCGGCGCATGCATTTCTTGAATGGCTTTGACTTTGTCAGGGTCAACTTCAATCCCTTTCTCACTTACAATAAATCCCAGCAGCTTACCAGATCGCACCCCGAATGTGCATTTGTTGGGGTTTAACTTCAATTGGTACTTCCTCAGACGCTTGAATAACTTCAACAGATTCACCAGGTTGTCTTCTTATGTAAGGGACTTGGCAATCATGTCATCCACATAACATTCAATTTCTTTGTGGATCATGTCATGGAATAATGTTACCATAGCCCGTTGATAAGTGGCACCCGCATTCTTCAATCCGAATAGCATTACCTTATAATAGAATGTGCCCCAGGGTGTGATGAAAGTTGTCTTCTCCATGTCTTCAGGTGACATTTTGATCTGATTATATCCTGAAAATCCATCCATGAAGGAGAATAACGAGAACTGAGCTGTATTGTCGACCAATACATCAATGTGAGGTAATGGGAAGTCATCTTTCGGGCTGGCTCTGTTCAGATCCCGGTAATCCACACACATTCTCACCTTGCCATCTTTCTTAGGCACAGGTACAATGTTAGCAACCCACGGCGGGTAACTGGTCACAGCAAGGAAACCGGCGTCCCACTGTTTTTGTACTTCTTCTTTTATCTTCATTGCCATATCTGGGCGAGTACGGCGTAACTTCTGTTTTACTGGTGGACAATCTTCTTTTAGAGGAAGCTTGTGCATAACAATGTCGGTGTCCAACCCTGGCATGTCCTGATAAGACCAAGCAAAAACATCTACATACTCCCGAAGCATGTCAATCAGTTGCTCTTTCACCGAATCTTGCAGGCGGGCCCCAACTTTAACTTCTTTCAAGTCTTCTTCCGTACCAAGATTAACCGTTTCAACTTCCTCCTAATGAGGAGTGATAACCTTCTCCTCTTGTCTTAACAACCTGGCTAGTTCTTCAGGTAGTTCATAATCTTCTTCAACCCCTTCATCGGTTTGATTAATCGGATTGTCAAAGTCATACGAAGTCATAGCAGTGTTGTTGTCGGTGCAGTCTGGAGGGCACTCTCTGCAAGGGTTTAGATTTGTTCATTTTAGTGATCAGTTTTATCTTATTTAGAAAAAGTTAAAATGAAGTTATTTATTTTGAAAAACATTGCCATTTTATTTTTGTACAAAAAATGAAAAATGAAAAACAGTGAGCGGAAAAGAAAAGACTCATTTGCAAAAGATGTCCCGATATTCATTAATTGATCTTTGCACAAAATACAAGATGGCCCGATTACAAAATGAGTCCTGGCATCTTGGGCAAGATGCAGGACTTGATGCATGCTTTAAAAACAGGAAATAATAATTACTCTGCAGGAGTAACTCTTATAATTTCCTGGGAAGACCAGTTTGAGACATGGTTCCCCGGGATCCTTGGACGTATCCAGCTTTCCAGGTTGCGATCGTCTTCTGACTCATCTTCCAAATTATTTACAGCATCCGGGGTGAGCATCCCCCCACTGACAAACTTGGGCTCCGTTGCAGCCTCCGGTTGATCTTGTCAAGTTGGTCTTTAACCCAACCCGAATCGGTCTTCTTTCTTCTCAACTGGCAGCAGCTTGCCCCAGCCTTGGGCGGTACCTTCCTCAACAACCTTCCGGGATTGTTGATATGATGTGATGGAGGTCCCAGACACAACAGACGTTTCATTAATGTTCAAGGCCTCAAACCCCTGACTCATGGTCTCATGGATTTCCCCATCCATTTCAATGTATTTGAAAGTAGCCAGCTGGCTAACAAAGATGTCTTCCTCCCCACAGATAGTGATGATTTGGCCTTCCCACTCGAATTTTAACTTCTAGTGAAGGGTTGACGTCACGGCGCCAGCGGCGTGTATCCATGGTCTACCCAATAGACAGCTGTAGGCAGGCTGTATATCCATCACAAAGAAGGTCGTTTTGAAAACCTGTGGGCCAATCATTATTGGTAATTCTATCTCTCCCAGAACTGATCTTTTAGAACCGTCAAAGGCTCTCACTACCAAGTTGCTTGGGCGTAGTGCCAATCCATCATACTCCAGCTTCACAAGGGCTTTTTTGGGTAGGACATTGAGGGATGACCCTATGTCCACCAATACGTGAGAAAGAACTGCACCTTTACACTCCAAGGTAATGTGCAAAGCCTTGTTGTGATTGCGACCTTCCGTTGTCAGATCAGTGTTGGTAAATCCTAGTCCATGACTAGCGTTAACATTTCCAACCACAGCCTCCAACTGATTGACGGTATTCTCCTCTGGCACATAAGCTGCGTGCAGGACTTTCAAAAGTGCGTTCCGATGGGCCTCGGAGCACATTAGCAATGATAATATGGAGATCTTGGAAGGTGTTTGGTGAAGCTGGTCTACCACCTTGTAATCACTTTTCTTTATGATTCTCATGTAATCATCAACTTCTTGATCAAAAGGAGTCTTCAAAGCTTCTTTGACAACTTGTTCTTCTTGCACCATGCTCTTCCCTTTTGCCTTAGCAGCAGCTTCTGCTTCAGCAATGGGTCTTGGAATTTGCGAGGCAAAGAGACGTCCGCTTCTAGTGAAGCCTCCGCCTCCCCCCACATTGTCTATCTGAGGTGAAGAAGTTGACGATTCTAAAATGATTTTCTGCCCCTCGCAGTATAGATCTGAGCCATAATGCCAAGGGATGGCATTACTGCTTTCGTAAGGAACTGGCCCAGGCACTGTGATAGTGACTGGGCTGATAGCAGCTGCAGAAGGGACCACAATGGTGTGTGGATCATAGTATATAATGACTGGTGCTCTGACAGGAGTAACATTTTGTGGATTGTTGGCAGGGATGCTTGCAGGGTCATAGTATATAGTAACTGTTGAGACGCTTTCATCAATTGTTACTGATGTTGTAGAAGACACTATTGACAGGATGGATGTTGAAGTTGTAGCAGGAATGGTGATTGAACTTGCATCCGTTGAAGTGATTGATTGAGCAGTTGTTGGAGTTGTAGTAGAATCCGTTGGAACAATGGTTGCTGACATTGTAGGAGCATCTGTGATTGTTGGTGAAGGGATTGCTGGATTTGTAGGCGCCGTTTTTGTAATCTGAAGGATACCATCCTTAATAAGACCATCTATGCCGTTTCTCAGCCTTTCACACCCGTTGACTGCAATATTGCAATACCCGCAGTCGAGCTCACACCCGGGGAACACTTGGCATTCTAAAAGCTGAGCTTTGATTTCAACCAAAGGTGTTCAGATCTGTGCAACACTGGTGATTAAGGTGGATAGTTTGCCTTCCTTAATAGCATTAATCCTAGGCCCGTTGTAACTAGGCATTGGATTCCTTGTGACATTTGGGGGAGGTACAAAGTTGAGAGCTTTTGAGTCTACCAGGTCTTGGACTTTCATCTGTAAGGCCCTGCATTTTTCAGTATTATGCCCCGGTGCGTTCGAATGGAATGCACACCTGGCACTGGCATCATAGTTCTTTGGCATATTGGAAGGATCTGGAGGTGCCAATGTCCTTAACTCAACCAGGTTGAGCTTCAGGAGTTGTGGCAAGAGTGCAGCATACGGCATTGGGATTGGGTCAATTACTCTGTTTTCCTGTGATGGTCTTTGTTGGAAAGGACGCTGTTGTTGTTTGTTGTTGCTATTGTTGTAGGTTCTCTGTTGCGGATACTGAACTTGTTGTTGATATTGTGGTTGTTGTTGTTGAGGATATGCTGATTGTTGAGGAATCGGAGCTGGAATGGTAACAGCTGCTACTGACCGGTGAATATACTAAGGTCTGACCCTGGTTGCATGAATGGAATTGGTCTCACCGGCTCTTCGGGGTCCCACAAAAGGCTTTCTGGGATTACTGGATGAACTTGCACCATTGTCGGAAATTTTGCCCATCTTCAGTAGACTTTCAATCCTTTCACCAGCTATGACCACATCAACAAAACTGGTAGAGGAGAAGGCAGCCAATCTATCAATGTAGGTCCCTTGCAATGTGTTCATGAACATGTCAGCCATTTCTGTTTCTGACATGGGTGGTTGGACAGCAGCAGCAAGCTGTCTCCACCTTTGAGCATATTCCCTGAAGCTTTCTCTGGAAGATTGAGACATTCCCATCAGAAGGGTCCTGTTAGGAGCCATGTCCAGATTGTATTGATATTGTCGGATGAAAGCTTCAGCCAAATCCTTCCAGCATCTTATGGTGGCCCTGGACAAGTGTGAATACCACTCTCTCGAAGCCCCAGTCAGACTGTCTTCAAAGTAGAACATCCACAACTTCTCATCCATAGTATAAGCTTTAAGTCTCCCTAGGAAAGACTGCAAATGAGTGCGAGGACAGAAGGTACCATTGTACCTCTCAAAACATGGGGGCTTAAATTTGTGGGGAATTCTCACCCCATCCACTAGCCCCATGTCCATCACATCGAAGCTCAAAGAATTTTGAGACTCTAGAGATCTCAACTTCTCAGCAATTTCGTCCAATCTCCTATGATAAACTTCATCTTCGGCTCCCATAACAGTAAACTGCTCTTCTTGGGGATCCTCTTGCAAGATTCTCCCTCCAGTTGTATTACCTTGCACATTCCTTGGGATGTTAGTTTCTGGATCCAGATGAGGTCCAAATACTGGTGGATCAATACGAGGTTGGCCCCGTTCATTGTTACTAGTTCCTCATGTTCCAAGATGAGGCTCCTCAGGAGTTTGTCTTTCCACCAGCTCTCTTAACCTTTCTTGACTCTGGGCCAAACCAGTCATCACAGCCATGAATTGAGACATCTGATTTCTCATCTCCACTCTCTCATTAGCCATCTGATTTCTGACCTCAGTCAGATCCTGCTGTACTTGTTCCATTTGAATACCGGGAAGGTTGTTGCGAGTCGGGTACCGGTGCGCGCGGTTGACAGGGAACACTCGGTGACGAGCAATGTTTCCTGAGATCACAACAACGTTAGAAACAATAATAATAAAACCTACAAAACAAAACAAAAGTTAGTATGCAATGCAATATGCTTATTTGTTTTCCAAGGTATCCGGTTTTCGGTTCTTGGTTTTGACCTTTCCAGACATCGAGGAAGATGTTTGATGTTACTGAGAGAAGAAGCCTCATGAAGGCAGACTAATATATTACAAATGATGAACAATACATAGTTTGTTTTACAACACATGCCCATGGAGGGTCAAAATACAATAAAAAGGAAAAGTACATCAAATGGAAACAACAACAAACAAAGAATCAAACATCCAGCCCAAATTCATCTTCTCTGACCTCCTTCAGGAGTGCCTCAGTCACTGGACCAGTTGGGTGCTCTGTAATGGTCCTAATGAGGAGGTTCCTGGTAGTTATGGCAGTGGTCAGCTTTTTATGCCTGTCCTGGTCCTTTGATCTTTTCAATCCTGCTCTGAGCTTCAACTCTGAAATCTCCTTCTGGGCTGCCAATAAAGCTTCCTGCTGCTTTTTCTCATTAGCCTCTAGCTGTTCAATCTTGGCTTGAGTCTTCTGGTCTTCCTGTGTACGGGCCTCAGTGATCTTGACCCACCTAGCCTGACTTTCTTGCAGATAGAGCTCAGTCCTAGCCCTCTGAATCTTGGCTTCTTTACAGGCATTCTTCAATATTTGTTCCCCAGCCCTTGCTTTCCTGATGTAATCCTCTGTCTTCTCAATTTTGGTAAGATGCTCCACCCTAAGCTTCTCCAATCTCTCAATGTCCAGACGACCGTCACTTCTTTCCCAAAGAGTCTTCTTCAAAGCTTGAGATAGGTTCTCATTCCTTTCCTTCAGCTTCTCAAATTCTTCTAGGCTGAAAGTTGCTGGTGGCTGTACTGTAGAGGGTCCAGGTATGTCCTCCAAGGTGAAAGGCATTCCAGTGATTTGAGCTCTTGTACGGGACCAGTCATAATACTGAGCTGAAGCAACATTATTACACCTTCCAAGAATAGCCATCCCTTTTGTCTGGATGTTGTCCCACGCCCAGGATGCTTGTCTGACAGCAGCTGAATTAGGTTTTACTTCGCAATACAAGGTCTCAGCCAAATCTTGCACCCTGGGAGGGTGAACCAAAGCATAGCCCAGTTGTCTCTTAAACAGCAAAGGATTGTAGTTGATGCAACCCTTCACTCCTATCAGAGGTACATTTGGGTATTGTCCACAGCTGGTGATGATGTCCTTGCCTTTGGTGCTTTGGGTGCACCATCTGATATCATCTGAAGTCAAAGCAATGAGCCTCTTGGCCCAACTCCTCTGTTGGTGGGGATTCAGGAAAGCATCTAACTTAGGTAGGTGTCAGAGTAGCCAGGTGTAAAACAAAGGAGCACAGCATCTCACCAATTTCCCCCTTTGTTTCTCATTCCTCTGATGGATGGAATAGTAAAAGTCTCCCAGCAGTGTAGGCACTGGGTTCCTCAGAAGAAACAAATGGATGGCATTCTTGCTGACAAATTTGGGCTCATCTGCAAACAGTATAGCCCCATATATGCTGAGGGCCAACAATGCACAGACTGCCTTCCATTCCCTCACTGAAGCCTTCAGGATGGCCTGAGAAATCAAGAAATCCAAATGCAAACCAGGGATCCCAGCCTTTGTTGTCATACTTTGCTCAATCAAGGCAGGCTCCATGTATAGTGCCTTTTCCACTTCTCCATTGCTGGGAGCTGGCATTTCTGGGTTGAAAGGGATTCCACCCCTGATAGGTACTCCAATCAATGAGGAAAACTCTTCCAGTAGAGGCCCTAACTGAAAGTCTGGGAAGGTGAAGCATCTCAAAAGAGGGTCATAAAACTGCAAGCAGGTGTGGATCATGCTCCTCTGAGAAGGGTCAAGGTCCATAACCATATCCAGGATACCTCCATAATGCTTTCTAAACAATGGGATGTGGTCAGGTGTGATAAGTGACTGGACCTGCCTGATGCCAGTCAACACAGGTTCAAAGAAATGGTAGGATATGTTGCTCTTCCTGGGAGTAGCCATGAGTGCTGCTAAAGAAACTTAAGGTAAATGCTGATGAAGATCACAGACTAATGCTGGAAATGAGCCACTGACAGGCTGATGCTGGTGATGATGAAGCTAGCTGAAGCAGAGGTCTATGCAGAAGAAGGGGTCAAAACCAAACCAGATATGATGTGGATACCCTGAAAAACAAATAAGAAAATGTTAAATGATGCAATGATGATATATGCAAATGATATGCAAGGGTTTGTGATCAAGCTGGATCTGATTATCTGTCTTGATATAAGTCCATGTATGTTCAAAGAAAGTCCAGATGGAGGTTCAGAAATCCAGTAACCAAGGTGGGGGACTCAAATAAAGAGTCACATATCCAGGGTTAATCACAAGAACTGTCCAAAGTGGAGTACTCTTAAACAAAACAAAAACAGGGTATGATGTGGCCAAGGGTACCTGCAAACCTGTAAACAGCCCAACCCCCTCACAGGTAGTGTTCTAGAACAAGGATCCTCAGACTTGGATCAGTTATGAGAAGTGTAAAAACTTCTAACCCGGAGGTACAGTGTTTATAATAACCATAAAAGATCCTCCTCTAATTCACCTCAGTTTCTGAAGGTCATAATAAAGGTCATCCAGACTTAGCAGGCTTCCCAGATAGCCCTAGCACTACAGGAAATCTGTAGCACAGAGTTCTCAAGAAGAAACCCACATCTGAACTGTGTTTCATATTCCCGCACCAGACCGAAAAGGAATGGGAAAGAACATGAACCACTCTAGCCTAGGTGTCACTCAGGTCCCAGGTATAGGACCTTGAACTCTCAATGGAACCCCACCCACCAAAACAGAAACCAGATCCAGCAATGATAATGACAGTATGAAATATGAAAAGCTGTAAAGGAAAGCAATAAATAAAGCTGTACATAAAGCAGTAAATAAAGCAAATAAATAAACACAAATAGCACATAACACCCCAGTAAACACAAATCAAACAAGCGCTAGGAGGAACCCACAAAAAGAACCAGAAGCCCTGGTTACAGTATAAGGGTCCCCAGTAGAGTCGCTAAGTTGTCGCTCCCACCAAATGACACCCGGTCAGAAGGGGTACAGACGCGAACGGTCGGCGAAAGAGAGAGAACACACAAGGGTGAACTCAAAAGAAAAGAGTCGCCAGCTAGGCATTTTTATCCCGAAGGAAAGGTAATGCTGCATAGACCTGAGAAAAGATGGATAAGACGGTTGCGAACCAGAGAAACTGAGAAAGGGGGTTGGTTACAACCTGGGAAGGTATTAGCACCCAGTTTGTCCGCCGTACTCGACGGGATCCACACTTGAAAGATTTGTGTTTAAAGAGGTAGTGTCAGTGCTATTTTGTGTGCAAAAAGCTGGAAAAGAATGCAAGTGTCAGTGTGAAAGATATGTGAAGTGAATAAAAGAGTGTCAGTGTAAAGAAAGAATGCAAAGCTCAAAACAATGAGGCTTAAAGAATAAAGCTGGAAAGAGGGGGGATGTACAGAGACTTTTGTTCGATAACTGTTAAGTTATGCCTACGTATCCTCTCGTGCAATGAGGAAGTCAGAACAACGTAGTTCGACCCAAAGGGACTGAAAATAAATTGACTTATGAACTGCTTACTTGTCTATGCTCAAGTGTATGACCTGTCTGGCTCAGGTGCAAACTGTCTTGCATTAGACGGAAGAAGCAAGTTCTCGTTTGTGAGTGAAGATGATGAGAAAAGAATCCCGAAGGAGACGATTATTGTTTGTTTTTGGTGTTTTCAATCTTTTATTGCTTTTTTGAATTTGTCATAAGTTAATGAGCTTAAACCTAAACCAATGGTTAGTAAACTCATCACATCTTCCCTCTGATTAGGGGTAATGAGAATACCTTAAGTTTGAAGTAAGCACCTCACACTTAATCACCATGATGTAGGATTAAGATCATTAACCTACTTGCAATTATTTATATTTTTCTTGGAGTTTTTGTTTAGTGTTAAGTAATGAGTTTAAGCCATAATCAAGGATTTAATGGACCCATTACACCATCCTAAAAGAAGGATAATAGATGAGAACATTTAAGCTGAGGAAGGCTCCTCAACTTAATCCATGATTAGGGATTAACCTTATGACAAAACAAGGCCTTTATTAAAGTGGATTTTAGTTAATGATATGGTTAAGAAGTGAATTTTATGGTTTGTAAGACAGCTTGAAGGGGGACTTGTCCATTAACACTAGGGTTAGTCCTTCTTAACCAATTAAGGAAGAATTAGAACCCTAATGCAAGGCCCAAGTTACAAACTTGATGTCTTAGTGATTATTAAGTGGATTAATTAACGGATTTAAACACATTAAGGGTTTAACACTTAGGATTAAAGTTATACACTCCATCCTAATAGAAGGATGCAGGCATAAGCTTAATCACAAAGCCTTAAAACCTTTAAGGTTTAGTCTTTGATTAAGAGATGAAAAGAGAAGACTCAAAGGATGACACAAAGGTAAAACTAAAGGGGGACTAATCAAAACCCTAATTGTAATCATGCTTGGTTGTTCCTAGGTTTTATGAGGTGTGCAAGAGATCTTCAAGAGAAAAGCCACCATGGAAGAAGCAGATGAAAGGAGAAGGAAGCAGAAGAAGCAAGTCAACTTACTTCACTTAAGAAGATAAGTTGCTTGAAGAAAGAAAGTGAGGAGGAGACATGAATGAGAAATCTCACTCTAATTCACAAGTAAAATGCAGCAATGAATGCATAAGAGAGATGGGAAGAGATTATGAGAACTGAAGGCAAATTCATTTCTCAATGACTTACCACCTGAAAAGTTAATCAAAAGACATGAAATGAAGTGAATATGAAATGAATCCAATGATGCAAACCAAAGCCAGAAGCAAAGACATGATGTTAATGATGCTAGGAGATAAAGCAAACACATATCAAGAGATGAGGATGATCATACAAGGATGAGGATGCAAATGGAGCATGTTTTGAACTATGAAAAATCATGAATGCATATGACATCAAATGAAAGCAAAAGCATGGAAAATGGATGATGCAATGATCAAACATGATTCTAACATGTCCTAAGATGTCTTAGAAGTCATGTGAATGTACAAAATGTTATGGCAAGTTCATGTATGCAAGCATATGGAAGATGGATGCAAATGAAGGCAAAAATTAGAGTTTACATACAATATACAATGCAAAATTCAAAATCAGAAGCAAATGACAAGATAAAAAATTGAAAATGGGATCAAAGGAACCCTAACCCTACATAAGTTCACTGCCTAAAGGAGGGGACCTAACTCTTAACCTAATGGGAGTTATGATTTTTCTAAGTTAGCTAGGTTTTTAAGGCAATTCAAAAGGAAAAATGCACATCAAATTGAAAATGAAATATAAATTCAAACCAATTTTACCCTAGAAACTACATGATATGAAGAATGCAATGCAAAAGGAACCAACATCAAACTCTTCATGGTTAGGCAGAATGAATTTTTCTAAGTTGGAACAAAAATATTGACTTTTAAGAACTTTAATTCCAAAGAAAAATGTCAAAATAGGTCAAGAACAAAAAAGAAATTTGTTTTAAGAGTTTGATAATGTTTCTAAATGTATCAAGATGCAATGTGATTTTTTTGGTGATTTTTGGAAACTTAAATGCTATTTTAATTAATTAATTCTCATTAACTAATTAAAATAAACATTTAAATATTTTTAAAATACAAAAATTATGCAAAAAAATAAAATAAAAATTATTTTCAGAAAGAGAAAAATATTTTAAGGTATGATGCAAAAAATGAGATTTTTTGGAAATGATTTACTATTTTAAATAAAATGGGCAAAACAAATGAATTAAAAAGAATATAAAATGGAATTAAATGAAAATTAGGCTGATCCAAGAGCCAGGATTCAAAGATTTTTGGAGGGAGTTGACCCGCGCACGAAGGGACGGCTGGGATTGAAACTGGAAATTTGAATTCTTTAAACTTAATTAATTAAAACTAATCCTGATTAGGGCTTAAACAATGCATTTGGGCCATTGGTACACGCGCGGGAAAGACCATCCAACACTCCTCATTCAAATCTGGGCCTAAACCCTAATTAGGGTTAATGACTCTCAGACGGCCAGAACAGTGGTTCCAGTCGTCTTCTCCGACGAGCCCAAAACCCTATCTCTCTCTCTAAGCATCTAAAATGAAATCTCTCTGCCCAGAATCAAACCCCACACATCACTGAATCAAAACCCCCAAACAAAAACCATTTTTCATTCATCAACAAGGCAAATCGAAACAAAACAAATTTAGGTCAGAAACTTTCAGACACTCCATACATACTCAATATTCCACCATTTTGAAAAGTAAATACATCAGAATCATCAGCACATCATAAGGATTCGATTGAGAACTTAAAAACAAGGTTCTGAGAAAAAAGTTCTTGAGCTATACCTGAGATGGAACCTTCTGGTTCTGGGCTTTCTGGCCTTTCCTTTGTTGCAAGTCCACTTCTTTTAACCCCCTGATGATGAAATGAAGCTTAGAAAACTTTGAGGATGACTGGGTTTGAAGTTCCAGTTCTGGTGTAGCAGGTTTTGGGGTTTTTGTATGTGATGTTTTTGGCTGCTTTGAGGGTTGATTCTTGTTCTGTGAGTGATATGTGACTTGTTGGTGAAGAAAAATTTGAGGTTTGATGGCTGAGGGAGGAGTTTCGAAGAGAGGAAGGTTTTTGCAAGTTTTGTGAATGCTGATTGTGTGTGTGTTCTGAGCTTGTCTCCCACTTGTTTTATGATCCATAACATATCCCTAAACTATTGGAAGAGGTCTGAGGAAGTGACATGTACTGTGGGAATGGCATGGGGAAATTGGCCAAAAAGTCAATGTTAGGTGTACTTCAAGAATGGGCCATGGCAGAAGAAATCTAAAGGGTGTATCTGCCTCAGCTGAGTTTGAGGATGACCCTTGGATGGTTTATGATGGACTGCAACACTTGGATTGCAAGATAGCATGTGTTTTGCCAATTTCCAACTTTGTGCATCTTATGATTTTTGATCATGGACATGTCTCATTCCTTGGGCAATATGCAGCAAAATGTACCATATAATGTTGTTATGACACTTTGAGATTGATTAGAGACCATACAAAACCCTAAGAACCATTCTTGCAAGACTTCCCTCTTTGTGACTTTTATGGAAAATGGCTTATGATACTTGGAATCCAAGGCATGAAAATGAGAAATTCTTTGGGCTAATCTGAATTATGGACCATGAATTATGTTTGCGTGATGATTATAAGTTGATTTGAAGTCACATTTGGTTTTGGCAAGTGTTTTTGCAAGTTTCCTCTTTGGCACAAAAGTGAAAATTTAGTGATTTTATCCAACTTTGCAAGGCCATAACTTTTGTTATAAAATGAATTAGAATGAGTTCTTGTACTTTTTGAAAATGGGAGGATCCAATCTACATCTTTCATGACCAAAGATTTTTCATTTGAAGCATTTTTGGATCAAAAAGAAGAGTTTGAAAAACTTTCCCAAAATGGCAAGTTTACATTACAAGTCACTTTCCCAAAATGGCAACTTTGCAAATGGCTTGAAATTCTTCAATTTTGTGAACTTCTAACTTCTTCTAAGATCAAATAAAGATCATATACACCCAAAATGATGGAGAAACCCCTTTGGTTGGATGATTGGGGGCCTCAGATGCCCTGATTTTGCACTGACTTGCTCAAGAAGTCATCTTCTGATCAGATGCCTTCCCCATTGAATTTCTTCATGAAAATTGGTATGTATGATCCCTATAACACATAGAGACCAATAGAAACAAGAATGACCAAAAAATTTGAAGTTATGGCCTCTGAAACCAAAACCCTAATTTTAGGTCATTTGTGCAGTTAAGCTTGGCTCTGCTTCCATGCCTTTCCCAGTTCTTGTGATTCTTTGACTTCCTTGACCTTGGGAGGACATAATATGATGCTTGAACATACATGGACCCTCTTGAGAAGATTGATGACCTTTGGAGTGGCTCAGATAGCTCATGGATTGCTCAGATCACAAACCCTAGATGCAGATGACTTAGAACCAATGCAGTGAAGCAAAAATGTAATATGAGATGATATAATTGAACTTATGCAAATGAAAAGAATCACAAGCCATGGTGAAATGAGTGAGGGCAAATTTGGGGTGTTTACAATCATATCATGGAAAAGGGTGACCATTGCCCTTTGATAAGTGGCTCCTGCATTTCTGAGACCAAATGGAATAACCTTGTAACAATAAGTGCCCTACGATGTGATGAAGGTGGTATTTTCCATATCATCAGGATCCATCTTGATCTGGTTATATCCTGAAAACCCATCCATGAAGGAGAAAACAACAAACTTAGTGGTGTTGTCAACTAAAGTATCAATATGTGGAAGAGGGAAATCATCCTTTGGACTGGCTTTGTTCAAATCCCTATAATCCACGCACATTCTAACCTTGTCATCCTTTTTTGGGGATTGGCACAATGTTAGCTACCCACTCAGGGTACTTCGCAAATGTGAGGAATCCAACATCAAATTGTCTTTTGACCTCTTCTCGAATCTTCAGAGCCATGTCTGGTCTTGTTCTTCGGAGCTTTTGCTTTACTGGAAGACAATCTGGTCGAAGAGGCAACTTGTGGACCACTATGTGTGTGTCTAAGTCGGGCATATCCTGATACGACCATGCAAACACATCCACATACTCTCTGAGAAGCTTGACCAGTATTTCTCTGACATCTGCCCCAAGTGTTGTACCAATATTGACTTCCTTCTTGTCTTCATCGGTGCCAAGGTTGATGGTTTCTACCTGCTACTTATGTGGATGAAGATCTATGTACTCATTCTCAATCAATCTTGCCAGTTCTTCGGGAACATCACAATCTTCTTCACTTTCATCTTCCGCTTGGTAGACGGGCAAATCAAAGTTAGGAGAGAATATAGAGTCATTGGATTCAACAGGGTTTTCATTTGTTCTGCATATGGGAATGATTTGCTTTTATTAAAAGTGAAAACAGAGAGATGCAAGAAATACTTTGTATTGGTTTTGAAAGATCGCCATTTTCTTTTAAAGGTGAAAAGAGAAAAATAGTAAATAAAACAACGTAAGAATTTAACAAAATGCCTTCATTGATTAAATAACTTGAAAATGAGAAGGGGCCCTACAAAATGATCCCATAGCCTTGGGCATAGCTAGGGAACTTTGAAAACACTTAAAGAAAACAATAAATTACTTTGACAGTGGAAAAATTTCTGGGATGTCAACTGCCTCCCAATTTCCCAAAGCTGCTTCACACTGATAAACCAAATGATCCACATCTTCATCTTCAGCATCCCCATTAATTGCATTGATCTGATAGCCGGCACTGGAAAACACTTCTTGATTGGTCTTTTGACGTCCTTTAACGGAGGTTGATGCTCTTTCCTTCACATGAGTTGGTTTGTAACCCAACCCGTAGCGATCTAGCTTCTTCTTGACTTCAATGATATCACCCCATCCTTCGTGGCTTCCTTCTTCAATAGTGGAAATGGTACTTTTCAGCGACGCAAAAGATGGAATACCCTTCCCCTTTGGCTCCTCTACTTCCATAAGGACAACATTGGCTATCTCCAGAGCTTAGAAAGCAGTTTCCAAAGCATCTTCATCAGCCTCAATATAGATAAAGGAAGAAAGGTTGTTGACCATGAGATCTTCTTCACCAGACACCGTTACCAACTTATTATCGACCACAAACTTCATCTTCTGGTGCAAGGTAGAAGTGACTACCCCAGCGGCATGAATCCAAGGTCTTCCCAGCAAACAACTATAATTAGGGTTAATGTCCATAACTTGGAAAGTGATTTTAAACACTCGTGGTCCAATCAAGATTGGAAGGTCTACTTCTCCAATAACAGTCCTCCTTGACCCATCAAAAGCTTTCACAATCAGTGCACTAGGCCTCATCTCTGTCCCTTGATAAGATAACTTAGCAAGTGTTCTTTTCGGAAAAACATTCAATGAAGATCCTGTATCCACAAGAACTCTCGCTAAAGTATCCTCCTGACATTTTACAGATATATGGAGAGCACGGTT
Organism: Lathyrus aphaca; assembly: GCA_963966055.1. Classification (NCBI taxonomy): domain Eukaryota; kingdom Viridiplantae; phylum Streptophyta; class Magnoliopsida; order Fabales; family Fabaceae; genus Lathyrus; species Lathyrus aphaca. The sequence goes on along the minus strand of OZ014524.1, from coordinate 479,125,161 downwards.
ATGGTCCAAGCCATCCTTTGGAAGATCCTCCATGCTGAAGCTGAGATTGTTACATGCAGTGATATTGGCAATGACCCCGTCAAACTGATTCACAATTATATCATGCGTAACATGAGCTTGAGCTAGTAATTTCTGGAGAGCACTTCAGTGGGCCGGCGAATGCATAAGAAGTGATAAGATAGATATTTTGGAAGGCGTTTGATGTAGTTGATCAATAACCTTGTAATCACTCTTCTTAATGATTCTGAGAAATTCTGCATCCTCTTCTTCCAAGACCAAACCTTTATCCTTGTTGGCAACAGCGATAATGACTTCTTTAGGTGGAACGAGTGGAACTGTATTGACTTGTTGAGTATAAACGCGACCACTGCGCGTTAAACGACTTGCACCTGCTATGTCAGCACTTGCCACCTTTAAACTTTCCTTTTGACCAGTCTGTTCAAACTTCTGATGAATTCCCCCTGTATCATACTTCCATGGAACTGCTTTGGTATCTTCATAAAGGAAAGGGTTACTTCTTTGCTCCATCCTTGGTTTTGGCATATTGAAAATGGGAACCACAGGTTCTGGCATATTGAAGATGGGTTGAACTCTTGGGGATTCAAGCATGTTAAACACTGGTGCCATGGTAGAATCAGATTCAGGCAAGTTGAAAATTGGTTCAATCATTGCCACTTCATTCCTCTTCACACAACCGCTTACTTGTAAAACACCCAGATTAATCAAACTTTGAACATCTCTCAAGACCTGTTCACACCCCTTTGGATTATTAGCACAAGCTTCACAATTCTTATGACAATTCTTCAGCATACCCACCTCTGCTAACTTCACATGGAAGTCTCTAAGCGGGGTTTTGATCTTTGTGGCGTCGAAAATCAAATCTTCATCAGACTCATCAACAATGGCATTTATGGACCCATGTTTGGGTAGAGGATTATCTTTAACATTCAGACCAGTATTTCCGAATGACAAAATGTTTTTATCCATCAAATCCTTCACAGCATACCTCAAAGCAATACAATTTTCAAAATCGTGCCCTGGAGCACCTTCATGGAATAAACAGCGGGCGCTTGAGTTGTAACTTGGTGGGAGAGGATCTGGTGGAGGACCCAAAGGCCTTGGAGTAACCAAGCCTCTCTTCAATAGTGAGGGATATAATTCAGTATAGGTCATAGGGATTCGAGGATTAGAAGGCCTTCCTCCCGGTCTTCTATTCTAAAAGTTGGGATTTGGATGACGAGATGGAGTCCTCTGCTGGTAAGCTGAAGCATTGGGTGCTTGTTGATAGCCTGGATTGTTGAGCATTGGTTGATAGGTTGGAACCATCGGAGCCGCATCGGTACTGCTTGAGTTGGCCTATACATTGGAACTTGTTGATTATATGACGGTTTAACTGCCACTACATAAGGATGTTAAACGTACTATGGTGGATAGGCATACTGCTGTTGAGCCACAGGTGGAGGCCTCTGCCAAAGCTGGTTTATCCTTTGACTCGTCATCACTGCATTTGTCTCGCCCTCTTTATTTTTGTGGAAATTGCTGGTAAACTTTTTAACATTGTTCCCACTATTGTTGCTGGAGCTACTAGATACACCACTCATCTTACCATTCTTCAGACCAAGTTCAACCTTGATTCCCACAGCCACAAGATTAGAGAAGCTAGAAGTTATGCTTCCCACCATCCTCTCAAAGAATTCTGGTCGTACAGTGTCAACAAACCAGTCAGCTAATTCTTTCTCAGTCAACGGAGGATCTACTTGAGAAGCGGTCCCTCTCCATCTTTGAGCATATTCTTTAAAAGACTCAGAATCTTTCTGAGACATACTCAGCAGCTGCCTCCTTTCAGGAGCAAGGTCCATATTATACTTATATTGTTGGATGAAAGCGTCCGTCAAATATTAGAAACAACGGATCTTTGACTGATCTAGAGTCAGGTACCACTTGGAGGAAATTCCTTTCAGACTATCCTGGAAGCAATGGATCATCAGTTTGTCATTGTCAACTTGCGATGCCATTCTCCGATAGTACATTAAAAGATGGATCTTAGGACACGTTACGACCTCATACATATCAAAAGTGGATGTCTTGAACTTGGGAGGTATCACTAATCCAGACTCAAGGCACATTTCTCTGGCAGCAGCACCAAAGATTTGGTCGCCTTCAGTTGCTCTCAACCTCTTTTCAAGAGTGTCAAAATTCTCTTGCATCTTCTCATCAGTAGTCAAAGGAATAGTTTGATGAGTGGTAAATCCTTGAGGGGAAGGTACAAAACCTTGGGAAGGAAATGCAAACCCTTGAGAAGGAGGCGCGAAACCTTGAGACACAAAACCTTGGGAAGGAAATGCAAACCCTTGAGAAGGAGGCGCGAAACCTTGAGACACAAAACCTTTGGAAGGAGGGAAGAAACCCTGAGCAGTAAATCCTTTAGAAGGTGGAATGAAACTTTGAGAAGCAAAACCCTGAGGAGGAGGTACAAACCCGTGAGGAAGCCCAAAAAGAGGCCAGGGTACAAGGGTAGTGACTGATGGCATAGGCTCAGTCATTGCGGTGACAATCTCAGAAACCACAGTCTGTTGGGTATCCATCTTTGCTCGAATGGTTGCAACATTTCCATGATCTGGCCCACATTTCCACGAAGATCAGTAAGCTCCTCATTAACGTTTTCCATCTCTGGGTCTCTGTCAGCCATCTTCTTCTTGGCCTGAGCTCGAGTGGAGTATTTGCATGAGATCCTCAGTGTAACAGTCTGGATAGGAGGTGACGGGAATGATTTTTTTACAAAATGCAAATGCGAAGATGCACTTATGAGTAGAAAAAATGCAAACGCCTCAAGGGACTTAAGAAGCTATTGCAAAACATCAAGGATGGACAAAACTTTCTTATTTTTTTTTAAGAAGTAGTAAACTGAAATCCATTCATGGTAAGAAATTATGATGTTTGCAACAGACATCTCTTTGTTCCCAGAAGCTCTTACTAAAATGATGCAATATGATGCTGATATGCAAAGATGCAGGGATGCAAGAATGCAAGGATGCAAGATGTCATAAGTAAATCCGAAACCTTCTTAATAGGTAGGTTATAAGAGATTGGTTCTACTTTTTTCTACCCATAAATCCCACTCACAGGATGGTTTCTACGATGTAGGTTTAAGGAAACTCAAGGTTACGGACATTTATCGTATTAACGCCCCGCCGCAGGCCAGCTTCATTTTGACGATAATAACAATAAGGTCTACCTTGAGTGGAGTTCTCATGTTAGGCCCTCAAGAGGCGAACCCTTGGATACTAACACTACACAACTACCAATATCGAAACCGGATCTTAACAGTGGATCCCAGAATCACAGCCCTTTCATATATCAGGTCACGCGACAAGCTAGCTACGTTGTGACAAGATCTATGAAAAGTCTAACTATTTGGGGGAGCTTTCATGCTAGGCCCTCAAGAAGAGAGTTTTTGGAGACTAACACTAATAACTACCAATTCTAACATAGGTGTTCCTTCTTTTTTTCTTCCACAACTCAGATTTTACTTGCAATGTGACCCCGAGATCCCGCAGGCAAATAATATATCGAGCAAAAAAGTGGAAAGAATAAATAAACAAACATAAATAATAAACATAGAGAAGACAAAAAGTTAAGATCAAACAAATAAACACACAAAGCTAAGTTAGGCTCGACTCTCTCTAGCATGGAGCCGAATCCCCAGCAGAGTCGCCATGTTGTCGTACCTTGAAAAAAATACGATCATCGCGATGCACGCGGAAAGAAACAACAAAGTCGCCACCTAATTCTATTTATTCTACGAGAGAAAAGGAAGATATAGATACAACCTAAATGAAGGATAAGAAATGGTCAAAGAAACCAAATTCTAAGTTCGGGAGTCGGTTACGCAAGGGGAAGGTATTAGCACCCCTCACGTCCGTTGTACTCAACGGGAACCTCTTAGTCTATTATGCGATTAAATGTTGATCTAAGTCTATGTCTTCTAAATGGTTTGTTAATATGTTTGTTTTAAGAGGAAAATAAAGTTTTAAATTATTATTAATATTACGGGGGAAAGGTTAAATTTTTTATTTATGTGAAGATGACAGAGAAATGATTAATTTTTTTATTAGGGTGCTCGCGAATGATTAAAATCCATGTGCCTACGTATTCCCTTGTGCAATGGGAAAGTGAGAGCTCCGTAGTTCGTGCAACTACGGTTTGTGTTTTTTAATTGAATGACTGTTTAAAACGCATTCTACTGCTAAGCGTTGACTTATACTCGCGGTGGAGGCTGAAGCGCTAGCTTGTTTGCGAGATAGAAAGATTTAAACAATGTTCGTTTAAAGAAAATGTGTTTGACCTTTATTAAGTGTTTTAAAACGAAAGGCGAATGGACCACAACTCGAGGGCTAGCCTCAAGAGTGATTGCATTCAAGGACTCGTGGAGTGTTAGACTCCAGAGTTCAGTTATTCGTTGATTAATTGTAAATTGATTTGCGTATGTTGGTAAGTTTTAAGTTGTATTCTCATTGTGAAAGGGCGAATGAATTACAAATCAAGGGTTAGCCCCAACAGTAATTCAACTCAAAAACCCGAGGAATGCTAGATTCCTGAGTTTAGTTCTTCCACGATTTTATTTTAAGATTTACGTTTTGAAAACGAAAGAGCGAATGAATTACAAATCGAGGGCTAGTCCCAACAGTAATTCAATTCAAAAACCCGATGAATGCTAGATTCCTGAGTTTAGTTCTTACGTTAATTAATATGTTAATTAAGAGTTGATTGTTTGCGAATTTATTTTAAAATGATTTAGGGTTTAATAATTTTATAAACGAAGGAGTAAATGAAACACAACTCGAAGGCTAGCCTCAAGAGTGGTTCATTAAAGAACCCGCAGAATGCTAGATTCTGAAGTTCAGTTCCTCGTTAATTATTAACTAAAAGAGTTAGATGGCGAGGCGCGAAGCACTCGACTTACGGGTGAATGCAAATGGGAACAAAGTCGAACAAGCGTATGCACGGCAAAATATCGTGATAAATGGAATCACAAGAAGTCATCGAGACAAATGGAACAACGACAAAATATCAAGGAGACGGTAAAAACAACATCGAATTGGAACTAGAAGTGGATCGGAAAAAAAAAAGCTAACATCTAACTAATATTTTTGGATTTTTTTATATCTAAAATAAATAAATAAATAAATAAATAAATAAATAAATAAATAAATATATATATATATATATATATATATATATATATATATATATATATATATATATATATATATATATATATATATATATATATATATATATATATATATATATATAAGCTTAACTAAGAATAATAAAAAAAGTATAATATGTTAAAATATTAAATGATCCAAAAAATAAATTAATCACTAATTATTCTAAATAATTAAACTGTACTAAGCAAAATCCTAAAATTAAATCATTAAACTAAAAATAAAATCCTATAATAAACTAAGAATATTTTTTTATATAATAAACTAAAATTCTAAATTTCTAAACTAGACCGAATACTAAATAAGGAAAGAAAATCTCATTAAAATATTAACCAACTAATACCAAAATCAAATAAATATATTAAAATCAAAACATTTAAAAGGAAATAATATAAAATTTAATTCTAATCTAATATTTTTTTGGACTTTTAATATTTAAAATAATAAAATAACTAAAACTAAAATAAGAGTCTAAGAAACTAAATCAAAATAATATTAAAATATATTTTTTAATAATTTTTTATATATTCCAAACTAAAGTATTATAATCTAAATTGCATATTTCTATCATAACCTACAAATTCTAGTATTCATCCTACAAATTCATGCGACAAAAAAAAAAACCTAAAATCTAACACCTACTAAAGAGCATATCTAAAATACTATATACAAAATCAAATGCACCAGTATCAAGATTTATATAAGACAAATAAATGTGCATATAAATAAAACTAATATATTAAAACCAAGCCCAATAAGCAACCTAATAAAAAAATAAAAAGTATAATAAAGAAAGAAAAACAATGATCATTTATAACCGTGTTTTGCCCAAGAAAATCTCAACCTCTCTCTCGTTCACGCTCCGTCTCCCTCTCTTCACGCGAATCCAAAAAAACAACACAACTCCCTCAAAGATCGATACTCGATGGCGGTGAGAAGGGAACGACGGTGGTTCGCGGGTTTTGTTTCAGATCTCTGTGTTCTGTTCACGGTGGGTTTGTTTATCGGCGGTGATGGTGGTTCGGCGCGGTCGAGAGTTTTTCCGGTCTTGTTTCACGGTTTGAAATGGTGGTTTGAAGAAAAGTGATTCGCAGTTCGTTTGGAGATTTGGGCGGTTGTGCCGATGGAGGAATGGTTGAACAGAAGTGATGAGGGTTGGGTGTCTGAAAATTTGGTTCGAAGGGTGGTGGAGGATGGCGATGAGTTCATGATTATTCTCCGTCTTTTTCTCTTTTTTTCTCTGGTTTATGGTTTTTTGAAAGAAAAATGGTTTTTTTAGATCTCCCCCTTTTCTATGGTCTGATGCCCAGATTTTATATTGATGATTGGCCTTTCAAATTGTTGGTGAGATCCCCTCAATATGATAATTGAATTGATTTACTTTATAGGATCAAAATTTCCTTATGATGAATAAATCTGCTAAGTTGCTTAAATCATGATGGTCAGAAAAATGCTTTTCTCTGACTTAATTTTTGGTTTGTGGACTTATTCTTGAGAGGAATGTAAGTGTAACTATTCTGTGTTTATGCAGTAAGGCAAGTTTCTGTCTAAGAAAGAGACAATACAAGGGGTCAAATTGAAATTCACAAATGAACTAATTTGGTTAAGCCAGTTACTGTAACAAGATCAATTGTAAAAAAAAACTGTAATGCTAACTAGTCAATTTAACAAAATGACAAAAAAAATGTAATTGTTTTGGTTTTGGTTTCTATGATGTAAAAATAAAATAAAACTACTTTTTTTGTAAATAATAATAAATAAATAAAAATAATAAAATAATAATAATAATCTAACTATAAATGTGACAAAAAAATTTTAGTCAAATCTATTTAAAAGGAAATAAATGAAAATTACCAACCATTTTTTTGGAATTTTGTGATTTAAAAAATAAAATTAAAATGACAACTCTTTTTTTTTTTTTTAGATTTAATATAGGACATAATTAATACAAATGTGACCCAAATCTTGTACGACTTAAGAGAAGAAATAAACCAAATATCCTCTTTTTCTTTTAATAAAAAATTTAACAAATGAAAAACTATATTTGAATTAAACTAAATCAAGTTTATCTAAATAGAAACAAAAAATTAAAAATAAACTATATTAAAACTAGCTTATTAAATTAAAAAAAACTAAATTGAAATATAAATTAAAACCAACATCAAATTAAAATATTGACTAATTAAAATTAGACAAAAACTAAAATTAGCCTAAATTAAAATTGAAACTTCATTCAAATCAGAAATGTTATGCAATAAAATTAAAATTAAATTAAACTTAAATTAAGATTATACAAGAATCTAAACTATACTAAAGTAGAAATATAACTAATTGTACCTAAATTAAAATAAAAATTATTCAAAATTAAATCTAATACAAAACTAACTAAAATATGAACTAAAAATATAAACTTAACTAAAATATAAATTTGACTATAAATTTGACTAAAATATAAACTAATTTAAAATATAAACTAAGTTGACTAATTAAAAAAAAACTAATTAAAAGTTGGACTAATTAAAAACTAATTAAACTATTAATCTAACCAAAAAGTCTAATAAGACTAAACTAAGAAACAAATTAAGTAAAAATAAGACTAAATAAATAAATGAAAATGACCTAAATGCAATATTAAAAATAAATAAACTAATTAGAACTAATTGATAAAGTTAAACTAAAACAACTATTTTAAAAATTAAACTAAATTACATTTAAAAAATAAAACTTAAATTGAAATTAATCTTAAATCTAAATTAACTTCAATAAAAAAATCTAAATTAGAATTGAACCAAAATAAAATTAAAACTAATTCTAAAATATCCAATATTAATCTAAATTCCTATTCTTAGACCGAAACAAATAGTTCTAAAAAACAAGAATAAATTAGTATGATATCAAATGATAAAATGAATAGAAAATGCAATGATTAATGATTAATGGACTAAAATGCAAAAATGACTGATAATTGACATTACGACGAAAATGCGTCAAATGAATGCCAATTTCGAAAAAACTCGGTCAAAATTTAGGGTGTGACAATGACCTTTGAGCCGATCAAATTTTGCACCTTGTGCCTGAACACATCACAATTGTCAAATGGTATGCCTAAATGCCCCTGAGTGGTACTTGCATCTAGCCTTCACATCATGGTGGTCATTGTTGAGGAGGTCTGACTCCGTCTGAACTTATTACTCTCAGAGACTTTCAGTAGTCAACAGTCTGGATATTCATTCCATTACTGTTTTGGTGCCATATTCTCACTTTTACCTGGTGTGAACATAATATTCTTAGAGTCAATCAAATTCGGGACCTTATCTTCACCTTTGCCCCCGGAAGACTTGCAATCTTCAATTAGACGATCAGGTGCCCCAGAATGGTAGTCAAACTTGGTGTTCGACATTGAAACCCCAAAGGAAGCTTTATCGGAGATGATCCTGATGTAACCAATTCAACTAGCCTGAATTTGAGCAAATGAGGAAACCCGTTGCACGTACGACCTCAGAATATGATCAACTTCTTCTCAAGTTGTTGTGGCCTTTACCCTTATGCTCTGCCCCTAGGACACTCTTGGGAAGCTCAGGTTGGATGCTGACAAATGACATCTGGAGGGAAGAGGTTGATAAATAAAGTTGATAGATAAGGTTGCTCGCAAAGATCTCACACGATCTCCTGCCTACGTATCTCCATTGACTAATTAAGAATTAGAGTGACGTAGTTCCCCTCACTAGGGATGAAAGTTACTTCATTTCCTTGACACTACATTCATGATTTCTATAACCGGCTCATCTGAGTCTTCATCTGGTTGACTTCCTCTTTCAACAGTTTCTGATTCTGAAATAAAGCTTGTACCTCTGCCCTGACTTGCCCCAGCTGGGTCTTCATTCGGTTACCTCCGCCTGGAGTTGTTCCAAATCCATACCTCGATGATTGTGATTTAAGTTGGCCATTGTGAAGAGAAATCAAGTCTGGATAATAATCTGTCTTTGAACATCTGTCAAGAATGCAAGGATGTATGCAAATGCCATGTTCAGTTATTTCTGAGGAATCTATCTGCTTTGATTCAAGTTTTGACACAGAAATTGTATAATGGCATGTTTCAGACATGTGATCCTCGGAAATAATTGAACATGTATGCTGGAATGATATGATGTCATGTATGCAACATGCATGTGATCAATGGTCTAATGTTGGTGCAGGTGTTGAGCAGTGAGTCAAGTGTCTTAATAGAACCATAATAGCCGCACCATCTATGTATAGAACTCCATAACTGAGAATCCAATAACTGTAGAACTGGATCACATAATAGAACAATCACTGATGGTGTTGAACTTGAACAACGAGCCAAGTGTCTGTGGAGAGTTATAATAACAGTCATAATAACAGTCACAATATCAAAGTCTCAATGGTAATCACAGTAACAATTTCTCTAAATAGAAATCCCGGATCTCAGAATCAAAGAACCATAGAACACTGAACAATATTGGAAAAGTGGGTATGTTGAAGTTTAGGGTTCCTGCAAACCTGTAAACCCCTCCTAATCTCACGGGTATGCTACTCGGGTCAGCATCACAGACTCTCAAAGTCGAATAGCAATAATATGTTCACCATTTCCGAGAAATGGCTCATGACCAAATCAGGAAATCGGTTTGGAATTATGTACTACTCAGGGAGGTCTCAGCTGAGTCCAAGGAAACAAGCATCCCTCATCAGTCCCCAGCTTCAAGCACTGAATCGAGAAACAATAGTACATTCATCCCGAAGGGTACAATACTATCGTCATACAAATAGTTTGCCTTAACTGGATTCCTATGAGAGAACCAGGCCATCCTATGCGAGTTCCCGATGGGCCCTCGAATGCGAGTGGGTTTGCCAAAAAATGTAGTCTGCCACTGTCATCACTGGAGAGGGATGTTTCCACTAAGGTTCTCAATGATCGGTCCTTTGACTTCACATAACTATCAAGGTTGCGTATTGCCCTAGAAAGATTCTGACATCAATACATTTCCGAGAAGGTCGCAAGTCAAGGCGTGGAACTCACTAATACCAACATAGTAAGATACCATGAAGCAAAAGAGGAACCACTCTAAGTCCTAGGTGCACTCAAGCCGGGTATTTGGCTTATCTCACAGTAACAAAACCCATCCCACAGAAAAAATGAAACCAGCACAGTCCAGTATATGATGCATGTGAAAATAAATACTGTAACCAGTAAATAAATGCTATAAAGTAAACTGTAAAATGAAATAGTAAATAAACACACAGCAACACACATATAAACACCCAAAGAAACAAAAACAAACAGGCGCTAGGATTGACTCTACAAGGGAAACCAGAGATTCTGGATTCGGTCCCTAGCAGAGTCGCCAGCTGTCGCTCCCGGGATTTTCATCCTAGTACAAACGCGAAAGTGGCGCAGAAAAGGTAGAGCCGCCAACCAGACATTTTTATCCCGAAGGAACGGGAAAGGTAATGCTGCACAAACCTAAGAGAGAAGGAAATGACGAGGTCCTACGAACCAAAGATCTGGGTTTGGGAGTCGGTTACGACCTAGGAAGGTATTAGCACCCCAGACCGTCCGCCGTACCCGACGAGATCCATGTTTGTTTGTTTGTTTCAAAGGGTGAGATATAAAACTACTGCTGAATGAAAGAATTGCTAACTGGAACGGGAACTGAAATGAGAAAGGGAACTGGAAAAGAGAATGAAAAGAAAGAATGGGGAAAATGTAAGGAAAATAAAGAATGTTCTCGAATGGGCCCTACCCCGCTGCCTACGTACCTCATCGGGAAAATGAGGATCATAGTCGACGTAGTTCGCCTAACTAAGGCGGGAACTATTTGTTTGTGTTTTTTATGGCTGGAACTACGTATGTCTATGCTCAGGTGTTGCAGGATCGTCTGGTACGAGTGCGTTTACCGTCTTGCATGCGAGACAAGTCATCGCGAGTTCGCGTTGTAAGTGAATGAGATGAGAAAAGAAGTTCCTGCAGGAAAGTCGCTTATTGTGTGTTTTTTGTGTTTTATGAATTTTGTATGAATTTGGTACAAGGAAGTGAATTCAAACTCTTTTCCATGGAATGTGTACTTGCTACTACATTCCAAGATGTAATAATAGAACAAGCACACCAATTAAGGAGAATTTATCCAAGACTTGTTCCCAAGGATTAGGGTTTAAGTTCGCTAGCTTGTTGAATTTTATTACATGTTTTTGTAGCTTTTGTGAAGAAGTATCTTTTAGATTTTTCTTTGTGAAATAACCTCTTGATAAGACTTATACATCATGCTAGACAATCCCACACTATTCCAAGATGGAATGAATGTAAGTGCCCCATGGAATAAGGCTATATACAAGAGATCCTTTCATACATTTATTAAGTCTTTTTGGGTTTTGTTTAAAGATGAGGGAAGAAGACTCAAGTTGAAAAAGGTCAAAGCTAATGGGGGATTAAGACACAACCCTAAGTTATCTTATTATGAACAAAAGGTGATCCTATAGTTTATGAGGTATTCTAAACCTAAGGAAAATAAAAGCAAGTTAGAGTTCAACTTACTTCCTAAGGAAGTTAAGTTGAACCTAAAGAACAAAAGGGAAACCTGTGAACAAAGCACCAAGTGCTAAGGAAAACACAATTAAAATGCATAAGAGATAGGAATTAAGTAATGTTTACCTCAATATCCCCTCCTACAAAACAAAAGTTAGCATGACAATGCATATTGAAAGTAAAATCAAAGCATAAAAGCGATTAAGTACCATAAACGTCCTAGAATGGAACTAGGGTTCAAAATAAGACCTAAGTCTAAAGGTGAAGGTACCTAAAGGTTACATGGCTTCTAAAGTCAGTAGCTACATGCTATAGGTCCCTAAGTATTCTAGGATACCTCACAAATTCAAACTATGTCAAACTATGTACAAAACGTTCACCTAAGTTCACCTAAATGCAAGTTAGGGCTCATGGATGAAATATGAATGCCTATGGCTTACAAGCATGGATTAATACATGAAATGAGTATCAAAGTCAGTAGTGAATGTATATAAATGTATATGAATGATCATACTATCATGGATTCAATGGTTTAGTCCTATAGAGTAAGGATAAGAAGACGCGGGAAGAAGTGTAGCAAACATCGCATAAGATTACAAATGATGCAAGGTAAGGATGAATGACATGTGAATATGCATGAGATGATTATGGGTTAGTAGAATAAAAGCTATGAGATTCAATTGGAATGCATGAATAGGCATTTATATTCCTACATAATTCATGTTAACAATTAGAGGAGAAGAGAAACAAGTTTAAGTTAAAATTAGTTCACATAAGTATGCACTTAGGAGCACAAAAACAAACCAAATGAGTATGGTTCAAAAAGTGACCTATAACTGGAATTAAGGAACTAAAAATGACATTTAATTAAATCCTAAAATTTACCAAAAAGTCTCTCAAGCCAATGGCATGAATGCCTTGCTAAAACTTAGGATATGGAGCAAATAAGCACATAATCGGACCTATGGTCTAGGTGACATGAAAAATAGAAAAAATGCTTTAAAAATTATGAAATTAATTCCATGGAATGTTGAAGTCAGTATCTAACATGGTCTAAAAGGATTTCACAAAATTATGCACCCAAAGTGCCAAAACAATTCCTTGATGATCAAGATAACAAGGCATGATCGCCGAAAAAGAACTCCACAAAGTGGATCAAAAAGGGCACAAAAAATTATGTAAAAAATACCTAAGGAGAATAAAAATATCACAAATTCCAGTGTTTAATCACACACAAAAAATAGGTCTCACACCTATTGGAAAAAATGGTTTTTGGTTCCTTTAACTATAACAATACATTTTGGGAAAGCTTGTAGTAAAAAATCCAAATTAATTACTAAACCCAACCAAACCTGGAAACAGAAATGATACAAAATTTATTAAGAGAATAAAGATCACTCATGAAGTTTTCCAGAATTTTATCACACCTAAAACTATTTTTAATAATTGTGACAAAACAGGCAAAAAACTGTGTTTTATGGGAAAGTGAGAGGAAGTGAATTCTACAATCCGTAAACTAATCCCTAAGCTTCGATATCATCACAAATCAACATAAATCACAAATACATCCAGTGCCTCAGGTGGGAGGGCTCAATATGCACCTTACTTTATATGATCTTAAGCCGCATACAACTAGAATGATGCATTAAAGTGGAGAAAGTCGAGATTTCTTACTTGATTAAAGTGCCGATTCTTCATATAAAAGAAACCCAAAAACTTCATGCAAGGTCTTGTAATCTCCCATAAGAAAAATAAATGTTTATCTTCCATAATGACTTTGTGAAGCGTGCAAATGTAAATCCGAAGTACCAACAAGCTAAACAGAAGATAGAAACCCAGAGGTCCGCTCGAATAAGCTTGCACCCACAAATAAAGCAAGTTGGACATCGCATTTCCCATATAAGCTCAAATCATCGAAGTGAAAATAAATCACTCAAGATGTGCAAGTCGGATGCGACCACATAAATGCCACACACACAACACAATCCATACAAAAACAACAGCGCAAAATATCATTTGAATCCAAAGGTATCCCACAAATAAAGTGGAATACCAACCAAGCAACCGTCGTTAAGATCTTTGTGAGAACCTTGCATGAACTCAACAAACGCATTAGAAACCAAAAAAAGGTGCAATCAGAAGTTGCACCTATGCCTCACAACTCAAAATCAAGTAGAAAGATGAATATATGAGTCATGGACATGCATTGAAATTTATGTTTCAAAACGGGGCAGCACTTATGCACTAACATGAACAACATGCAAACTCAAACCGGAATCGAGCAAATTTATATGCAATGAAAGGCAAATGATCAACAAACATAAGTACAAGTCAAAACAAGATCAATACATCAAAATCGCACCAAACCGAACTTAAAAAGCCATAAAACGGGAAAACGCGTCAAAAATCACCGACTCAGAATTGAACGAAAATTGCATGGTAACTTGAAAACGTGCCAACGGATTCAAATATGCAACCGGTTTTTGAAAATTCCGCTCGGAAGTGTGACTTTTTGGCCAATTTCGTTGGCTGGAAGTAGCGAAATAGCCAGAAAAAAGTTATCTGAAATCGACTAAAATGTTCACCAATGGCTCCGAAATAATCAACAAAGTCAAGTTACACTATTCACATTCGCGAAAACGCGCTACGATTAGGAAGTTATGACCAAAACGCACTTTTCGACACGCGACACATGAACAACATCAACAATTAAGCCTCAACATATCCTATTTCGAATTTTCACATCGAAACAAGCATGAATTTAAAAGTCAAGCACTTCAATCAATATCAAGTCATAATAATTAGCTCTCTTAGGAATTTCGTCAAACACCTAACATGCACCGATTATTCTATGTCAACTTTACCAAGCATTTTCAATTATGCACCACAACAATTATTAGGATAAATTAATCAAGAATCAATCAACAATCAAATCATGAATCAATACATATAATCTCCACAAGATTAATTCAACTTCAAAATTCAATTCAATAAACAATTCAACAATTATTCATGAATTAAAGTTTAAGAAGCTTACTAAATGAAGAATCAATGAAGAAATTGTGAATCCGGAGGAAGTGAGACGCAATAATGAACGGAGGATAGGAAGAGAGGCCGCGTGGCTGTTGGAGGCGGAAGATGGTAGTCGCACGGTGGTGAAGTTGATCGGAGATGGTGATTCATGGCGGCTCGACTACTGGAAGCTTGATCAGAATTGTTGTGTTCTTGAGTTCTTGATGAAGTTGTTGTTGTGTTCTTGAGAAAGAGTTGAGAGAATGAACTTTGATCCTTTAGTTTGTGAGAGTTTTTTGGTATTTGTAAATTATGATTGAAGTTATGAATTTTTATGGGTCAAAAGAATATATAGTGGAGTGTAAAATGAAAGGCAAAAGGTAGAATTTCGGCTTAAGTGAAAATAACAATATCTTCAGCAAGAAATTTCGACTCTGAGCCTTCCACAACATCATCTGCCTCTGAATCACGGTTGCAACGCAAAAAGAACGGACGTCATACGATCAAAATCGGGTGCGATCGATACGTTTAAGTTGCAAGACATCACTGAATAAGTTGTTTTTTCGGCTTATTTGGTGTCCACTACTCGAAAATGTGACGAGGTTAACCTCTTTGGAGCATAATTTCGACTCGACTTTGTCAGCAAAGTTGTAGATCTATGAGTTAGTGACCTGGTGTTAAAATTTAATCTCAACCGAACAAATGACGATGGAGATATGATTTTTCTCGTGAAACCACTTTCAGTCTTTTTCTTCGGTTCAACACTTCAGTTTTGTGAAATAAACCAAAACGACAATCTTTGGAGCACCATTCGAACTTGCATTTGTCTTTGAACTTGAAGAGGATAAAATTTGTGAACCAACGCTTTAAGAACGGGTGCAATCCGATGAAAATTGACCGAGTTATGAATTTTACAAATCTGACAAACAGTGCACTGCATCAAAAAACCTTACTGGTAATTCGCATTTTCGGATCCTTCCGCTCGGACCTAACCCAAACTGAATTCACATAATGAAGATAAAATCTAAAAGGAATTTTAGACACCGGAATGACATCAATCCGATGAACGAGCCAAGAGTTGTGAATTTTTTAGTGTTCAAAACTCACTGGTTCAACACTGTTTTTCACTGTGTCGACTCTAAAAACTCGCACATTCGGAGATCTTCTTCAAAGAATTAGTTCTCGGCCAAAAACCAAAAGTTGGAAAGGATATCAAGATGGAACTTTTGGTATATGAATCTCTCAGACATGTTAACCCAATCAGAAGTTACAAACTCTTGAATACCGCTAGCACAGTTAATCGGCGAAACCGAAATTTCAGAAACAAGTAATTCCCGCCATTTTCCTTGATGAATTGGCCTTCGAGCCGAACACAAAAAGTTGTAGAGAATACCGAAACGGTCTAAACTATTGAGTTTCAAGCCAAAATGAGTTTCCGAGCATAAGTTACAACTTTTGCAAACTGCACCATAAAACTGATATTCTGCTTAAACTCCTCTGAATCAACTGAGAACTTTTGACTTCTTCTGAGATTCTTGTCCACGTGCCGCATGAAGAAATAAAGGTCAGTCGCAACCTATGAAAGCTCAAATGGAGATGTATGTTCATGTATGTTTGTGATGCAATTATAATCTAAATGCAATGCAATGTATGAAAGGATATGCTAAATGACATGGAAATGAGAGGGCAAATTTTGGGGTATTACACATTGCAATACCAACTCTTGGGCTAAACTGTTGAGGGAGGATTTCGAAACGAAAACGCAAAAATCTCTAATTATGAGACAATCACGACCTTTTCAAAGCAATCAAGACAAACAATGTTACATGATTTGTTAAAAAAAATGAAAAAGCTCGCTAAGTCGAAACTTGAAAACAAGCGACTTTGGCAAAAATTAGGGCATCCCGTTGGACTTCACAATCAAAGATTCACAAGAATCAGTCCAGGAAAAAGTTAGGGATAAGCAAAAGAATGAAAGGCAAAAGACAAAGAGGATTACACAAGAAAGATCCTTAAACAAGAACAAAGTTGTGTGATACATGTAGATGTTAAGAATTGGCAGAATTTTTGACAAACAAGAAGTATTGAACTTAGTTCTGGATGTCACATCAGATGTTGTGACATTGACAAACAAAGTAAAAGTTAATGAACTTAAGTCAAGACATCAGGATGTCACACCAGATGTTGTGACATCGTAAACCTGCTATTTGACCTAAATAATGCGTAACAGATGTGAGTAAATTCAGGAGCAATTATCTGGAATTAATTGTAAAGAGATAAGCACTCCAAGGCGCATCTTTAGGAAGCTTAGTTATCTGATTTCAGAACAACAGAATAACTAACTCACCTTGATTCAAGGAGACAACAAACTGACTCACCTTTATTCAAGGAGATGAATGTGGGATTTATCAAAGTCTGGATAATTTGCAAAAAGCCCAAAAACCAAGCATCTATTTAAGGAACTGAAATACTCAGAAAAGAGCACGAATTTTAGAAGACTGTAAAGGGTGTTTGTTAAGTATAGCAGGTTTTAATTGTTTGTCACTTTATGAGCTTTTAAGCAAAAAGTGAATTGTGTCTTGATTGAAACTTTTAAGTAAGATCAAGCTGTTGTGTTTGAAGTGTGACTTCAATTTTATTAATAATTGTAAAATATCACTGTGTGATTGAGGGGGAGTGAGTAGGTACTCATATCTAAGTTGAGTCTTAGGTAGAAATTGCCTTGGGTAGATATTAAGTGAAGGATTAAACTGGTTGGTTTAACTCCAGAATTAATATTACTTATATTGGATTTCCTTCCTGGCTTGGTAGCCCCCAGATGTAAGTGTGGAGATACACTGAACTGGGTTAACAATTTCTTGTGTTATTTAATTTACCAGCACATTAAGTTTTGTTTAAGATTTCAAGTGTTTAAACATCTGGTTCGATATCACGTACCTGATCCCAGAATTTCAATTGGCATCAGAGCAAGCACCCTGCCTGTATAACTGGGTGAGATCTTGGGACTGCAAATTTTGGGAACATGGACAGAGATGTAGGATCTGTGAATCGACCACCTATCTTGGATGGATCTAACTATGAATACTGGAAGCCAAGAATGGTAGCATTCTTGAAATCTCTTGATAGCAGGGCTTGGAAAGCAGTTAATAAAGGATGGGAGCACCCTGTCCAAGACAATAAGGATGGGTTAAAAGTGATGAAGCCTGAAGAAGAGTGGAGCAAGGAGGAAGAAGATTCAGAACTTGGAAATTCCAAAGCCTTAAATGCCTTATTCAATGGCATTGACAGGAACATATTTAGGCTTGTCATCACTGTGAGCTGGCCAAGGATGTTTGGGACACTCTCAAAACTACTCATGAAGGAACATCAAAGGTGAAGATGTCAAGACTTCAACTTCTCACCACCAAGTTTGAAAACTTGAGGATGAAGGAAGATGGGACCATTCATGAGTTTTACATGAACATCCTGGAAATTGCAAATACTTCTGGTGCCTTGGGAGAGAAGATGAGTGATGAAAAGTTGGTAAGGAAGATTCTCAGATCACTGCCAAAGAGATTTGACATGAAGGTTACTTCCATAGAAGAAGCTCAGGACATCTGCACAATGAAGGTTGAGGAGCTCATTGGTTCCCTTCAAACCTTTGAGATGGGAATGAATGATACAATTGTGAAGAAAAACAAAAGCATATCCCTTGTTTCAAACACTGATAAATAAGAAGAAAGTCATGAAGCAGACTCTGAGGACAACTTATCAGAATCAATTGCTATGCTTGGAAGACAATTCAACAAAATTCTCAAAGAATGGAAAACAGGCCCAAACCAAGTGGAAGAAACTCAACCTCTGAGAATAAAAGACCTTATGATTCAAATAGAAGGTCAAATTATGATGAGAAGACTAACCAAGGAAAAGGGATCCAATGTCATGGATATGAAGGGTATGGACACATCATAAGTGAATGCCCAACCTATCTAAAGAAGCAAAAGAAAGGTCTCTCTGTGTCATGGTCAGATGAAGACTCAGGTTGTGAGTCAGAAGAAGAATCTGCAAAGCACATCACTGCTCTAGCTGGAGTATGTGAAACTGAAGGGGGATCCAGTGATGAGGATCTGACATTTGAAGAGCTTGAAGCATCTTACAGGATGTTGTGTAAAAGGAGCACTGAAGTATGCATGGAGAATATACAACAGAAGAAGCAGATTGAGGAATTAAAGGCTGAAAAGGCAAGTAATCTAGAGATCATTGACACTCTGAAAAGTGAAGTCAGCCTACTCAACTCCAAAATGGAGCATATGTCAAAATCTGTCAGAATGCTGAACAGTATCTCAAACACACTGGATGTCATTCTCAACAACAACAAGCACTCAGGGGATATGACTGGGCTGGGATTTAATAAAGCTCAAAACTTTAAGGCTAGCACCAGCCAAACAACTCCAAATCCCATGAAGTCAACTAAGATGTTCAAGCAGATGTCTCAACATCATGACAAACACATGATGCAAAAGAAATATCAAAGATGGAGATGCCATCACTGTGGAAGGTTTGGTCACATCAAACCTTATTGCTACAAGCTGCATCGATACCCCAATCAGAGTTCCCGACACCCTCTTAAGCAGAAGACAGAGGTCACCAAGAAAATCTGGATACCTAAAGCTAGTCTGTATGCTGATCAAAGCTACCAGTACATGCCTAAGAACAAGGTCAACAGGCAGCCTTGGAACTCTAGAGATGGACACTACCCAGAACAGATGCATCAAAGGAAACCTCACAACAGACACAAATGGTCCAAGAAGGTTGTTGCCTCTATAGCTCATACATCTCTCAGAGTATCTGCTAAGGAAGACTGGTATTTTGATAGTGGCTGCTCAAGGCACATGACTGGACTGAAGAATCTGCTGGTAAACTTAAAGTCACACTCATCCAGATATGTAACCTTTGGAGATGGAGCAAAGGGGGAAATCAAGGGAGTTGGGACCCTGGACTGCTCAGGTGTACCAAGTCTAGATGATGTGTTGTTGGTAAAAGGATTAACTGCTAACTTGATCAGCATAAGTCAGTTATGTGACCAAGGTTACAATGTCAACTTCACCAAAACTGAGTGCATAGTTTCTGATAAAGAACAGAAAGTTGTCATGAGAGGAGCCAGATCAAAAGACAACTGCTATATGTGGGAACCCCAAGATTTCAACCTCACATCTACTTGTTCCTTAGCCAAAGAAGAAGAAGTGAAGCTGTGGCATCAAAGACTGGGTCATCTCCATCTCAGAGGAATAAAGAAGATCATATCTATGGAGGCTGTAAGAGGAATCCCAAGACTGAAGATTGATGAAAGTAAAGTGTGTGGTGAATGTCAAATAGGCAAGCAAACCAAGATGTCACATCCAAAGCTCCAACATCTGACAACTTCCAAAGTCCTGGAATTATTGCACATGGATCTTATGGGACCAATGCAAGTAGAGAGCCTTGGTGGAAAAAGATATGCCTATGTGGTTGTTGATGACTTTTCAAGATATACCTGGATAAGCTTCATCAAAGAAAAGTCTGATGTGTTTGAGGTATTTAAAGATCTGTGCAATAGGATCCAAAGAGAAAAAGCAAGCTGTGTGGTCAGAATAAGAAGTGATCATGGAAAGGAGTTTGAGAATAAAAAATTCTCAGATTTCTGTTCTTCAGAAGGGATCAACCATGAGTATTCTTCTCCCATCACACCTCAACAGAATGGGATTGTTGAAAGGAAAAACAGAACTATTCAGGAGTCAGCTAGAGCCATGATTCATGCCAAGAAGTTACCCCTGTATTTTTGGGCTGAAGCTATGAACACAGCATGTTACATCCACAATAGAGTCACAGTAAGAAAGGGAACTTTATCCACCATCTATGAAGTCTGGAAGGGTAGAAAACCTACAGTCAAGTACTTTCATGTGTTTGGAAGTAAGTGCTACATTCTGGCTGATAGGGATCAAAGAAGGAAGATGGATCCTAAGAGTGATGAAGGGATATTTCTTGGATACTCCATAAATAGCAGAGCTTACAGAGTATTTAACTCCAGAACCAAGGTTATAATGGAGTCAATAAATGTGATTATTGATGATGCCTATGCAAAGACAGATGTTGCTGATGATGTTGGAACATCTGCTGACAATCAAACTGAAGTTGAAATAGAAAGTAATAATCTTGACTTCACTGAGGCAAGGTCAGAGAAATCCAACAAACCTCCCTCCATCAGAATCCAGAAAGATCATCCTAAAGAACTGATAATTGGTGATCCCAACAGAGGTGTCAGCACTAGATCAAGAGAGGTGATCTCAGGCTCCTGTTTTGTTTCAAAGATAGAACCTAAGAACATCAAGGAAGCTCTGAATGATGAGTACTAGATCTCTGCTATGCAAGAAGAATTAGGCAAGTTTACAAGGAATGAAGTATGGGATCTTGTTCCTAGGCCTGATGACATTAATGTGATTGGCACTAAGTGGGTGTACAAAAACAAGTCTAATGAGCAGGGAATAGTTACAAAAAACAAGGCTAGGCTTGTAGCTCAAGGGTATACACAAATTGAAGGGGTAGATTTTGATGAAACCTTTGCACCAGTAGCAATACTTGAATCCATCAGACTACTTCTAGGAATTGCTTGCATCTTAAAGTTCAAACTATTTCAGATGGATGTTAAAAGTGCCTTTCTAAATGGGTACCTTAATAAGGAAGTATATGTGGAGCAACCTAAGGGATTTGTTGATCCAAGCTGTCCAGATCATGTATATAAGCTGAGGAAAGCTCTGTATGGTCTAAAGCAAGCCCCCAGAGCATGGTATGAAAGACTGACCACTTTTCTCATTAAACATGGATACAGGAAAGGTGGAATAGACAAAACCTTGTTTGTAAAGGATGAAGAGGGAAAGGTTATGATTGCTCAAATATATGTGGATGACATAGTGTTTGGTGGGATGTTAGACAAGATGGTTAAACATTTTGTTACTCAAATGGAGTATGAGTTTGAAATGAGCTTAGTGGGAGAACTAACCTACTTCCTTGGACTGCAAATCAAGCAAATGGAGGACTCCATGTTCATATCCCAAAGCAAGTATGCAAAGAACACTGTCAAGAAGTTTGGGATGGACAATGCAAGTCACAAGAGAACACCTGCCCCCACTCATTTAAAACTGACAAAGGATGACAAAGGTGAGAGTGTGGACCAAAGCTTGTACATAAGCATGATTGGAAGTCTACTATACCTTACAGCTAGCAGACCAGATATAACTTTTGCTGTAGGTGTGTGTGCAAGGTATCAAGCTGAACCAAAAGTGAGCCATCTAAATCAGGTTAAGAGGATCTTGAAATATGTCAATGGTACTTGTGACTATGGCATAATGTACTCTCATGGATGTGAACCAATTCTCACTGGGCTTTGTGATGCTGACTGGGCTGGAAGTACTGATGATAGAAAGAGTACATCAGGAGGATGCTTCTTTCTAGGAAACAATTTAATTTCTTGGTTCAGTAAGAAACAAAATTGTGTGTCCTTATCCACTACTGAATCTGAATATATTGCAGCTGGTAGTAGTTGTTCACAACTGGTATGGATGAAACAAATGCTCACAGAATACAATGTCCCACAAGATGTCATGACATTGTACTGTGACAATTTAAGTGCTATTAACATCTCCAAAAATCCTATCCAACATAGCAGGACTAAGCACATAGATATCAGACATCACTTCATTAGAGACCTTGTGGAAGAGAAGGTGATCACATTAGAGCATGTAGCCACAGAGCTGCAATTAGCTGACATATTTACTAAGGCTTTGGATGCTACCCAATTTGAAAACCTAAGGGGTAAATTGGGAATCTGCATATGTGAAATATAGCAGTTATGGAGAAGTGCCAGCATGTCTCATGACATCGTGTGGCATGATCACCAGATGGCAGCACCAGTCTGGCCACTAACTGTTTGTATTCCAATCTTAAAAATTCCACTAGCAACGAATTCTATAAATATACAAACGTGCTTTCAACTCCTCACATCCTAACTATCTCCACTAAACGTTTTGCATGCTACAGCTGAATCTCTAAGCTCATCCAACTCTATCAAACCTAACTCCTTTTCCACTACAATCGAAAAAATGTCTCAACACCAAAACCCTAACTCCATTGATGAGGGTCTCAATCAAGAAGATGTAGTGCACGCAACTCCTATTTCTGTAGTACCAATGGATGCTACTCCTATAGATGAGATCAGAGGAAGCATTCCTATTGCTCAAAAACCCAGGACTCCCCATGCAAGAAGAGCTAAGGAGCTAGTTTTCAGCAAAAGCAAGGGAACTCCTTCATCTTCAAGCACCCCCAAAGCTTCTGCTTATGTGGACGCATCCATCAAACAACTTGTAAATAGGATCCTTGCTGAACAAAGAGTTGTTCCTGGGGTGTCTGTTCCCCTAAACAGTATGCCTACTCCACAAGAAGAACCAAGCAACCAGGCTGAAGAGGACATACCTGCTCAACAGGATTTCCCAAGAAATGTTAAAGCATCTGAGGGCCAAGACAAAGCCTCAAGTGATGATGATAAAGCCACTGATGATCAAGCTCATGTTGATCAAGCTACTGAAAAAGAGGCTTCCCAACCTCCACCTGTTGAAAACCTAGATGATGACTCTGACACAGAGATCATTGCCTTTGTTAATCCTAGCATAGCCAAAAGGCTTAGGGCTAGAAAAGAAAAGAAACCAGCTGCACATGCAACTCCTGAGAATAAACAGTCACATCCCAAAAAGGACAAGGTCAAAGTTGACTTTGGACCTAATAAGCAATGGAGTAATGTGAGCACCCAGAAGAGGAAAGCTACAACTCCAACTGAATCTGATGTTGAGGAGGATGTCCCAACATCCCAACCAAGGAAGAAGCCAACACCTCCCAGGACTGCCACTGTTGTTCCTGAAGCACCTCTGGACAATGTATCCTTCCACCATGTCTCTAGTGTGAGCAAGTGGAAGTATGTCTATCAAAGAAGGGTGGCTCTGGAAAGAGAGCTGGGCAACAATGCTTTGGAGTGCACTGAGGTAATAGACTTAATCTCCAATGCTGGTTTATTCAAAACTGTCTCCAACTTTTCTCCCTGCTATGAACTACTGGTAAAAGAATTCATAGTCAATCTGCAAGAGGGGTGTGCTGATGGGAAATCTGAGGATTTCAGGAAGGTATATGTGAGGGGGAGATGTGTTGATTTTTCTCCTAGGGTTATATATCAGTACCTGGGGAGAGAATCTGATGGGCCAAATGAGCTGGGCAAAACTGACAACCAAGTCTGCAAGATCATCACAGCCAACCAGGTCAAATCATGGCCAGTCAAAGGCAAACTATCTGTCAGCTTGCTAATAAGAAAGTATGCTATGTTGCATAGAATTGGAACTGTCAACTGGGTCCCCACCAACCACACTTCATCAATAGCTACTGGGCTAGGAAGATTTATCTGTGCTGTAGGCACCCAGACCAAGTTGGACTATGGGGCTTATATCTTTGATCAAACACTAAAGTATGCAGGAACCTCAGCAACCAAGCTTCCCATAGCTTTTCCCTCACTGCTTTGTGGAATCATTCTCAACCAATATCCAGGAATCCTTACTGATAAGGATTCTATCTGTAAGAGGGAGAGTCCACTGTCCTTTCACTACAAACTGTTTCTGAGCCATCATGCTGCAGATGTTGAAGCTCCAAGTGGGCCATCTGCTGGGCCATCTGCTGTTAAGACTCCCATATCAAAGGCATCCCTGATTGCAGAGCTCAAGACTACCTGCAAAGAGCTAGATGAGAGGAAGAAAAAGCTTGAGGACATAATTCAAAGGCTGGAGCTAGAAGAGGTTGCTAAGAATGTTGATGAATCTGATGCTGAGTCTGAGGATGCAGAAGATACTGAATATACTGAGTCTGAGTGAAGGTGTGTGTGGTGGAAGTGTACTGCCTGTTCTGCATTGTAATTTTGCTTTGTAATTTTGAATGTTTTTTTCTTCTCTCTGCTTATGTAATGTTTGGCCCCAAATTTCTGTCTAACAAGGGGGAAAAGAGTATTGAACAATGCCTGCTACTGTTAATGCCTGCTGTTAATGAACAATGCTAATGTTAATTTCTGTCTTCTGAACTAAGTTATTTTTGAATGTTCATTGGTATATCAAAGTCTGTTGAACAAGTCATAGCCGTATACATACAGGTTTGAGGGGGAGCAAATTATTAGCTCTCACATGATTCAACAAAAAAGAACTCTGCTGCTCTCTGAAAAACTCTGACAAAACCAGAAGATTGTGTTAGCCAAAAATTAGCCAAAGGGGGAGTTTGTAGATGTTAAGAATTGGCAGAATTTTTGACAAACAAGAAGTATTGAACTTAGTTCAGGATGTCACATCAGATGTTGTGACATTGACAAACAAAGTAAAAGTTAATGAACTTAAGTCAATACATCAGGATGTCACACCAGATGTTGTGACATCGTAAACCTGCTATTTGACCTAAATAATGCGTAACAGATGTGAGTAAATTCAGGAGCAATTATATGGAATTAATTGTAAGGAGATAATCACTCCAAGGCGCATCTTTAGGAAGCTTAGTTATCTGATTTCAGAATAACAGAATAACTAACTCACCTTGATTCAAGGAGACAACAAACTGACTCACCTTTATTCAAGGAGATGAATGTGGGATTTATCAAAGTCTGGATAATTTGCAAAAAGCCCAAAAACCAAGCATCTATTTAAGGAACTGAAATACTCAGAAAAGAGCACGAATTTTAGAAGACTGTAAAGGGTGTTTGTTAAGTATAGCAGGTTTTAATTGTTTGTCACTTTATGAGCTTTTAAGCAAAAAGTGAATTGTGTCTTGATTGAAACTTTTAAGTAAGATCAAGCTATTGTGTTTGAAGTGTGACTTCAATTTTATTAATCATTGTAAAATATCACTGTGTGATTGAGGGGGAGTGAGTAGGTACTCATATCTAAGTTGAGTCTTAGGTAGAAATTGCCTTGGGTAGATATTAAGTGAAGGATTAAACTGGTTGGTTTAACTCCAGAATTAATATTACTTATATTGGATTTCCGTCCTGGCTTGGTAGCCCCCAGATGTAAGTGTGGAGATACACTGAACTGGGTTAACAATTTCCTGTGTTATTTAATTTACCAGCACATTAAGTTTTGTTTAAGATTTCAAGTGTTTAAACATCTGGTTCGACATCACGTACCTGATCCCAGAATTTTAATACAGATATAAAAGACAAAGGGGTGACTGACTCCCAACAAAAACCTGATTGGTGCTTGAACCGATAGCAGCAATGGTTCCTCCACCAACACAAAACCCTTATGAAAGGTGAGCGCTTGCGAAAATTAGCTGAACATAGGAATGGAGAACATCACGAAGATGGGTGGGCACAAATAAACTTAGAGCCTATATCTTTTGTTTCTATAACCGTGAACCAGGCCACAATACAACCCTCAAAAGTCCTAACTGAAACAGGGTTATTTTGAGAGCGTACTGCCACGAGATCGCGTTCCTGACTCCTATAAGTGGTGCTGAAATATATTTGTTGGTGTTGCACGTGCATGTTTTCTATTATTCAAAAAAAAATGTCGCATCTTAACCAGTGATTCACTCACAAAGGTTGGAGACATCTGTTTACAGTAAAACTTCAAGATTAACATGTGATTTGCATTATAATTTTCATTCTCAAAATAAAAAATTTCTGCTTGCATACATTTGTTTGGCATCATAAAAATTCACATATGAAACTTCAGTCCAGAAGCTTAATCTTGCCAAGTTGAGAAGTCTGAAACTTTCGAAGGTCAATCTTTTGAGATGCACTTTTCCAAGAAACTCCATTGAGTGGGGACTTTCCCAACAGTCGTGGTAAGAGCCAACTAATCTGGGGCAATCACGTCGAGCAATCTCTTCAGAATTTAGCCAAGCTGGGGAAATCACTTCGAGATCAAATCTCTCAAAGAGCCATCAGTCGGAGGCATTCATTCAAAGTTCAGCCAAACTGGGGCAATTACTTCGAGATCAAATCTCTCAAAGAATAATTAATCTGGGTGTTTTCTTCAAAGCACAGTTAGTCAGAGGTGATCACTTCAAGTCTCGTACTGGGAAAGGCCACCCCAAGAGCACTAGAAGTTACTTTCTCCCAAAGACGGTTAATCAGAAGCACCTACCCAAAGTTCTAAATACTGGGACAGAATATCTCACAGTAATATGAGGTTTTTCATGAATACTCGCGAGGCAATTTATTTCACATACCATGCAGCCTGGGGCAGTTATTTCGAGATCCGACGAATCTCTCCAAGAGTTTGAAGACACTGAGGCATCTCGGATGCCATGTTTTCTGTAAAATCCTCTTGAGACAATTTCTTTCGACATATCCTAGTATCAGGCGAGGTGAAAATTGCAAAGAACCATTGTTCACTCATGATTAGTAGGCAATATATCAACCCAGAGGTTGGAAGCAAAGCCATTGTCAACACAATACTTCAAGAGTTGTTTCATCAGCAGGCTTCATTAATCAGAATTCCTTAGCAAGTCTCATTAGACAAACGCTTCTCCAACAGAGCAGCAAAGGGGAAGATACTTCTCGAGCAGAAGGGTATCATCATCTCTCATCCCCGATATGAGGCACATTATATTCGCTCATCCCTAGCATGAGACGCTTCATATCTTTTATCCCCAGCGAGGGGAAACTTGAACTCTTATCTTCAGCAGGAAGCTTTATCATTGACATCCTACATCATCCCCAGTAAAAGTGGAAGTTGAAATCTCCCTCAGCCAGACAACATAAAGATGTTTGTCCTCCCCAAGCAGAGGTTTCCTTTCAATACAGGGGCAATCCCCAGCAGTACAATGAGTTTTTTTCTCCCCAGCAGGTTTCTTCCTCAACTATGTCATACCTCTGGTTCCCATCCAAGTCAGGATGTATTCACTCCCCATCAGAGTTCAAGAGGAGTCCATCTCCAGCAGGGTCTTGGCACTCCAATCTCAAAATTCCAATTTATTTTTGGCAATGGAGGCAGTTCAGAGTCGGTGTATCATTAACAACATTCCCCGCAAAGTTGTTTTCTCTTCACAAGGATCAACCAAATCAATGCAATGACCATCATTTCTCCCCGCAAAGTTGAATTTTGCATATGCATAATCATCATTGATTTTGCATCCACCAAAGCATAGCATTTCCATTGTCACAAAGCATTACGCCATAAATTCAAACATGTGCATGCCAGCATGGGCCAGTTTTGAGGAATATTACATAAGACCTGTAACATCTTCCAACCTGAAGTACTCCCCACAGAGGATACTTATACCATTTGTTAGGCATCCTTGTCTTTCCAAGTCAATGTTTGTCACGTCATCGAGTTTCGTTTTGTGCAATGGTCTCATTTTTAAGCCCTGTTTTGTACAACAGGCTCCCATTTCGTGGCTTAATTCGCTCAACAGTCACATCGTAGGTTCTTTTTTTGTACAACAGTCCTGTTTTCCTGGGCTCTCGTTTATGTACAACGATCCCATTTCACCTTCGAGTTCTGTTTTGTACAATAGTCTCATTTTAAGCCCTGTTTTGTACAACATGCTCCCATTCCGTGGCTTGATTCGCTCAGCAGTCACATCGCAGGTTCTTGTTTTGTACAACAGTCCTGTTTTCCTGGGCTCTCGTTTATGTACAACGATCCCATTTCACCTTCGAGTTCTGTTTTGTAAAATGGTCTCGTTTTAAGCCCTGTTTTGTATAACAGGCTCCCATTTCGTGGCTTGATTCGCTCAGCAGTCACATCGCAGGTTATCGTTTTGTACAACGGTCCTGTTTGCTTGAGCTCTCGTTTATGTACAACGATCCTATTCCATTATCGAGTTCCGTTTTGTACAATGGTCTCGTTTTTAAGCCCTGTTTTGTACAACAGGCTCCCATTCTGTGGCTTGATTCGCTCAGCAGTCACGTCGCAGGTTATCATTTTGTACAACGTTCCTGTTTGCCCGGGCTCTCGTTTATGTACAACGATCCCGTTCCATTATCGAGTTCCATTTTGTACAATGTACTCGTTTTTAAGCCATGTTTTGTACAATAGGTGTAACACCCCAAATTTGATTATGAGTAATTGATACTTATTTGAGGATATATGATAATTTTGGAAAATAAGTGGTTATGTGGCCTGATGCATTGTGGTGATATTATTTTAATAATATTAATAATAAGAATAATCATGTAGTATTATTCGAAATTATTGTTTATTATTAGATAATAATAAAAGTGGGGGTATGGAGGTTATGTTGGTCAATTGGGAATATGAGGAGTACTTTTATATAATATGAATAATTAGTGTATTATTATATTAGTATTATTTAATAAAAATATTGAGGAAAAGGGCAAGATGGTCTTTATGAATAAAGAGTAAGGTTAAGTTGGGAAAAATATAAACTAGGATAGTTTTTGTAAAAGTGAGTGTACGATCAAAATTGGATTTATCGTGTTTTTGGAAGAGAGCTCTGAAGAAAGGAAGGAGAAGAAGCTCAGAGTCAGGAAGTTACGAAGAACCTTGGAGAGGTGTATCAATCGGCGAAATTCTCTAAGGTATGGGGAGTTTTCATAATCTATTATAATTATATAGGAATTGGTTTATGAATAAATTAGGTTTTGTATGATTTTGGTGATTGTTAGGTTTGATGACATATATTGAGTTATAAGAGTATGAGTTGGTGAATTATGATTGATAAGATGATTTAAAATGGTGTGTTTGATGTTTGAATTGATATATTGTTGTTGTATATGATTAATTTTGACTGGTAAGAAGTTTTGGGTTGCATTGGAATGAATTCGTATGAAAAATTGAGGAATTTTGGTGTAGAATTCGTAAAAACAGCAGAAAACTGCTTATGTACAGGTGTTAACCGGTTAACCATATGTGTTAACCGATTAACCATTGAAAAATATGCGTTTTGGGCAAAAAAAAATGAGGCGTTAACCGGTTAACGCTATAGGTTAACCGGTTAACACTGTAGCAGTGACACTTTTATTTTGAAAAATTCATAACTTTTGATCCGTAACTCCGATTTAGGTCCCGTTTGAAGCGCCGAAAAGCTAACGAGACGAACTTTAAATTAATGAAATAAAATGGGTGAAATGATACATTTTTAAATGATTAATATTTAGAAAAAGTTGAGTTGGTTTTATAATTATAAATAGGATTCTATTGTAAGTTGACGATTTGTTGTTGTTGATGAAGGAAGTCATTTGCTTAGTTGTTAAAAATTGGTTTTATGATTATAAACATGATGTTATTGTGAATTGGAGTTTTGTTGTTGTTGATGAGGGGATTTGTTTGGTTGTCTCGTTGATTCAAATAATTGTTTTATGGTATGATTGATAAAAGAAGTATGGCTGATGTGTTGTCGTGATGAAATACATGATTTTATGATGATTATCTATTGAACATAAAAATGATGGGTTATGTCTTGATGAGATGAGGTAGCTAATGAAATGAGGTTTTGACGTGTTATTACGATGGAAATATATGATTAATTGATGTGGAGTTGTTGATATGAAATGAATGATGCGCAATTGATTTCTCGATGAATTTTACGGTGTAACGCATCATTGCATTTCATGATATTCACGATGGGGCTTCGGCCTATTTAATAGCTTCAATCCCATTGTGTGGATTGGAGTGTCTCGATGATTACGGTGTGCTCCCTTGTGGAGGGTTGATGGTCATGTATCCATCTCACGATGAAATTGGTACCACATGCATAATTGCATATCATGATAGTTGGAATTGCATATGTCTGGATGAATTCACGATTGAGTTGTTGTTGCTGAATTTTCATAAGGTGTTCATGATTGAGTTGTTGTTGCTGAATTATATGGTTGAAGATGTTATGACATGCTTAGGCTAATTTATTTATATTCCATATTTTAATATATTTATGATAAATTATGATTACTCACCCTGCCTGCTTGGAAATGTTGCCTCCTTCGTGGATAACTTGCAGATGTTGAAGAGTAGACTTGCAGTGAAATAGGAGTTTCACGAGTCTCGGAGCATCTTTAGTGTTCCTTATTAGTGGTTCTGGTTTATGTGTCCTGCTCTGTGTCATGTAACACTGGGATGGGTTTTCTTTTGCTAAAATGTTTTCAGTTATGTTATTATTTGGATAAATGTTTCCCATTTTATGATGTTAAATTCAGGATGGTGAAAATTATCTTTATGAAGTAAACTAATGAAGTTTTAAATTTTAAGTTTAAATTCCGCTGCGAAATGCTTTATGTTATTCTTGATGTTGTTTAACCCGTGTTACGGGACAGGACACTGTGTGTTTGATTTTCCGATGAAATGTGATACCCTTTCTCGATGATTACTCTGATATTATTTAAATATTTTATTTTAGGGTAGAAGGGTGTTACATTAGTGGTATCAGAGAAGGTTGGTCTGTCCGGCCAGTGTCGTTAATATCATTTATTTTCCCTAGTGCGCGATATGTGTGTGAAACACTGTCGACACTTGTTTGTTGGTTTCTAGTTGTTGTTTGCAGAGATTAGTTTGGAATTAAGTGGGGGAGAAGCTTGCTTCCGAAATGTTATTGGTATGAAGAAGTTAGTTCAAAGTTGATGTTGATTACAAGAGTGCAAGGTTGTTCAAGAGATGTTGTTGTGGACCAGTGAGAGCATGGATTCATGAATTTGTATTGGTCGGGTTGAGAAGTGCGTGGATTTATGGATGAAGATTGTTTATGAAAGAAGGATTTATTCAAAATAAAAGACAAGTTGATAAACTAAGTTGAAGGATCAAGTCGGTAGATTGCTATGCCTTGAGTGTAGTTGGATTAAAGTCGAGAATTTTTTGAAGTTGGATGTAGAGCAAGATTTTTTGGTAGAACTTGGAAGTAAGATGGAGAGAGGTGGAAATTACATTCATCAATCTCAAAAATTCTGGTTTTTGCAATCTTGGAGCAGCTATCACGAGAAGTGGCATAACTTTTTAACCGTGATTCAGATTGAATCGGTTCTGGACTATTTGGAAAGCTTACGAAATTCCCTACAGTTTGAATATAAGGTTTGCATTCAGGAGGTTTATAATGAGGGAGATAAGTGCATTTTAATAGTTGGGTCTGCTGCTGATTTTTGGAAAATTCTGCATACGAGAATTGTCGACCAACCTCATTGCAAGGAGAATAACTTTTTACTCGTAAGTCGGATTCGAGCGATTCTTGAAGTTCTGAGATCTGCACAAAATTCTCTTCATGTTAGAATATATATTTTTGATTTGGAGGTCTTTATTGGAGAAGATAATTACGTTAAAAGTGGGGAGTGTTTTGCTGGAAATTTTAGGAAGATGAAATATTGAAATATAATAAGATGTCGGTATTAGAGGGAATGCATAAGTATTTGGAGAATGCATAAATGTGTAATGAGGATGATTAAAATTCTGATGTTAGATGATAGTAATGTTGAGAAGAAGCTGATGTTTGAATTGTGTTGTTAAGAATTATAATTTGAATGAAAGTCATGAATGGAAGAGAACCAAATTGGATTGTGCTTAATATCGTAGTGACTCCGGTGTTATAAGAATATTTGAAGCAGTGTTATACAAGGGCACGTATGATGGATTGTGTATTGGATTTTGGATGTCTTGGTGAAATCGACTAAGTCGGAATTAAGGGAACTAAGAGGATGTTGATAAGTCTTAGAGAGTTAGCGAGAATTATGCCTACGGACTTTATACATAAGTTGAAGTACGCTATTGTGTTGGGTAATGACTATTTATGCCGCTATTATGGTTGTCGGATATTTATTGACAAATTGAAGAACTGATCACCCTTAATCTATTGTTGATAATAAACGAAATCATAATTGAGGAATAGATCCGTCATACTAACTAGTATAGTATATGAGTTAAATCAGTTGAAGTCGAGCTGGGCATTTGAGCATTGTTTGAATTATCGAGGAAGAATCATATATAAGAATGTTAGTCAGATTTAAGAATGATGGTATGAAGTTACGTTGGGAGTAAATAGTATTGTGGAAATTTGTAGTTAAACTCTGGATAATAAAATTATTGTTTGATGATAAATTAAGTGGCATGAGGCTTGAAGTTTCTTGAGGTGATTCGAGGTTAAGGTATATGGAAAAGTAAGACCAAGATTTTCAAGAGTATAGGATTGAATTGAGTTGAAAGAATCCGACGAAGTAAGATTATAAGTGGGTTTGTTAAAGCGTGATTTTGATTAGAACATGGATAATTGTTTTGGTTGCGTTGGTTCGGATAAGAATTTATGAAAGGTGTGTTAGTATGAGTAAGAATCGAGGATTCGATACGTTGGATTAATTAGAAGCAAAGAAATATGAGTTATCTTGTGGAAATTGTGGTATCGATGTACCTTATATTGTCATAATGATATAGTGTGTTTAAGGTAATTTTCGAAGGAGGTATTATTTAAGATGGTAAAGTTGTAGTTGTGTTGAGGATAATTGGAAATTCATGAAGTATGTAAATTTTTGACCAAAAATTTGGAAGTTGTCGCAGTTGTATTTATGATTGAACGTTTGGAAGTGTTACCTTATGAATTTAAGTTGGATGTATTCGGTAACTACAAGAGTAGAATACCTATTGAAACGAAATTCAGAAGAGTTAAGTCGAATGTGTTATGGATGTGTTGGTTTGGTGATTTAATAAGTTGGAAATACACTTGGTAGTCCTGTAACTTTGCAGAGTAATCAGAGTGCGCAGCGAATGCATGGTGCGGTGGGTTGTTGTTTGCGAATGAAGACGATGTCGATAGCCAATTGTTTTGATGTTGGATTTAAACTGTGTGTTCCAGACATTTCGGGAATTAACAAAGTGTTTTTTTTAGAGGGATATAAAAGTCAACTGAGTATTCATCATGGCGCTACGAAGATGTATTAGGATTTACGCAGGTTATTTTGGTGACCGGGTATGAAAAGGGTATTACTGAATTTGTATATGTTTGTTTGACATGCTAGAAGTCGAAGATTGAACATCAGAGACCTTCAGGTATGATGCAACCATTGAATGTTCCTGAGTGGAAATGGGATAGCATTTCCATGGATTTTGTGATTGGGTTACCTAAGACTACAAGAGGTAATGATTTGATGTGGGTAATTATTGACTGATTAACTAAGTCGGTGCATTTCTTGTCAAAGAAGATTAATTATTCTATGTAGAGGCTAGTTGAGATTAATATTGAGAAAATTGTGAAGTTGCACGGTGTACCTTTGAGTATAGTATCAGATAGAGATCTGCGGTTTACGTCGAAGTTTTGGAAGAGTTTGCAAGATGCTTTGGGTACTAAATTGAGGATGAATTCTGCTTATCATCCACAGACGGATGGTCAGACGGAAAGGACATTCCAATCTTTAGAAGATCTGCTGAGAGCTTGTGTTTTGGATCAAGGAGGATCTTGGGATAGTCATTTGTCATTGGTTGAGCTTACATACAACAACAATTTTCATGCTAGTATTAGAATGGATACATATGAGGCGTTGTATGGTGGACATTGTCGCACTCCATTGTGTTGGTATGAGTCGGGAGAGAGTTTAGTGCTTGGGTCAGAGGTTGTCCAGGAGACAACGGAAGATAAAAATAAATTGGGAAAGGATGAACACGTCGCAGAGTCGTCAGAAGAGTTATCATGATGATAGGAGAAAAACACTTGAGTTCCAAGCGAGAAGATCAAATAAGGGAGTTGTATCTGACTAAGTCTACTCCTGGTAATTTTTGAGGACGAAAATTCAGTAAGTGGGGGAGAGTTGTAACACCCCAAATTCGATTATGAGTAATTGATACTTATTTGAGGATATATGATAATTTTGGAAAATAAGTGGTTATGTGGCCCGATGCATTGTGGTGATATTATTTTAATAATATTAATAATAAGAATAATCATGTAGTATTATTCGAAATTATTGTTTATTATTAGATAATAATAAAAGTGGGGGTATGGAGGTTATGTTGGTCAATTGGGAATACGAGGAGTACTTTTATATAATATGAATAATTACTGTATTATTATATTAGTATTATTTAATAAAAATATTGAGGAAAAGGGCAAGATGGTCTTTATAAAGAAAGAGTAAGGTTAAGTTGGGAAAAACATAAACTGGGATAGTTTTTGTAAAAGTGAGTATACGATCAAAATTGGATTTATCGTGTTTTTGGAAGAGAGCTCTGAAGAAAGGAAGGAGAAGAAGCTCAGAGTCAGGAAGTTACGAAGAACCTTGGAGAGGTGTATCAATCGGCGAAATTCTCTAAGGTATGGGGAGTTTTCATAATCTATTATAATTATATAGGAATTGGTTTATGAATAGATTAGGTTTTGTATGATTTTGGTGATTGTTAGGTTTGATGACATATATTGAGTTATAAGAGTATGAGTTGGTGAATTAAGATTGATAAGATGATTTAGAATGGTGTGTTTGATGTTTGAATTGATATATTGTTATTGTATATGATTAATTTTGATTGGTAAGAAGTTTTGGGTTGCATTAGAATGAATTCGTATGAAAAATTGAGGTATTTTGGTGTAGAATTCGTAAAAACAGCAGAAAACTGCTTATGTACAGGTGTTAACCGGTTAACCATATGTGTTAACCGATTAACCATTGAAAAATATGCGTTTTGGGCAAAAAAATGAGGCGTTAACCGGTTAACGCTATAGGTTAACCGGTTAACACTGTAGCAGTGGCACTTTTATTTTGAAAAATTCATAACTTTTGATCCGTAACTCCGATTTAGGTCCCGTTTGAAGCGTTGGAAAGCTAACGAGACAAAATTTAAATTAATGAAATAAAATGGGTGAAATGATAAATTTTTAAATGATTAATATTTAGAAAAAGTTGAGTTGGTTTTTATAATTATAAATAGGATTCTATTGTAAGTTGACGATTTGTTGTTGTTGATGAAGGAAGTCATTTGCTTAGTTGTTAAAAATTGGTTTTATGATTATAAACATGATGTTATTGTGAATTGGCGTTTTTTTGTTGTTGATGAGGAGATTTGTTTGGTTGTCTCGTTGATTCGAATAATTGTTTTATGGTATGATTGATAAAAGAAGTATGGTTGATGTGTT
The DNA here is from genome assembly GCA_963966055.1 of Lathyrus aphaca. NCBI lineage: Eukaryota > Viridiplantae > Streptophyta > Magnoliopsida > Fabales > Fabaceae > Lathyrus > Lathyrus aphaca. Next base: position 479,089,287 of record OZ014524.1, on the reverse strand, counting down.
GTCGTGATGAAATACATGATTTTATGATGATTATCTGTTGAACATTAAAATGATGGGTTATGTCTTGATGAGATGAGGTAGCTAATGAAATGAGGTTTTGACGTGTTATTACGATGGAAATATATGATTAATTGATGTGGAGTTGTTGATATGAAATGAATGATGCGCAATTGATTTCTCGATGAATTTTACGGTGTAACGCATCATTGCATTTCATGATATTCACGATGGGGCTTCGGCCTATTTAGTAGCTTCAATCCCATTGTGTGGATTGGAGTGTCTCGATGATTACGGTGTGCTCCCTTGTGGAGGGTTGATGGTCATGTATCCATCTCACGATGAAATTGGTACCACATGCATAATTGCATATCATGATAGTTGGAATTGCATATGTCTGGATGAATTCACGATTGAGTTGTTGTTACTGAATTTTCATAAGGTGTTCATGATTGAGTTGTTGTTGCTGAATTATATGGTTGAAGATGTTATGACATGCTTAGGCTAATTTATTTATATTCCATATTTTAATATATTTATGATAAATTATGATTACTCACCCTGCCTGCTTGGAAATGTTGCCTCCTTCGTGGGTAACTTGCAGATGTTGAAGAGTAGACTTGCAGTGCAATAGGAGTTTCACGAGTCTCAGAGCATCTTTAGTGTTCCTTATTAGTGGTTCTGGTTTATGTGTCCTGCTCTGTGTCATGTAACACTGTGATGGGTTTTCTTTTGCTAAAATGTTTTCAGTTATGTTATTATTTGGATAAATGTTTCCCATTTTATGATGTTAAATTCAGGATGGTGAAAATTATGTTTACGAAGTAAACTAATGAAGTTTTAAATTTGGAAGTTTAAATTCCGCTGCGAAATGCTTTATGTTATTCTTGATGTTGTTTAACCTGTGTTACAGGACAGGACATTGTGTGTTTGATTTTCCGATGAAATGTGATACCCTTTCTCGATGATTACTCTGATATTATTTAAATATTTTATTTTGGGGTAGAAGGGTGTTACAATAGGCTCCTATCCCGTGGCTTGATTCGCTCAGCAGTCACGTCGCAGGTTCTCGTTTTCTACAACGGTCCTGTTTGCCTGGGCTCTCGTTTTTGTACAACGATCTCGTTCCACCTTGTTCTATTTCCGCTACCTATTTAGAGGTCAAAACAAAAAAAAAAGAACAAAAAAAAATAATAACCAAAAGCAGATGACATTTTCCTCGTCCACAGAGTTCAAATTTCCAGGTTTTATTCGAGTATCCAATCACTCCATACCTTGAACATCTAAAAGCCAGTGCAATTATTCGTTCAAGCCTGCAGATGATTGAATAAGGGTAGCTGTAATACCTCAAAATTTGCCCTCATATTTATAACCTTAACTGGCTTTTCATTTCATATTCATATGCATTTCATATTAGGTTATACCTTTCATGATCATTCATTTCAGTGGCTCATAAGGCATGTGTGTGAGCCTCTTTGTTTTTGATCGATTATGAATTTTAAAGTGTTTTATGATTGATTCTATGATATGCCATATGTTTTAGCACTTTAGTTCTTTTGATCTTCTTTGTTTGTGAATTTGCTGAAAAATACGCATAATGAATCGATTCATTATGGCTTGAATCGATTCATGCTGTAGTGTGAATTCTGGTTTTCATTGTTTATGCATTTGCTGAAAAATTCGCATAATGAATCGATTCATTATGGCTTGAATCGATTCATGCTGTTATGAGAATTCTGGTTTTCACATAATGAATCGATTCATCTTGTGATGTATCGATTCATACAGTTTAATCAATTCTGTTTTTTTTAAAAATCAATCAGTATGAATCGATTCATGCTGACTGGGATCGATTCATTGTTCTGTTATTTTGTCTAACAGTTTCTGAAACATATATATGCATTTGTTTTTCATTTTTGACACAGAACACAGATTACAAAAATTGTGCATACAAATTTTCAGTAGTGATTGAACATTGAAGAACACACCAAGATAGGGTTTGTGGTGTGTTGGAACTTCAATTTTGTTGAGCAAAGCTTGAAATCTAGAATCAAGACATCTTCATCATCTTCTCAAGATCATATTCAAGAACATCAACAAGAGTGTTTGCTGTCCTGTGAATTGAAGACGTTAGAGACAACGTTCAGTGGTACGATCGTAGATCTAGCTGAGTTGAAGATTGATAGAAGATTTCAAGGGAAAAACCAGCTGGGTTTTCCTTCAAGAACGGACGTGTTCTTGAGGGTTTTGTGAGTCAAGTTTTCAAGTCAGATTCAGCCGCAGCAAGAGTTTTGGGAATCGGTGGATTTCACAAATAGGTCGTGGAACCGGTGGATTGATTGTGAAGCTTGCAGGAAATCTCGATTAGGCTCAAATCGAGTGGAGGTTGATACAATAGGAAATTCTAGGAGTTTAGAATTCTGGATTTTGTATTCGAACCTTGTAATCAACGGATTCAGCAACTTTGATATAAGATTTCTCAATTTCGATTTGAAATTGAGAGGGAGACGTACCCACACGCGAGGACGACCGTGGGGAACTTCCTTACCAAATCTCGGCGTATTGTTTCTTCTCTCTATCTTTACTTTCGTATTATATTTGTGTTACGATTCATTGGAAATTGATTTAGTGATAGGTGCATTCAACTGTTTTCATATCGTGTGGTTTATTCTTTATCATAGCAATCGTTAAATCCAGCACGTCATTGCTTGTCTGGTCTTCTAGTGTCCGGTTCAGAATAGACGCTTATTCTATTCGGGACCTTTGCTTCCATAATACATTGAAAACTCTGAAAAAGTTTTAAATCCGTGAAAACAAGGGTGTGATCCATTCACCCCCCCTCTAGATCACTCGCCACAACGTCTAACAAGTGGTATCAGAGCACCGGTTCGCTGGTGCTTTGTGGCTGCCTGTAACGCTATGGATTCTGAACCAAAGGGGGCGTACAATAGAGCTCCTGTTTTCAACGGTGAAAATTATGGCTATTGGAAAGACTGCATGCGAGTACATATAAATTCTGTTGATAGGCACGTATGGGCTGCCATTCAAAATGGTCCTTTTCAAATTACCATGATGAATGAGGCAGGAGCCATAGTACCTAAACCAGAAGACGATTGGGATGAAAAAGATGAGAAAAAGTGGTCAAGTGATTGGAGAGCTCGAAATATGCTAATTTCAGCACTTAGTGCAGATGAGTATTATCGAGTTTCCCATTGCTCGACAGCTAAAGAAATGTGGGATGCTTTAGAAATTGCTCATGAGGGTACAACTGAAGTAAAACAGTCCCGCATTAACACACTAAATCAAGAGTTCAAACTCTTTCGCATGAAACAAGGAGAATCAATTCCCGACATGCAAAAGAGGTTTGTTCATCTTATTAATCGTTTGAATGCACTTGGAAAACCGGTTTCCAATGATATTGCTACTAATAAAATTCTGAGATGTCTTAGCAGGGAATGGCAACCTAAAGTGACAGCTATCAAGGAAGCCAATGATCTAACGACACTCACAATGACTACTTTGTTTGGAAAGCTGGAAGAACATCAGCAAGAACTAAAAAGTCTAGAGAAGTTTGAAAACAAAAGCAAAAAGGGAAAAGAGAAGAACAAAGACAAAGAGGGTGAGAAGAGGCATATAGCTCTTATGGCTTCAAACTCTAAGTCCTCACAAAAAGAGCTAAGCAACAATGAGTCAAGTAGTGACGAAGACTCCGGTGACGAAGAAATGGGACTTTTTGTTAGGAGATATAATAGATTCATTCGAAAGAATGGGATAAAGCACTCCGACAAAAATCTCATAAACTTTAGAAGACAATCTATGGATACAAAACAAGAAGAGGTTAAGAAGAATAGAGAAAGAGGGTCTTGCTTTAATTGTGGCAAGTCCGGTCATTATAAAACGGATTGCCCCTTAAAGAAAAAGGATAAAGGAAAAGCTCCTCCAAGAAGGTTTAATAATAAGCAAATAAGAGCTTACATTGCTTGGGAAAGTGATAGTGATTCATCAAGTACACAATGCACAAGTGATAGCGATGAAACCGCAAATTTGTGTCTTATGGCTCACACCAAAAATCAGTCCCATCACAAGAAGAAAAATGATGATAAAAAGGTAAAACAAGCTTATTATAACAACTTTTCTTCCTTATCTTTTTCTGAATTAAAAGTAGCTTTTGAAAAACTGCATAAATAAGCTAAAGAAGCATTTAAAAGGTTAGCTTCCGATAAAAGAATTTTTTCTTACTTGGAAGGTAAAGTACAATATGCTGAAAAAGATTTAGAATGCTTAAAAGCTAGTATTGCAGAAAATTCAAAAGCTATTGATATTGATGGCTGTAGTAAAATTAGGCATTGTGAAAGGTGCCACATTTGGCAACAAGAGGTCATCTCTCTTAAAGCCAAGTTGGAGAAAGCCGTGCAACCTAAGATTACTTATGCCGTTGATACTAGATTGTTCAAAAATTCATTAAATCCTCCGTATGCAAAATATACTTTTGTTCCAAAGGATTTAAAGAGTAATAGTAAACATTATCATTATCGTAGTGTTTGTCACTATTGTTGTCGTGCTGGCCATACCATTGAGAAATGCAAGTTTAGAAGATTTCTTGTTCCTAAAGGCATTTACCAATGGAAGCCTAAAGGCAACCATGTTATTACTTACCCTCTTGGACCCAATAAAAATTGGGTACCTGCTTCTTTCTTTTGATATTGTAGGATGAGTGTCTTGCATCCATGGAAGGAAGATGGTTTCTGGACAGCGGATGTTCAAGGCACATGACGGGTGACATATCACTTTTTATTGACTTCAAAGAAAAGAAAAAGGGGTATGTTACTTATGGAGACAATAACAAAGGAGCAATACTTGGTAAAGGTAGTGTAGGTAATCCCTCTACGACTACTATTTCTGATGTACATCTTGTAGAGGGACTTAAACACAATTTGTTAAGTATAAGTCAACTATGCGACAAAGGTTATAAAGTATCTTTCACAAAAACATGTTGCAAAATTGAACATACCGAACAAAATGTTGTGTTTAAGGGTGTTAGAGTAAACAATATATATATATGCTTGATCTTTTGAGTGTATCCTTAACAAGCATTAAATGTCTAGTTGCCTTAAATGATGATTCATGGCTATGGCATAGACGCTTAGCGCATGTTAATTTCGATTTGCTTAACAAGGTTATATCCAAGGATCTAGTGATAGGTCTTCCAAAAATAAAGTTTTCAAAAGACCACCTATGTGATGCTTGCCAAATGGGAAAACAAACAAGGGTCTCTTTCAAATCTAAAAATATAATTTCAACTTCAAGACCCCTTGAGCTTCTCCATATGTATCTCTTTGGACCATCTAGGACAAAGAGCTTAGGTGGAAACTATTACGGTTTCGTAATAGTAGATGACTACTCTAGATTTACTTGGACTATATTTCTTCAAAGCAAAGATGAAACATATTCTGCTTTCAAAAGTTTTGCAAAGCTGTCCCAAAATAAAATGAATTCTAAAATAGTTACAATCCGAAGCGATCATGGAGGTGAATTTCAAAACCACCTCTTTGATAAATTTTGTGACAAGTATGGCATTGAGCATAACTTTTCAGCTCCTCGAACTCCACAACAAAACGGTGTTGTGGAACGGAAAAATCGAGTTTTAGAGGAATTGGCAAGAACAATGCTCAATGAGGGTGGCTTACCAAAATACTTTTGGGCCGATGCAATAAGTACGGCTTGTTATGTTCTCAATAGGATTCTAATTCGTCCTATTTTGAATAAAACTCCTTATGAAATCCTAAAAGGTAGAAAGCCCAACTTGTCCCATCTTCATGTGTTCGGTTGTAAATATTTTGTCTTGAATAACGGTAAGGAAAATCTTGGGAAGTTTGATGCCAAAGCTGATGAAGGCATTTTTCTAGGTTACTCTCAATCAAGCAAAGCATATAGAGTTTATAATAGGCGTTTACTTTCTGTCGAAGAATCTGTCCATGTTTCTTTTGATGAGTCTTACCCAAAAAGTGTCGGAAAAGGTATCCCTTTTAATGATGCAGGTGTATCTACACAAGACATACTCAAAGAAGCTGGTTTGGAAATTGATCAATCCGAGGCGGTTGCTATTGAGAAGGAGGAAGATACATGTATTGAAAAAGATAAAGAGGAAGGAACATCCGAAGTAAAGGATCTTCCACTAGCCTGGAAATCCTCTAAAGACCATCCCATAGACAATATATTGGGAGACATTTCAAAGGGAGTCTTGACTCGTTCTAAGATAAGTAATTTTTGTTCTCACTTCGCTTTTGTATCACAAGTGGAACCTAAAAATGCCAAAGAGGCCTTGGTTGATGAATTTTGGCTAATGGCCATGCAAGAAGAGCTAAATCAATTTAAGAGAAATGGTGTTTGGGAACTTGTCCCTCGTCCGCGAGATCATCACATCATAGGCACCAAATGGGTTTTTAGGAATAAACTAGACGAAAGCGGGGTGATAACTAGAAATAAGGCACGCTTGGTAGCACAAGGATATAACCAAGAGGAAGGCATAGATTATGAGGAGACTTATGCTCCTGTTGCTCGCCTTAAAGCTATACGTCTTTTGCTTGCCTATGCGTGTTCCATGAATTTTAAGCTTTACCAAATGGACGTAAAGAGTGCGTTCTTAAATGGTGTTATAAATGAAGAGGTATATGTTTCACAACCTCCTGGTTTTGAAAATTCTGAATATCTAGACCATGTCTACAAGTTAAAACGTGCTTTATATGGTCTTAAGCAAGCACCTCGTGTGTGGTACGAAAGACTTAGTAAATTTTTACTTGATCATGGATATTTTAGAGGTAAAGTGGATAATACACTCTTCATTAAACACAAAGGAAAACACATTCTTTTAGTTCAAATTTATGTAGACGATATCATATTTGGTTCAACTAACATACACTTGGTCGAGGAATTTTCCAAGGTTATGCAGGGAGAGTTTGAGATGAGTCTCATGGGGGAGTTGAATTATTTCTTAGGCCTCCAAATAAAGCAACTTGATGAAGGTACAACAGTATGTCAAACAAAATACTGTAGAGAGCTGCTCAAACGGTTTGGAATGAATGATTCTAAATCAATTGACACTCCTATGCCTACTAATGGAAACTTGGATAAAGATGAACATGGTAAGTGTGTTGATGTCAAGAGGTATAGAGGTATGATCGGATCTCTTTTTTATCTTACTGCGTCTAGACCAGACATCATGTTTAGTGTGTGTATGTGTGCAAGATATCAATCAAATCCTAAGGAATCTCACTTAAAATCAGTCAAGCGTATATTTAGGTATCTCAATGGAACACCTAAATATGGGCTCTGGTATTCCAAAGGAAGTGATTGTAGCTTAGTAGGTTATTCTGATTCTGATTTTGCTGGCTGCAAATCAGATAGGAAAAGTACTAGTGGCACTTGTCATCTGTTTTCAAACTCGTTGATAAGTTGGCATAGTAAAAAGCAAGTATCCGTAGCTCTGTCTACTGCAGAAGCTGAGTATGTCGCAGCCGGTAGCTGTTGTGCTCAAATTCTGTGGCTAAGACAACAACTACAAGACTTTGATATTGAACTTAAACGTATACCAATTAAGTGTGACAGCACTAGTGCCATTAACCTCACTAAGAATCCTGTTTTACACTCGCGCACCAAACATATTGAGATTCGACATCACTTTCTTCGTGATCATGTTGAAAAAGGGGATGTCATTTTTGAGCATGTTGATTCTAAAAATCAGCTTGCTGACATTTTCACTAAACCCTTGGCAACTGAACCGTTCTTCAACATTCGTCGCGAGTTGGGAATTCTTGATCTCTCCGCTTTGTTGTCTTAAGCTTGATTGACATTACTTCTATTTATCTCATCATATTTGTTAAGTTTTGTTTGTAGCCTATAATGCCTTATGAGAGTACTACGATGGAGGTAATATCGTTTCCTCTCCTCTCCTTGATAATGATATATGATCAATGTATGTTTTGATTAATGATCATTGGTTTACGTGAATTTCTGTTCATATGATTGTTTGAACTTGGATTTTTGGTATTCTTAAGTTTGCATACCTTTTTGTATTTCAATTAAATGCATAATGAGTGTTTTGCTTCTGCATAAGTGTGTCAATTCTTGAAAAATCACTGAAATATTCAAAATTTCGCAATATGAATCGATCCCTACACTTATGAATCGATTCATGATTTAATTTTACAGATTTTTTAAAATTCAGTTACAGTATGCATCGATTCATGCTCACTTGGATCGATTCATTCTCATTTACAAAATAAAAATTCACAATATGAATCGATCCCAACTAGCTTGAATCGATTCATGAATTAATTTTGCCAATTTTTCTTTAGACAGTTACAGTATGTATCGATACATACTCTCTTGAATCGGTGCATAGCAGTAACCTCTTAAAATTTTTCGAATAATGAATCGATACATACATCAATGAATCGATCCATACTGACGAAATTTCAGTTTTTCTTTAATGAATCGACACATCAGCATTCCCCATTACATTTGTAACTGTTTCAATACCCCATTATCTCCATTACCTCTCTCATTATCTCATTACATCAGTTACATCATTTGCATCATAACCCTAAAAACCCCTCTTCTTCTCTCAAACCCTAAAAACTTCACAATGCTTCCAAGAGTAATGGTGCCAAGAGAAAGAAGCAAGAGAAAAGGAAAGGAACATATTAGGTCTTCTTCTCAAGCTCCTCCTGTTCCAGAAATCCCTCCATCCGGGGCTGCTATCCTTCATCCGGCTGTCATTGAAGAATTTGAAACTTCCTTCAAATCAAGGTTAGTTATGAAAACTCATATGTTTGATCCTAGTGATGCACGTACTCTAGGATTAGAAGAGGTTGCTGAGTTGGTTGATGCACAAAACTTTGGTTTCTTTTTATATGTTAAAGATGAATATCATGAGGATTTTATACGTGCATTTTATGCTGGTGTGAGAACTGCAAGGGGATATATGTTTAAATGCTTGATTGGAACAAGAACATATCGTTTTGAAGCTGCTGACTGGGCTACTGTGTTCGGCATGCCATCTGAGTTGGACGATTTACAGATGTGGCATGACCAGAATTTCGAAACAGAGTTTAAATTGAAGCCATTCTATGCATCCATTTCTAAGTTGGATAGACCCCTTGCTGATGATGAGCAACTAACCTCAGGGATGATCAAAAGTGTACCACGGATCCTGCATTGGATTCTTTCGCACATATTGCGTCCAAGGTCCGGTGGTCACTCTCGTCTAGACAAGCCGGATATTCATTTGCTATACATTTTCCTGAAAAAGATTCCACTGAATTGGGCAAATTACTTTGTCAAACGCATCTTCCTGACACGAAACAGCTCCAAGAACATAACTCTTGCCTATGCTTCTCAAATCATGAGGATTCTGAAGTTTTGGAAAGTTACTTTTTCTCCTGTGCCTCTTCTACCAGTTTCAAGTGTGCAGGAATTCAACAATGCTACACTTTCTCACATGGGGTATCGATGGGACATCGAGCGTCGGTGTTACTTCTTCTTTGAACGTAGCACACATACTCGCATCTACAACTTTGATAACCCGGCTGAACACATATATGTCGAAGAAATCTGAGATGAAGATATGGAAGAAGCTGAAATTCCTGCTCCCGATGCACCGGCAAACACCGGTTGGGGTGAGTGGATACCATAAAGGTGGTCTCCCACTAATTATGATCCTGCTCCCTCGTCGGCTGCACCGACTTCATCCACTGCTGCTCCAGCTTATCTCACTGATATGTTTGCACAGTTGGAAGTGGCAAAAAATGCTCGGCATGAGGAAGCTCGTTCTTGGCATGTCCAGCAATCTGAATGGCATAAGGAGCATCGTGAGTGGCACGACGAACATACTTGCATGTACCACAATCAATATTCCTGGCATACGGAGCTAGTTAAGTGGCATCAAGTGTTTTATAATGAGATGTCAGGCTTTATGGATGACTCTCGTTCGCACCCAGGTATCATGGAAAGGTTTCAAAGTACCGAAGTCCAGAGGCGTTTTCGGCGCTATGCGTTTATGGGGCAGAATCCAGATGAGATGCCTCCTCCACCACCTCCTCCAAGCTTCCGTGACCCTGACCGTGATAATGCGGATTCATGTGGTGGCCATACCCCTCATTGAAGCATTTCATTTTGCATTTCATATTTGTGTGGTGCTTAAGACATAGTTTGCATTTTATGTTTGAACAATTTGTTTCGGTTTGGCTTTGTAATTCATATCTTCTCTAGACAGTTTCACTGTTCTTTTATGTTACTTGCTTTTGTTTCACTCGTTTACGCCTTCTTTTTCATTCTTTGTGAGTGATTTTTTTTACCATTATATCTTAGTCTTGTTGTTTTTTCATCCATCCTCTATTATCCTTTCTTGCTGTTGACAAAGGGGGAGAAAAAGTGTGACAACAATGATGAGCACAAACTCAGGGGGAGTTTTCTCTCTCTCTCTCTCTCTCTCTCACTTCAAAATTTGTCATCATCAAAAAGGGGGAGTTTGTGAGCCTCTTTGTTTTTGATCGATTATGAATTTTAAAGTGTTTTATGATTGATTCTATGATATGCCATATGTTTTAGCACTTTAGTTCTTTTGATCTTCTTTGTTTGTGAATTTGCTGAAAAATACGCATAATGAATCGATTCATTATGGCTTGAATCGATTCATGCTGTAGTGTGAATTCTGGTTTTCATTGTTTATGCATTTGCTGAAAAATTCGCATAATGAATCGATTCATAATGGCTTGAATCGATTCATGCTGTTATGAGAATTCTGGTTTTCGCATAATGAATCGATTCATCTTGTGATGTATCGATTCATACAGTTTAATCAATTCTGTTTTTTTAAAAATCAATCAGTATGAATCGATTCATGCTGACTGGGATCGATTCATTGTTCTGTTATTTTGTCTAACAGTTTCTGCAACATATATATGCATTTGTTTTTCATTTTTGACACAGAACACAGATTACAGAAATTGTGCATACAAATTTTCAGTAGTGATTGAACATTGAAGAACACATCAAGATAGGGTTTGTGGTGTGTTGGAACTTCAATTTTGTTGAGCAAAGCTTGAAATCTAGAATCAAGACATCTTCATCATCTTCTCAAGATCCTATTCAAGAACATCAACAAGAGTGTTTGTTGTCCTGTGAATTGAAGACGTTAGAGACAACGTTCAGTGGTACGATCGTAGATCTAGATGATTTGAAGATTGATAGAAGATTTCAAGGGAAAAACCAGCTGGGTTTTCCTTCAAGAACGGACGTGTTCTTGAGGGTTTTGTGAGTCAAGTTTTCAAGTCAGATTCACCCGCAGCGAGAGTTTTGGGAATCGGTGGATTTCGCAAATAGGTCGTGGAACCGGTGGATTGATTGTGAAGCTTGCAGGAAATCTCGATTAGGCTCAAATCGAGTGGAGGTTGATACAATAGGAAATTCTAGGAGTTTAGAATTCTGGATTTTGTATTCGAACCTTGTAATCAACGGATTCAGCAACTTTGATATAAGATTTCTCAATTTCGATTTGAAATTGAGAGGGAGACGTACCCACACGCGAGGACGACCGTGGGGAACTTCCTTACCAAATCTCGGCGTATTGTTTCTTCTCTCTATCTTTACTTTCGTATTATATTTGTGTTACGATTCATTGGAAATTGATTTAGTGATAGGTGCATTCAATTGTTTTCATATCGTGTGGTTTATTCTTTATCATAGCAATCGTTAAATCCAGCACGTCATCGCTTGTCTGGTCTTCTAGTGGCCGGTTCAGAATAGACGCTTATTCTATTCGGGACCTTTGCTTCCATAATACATTGAAAACTCTGAAAAAGTTTTAAATCCGTGAAAACAAGGGTGTGATCCATTCACCCCCCCCTCTAGATCACTCGCCACAACGTCTAACAATGTGATCAATGCCATACGAAATTAGGGTTTCATACCTTATCCATGTCTATCAGGGTCCTGACTTCTCTCGAACATCTGAAGTCGTATTCCTCTTCGTCGAACATCGTAAGGATTCACATTCATGATTGAGCTTGAGGGAATGTCACCGATTGAGGCCCATTGGGGTGACTGGGTTCATTTTATGGGTATTCATTCAAGCGCGACACTTCCAAATGATGGAAAAGGGCATGGTTAAGGGATTATCGATGTTTGGATTCATCATGGCATCATAGTTCTAGAGAAGTGGTTTTTGCTCAAAAGGTTCGACTTGAGTTAATGAAAATGTGTGGTTGTGGTTTATGTGAAGAAAAAAAGTTGTTTGAGGGTATTCCTAACACTCAATGTCATAGTTCACTTGGTGTTAAGCTCGTATTTTGTTTCCTAAGTCATATGTCTTGTTGTCCATTTCACCCATGTTTGTTTTTAAATTAATTCATCATTCATTTTTTAGTTTCCTTTGAAATAACCATTCTAAACCGCCTTTCATCCATTTATTCGAATAAAACCCGCATCCATTTATTCAAAACAAATCACTCAAGCCGGTTATCCAATTGGAATCCAAAGTCAAAATAAAAGTCAATTCCAAAGTCCACTTTCTAAACCCATGTTAACCAATTATCAAAGCCATTATTTTTACACTCCATTAAAACCACAATTTATGCCCATAAACCTTTAAACCAATTGCTAACTTAAACTCAATTTTGTTTTTCTAGTCCATTAATTCTATAAAGGAAAAACATTTGTATCCACACATTACTAACCATCTTGTAGAAAATTTCCAAGTTCATTGTTCTAACTCAAATTCAATCTCAATTACCACTTCAAATCCATTAAACCAAAATGCAATCCAATTCCAAGTCTTATGTCACAATTTAAACTCATGCCCATGTGTAATTGATGCAATCAAAACATGCAGAAGAAAATATAAGAGAAAAGCACTCAAATCGCATTTAGAAAGTTTAGCACGGGAGCAGCCTATCAAATACTTGGAGCAGACTCAAGTTTTCTATATAAAATACCAGAAGAATTTAAAAGAAAAGGGGAGAAACTTCTGAACATATATTTTTTATCAGAAAATCCCAAAACAGAGTCAACGAGATATTTGATTTAGTTACAAAGAAGCAGGAGAAAGCTAACAGAAATTTAGAAGAAAAATTCAGTTATAATAGTGATACACAAACTGATTAGAAGAGGGATTGATAACAGAAATTTGACAGTTACAAAAAACTCTAACAAACTGAATAAAAAGATTTTTTCAGTTACAGAAACAAAAAAGGGCTTCAAGCTCTCTCTCTGAATCTGCGGAATCATCATTCTCACTCTCTGCAAATGGATTATCTTCATCCCTCTCAAACATGGATCCCAATCTCTCTAGCTTCCATCGATCAATCTCAATTCCTTCATCATCTTCATCGATTAATCTCATTTCTTTCTTCAAGCTTTCATCATCAATCTTCGATCACCTTCAACCTGAAAAAATCTTCAAGCTTTCATCATCAATAATCAACAATCATCATCAATATAATTCGGCCAAACTTGTAACAAATTTGCAATTCAAGAACACTTTTCACATCACAATGGTTTCAACAACTGGCATCACAAATCATCATCAACAATCTCCCTGCACCAAAAAGCTTGGGTCTTCTGCGAACCTTCTGCAATAACCTTCATCAATCTCAGCCCGAAACCACCTTTGTCGGTTTCATCTTCAACCTGCATCATCATCTTCAAAGCGTTCGTCCGCTAGTTCATCATCACCTTCATGACATTGCATCATCCTCATCAGTTCGACATGACCCTGCATCAATATCAACACAACTTCAATCTCCATCAAAATTCGTTGATCTTCACGCAATGGTTAACATCTCAAATGAAGAAACAAGAAGAAGCAAAAGAGATCAAGAGACTCAAGATTCATTGATCTTCGTACCTGAAACCGTAGCGGCGTCGATGCCTCTGTCGCAACCTCGATGATGTGAAGGTGATGTCGCGAGAAAGAGTGATTCTGATGGTGGTTCGCGAGTGTAACACCCCAAATTTTCCCTCTTCTTTTAGCATCATCATCATATCATAATCATCATAAGCATGCCATATCCTTAGCATTTTACATAGAAAAATGAAGCATAACACTCACATGTTCTAGCATAAGGCATATGGTCAACCATCCGGGAAATTTGAAGCACTGCAAGTCAAAATCAAGAGCATGGTGACCTGGCAAGAATCTCACAGGATCATTTTGCACAAGCTTTGTATCATCTTCAAGACCCTAAAAAAGATGAGGATCAAAATCATCTTGAAATAGTTGGCGTCGGGTTATTCTTGAGGGTTCCCACCAAAAGGAGGGGAATTCAAATTTTTCCTGCGTTAACCGATTAACGCATATGGTTAACCGGTTAACAACTGCGAAATTTGAATTCTAGCAGCAAGATCAGCATGTGTTGTAACACCCCAAATTTTCCCTCTTCATTTTAAGCATCATATCACACCATATTCATCTTGAACATATCATTTTCTTAGCATACTAGCATGGAAAGATGAGGCATAACATTATTCATGTCCTAGCATTAGGCATATGGTCATCTGTGAAGGTTCTTGGGTCATCACAAGCCATGACAAGGGTCCCAATGGTTTTGTACAAGTCTTATGAGGGGTCTACACTCCATTTACAAGATCAAGTCCATTTGCAAAAGCTCAGAAGATTGCATGATCATCAGAGAAGCCAGGATATGGCAAAGCTCCTACACAAGGCACCTAAACTAGGGTTTGAGATTTAAGCATCAAAACTCCACAACTTTGGCCATTTCATTTGGGAAAAGTCTTCTATATGTCATGAGGATCCTAGTTGTCAATTTTCATGAGAAAATTCCATGTGGAAGTCAGAGAATTCTTCAGTTGCTTGCAGATGAAGTAATTGGTTAACTGTGCCCATACAATGTTATAACCCAATTATGTGTGATTTCAAGGGGTCTAACCCAATTTTTTTGGCCAAGGGGTGTCCTTACAATGTTATAAGAGGTTTGGAATGATCAAAGTTCAAGAATCATGGAGATTTGAAGGGTTTTGCAAAATTGGTGAAAACTTGGTTTTAAGGATTTTCCAAATTTGGCAACTTTTGCCCTAATTTTCAAATGGCCTTAACATGATCAAAAATTCTTCAAATGGACCAAAGTCAAACATGAAAGTTGGATATTAAGGGCTCCCATTTTCAAAAAGTACAAGTACATTTTCATGGGATTTATGGTTTGTCCTAGAGCCTCTTCGAAAATCTCACTAAAACTAGGGCAAATTCAAAATTTCCATGCATGCACAAAGGAAAAAAGCTTCAAAACTTAATTGTAAGACTTGGTATGGTTCAAGTTTGTTTCCAATGATAAAATACATTGCATTTGGGATGTTTTTCTCCAAAGAAACTCCCAATTTTGTGCACAATAATAAAGTTGCTCCAAAAGAGGATATTTTGCAAAATCATGAGGAAAGTGTGATACCTCAATCCAAAGGCCAGAATTGATTGGATTATGATCAAGGGTTGGAAAAGGATTGCCCATGTGCTGAGAGGCCAAAAAAATCATGAGGAGTGCATGCTTCCCTCACAATTTGCAAATTTTGCAAATTCACAAAATTCTCATGATCCACACGTGCAAACTTGGTAATTCTTTCAGCATGGGCTTGTGACCTCACATAAAAGGAGCTAGGGTTTCAGAAAGCTCAACCACTCTCTCATTCTCTAATTTCCAACTTTTTGCACAAGCTGCATTTTCACTTGAATCTCTTCATTCTCTCACACTCTTCACAAATCTCTTCCATATTCTTGATCAGTGGGTGATAGAGATCATTGTTCCACCATTCATTTGAGCTAAAGGTGCAAGAATAGGAAGGTGACATTCAGAGGCAGTTTGCTTTGAAACTTCAGATCCAGGTTCCATCAAGCTTCCTCTTGCATTTATTTTGCAAGAGGAGATTATAAGAGCTAGATCTGCAGCCTTTGGAGCATTTTCTTGGTGGTTTTGAAGTGTCTTCACCTCAGGTATGCTCTGATACTTGTTGATCTGAAAATGAAATTTTATGTGTGCTTCTTAATCCTTGTGTCATGCTGATTGCACTACACGTTTTAGATTTGAAAATGGTGCAATATTGAGTGAGTTATGTGGATTTCAGTTTTCATGGTAAAACTTTGTTCTCTTAGATCCAAATGTTTCCTTGAGTTTTAGCCAATTTTATTGTCATTTTCGTAATCAGAGCATGTTAATCACCTAATCTGGAGCATTTGGTTTTGTTTTGTTGTGGTTTTTGCATCTGTTATGAATTCCGGTGCCGGAGCCCTAGCTCCGGTCACCGGAAACTGCAAATTGAAGTTAGGGTTTGCGTGAGGTAGAAGATGAGTCCACAGCCTTAGGATCTTGTTGCTGTATGGTCCAGATGTTGACACGTTGCCCTAACCCCCTCCTCCTTCTCACGTGATTTTTCTTATTTCATTTAATGCAATTTTTTTCTCAGTTCACCATAAGTTCCATGGTCCATCCACTCATATGCCAGCCTGAGGCCACGTCAATTAATGAAGGACGTACAGCTCCCGTTTGATCAATCCCACGCCTTTTTTTTTTCAATTTAATTTCATAAAACCCCACCCTATGAACCATATGACTGCGCAGGTTTGGGCCCAAGCTTGATATTCACACCCCCTGGCAATTGAGTCCAACTCAGTTCAACGCATTTCTTTACTATATGTACCTCTCACATCTTTTCCATTTTAATTTCTTTTTCTTATTTTAATTCTTTTAATCCATTTTAGTTTCTAATTAATTAAAATAGTTATGATCATTAAAAAATTTCAAAAATATTCATGAGTCATCTTTTGAGTTTCTTTTATTTTTCCATTTTTTTTATTTTCCTTTTTTTTATAATTTCCACGTGTCATTTTAATTCCTTATTTCAATTAACTCCATTTTAAATCCTTTCTTGAGTACACTGCCTTGTCCATTTTCTATAGACTTCACCATTTTGTGTTTTGTATTCATTCTTTTTGCTCTGGATTCCTAAGATGATGTACTTCTTGTGTGATGTTTTCCCTGATTTTTAGAAATTTATTCCTTGGGTCTTGGTCCTTTGACTTGTGTTGGAAGTTATTAACCCTAGTTTGTGTTCTTGCCTCCACTTGACCTAGTTTTCTTCTGAATTTTTCCAAATCCTTTTGGCTCATTGTTATACCATGTTTGAGGATCATTTGAAGTTAGTTGTGGAATTTTTAGATGCTTGGTTGATTTAATTTGAATTTTGTCTTGAACCTTGTCCCATTTTGCTTCTTTTGGTCCATTAGCTCTCTCATAAGCTTAGAAGGGCACTTGTGCCAACTTCTTCTTCTCATTTGGGGTCCTCTTGGGGTATGGGTTCCTTCCTGGTCCTATCTTAGGGTTTGAGTCTTAAGAATTTTTGTGTTTGCTTCCCTTTTAAGTTCTTTCATTTCTTAAGTGTTTTCATCTCACTTCCTTACTTCTTTCACTCCCATTTTGTGATTGTTTGGTATTGTGTGTCCATTCTCTTCATCTTGCTAGCTTCTTAAGCTCTTCCTTGATTTGTTTTGGTTCTGATCTTGTACATTGAGTCCATGTTTGTGCATCTTTGCCTTGCATCTTTCTTAAGTTTGCATAAGTTTGCATTTTGTTTCATGTTGCATCATGTTAACTTATATGCTTCTTTCCTCATTCTTATGAGTTGCATTTGCATTGAGCATGTGTGCATATCTTTTCACTTCTGTTTGTATTATGATGGCATGTTATGTTGTTCATTTCTTCTCACTTGTATGCATGTTACTAACCTTGCAGGGGCTATGGTAATTGTGAGGTGTGGAAGTTGAGTTCCACATCTCTAAATCTCATCTCATCTCTTCTTCTCATTTCTTTATTGTACTAACTCTTTTTCTTGTTGGGCTTAGGCCTTTCTCATCTCTTCTTCTATCCTCTTCTTCTTCTTCTTCTTCCTTTTTCTTTAGGATAGAAAACCACGCTAACCTTAGGATATCCATGCATGACAACACTTAGGATTCTTTAGCCCCCCTTTAGAATTTTGCCTTTGTGACCCTTTTGGTTCTTCTTCTCTTCTCATCTCATAATCATAAAAAACATCTTAATAAGTTTGAAGTGATGCCTTGAGCAATAGCCTTATCCCATGAGGTGTGCTTGTAGTCTTCCCATCTTGGGATAGTACAAGTTTACCTTGTGATGCACAAGTCTGATCAAGGTATCTTCTTCACCAAGAAAAGCATAAAAAACACATCTTCATTGTAAATACCAAAAACACTTAATAATTTAACAAGTTAGTGAGCTTAGGCCCTAATCTTTGGGTTCAAGTTTTGGGGATCTTCTCCTTACTTGAGTGTGCTTGTTCTATTATTCCATCTTAGAATATAGTGACAAGTGCACATTCCATTGAAGAGATCTTGAGTTCACTTCCTTGTGACACACTCATAAAATCTTCATAAAAAACACAAACAAACAATAAGCGTCTTTCCTTCGGGAATTCTTTTCTCATCTCCTTCGCTCCGTACGCGAACTTGCTCCTACTTGTCGCTTTGCAAGACAGTTACACACTCGTCGTCCGAGTCTGCAACACCTGAGCAATGGCATAGGCAGTTCAAGCCTTAATTCACAAGCAATTTCCTTGCCACCCCTAGTTAGGGGAACTACGACGTCTCTGATGTTCATTATCCTGATGAGGTACGTAGGCAGCGGGGTAGGGCCCGTTCGAGCACAATCTTTATTTTCCCTACATTTTCTCCTTTTCATTTCTTTTTCAATTCTCTTTTCTTTTCTTTTGTCCAGTCTAGTTTATTTTCTTTGCAGCAGCTTTAATCCCCTCACCCTTTGAAATATTTTCTTTGCAGCAGCTTTCATCCCCTCACCCTTTGAAATATTTTCTTTGCAAGCGTGGATCCCGTCGGATACGGCAGACGATCTGGGTGCTAATACCTTCCCAGGTCGTAACCGACTCCCGAACTCAGTCTCTTTGGTTCACAGGACCTGTGTCATTCCTCTTTCTTTCTTCTGGTTTATGCAACATTACCATTCCCTTTCTTCGGGATAAAAATGCCTGGCTGGCGACTCTATTCTTTTCCGCGCCACTTTCGCGTTTGTACCAGGAAGGAAATTCGGAGAGCGACAGCTGGAGACTCTGCTGGGGAACGAACCCAGAATCTCTGGTTCCCCTGTGAGTCTCTCCTAGCGCTTGTTTGTTTCTATTTCCTTGGGTGATGTTTGTTTGCTGTGGCTTGTTGTATTTTATTGTTGTTTGTTTACAGCTTTATTTACAGTTTTCAGTATTTATTTTCTGCATCATGTATATATACTGGACTGTCTGGACTGGTTTTCTGTTTGGTGGGATGGGTGTTACTGTGTCTGAGAGATGAGCTCATTACCACGGCTCGAGTGCACCTTAGGATTTAGAGTGGTTCCACTTTGGCCTCATGAGATCTTGTCATGGGGGTAGTAGTGAGTTCCACACCCAGATTTGTGATTGTCTTGGAAATGTCTTGATTTGGGGATCATCCTCTCTCATTTCATAACCTTGACAGTTATGTGTAGTTGGGGACCGATCATTGAGAACCTTGTGGAAACATCCTTCTTTAGTGATGACAGTGGCAGACCACATTGTGTGGCAAACCCATTCGCATCTGAGGGCCCACCTGGGACTTACATAGGATGACCTTGTTTCCCGGACTCAACTGAGGCCTCCCTGCGTAGTATATAATGCCAAACCGATTCCCTGATCTGGTCATGAGCCATTTCTCGGAGATGGTGACAATATTATTGCTATTTGGCTTTGAGAGTCCGTGATGTCTGACCCGGAGCCTACCAGTGAGATTGGGAGGGGTTTACAGGTGTGCAGGAACCCATGGCCTCAACATACACTCATTATTCATTGGTTCTTGTTATGATCTGTGGTCCTATGGTTATGATTCCTGGTTCTATGGTCCTATGGTTCTGGAGTTCTGGTTTTCTTGGTTCTGGTTTTCTTGGTACTGTGGTTCTGAGATCTTTTATCAGAGAGTTGTGATTCAGAGGACTTTTGGTTTGCCAGTGATCAGAGGGGCCCTTGTGTTCAGTGCTCAGTTCAGATGGTCCCAGTTGATCATATGCATGCATTGCATCGCATTTGCATCATTCTTGCATTAACTGTTTATGTTTCCCATTTTTCAGGTCATTGTTCTTAATCAGCTCCCAGTTCTGGTAAATCTTATCTCCATGGCAGAAATCAGAAGAGTTCCAAGGAAAAGGAATGTGCACTATACTTTTCTTCAGCCTGAAGTTAGAAGTGTTCAGAAGTTAGCAGGTCTGATGAACGACCAAGTCTTGGGCAATTTCGGGAAAAGATATGGCCAAATACTGAAGTTTGTGGACAAGCCCACTTCAGACCAGAAGGACAATTTGCATACCTTGTTGCAGTTTTATGATCCTCTGCTGCGTTGTTTTGTTTTTCCAGGTTACATCTTAGCTCCTACATTGGAAGAGATCTCCAGCATTCGGAATGTGCCAGTCAGAGAGACATTGCCATTCTATGGGTCTGAGGTTGTGCTTAAAGATGAAGACATAGCCAAAGTTTTTCGTCTGCCAGCTGCTACAGTCAAGAAGGCTCTGAAGGATAGTGAAGGTAAAGGACTCCCTTAGAGTGTGCTCCTCCCAGAGGCAGAGAGATATGCTACAGAGGCTAATTGGAATGACTTTGGTGTTGTACTTGCATTGATGGTATATGGGTCTAGCTTGTTCCCAGGAGAGAAGGAATTTGTAAGCTTAGAAGTAATCTCAATCTTTGCCAAAGGCAATCCAGTGCCTACTTTGTTGGCTGACTTCTACTACAGTGTGCATTACAGGAATGAGAAGGGTAGGGGTGGTCCAGTAGTCTGCTGTGCTTCTTTGTTTGCTGAGTGGTTCGCCAGACAACTGCCAAAATCAGGTGCCTTCAAGGAAATGAGGGATGAGTGGAGATGGTCAAGAAGACTGATGGGGTTAACTGCTGAAGATATTGCCTGGGGATATGACAGGGATTTGCTAGGTAAAGAGTTGCTGGTCAGTTGTGGAAGGTTTGCTGGAGTGCCTTTGCTGGGAAGGAAATGTGTCATCAGTTATTATCCATCACTAGCTAGGAAACAGTTTGGCTACCCTTTGAAATATCCTCCACAGATGGAAGAGTTTGCTGAGTCTTTGTACTTTCCTATGGAAGGAAACAAGGAGTTAGTACTTCAAGCAGTCCAAGCTTGGGCTCACAGGATAAGGAAGGGTAAGAAAGACTTTGGCAGAGTTGATCCCAAGATGTATCCACCATTTGCTGCATGGTTGCAAAGACATGTAGAAGAGGTCCTCATGCCTTTCTCAGTTGAAGCTCCACTTTATCCCATAGAAGTTCCAAGTCAGAGTAGTACTGTCTCCCTTAAAGATTACAAGAAATTGGAAGCTCAGCTGCATGAAGTTAGAGTGGAGAATGTTGAAATGGTAAGCCTGTACCATCTTGCCAACAGGGCCAAGAATGAAGCAGAAAGCAAGTTGCAGAAGATCCAAGCCTCCTTGGAAGCAAAAGAGAAGGACTTTGCTGGAAGGGAAGCTCACTTCCACAGGTTGGGTCTGATGGAGGCTAAAAGAGAAGCCGAACACAAAAAGACTTTGAAGACTCTCAAGGAAGCTCGGCAATCCATTGTTTGGTTGCAAGGCCAAAGGGAGGAAGAGCAGAAGAAGTTTAGAGAGAAAGAAGAGTTCTTTGAAGTGCAAATGGCCTTCAAAAAGGAAGAGGTGGAGCAAGTCCACACCATCCGGAGGGAAAAGACTCAGCAGCTAGCACAAAGCCAGTTAGCCCTGGAGGAAGCAAGGAAAGAGATTGAAGAGCTCAAGCTGAGAGCGGGTGTCAAGAAGAGCAGAGCAGAGATGGCAGAGCCTGGGTCCTTAGTTTAGTCTATTTTTCAGACTACCTACAGACTTGTTGTAGGAGTCTTGTTTATTTTGTATTCTGTCTTTTATTCATGTAATGGTTTGTAACCCTTCGGGGAATATTTCTGTTTGTATTCTGACTTTTGGGCCGACAGTGGTTTGTCCATGATACATTGTTGATATGCAAGTTATCTTTTCTGAATGTGCAAGATTCGTTTGTCTAGTACTGCTAATGTCTGAACACTCATCAAAAAGAAATTTTGAAAGTTAATACTCAAAGCGACTGTCTGGAGTAGATGCCAGAACTGGGGCATGCCAATGATTAAAAAAACTTGGGAGCATGAGCAGTTACATGGCATTGCATATAACCTGTTTGTTTGTTTTGCAGGTAGTGTCTCAGTTGCTAATGTGTTTTGTGTTTCAGGCACTATAGCTCCCAGAAAAGTTCGGGAACAGCCAGTCGCACACAGATATCCAACAAAGATCAACATAGAGAGAATCATGGACCAGATGCAAGCTGACTTAGCTGACCTGAGGCTAAGGATGGATAATTTCATGACTCTGATGGCAGGCATGGGTCAGAATCAAGAGCGTCTTCTGGAATTGGTTGAGAATCAAGCCAGGAACAACACTGCTGCTGCTGCTGATAATCGTAACGGTGCGGGCGCACGTCAAGTGGAAATTCCTATAACACAGCCCGGGGTGACCATAATCAATGATGGGTTGAATAATGTGCAAATGGATAACCAGGACGAACAATTCACTCTGCTGGATGAAGCTGAAGGTCAGGGGGCTGAGATGAACCGGAAGTTTGAGGAAATGGCAGAACAAATCAAAGCTATTCAATCCCAGAGTTCTTTGGGATTTGACATAACAGATTTGGGCTTGTTTCCAGGGGTCAGAATCCCTTACAAGTTCAAAGTTCTAACTTTTGAGAAATACAATGGCACTGCATGCCCGAAGACCCATCTTCAATCCTTAGTAGGGAGGATCACTGCTCACACCGATGATGAAAAACTATGGATGTACTATTTCCAAGACAGCTTGGTGGGAGCCTCTCTAGAATGGTATATGAAGCTTAGCAGAGTCAACATAAAGAGCTAGAAAGACCTAGTAGAAGCTTTTGTGAGACAATATCAATATAATTTGGACATGGCTCCAAATCACACGCAATTGCAACACATGGCTCAGACTGCTAAGGAGGGATTCAAAGAATATGCTCAGAGGTGGCATCAGCTCGCTGCCAGAGTGCAACCACCGCTGCTTTAAAACGAGATGGCTGACATGTTTATGGGGACTTTGCAGGGTGTGTTTCTTGAAAGATTGGCGTCCAGTTCTGCCACTAAATTCAATGACATTGTAATTGCTGGAGAGAGGGTTGAGACCTTGTTGAAGATGGGGAAGATCCAAGATACAAGTGCTAGTAGCTCGAATGGAGTGAGAAAAGCTTTCAGTGGACCTCCAAGGAGAAGGGAGGGTGAGACAAATGCTGTATTTGGCCGAGTCCAGGGCCGTGGTTATAGAAGATCGTATGAGCATGTGGTAGCAGTCACAATTCCTTCTACTTCCGTGCAACAGATGCAACCACAACAACCACAACAATAGCAACAACAACAACCACCCCGTAACAACTATCAGCAGAGACCGTATCAGCCAAGGCAAACTCGCCCGGCTAATAGGGTGCTTGAGGCCATCCTTATGACTTATGCTGCTTTACTACCAAGACTGCTGGATTTGAATCTGATTCAACTGAGAACTTTGGCACCACCACCACCCGGAGAGCTTCCAGTGGGTTATGATGTCAATGCACGATGCGCTTTTCACTCTGGAGCACCCGGGCACTCAACTGAGAAGTGCAGGGCGTTGCACCACAAGGTTCAAGACCTGATAGACTCCAAAGCAATCAACTTTGCACCACCACCGAATGTTAATTCGAACCCTATTCCGAATCATGGAGGGGCAAGAATCAATGCTGTTGAGGGTGGTGAAAAGTTAAATCTGATGCTGAGTATTGATGAAGTGAAGACTCCTTTGTTGGTAGTGAAAGAGAGACTGCTGAATGGTCAAGTGTTTCCTGGTTGCAGTGCTGTCTGTGAAGAATGTCTGAATACTGTGAATGGATGTGAGAAGCTGAAGATGGGATTGCAGGGTTTGATTGATGATGGATCTTTGCAGTTCAACAAAGTTGGTGATGAAGCTGATGATGTGTCCACCATTACCATATTCTATGATGAAGCAGAGATGCCTACCAGAAGAGAGCCTGTTACCATTTATGCTCCTGAGATTAGTCCTGTGACTATCACTGTGCCTGGGCCTATTCCTTACAAAGACGATAAAGCCATTCCTTGGCATTACGGCTCAGATATATACGTGGCTGGACAGAAGATTGAGGGCAAGTCTGTTGCTGTTGACCCGACTATAGAGAATGTCGGAGGAGTTGGAGGATTTACCAGAAGTGGTCGTTTATTTGCTCCCCCTGTGCTGAGAGGGGATCCTGAGGCTGAGGCTTCATCAAAGGCCAAAGGAAAGCAAGATGTGACTGATGAATCAACTACTCCTGTTGCTGGGTAGGGTACATTTGAAAAAGAGGTCGAGGAATTCATCCGCATTATCAAAAAGAGTGATTATAAGGTGGTCGAGCAGTTGAACCAGACACCTTCCAAGATATCCATTCTATCACTGCTGATGTGTTTTCCTGCACACAGAGAGGCCTTATTGAAAGTACTGCAGATGGCTTATGTTCCTCAAGAAATCAATGTCAACCAACTCGAAGCTGTTGTAGGCAGTGTTAATGCAAGCCACGGGCTGGGCTTTACAGATAGGGACCTCACGTCAGAGGGTCGAAACCACAACAAAGCACTACATATCACTATGGAGTGCAAGGGTGTTGTGTTGTCACATGTTCTTGTTGATACAGGCTCTTCCCTTAATGTGCTTCCGAAGAAGGCATTAATGAAGCTCAACATTGATGGTATAGTCCTAAGGCCCAGTGATTTGATTGTCAAAGCTTTTGATGGGTCGAGAAGGTCAGGTTTTGGGGAAGTTGAGTTGCCCGTCAAAATAGGTTCTCAAGTTTTCAAAAGTATCTTCTACGTCATGGATATCCAGCCTGCGTACAGTTGTTTGTTGGGATGCCCATGGATTCATGCTGCTGGAGCTGTTACTTCAACCCTGCATCAGAAGCTCAAATATGTGGTGGACGGCCAAGTCATCACAGTCTGTGGAGAGGAAGACATCTTCGTAAGCCACTTGTCAACATTCAAGTATGTAGAGATGGATGGAGAGATCCATGAGACTCTGTGCCAAGCCTTCAAAGCAGTCAACGTCAGCATCTTAACTCCTGTAGAGAAGAGCAGTGAGAAAGAAGGTACATCCATCCATTCCTACAAGCAGGCAAAGGAGGTCGTTCAATCAGGAAGTGCCCAAGGCTGGGGCAAATTGCTGGAGCTAGAAAAGAAAGACGACAAGTTTGGTTTAGGATATCAGCCTGGTGGATCTACTCCAAGTGGTAAAGCCATTACCTTTACAAGCGCTGGATTGCTCGACCGCAACCAGATTTGTGTGACAAGCCAAGATGGGGACAGTGACGGTGACTGGGACAACTGGATTCACCCGTGTGCGCCGGGCGAGGAGCTGAAAAACTGGTCTGCTGAAGACATCATACAAGTTACCTGGCACTCAGAGTAATTCATTTTGTTTCCTTTTATTATCATACTGCATTGTCAAGTCCAACATTCTGCCCAAGATGCTAGGATCCATTTTATTGGGCCACCATGTTTGTATGCATCTTATTTTACCATGAAATAAAAGGACATTTTCAGACAAAACTGTGTTCTCTTTCTTTGTTTTAAAATTTTTTCACAAAAAATATAAAAATGGCAATGTGTTTTTTCCTTTTTGCTTTTTGTGTTAGCGTCTCTTTTTCAAAATAAGCAGATTCTGAATAAGCACATCATCTGTGCAGTGTTGATCATCCGGATTCCATTGATAACGTTCCTGCTATGACCGTGCATCACTTTGATAATCCTGTCTACCAAGCTGATGAAGGGGTTGAGGAAGACTGTGACCTCCCTGAAGAATTGGTCAGATTGTTGAAACAGGAGGAACGGGTTATTCAGCCTCATCAAGAAGAAATTGAGATCATCAACATTGGCAGTGAAGATGTGAAGAAAGAGATCAAAATTGGTGCCAGTCTGCAGGCCGACGTCAAGAAAGAGCTGATCAGTATGCTGAGAGAGTATGTGGATATCTTTGCTTGGTTATATCAAGATATGCCAGGGTTGGATACCGACATCGTTGTGCATAAGCTACCTCTGAGAGAGGACTGTCCTCCTGTGAAACAGAAATTGAGAAGAACTCGTCCTGACATGGCGATGAAGATCAAAGAGGAGGTTCAGAAGCAATGGGATGCCGGTTTCCTTGCCGTGACTAGTTACCCACCTTGGGTAGCTAACATTGTACCTGTACCAAAGAAGGACGGCAAGGTCCGGATGTGCGTTGACTACCGGGATTTGAATAGAGCGAGCCCAAAAGATGACTTTCCGTTGCCACGCATTGATGTGTTGGTAGACAATACTGCTCAATTCTCGATATTTTCCTTCATGGATGGTTTCTCCGGATATAATCAGATTAAGATGGCACCGGAGGACATGGAGAAGACAACGTTCATTACCCCGTGGGGTACATTTTGCTATAAGGTCATGCCCTTTGGTTTGAAGAACGCCGGGGAAACTTATCAACGGGCGATGGTCACATTGTTCCATGACATGATACACAAGGAGATTGAGTGTTATGTGGATGATATGATTGCTAAGTCCCGAGACGAAGAAGAGCATCTGGTCAACCTGAAGAAGCTGTTTGATAGACTGATCAAATACAAGCTGAGGTTGAATCCAAACAAGTGCACTTTCGGAGTGCGTTCCGGGAAACTGCTGGGTTTCATTGTTAGTCAAAGAGGAATTGAGGTAGATCGTGCTAAAGTAAAAGCTATTCAAGATATGCCTGCACCGAGAACAGAAAAAGAAGTGCGCGGGTTTTTAGGGAGGTTGAACTACATTTCTCGGTTCATATCTCATCTAACTGCCACGTGCGAACCAATATTCAAATTGCTAAGAAAAGAGCAAACAGTCAGGTGGAACGATGACTGCCAAAGAGCTTTTGACAAAATAAAAGAATATTTGCAGGAGCCTCCAATTCTAATGCCTCCCGTGGAAGGAAGACCTTTAATCATGTACTTGACTGTGTTAGAAGGGTCAATGGGGTGTGTTCTAGGCCAACATGACGAGTCTGGTCGAAAAGAGTACGCTATTTATTACCTTAGCAAAAAGTTTACCGACTGTGAATCCCGTTACTCACTGCTCGAGAAAACTTGCTGCGCTTTGGTATGGGCTGCTTGCCGACTGAGGCAGTACATGTTGACTCATACCACATTGCTCATTTCCAAAATGGATCCTGTCAAGTACATCTTTGAGAAACCAGCGTTAACCGGAAGGGTTGCTAGGTGGCAGATGATCTTAACTGAATATGACATCCAGTATACTTATCAGAAAGCCATCAAGGGAAGTGTATTGTCGGATTATCTTGCACATCAACCTCTTAAGGATGATTATCAGCCAATGAAGTTTGATTTCCCTGATGAGGACATCATATACCTCAAAGCAAACGATTGCAAGGAACCACTTCCGGAGGAGGGGCCAGACCCTGAATCCAAATGGAAGCTGATGTTTGATGGGGCCGTCAATATCAATGGACGTGGAGTTGGTGCCGTTCTTATTACTCCCGAAGGTGTTAACCTTCCCTTCGCTACCAGAATTACTTTTGGCTGCACCAACAATGAAGCGGAATACGAGGCATGCATAATGGGAATAGAGGAGGCTATTAATCTTCGGATTAAGAACCTCGATATATTCAGAGATTCAGCCCTCGTTGTCGCTCCCGACAAATGAAAATATGGATCAGATGAAGGTACAGACGCGAACGGTCGGCGAGAGGGACAATGAGAACACGCAGCCGTGAACTCACTGGAGATGAATAGAGTCGCCAGCTAGGAATTTTTATCCCGGAGGAAAGGTAATGCTGCATAGACCTAGAAAGATATGGATAAGACGGTTTGCGAACCAGAGAGACTGAGAAAGGGGGTTGGTTACAACCTGGGAAGGTATTAGCACCCAGATTGTCCGCCGTACTCGACGGGATCCACGCTTAAAAGATTTGTGTTTTAAAGGGGTAGTGTCAGTGCAATCTGTGTATATAATAGCTGGAAAAGAATGTACAGGTGTCAGTGTAAAGTGTATAAGTGATATGAAGTATGAAAGTGTCAGTGTAAGAATGAGAATGAATTGCCCATGATAATGAGGCTAAGGGAAAGATGCTGGAAGAGGGGGAATATACAGAGACTTTTGTTCGATAACTGTTAAGTTATGCCTACGTATCCTCTCGTGCAATGAGGAAGTCAGAACACCGTAGTTCGACCCAAAGAGACTGAAAGATGAATTGACTTGTGAACTGCTTGCTTGCCTATGCTCAAGTGTATGACCTGTCTGGCTCAGGTGCAAACTGTCTTGCATTAGACGGAAGAAGCAAGTTCTCGTTTGTGAGTGAAGATGATGAGAAAAGAATCCCGAAGGAGACGATTATTGTTTGTTTTTGAGTTTTCAGTCTTTTATTGCTTCTGAAAGTTTGTCATAAGTTAATGAGCTTAAGCCTAAACCAATGGATTTAGTAAACTCATCACATCTTCCCTCTGATTAGGGGTAATGAGAATTACCTTAAGTGTGAAGTCAGATTCTCACACTTAATTACCATGGTGTAGGATTAAGATCATTAACCTACTTGTGATTATTTAGATGTTTTTGGTGTTTTTGTTTAGTGTTGAGTAATGAGGTTAAGCCATAATCAGGGATTAAACAGACTCATTACACCATCCTAATAGAAGGATAATAGATGAGAATGTTTAAGCTGAGGAAAGCTCCTCAACTTAATCCATGATTAGGGATTAAACTCATGACAAAACAAGCCTTTGATTAAGTGGATTTTATTTATGATATGATGATGAAGTGATTTTTATGATTTGTAAGACAACTTGAGGGGGACTTGTCCATTAACATTAGGGTTAGTCCTTCTTAACCAATTAAGGAAGAATTAGAACCCTAATGCAAGGCCCAAGTTACAAGCATGATGTCTTGATGATTATTAAGTGAATTGATTAAGAGATTTAAACACATTAAGGGTTTAACACTTAGGATTAAAGTTATACACTCCATCCTAAGAGAAGGATGCAGGCATAACCTTAATCACAAAGCCTTACAGCCTTTAAGGTTTAGTCCCTGATTATGAGGTGAGAAGAGAGGACTCAAAGAGAGACACAAAGGTGAAAACTATGAGGGGAGACTAATCAAAAACCTAATTCATTGTCATGCTTGGTTGTTCCTAAGGTTTGTGAGGTTTACAAGAACAATCTTCAAAGAGAACCACCAGGAAGCAGATGAAAGGGTCAGGAGAAGCAAAGCAACTTGCTTCATCCAAGAAGTCAAGTCACTTGAAGAAAGAAAGTGGGAAGAAGAAGAATGAGCAAGCTCAATCTCAAACACAAAGAAAAATGCAGCAATGGATGCAAGAGAGATGAAAAGAAAAGGTATGAGAAGTGAAGGCAAATTCACTTCTCAAGTTTACTTACCACCTGAAATGTTAGAAAGAAATGCAATGCAATGCAAGATGAGATGAAATGGTATGATGCTAAGCAAAACCAGAAGCATGTTGATGATGAAAATGATGTTATGAGATGCTGCAAACATGAAGCAATGCATGGAGATGTTCATACAAGATCATGGATACAAATGATGCAAGCTAAGGAGCATGAATGAACATGAAAAGTTATGAAACATACAAGGCAAATGATATGGCAAATATGTGATGCAAAGATCAAACATGCCTCCTATATGTCTTAAGATGTCAAATGAATCACAAGAATGCTTGAAATGCTAAGACAAGTCATGTTATGCAAGAGAAAACAAAAGGGATGCAAATGAAAGCCCAAATTAGGGTTTATGAATCAAACATTGAACAAAAACCAAAACAGAAGCAAACCCTAGGATAAAAAATGGAAAATGCTAACCAAAGAAATCCTAAACCTATACCAAACCAAAGTCCAAAGGGGAGGTCTCAACTCTTAACCAATCTCAAGTTATGAATTTTCTAAGTTATTAGGGTTTTTTAGGGTTCTTAACAAAAGAAATGCCAAACAAATTGAAATTGAGGAAACAAATCAAGGCCATTTAATCCTAGAAACTACATGCTAAACATAAAACAATGCAAGAAGAATCAATGTCCAAACCTTCTTAGATAGGCAGAAATGAATTTTTGAACTTAGGATCAAATTAATGCATAAAAAATGATTTAATTCAATGAAAAATTCTTAAAATGCATCAAGATCAAAAAAGAAATTTGGTTTGAAGGTTGGACAATGTTTCTAAATGTCTTAGAACATTTCATGAATTTTTTGGTGATTTTTAAATACCTAAAAGTATTTTTAGTTAATTAATTTCCACTAATCAATTAAAAATAATCTTTTAAATATTTAAAAATACTTTTTTAATTATAAAAAAATAAAATAAAAATATTTTTGGGTCTTAAAAATTAATAAAACTTTTAGGAAAAAGTTTCATAATTTTTAAGAATTTTTTGCTATTTTTAATTAATTGTGCAAATAAAATGAAAAGAAAATGAATAAAAGTTAAATAAAAGGGAAAGTAAACCAAATGGAAGGCTGAGATGAGCCCAGGGTTTGAATCTGTTGACCAGCGCGCAAATGAAGGGCCCAGATGGCTCCTGAGTTAATTAACTTAATTAAAAATTAAATAAAACTAATGAGAGAGATTAGGGCTAAGCAGACTGATCCTGGCCTTTCATTCGCGCGGGGAGTTAAACATGTCAACGCATCCAGTGGTCCACATTCAAATGGTCATTAATCACGCAATTAGGGCTTAATCACTCTCAGGCGGCCGGAGAAGACTTCCGGTCGTCTTCTCCGGCCAGCATCCTCCCTGAGAAATCCCCAAACCCCTCAAATCGTAACAAAAATGAAACCTAAGAACTGGGAAATGTTCTCCAACCCCTCACGAATCAAACCCCTCTCCCAAAACAAATTTCTCTTCCCTAACTAAGCTGAATCGAAGAAAATGAAAACTAGGGCACGCAGGTTTCAGAGAGAAATTAAATGCTCATTTCAAAGCCATTTTAAAAACCAAAAGCACCAGGATGCTCAGTGAAACATAAGGAACAAGTTTGAAACAAAAGAAACGATTTCTGGAAAAATAAATTTCAAGCTACCTGAGATTTGGAGCTCTCAACCTGATGACTTTCTGGCCACTTCCTTCAGTGCAAACCACTCCACTTGATCCCCAGAAGGTGTTTGAATGCTCAGGAAGAGTTTATGTTGGCTGGATAATGAGTTTCGAAAGCTCCTGCTTCAACTCAGTCAGAAATGGCAATGGTGATTCTGGTAGTTTCTGGCCATTGTGAGGGGTTGTTTGTGATCCTGAGGGTGAATGGAGAAGCTTTGCAAGGTTTGTTTAGATGTTTGTGAGCTAGGAAGGGAGATTCGAATGGAACTGCAAAATGAGGTGAAGAATGGCAGTGGGATGTTCTTGCTTGTTTCAGGCCAGGCTCTTGGTGGTTTGAGGTCTATGAAGTGTGATGAGTTGAATGGTGAAAATGGTTTGAGTGTTTGAATGCTGTGGAGGCAGATTCGAAGCAACTTGCAAGATGAGGTGTTTTTGTGAATGTGTTGTATGAATGGTTTCAGCCTTGCTAGATGTATGGAATGGCCAGCATTTGGAAAGTATATTTTAATCCCATAGGTCAGATGATGTGACCTGGCCTATGGTGATTGGTAAGTTTGCTTTTGCTCAAAAGTCAAATTTGGTGTAAGAGAAGTATGGATCATGATCTAGGCAAGTACAAGCATGGCTCTGGTGCAGCAAGATGAGGTGAGAGGCTAGCAAAGTGTAGTAACCAATGCAGCAAGTTGTAGGAAGCATGATCATGAGTTTTGCAACTTGTGGCTTTTTGGTTCACATGTGATTCCTTTGTCCAACCAACCATAAAACCATGGGCATTCTTGGTTCATTCTGAATTTTATGACTTAGAGAATGTTTGCACACTGGTTTGGAGTGAATTAGAAGTCACATTGGGCTTTGGTTCATGATCTTGCAAAATTTCCATTTGAAGCATGCCTTGAAAATCAATGATTTTAGCCAACTTTGTCACACCATAACTTTTGATCCAAGAAGAGTTTGATCATGCTCTTGTACTTTTTGAAAAGGGAATGATGAGATCTACAACTTTCATGACCAAAGTTTTTTCATTTGAAGCATTTTTGGATCAATAATCAAGGCTTGAAAAATGACCTAAAATGAGGCATTCTTGAAAAGTCAACTATGCCCAAAAAGTCAACATTTGCAAAAACCCTAAATTCTTGATTTCCATGAACTTAAACCTTCTTCCATGATCAAATAAAGATCATATACACTCAAAATGATGAAGATCACCCATTGGTTGGGTCATTGGGGGTCTCAGATGCCCTGATTTTACACTGACTTGTCTGAAAAGTCAACCCTTGATCAGATGACTTCCCCAAGGAATTTCTTCATGAAAATTGATATGCATACTCCCTATACCATATAGAGACCAATGGACACAATAATGACCAAAAAATTTGGGGTTATGGCCTCTGAAACCAAAACCCTAATTTTAGGTCAACTGTGCAGTCTATCCTGGCTCTGCATCCACTCAAACCCTAGTTCTTGTGATTCTTTTGAATTCTTGACTTTGAGGAGATGGAATATGATATAAGAACACATGTAGACCTCTTTGAATTGATTGGTGACCTTTGGAGTGGCTCAAGAAGCCCTGAGATTGCTCAGATCACAAACCCTAGATGCAGATGAATTTGAATCTATGCAGTGAATCAAAACTGTGATATGAGATGATATGATTGTGTTTATGCATATGAGATGATCACAAGCCATGGTGTGAATGGGTGAGGGCAAATTTGGGGTGTTTACAGCTGCCCCTATTCAAACATGAGTTAGCTGTGCAGGATGTAAGCGACGGCTTAACAGGCAAACAAGATAACTTGTGGTTGAATACCAAAGACAGTCCAAAATTTGCACTCACAGAATGAAGAAGAAAAGGGATATAGATTGTAAAAAAGGAAAAGTATATTGTAAAGTGTGGGCGACGGAGGACGACCGTCGAGCAGAGGACGACTGCTGGGTAAAGAGCAATGACGGGGACGGCCGACATGCTGGGAAAGTACTGAAAATAAAGCAATGACGGGGACGGCCGACATGCTGGGGATAAAAGGTAAAGCCAAGACGGGGACGGCCGACTAGCTGGGGAAATAAAATCGTGATGGGGACGGCCATCGAGATAAAGCTGTAAAATTCTCTGGAAATTAATGAAACATGACGGGGACGGCCATCAAGTTCATAAAGGTAAAGTAACCAACGATGGGGACGGCCATCGGGCTAAAAGGAAAAGGGACCACGACGGGGACGACCATCGGGTTAAAGAATAAATGAAATAAACAGATGATGGGGTACGACCATCAAAGGTGAAGGACGATCACCTAGCAGGGGACGGCTGCTCTGTTGGAGAATAAAGGAAGTATGATGGGGACGGCCATCAAAGGTGGAGGACGACCACCTGGCAGGGTACGGCTGCCGAAAATATCAACGATGGGGACGGCCATCGGATAGAAAAGGTCAACGATGGGGACGGCCATCGGACGAGCATGATGGAGGACGACCATCAAGAAGTGGAGGACGACCACTCAGCAGGGTACGGCTGCTCTCAAGGTTTATCATAACGCAGGACGAATGTCAGATAACCAAAATCAACAATGGGGACGGCCATTGGATAGGGTGATGAAGGACGATCATCAAAAGGTGGAGGACTACCACCTAGCAGGGGACGGCTGCTAAAAAAGATCAACGATGGGGACGGCCATCGGATGAGCATGATGGAGGACGACCATCAAGAAGTGGAGGACGACCACTCAGCAGGGGACGGCTGCTCTCGGGGTATCATAACACAGGACGAGTGTTAGATAAAAGGAAAATGCTTACTTGGCGATCTACTGGGGGTATAGTGAACACGGACGAGCGTTTACAACCAAGAAAGGAAAGTATAAGTGTTTGGTATTATGTATAGATTAATGATGCGGACGAGCATCCTTAAGACTATGATACGGACGAGTATCATGTAGAAACAAACTGACACATGTTCAGAGATGATGATACGGACGAGTACCATCTGGTTAACAAAGAACACGGACGAATGTTGCATCTGAAGGGACTCTTCTGGGGAATAGTAGACACAGACGAGTATCTATATTCAAGAAGACACAAGTGTTTGACACGGTGTATAGATTAAAGATGCGGACGAGCAACCTTAAGACTATGATACGGACAAGTATCATGTAGAAACAAACATTAGACGCAATGTTCTGAGATGATGATACGGACGAGTACCAACTGGTTAACAAAGAACAAAGACTACTGTTGAATCTGTGGGGAGATAAGTGTTGTGTATACAAGATACGGACGAGTATCTGTATAAGTGTATCGCGAGTAGTGAGTATATATAGATGAGTGTTTTAACTGCTGGGGAAAATGACACGGACGGGTGCCAAGAGAGAAAAGTGTAATATGAACAAGTATCTGCTATACAAAGTCTAGGCGACTGCACTGGGGATATGACATGGACGGGTGTCAGGAAAGTGTATATATAGGTATGTGTGAGTGCAAAGAGGATGTCTTTGGCTTTCTGCTGGTAATATGACACGGACGAGTGTCATGAAGTATCCGTAACACAGGTGATTTTGTTATAAAGAGTGTTCCAGCGATTTTACTGGGGAGTGATGATACGGACGGGTATCAAAGGGTGTATATGGTAGTGTTTGTGATTTGAGAGGCAACTGCTTTTGCTGGGACTCTGGTGAGGATTTTTGTACAATGATGATGAACGGTTATTATTCACAAGGGTTAATTCATAACATGGCTTATGATTATGCTATGCGTTTGATTTTTGCCGTAATGCTCCGTATTAGACGGAATGCTACGCTCTGAGGGGATATTATGATGCAAATGCCATGATTATGCAAAGATACCACATTGGGATTCAGATCCCGTCACTGCGAAGATCTCTGGTCGATCTGTTGGAAATGGACTTCCCAGCTGGGGATGAGATCATTGGTAGATCCAATAAGATGATATTTGCTTGGGGATATAGGTCACTGGTTGACATATCCTTATAATACGGGACCCAGCTGGGGTTTGTAGAGGCCTTCTTCACTCTGTTGTGATCTTCTATGCACTGCTCTTCTGGATAGAGGCTGAGGATTCTGTGGGGAGATGATTCCCTGACTCCTGTACTCAGCTGAGGATGAAATGGCAACTCGGCTGGGGAATTGTGAGAGGCAACTCAGCTGGGGATAGCAACAAGAGGCAACTCAGCTGGGGATAGCGCATTTCAGATGCTGAGATTGGGTGTATGTTGATTCGGAAACTTTGCTGGGGAAGTGGGCACCTTCCAGTGCCACGTGGAAGATAGACCGAGTTGATAATGATTCGCCTGCTTGCCGAGACGTAACTTGCATGCCCCAGGTTGCGTTCTGGATACCTGCAATCCTGCAAAGATAAAGAGACGCACAAAAGGTCCCGAGGTATCCTTTACTGGATTCCGTCATAGGAATCAAGCATTCTCAAGAGTAAGTATATTCCCTGCAAGCATGTGTTTCTATTTTTTAGTGACAATCATCTGTACTCTTATGCAATCAGTTTTTTTCTTTTAAGATATCAGACATTCTTTGCAAAAAAAATGAAAATGTACAAAACAAAACATGACTGAGAAATCTGATTTTATTAATTCATATGCCCTGAACTGGCAAGATACAGTCAAAGAAACATATCTCCTGAAATGAGGAGATTGCTATAAATTGAGAAACAAAAATGTTGGCAGTGTTGACGACGCTTTCAAAGAGCTTCCTCTTCTGCTATGACTCGTATGACAATGACGTTCTTTTCATCTTGCTTTCTGAAGGAGGCCGATTCTGATTGAAGCTTGATCCTTTTGAAACTTACCAAGTTGTAGGCGATACAGACGAATTCAGGATGCAGTTGTTCGCTTATTCCCTTATTTTGCATGGATCGCCCTTTCGGGTTTTCAATCCATCGGGATACCCATTTTTGCCTGAGTTGTCCAATGCGGCTTTTCAACTCAGAGGGTGTACATTTTTTATTTATTTCCCTTATTTTTGCCCGAGTCTTTTATTCTGTTTTTGACTCGCCGGGATGCCCTATTTTTGCCTGGACTTACATTCTGTTTTTATGTCCAGCGGGTCATTTTATGCGAAGTATTTATTAACTGCATCTGAATTCACAGGGGATGGAAAATCTTCACCATCCATGGTGCTGAGCATCAGTGCTCCACCAGAGAAAACTTTCTTTACCACGAATGGCCCTTCGTAATTTGGAGTCCATTTGCCCCTGTGGTCTGTATGAGGAGGGAGGATTCTCTTCAACACAAGATCTCCTACTTGGTACTCTCGATGCCTGACTTTCTGATCGAAGGCTTTCTTCATTCTTTTCTGATACAACTGCCCATGACAGATTGCAGCCAATCTCTTCTCTTCGATCAGACTCAGTTGCTCGTATCGGGACCTGACCCATTCTGCTTCACTCAGTTTGACATCCATCAAGACTCGCAAGGAGGGTAATTCAACTTCAACAGGTAGGACTGCCTCCATACCATATACAAGCTGATACGGTGTTGCCCCAGTGGATGTTCTGATTGACGTGCGGTACCCATGCAAGGCAAATGGTAGCATTTCATGCCAGTCTTTGTAGGTGACTACCATCTTTTGCACAATCTTCTTGATGTTCTTGTTTGCCGCCTCAACAACGCCATTCATCTTTGGCCTGTAAGGAGAAGAATTGTGGTGTTGGATCTTGAAGTCCCTGCACAGCTCTGCCATTATTTTGTTGTTCAAGTTGGAACCATTATCAGTAATGATTCGCTCGGGCACTCCATATCGACAGATGATATCTCTCTTCAGAAATCTGGCTACCACTTGTCTTGTGACGTTTGCATAGGAGGCTGCTTCGACCCACTTAGTGAAATAGTCAATGGCGACCAGGATGAATCTGTGGCCATTTGAAGCAGTCGGCTCAATCTTGCCAATCATATCAATGCCCCACATGGCAAAGGGCCATGGTGAAGACATGATGTTCAAAGGGTTGGGAGGCACATGCACCTTATCTGCATAGATCTGGCATTTATGGCATTTCCTGGCATAAGCACAACAGTCTGCATCCATTGTGATCCAGTAATAACCCGACCTTAACAACTTTTTAGCCATGGCATGCCCTCCTGCATGGGTACCAAAGGATCCTTCGTGCACTTCATGCATCAACAAATCTGCTTCTGTCCTATCAACGCATCTGAGAAGTACCATATCAAAGTTTCTTTTGTATAAAGACCCATCAGTGTTCAGAAAGAAACTTCCAGCAAGCCTTCTCAAAGTCTTCTTATCATTGGAAGATGCCCCAGGTGGGTATGTTTGATCCTCCAAGAAGCACTTAATGTCATGGAACCAAGGCTTATCATCTTTGACAGCATCTGCTGCGAATACATATGCTGGTCTATCAAGTCTCGATACTGAAATCTGAGGTACAAAGTTAGCAGCTTGAACTTTGATCATGGATGAAATGGTAGCAAGAGCATCTGCAAACTGATTCTCGTCCCGAGGGATATATTCAAGCTTGACTGTTGTGAAGAACGTCAATAACCTTCTTGTATAATCCCTGTAAGGTATCAGATGATCCTGGTGGGTGTACCATTTTCCGTTGGTCTGATTGACTACCAAAGCTGAATCTCCGAATACGGTTAAAGTCTTGATCCTGAGGTCAATGGCTTCCTCAAGACCCATGATGCAAGCTTCGTATTCAGCTTCGTTGTTAGTGCAGTTGAAAGTGAGTTTTGCCGAGAAAGGCATGTGAACTCCTTTAGGTGTGATGAGTACTGCACCAACACCACGGCCATTCATGTTAACAGCCCCATCAAACATCATAGTCCATTCTTCTTCCGGGTCGGGCCCTTCAGTGTGAATAGGCTCTTCATGATCTTTTGCTCTAACGAACATGATGTCTTCATCAGGGAAGTCAAACCTCATAGGCTGGTAGTCATCAATGGGTTGCTCAGCAAGATATTCAGATAGTACACTGCCCTTGATGGCTTTCTGAGATGTGTACCGTATGTCGTATTCTGTGAGGATCATCTGCCATCTTGCAACCCGTCCGGTAAGCGCTGGCTTCTCAAATATGTACTTGACTGGGTCCATCTTCGAGATTAATAAAGTAGTGTGGGTCAACATATACTGTCTCAGTCGGCGAGCAGCCCACGCTAAAGCACAGCAAGTTTTCTCGAGCAGTGCATAACGTTGTTCACAGTCGGTAAACTTTTTGCTTAGGTAGTATATTGCATACTCTTTTCGACCAGACTCGTCATGCTGGCCCAGCACACACCCCATTGACTCTTCTAATACTGTCAAGTACATAATCAGAGGTCTTCCTTCGACTGGCGGCATAAGGATTGGAGGTTCTTGTAGATACTCCTTGATCTTGTCAAAAGCCTTCTGGCAATCTTCATTCCACCTGGCCGTTTGCTCTTTCCTTAGCAGCTTGAACAAGGGTTCACAGGTCGCTGTGAGGTGAGATATGAACCGTGAGATATAGTTCAATCGTCCTAAGAACCCTCGAACTTCTTTCTCAGTTTTCGGTGCAGGCATCTCTTGAATAGCCTTGACTTTATCAGGGTCTACTTCAATCCCTTTCTCGCTTACAATAAAGCCCAGCAGCTTACCGGATCGCACCCCAAATGTGCATTTGTTGGGGTTCAACTTCAGTTGGTACTTTCTCAGGCGCTTGAATAACTTGAGCAGATTTACCAGATGTTCTTCTTCTGTAAGGGACTTGGCAATCATATCATCCACATAACATTCTATCTCTTTGTGGATCATATCGTGGAATAATGTTACCATAGCCCGTTGATACGTTGCACCGGCATTCTTGAGCCCAAATGGCATTACCTTGTAGCAGAATGTGCCCCAGGGTGTAATGAATGTTGTCTTCTCCATGTCTTCAGGTGACATCTTGATCTGGTTGTATCCTGAAAAACAGTCCATGAAGGAGAATACCGAGAACTGAGCCGTGTTATCAACCAATACATCAATGTGAGGTAATGGGAAGTCATCTTTCGGGCTGGCTCTGTTCAGATCCCGGTAGTCGACACACATCCTTACTTTGCCGTCCTTCTTAGGCACAGGTACTATATTAGCAACCCACGGCGGGTAGCTAGTTACAGCAAGGAACCCGGCGTCCCATTGCTTTTGTACCTCTTCCTTGATTTTCATAGCCATGTCTGGACGAGTTCGGCGCAGCTTCTGTTTGACCGGAGGGCATTCTTCTCTCAAAGGCAGCTTGTGCACAACAATATCGGTATCCAACCCTGGCATGTCTTGATACGACTAAGCAAACACATCCACATACTCTTGAAGTAGATCAACCAGCTGCTTCTTCACTGAGTCTTGCAGGCAGGCCCCGATTTTAACCTCTTTCACGTCTTCCTCTGTACCAAGATTAATCACTTCAACCTCCTCCTGGTGAGGGGTAATAACCTTTTCCTCTTGTCTTAACAACCTGGCTAGCTCTTCAGGAAGCTCATATTCTTCTTCAACCCCTTCATCAGTTTGATTGATCGGATTATCAAAGTCATACGATGTCATAGCCGTGCTGTTGTCGGTGCTGTCAGGAAGGCACTCTCTGCAAGGGTTAAGTTGTTCATTTTAGTGATCTGATTTTAGTCCTATTTAGAAAAGTGAAATGAAGTTGTCATTTTGAAAATACCGCCATTTATTTTTTGTACAAAAAAGAAAAATGGAAAAAACAGCGAACGAAAAAGAAAAAGACGCGTTTGCAAAAAGATGTCTGATATTTCATTAATTGATCTTGTTTGCACAAAAAGTACAGATGGCCCGATTACAAAATGAGTCTTGTCATCTTGGGCAAGATGCAAGACTTTGATGCATGCTTATAAAAATACAGGAAATAATAATTACTCTGATCGAGTAACTCTTATAATTTCCTGGGAAGACCAGTTCGAGACACTGCTCCCCGGGATCTTTGGACGAATCCAGCTTTCCAGGTTGCGCTCCTCTTCCAGCTCGTCTTCCATACAGTTGATGGCATCAGGGGTAAGCATCCCCCCACTGACAAAACCAGGCTCTCCAGCAGCCCTTGCTTGATGTTGAGTTGGTCTGTAACCCAACCCAAATTTGTCTTTCTTCTCCTCCACAGCTAAAACTTTGCCCCAGCCTAGGGCAGTTCCTTCCTCAACAACCTTCCGGGCTTGTTGGTATGATGACATGGAGATCCCAGATACAGCAGATGCTTCATTCACATTCAAGGCTTCAAATCCTTGGCTCATTGTTTCATGGATCTCCCCATCCATTTCAATATACTTATAAGTAGCCAGATGGCTAACAAATATATCCTCCTCCCCACAGATTGTAACAACTTGGCCTTCCCACTCAAATTTTAACTTTTGGTGAAGGGTAGACGTTACTGCGCCGGCGGCGTGAATCCAAGGTCTACCCAGCAAACAGCTGTAGGCGGGCTGAATGTCCATCACATAAAAGATAGTTTTAAAGATCTGTGGGCCAATTGTCACAGGCAGCTCAATCTCTCCCAGAACCGATCTCTTCGAACCATCAAAGGCTCTTACTACCAGGTTGCTGGGTCTCAATGCCAACCCATCATATTCTAACTTCACCAGAGCCTTCTTTGGTAAGACATTCAGGGATGAACCTGTGTCTACCAACACATGAGAAAGGACAGCTCCTTTGCATTCCATGGTTATGTGCAAGGCTTTGTTGTGGTTGCGGCCATCCGCTGTCAGGTCAGTGTTGGTGAACCCTAGCCCATTGCTAGCAGTAACATTTCCAACCACGGTTTCCAACTGGTTGACAGTGATCTCTTCAGGCACGTAAGCTGCGTGCAAGACTTTAAGTAGTGCATTCCGATGGGCTTCGGAGCACATAAGCAGTGAGAGGATAGAGATCTTGGATGGCGTCTGGTGAAGCTGATCCACGATTTTGTAATCACTCTTTTTGATGATTCGCATAAACTCATCAACTTCTTGATCGAACGGCGTCTTCAAGGCTTCTTTAACAGCTTGATCTTCCTGCACCGGGCTCTTTCCTTTTGCCTTGGCAGCAACTTCTGCTTCGGCAGTAGGTCTTTGAATTGGTGGAGCAAAGAGACGTCCGCTTCGAGTGAAGCCTCCGCCTCCCCCCACATTATCTACTTGTGGTGCAGGTGTTGATGTTTCAAGAATGATTCTTTTTCCTTCGCAGTACACGTCAGAGCCATAGTGCCAAGGGATGGCCCTATTGCTTTCATATGGTACTGGTCCAGGCACCGTGACAGTGACTGGACTGATTGTTGCTGCTGAAGGGACTGCAATTATTTGTGGATCATAAAAGATTGTAACTGGTGCTCTGGTGGGAGCAGCATCTTCTGAATGGTAGGCAGAGTTATTTTCCGGATCATAGAATATCGTGACAGTAGAGACATCTTCATGAGTTGTTGCTGGTGTTGTAGGAGATATCGGCGGAAGAGTGGATGTTGTCGTTGTAGGAGTCTCGAAGTGGAGTGAAGCTGAAGTTGTAGCAGGAAGATTTGTTGAAAACTGATCAGTTGAGATGATTGATGAAGTACTTGTTGATGAAACCGAAGAATTGTCAGGAACAATAGTTGCTGCAGTTGTAGGAGGTTCTGAAACCGTTGCTGATGATTGTAAACACCCCAAATTTGCCCTCACCCATTCACACCATGGCTTGTGATCATCTCATATGCATAAACACCATCATATCATCTCATAGTACATCTTGATTCACTGGATAGTTTCTAAGGCATCTGCACCTAGGGTTTGTGATCTGAGCAACCTCAAGGCTTCTTGAGCCATTTCAAAGGCTACCAATCAACTCAAAGGGGTCCATGTGTGTTTTTATATCATATTCCATCTCCTCAAAGTCAAAATTGCAGAGGAATCACAAGAACTAGGGTTTGAGTGGATGCAGAGCCAGGTTAGACTGCACAGTTGACCTAAAATTAGGGTTTTGGTTTCAGAGGCCATAACCCCAAATTTTTTTTGGTCATTCTTGTT
This sequence comes from Lathyrus aphaca, assembly GCA_963966055.1. NCBI lineage: Eukaryota > Viridiplantae > Streptophyta > Magnoliopsida > Fabales > Fabaceae > Lathyrus > Lathyrus aphaca. The sequence continues at coordinate 479,047,123 of OZ014524.1, read as the reverse complement.
TCCATTGGTCTCTATATGGTATAGGGAGTATGCATATCAATTTTCATGAAGAAATTCCATGGGGAAGTCATCTGATCAAGAGTTGACTTTTCAGACAAGTCAGTGTAAAATCAGGGCATCTGAGGCCCCCAATGACCCAACCAGTGGGTGATCTTCATCATTTTGAGTGTATATGATCTTTATTTGATCATGGAAGAAGGTTAAAGTTCATAGAAATCAAGAATTTGGAAGTTTTGCAAATGTTGACTTTTTGGGCATAGTTGACTTTTCAAGAATGCATCATTTTAGGTCATTTTTCAAGCCATGATTCTTGATCCAAAAAGGCTTCAAATGAAAAAACTTTGGTCATGAAAGTTGTAGATCTCATCTTTCCCTTTTCAAAAAGTACAAGAACATGATCAAAATCTTCTTGGATCAAAAGTTATGGCAATGCAAAGTTGGCTAAAATCATTGATTTTCAAGGCATGCCCTAAGTGAGAATTTTGCAAAGTCTTGTACCAATGCATATTGTGACCTCTAATTCATTTCAAACCATTGCATAAACATTCTATGAGCCTAAAAAATCAGATTTGAACCAAAGGAATCACATGTTTGTATGGCCTTTGGAGCAAAATCTTTCCATGAGAACCAAAGGAAGCCAAGTTGCAAAAACTCATGATCACTTCCATCCACTTGCTGCCTAGCCTGCTGACCACTCCTAGCCTTTCTCCCTCACCTTGCTGCGCAGCCCACACCTCTTGTACTTGGCTGAAACATGACCCATGCCTCTCTTACAAGAAGTTGACATTTTGGCAAAAGTAGCCACACCTATCACAGCAGGCCAAGTCACATCAACTGACCAATAGGCTTTGTTTATGTGGATCAAATGCTGGCCATAACACACTAAGCAAGCCTGAAACTCACACATTGAACACATTCACAAGAACACTCCATTTTGCTTTTGCCTTCGAAACTCTCTGCCCAGCTCACATACATCCAAACCATCTTTACCAATCATCTCACCATGTCTCATTGAGCCCAAAGCAACCAAGAACCAGGCCTTAAACAAGCTACAACATCACTGCACCATTTTCACACCAGCTTGCAGTTTCATTCGAAACTCTCACCATAGCTCACAAACATACAAACTAACACCACAGACCTTCTCCATTCATCCTCAGGATCACAAACAACCCCTCACCATGACCTGAAAGTGCCAGAAACTCCATTGCCATTTCTGATCAAGCTTGAGCAGGAGCTTTCGAATCTCATTATCCAGCCAACTTAAACTCCTTTTGAGCATTCAAGCATCTTCTGTGGACCAAGTGGAGTGGATTGCACAAGGAGAAGTGGCCAGAAAGTCCTCAAGTTGAAAGCTCCAAATCTCAGGTAGCTCGAAAATTATTTTTCCAGAAATCATTTTTCTTGTTACAAACTTGTTCTATGTGATTCACTGATCATCCTGATGTTCTTAGTTTTTGAAATGGTGGTGAAATAAGCATTTAATTTGTCTCTGAAACTGGTTTGCCCTAAAACTTGTTCTGTTCGATTCAGCTTGTTTAGGAAGAATAAATTTGTTTGGACTTAGGGTTTTGATTCAGGAGGTCATGGGGTTCATTTCTATGTGCTTAGTTTTCATTTTCGTTACGATTTGAGGGATTTGGGGAGTTTTCAGGTGAGGTGCTGGCCGGAGAAGACGACCGGAAGTCTTCTCCGGCCACCTGAGAGTCATTTGTGCCCTAATCACGTAATTAATGTTAGTTTGAATTTGGACCATTGATTGCCATTGACTTGTTGACTTCGCGCGCAAGGGAAGGGCTCAGATCACTTTGATTAGCCCTAATTCTTTTATTAGTTTTAATTAAATGTAATTAACCCAGATGCAATCCTGGCCACAAGATCACGCGCCAGTCAACACATTTGAACTCAGAATCAATCTCATCCATCCATTCTGATTACTTTCACTTTTATTTAATTTTTATTCATTTTTATTTCAATTAACTTGCATAATTATTTAAAAATAGTTAAAAATTCTTAAAAATTATGAAACTTTTTCTTAAAAGTTTTATTAATTTTTAAGACCCAAAAATATTTTTATTCTATTTTTTATCATTAAAAAAGTATTTTTAAATATTTAAAAGATTATTTTTAATTGATTAATGGGAATTAATTAATTAAAAATACTTTTAGGTATTTAAAAATTACAAAAAAATTCATGAAATGTTCTAAGACATTTAGAAACATTGTGCAACCTTCAAACCAAATTTCTTTTTTGATCTTGATGCATCTTAAGAATTTTTCATTGAATTAAATCATTTTTTATGCATTATTTTGATCATGGACTCAAAAATTAATTTCTGCCTATTGGAGAAGGTTGAGACATTGATTCTTCTTGCATTGTGTTATGTTTAGCATGTAGTTTCTAGGGTAAAATGGCCATGATTTGATCTTGCATTTTCCAATTGTTTGGCATTTCTTTTGTTAAGAACCCTAAAAAACCCTAATAACTTAGAAAAATCATATCTTGAGTTTGGTTGAGAGTTGAGAGCTCCCCTTTGGGCAGTGGTTTATTATAGGTTTAGGGTTTCTTTGGGTACCATTTGCCATTTTTTATCTTAGGGTTTGTTTCTGTTTTGGGTTTTTGTTTGGTGTTTGATCTATAAACCCTGATTTGGGCCTTCTTTTGCATCTTTCTTGCATTCTCTTGCATAACATGACTTGTCCTTGCATTTTGTGCATTCTTGTGATCCATTTGACATCTTAAGACATTTAGAAAGCATGTTTGATCATTGCATTGCATATTTGCCATGTCATTTGTCTTGTATGATTCATAACTTTTCATGTTCATTCATGCTCCTTAGCTTGCATCATTTGCATTCATAGTCTTGTATGAACATCCCCATGCCTTGCCTCATGTTTGCAGCACTTCATAGCATCATAATCATCATCAACATGCTTCTGGTTTGGTCTAGCATCATACCATTTCATCTCATTTGGCACTGCATTGCATTTCTTTTCTAACATTTCAGGTGGTAAGTATCCTTGGGAAGTGAATTTGCCTTCACTTCTCATAACTTTTCTTTTCATCTCTCTTGCATCCATTGTTGCATTTTTGTATGTGTTTGAGTTTGAGCTTGCTCATTCTTGTTCCTCCCACTTTCTTTCTTCAAGTGACTTGACTTCTTGAATGAAGCAAGTTGCTTTGCTTCTCTTGATCTTATTCATCTGCTTCCTGGTGGCTCCTCTGAAGATTGTTCTTGCAAACCTCACAAACTTTAGGATCATCCAAGCATGACAATGAATTAGGGTTTTGATTAGTCTCCCTCATAGTTTTTACCTTTGTGTCTCTCTTTGAGTCTTCTCTTCTCATCTCATAATCAGAGACTAAACCCTGAAGGTTTTAAGACTTTGTGATTAGGGTTATGCCTGCATCCTTCTCTTAGGATGGAGTGTATAACTTTAATCCTAGGTATTAAACCCTTAAGTTGTTTAAATCTCTTAATCAATTCACTTAATAAGTATCAAGACATCACACTTGTAACTTGGGCCTTGCATCAGGGTTCTATTTCTTCCTTAAGTGGTTAAGAAGGACTAACCCTAGTGTTAATGGACAAGTCCCCCTCAAGTTGTCTTACAAACAATAAAATTCACTTCATCATCATACCATTAATCTAAAATCCACTTAATCAAAGGCTTGTTTTGTCATGGGTTTAATCCCTAATCATGGATTAAGTTGAGGAGCTTTCCTCAGCTTAAACATTCTCATCTATCATCCTTCTTTTAGGATGGTGTAATGAGTCTGTTTAATCCTTGATTATGGCTTAACCTCATTACTCAACACTAAACAAAAACACCAAAAACATCTAAATAATCACAAGTAGGTTAATGATCTAAATCCTACATCAAAGGTGATTAAGTGTGAGAATCTGACTTCGCACTTAAGGTAATCTCATTACCCCTAATCAGAGGGAAGATGTGATGAGTTTACTAAATCCGATGGTTTAGGCTTAAGCTCATTATCTTATGACAAACTTTCAAAAGCAATAAAAGACTGAAAACACAAAAACAAACAATAATCGTCTCCTCCGGGATTCTTTTCTCATCACCTTCACTCACAAACGAGAACTCGCTTCTTCCGTCTAATGCAAGACAGTTAGCACCTGAGCCAGACAGGTCATACACTTGAGCATAGACAAGCAAGCAGTTCATCAGTCAATTCATCTATCAGTCTCTTTGGGTCGAACTACGGTGTTCTGACTTCCTCATTGCACGAGAGGATACGTAGGCATAACTTAACAGTTATCGAACAAAAGTCTCTGTATATTCCCCCTCTTTCCAGCTTCATTCTTTAGCCTCATGAGCTTGGGCATTTCATTCTGTTCTTACACTGACACTCTCATACTTCTTATGCACTTCACACTTCTTTTACACTGACACCTGTACATCCTTTTCCAGCTCTTTTATACACAGATTGCACTGACACTACCCCTTTAAAACACAAATCTTTTAAGCGTGGATCCCGTCGAGTACGGCGGACAATCTGGGTGCTAATACCTTCCCAGGTTGTAACCAACCCCCTTTCTCAGTCTCTCTGGTTCGCAACCGTCTTATCCATCTTTTTCTAGGTCTATGCAGCATTGCCTTTCCTCCGGGATAAAAATGCCTAGCTGGCGACTCTTTTCATCTCCAGTGAGTTCACGGCTGTGTGTTCTCATTGTTCCCTTCGCCGACCGTTCGCGTCTGTACCCTTATCTGACCCTGGTGTCACTTATTGGGAGCGACAGCTTGGCGACTCTGCTGGGGACCCTTATACTGCAACCAGGGCTTCTGGTTCTTTTTGTGGGTTCCTCCTAGCGCTTGATTGATTTGTGTTTACTGGGGTGTTATGTGCTTATTTGTGCTTGTATTTATTTTTGTTTATTGCTTTATGTACAGTTACTTTACTGCTTTCTTTATTGCATTCATTTATATCATATTGTCATTGCTGCTGGCTGGATCTGGTTTTTTTGTTTTGGTGGGTGGGTGTTTCATTGAGAGTTAAGATCCTATACCTGGGATCTGAGTGACACCTAGGTTAGAGTGAATCATATTCTTTCCCATTCCATTTCGGTCTGGTGCGGGAATATGAAACACGGTTCAGATATGGGTTTCTTCTTGAGAACTTTGTGTTGCAGATTTCCTGCAATGCTAGGGCTATCTGGGAAGCCTGCTAAGTCTGGATGACCTTTTAGTATTGACCTTCAGAAACTGAGGTGAATTAGAGGAGGAATTGTTATGGTTATTTTAAACACTGTACCTCCGGGTTAGAAGTGTTTACACTTCTCATAACTGATCCAAGTCTGAGGATCCTTGTTCTAGATCACCACCTGTGAGGGGGTTGGGCTGTTTACAGGTTTGCAGGTACCTTAACCTCAGAATACCCAGTTACTTTGATTTTGTTTAAGAATACTCCATGTTGGACAGTTCTTGTGATTCTAAAACCCTGGACATGTGGCTCTTTATTTGAGTCCCCCACCTTGGTTACGGGATTTATAGACCTCCATCTGGAATTCTTGAACACACATGGATCTATACCAAGGCAGTTAATCAGATCCAGCTCAGTCACAAACCTTTGCATTTCATTTGCATACATACTCATTGCATCATATTAACATGTGCTTATTTGTGTTTCAGGGTATCCATTTTCATCTGGTTTTGGTTTTGACCCCATCTGTTAGTATTGACCTATCTCCACCACCACTTGCTTCAGCCATATACTTCAGTGACTTGCACTAGCCAGCCAGTGGTCCACTTCTCAACATATTCATCAGCACTCTACTCAGTCTTCAGCATTATGGCTCCAAAGAAAAGTAACATCACCTATCATTTCTTCCAACCAGACTTATCAGACATCAGGAGGATCCAAACCCTGATCACTCCAGATCACATACCCTTGTTCAGGGAGAGTTATGGAGATATACTGGACATGGTTATGGATCTGGACCCTTCACAGAGGAGCCTTATCCACACCTGCATTCAGTTTTATGATCCCCCATTGAGATGTTTCACTTTTCAAGACTTTCAGTTGGGTCCTCTTTTGGAAGAATACTCATCATTGATTGGTCTGCCTATCAAGAGGGAAATCCCTTTTAACCCTGAAATGGTCTTTCCCAGCAATGGAGAGATAGCAAAAGCTTTGCACCTGGAACCTGCTTTGATTGAGCAACATATGGCCTCTAAAGCTGGGATCCCTGGATTTCATCTGGACTTCTTAATTTCTCAAGCTAGTTTGAAGGCCTCCTTGGGGGAGTGGAAAGCTGTTTGTGCTCTGTTGGCCTTAAGTGTATATGGAATTGTGTTGTTTGCAGATGAGCCCCGATTCATCAGCAAGAATGCAATCCATTTGTTCATCCTGAAGAACCCAGTGCCAACTTTACTGGGTGATCTCTATTACTCAGTACATCAGAGGAATGAGAAGCAGAGGGGAAGATTAGTGAGGATTTGTGCTCCATTATTTCATGCTTGGCTTCTTAAGCATCTACCCAGGACAGATGCATTTCTAAATCCTCATCAGCAAAGCAACTGGGCTAAGAGGCTCACTACTCTCACTTCAGCAGACATCAGATGGTGTACTCAAAACACCAAGGGCAGAGATATCATCACAAGCTGTGGGCACTTTCCCAATGTGCCTTTAATAGGAGTTAAGGGAAGTATCAATTACAACCCTCTGCTGTTCAGGAGGCAATTGGGTTATGCACTGGTCCACACTCCAAGGGCACAGGACTTGGTGGAGACCCTTTATTGTGAGAACAAGATTAGTTTGGCTGTTGTTAGGCAGGCTGCCTGGGCCTGGGATAATGTTCAAACCAAGGGAGTCACCATTCTGGGGAAGTGTAATAATGTGGCATCAGCACAATATTATGAGTGGTCCCACGCCAGGGCCCAATTCTCTGGAATGCCCTTTACCATAGAAGACATGCCTGAGTCATCTTCAGCACCACCCCCTGCCACCATCAGTTTGGAGGAGTTTGAGAGCTTGAAGGAAAGAAATGAGAAGTTAACCCAAGCCTTGCAGAAGACCCTCAGGGAGAGGAGTGAAGGTGTGAGGGAGATTGAGAGATTGGAGAAGTTGAGGATGGAACACTTGACTAAAATTGAGAAGTCTGGGGATTATATCAACAAGTCTAAAGCTGGTGAACAGATTCTGAAGAATGCTTGTAAAGAAGCCCAGTTCCAGAGAGCAAGAACAGACTTGTACCTGAAAGAGAGTCAGGCCAGGTGGGTCCGGATCACTGAGGCCCGTACTCTAGAAGACAAGAGAGTTCAAGACAAGATGGAACAGATGGAAAAAGCCCTGGCAGCAGCCCAGAAGGAAATATCAGAGCTAGAAATCAGAGCTGGAGTGAAGAGGTCTAAGGACCAAAGTCAGAACAGGAAGTTGACTGCAGCTGTTGCAACAAGAAACCTTCTCATCAGAGGTCTCACGGAGAGTCCGGCTGATCCTGTGACCGAAGCACTTCTCAAGGAAGTTCGTGAGGATGAGTTTGGCCTTGGAGTTTGATCATTTGCTTGTTGTTGTTCCTTTTCATGTACTTTTGCTTTTTGTGATGTATTTTGACCCCTTTAAGGGCTTGTGTTGTAAAATGAACAAGTTGTATTATTTCGCATTTTGTAATATATTTGTGTTAGTTTCCATCTGGGTTACTTCAAAAGCAACTTCAACAGCAGTATCTTCAAGGGTCTGGAAGGGTCAAAACTGAAGGCCAAACCGGATACCTTGAGAGCAAATAAGCATAACTGCATTGCATGCTAACCCTTTTGTTTGTTTTGTAGGTTTTTGTCTTGTTGTTGCTAACCTCTGTTGTGATATTCAGGAATTATTGCTCGCCGCCGGGTATTTCCTCTCAACAGGCCACACAGGTACCCAACTAGAAACAACCTTCCGGGAATCCAGATGGACCAGATGCAACAAGACCTTACGGAGGTCAGAAACCAGATGGCCAACGAAAGGTTGGAGATGAGAACTCAGATAACACAGTTCATGGAAGTGATGAACAACTTAGCTCAAAGCCAGGAGAGGCTCAGAGTTTTGGTAGAAGGGAGGAATCAAGAGGAGCCCCATGTGGGGACTGCAGGCACAAGTAACAATGAACGGGTACAACCCCATGTTAACCCTCCTGTGTTTGGCCCACATCTACATCCTGAGATTAACATTCCTGCAAATGTCCAAGGGACAACCACTGCAGCCAGGGTACTTCAAGAAGACCCTCAGGAGGACCAGTATACAGTAATGGGTGCTGGAGAAGAAGCCTATGATAGGCGATTGGATGAAATAGCTGAGAAGTTGAGATCACTGGAGTCTCAAAATTCTTTGGGCTTCGACGTCATGGACATGGGTTTGGTAGACGGGGTCAGGATCCCCCATAAGTTCAAGCCTCCTTGTTTCGAAAAGTATAATGGGACTTCATGCCCCCGGACTCATTTGCAATCATTTCTGGGAAGGCTGAAGGCCTATACAATGGATGAGAAACTTTGGATGTTCTACTTCGAAGATAGCTTGACTGGAGCTTCTAGGGAATGGTATTCCCATCTGACAAGAGCAACTATAAGATGCTGGAAGGACCTGGCAGAAGCCTTCATCAGACAGTATCAGTATAATCTAGATATGGCACCCAACAGGACCCTCCTAATGGGAATGTCACAGTCATCTAGGGAGAGCTTCAGAGAATATGCTCAAAGATGGAGACAGCTTGCTGCTGCTGTCCAGCCACCTATGTCAGAACGGGAAATGGCTGATATGTTCATGAATACCCTTCAGGGAACGTATATTGACAGGTTGGCTGCTTTCTCTTCCACTAGCTTCGCAGATGTTGTTATAGCTGGGGAGAGAATTGAAAGCCTGTTGAAAATGGGCAAAATTTCCGATAATGGTGCCAGCTCGTCCAGTAGTACGAGAAAGCCTTTTGCAGGCCCGAGAAGAACTGGCGAGACCAATGCCATTCACACCAACAGGGGTAGGTCCCAATATGCTCAGAGGTCCATAGCAGCAGTCACTATCCCTGCTCCAGCTCATCCACAGCCAGTCTATCAACCTCCTCAACAAAACTTCCAACAACAACCCCAGTATCAGCAGAATCAATATCCTCTAAGGAACTACAACAACAACAACACCAACAACAACAATCAACAGAGGCCATTCCAACAGAGGCCCTCTCAAGCTAACCGAGTGATCGACCCGATCCCAATGCCGTATGCTGCCTTGCTGCCACAGCTTCTGAAACTCAACCTAGTTGAGCTAAGAACGTTGGCACCTCCGGATCCCAACAGTCTACCAAGAAACTATGACTCCAATGCTAGGTGTGCTTTTCATTCGAACGCACCTGGTCACAGTACAGAAAAATGCAGGGCTCTGCATATGAAGGTACAAGACTTGGTAGACTCTAAGGCTCTGAATTTTGCACCTCCGCCCAATGTCAATAAAAACCCAATGCCAAACCATGGTGGTCCTCGAATTAACGCTATTGAAGAAGACAGACCGTCTTATTTAATAACCAGTGTGGATCAGATCAGGACACCATTGGTGGAAATCAAAGCTCAACTTCGTGAGAACCAAATATTTCCAGGGTGTGAACTAGGGTGTCCCTATTATAATATTTCATGGAATGGGTGTGAGGACCTGAGGAATGGCATTGACAGCCTTATTCAGAGTGGCCTGCTCCAGATCACTACGTCATTTCCGACAAATCCGGCAACTTCATCAGCAACGGCCTCAGACCCTCCTACAACTGCAGCAACTATTGTTTCCGACAATTCATCAGCACCATCAACAAGTACTTCACCTGTCCTCCCAAATGATCAGTTTTCAACAGTTCCTCCTGCTACAACTTCAGCTTCATTCCATTTCGAACCTCCAGCAACAACAACAACAGTCCTTCCAACAACACCTCCTACAACACCGGCAATCAATCACGAAGATGTCTCCACTGTTACCATATTCTACGATCCTGAAAATAATTCCGCCTACCATTCAGAGGGTGCTGCTTCCGTCAGAGCACCAGTTACAATCTTTTATGATCCACAAACAATAACAGTCCCTTCAGCAGCAGCAATCAGTCCAGTCACTGTCACGGTGCCTGGACCAGTACCATATGAAAGCAATAGGGCCATCCCTTGGCACTATGGCTCTGACGTGTACTGTGAAGGGAAAAGAATCACTCTTGAAACATCAACACCTGCACCACAAGTAGATAATGTGGGGGGAGGCGGAGGCTTCACTCGAAGCGGACGTCTCTTTGCTTCACAAGTTCAAAGACCTACTGCCGAAGCAGAAGCTGCTGCCAAGGCAAAAGGAAAGAGCCCGGTGCAGGAAGATCAAGCTGCCAAAGAAGCCTTGAAAACTCCATTTGATCAGGAAGTTGATGAGTTTATGCGAATCATCAAAAAGAGTGATTATAAAATTGTGGATCAGCTTCACCAGACGCCATCCAAAATCTCTATCCTCTCACTGCTTATGTGCTCCGAAGCCCATCGGAATGCACTACTTAAAGTCCTGCACGCAGCTTACGTGCCGGAGGAGATTACTGTCAACCAGTTAGAAACCGTAGTTGGAAATGTTACTGCTAGCAATGGGCTAGGGTTTACCAATTCTGACTTGACAGCGGATGGCCGCAACCACAACAAAGCCTTGCACATAACCATGGAATGCAAAGGAGCTGTCCTTTCTCATGTGCTGGTGGACACAGGTTCTTCCCTGAATGTCTTACCAAAGAAGGCTCTGGTGAAGTTAGAGTATGATGGATTGGCATTGAGACCCAGCAACCTGGTGGTAAGAGCCTTTGATGGTTCTAAGAGATCGGTTCTGGGAGAGATTGAGCTACCTGTGACAATTGGCCCACAGACCTTTAAAACTATCTTTTATGTGATGGACATTCAGCCCGCCTACAGCTGTTTGTTGGGTAGACCCTGGATTCACGCCGCCGGCGCAATAACGTCTACCCTTCACCAAAAGTTAAAATTTGAGTGGGAAGGTCAAGTTGTCACAATCTGTGGAGAGGAGGACATTTTTGTCAGCCACCTGGCAACCTATAAGTACATTGAAATGGATGGGGAGATCCATGAAACAATGAGCCAGGGGTTTGAAGCTTTGAATGTGAATGAGGCATCTGCTGTATCTGGTACTCCAATGTCATCATACCAACAAGCCCGGAAGGTTGTTGAGGAAGGAACTGCCCTAGGCTGGGGCAAGGTCTTAGCTGTGGAGGAGAAGAAGGACAAATTTGGGTTGGGTTACAAACCAACTCAACATCAAGCAAAGGCTGCTGCAGAGCCAGGTTTTGTCAGTGGGGGGATGCTTACCCCCGATGCTATCAACTGTCTGGAAGACGAGCTGGAAGAGGAGCGCAATCTGGAGAATTGGATTCGTCCAAAGATCCCGGGGAGCAGTGTCTCGAACTGGTCTTCCCAGGAAATTATAAGAGTTACTCATGCAGAGTAATTATTATTTCCTGCATTTTTATAGCATGCATCAAAGTCTTGCATCTTGCCCAAGATGACAAGACTCATTTTGTAATCAGGGCCATCTGTACTTTTGTGCAAACAAGATTAAATTAATGAAATATCAGACATCTTTTTGCAAACAAGTCTTTTTCTTTTCTGCTCACTGTTTTTCCATTTTTCTTTTTGTACAAAAATAAATGGCGGTGTTTTCAAAATGATAACTTCATTTCACTTTTTTTCTAAAGCAAGATTAAAATCAATCACTAAAATGAACCAACTTAACCCTTGCAGAGAGTGCCTTCCTGACAGCACCGACAACAGCATGGCTATGACATCGTATGACTTTGACAATCCAATCAATCAAGCTGATGAAGGGGTCGATGAAGAATATGAGCTTCCTGAAGAGCTAGCCAGGTTGTTAAGACAAGAGGAAAAGGTTATTATCCCTCACCAGGAGGAGATTGAAGTGATTAATCTTGGTACAGACGAAGACGTGAAAGAGGTTAAAATCGGGGCCTGCCTGCAAGACTCAGTGAAGAGACAGCTGATAGATCTGCTTCAAGAGTATGTTGATGTGTTTGCTTGGTCGTATCAAGATATGCCAGGGTTGGATACCGATATTGTTGTGCACAAGCTGCCTTTGAGGGAAGAATGCCCACCAGTTAAACAGAAGCTGCGCCGAACTCGCCCAGACATGGCTATGAAAATCAAGGAAGAGGTACAAAAGCAATGGGACGCCGGGTTCCTTGCTGTGACTAGCTATCCACCGTGGGTTGCTAATATAGTACCTGTGCCTAAGAAGGACGGCAAAGTAAGAATGTGTGTTGATTACCGGGATCTGAACAGAGCCAGCCCGAAAGATGACTTCCCATTACCTCACATTGACGTATTGGTGGATAACACGGCTCAGTTCTCGGTATTCTCCTTCATGGATGGATTTTCAGGGTATAATCAGATCAAGATGTCACCTGAAGACATGGAGAAGACAACATTCATTACACCTTGGGGCACGTTCTGTTACAAAGTGATGCCATTCGGACTGAAGAATGCTGGTGCAACGTATCAACGGGCCATGGTGACATTATTCCATGATATGATCCACAAGGAAATCGAGTGTTACGTGGATGATATGATCGCCAAGTCCCTTACAGAGGAAGATCACCTGGTGAATCTGCTGAAGTTGTTCAAACGCCTGAGGAAGTACCAACTAAAGTTGAACCCCAATAAATGCACATTCGGGGTGCGATCCGGTAAGCTGCTGGGCTTTATTGTAAGCGAAAAAGGGATTAAAGTTGACCCTGATAAAGTCAAAGCCATCCAAGAGATGCCTGCACCGAAAACTGAGAAAGAAGTTCGAGGGTTCTTAGGACGATTGAACTACATTTCACGGTTCATATCTCACCTTACAGCAACCTGTGAACCCTTGTTCAAGCTGTTAAGAAAGGAACAAACGGTCAGGTGGAACGAAGATTGCCAGAAAGCTTTTGACAAGATCAAGGAGTATTTGCAAGAACCTCCAATCCTCATGCCTCCAGTCGAAGGAAGACCTCTGATTATGTACTTGACAGTATTAGAAGAGTCAATGGGGTGTGTGCTGGGCCAGCATGACGAGTCTGGTCGAAAAGAGTATGCAATATACTACCTAAGCAAAAAGTTTACCGACTGTGAACAACGTTATTCACTGCTCGAGAAAACTTGCTGTGCTTTAGCGTGGGCTGCTCGCCGACTGAGACAGTATATGTTGACCCACACTACCTTATTAATCTCAAAAATGGATCCAGTTAAGTACATTTTCGAGAAGCCAGCTCTTACCGGACGGGTTGCAAGATGGCAGATGATTCTCACAGAATACGACATACAGTACACATCTCAGAAAGCCATCAAGGGCAGTGTACTATCTGAATATCTTGCTGAGCAACCCATTGATGACTACCAGCCTATGAGGTTTGACTTCCCTGATGAAGACATCATGTTCATTAAAGCAAAAGATCACGAAGAGCCTATTCACACTGAAGGGCCTAACCCAGAAGAAGAATGGACTATGATGTTTGATGGGGATGTTAATATGAATGGTCGTGGTGTTGGTGCAGTACTCATTACACCCAAAGGAGTTCACATGCCTTTCTCGGCAAAACTCACTTTCAACTGCACTAACAACGAAGCTGAATACGAAGCTTGCATTATGGGTCTTGAGGAAGCCATTGACCTCAGGATCAAGACATTGACCGTACTCGGAGATTCAGCTTTGGTAGTCAATCAAACCAATGGAAAATGGTACACCCACCAAGATCGTCTGATACCTTACAGGGATTATACAAGGAGGTTATTGGCTTTCTTCACAACAGTCAAGCTTGAGTATATCCCTCGGGACGAGAATCAGTTTGCAGATGCTCTTGCTACCATTTCATCCATGATCAAAGTTCAAGCTGCTAACTTTGTACCCCAGATTTCAGTGTCTAGACTCGACAGACCAGCATATGTGTTCGCAGTAGAAGTTGTCAAAGATAATAAGCCTTGGTTCCATGACATTAAAAGCTTCTTGGAGGATCAAACATACCCATCTGGGGCATCTTCCAATGATAAAAAGACTTTGAGAAGGCTTGCTGGTAGTTTCTTCCTGAACACTGATGGATCTTTATACAAAAGAAACTTTGATATGGTACTCCTCAGATGTGTCGACAAGACAGAAGCAGATTTGCTGATGCATGAAGTGCACGAAGGATCTTTTGGTACCCATGCTGGAGGGCATGCCATGGCTAAAAAGTTGTTAAGATCAGGCTATTACTGGACCACAATGGATGCGGACTGTTGTGCTTACGCCAGAAAATGTCACAAATGCCAGATCTACGCAGATAAAGTGCATGTGCCTCCAAATCCTTTGAACATAATGTCTTCACCATGGCCCTTTGCCATGTGGGGCATTGATATGATTGGCAAGATTGAGCCAACTGCTTCGAATGGTCACAGATTCATCCTGGTCGCCATTGATTATTTCACCAAGTGGGTTGAAGCAGCCTCATATGCAAATGTTACTAGGCAAGTGGTAGCCAGATTTCTGAAAAGAGATATCATCTGTCGGTATGGAGTTCCCGAGCGAATCATTACTGATAATGGTTCCAATTTAAACAACAAAATGATGGCAGAGTTGTGCCGGGACTTCAAGATCCAACATCACAATTCTTCTCCTTACAGGCCAAAGATGAATGGCGCTGTTGAGGCAGCAAATAAGAATATCAAGAAGATTGTGCAGAAGATGGTAATCACTTACAAAGATTGGCATGAAATGCTACCGTTTGCCTTGCATGGGTACCGCACGTCAATCAGAACATCCACTGGGGCAACACCGTATCAGCTTGTGTATGGTATGGAAGCAGTCCTACCCGTTGAAGTTGAATTACCCTCCCTACGGGTATTAATGGATGTTAAACTAAGTGAAGCAGAATGGGTTAGGTCCCGATACGAGCAACTGAGTCTGATCGAAGAGAAGAGATTAGCTGCAATCTGTCATGGGCAGTTGTATCAGAAAAGAATGAAGAGAGCCTTCGATCAGAAAGTCAGGCACCGAGAGTACCAAGTGGGAGATCTTGTACTGAAAAGAATCCTCCCTCCTCATACAGACCACAGGGGCAAATGGACTCCAAACTATGAAGGACCATTCGTTGTAAAGAAAGTTTTCTCTGGTGGAGCGCTGATGCTCAGCACCATGGATGGTGAAGATTTCCCGTCCCCTGTGAATTCAGATGCAGTTAAAAAATACTTCGCATAAAAATGACCCGCTGGACATAAAAACAGAATGTAAGTCCAGGCAAAAATAGGGCATCCCGGCGAGTCAAAAACAGAATAAAAGACTCGGGCAAAAGTAAGGGAAATAAATGAAAAACGTACACCCGCTGAGTTGAAAAGCCGCATTGGACAGCTCAGGCAAAAATGGGTATCCCGATGGATTGAAAACCCGAAAGGGCGATCCATGCAAAATAAGGGAATAAGCGAACAACTGCATTCTGAATTCGTCTGCATTATCTACAACTTAGAAAGCTTCGACGGAATCAAGCTTCAATCAGAATCAACTCTCTCCAGGAAGCAAGACGAGAAGAACGTCATTGTCATACGAGTCATAGCAGAGGAGGAAGCTCCCTTGAAAGCGTCGTCAACATCGCCAGCACTTTGTTTCTCAATTTGTAACAGTCTCTTCATTTCAGGAGATATGTTTCCTTGACTGTATCTCGCCAATTCAGGGCACAGGAATTAATAAAATCAGATTTTCGGTCATGTTTCGTTTTTACATTTATGTTTTGCAAAGAGTTGTCTGATGTCTCTAAAAAATACAATTGCATAAGTACAGATGCCTTTCTCTAAAAATAAAAAAAAAACACATGCTTACAGGGAATGTGATTATTCTCGAGAGTACTTAACTCCTATGACGGAATCCAGTAAGGGATACCTCGGGACCTTTTGTACGTTTCCTTACCTTTGCAGGATTGCAGGTATCCAGAACGCAACCTGGGGCATGCAAGTCACGTCTCGGCAAACAGGCGAATCATTATCAACTCGGTCTATCTTCCACGTGGCACTGGAAGGTGCCCATTTCCCCAGCAAAGTTGCCAAATCAACATACACTCAATCTCAGCATCTGAAATGCTCTATCCCCAGCTGAGTTGCCTCTTGTTGCTATCCCCAGCTGAGTTGCCTCTCACAATTCCCCAGCCGAGTTGCCATTTCATCCTCAGCTGAGTACAGGAGTCAGGAAATCATTTCCCCACAGAGTTCCAGCCTCTATTCAGAAGAGCAACGCACGAAGAAGTCACAACAGAGAGGCAGGAAGCTGCTGCAAACTCCAGCTGGGTCCCGTATTGTAAGGATGTGTCAATCAGTGACCTATATCCCCGAACAGATACATCATTAGATCTGCCAGTGATCTCATCCCCAGCTGGGATGTCCGTTTCAAGCAGATCAGCCAGAGATCTTCGCAGCGACGGGATCCGAATCCCGGATCTTTGCTCCTTTGCATAATCATAGCATTCGCATCATATTATCCCCTCAGAGCGTAGCATTCCGTCTAATACGGAGCATTACGGCAAAAATCAAACACATAGCATAATCATAAGCCATGTTATGAATAAACACTTGTGAATAATAACTGTTCATCATTGTATAAAAATCCCACCAGAGTCCCAGCAAAAGCAGTTGCCTCTCCAATCACAACACCAGTATATACTCCTTTTGGCACCCGTCCGTGCCATCTTTCCCCAAACAGGTTGCCTGAATACACTTTACAAACAAAATCACCCGTACTACAGATACTTCCTGACACCCGTCCATGTCAAATCACCAGCAGAAAGCCAAAGACATCCTCTTGGCACTCACATATACTTATATACACACCTTCTCGACACCCGTCCGTGTCATATCCCCAGCGCGGTCGCTTACACCTTTACCACCCATATACTTGATAATGCTACTTTTTTGATACTCGTCTGTGTCACTCTCCCCAGCAGATAAACACTTATACATATATACTCACTACTCATGGTACACTTATACAGATACCCGTCCGTATCTTGTATATATCATCACTCATATCCCCACAGATTCGACAGTAGTCCGTGTTCTTTGTTAACAAGTTGGTACTCGTCCGTACCATCATCTCAGAACATTGCGTCTAATGTTTGTTTCTACATGATACTCGTCCGTATCATAAGTCTTAAGGATGCTCGTCCGCATCTTTAATCCATACACCGTGTCAAACACTTATGTCTTCCTGAATATAGATACTCGTCCGTGTCTGTTATTCCCCAGAAGAATTCTTTCAGATTCAACACTCGTCCGTGTTCCCTGTTAACCAGTTGATACTCGTCCGTATCATCATTTCTGAACATGTGTCAGTTTGTTTCTACATGATACTCGTCCGTATCATAAGTCTTAAGGATGCTCGTCCGCATCTTTAATCTATACACAATACCAAACACTTATACCTTTTGTTTCTTGGATGTAAACGCTCGTCCGTGTTTACTTTATCCCCAGTAGATCGCCAACAAAGTTTCTTTTATCTAACACTCGTCCTGTGTTATGATACCCTTGAGAGCAGCCGTCCCCTGCTGAGTGGTCGTCCTCCACTTCTTGATGGTCGTCCTCCATCATGCTCGTCCGATGGCCGTCCCCATCGTTGACCTTTTCTATCCGATGGTCGTCCCCATCGTTGATTTTTAGCAGCCGTCCCCTGCTAGGTGGTCGTCCTCCACCTTTTGATGATCGTCCTTCATCATTTTATCCAATGGCCGTCCCCACTGTTGATTTTCGGTTATCTGGCATTCGTCCTATGTCATGAGAAACCTCGAGAGCAGCCGTACCCTGCTGAGTGGTCGTCCTCCACTTCTTGATGGTCGTCCTCCATCATGCTCGTCCGATGGCCGTCCCCATCGTTGACCTTTTCTATCCGATGGCCGTCCCCATCGTTGATATTTTCGGCAGCCGTACCCTGCCAGGTGGTCGTCCTCCACCTTTGATGGCCGTCCCCATCATATTCCTTTTATTCCCAACAGAGCAGCCGTCCCCTGCTAGGTGATCGTCCTTCACCTTTGATGGCCGTACCCCATCATCTGTTTATTCTTTAACCCGATGGCCGTCCCCGTCGTGGTCCCTTTTCCTTTTAGCCCGATGGCCGTCCCCATCGTCGGTTACTTTGCTTTATGAACTTGATGGCCGTCCCCGTCATGTTTCATTAACCCCCAGAGAATGCTACAACTTTATCTTGATGGCCGTCCCCATCATGATATCTCACTTTTTCCAGCTAGTCGGCCGTCCCCGTCTTAGCTCTACCTTTTATCCCCAGCATGTCGGCCGTCCCCGTCATTGTTTTATTTCCTGCACTTTTCCCAGCATGTCGGCTGTCCCCGTCATTGCTCTTTACCCAGCAGTCGTCCTCTGCTCGACGGTCGTCCTCCGTCGCCCACTTTACAATATACTTTATTTTCCTTTTACAATCTACATCCCTTTTTCTTCTTCATCTCTGTGAGTGCAAATTTTGGACTGTCTTTGGTATTCAACCACAAGTTATCTTGTTTGGCCTGTTAAGCCGTCGCTTACAACCTGCACAGCTAACTCATGTTTGAATAGGGGCAGCTGTAAACACCCCAAATTTGCCCTCACCCATTCACACCATGGCTTGTGATCATCTCATATGCATAAACACCATCATATCATCTCATAGTACATCTTGATTCACTGGATAGTTTCTAAGGCATCTGCACCTAGGGTTTGTGATCTGAGCAACCTCAAGGCTTCTTGAGCCATTTCAAAGGCTACCAATCAACTCAAAGGGGTCCATGTGTGTTTTTATATCATATTCCATCTCCTCAAAGTCAAAATTGCAGAGGAATCACAAGAACTAGGGTTTGAGTGGATGCAGAGCCAGGTTAGACTGCACAGTTGACCTAAAATTAGGGTTTTGGTTTCAGAGGCCATAACCCCAAATTTTTTTTGGTCATTCTTGTTTCCATTGGTCTCTATATGGTATAGGGAGTATGCATATCAATTTTCATGAAGAAATTCCATGGGGAAGTCATCTGATCAAGAGTTGACTTTTCAGACAAGTCAGTGTAAAATCAGGGCATCTGAGGCCCCCAATGACCCAACCAGTGGGTGATCTTCATCATTTTGAGTGTATATGATCTTTATTTGATCATGGAAGAAGGTTAAAGTTCATAGAAATCAAGAATTTGGAAGTTTTGCAAATGTTGACTTTTTGGGCATAGTTGACTTTTCAAGAATGCATCATTTTAGGTCATTTTTCAAGCCATGATTCTTGATCCAAAAAGGCTTCAAATGAAAAAACTTTGGTCATGAAAGTTGTAGATCTCATCTTTCCCTTTTCAAAAAGTACAAGAACATGATCAAACTCTTCTTGGATCAAAAGTTATGGCAATGCAAAGTTGGCTAAAATCATTGATTTTCAAGGCATGCCCTAAGTGAGAATTTTGCAAAGTCTTGTACCAATGCATATTGTGACCTCTAATTCATTTCAAACCATTGCATAAACATTCTATGAGCCTAAAAAATCAGATTTGAACCAAAGGAATCACATGTTTGTATGGCCTTTGGAGCAAAATCTTTCCATGAGAACCAAAGGAAGCCAAGTTGCAAAAACTCATGATCACTTCCATCCACTTGCTGCCTAGCCTGCTGACCACTCCTAGCCTTTCTCCCTCACCTTGCTGCGCAGCCCACACCTCTTGTACTTGGCTGAAACATGACCCATGCCTCTCTTACAAGAAGTTGACATTTTGGCAAAAGTAGCCACACCTATCACAGCAGGCCAAGTCACATCAACTGACCAATAGGCTTTGTTTATGTGGATCAAATGCTGGCCATAACACACTAAGCAAGCCTGAAACTCACAAATTGAACACATTCACAAGAACACTCCATTTTGCTTTTGCCTTCGAAACTCTCTGCCCAGCTCACATACATCCAAACCATCTTTACCAATCATCTCACCATGTCTCATTGAGCCCAAAGCAACCAAGAACCAGGCCTTAAACAAGCTACAACATCACTGCACCATTTTCACACCAGCTTGCAGTTTCATTCGAAACTCTCACCATAGCTCACAAACATACAAACTAACACCACAGACCTTCTCCATTCATCCTCAGGATCACAAACAACCCCTCACCATGACCTGAAAGTGCCAGAAACTCCATTGCCATTTCTGATCAAGCTTGAGCAGGAGCTTTCGAATCTCATTATCCAGCCAACTTAAACTCCTTTTGAGCATTCAAGCATCTTCTGTGGACCAAGTGGAGTGGATTGCACAAGGAGAAGTGGCCAGAAAGTCCTCAAGTTGAAAGCTCCAAATCTCAGGTAGCTCGAAAATTATTTTTCCAGAAATCATTTTTCTTGTTACAAACTTGTTCTATGTGATTCACTGATCATCCTGATGTTCTTAGTTTTTGAAATGGTGGTGAAATAAGCATTTAATTTGTCTCTGAAACTGGTTTGCCCTAAAACTTGTTCTGTTCGATTCAGCTTGTTTAGGAAGAATAAATTTGTTTGGACTTAGGGTTTTGATTCAGGAGGTCATGGGGTTCATTTCTATGTGCTTAGTTTTCATTTTCGTTACGATTTGAGGGATTTGGGGAGTTTTCAGGTGAGGTGCTGGCCGGAGAAGACGACCGGAAGTCTTCTCCGGCCACCTGAGAGTCATTTGTGCCCTAATCACGTAATTAATGTTAGTTTGAATTTGGACCATTGATTGCCATTGACTTGTTGACTTCGCGCGCAAGGGAAGGGCTCAGATCACTTTGATTAGCCCTAATTCTTTTATTAGTTTTAATTAAATGTAATTAACCCAGATGCAATCCTGGCCACAAGATCACGCGCCAGTCAACACATTTGAACTCAGAATCAATCTCATCCATCCATTCTGATTACTTTCACTTTTATTTAATTTTTATTCATTTTTATTTCAATTAACTTGCATAATTATTTAAAAATAGTTAAAAATTCTTAAAAATTATGAAACTTTTTCTTAAAAGTTTTATTAATTTTTAAGACCCAAAAATATTTTTATTCTATTTTTTATCATTAAAAAAGTATTTTTAAATATTTAAAAGATTATTTTTAATTGATTAATGGGAATTAATTAATTAAAAATACTTTTAGGTATTTAAAAATTACAAAAAAAATTCATGAAATGTTCTAAGACATTTAGAAACATTGTCCAACCTTCAAACCAAATTTCTTTTTTGATCTTGATGCATCTTAAGAATTTTTCATTGAATTAAATCATTTTTTATGCATTATTTTGATCATGGACTCAAAAATTCATTTCTGCCTATTGGAGAAGGTTGAGACATTGATTCTTCTTGCATTGTGTTATGTTTAGCATGTAGTTTCTAGGGTAAAATGGCCATGATTTGATCTTGCATTTTCCAATTGTTTGGCATTTCTTTTGTTAAGAACCCTAAAAAACCCTAATAACTTAGAAAAATCATATCTTGAGTTTGGTTGAGAGTTGAGAGCTCCCCTTTGGGCAGTGGTTTATTATAGATTTAGGGTTTCTTTGGGTACAATTTGCCATTTTTTATCTTAGGGTTTGTTTCTGTTTTGGGTTTTTGTTTGGTGTTTGATCTATAAACCCTGATTTGGGCCTTCTTTTGCATCCTTCTTGCATTCTCTTGCATAACATGACTTGTCCTTGCATTTTGTGCATTCTTGTGATCCATTTGACATCTTAAGACATTTAGAAAGCATGTTTGATCATTGCATTGCATATTTGCCATGTCATTTGTCTTGTATGATTCATAACTTTTCATGTTCATTCATGCTCCTTAGCTTGCATCATTTGCATTCATAGTCTTGTATGAACATCCCCATGCCTTGCCTCATGTTTGCAGCACTTCATAGCATCATAATCATCATCAAAATGCTTCTGGTTTGGTCTAGCATCATACCATTTCATCTCATTTGGCACTGCATTGCATTTCTTTTCTAACATTTCAGGTGGTAAGTATCCTTGGGAAGTGAATTTGCCTTCACTTCTCATAACTTTTCTTTTCATCTCTCTTGCATCCATTGTTGCATTTTTGTATGTGTTTGAGTTTGAGCTTGCTCATTCTTGTTCCTCCCACTTTCTTTCTTCAAGTGACTTGACTTCTTGAATGAAGCAAGTTGCTTTGCTTCTCTTGATCTTATTCATCTGCTTCCTGGTGGCTCCTCTGAAGATTGTTCTTGCAAACCTCACAAACTTTAGGATCATCCAAGCATGATAATGAATTAGGGTTTTGATTAGTCTCCCTCATAGTTTTTACCTTTGTGTCTCTCTTTGAGTCTTCTCTTCTCATCTCATAATCAGAGACTAAACCCTGAAGGTTTTTAAGACTTTGTGATTAGGGTTATGCCTGCATCCTTCTCTTAGGATGGAGTGTATAACTTTAATCCTAGGTATTAAACCCTTAAGTTGTTTAAATCTCTTAATCAATTCACTTAATAAGTATCAAGACATCACACTTGTAACTTGGGCCTTGCATCAGGGTTCTATTTCTTCCTTAAGTGGTTAAGAAGGACTAACCCTAGTGTTAATGGACAAGTCCCCCTCAAGTTGTCTTACAAACAATAAAATTCACTTCATCATCATACCATTAATCTAAAATCCACTTAATCAAAGGCTTGTTTTGTCATGGGTTTAATCCCTAATCATGGATTAAGTTGAGGAGCTTTCCTCAGCTTAAACATTCTCATCTATCATCCTTCTTTTAGGATGGTGTAATGAGTCTGTTTAATCCTTGATTATGGCTTAACCTCATTACTCAACACTAAACAAAAACACCAAAAACATCTAAATAATCACAAGTAGGTTAATGATCTAAATCCTACATCAAAGGTGATTAAGTGTGAGAATCTGACTTCGCACTTAAGGTAATCTCATTACCCCTAATCAGAGGGAAGATGTGATGAGTTTACTAAATCCGTTGGTTTAGGCTTAAGCTCATTATCTTATGACAAACTTTCAAAAGCAATAAAAGACTGAAAACACAAAAACAAACAATAATCGTCTCCTCCGGGATTCTTTTCTCATCACCTTCACTCACAAACGAGAACTCGCTTCTTCCGTCTAATGCAAGACAGTTAGCACCTGAGCCAGACAGGTCATACACTTGAGCATAGACAAGCAAGCAGTTCATCAGTCAATTCATCTATCAGTCTCTTTGGGTCGAACTACGGTGTTCTGACTTCCTCATTGCACGAGAGGATACGTAGGCATAACTTAACAGTTATCGAACAAAAGTCTCTGTATATTCCCCCTCTTTCCAGCTTCATTCTTTAGCCTCATGAGCTTGGGCATTTCATTCTGTTCTTACACTGACACTCTCATACTTCTTATGCACTTCACACTTCTTTTACACTGACACCTGTACATCTTTTTCCAGCTCTTTTATACACAGACTGCACTGACACTACCCCTTTAAAACACAAATCTTTTAAGCGTGGATCCCGTCGAGTACGGCGGACAATCTGGGTGCTAATACCTTCCCAGGTTGTAACCAACCCCCTTTCTCAGTCTCTCTGGTTCGCAACCGTCTTATCCATCTTTTTCTAGGTCTATGCAGCATTGCCTTTCCTCCGGGATAAAAATGCCTAGCTGGCGACTCTTTTCATCTCCAGTGAGTTCACGGCTGTGTGTTCTCATTGTTCCCTTCGCCGACCGTTCGCGTCTGTACCCTTATCTGACCCTGGTGTCACTTATTGGGAGCGACAATGATATTGCTGGATTTGCTGGAAATGATGTGGTGATCTGAAGTTGGCCACTCTGAATAAGGCCATCTATGCCATTCCTCAAATTATCGCACCCATTTACCGAGACATTGCAGTAAGCACAGCCTAACTCACACCCCGGGAACATTTGACATTCCAAGAGCTGAGCTTTGATTTCTACCAATGGTGTCCTGATCTGTCCCACACTGGTTATTAAATAAGACGGCTTGTCTTCTTCAATAGCGTTAATCCGGGGACCACCATGGTTTGGCATCGGGTTTTTATTGACATTGGGTGGTGGTGCGAAATTCAGAGCCTTGGAGTCTACCAGGTCTTGTACCTTCATATGCAGAGCCCTGCATTTTTCTGTACTGTGGCCAGGTGCGTTTGAATGAAAAGCACACCTAGCATTGGAGTCATAGTTCCTTGGTAGACTGTTGGGATCCGGAGGTGCCAACGTTCTTAGCTCAACCAGGTTGAGTTTCAGAAGTTGTGGCAGCAACGTAGCATATGGCATTGGGATTGGATCGATCCCTCTGTTAGCTTGAGAAGGCCTCTGCTGAAATGGCCTCTGTTGACTGTTGTTGTTGGTGTTGCTATTGTTGTAATTCCTTGGAGGATACTGATTTTGCTGATGGTACTGAGGTTGTGGCTGATAGTTTTGCTGAGGAGGTTGATAGACTGGCTGAGGATGAGCTGGAGCAGGAATGGTGACTGCTGCTATTGACCTTTGAGCATATTGGGGTCTGCCCCTGTTTGAATGGATGGCATTGGTCTCGCCAGTTCTTCTTGGGCCTGCAAAAGGCTTTCTTGTACTACTGGACGAGCTTGCACCGTTGTCTGAGATCTTTCCCATTTTCAACAGGCTTTCAATCCTCTCCCCAGCTATGACAACATCCGCGAAGCTAGTGGAAGAGAAAGCAGCCAACCTGTCAATATAGGTTCCCTGAAGGGTGTTCATGAACATATCTGCCATTTCCCGTTCAGACATAGGTGGTTGAACAACAGCAGCCAGTTGCCTCCATCTCTGGGCGTATTCTCGGAAACTCTCTCTTGAAGACTGTGACATTCCCATCAGGAGGGTCCTGTTGGGTGCCATGTCTAGATTATACTGATACTGTCTGATGAAGGCCTCTGCCAGGTCCTTCCAGCATCTAATAGTTGCCCTTGTCAAGTGAGAGTACCATTCCCTTGATGCTCCGGTCAAGCTGTCTTTGAAGTAGAACATCCACAATTTCTCATCCATTGTGTAGGCCTTCAGCCTTCCCAGAAATGATTGTAGATGAGTTCGGGGACAGGAAGTCCCATTATACTTTTCAAAACATGGAGGCTTAAACTTGTGGGGAATCCTGACCCCGTCTACCAAGCCCATATCCATGACATCGAAGCCCAAAGAGTTTTGAGATTCTAAGGACCTCAACTTCTCAGCTATCTCATCCAATCTCCTATCATAAGCTTCTTCCCCAGCACCCATTACTGTAAACTGGTCCTCCTGGGGGTCTTCTTGAAGTACCCTGGCCGCGGTGGCAGTCCCTTGAACATTTGCTGGAATATTGACCTCAGGATGGAGGTGTGGTCCAAATACCGGGGGATTGACATGAGGTTGTACCCTTTCATTGTTACTGGTACCGGCAGTCCCTATATGTGGATCCTCTTGATTTTGCCTTTCCACCATGGCTCTCAATCTTTCCTGGCTCTGAGGCATGTTGTTCATAACTTCCATAAACTGAGTCATCTGGTTCCTCATTTCTAGCCTTTCATTTGCCATTTGATTTCTGACCTCAGTAAGGTCCTGCTGCATCTGATCCATCTGAATTCCCGGAAGGTTGTTTCGGGTTGGATAACGGTGCAGACGGTTGAGGGGAAAAACTCGGCGTCTAGCAATAGTTCCTGAGGCATCACAACAGAGGTTAGCAACAATAAAACAAAACCTACAAAACAAACAAAGGGTTAGCATGCAATGCAGTTATGCTTATTTGTTCTCGAGGTATCCGGTTTGGCATTCAGTTTTGACCCTTCCAGACCCTTGAAGATGCTGTTGAATGTTGCTTCCGAAGTAAACTTGGATGGAACAAACATAAAACAAATATATTACAGGAGGTGAAATAATACAACTTGTTCATTTTACAACACAAGCCCTCTAAGGGGTCAAAATACAGTACAAAATAAAAGTACATGGAAAGAAAGCAACAACAAACAAATGGTCAAACACCAAGACCAAACTCATCCTCACGAACTTCCTTGAGAAGTGCTTCGGTCACAGGATCAGTCGGACGCTCCGCGAGATTCCTGATGAGGAGATTCCGGGTCGTGACAGCTGCTGTTAGCTTCTTGTGCTGAGTTTGGTCCTTGGACCTCTTCACCCCTGCTTTAATCTTCAATTCTGATATTTCCCTCTGGGCTGCTGCCAAGGCTCCTTGCTGTTCTTTTGCATTAGCTTCAAGTTGCTCCATCTTGTCTTGAACTCTCTTGTCTTCTAGGGTACGAGCCTCGGTGATCCTGACCCACCGGGCTTGACTTTCTTTCAAGTACAAGTCTGTCCTTGCTCTCTGGAACTGGGCTTCTTTGCAAGCATTCTTCAGAATTTGTTCTCCAGCTTTAGACCTTTTGATATAATCCCCAGACTTCTCAATCTTAATCAGATGCTCTACTCTCAACTTCTCCAATCTCTCAATCTCCCTCATACCTTCACTCCTCTCCCGGAGGGTCTTCTGCAAGGCCTGGGTTAACTTCTCATTTCTTTCCTTCAAGCTCTCAAACTCCTCCAAACTGATGGTGGCAGGGGGTGGTCCTGAAGATGATTCAGGCATGTCTTCTAGGGTAAAGGGCATTCCAGAGAATTGGGCCCTGGCACGGGACCACTCATAATATTGTGCTGATGCCACATTATTACATTTCCCCAGAATGGTGACTCCCTTGGTTTGAACATTATCCCAGGCCCAGGCAGCCTGCCTAACAACAGCCAAACTAAACTTGTTCTTACAATAAAGGGTCTCCACCAAGTCCTGTGCCCTTGGAGTGTGGACCAGTGCATAGCCCAATTGCCTCCTGAACAGCAGAGGGTTGTAATTGATACTTCCCTTAACTCCTATTAAAGGCACATTGGGAAAATGTCCACAGCTGGTGATGATATCCCTGCCCTTGGTGCTCTGAGTGCACCATCTGATATCTGCTGAAGTTAGAACAGTGAGTCTCTTAGCCCAGTTGCTCTGCTGATGAGGGTTTAGAAATGCATCTGTCCTGGGTAGGTGCCTGAGAAGCCAAGTGTGAAACAATGGAGCACAAAACCTCACTAATCTCCCCCTCTGCTTTTCATTCCTCTGATGCACTGAATAGTAAAGGTCCCCCAATAAAGTGGGCACTGGGTTCTTCAGGATGAACAGATGGATTGCATTCTTGCTAATGAATCGAGGCTCATCTGCAAACAATACAATTCCATACACACTTAGGGCCAACAAAGCACAAACAGCTTTCCACTCCCCCAGGGAAGCCTTCAGACTAGCTTGAGAAATTAAGAAGTCCAGATGAAAACCAGGGATTCCAGCTTTAGAGGTCATATGCTGCTCAATCAGGACAGGTTCCAGGTGCAAAGCCTTTGCTACTTCCCCATTAGCAGGAAAGACCATCTCAGGGTTGAAAGGAATTTCTCTCCTGATAGGCATACCAACTAATGAGGAGTACTCTTCCAATAAGGGGCCCAACTGAAAGTCTTGAAAAGTAAAACATCTCAGTGGAGGATCATAAAACTGAATGCAGGTGTGGATGAGGCTCCTCTGTGAAGGGTCCAGATCCATAACCATGTCCAGTATATCTCCATAACTCTCCCTGAACAAAGGTATGTGATCTGGAGTGATCAGGGTTTGGATCCTCCTGATGTCTGATAAGTCTGGCTGGAAGAAGTGATAGGTGATGTTGCTTTTCTTTGGAGCCATGATGACAAATGTTGATGAAGATACTGAAGAGAAGGGCCACTGATTGGCTGGAATAGATAGCTGGTAGCAAGTGCTGATGAAGGCAGGTCAAAAACTGAAGATGGGGTCAAAACTAAAACCAGATGAAGATGGATACCCTGAAACACAAATAAGCAAATGTCAATATGATGCAATGATTATGTATGCAAATGATATGCAAGGGTTTGTGACTGAGCTGGATCTGATCAAAATGCCCTGATATAGGTCCAAGTGTGTTCAAGAATTCCAGTTGGAGGTCTAGAAATCCAGTAACCAGGGTGGGGGACTCAAATAAAGAGCCACATATCCAGGGTTTAGAATCACAAGAACTGTCCAACATGGAGTACTCTTAACAAAGCAAAGTAACAGGGTATTCTGAGGTCAAGGTACCTGCAAACCTGTAAACAGCCCAACCCCCTTACAGGTGGTGTTCTAAAACAAGGATCCTCAGACTTGGATCAGTTATGAGAAGTGTAAACACTTCTAACCCGGAGGTACAGTGTTTACAATAACCATAACAAATCCTCCTCTAATTCCCCCCAGTTTCTGAAGGCCAATACTAAAGGTCATCCAGACTTAGCAGGCTTCCCAGATAGCCCTAGCATTGCAGGAAATCTGCAACACAGAGTTCTCAAGAAGAAACCCATATCTGAATCGTGTTTCATATTCCCGCACCAGACCGAAATGGAATGGGAAAGAATATGATTCACTCTAGCCTAGGTGTCACTCAGGTCCCAGGTGTAGGACCTTAACTCTCAATGAATCACCCACCCATCAAAAAAACAGATCCAGCCAGCAGCATGACAGTATGATATATTAAAAACTGTAAAGAAATCAATAAATAAAGCTGTACAGAAAGCAGTAAATAAAGCAAATATACAAACACAAACAAGCACATAACACCCCAGTAAACACAAATCAAACAAGCGCTAGGAGGAACCCACAAAAAGAACCAGAAGCCCTGATTGCAGTATAAGGGTCCCCAGCAGAGTCGCCAAGCTGTCGCTCCCGACAAATGAAAATATGGATCAGATGAAGGTACAGACGCGAACGGTCGGCGAGAGGGACAATGAGAACACGCAGCCGTGAACTCACTGGAGATGAATAGAGTCGCCAGCTAGGCATTTTTATCCCGGAGGAAAGGTAATGCTGCATAGACCTAGAAAGATATGGATAAGACGGTTTGCGAACCAGAGAGACTGAGAAAGGGGGTTGGTTACAACCTGGGAAGGTATTAGCACCCAGATTGTCCGCCGTACTCGACGGGATCCACGCTTAAAAGATTTGTGTTTTAAAGGGGTAGTGTCAGTGCAATCTGTGTATATAATAGCTGGAAAAGAATGTACAGGTGTCAGTGTAAAGTGTATAAGTGATATGAAGTATGAAAGTGTCAGTGTAAGAATGAGAATGAATTGCCCATGATAATGAGGCTAAGGGAAAGATGCTGGAAGAGGGGGAATATACAGAGACTTTTGTTCGATAACTGTTAAGTTATGCCTACGTATCCTCTCGTGCAATGAGGAAGTCAGAACACCGTAGTTCGACCCAAAGAGACTGAAAGATGAATTGACTTGTGAACTGCTTGCTTGCCTATGCTCAAGTGTATGACCTGTCTGGCTCAGGTGCAAACTGTCTTGCATTAGACGGAAGAAGCAAGTTCTCGTTTGTGAGTGAAGATGATGAGAAAAGAATCCCGAAGGAGACGATTATTGTTTGTTTTTGAGTTTTCAGTCTTTTATTGCTTCTGAAAGTTTGTCATAAGTTAATGAGCTTAAGCCTAAACCAATGGATTTAGTAAACTCATCACATCTTCCCTCTGATTAGGGGTAATGAGAATTACCTTAAGTGTGAAGTCAGATTCTCACACTTAATTACCATGGTGTAGGATTAAGATCATTAACCTACTTGTGATTATTTAGATGTTTTTGGTGTTTTTGTTTAGTGTTGAGTAATGAGGTTAAGCCATAATCAGGGATTAAACAGACTCATTACACCATCCTAATAGAAGGATAATAGATGAGAATGTTTAAGCTGAGGAAAGCTCCTCAACTTAATCCATGATTAGGGATTAAACTCATGACAAAACAAGCCTTTGATTAAGTGGATTTTATTTATGATATGATGATGAAGTGATTTTTATGATTTGTAAGACAACTTGAGGGGGACTTGTCCATTAACATTAGGGTTAGTCCTTCTTAACCAATTAAGGAAGAATTAGAACCCTAATGCAAGGCCCAAGTTACAAGCATGATGTCTTGATGATTATTAAGTGAATTGATTAAGAGATTTAAACACATTAAGGGTTTAACACTTAGGATTAAAGTTATACACTCCATCCTAAGAGAAGGATGCAGGCATAACCTTAATCACAAAGCCTTACAGCCTTTAAGGTTTAGTCCCTGATTATGAGGTGAGAAGAGAGGACTCAAAGAGAGACACAAAGGTGAAAACTATGAGGGGAGACTAATCAAAAACCTAATTCATTGTCATGCTTGGTTGTTCCTAAGGTTTGTGAGGTTTACAAGAACAATCTTCAAAGAGAACCACCAGGAAGCAGATGAAAGGGTCAGGAGAAGCAAAGCAACTTGCTTCATCCAAGAAGTCAAGTCACTTGAAGAAAGAAAGTGGGAAGAAGAAGAATGAGCAAGCTCAATCTCAAACACAAAGAAAAATGCAGCAATGGATGCAAGAGAGATGAAAAGAAAAGGTATGAGAAGTGAAGGCAAATTCACTTCTCAAGTTTACTTACCACCTGAAATGTTAGAAAGAAATGCAATGCAATGCAAGATGAGATGAAATGGTATGATGCTAAGCAAAACCAGAAGCATGTTGATGATGAAAATGATGTTATGAGATGCTGCAAACATGAAGCAATGCATGGAGATGTTCATACAAGATCATGGATACAAATGATGCAAGCTAAGGAGCATGAATGAACATGAAAAGTTATGAAACATACAAGGCAAATGATATGGCAAATATGTGATGCAAAGATCAAACATGCCTCCTATATGTCTTAAGATGTCAAATGAATCACAAGAATGCTTGAAATGCTAAGACAAGTCATGTTATGCAAGAGAAAACAAAAGGGATGCAAATGAAAGCCCAAATTAGGGTTTATGAATCAAACATTGAACAAAAACCAAAACAGAAGCAAACCCTAGGATAAAAAATGGAAAATGCTAACCAAAGAAACCCTAAACCTATACCAAACCAAAGTCCAAAGGGGAGGTCTCAACTCTTAACCAATCTCAAGTTATGAATTTTCTAAGTTATTAGGGTTTTTTAGGGTTCTTAACAAAAGAAATGCCAAACAAATTGAAATTGAGGAAACAAATCAAGGCCATTTAATCCTAGAAACTACATGCTAAACATAAAACAATGCAAGAAGAATCAATGTCCAAACCTTCTTAGATAGGCAGAAATGAATTTTTGAACTTAGGATCAAATTAATGCATAAAAAATGATTTAATTCAATGAAAAATTCTTAAAATGCATCAAGATCAAAAAAGAAATTTGGTTTGAAGGTTGGACAATGTTTCTAAATGTCTTAGAACATTTCATGAATTTTTTGGTGATTTTTAAATACCTAAAAGTATTTTTAGTTAATTAATTTCCACTAATCAATTAAAAATAATCTTTTAAATATTTAAAAATACTTTTTTAATTATAAAAAAATAAAATAAAAATATTTTTGGGTCTTAAAAATTAATAAAACTTTTAGGAAAAAGTTTCATAATTTTTAAGAATTTTTTGCTATTTTTAATTAATTGTGCAAATAAAATGAAAAGAAAATGAATAAAAGTTAAATAAAAGGGAAAGTAAACCAAATGGAAGGCTGAGATGAGCCCAGGGTTTGAATCTGTTGACCAGCGCGCAAATGAAGGGCCCAGATGGCTCCTGAGTTAATTAACTTAATTAAAAATTAAATAAAACTAATGAGAGAGATTAGGGCTAAGCAGACTGATCCTGGCCTTTCATTCGCGCGGGGAGTCAAACATGTCAACGCATCCAGTGGTCCACATTCAAATGGTCATTAATCACGCAATTAGGGCTTAATCACTCTCAGGCGGCCGGAGAAGACTTCCGGTCGTCTTCTCCGGCCAGCATCCTCCCTGAGAAATCCCCAAACCCCTCAAATCGTAACAAAAATGAAACCTAAGAACTGGGAAATGTTCTCCAACCCCTCACGAATCAAACCCCTCTCCCAAAACAAATTTCTCTTCCCTAACTAAGCTGAATCGAAGAAAATGAAAACTAGGGCACGCAGGTTTCAGAGAGAAATTAAATGCTCATTTCAAAGCCATTTTAAAAACCAAAAGCACCAGGATGCTCAGTGAAACATAAGGAACAAGTTTGAAACAAAAGAAACGATTTCTGGAAAAATAAATTTCAAGCTACCTGAGATTTGGAGCTCTCAACCTGATGACTTTCTGGCCACTTCCTTCAGTGCAAACCACTCCACTTGATCCCCAGAAGGTGTTTGAATGCTCAGGAAGAGTTTATGTTGGCTGGATAATGAGTTTCGAAAGCTCCTGCTTCAACTCAGTCAGAAATGGCAATGGTGATTCTGGTAGTTTCTGGCCATTGTGAGGGGTTGTTTGTGATCCTGAGGGTGAATGGAGAAGCTTTGCAAGGTTTGTTTAGATGTTTGTGAGCTAGGAAGGGAGATTCGAATGGAACTGCAAAATGAGGTGAAGAATGGCAGTGGGATGTTCTTGCTTGTTTCAGGCCAGGCTCTTGGTGGTTTGAGGTCTATGAAGTGTGATGAGTTGAATGGTGAAAATGGTTTGAGTGTTTGAATGCTGTGGAGGCAGATTCGAAGCAACTTGCAAGATGAGGTGTTTTTGTGAATGTGTTGTATGAATGGTTTCAGCCTTGCTAGATGTATGGAATGGCCAGCATTTGGAAAGTATATTTTAATCCCATAGGTCAGATGATGTGACCTGGCCTATGGTGATTGGTAAGTTTGCTTTTGCTCAAAAGTCAAATTTGGTGTAAGAGAAGTATGGCTCATGATCTAGGCAAGTACAAGCATGGCTCTGGTGCAGCAAGATGAGGTGAGAGGCTAGAAAAGTGTAGTAACCAATGCAGCAAGTTGTAGGAAGCATGATCATGAGTTTTGCAACTTGTGGCTTTTTGGTTCACATGTGATTCCTTTGTCCAACCAACCATAAAACCATGGGCATTCTTGGTTCATTCTGAATTTTATGACTTAGAGAATGTTTGCACACTGGTTTGGAGTGAATTAGAAGTCACATTGGGCTTTGGTTCATGATCTTGCAAAATTTCCATTTGAAGCATGCCTTGAAAATCAATGATTTTAGCCAACTTTGTCACACCATAACTTTTGATCCAAGAAGAGTTTGATCATGATCTTGTACTTTTTGAAAAGGGAATGATGAGATCTACAACTTTCATGACCAAAGTTTTTTCATTTGAAGCATTTTTGGATCAATAATCAAGGCTTGAAAAATGACCTAAAATGAGGCATTCTTGAAAAGTCAACTATGCCCAAAAAGTCAACATTTGCAAAAACCCTAAATTCTTGATTTCCATGAACTTCAACCTTCTTCCATGATCAAATAAAGATCATATACACTCAAAATGATGAAGATCACCCATTGGTTGGGTCATTGGGGGTCTCAGATGCCCTGATTTTACACTGACTTGTCTGAAAAGTCAACCCTTGATCAGATGACTTCCCCAAGGAATTTCTTCATGAAAATTGATATGCATACTCCCTATACCATATAGAGACCAATGGACACAAGAATGACCAAAAAATTTGGGGTTATGGCCTCTGAAACCAAAACCCTAATTTTAGGTCAACTGTGCAGTCTATCCTGGCTCTGCATCCACTCAAACCCTAGTTCTTGTGATTCTTTTGAATTCTTGACTTTGAGGAGATGGAATATGATATAAGAACACATGTAGACCTCTTTGAATTGATTGGTGACCTTTGGAGTGGCTCAAGAAGCCCTGAGATTGCTCAGATCACAAACCCTAGATGCAGATGAATTTGAATCTATGCAGTGAATCAAAACTGTGATATGAGATGATATGATTGTGTTTATGCATATGAGATGATCACAAGCCATGGTGTGAATGGGTGAGGGAAAATTTGGGGTGTTTACACTCGTCATTAACCAAGTTACCGGCAAGTGGTATACGCATCAAGAGCATCTAATTCAGTACAAGGATTATGCTAGAAAACTGTTGACGTTCTTCACGACAGTTAAACTTCAGTACATACCACGTGATGAAAATCAGTTTGCCGACGCATTGGCCACTCTTTCTTCGTCAATCAAAGTCTTGTGTTGGAATTATGTGCCCAAAATTGACATATCCAGGCTTGACGCTCCAGCTCATGCCTTCTTTGTAGACACCGTGTCCGACGAGAAACCTTGGTATTGTGATATCAAGTTATTCCTGGAAAAGCAAGAATACCCAACTGGGGAATCTTCCAATGACAAGAAGACCTTAAGGCGACTTGCTGCTAGCTTCTTCTTGAATACTGATGGGGTTTTGTACAAGAGAAACTTCGACATGGTCTTGCTCAGATGCGTGGATAGACACGAAGCAAGCCTGTTGATGCAGGAAGTCCACGAGGGATCTTTCGGTACCCATGTAGGAGGGCATGCTATGGAAAAGAAATTGCTGAGATTAAGGTATTACTGGATGACAATGGATGCAGACTGTTGTTCATTCGCTCGTAGGTGCCACAAGTGTCAAATATATGCAGACAAAGTGCATGTTCCTCCAAGCCCGCTCAACGTCATGTCATCTCCTTGGCCCTTTTCTATGTGGGGCATTGACATGATCGGGAAGATAGAGCCAACTGCTTCAAATGGTCATCGCTTCATCTTGGTCGCGATTGATTACTTCACCAAATGGGTTGAAGCAGCATCTTATGCCAACGTCACTCGTCAAGTGGTGGCAAGATTTCTGAAAAGGGATATCATATGCAGATACGGAGTGCCCGAAAGAATCATTACTGACAATGGTTCTAATCTCAACAACAAGATGATGGCAGAGTTGTGTCGGGACTTAAAGATTCAGCATCACAATTCTTCTCCTTACCGACCAAAGATGAATGGTGCGGTAGAGGCAGCAAACAAGAATATCAAGAAGATTGTGCAGAAAATGGTTGTCACTTACAAAGATTGGCATGAGATGTTATCGTTTGCGCTGCATGGGTACCGAACGTCAGTCAGGATGTCAACAGGGGCAACTCCCTTCTCTCTGGTATATGGTATGGAAGCAGTCCTGCCTGTTGAAGTAGAGATCCCTTCATTGCGTGTGATGATGGATGTAAAGCTTGATGAGGCTGAATGGGTGCGTGCTCGTTACAATCAGCTATGTCTAATTGAGGAAAAGAGATTAGCGGCTATCTGTCATGGTCAGCTTTATCAGAGGAGAATGAAGCGTGCATTCGACCAACGAGTACGTACTCGGGAGTATCAAGTGGGAGAGCTTGTGTTGAAGAGGATCGTTCCTCCAGGTTCAGATCACAGGGGAAAGTGGACCCCGAACTACAAAGGACCATTCATAGTGAAGAAAGTCTTTTCAGGAGGAGCACTGATGCTCACCACTATGGATGGAGATGACTTCCAGTCCCCTGTTAACTCGGACGCAGTTAAAAAAAACTTCGCATAAAGAGACCCGCTGGACACAAAAACAGAATTAAAGTCCAGGCAAAAAAAGGGCATCCTGGCGAGCTAAAAACAGAATAAAAGCTCTGGCAAAAGTTAGGGAAATGAATATAAAAAATGTACACCCGCTGAGTTGAAAAGCCGCATTGGACAGCTCAGGCAAAAAGGGGTATCCCGGTGGATTGAAAACCCGAAAGGGCGATCCACGTAAAACAAGGGAATAAGCCAACAACTGCGATCCGAGTAATCTGAACCACATCATCGTTTCGTTCAACCTGACAATATCAGAAGGATAGGAAACAATCCCCTCATCCTCTCAGAAAGCAAAGCAGAATGGAGAGTCTCGAAGACATGCTGGTCATAGTAGAAATGGAACTCATTGGGATGCCGTGCTCATTTCCATTAGGATAGTTTCTTTTCTCAATTTTATGGTGGCTACCTCTTTCCAGGTGGTTGCTTCCTGATGTAAAATCTTTGCCTATTCAGAGGCCTTTCAATAAAAAGAATATTCAGTCAAAAAGCTGTGTGTGTTTATTTTTGTTTGCAAAATGTCCTGAATTTTTGGCAAAAATAGCATTGCATTTAAACATGGTGATAATTTTGAAAGAAAATGACATTGCAGGGAAACACTGTAAACCTTCTTTGAGTGTCGGGTGACAATGGATGAATAGTTCATACCATGCAAATCCCCGGGGCACACTTGTGTTTTCTGTTGTTGCAGGTTGCAGGATGGCGTCACATTCTCCCAAGCAATTTACTCTTCCCCAGTAGAGTATATTCAGCAGAATTCTTCCCAAGCTAAGCCTTGGCAGCAGCCCAAGCAATTTATTCTTCCCCAGTGGAGTATGTCCAGCAGGAAGCTGAGTATCTGATGTCCTCACAGAGTTAGAATCGCCAGAATCCTATCCCCAGCAAAGGGTCACAGCCAGAGCTTGAATCAACAAATGCGCTCCCCAGCCGGAACATTGTTGAAGCATCTTTTCCAGACAAGTCTGAAGATGATTTCCCCACAAAGTTCATATTTGATTTTCACTTCCGTCAGTGAAATATTCCCCAACAAAGTGCCATCTTGTTGGTCAATATGATGATACAGTCAGGTATTCATCATCTCAGTCAGAGTTAGGTATCAAGGCCTTCTGACTTGTCTTCCCCTGCAGAGTTGTAACTCTTATGGCAAATCAGGCATTTGTTTGTTGCTCGTCTGCAATCTCCAGCACTCGTCTGCGCTTTAGCCTTGTTTGTCGCTCGTCTGTAATCTCCAACACTCGTCTGTGCTTAATCTTTATTACTGCTCTTCCGTATCTTTCAACACTCGTCTGTATTATCATTTCGGTATTGCTCGTTTGCTCTCCCCAGTTATGGTCCATGATTACTTTGTTGTTGCTCGTCTGCACTTCCCAGCACTCGTCTGTGCTTGTTGTTATCATCCTTGATGTTGCTCGTCGGCATTTCCCATCACTCGTATGTGTTTGGCATATAATCTTTGTTATTGCTCGTCTGCAATTCTCAACACTCGCCTGTGTTTGATATATGGATACTTTGGTATTGCTCGTCTGCAATTTCCCAGCACTCGTCTGTGTTTTGATGTTCTGATACCTGTTTGAAGCTCGTCTGCTTTGTTTGGATACTCGTCTGTGTTAGCTTATATCTGTTGTGAGGATTTGCTGTTTATCCTGGTACTCGTCTGTTGCTACTCCAAATGCTCGTCTGTGTTTGAATTTATGGTATTCGTCTATACCAGTGGCTGATACTTGTTTGTATCATTGCCTGAAGCGCTCGTCTGTGTTTCTTAGATCATTGTCTGATACTCGTCTGTATCATTGACCTTTGACACTCGTCTGTGTTATCATGATGATCATCCAATACTCGTCTGTATTGAAGAGGTTTAAAATCCCGACAGTGGGAATTAATGTCAAAATGGTTACCGGTCCTCGCGTAACAAGTAAATCCGAAGGAGGCTCGTCTGTCTCAGGCACATTATTGTTGTTGTACCTGGCGTCACAGGTTTGCTTGAAGAAGACTCGTCTGTCTTATGCCATATATCCACGGATAATATATGAAGAAGGTTCGTCTACCTTGCTTATGCATGTCTATCCCACAGACTTTAGTGCATCCCGGTCCTGGCGTAACAAGTATATCCAAAGGAGATTCGTCTGTCTCAAGTCTTTTGTTCTTGCAAAGTGTTTGAGGACTCGTATGTCCAGCTCCTGGCGTCACAGGATTGTTAGAAGACTCGTCTGTCTTAGCATTCTTACTCCAGATACCAATTTCAACTTGGAAGAAGCTCGTCTGCTCTTTCTCCCCTTCAGTCACCAAAGCGTCATTTGGTTGGGTTTATTTCCCAGTGTTGCATTCTTCGTCAGAGTGCAAATTTCTGGTCTTCTTGGTATTCAACCACAGTTTATCTTGAATGGTCGATAGCCCGTGCTACCGTCCTTTTCAGATAAACAGTTGTTTGAATAGGGGAAGCTGTAACACCCCAAATTTTCCCTCTTCATTTTAAGCATCATATCATATCATATTCATCATGAACATATCATTTTCTTAGCATACTAGCATGGAAAGATGAGGCATAACATTATTCATGTCCTAGCATTAGGCATATGGTCATCTGTGAAGGTTCTTGGGTCATCACAAGCCATGACAAGGGTCCCAATGGTTTTGTACAAGTCTTATGAGGGTCTACACTCCATTTACAAGATCAATTCCATTTGCAAAAGCTCAGAAGATTGCATGATCATCAGAGAAGCCAAGATAGGGCAAAGCTCATACACAAGGCACCTAAACTAGGGTTTGAGATTCAAGCATCTAAACTCCACAACTTTGGCCATTTCATTTGGGAAAAGTCTTCTATATGTAAAGAGGATCCTAGTTGTCAATTTTCATGAGAAAATTCCATGTGGAAGTCAGAGAATTCTTTAGTTGCTTGCAGATGAAGTAATTGGTCAACTATGCCCATAAAAAGTCAACTGTGTGATTTCAAGGGGTCTAACCCATTTTTTTTGGCCAAGGGGTGTCCTTACAATGTTATAAGAGGTTTGGAATGATCAAAGTTCAAGAATCATGGAGATTTGAAGGGTTTTGCAAAATTGGTGAAAACTTGGTTTTAAGGATTTTCCAAATTTGGCAACTTTTGCCCTAATTTTCAAATGGCCTTAACATGATAAAAAATTCTTCAAATGGACCAAAGTCAAACATGAAAGTTGGAGATTAAAGGCTCCCATTTTCAAAAAGTACAAGTACATTTTCATGGGATTTATGGTTTGTCCTAGAGCCTCTTCGAAAATCTCACTAAAACTAGGGCAAATTCAAAATTTCTATGCATGCACAAAGGCAAAAAGCTTCAAAACTTAATTGTAAGACTTGGTATGGTTAAAGTTTGTTTCCAATGATAAAATACATTGCGTTTGGCATGTTTTTCTCCAAATAAACTCCCAATTTCGTGCACAATAAGAAAGTTGCTCCAAAAGAGGATATTTTGCAAAATCATGAGGAAAGTGTGATACCTCAATCCAAAGGCCAGAATTGATTGGATTATGATCAAGGGTTGGAAAAGGATTGACCATGTGCTAAGAGGCCAAACAAAGCATGAGGAATGCATGCTTCCCTCACAATTTGCAAAATTTTCAAATTCACAAAATTCTCATGATCCACACGTGCAAACTTGGTAATTCTTTCAGCATGGGCTTGTGACCTCACATAAAAGGAGCTAGGGTTTCAGAAAGCTCAACCACTCTCTCATTCTCTCATTTCCAACTTTTTGCACAAGCTACATTTTCACTTGAATCTCTTCATTCTCTCACACTCTTCACAAATCTCTTCCATATTCTTGATCAGTGAGTGATAGAGATCATTGTTCCACCATTCATTTGAGTTAAAGGTGCAAGAATAGGAAGGGGCCATTCAGAGGCAGTTTGCTTTGAAACTTCAGATCCAGGTTCCATCAAGATTCCTCTTGCATTTATTTTGCAATAGGAGATCATAAGAGCTAGATCTGCAGCCTTTGGAGCATTTTCTTGATGGTCTTGAAGTGTCTTCACCTCAGGTATGCTCTGATACTTATTGATCTGGAAATGCAATTTTATGTGTGCTTCTTAATCCTTGTGTCATGCTGATTGCACTGCACATTTTAGATTTGAAAATGGTGCAATATTGAGTGAGTTATGTGGATTTCAGTTTTCATGGTAAAACTTTGTTCTCTTTGATCCAAATGTTTCCTTGAGTTTTAGCCAATTTCATTGTCATTTTCGTAATCAGAGCATGTTAATCACCTAATCTGGAGCATTTGGTTTTGTTTTGTTGTGGTTTTTGCATCTGTTATGAATTCCGGTGCCGAAGCCCTAGCTCCGGTCACCGGAAACTGCAAATTGAAGTTGGGGTTTGAGTGAGGTAGAAAATGAGTCCACAGCCTTAGGATCTTGTTGCTGTATGGTCCAGATGTTGACACGTTGCCCTAACCCCCTCCTCCTTCTCACGTGATTTTTCTTATTTCATTTAATGCAATTTGTTTCTCAGTTCACCATAAGTTCCATGGTCCATCCACTCATATGCCAGCCTGAGGCCACGTCAATTAATGAAGGACGTACAACACCCGTTTGATCAATCCCAGGCCTCTCTTTTTTTCAATTTAATTTCATAAAACCCACCCTATGAACCATATGACTGCGCAGGTTTGGGCCCAAGCTTGATATTCACACCCCCTGGCAATTGAGCCCAACTCAGTTCAATGCATTTCTTTACTATATGTACCTCCCACATCTTTTCCATTTTAATTTCTTTTTCTTATTTTAATTCTTTTAATCCATTTTAGTTTCTAATTAATTAAAATAGTTCTGATCATTAAAAAATTCCCAAAGTATTCATGAGTCATCTTTTGAGTTTCTTTTATTTTTCCATTTTTTTATTTTCCATTTTTTTAATTACCACGTGTCATTTTAATTCCTTATTTCAATTAACTCCATTTTAAATCCTTTCTTGAGTACACTGCCTTGTCCATTTTCTATAGACTTCACCATTTTGAGTTTTGTATTCATTCTTTTTGCTCTGGATTCCTAAGATGATGTACTTCTTGTGTGATTTTTCCCCTGATTTTTATAAATTTATTCCTTGGGTCTTGGTCCTTTGGCTTGTGTTGGAAGTTATTAACCCTAGTTTGTGTTCTTGCCTCCACTTGACCTAGTTTGCTTCTGAATTTTTCCAAATCCTTTTGGCTCATTGTTATACCATGTTTGAGGATCATTTTAATTGAGTTGTGGAATTTTTAGATGCATGGCTGATTTAATTTGAATTTTGTCTTGAACCTTGTCCCATTTTGCTTCTTTTGGTCCATTAGCTCTCTCATAAGCTTAGAAGGGCACTTGTGCCAACTTCTTCTTATCATTTGGGGTCCTCTTGGGGTATGGGTTCGTTCCTGGTCCTAGCATAGGGTTTTAGTCTTAAGAATTTTTGTGTTTGCTTCCCTTTTAAGTTCTTTCATTTCTTAAGTGTTTTCATCTCACTTCCTTACTTCTTTCACTCCCATTTTGTGATTGTTTGGTATTGTGTGTCCATTCTCTTCATCTTGCTAGCTTCTTAAGCTCTTCCTTGATTTGTTTTGGTTCTGATATTGTGCATTGAGTCCATGTTTGTGCATCTTTTCCTTGCATCTTTCTTAAGTTTGCATAAGTTTGCATTTTGTTTCATGTTGCATCATGTTAACTTATATGCTTCTTTCCTCATTCTTATGAGTTGAATTTTCATTGAGCATGTGTACATATCTTTTCACTTCTGTTTGTATGATGATGGCATGTTATGTTGTTCATTTCTTTTCACTTGTATGCATGTTACTAACCTTGCAGGGGCTATGGTAAGTGTGAGGTGTGGAAGTTGAGTTCCACATCTCTAAATCTCATCTCATCTCTTCTTCTCATTTCTTTATTGTACTAACTCTTTTGCTTGTTGGGCTTAGGCCTTTCTCATCTCTTCTTCTATCATCATCTTCTTCTTCTTCTTCTTCTTCTTCTTCTTCCTTTTTCTTTAGGATAGAAAACCACACTAACCTTAGGATATCCATGCATGACAACACTTAGGATTCTTTAGCCCCCCTTTAGAATTTTGCCTTTGTGACCCTTTTGGTTCTTCTTCTCTTCTCATCTCATAATCATAAAAAAACATCTTAATAAGTTTGAAGTGATGCCTTGAGCAATAGCCTTATCCCATGAGGTGTGCTTGTAGTCTTCCCATCTTGGGATAGTACAAGTTTACCTTGTGATGCACAAGTCTGATC
This sequence comes from Lathyrus aphaca, assembly GCA_963966055.1. NCBI lineage: Eukaryota > Viridiplantae > Streptophyta > Magnoliopsida > Fabales > Fabaceae > Lathyrus > Lathyrus aphaca. The sequence continues at coordinate 479,005,547 of OZ014524.1, read as the reverse complement.
AAGGTATCTTCTTCACCAATAAAAGCATAAAAACACTTCTTCATTGTAAATACCAAAAACACTTAATAATTTAACAAGTTAGTGAGCTTAGGCCCTAATCTTTGGGTTCAAGTTTTGGGGATCTTCTCCTTACTTGAGTGTGCTTGTTCTATTATTCCAACTTGGAATGTAGTGACAAGTGCACATTCCATTGAAGAGAGCTTGAGTTCACTTCCTTGTGACACACTCATAAAAGCTTCATAAAAAACACAAACAAACAATAAGCGTCTTTCCTTCGGGAATTCTTTTCTCATCTCCTTCGCTCCGTACGCGAACTTGCTCCTACTTGTCGCTTTGCAAGACGATTACGCACTCGTCGTCCGAGTCTGCAACACCTGAGCAATGGCATAGGCAGTTCAAGCCTTAATTCACAAGCAATTTCCTTGCCACCCCTAGTTAGGGGAACTACGGCGTCTCTGATCCTCATTATCCTGATGAGGTACGTAGGCAGCGGGGTAGGGCCCGTTCGAGCACAATCTTTATTTTCCCTACATTTTCTCCTTTTCATTTCTTTTTCAATTCTCTTTTCTTTTCTTTTGTCCAGTCCAGTTTATTTTCTTTGCAGCAGCTTTCATCCCCTCACCCTTTGAAATATTTTCTTTGCAGCAGCTTTCATCCCCTCACCCTTTGAAATATTTTCTTTGCAAGCGTGGATCCCGTCGGGTACGGCGGACGATCTGGGTGCTAATACCTTCCCAGGTCGTAACCGACTCCCGAACTCAGTCTCTTTGGTTCGCAGGACCTGTGTCCTTCCTCTTTCTTTCTTCTGGTTTGTGCAGCATTACCATTCCCTTTCTTCGGGATAAAAATGCTTGGCTGGCGACTCTATTATTTTTCCGCGCCACTTTCGTGTTTGTACCAGGATGGAAATCCGGGGAGCGACATGTGTGTTTTGGCTCCATTTTCCAATTTTCTGATTTTTATTCATTTGAATTAATTGGGAATTATGGAGAAGGATCTAGAGCATTTGTCCAAGCCTAATTCCAATGCTAAATCCTAATCACTTTCTAAGCCAATGCCAAGCCATATTTTTGGATCCCAAACCAAAATTTTGGGCCCCAAACCTTGTAAACACCCCAAATTTTCCCTCACTCATTTCACCATGGCTTGTGGTCTTTTCATTTGCATAAGTTCAATCATATCATATCATATTGCATTTATACTTCACTGCATTGGTTCAAAGTCATCTGCATCTAGGGTTTGTGATCTGAGCAATCCATGAGCCATATGAGGCGCTCCAAAGGTCTCCAATCATCTCAAGAGGGTATATGCATATTCAAACATCATATTATGTCCACCCAAGATCAAGAAAGTCAGAAAATCACAAGAACTTGGAGACCATGGAAGCAGAGCCAGGTTTAACTACACAGATGACCTAAAAATAGGGTTTTGGTTTCAAAGGCCATAACTCCAAATTTTTTGGTCATTCTTGTTTCTATTGGTCCCTATATGCTATAAGGATCATGCATACCAAGTTTGATGGAAAATTTCATTAGGGAAGTCATCTGATCACTGGGTAACTTCTTGAGCAAGTCAGAGCCAAATTAGGGCATCTGAGGCCCCCAACATGGAACCAAAATGGATTTTTCATCAAAATGAAGTTATATGGTCTTTATTTGATCATTTAAGTGCTTGGAAGTTAACAAATTTGAAGAAAAGTGGGCTAAACCAAAAGTTGCCAAATATGGAAATGACTTGTAATGTAAACTTTCCATTTTGGGAAAGTTTTTCAACCTCCTCTTTCTCAACCAAAAATGCTTCAAATGAAAAATTCTTGGTCATGAAAGTTGTATATTGGATCATTCCCTTTTCAAAAAGTACAAGAACAAGATCTAATTCATTTTGGAACTCAAGTTATGGCTTTCCAAAGTTGGCAAAAATCACATAATTTCAAGTTTCATGCCTAAGAGGGATTTTTGCAAAACCTCATGCCAAGCAAATTTGTGACTTCAAATTGATTTATAATCACCATACAAACTTTGTGCAATGCCTAAAAGTCAGAATTGGCCCAAGAATTCCCAAGTTTCATAGCTTGCACATGAAGAAATCAAGAAAGGGCCAAACTTTGCCAAAATTGCAAAACCCCCCATAAACTTCAATCCACTTGCTGATTTGCCTCAATTTCATTTCCATGGTTGCCCATGAATCAAGCTGCGCAGGACATGCCTTTGTCCTTGGCCTAAATTTGCCCATACCTCAAAGGACACCTAACCTTGACTTTGTGCATTTTCACCCATACCAATCACACTATGCCACAACCACTTTCTGAACCAATCCCATTTGTTTATACAAAGAAAAAGCAAGCCAAAGATAACAAGAACACAACCTGAATCCTCCCACAAGTCAGCATTCACCAAAACTCCCCTCTTTGCATTTTCCTTCGAAACTCATCACACAAGCCACAAACATCCAAACAAACTTCATAGAACAACTCACCATCAACCCCTGATCATTTCCCACCCATCATCTTGCCCTACAAACAGCCATATCAAAAACACAATTCTGGCCCCCCTTTGAACTGAACTTCAGCAAATTTCAAAAGGAGTTCACAAAAGCTTCAGCCATGCATTCCAGAAGCAAGAGGGAGTCAAAAGGAGGGGAAAAGCACCAAAGAAAGGTCCTGATAGTGCCATTTCGAAAGCTCCATTTCAGGTAACTTCAAGAACAAATTTTCCAGAAATGTAATTTCTTGTTATAGAAATGTTCTGTATGCTTTGCTGATCATCATGATCTATTTAGTTTTGAAAATGAGTAAGAAACAGGCATGTATGAAGCTTCTGAAATTTTTGCGTGTTTTCCGTTTGCCTTTGATTCTTGATCTTGAGTGAAAATAAATGATTTTGGTTGCTGGATTCTTGTTTAGAGTTGTCTAATGATTGATTCTTGAGAGTTTAGTGAGGTTTCATGGCGTATTGAGAAGAGATTGAGTGAGAGAGCCGCCGGAGAAGATGACCGGAACACTGTTCCGATCATCTGAAAGTCATTAGGGTTCAGATTAGGGCTTTAATCATAATTAGCGTAGTTTGAATGTCAGCCGTCCAGATGCGCGTGGGGTCAATTCCCTCCAACCCAACTTTGAATCTCAGCCTCAGGATTAGATGACTTTCCCCTTTTTCTCATTTATTTAATTTTTAATTCATTTGTTTCTATTTAATTTGCACGAATTTTAAAAAATAGTAAAACACATCAAAAAATTCTGAAATTTTTTTTCAAACATTTTATAAATTTCCAGAACCCAAAAATATTTTTATTTTTATTTTTTGCATTAAAAAATATTTTTAAATCATTTAAATGATTATTTTTAATTAGTTAATGGAAATTAATTAATTAAAAATACATTTAATTATTTAAAAATCCCAAAAAAATTCAGAGAACATTTTCAAACATTTAGAAACATTTACAAACTCACAACACAAATTTATTTTTGGTTTTGATCATACTTTGACAATTTTCATTTGAATTAGAGTTCTTAAATTTGAATATTTTAACCCTAACTTCAAAAATTCATAACTTTTGAACCAAAGTGAGTTTGTGAATGATTCTTTTTGCATTGTGTTATGCATGATTTCAAGCTCATAAAAACATTTTTGTTTCATTTTTATCCTTCATTTTCCATTTGTTTGGCATTTTACCTTTTGGATCACCCTTAAAACCCTAGAAACTTAGAAAAATCATAAGTCCTTCTAGGTTAAGCTTCTGACTTTCCCCTTTGGGTAGTGAACTTGTATAGGCTTAGGGTTCCTTTAAGGCCATTTTCAATTTTTTATCTTACCATTTGCTTCTGATTTTGAATTTTGCATCTCATGTTGTGCATAAACCCTAATTTTCATCTTCATTTGCATTCATCTAGCATAAGCTTGCATACATGAATTTGCCATGACATTTTGTACATTCTTATGACATATAAGACATCTTAGTACATATTGAAATCATGCTTGATCATTGCATCCATTACATTCCATATGCATTCATGAACTTTCATGCTTCTTATTTGCTTCATTTGCATCCTCATCCTTTGTATGATCATCTCCATCTCATGACATACATTTACATCATCTCTTTGCATCATTAGCATCATGAACATACTTCTGATTTTGGTTTGCCTCTTTTCATTTCATTTCATTTTTATTTCCTTTTGCTAACTTTTCAGGTGGTAAGTGTTTGAGAAGTGAATTTGCCTTCACTTCTCATAATCTTTTCTCATCTCTCTTATGCATCATTGCTGCATTTTACTTTTGTATTAGACTGAGCTTGCTCATTCATGTTCTCTCCTCACTTTCTTTCTTCAATCAACTTATCTTCTTAAGTGAAGTAAGTTATCTTGCTTCTTCCTGCTTCTTTTCTTTCCATCTTTCTTCTTCCTTGGTGGCTTTTCCTTGAAGATTTTCTTGCAAACCTCATAAACCCTAGGAACACCCAAGCATGATCACATTTAGGGTTTGATTAGTCCCCCATTAGTTTTACCTTTGTGTCATCTTTGTGTCTTCCATTCTCATCTCTTAATCAAGGACTAAACCTTAAAGGTTTTAAGGCTTTGTGATTAAGCTTATGCCTGCATCCTTCTATTAGGATGGAGTGTATAACTTTAATCCTAAGTGTTAAACCCTTAATGTGTTTAAATCCTTTAATCAATCCACCTTAATAATCACTAAGACATCAAGCTTGTAACTTGGGCCTTGCATTAGGGTTCTAATTCTTCCTTAATTGGTTAAGAAGGACTAACCCTAGTGTTAATGGACAAGTCCCCCTCAAGTTGTCTTACAAACCATAAAATTCACTTCTTAATCTTACCATTAACTAAAATCCACTTTAATAAAGGTTTTGTTTTGTCATGAGGTTAATCCCTAATCATGGATTAAGTTGAGGAGCCTTCCTCAGCTTAAATGTTCTCATCTATTATCCTTCTATTAGGATGGTGTAATGGGTCCATTAAATCCTTGATTGTGGCTTAAACTCATTACTTAGCACTAAACAAATATACCAAAAACATCTAAATAAATGCAAATAGGTTAATGATCTTAATCCTACATCAAGGTGATTAAGTGTGAGGTGCTTACTTCATACTTAAGGTATTCTCATTACCCCTAATCAGAGGGAAGATGTGATGAGTTTACTAACCCTTGGTTTAGGCTTAAGCTCATTTTCTTATGACAAACTTCAAAAGCAATAAAAGATAGAAAACACCAAAAACAAACAATAATCGTCTCCTCCGGGATTCTCTTCTCATCTCATTCACTCATAAACGAGAACTTGCTCCTTCCGTCTAATGCAAGACAGTTTTCACCCGAGCCAGACAGGTCATACACTTGAGCATAGGCAAGTGAGCAGTTCATCAGTCAATTCACCTTTCAGTCTCTTTGAGTCGAACTACGGTGTTCTGACTTCCTCATTGCACGAGAGGATACGTAGGCATAATTTATCAGTTATCTAACAAAATTCTCTGTACACCCCCCTCTTCCAATATTATTCATTAAGCCTCATAGTCTTGAGCTTCATATTCTTTCTCTGCACTGACACTTTTTCATCTAACTTCACATTTCTTTTGCACTGACACTTGCATTCTTTTCCAGCTTTTGAACACAAATAGCACTGACACTACCCCTTTAAACACAAATCTTTTAAGCGTGGATCCCGTCGAGTACGACGGACAATCTGGGTGCTAATACCTTCCCAGGTTGTAACCAACCCCCTTTCTCAGTTTCTCTGGTTCGCAACCGTCTTATCCACCTTTCCTTAGGTTTATGCAGCATTACCTTTCCTTTGGGATAAAAATGCCTAGCTGGCGACTCTTTTCAGTTCATCTTCATGTCCTCTTTCGCTGACCGTTCGCGCTTGTACCGGGATGCAAATCTTCGGGAGCGATAGCTTGGCGACTCTGCTGGGGACCCTTATACTGCAACCAGGGCTTCTGGTTCTTTCTGTGGGTTCCTTCTAGCGCTTTTTTGATTTGTGTTTACTGGGGTGTTATGTGCTATGTGTGTTTATTTATTTTGCTTTATTTATTGCTTTATGTAGAGCTTTATTTATTGCTTTTTTTACAGTCTTATGCATATTTCATATTGTCATTGTCACTATGCTGGATCTGATTTTCTGTTTTGGTGGGTGGGGTTCCATTGAGAGATTAAGGTCCTATACCTGGGACCTGAGTGACACCTAGGCTAGAGTGGTTCATGTTCTTTCCCATTCCATTTCGGTCTGGTGCGGGAATATGAAACACGGTTCAGATGTGGGTTTCTTCTTGAAAACTCAGTGCTACATATTTCCTGTAGTGCTAGGGCTATCTGGGAAGCCTGCTAAGTCTGGATGACCTTTATTATGAACTTCAGAATCTGGGGTGAATTAGAGGAGGATTTTTTATGGTTATTGTAAACACTATACCTCCGGGTTAGAAGTGTTTACACTTCTCATAACTGATCCAAGTATGAGGATCCTTGTTCTAGAACATTACCTCTGAGGGGGTTGGGCTGTTTACAGGTTTGCAGGAACCGTTGGCCACATCATACCCTATTACTGTTTTGTTTAAGAGTACCTCACTTTGGACAGTTCTTGTGATTAACCCTGGACGTGTGACTTTTTATTTGAGTCCCCCACCCTGGTTACTGGATTTCTAAACCTCCATCCGGACCTTTGAACATACATGGACTTTTACTAAGACAAATAATCAGATCCAGATCTTGATCATAAACCCTTGCATATCATTTGCATATATCATCATTGCATCATTTGACATTTGTTTATTTGCTTTTCAGGGTATCCACCTCATTGTATCTTGGTTTTGGTTTTGACCCCTTCTTCTGCTTAGACCTCTGCTTCAGCTATCCTCTTCAGCATCTGCTTCAGTTATCTCCCTCACCACCTGTATCAGTTTGTCAGAGATTTACTTCCAGCTTCTCAGTTTGTGATCTTCATCAGCATTTGTCTTCAGCTTCTTCAGCAGCACTCATGGCTACTCCCAGGAAGAGCAACATATCCTATCACTTTTTTGAGCCTGTGTTGACTAGTATCAGGCAGGTCCAGTCACTCATCACCCCTGACCACATCCCACTGTTTAGAGAGCACTATGGGGGTATCTTGGATATGGTTATGGACCTTGATCCTTCTCAGAGGAGCATGATCCACACATGCTTGCAGTTTTATGACCCTCCATTGAGATGCTTCACCTTTCCAGACTTTCAGTTAGGGCCTCTGCTGGAAGAGTTTTCTTTGTTGATTGGAGTACCTATCAGAGGAGGAATCCCCTTCAACCCAGAGATGACTGTCCCTAGGAGTGAAGAGATAGCAAGGGCATTGTACTTGGAGCCTGCCCTTATTGAGCAAAGCATGACAACAAAAGCTGGGATCCCTGGTTTACATCTGGATTTCTTGATTTCTCAGGCCATCCTGAAGGCTTCATTGGGAGAGTGGAGGGCAGTCTGTGCATTATTAGCCCTCAACATATATGGGGCTATACTGTTTGCAGATGAGCCCAAATTTGTCAGTAAGAATGCCATCCATTTGTTTCTTCTGAAGAACCCAGTGCCTACATTGCTAGGAGATTTCTACTATTCCATCCATCAGAGGAATGAGAAACAAAGGGGGAAGTTGGTTAGATGCTGTGCTCCTTTGTTTTATTATTGGCTACTCAGACACCTGCCTAAATCAGATGCTTTCTTGAACCCACACCAGCAGAAGAATTGGGCCAAGAGGTTCATTTCCTTTACTTCAGATGATATCAGATGGTGCACCCAGAGCACCAAAGGCAAGGACATTATCACCAGCTGTGGACAATACCCAAATGTGCCTCTGATAGGAGTAAAGGGTTGCATCAACTACAACCCCTTACTGTTTAAGAGACAATTGGGATATGCCTTAGTTCACCCTCCCAGAGGACATGATTTAGATGAGACCCTATATTGTGAAGTGCAACCTAATTCAGCTATTGTCAGGCAAGCTGCATGGGCTTGGGACAACATCCAGACAAAAGGGGTAGCTATTCTTGGAAAATGTAACAATGTTGCTTCAGCTCAGTACTATGACTGGTCCCATACTAGAGCTCAGATTACCAGAATGCCTTTCACCTTAGAAGACATACCTGGACCATCTACAGTACAGCCTGCAGCAACTGTTAGCCTGGAGGAATTTGAAAAGTTGAAGGAAAGGAATGAGCAGCTATCCCAGGCCTTGAAGAAGACTCTTTGGGAAAGAAGTGATGGTCGCCTGGACATTGAGAGATTGGAAAAGCTCAGGGTTGAGCACCATGCCAAAATTGAAAAGACAGAAGACTACATAAGGAAAGAAAGGGTTGGGGAACATATATTGAAGAATGCCTGTAAGGAGGCCAAGATTCAGAAAGCTAGGGCTGAGCACTATCTGCAAGAGAGCCAGGCTAGGTGGGTCAGGATCACCGAAGCCCGTGCACAAGAAGACCAGAGGACTCAGGCCAAGATTGATCAGTTGGAGGCCAATGAGAAGAAGCAGCAGGAAGCTTTGTTGGCAGCTCAAAAGGAGATATCATAGTTGAAACTTAGAGCAGGGATAAAAAGATCAAAAGACCAGGATAGGCATAAGAAGCTGACTACTGCCATTGCTACTAGGAACCTCTTCATTAGGACCATTACAGAGCATCCAGCTGGTCCAGTGACTGAGGCACTCCTGAAGGAGGTCAGGGAAGATGATTATGGATTGGATGTTTGATTCCTCTTTGCTTGTTGTTCTTTCCTTTTGATGTACTTTTCCCTTTTGTTTTTGTATTTTTGACCCTCTATGGGCATGTGTTGTAAAACAAACTATGTATTGTTCATCATTTGTAATATATTTTAGTTTGTTTTCATTTGGGCTTTCTCTCAACAACATCAAGCATCTTCCTCGAGGTCTGGAAAGGTCAAAACCAAGAACCAAACCGGATACCTTGGAAAACAAATAAGCATACTGCATTGCATACTAACTTTTTCTTTGTTTTGTAGGTTTTGTTTATTATTATTGTTTCTAACTTTGTTGTGATCTCAGGAAACATTGCTCGTCGCCGAGTGTTCCCTGTCAACCGCACACACCGGTACCCTACTCGTAACAACCTTCCCGGCATTCAAATGGAGCAGGTACAGCAGGACCTGAATGAGGTTAGAAATCAGATGGAAAACGAGAGAGTAGAGATGAGAAACTAGATGTCTCAATTCATGGCTGTCATGACTGGTTTAGCCCAGAGCCAAGAAAGACTGAGAGAACTGGTAGAAAGACAGACACCTGAGGAGCCCCATCTTGGAACAGGGGGAACTAGCAACAAGGAACGGGGGCAGCCTCGTATTGACCCACCAGAATATGGACCCCATCAGAATCCAGAAGTTAACATCCCGAGGAATGTTCAAGGTAATACTGTTGGGGGCAGAATCCTGCAAGAGGATCCCCAAGAGGAACATTTTACTGTTATAGGGGCTGGATATGAGGTATATGACAGAAGATTAGATGAGATTGCTGAAAAGTTAAGATCTTTGGAATCTCAGAATTCTTTGGGCTTCGACGTGATGGATATGGGACTAGTAGATGGGGTGAAGATTCCCCACAAATTCAAACCCCCATGCTTTGAGAAGTATAATGGTACCTCCTGTCCGCGTACTCATCTGCAATCTTTCTTTGGGAGGCTCAAAGCTTATACCATGGATGAGAAGTTATGGATGTTCTACTTTGAGGACAGTCTGACTAGAGCTTCAAGAGAATGGTATTTGCATTTGACTAGGGCCACCATAAGATGTTGGAAGGACTTGGCCGAGGCTTTCATTCGGCAATATCAGTACAACCTGGACATGGCTCCCAATAGAACTCTTCTAATGGGTATGTCTCAGTCTTCTAGAGAGAGCTTCCAGGATTATGCTCAGAGATGGAGACAGCTTGCTGCTGCTGTCCAACCACCCATGTCAGAAAGAGAAATGGCTGACATGTTCATGAACACATTGCAAGGGACTTATATTGATAGGCTTGCTGCTTTCTCCTCTACCAGTTTTGCTGATGTGGTTATAGCTGGTGAGAGAATTGAGAGTCTCTTGAAGATGGGCAAAATCTCCGACAATGGTGCAAGTTCCTCCAGCAACCCCAGAAAACCCTTTGCAGGACCCCGAAGGACGGGTGAAACTAATTCCATCCATGCAGGCAGGGGCAGGCCCAATATTCTCACAGGTCAGTAGCAGCTATTACCATCCCAGCTCTAGTTCCACAACAACCATTATATCCTCAACAACAACAATAACATCACTATCAGCAACCATCTCATTTTCCGCAGCAAAGAACCTACAACAACAACAATAGCAACCAACAGCAACGTCCCTTCCAACAGAGGCCATCTCAGGCAAATAGGGTAATTGATCCTATCCCTATGCCTTATGCTGCCTTATTGCCACAACTCCTGAAGCTTAACTTGGTTGAGTTAAGGACGTTGGCACCACCAGATCCTCTCAATCTCCCAAAGAATTATGATGTTAACGTCAGGTGTGCCTTTCACTCCAACGCACCTGGTCATAATATTGAGAAGTGCAGAGCATTACAGATGAAGGTACAAGATCTGGTGGATTCTAAAGCTCTCAATTTTGCACCTCCTCCGAACGTTAACAGAAATCCAATGCATAATCATGGTGGGCCTAGGGTTAATGCCATTGAAGAGGACCAACCATCTACACTAATTGATAATGTTTCATAGATTCAAACACCACTGGCTAAAGTCAAAGTTCAACTTTTAAGATGCCAGGTGTTCCCGGGCTGTGGGGCCTGCTGTGAATTGTGCAAGACAACTAGTAATGGTTGTGAGAAGCTAAAGGTTGACATAGATGGCCTTATCAAAGATGGAATCTTACAGATTACTTCAACAACACCTTCAACAACTCTTGTTTCAACAAAGGATCCTCCTACAACACCAACAGTTCTCCTTTCACCAGACTCTCCTACAACAACAACAACAATCATTCCTACTGATTCATCAACAACACCAGCAATTACTCCGTCCATTACTTCAACAAGTCAAAAGTCAACAACTGTTTCTTCTACAACATCAGCATCCATTTTATCAACAGAATCTGTTACAACTCCAGCAAAAATTAATGAAGATGTCTCAACAATTACAATCTACTACGACCCAGCCAATGTTCACAACAATAATTTCCAGCAACAAACTGTGGCACCTCCTGCCAGATCTCCGGTCACTATTTACTATGATCCGCACACCATTACAGTACCTTCACCTGCAACAATCAGTCTAGTCACCATTACGATACCTGGGCCTGTTCCTTATGAAAGCAGTAATGCCATACCTTGGCACTACGGCTCTGATCTCTACTGCAATGGGGAGAAAATTACTCTGGATTCATCAACCTCTTCACCACAAATTGACAATGTTGGGGGAAGCGGAGGCTTCACCAGAAGCAGACGCCTTTTTGCCTCACAAACACAAAAACCTAATGCTGAAGCAGAAGCTGCTGCTAAGGCAAAAGGAAAGAATGTGGTATCTGAAGAGCCATCTGCCAAAGACACTCAGAAGACATCTTTTGAACAAGATGTAGACGAGTTCATGAGAATAATAAAAAGAAGTGATTACAAGGTAGTGGACCAGCTTTACCAAACACCCTCCAAGATCTCCATATTATCACTGTTGATGTGTTCCGAAGCTCACAGGAATGCATTGTTGAAAGTCCTGCACGCAGCATACGTGCCAGAAGAGATTACTGTTAATCAGTTAGAAACTGTGGTTGCAAATGTCAACACCAGTCATGGACTGGGCTTTACGAACGCTGATTTGACAATGGAGGGGCGCAACCATAACAAGGCTTTGCATATCACCTTGGAATGCAAAGGTGCAGTACTGTCTCATGTTCTGGTGGACACTGGGTCTTCACTCAATGTTCTACCAAAGAAAGCCTTGGTGAAGTTGGAGTATGATGGCTTGGCATTGTGCCCGAGTAATTTGGTGGTGAGAGCATTTGATGGCTCTAAAAGATCAGTGCTTGGGGAGATTGATCTGCCTGTGTTGATTGGCCCACAGACCTTCAAAACTACCTTCTTTGTGATGGACATACAGCCGGCCTACAAATGTCTGTTGCGTAGACCATGGATCCACGTTGCTGGCGCTGTTACGTCTACCCTTCACCAGAAGTTAAAATTCGAGTGGGAAGGCCAAATCATCACCATCTATGGGGAGGAGGACATCTTTGTTAGCCAGCTGGCTACGTATAAGTACATAGAAATGGATGGGGAGATCCATGAGACCATGAGTCAAGGGTTTGAAGCCCTTAATATTAATGAAGCATCTGCTGTGTCTGGGACTTCTATCACATCATATCAACAGGCCCGAAAGGTTGTTGAGGAGGGTACCGCTCAAGGCTGGGGTAAGCTGCTGCCAGTTGAAAAGAAAGAAGACCGATTCGAGTTGGGTTACAGACTAACTCGAAAAGATCAACCAGGGGCTGCAACGGAGCCCAAGTTTGTCAGCGGGGGAATGCTCACCCCAGATGCTGTGAATAGTTTGGAAGATGAGTCAGAAGACGAACGCAACCTGGAAAACTGGATACGTCCAAGGATCCCGGGGAACCAAGTCTCAAACTGGTCTTCCCAGGAAATTATAAGAGTTACTCCTGCAGAGTAATTATTATTTCCTGTCTTTAAGCATGCATCAAGTCCTGCATCTTGCCCAAGATGTCAAGGCTCATTTTGTAATCGGGCCATCTTGTATTTTGTGCAAACGATCAATTAATGAATATCAGGACATCTTTTGCAAGTGAATCTTTTCTTTTTCCGCTCACTGTTTTTCATTTTTCATTTTTTGTACAAAAATAAAATGGCAATGTTTTTCAAAATAATAACTTCATTTTTCACTTTTTCTAAACAAGATAAAACTGATCACTAAAATGAACGAATCTAAACCCTTGCAGAGAGTGCCCTCCAGACTGCACGACAACGAAACCGCTATGACTTCGTATGACTTTGACAATCCGATTAATCAAGCCGATGAAGGGGTTGAAGAAGATTATGAGCTACCTGAAGAATTAGCCAGGTTATTAAGACAAGAGAAGAAGGTTATCACTCCTCATCAGAAGGAAGTTGAGACAGTTAATCTTGGTACCAAAGAAGACTTGAAAGAAGTGAAAATCGGGGCCCGCCTGCAAGATTCAGTGAAAGAGAAACTTATTGACATGCTTCGGGAGTATGTGGATGTTTTTGCTTGGTCTTATCAGGATATGCCAGGTCTGGATACTGACATCGTTGTGCACAAGCTGCCTCTAAAAGAAGATTGTCCGCCAGTAAAACAGAAGTTGCGCCGTACTCGCCCGGATATGGCAATGAAGATAAAGGAAGAGGTACAAAAACAGTGGGACGCCAGTTTCCTTGCTGTAACTAGTTACCCGCCGTGGGTTGCTAACATAGTACCTGTGCCTAAGAAGAATGGAAAAGTACAGATGTGTGTGGATTACCGGGATCTGAACAGAGCCATCCCGAAAGATGACTTCCCATTACCTCACATTGATGTATTGGTCGATAACACGACTTAGTTCTCGGTGTTCTCCTTCATGGATGGATTTTCAGGATATAATCAGATCAAGATGTCACCTGAAGACATGGAGAAGACAACTTTCATCACACCTTGGGGCACATTCTGTTATAAAGTGATGCCATTCGGACTGAAGAATGCTGGTGCCACTTATCAACGTGCTATGGTAACATTATTCCATGACATGATCCATAAAGAAATCGAGTGTTATGTGGATGACATGATTGCCAAGTCCCTCACAGAAGAAGACCACCTGGTAAATCTGTTGAAACTATTCAAGCGTCTGAGGAAGTACCAATTGAAGCTGAACCCCAACAAATGCACATTCGGGGTGCGATCCGGTAAGCTCCTGGGATTTATTGTAAGTGAGAAGGGAATTGAAGTTGACCCTGACAAAGTCAAAGCCATTCAAGAAATGCCAGCACCGAAGACTAAAAAAGAAGTTCGGGGGTTTCTAGGTAGATTGAACTACATTTCACGGTTCATATCTCACCTTACAGCAACTTGTGAGCCCTTGTTCAAATTGTTGAGAAAAGAACAAACGGTCAGGTGGAACGAAGACTGCCAAAGGGCTTTTGACAAAATCAAGGAATACTTACAAAAGCCTCAAATCCTCATGCCTCCAGTTGAAGGAAGACCTCTAATCATGTACTTGACAGTATTAGAAGAGTCAATGGGGTGTGTGCTGGGCCAACATGACGAGTCTGGTCGAAAAGAGTATGCAATATACTACCTAAGCAAAAAGTTTACCGACTGTGAACAACGTTATTCACTGCTCGAGAAAACTTGTTGTGCTTTAGCGTGGGATGCTCGCCGACTAAGGCAGTATATGTTGACCCACAATACCTTGTTGATCTCAAAGATGGACCCAGTCAAGTATATATTTGAGAAGCCAGCACTTACCGGACGGGTTGCAAGATGGCAAATGATTCTCACAGAATACGACATTCAGTACACATCTCAGAAAGCGATCAAAGGCAGTGTATTGTCTGATTATCTTGTTGAGCAACCCATTGATGATTACTAGCCTATGAGATTTGACTTCCCTGATGAAGACATCATGTTCATAAAAGCAAAAGATCATGAAGAGCCTATTCACACTGAAAGGCCTGACCCAGAAGAAGAATGGACTATGATGTTTGATGGGGCTGTTAATATGAATGGTCGTGGTGTTGGTGCAATACTCATTACACCAAAGGGAGTTCACATGCCTTTCTTGGCAAAACTAACTTTTAATTGCACTAACAACGAGGCTGAATATGAAGCTTGTATTATGGGTCTTGAGGAAGCCATTGACCTCAGGATCAAGACTTTAACCGTATTCGGAGATTCAGCTCTGGTAATCAATCAAACCAACGGCAAATGGTACACTCACCAGGAGCATCTGATACCTTACCGGGATTATACAAGGAGGTTACTCAGATTCTTCACAACAGTCAAACTTAAGTATATCCCTCGAGATGAAAATCAGTTTGCAGATGCTTTGGCTACCATTTCATCCATGATCAAAGTTCAAGCTGCCAACTTTGTGCCTCGGATTTCAGTATCCAGACTTGACAGACCAGCATACATATTCTCAGCAGACCTTGCTAAAGATGAAAAGCCTTGGTTCTATGACATCAAATGCTTCTTGGAGGATCAAACATACCCATCTGGGGCATCATCCAATGACAAGAAGACATTAAGAAGGCTAGCTGGTAGTTTCTTCCTAAATGCTGATGGTTCGTTGTACAAGAGAAACTTTGATATGGTACTTCTCAGATGTGTTGATAAAATAGAGGCAGACTTGCTGATGCACGAGGTTCATGAAGGATCTTTTGGTACCCATGCTGGAGGACATGCAATGGCTAAAAAGTTGCTGAGATCAGGTTACTACTGGATCACAATGGATGCAGACTGTTGTGCTTATGCCAAGAAGTGCCATAAATGCCAGATTTATGCAGATAAAGTGCATGTGCCTCCGAATCCTTTGAATGTGATGTCTTTACCTTAGCCCTTTGCCATGTGGGGCATTGATATGATTGGCAAGATTGAACCGACTGTTTCAAATGGCCACAGATTCATCCTGGTATCCATTGACTATTTTACCAAGTGGGTTGAAGCAGCCTCGTATGCAAATGTCACCAGGCAAGTGGTAGCCCGATTCTTGAAGAGAGACATCATTTGCCGGAATGGAGTGCCCGAGAGGATCATTACTGATATTGGTTCCAACTTGAACAACAAAATGATGGCAGAATTGTGCCGGGACTTCAAAATCCAACACCACAATTCTTCTCCCTACAGGCCAAAGATGAATGGCGTTGTTGAGGCAGCTAATAAGAATATCAAGAAGATTGTGCAAAAGATGGTGGTCACATACAAAGACTGGCACGAAATGCTACCATTTGCCTTACATGGGTACCGTACCTCAATCAGAACATCCATTGGGGCAACACCGTATCAACTTGTGTATGGTATGGAGGCAGTCCTACCTGTTGAAGTTGAATGGCCCTCCTTGCGAGTATTGATGGATGTTAAGCTGAATGAAGCAGAATGGGTCCGATCCCGGTACGAACAACTGAATCTGATCGAAGAGAAGAGATTAGCTGCAATTTGTCATGTGCAGTTATATCAGAAAAGGATGAAGAAAGCCTTCGATCAGAAAGTCAGGCTTCGGGAATACCAAGTAGGAGATCTTGTGCTGAAAAGACTCTTCCCTTCTCATACAGACCACATGGGCAAATGGACTCCGAATTATGATGGTCCATTCATAGTAAATAAAGTTTTCTCTGGTGGAGCACTGATGCTCACTACTATGGATGGCGAAGATTTCTTATCCCCTATGAATTCAGATGCAGTTAAAAAATAATTCGTGTAAAAATGACCCGCTGGACATAAAAACAGAATGTAAGTCCAGGCAAAAATAGGGCATCCCGGCGAGTCAAAAACAGAATAAAAAGACTCGGGCAAAAATAAGGGAAAATAATCAAAAAATAGTACACCTGCTGAGTTGAAAAGCCGCATTGGACAACTCAGGCAAAAATGGGTATCCCGATGGATTGAAAACCCGAAAGGGCGATCCATGCAAAATAAGGGAATAAGCGAACAACTGCATTCTGAATTCGTCTGTATCACCCACAACACGGTAAGCTTCGAAGGGTCCAAGCATCGGTCAGAATCAGCCTTCTTCAAAAAGCAAGATGAGAAGAGCGTCAAAAGTTATACGGGTCATAACAAAGGGAAGCACTGAAGCGTCACCAACATTGCCAACACCTTTTTGCTCATTTTTGTAACAATCTCCTCATTTCAGGGGATTTGTTTCTTTGATTGTATTTGTCAATTCAGGGCACCCGAATTAATAAAATCAGATTTTCATTCAGACTTCGTCTTGTACACTTTCATTTGCAAAAATGTCCGATATCCTTGATATATTGATAGCATAAATACAGATGCTCCTTTTCTAAATCATAGGAAATATATTTGCTCCCGGGAGTTTCTAAACTCCTATGATGGAATCCAGTAAGGGATACCTCGGGATACTTGTGCGTTTCTTTGTCATAACAGGATTGCAGGTATTTAAAACGCAACATGGGGCATGAAAGCTTCTCCCCTAGCAAGCTGCCAAATCATTACTTCCTCAGCACATCTTCCAAACAACATCAGAGATGCTTTCTACCCATCAGAGTTGTCGGGCATCACTTCCCTAACACCTCTTTCAGGGTAGTATCAGAAGGGGCTCATTTCCCCAGCTAAGTTCGTCATCCTCAGCAGGATCCCCACAGAAATATCTAGGAAGATCGTTCAGTGATCATTCCTCCCCAGCCAAGTGCTAAACAGGGAATCATCTCCCCGCAGAGCTCCAGCCTTTATCCAGAAGGGCAATGTCTGAAGATCTCACAACAAAGTGACGGAAGCTCCCACAGACCCCAGCTGGGTCCCTCATTACCAAGATAGGTCTATCAGTGACCTATTTCCCCAGTCAGATCTACCAATGATCTTGTCCCCAGCCGGGATATTCCTTCATGCAAGATCAATCAGAGACCTCCACAACAACGGGATCCGAATCCCAGATCGGTATCTTTTGCATAATCATGGAATTCGCATCATAAATCACCTCAGAGCATAGCATTCCGTCTAATACGGAGTATTACGGCAAAAATCAAACATATTGCATAATCACAAGTCATGTCCTGAATCAAATACTTGTATATACCAATATTCCGTCAGCAATGTATATAAAGACTCGCAGTCACAGTAGAAAGCCAAAGTGTCCCCTTTGCACTCTCAAAATACAGATACATGCTCCTTTTGGCACTCGTCCATGTCATCATTCCCCAGTAAAGTCGCCCGAACGTTCTCTACAGACAGATACATCTATATACACTCCTTCGACACCCGTCCGTGTCACCATTCCCCAGCATGGTTGCCAAAACACTTATTGTAAACCAAACGCTTTTTTATAATACACTTCTTCCGACACCCGTCCGTGTCATCTTAATTCCACAGATCACTAGAATATCTTTTACACTCATAAGTTCATAACTTACACACTTCCTCTTATGGTACTCGTCTGTATCATACTCTCCCCGACAAGTTGAACACTCGTTTGTGTCTCACTCATACTTTTTACTCATACAGATACTCGTCCGTATCTTATATACACCACTTATCTTTTCCCAGATTCAACACTCGTCCGTGTTCTTTGTTAACCAGTTGGTACTCGTCTGTATCATCATCTCTGAACATGCGTCAAGCGTTTGTTTCTACCGATACTCGTCCGTATCATAGTCTTAAGGATGCTCGTCCGCATCTTTAATCTATACACAACATCAAAAACTTAAACCTTTCCTTTCTTGAATGTAGACACTCGTCTGTATCTACCATTCCCCAGAAGAGTTCCCAACAAATCCCTAGTGAAAAGCAAAATTTATTTTCTATCTGACATTCGTCCTATTTCATGATACTTTCGGCAGCCGTACCCTGCCAGGTGATCTTCCTTCACCTTTTGATGACCGTCCCTCGTCACTCTCCCAGCGGAGTCTCCATTATTGGAACCCTCTTCTATCCGACATTCGTCCTATGTCGTGATGTTTTAGCAGCCGTCCCCTGCTAGGTGATCGTCCTTCACCTCTTGATGATCGTCCTTCATCATTTTTATCCGATGGCCGTCCCCATCGTTGATCTTGTTATCTGACATTCGTCCTATGTCATGATAAACCCCGAGAGTAGCCGTCCCCTGCTAGGTGATCGTCCTTCAACTCTTGATGATCGTCCTTCATCATTTTTATCCGATGGTCGTCCCCATCGTTGATCTTGTTATATGACATTCGTCCTATGTCATGATAAACCCCGAGAGCAGCCGTACCCTGCTAGGTGATCGTCCTTCACCTCTTGATGATCGTCCTTCATCATGCTTATCCGATGGCCGTCCTCCATCGTCGACCTTTTCTATCTGACATTCGTCCTATGTCATGATAAATCCCGAGGGCAGCCGTACCCAGCCAGGTGATCGTCCTTCACCTTTGGATGACCGTCCATCATCCTTATCCCCAACAGAGCAGCCGTCCCCTGCTAGGTGATCGTCCTTCACCTTTGATGACCGTCCCTCATCATTAATTTCATTTAACCGATGGCCATCCCCATCATGATACCTTCATTTCCCCAGCATGTCGGTTGTCCCCGTCGTTGCTTTACCCCCAGCAGTCGTCCTCTGCTTGATGGTCGTCCTCCATCGCCCGCACTTTATAATCATACTTTACTTCCTTTTACAATCTATATCCCTTTTCTTCTTCACCCAGTGAGTGCAAATTTTGGACTGTCTTTTATATTCAACCACAAGTTATCTTGTTTGCTTGTTAAGCCGTCGCTTACATCCTGCACAGCTAACTCATGTTTGAATAGGGGCAGCTGTAAACACCCCAAATTTGCCCTCACTCATTTCACCATGGCTTGTGGTCTTTTCATTTGCATAAGTTCAATCATATCATATCATATTGCATTTATACTTCACTGCATTGGTTCAAAGTCATCTGCATCTAGGGTTTGTGATCTGAGCAATCCATGAGCCATCTGAGCCACTACAAAGGTCTCCAATCATCTCAAGAGGGTCTATGCATGTTCAAACATCATATTATGTCCACCCAAGATCAAGAAAGTCAGAAAATCACAAGAACTTGGAGAGCATGGAAGCAGAGCCAGGTTTAACTACATAGATGACCTAAAAATAGGGTTTTGGTTTCAAAGGCCATAACTCCAATTTTTTTGGTCATTCTTGTTTCTATTGGTCCCTATATGCTATAAGGATCATGCATACCAAGTTTGATGGAAAAATTCATTAGGGAAGTCATCTGATCACTGGGTAACTTCTTGAGCAAGTCAGAGCCAAATAAGGGCATCTGAGGCCCCCAACATGGAACCAAAATGGATTTTTCATCAAAATGAAGTTATATGGTCTTTATTTGATCATTGAAGTGCTTGGAAGTTCACAAATTTGAAGAAAAGTGGGCTAAACCAAAAGTTGCCAAATATGGAAATGACTTGTAATGTAAACTTTCCATTTTGGGAAAGTTTTTCAACCTCCTCTTTCTCAACCAAAAATGCTTCAAATGAAAAATTCTTGGTCATGAAAGTTGTAGATTGGATCATTCCCTTTCCAAAAAGTACAAGAACAAGATCTAATTCATTTTGGAACTAAAGTTATGGCTTTCTAAAGTTGGCAAAAATCACATAATTTCAAGTTTCATGCCTAAGAGGGATTTTTGCAAAACCTCATGCCAAGCAAATTTGTGACTTCAAATTGATTTCTAATCACCATACAAACTTTGTGCAATGCCTAAAAGTCAGAATTGGCCCAAGAATTCCCAAGTTTCATAGCTTGCACATGAAGAAATCAAGAAAGGGCCAAACTTTGCCAAAATTGCAAAACCCCCCATAAACTTCAATCCACTTGCTGATTTGCCTCAATTTCATTTCCATGGTTGCCCATGAATCAAGCTGCGCAGGACATGCCTTTGTCCTTGGCCTAAATTTTCCCATACCTCAAAGGACACCTAACCTTGACTTTGTGCATTTTCACCCATACCAATCACACTATGCCACAACCACTTTCTGAACCAATTCCATTTGTTTATACAATGAAAAAGCAAGCCAAAGATAACAAGAACACAACCTGAATCCTCCCACAAGTCAGCATTCACCAAAACTCCCCTCTTTGCATTTTCCTTCGAAACTCATCACACAAGCCACAAACATCCAAACAAACTTCATAGAACAACTCACCATCAACCCCTGATCATTTCCCACCCATCATCTTGCCCTAAAAACAACCATATCAAAAACACGATTCTGGCCCCCCTTTGAACTGAACTTCAGAAAATTTCAAAAGGAGTTCACAAAATCTTCAGCCAAGCATTCCAGAAGCAAGAGGGAGTCAAGAGGAGGGGAAAAGCACCAAAGAAAGGTCCAGATAGTGTCATTTTCGAAAGCTCCATTTCAGGTAACTTCAAGAACAAATTTTCCAGAAATGTAATTTCTTGTTATAGAAATGTTTTGTATGCTTTGCTGATCATCATGATCTATTTAGTTTTGAAAATGAGTAAGAAACAAGCATGTATGAAGCTTCTGAAATTTTTGTGTGTTTTCCGTTTGCCTTTGCTTCTTGATCTTGAGTGAAAATAAATGATTTTGGTTGCTGGATTCTTGTTTAGAGTTGTCTAATGATTGATTCTGGAGAGTTTAGTGAGGTTTCATGGCGTATTGAGAGAGATTGAGTGAGAGAGCCGCCGAAGAAGATGACCGAAACACTGTTCCGGTCATCTGAAAGTCATTAGGGTTCAGATTAGGGCTTTAATCATAATTAGCGTAGTTTGAATGTCAACCGTCCAGATGCGCGCGGGGTCAATTCCCTCCATCCCAACTTTGAATCTCAGCCTCAGGATTAGATGACTTTCCCCTTTTTCTCATTTATTTAATTTTTAATTCATTTGTTTCTATTTAATTTGTACGAATTTTAAAAAATAGTAAAACACATCAAAAAATTCTGAAAATGTTTATCAAACATTTTATAAATTTTCAGAACCCAAAAATATTTTTATTTTTATTTTTTACATTAAAAAATAATTTTAAATCATTTAAATGATTATTTTTAATTAGTTAATGGAAATTAATTAATTAAAAATACATTTAAGTATTTAAAAATCCCAAAAAAATTCAGAGAACATTTTCAAACATTTAGAAACATTTACAAACTCACAACACAAATTTCTTTTTGGTTTTGATCATACTTTGACAATTTTTATTTGAATTAGGGTTCTTAAAAATGAATATTTTTAACCCTAACTTCAAAAATTCATAACTTTTGAACCAAAGTGAGTTTGTGAATGATTCTTTTTGCATTGTGTTATGCATGATTTCAAGCTCCTAAAAACATTTTTGTTTCATTTTTATCCTTTATTTTCCATTTGTTTGGCATTTTACCTTTAGGATCACCCTTAAAACCCTAGAAACTTAGAAAAATCATAAGTCCTTCTAGGTTAAGCTTCTGACTTTCCCCTTTGGGTAGTGAACTTGTATAGGCTTAGGGTTCCTTTAAGGCCATTTTCAATTTTTTATCTTACCATTTTCTTCTGATTTTGAATTTTGCATCTCATGTTGTGCATAAACCCTAATTTGCATCTTCATTTGCATTCATCTAGCATAAGCTTGCATACATGAACTTACCATGACATTTTGTACATTCTTATGACATATAAGACATCTTAGTACATATTGAAATCATGCTTGATCATTGCATCATCCATTTTCCATGTTTTGCATCCATTACATTCCATATGCATTCATGAACTTTCATGCTTCTTATTTGCTTCATTTGCATCCTCATCCTTTGTATGATCATCTCCATCTCATGACATACATTTACATCATCTCATTGCATCATTAGCATCATGAACATGTTTCTGATTTTAGTTTGCCTCTTTGCATTTCATTTCATTTCATTTCATTTTTATTTCCTTTTGCTAACTTTTCAGGTGGTAAGTGTTTGAGAAGTGAATTTGCCTTCACTTCTCATAATCTTTTCTCATATCTCTTATGCATCATTGATGAATTTTACTTTTGTATTAGAGTGAGCTTGCTCATTCATGTTCTCTCCTCACTTTCTTTCTTCAAGCAACTTATCTTCTTAAGTGAAGTAAGTTGTCTTGCCTCTTCCTGCTTCTTTTCTTTCCATCTTTCTTCTTCCTTGGTGGCTTTTCCTTGAAGATTTTCTTGCAAACCTCATAAACCCTAGGAACACCCAAGCATGATCACAATTAGGGTTTGATTAGTCCCCCATTAGTTTTACCTTTGTGTCATCTTTGTGTCTTCCTTTCTTATCTCTTAATCAAGGACTAAACCTTAAAGGTTTTAAGGCTTTGTGATTAAGCTTATGTCTGCATCCTTCTATTAGGATGGAGTGTATAACTTTAATCCTAAGTGTTAAACCCTTAATGTGTTTAAATCCTTTAATCAATCCACCTTAATAATCACTAAGACATCAAGCTTGTAACTTGGGCCTTGCATTAGGGTTCTAATTCTTCCTTAATTGGTTAAGAAGGACTAACCCTAGTGTTAATGGACAAGTCCCCCTCAAGTTGTCTTACAAACCATAAAATTCACTTCTTAATCTTACCATTAACTAAAATCCATTTTAATAAAGGTTTTGTTTTGTTATGAGGTTAATCCCTAATCATGGATTAAGTTGAGGAGCCTTCCTCAGCTTAAATGTTCTCATCTATTATCCTTCTATTAGGATGGTGTAATGGGTCCATTAAATCCTTGATTGTGGCTTAAACTCATTACTTAACACTAAACAAAAATACCAAAAACATCTAAATAAATGCAAATAGGTTAATGATCTTAATCCTACATCAAGGTGATTAAGTGTGAGGTGTTTACTTCATACTTAAGGTATTCTCATTACCCCTAATCAGAGGGAAGATGTGATGAGTTTACTAACCCTTGGTTTAGGCTTAAGCTCATTTTCTTATGACAAACTCCAAAAGCAATAAAAGATTGAAAACACCAAAAACAAACAATAATCGTCTCCTCCGGGATTCTCTTCTTATCTCATTCACTCATAAACGAGAACTTGCTCCTTCCGTCTAATGCAAGACAATTTGCACCTGAGCCAGACAGGTCATACACTTAAGCATAGGCAAGTGAGCAGTTCATCAGTCAATTCACCTTTCAGTGTCTTTGAGTCGAACTACAGTGTTCTGACTTCCTCATTGCACGAGAGGATACGTAGGCATAACTTAACAGTTATCGAACAAAAGTCTCTGTACACCCCCCCTCTTCCAGCATTATTCATTAAGCCTCATAGTCTTGAGCTTCATATTCTTTCTCTGCACTGACACTTTTTCATCTCACTTCACATTTCTTTTGCACTGACACTTGCATTCTTTTCCAGCTTTTGCACACAAATAACACTGACACTACCCCTTTAAACACAAATCTTTAAGCGTGGATCCCGTCGAGTACGACGGACAATCTGGGTGCTAATACCTTCCCAGGTTCGCAACCGTCTTATCCACCTTTTCTTAGGTTTATGCAGCATTACCTTTCCTTCGGGATAAAAATACCTAGCTGGCGACTCTTTTCAGTTCATCTTCATGTCCTCTTTCGCCGATCGTTCACGCTTGTATCGGGATGCAAATCTTCGGGAGCGACAAACCTAAACCATATTTATTACATTTCCCTCCAAACCAAAGCACTCTCTCTCACAATTTTCACTTCTCATTTTTTCTGAATTTGGGGCTCTCTCACTATTCTCTCACTTTTTCTCCCCATTTTCCAAATCACTCAAAGTTCCTCTTTGAAGATCACATAACTTTGCATTAAAGTGTGTAGATCTTGGAACTAGACCTCCATCCATAACTTCTTTGCATCTTTTTGCTGGTTTTATTGGAGATTCAGATCTGGTTTGGGATCTAGAAGTGCTTTTGGATCCAAAATTCTGCATCAAGAGCTTGTTCTTGCATTTATTTTGCACGGAGTGTGAAGATTAGCACCGGATCTTCTAAGTTTTCCGCGATATCTCTCATTTCCAGCTCAAATAACATTTACCAAAGCATATCTCAGCTTTGTAGGTTGGTTAATTTCAGATCTAGCTCTATATTTAGCTTATTTTCATGCTTGTGCTTTAGATCCACCATGTGCTTGTGTATTTGCTTGTGTTGCGTGAATTAATTGGTTGATTTGTAGCCGAATCCGTATGTTAATGTTCATGAGCTTGATGGTATGGATTAATGTGAATTGATCTAATTTTTCCAAGTATAATTGATTGCTGGTCTGGTGTAAGATTATTTGAATAAGCTGGTTGGAGTTGCTATTTTTGCAGGATTTGCTGTTGTTTTAACAGTGTTAACTGGTTAACGCATTTGGTTAACCGGTTAATGCACCTGTTTTATGCGTATTTTGTGCAGGTTTGAACTGGTTAACCGGTTAACGCATTTGGTTAACCGGTTAACACTGAAGCAGAATGACTTTTTGGAGCTATTTTGAGCTTGTTTGATCCCTTTGCTTGCTTTAATTGCCATGGATCATTATATGATCATTGAACATGCTATTTTAGGGTGATTTGCTTGCTGGTTGATGTATGCTTTCATGTTTTCGACGCGTAAGTCGTGCATTTGCAATGCTTGGCATGTTGTTTGATCCTTGTTTGCTAGAACCTTTGAGCATGTTAATTCCATGATTGTGTTGATCAATTTGCTGGATTTTGGCTAACAATTCAGGGGCTCATGGTAAGAGAAGTGTGGATGTTTATCCACATTTCAACTCTTCATCTTTCCTCTTTTTCTTTGCTTTTGCTTTGCGATGTTTGATGTGCTTTGTGCCATCATGTGGTTCTCTTTCCCCTCTCTAGCTTTCTTCTCCTTTTCTTCTTTCTCCGCTTTCTATTCTTATCTCTTCCTCCTTTAGGATAGTAAACCTCATTAACCTAGGATTTTCTATGCATGATAACAATTAGGTGTTAGCCCCCATTAGACTTTTACCTTTAAGATCCTTTTGTTTCTCTTCTCTTCTCATCTCAAAAATAAAAAGCATAAAAAACATTTAATAAGGACCGAAGTGGTCTCTTGTGCAATAGCCTTATTCCATGAAACACTTGTAGTCTTCCCATCTTGGGATAGTACAAGCTTGTTCATCATGATGCACAAGTCTGGTCATGAGACCAACTTCATCAAGAAAATCATAAAAAAAGACTTCTTCACAAAAAAATACAACAAAAAACACTTAATAAATTCAATGGGTTAGTGAGGCTAAGCCCTAATCTCGAAAATCAAGTTTTGGGGATCTTCTCCTTACCTGAGTGTGCTTGTTCTATTATTCCATCTTGGAATGTAGTAGCAAGTACACATTCCATGGAAAAGAGCTTGAGTTCACTTCCTTGTGACACACTCATAAAAAGCTTCTAAAAAACACAAACAAACAATAAGCGTCTCTCCTTCGGGACTTCTTTTCTCATCATCTTCACTCTTATTGCGCAAACTTGCTTCTTCTTGTCATTTTGCAAGACGGTAACACACTCGTCGTCCGAGCCTGCAACACCTGAGCATTGACATAGGCAGTTCAAGCCTTAAGACACAAGCAATCATTTCCACCCCTAGTTAGGGGAACTACGACGACTCTGATCCTCATTGTCCAGATGAGGTACGTAGGCAGCGGGGTAGGGCCCGTTCGAGCATAATCTTTATTTTCCCTACATTTTCCCCCTTTCTTTTCTTTCTTATCCAGTTTCAGTTTCAGTTTTGCAGCATCTTTCATTTCTTCACCCTTTGAAACATATTTCTTTGCAAGCGTGGATCTCGTCGGGTACGACGAATGATCTAGGGTGCTAATACCTTCCCAGGTCGTAACCGACTCCCGAACTCAGTTTCTTTGGTTCGCAGGACTCGTGTCCTTCCTTTTCTTTTCCTCTGGTTTGTGCAGCATTACCATTCCCGTTCCTTCGGGATAAAAATGTCTGGCTGGCGACTCTAACCTTTCCCGCACCACTTTCGCGTTTGTACTAGGATGGAAATCCAGGGAGCGACAGCTGGCGACTATGCTGGGGATCGAACCCAGAATCTCTGTTTCCCTTGAGAGTCTCTCCTAGCGCTTGTTTATTTCTGTTTCTTTGGGTGTTGATTGTTTGGTGTTGCGTGTTTATTTTACTGTTATTTATTTACAGTCTTTATTTACAGTTTTCAGTATTTATTTTCATGCATCATATATGTACTGGACTGTCTGGACTAGATTTTTTCTGTTTGGTGGGACTTGGGTGATACTGTTACTGTGAGATGAGCTTGTTACCAAGGCTCGAGTGCACCTTAGGACTTAGAGTGGTTCCACTTTGGCCTTATGAGATCTTGTCATTGGGGTAGTAGTGAGTTCCACGCCCAGATTTGCGACCGTCTTGGAAATGTCTTGATTTGGGTATCTTCCTCTCTCATTTCATGACCTTGATAGTTATGTGTAGCTGGGGACCGATCATTGAGAACCTTGTGGAAACATCCCTCTTTAGTGGTGATAGTGGCAGACCATATTGTGTGGCAAACCCATTCGCACCCGAGGGCCCACCTGGAACTCACATAGGATGACCTTGTTTTCCCGGACTCAGTTGAGGCCTCCCTGAGTAGTACATAATGCCAAACCGATTCCCTGATCTGGTCATGAGCCATTTCTCGGAAATGGTGAACGTAATATTACTATTCGGCTTTGAGAGTCCGTGATGTTTGACCCGGAGCACACCAGTGAGATTGGGAGGGGTTTACAGGTTTGCAGGAACCCTTGACCTCCACATACCCTCATTATCAGTATGGTCTCTGTTATGATTTGGTCATTATGGTTCTGGATTTCTTGATCTTTTGGTTCTGAGGGTTTCTATCATATGGTTATGGTTCAGAGAATTCTGGTTTTCAGTTACTTGGGGGTCCCAATATCCAGTATCCAGATGGTCCCAAATTGATCATATGCCTGCATTGCATTTGCATCGCATTAACTATTTGTGTTTCCATTTTCAGGTTTTGTTTACAGTTTAGCACCCAATTCTGGTAATTTTAAGCTTTCCAGATGGCAGAAGTTAAGAAAATTACAAGAAAGAAAAATGTCCATTATACTTTTCTCCAACCAGAAGTCAAGAGTGTTCAGAGACTAGCAGGGCTGATGAATGATCAAGTTTCAGGGAACTTCAGAAAGAGGTATGGTCAGATTTTGAAGTACATGGATAAACCTGCTGCAGACCAGAAGGATAGCTTGCACACTTTTCTTCAGTTCTATGATCCCTTATTGCGGTGTTTTGTATTTCCAGATCATATTTTGGCTCCTACCTTGGAGAAGATTTCTAGCATCTTGGGTATTCCTGTCAGAGATACTTTGCCTTACTATGGATCAGAGATAGTTCTCAAGGAAGAAGACATATCCAGAGTTTGTCGTATACCAGTTGCTAAGGTCAAGAAAGCTTTGAAGGACAGTGAGGGCATAGGACTTCCTTGGGATGTGCTTAGACCAGAAGCTGAAGAGTATGCCAAAGAGAGTAGGTGGGGAGATTTTGGTGCTGTGGTGGCCTTGATGGTATATGGATCTAGTCTTTTCCCGGGAGAAAAGGAGTTTGTGAGTTTGGAGGTGATCTCCATTTTGGATAAAGGTAATCCTGTACCAACCTTGTTGGGAGATTTCTACTACAATGTTCATTACCGGAATGAGAAAGGAAGGGGTGGACCAGCGGGTTGTTGTGCTCCATTATTTGCTGATTGGTTTGCGAAGCAATTGCCAAAGCAGGCCCTTTCAAAGAGATGAGAGATGAATGGAGGTGGTCCAGGAGGCTAATGGGACTAACTGCTGAGGATATATCTTGGGGTTATAACAGGGATTTGTTGGGAAAGGAGCTACTGGTTAGTTGTGGAAGTTTTGCTAATGTGCCCTTGCTAGAAAGAAAGGGTGTGATCAGTTACCATCCAGTCTTAGCCAGGAAACAATTTGGTTATCCTCTGAGGGATCCACCAAGTATGGAAGAATTAGCTGGGTCTTTGTATTTTTCTGTGGAGGTAAAAAAAGAGTTGGTCATACAAGCATCTCAGGCTTGGGCTCACAGGGTGAAGAAAGGAAAGAAGGATTTTGGAAGGGTGGATCCCAAGAAATATCCTCCTTTTGTTGCATGGTTGCAGAAGCGGGTAGAGGAAGTGCTCATGCCATTTTCAGTAGAAGCTCCATTGTATCCTAAAGAGGTGCCATGTCATAATATTGTTCCTCTGGAAGAATATAATAAATTGGAAGCTCAGTTGCACGAGGTCCGGGTAGAAAATGCTGAAATGGTTAACTTGTATCACCTTGCCAATCGCGCTAAGAATGAAGCAGAGGAAAAGCTACAGAAGATGCAAGTCTCATTAGAAGCTAAGGAAAAGGAGTTTGCTAGAAGAGAAGCTCATTTTCAGAGATTGGGTCTAATGGAATCAAAAAGAGAAGCGGAGCGTAAGAAGACTTTGAAGACTCTTAAAGAAGCTCGCCAGTTCGTTGTTTGGTTACATGGCCAAAGGGAACAGGAGCAGAAGAAGTATAAAGAAAAGGAAGATTTTTTCGAGGTACAAATGGCCTTTAAGAAAGAAGAAGTAGAATAAGTCCACAAAATACGAAGAGAGAAGACTCAACAATTTGTACAGAGCCAAATGGCCTTGGAGGAGGCATTGAAAGAGATTGCGGAACTTAAGCTGAGAGCAGGTGTGAAGAAGAACCGGACAGAAGTGATGGCTACAAAAGAAGAACTTGAGTCTTTCCTTTAGTCTAGGATTTTTGATTTATCTTTGTTCAGACTACCTACAGGCTTGTTGTAGGAGTCTTGCTTTATTTTTTCTTTATTCATGTATTGACTTGTAACCCTCAGGGGAATTTGTTTGTGCTCTGACTTTGGCTGCCAGTGGGTTATCCATGTTATGCAATGTTAAACTCCAGTTACCATTTCCAAGTGCACAAAGTTTGTTTGTCTGAGACTGCTAAGATCTGAACACTCTTCAAAGGGAGAGTTTGAAAATCAATGCTCAAAGGGGCTATCTGGAACAAATACCAGAACTGGGGCATATAAATGCCTAAACCTGGAAACATGAATAGTTACATTGCATACATATAACGTGTTTGCTGTTTTGCAGGTGGTTCATCAGTTTTCTAACGTTGATGTCCTTTCAGGCACTATAGCTCCCAGGAAGGTTCAGAAACAGCCAACGGTGCACAGATATCCTACAAGAGTAAACAGAGAGAGAGAGAGAGTAATGGATCAGATGTAGGAAGATCTGGCTGACTTGAGAACAAGAATGGACAACTTCATGACCCTCATGGCTGGGATGGGTCAAACTCAGGAGCGCTTGCGCGAGATGGTGGAAAACAATCAGGCCAGGAACAATGGGACCGCAGATGGAGGTAATCGCAATGGGGCTGGCGTCCGACAAGTTGAAATCCCTGTGGTGCAACCAGGGGTTACTATTGTCAATGATGGAATAAATAATGTGCAGATGGATGGGCAGGATGAACAATTTACTTTGCTGGATGAGGCAGAAGGCCAAGGAATTGACATGAACAGAAAGTTTGAAGAGATGGCTGAGCAGATTTGTGCCATTAAATCTCAGAGCTCTCTGGGGTTTGATATCACTGACTTGGACTTGGTTCCAGGGGTTAGAATTCCCTACAAGTTCAAGGTTCCTACTTTCGATAAGTACAACGGCAAGGCATGCCCAAAGACTCACCTCCAGTCTTTTGTCGGAAGAATCGCTGCACATACAGATGACGAGAAGCTGTGGATGTATTACTTCCAAGATAGCCTTGTGGGGGCTTCCTTAGAGTGGTACATGAAGCTGAGCAGGGTTAATATTCGAAGCTGGAAGGATTTAGCAGAGGCATTTGTGAAACAGTATCAGTACAATTTGGATATGGCTCCAAATCATACTCAGTTGCAGACCATGTCTCAGAATGCTAAAGAAGGGTTCAAGGAGTACGCTCAGAGGTGGCATCAGCTTGCTGCTAGAGTACAACCTCCCTTGTTGGAAAATGAAATGGCGGACATGTTCATGGGAACACTACAGGGTGTGTTTATCGAGAGGCTGGCATCTTGTTCGGCAAAAAAGTTCAATGACATTGTGATAGCTGGAGAGAGGGTTGAAACTCTTTTGAAGATGGGGAAGATGCAAGACACCGGTGCGGGTAACTCAAGCGGTGTAAGAAAAGCTTTTAATAGACCTCCGAGAAGAAGAGAGGGAGAAACTAATGCTGTGTACGGCCGAGGACGGGGCCGGGGATACAGAGGATCCTATGAGCAAGTGGCAGCTGTCACTATTCCATCAAGTCCTGTGCAACAAACTCAACCACAACAGCAGCAACAACAACAACAACCGCCATGCAATAATTATCAGCAAAGACCCTATCAACCGAGACAAGCTCGTCCAGCTAACAGGGTGCTTGAAGCCATTCCAATGACATACACAACACTGCTTCAAAGGTTGTTAGACTTGAACTTGGTTCAATTGAGGACATTAGCACCACCTCTACCTGGCGAGCTTCTAGTGGGGTATGATGCTAATGCAAGATGCGCATTTCATTCAGGAGCTCCCGGGCACTCAACAGAGAAGTGCAGGGCATTGTAGAATAAGGTTCAAGACTTGATCGATTCAAAGGCGATTAACTTTGCACCGCCTCCTAATGTTACATCAAATCCCATTCCAAACCATGGAGGGGCAAGGATAAATACTGTGGACGGTGGTGAGAGGTTAAGCTTGATTTTGAATATGGAGGAGGTGAGGACTTCATTGCTGGTTGTGAAAGACAGATTGTTGAAAGGACAAGTATTCCCAGGGTGTGGTTATGACTGTGAAGGGTGTTTGAGCTCAGTAAATGGATGTGAAGACTTGAAGGTTGGGTTACAACATCTGATTGACGAGGGGTCGCTACAGTTCGATAGGGTTGATGATAGAAGCAATTGTGTGTCTACCATAACAATTTACTTTGATCCTACTGAAGTTCCTGTCCGGAGGGAGCCGGTGACTATCTATGTTCTAGAGGTTAGTCTTGTTACCATTACTGTTCCAGGGCCAGTTCCTTATGCTGATGACAAAGCCATCCCATGGCATTATGGCTCGGATGTGTATGTAGAAGGTCAGAAGGTGGAAAGTAAAGCGGTGACAATTGACCCGACTGTGGTGAATGTCGGAGGAGTTGGTGGATTTACAAGAAGCGGGCGTCTTTTTGCTCCTCAAGCTCTCAGAGGAGATCCTGAAGCTGAAGCTGTTGAAAAGGCTAAAGGTAAATAGATAGCGACCGAAGAAGTGACAACTCCTGCTGCCGGGCAAGGTACTTTTGAAAAAGAAGTCGAAGAGTTTATGAGAATAATAAAGAAGAGTGACTATAAAGTGGTTGAACAGCTGAATCAAACTCCATCAAAGATATCTATTATGTCCTTGTTAATGTGTTCTCCAGCCCATAGGGAAGCTCTATTGAAAGTCTTACAGATGGCATATGTACCACAGGAGATAACGATTAACCAGTTGGAGGTTGTGGTAGGCAGCGTGAATGCCAGCCATGGGTTGGGCTTCACGGATAGAGATTTTACTTCTGAAGGCCACAATCACAACAAGGCCCTGCACATCACCATGGAGTGTAAGGGTGTTGTCCTGTCACATGTCTTAGTTGATACTGACTCTTCTCTCAATGTGCTCCCTAAGAAAGCCTTGATGAAGTTGAATATTGATGGCATTGTGTTAAGACCTAGTGACTTAATTGTGAAAGCCTTTGATGGGTCACGGAGGTCTGTGTTCAGGGAGGTTGAGCTACCTGTGAAGATAGGATCTCAAGTGTTTAAGAGCACGTTCTATGTCATGGATATTCAACCTGCTTACAGTTGCTTGCTAGGACGTCCCTAGATCCATGCTGCAGGCGCAATGACATCCACGTTGCATCAGAAGCTGAAGTATGTGGTAGATGGTCAGGTGATCACTGTGTGTGGACAAAAAGATATCTTTGTGAGTCATCTATCAACTTTTAAGTACGTGGAAATGGACGGAGAAATTCATGAAACGTTGTGTCAAGCCTTTGAAGCGGTCAATGTTAGTACTTTGGCTCCAGCAGATCAGAACAACGAAAAGGAAGGGACTTCTATTTACTCCTACAAGTAAGCCAAAGAGGTGGTCCAATCCGGAAGCGCCCAGGGTTGGGGCAAGTTGCTAGATATGGAAAAGAAGGATGACAAGTTCGGTCTTGGTTATTAGCCTGGTGGGTCCAACCGGCCTCAGGATAATAAGGCCATAACTTTCACAAGCGCCGGAATGCTCGATGTAACACGGTGGGAGAACTGACTTTAGTTATGTTGCGGATAGCAAGAGTCTCCACCGACTTTTATTTTATCCAAAGGAAAGGGCATAAAAGAACAGGAAAGACCTTAAAAGATTTTTGGGTTCGGGGGGTAGGTTATGTAAAGGGAAGGTGTTAGCACCCTTTACATCCATGGTTATCCATGGGCTCTTAGTTACTTAGCTCACTTTAAAATGTTTTTGAAAAGTATGTGTGTAAATAGAAATTTTCTTAAGTACTTTATAATGATCCATGTACGGATATATATAAAGCCTTTGTTTTGAAAATTTCTTGAAAAATGAGAAGTGTTTTGAAATGTTTTGAAGAGTGAGCAAGTACATAAGAGGAACCTACCCTAAGTTAAGTCTTTTCTGTTCTTAAATATCCTTTAAATGGTAAGACTATCCCTATTATTAAGGAATAGGTAGTCATTACCTTGGATGTGTGAGGGACAAATGAAGGGACATCTGTGATTAGGCAATTGTAAGGTGTATTTAGCAATTTCGAAGGGACTTATCATCTTTATTCGAAAGGGACAAGATCATTACGAAGGCAACCATGAAGGGACTTGATCTTTTTATCTGTTAAGGGACTAGATGATATGAGAGAAGGGACTTTGCTTTACACACCTTACTTGACCTTTTGTTTAGGCAACTTGAGAGGTATCCTTAAGGAAGTGAGATGGCGATCAAAGATCGACTTACATGTGTGCGTGTACAAATTCATATATTTATCTTGAGATTAATGATCTAAATTCAATTTTAAATACAAACATGTCTCGCACTCCCTATTTTACTAACCATAGCAATTAAAAATAATAAAAATAATACTACAACTATTACATAGTGGATACAATTACATTATAATTAAAATAAGCAAATAAATAAATAATTAAATGGATTAGTAATAATAAACAAAAATAAATAAATATAAGAGGGTTAGTAATAATAAACAAAATAAATAAGTATAAAATGGTTAGTATAACAATATAATATAGAAATAAATTGAAAGTTCACAATTAAATAAATAAATATTTTTTTAAATATTTTTTAATAAAAGAAATAAATAATAAATATTATATACTAATAAAATATGATTAATAGTCTAATTATTTAATTTTATATACATATTATAAAAATATCTAATTATAATTAAATAAGCATATAAAAAATAATAAACTATATACATAAGATAAAATTAGGGTTTAATTATTTAGAAAAATATATTAGGGTTAATTAATTAACTAAATTATTTACATTATTTATATAAAACTATGTATAATAATAATATAAACAAATTATAAAATAAATCTACATAATTAGAATTTATATACAAATATATTTATAAAATAATTAGGGTTTATGAAGTGCATTAGGGTTTATAAAAATAATTAGGTTTTGTATGAAAATATTAGGGTTTTTTAACTTAATTTACAATATTAATCTAATAATTAAATAAACATATATTAATAAATATTATTTAAAAAAAACATATAAACAAATATATTAAATTAGATTTGTAAATTTACAAGAAAATAAAGTTTAATTATAATATGTTTTTAAACATTTTTTTAGAAATTTGTTTTAATGAAAATAAAAGAAAAATAAAAAATTAAATGAAAATATCAAAGACACAAAAAAACAGGACCTGGGATTTGAACCCAGGTCCTTTACCTGGATACACAAGAGCCTAGCCACTGGGCTGCGCGCTGCTAGTGAGAACTTTCCATACCCATTTTGTTTTGTTCTCATCCTGGAAAAACAAAGGAATTTAAGCAAAAAAACATTTGGCTGGTTTCGAACCCATGCCCTTCAATCAATCATGCGTATACCAAAACCAGCTGAGCTGCACGCTCGCTTGTGATATATAACCATCAATAATTTGTTTTAAGCCCTGTCAATAATTCAAATATGGTTTTCGCGCCAGCCATCTTCATCTCCTACCTCTGGACCTGCGTGATTTGCTACGAATTTTACCACGAATGTTCCTGCGATTTTTGTTCCTGCGAATAGCAAACTCTAACCAAACAGCAAAATTTCACAAAATTAATTATACCATTGAATTCCTAATGAGATTTGCAATCATTATATGTCTTTAGAATTCATTTATCTTGGCTAAATAATGAAACCCTAAATGAGGCCGCAAACCCTAACCATGGTGAAATTCAGTTTAGTCCATGAAACTTCAAGAAACCTGTCCAGAATCAGTCTATAACTTATCACAAACAAGAAATTCAAGTCAAAATTCATTGAACACAAGCAAATATTCAGAATCGAAAATGTAAAAAACCATGAAAGTTAAGAATCGGTTTATGCATATGAGCATGTTTACGATGCTTTTGAGGGTTGGGATTGCATCAATGATGTTCAAAGAACATGTTTGAACCTTTAAAATGCTTTGAGAGAGCCTCTAAGTGAGAATCCGAATTGAGAGTTTTTTGATGAATTTTGAAAATTTGGAACTTGTTCTTGAGGCTACAATTTTTCGTCCCTTGTGCTTGTGATGAGTTTGTGTACATATAGTGAACAAAATTAGGTCAAGAAAAGTGGTTGTTCTTTGGACTTTTTGGATCAATGAGATTGAAAAAGATCATGCTTTAAAACTTGAATATCTTTTGATCCAACCTTGCTATTTTAAGACTATCATCATAATTTGCATATCAATCTGATCCAAGCAATATTTATGATTTTCTAGAAGCAATATCTCATCCAAATATTTGATTTATATATTTTATTTTGATTTAAAATGGTTTTAAATGAATAAAATCAAAATAAATAAAATCAAAATAATAAAAATCTGAATAAATGAGAATTGGGTCGTGCATGAAGTCATGTTAAAGTTTGGATCACAAAATTGCAAGCCCATTTGGAGGAATTTGGTTTTAAGGCCCTATTTGCTTCATAAACCTCCCAAAAATTTCCCAACTTTGCAAGGGCACAAATCCTTCAATTTTAATGCTATGAGGGTGTTCTTGGACATTTTGGAAATCTTAAAGAGTCCTCTAACCAACCCCATTGGGTTCATGTCCATATCATTTACCATTCTCAAGTTATGCTCTTTTGAAGTTGTTGACTTTTTGTTGACTTTCAAAAGGACCTATAATGTCTTAGCTCATACCTTCTAAATGAAGCATTTTTGGGCTTGGCTTGTGAGACACAAAGTTGTAGAGAATTCAATTTCCTTCAAAATTAGCTTTGGATGGGAAAAATTTGATGAAGCATGTGAAAGTTATGGCTGGTCAAAGTTCAGTTGACTTTTCCTATGAAAACCCTAATTTAGAAACTCCTGATTCTTGATGATCTGAAATCTCCTTGATGAATCATGATCAACCCTTGATCAAATGATGAATTTTACTTCATATACTTGATGTTGGCAAAAAATTATGAAGTTTGACTTTGGTTTGACCATAGTCGACCTCAGTTTGACTTTTTAACTGCTTTGACTGATTTTGACCTATCTGATCATCTGACTGAGCAAACCTTTGGGAAAAGTCTTGAAACTTGTCATGGGGATTCTTGAACACATATAGGATGCTATGAAGCTCACTTGAAGTCTTGGAAGTTCATTTAGCCTGATTAAAGTCAAAACCCTAGTTTAGGATGCACTGCTTAGGAGGATGCATTGTCTGAGGGAATTGTCAAACATTCTGACTAATTGTGAACTTTGTGAACCTTGTGAACCTCATGAGATGTCTTGTGAACCTTGTGAACCTTGTGAACCTTGTGAAACTCTTAGTACACAAAGTCTTGTCTTGTGAGGGAAAATTTTAGGGTGCAACAGCTGCCCCTGTTCAATTTTCTGAAACCTGAGGGGTTAGATTGATATACGTGCCATTCGTGACCTGGAAGGTTGAAGGGGATTGAACACAAAAGCCCAAAAATTTGCACTCACCAGTGCATAGAGTAATACTGATGATTATCTGAAGATGCTTGAGTGGGCTTAAAGATGCCACTTGGAAGGATTGGAGATGGGCTTAGAGATGCCATCAGGAAGAACTGGTGATGGGCTTAGAGATGCCATCTAAAATATCTGGATGTGATGATGTCTTGTATGTTGATATTGGATATCAGTACTAGGTCTATGTATAAGCCGTCTCTTAATCCTTTATGCAACATGACTTGAATTGTTGGATGGGCCAGTAGAAATGAATCTTGTGATAATTATCTCTTCTGGAAGTATCTTGGATTATAGACTGTTTGCCTATTCTCCAAGGTCAAAAGAACGTCAGGATTTGTCCTTCTGAAAAAGTTTTGAACAAGAGGCCAAAAGAGCGTCAGGATTTGCTCTTAAGGGTCAAAAGAACGTCAGGACTTGTTCTTCTGAAAAAGTCTTGAACAAGGGGCCAAAAGAGCGTCAGGATTTTCTCTTAAGGGTCAAAAGAACGTCAGGATTTGTTCTTCTGAAAAAGTCTTGAACAAGGGGCCAAAAGATCGTCAGGATTTGCTCTTAAGGGTCAAAAGAACGTCAGGATTTGTTCTTCTGAAAAAGTCTTGAACAAGGGGCCAAAAGAGCGTCAGGATTTGCTCTTAAGGGTCAAAAGAACGTCAGGATTTGTTCTTCTGAAAAAGTCTTGAACAAGGGGCCAAAAGAGCGTCAGGATTTGCTCTTAAGGGTCAAAAGAACGTCAGGATTTGTTCTTCTGAAAAAGTCTTGAACAAGGGGCCAAAAGAGCGTCAGGATTTGCTCTTAAGGGTCAAAAGAACATCAGGATTTGTTCTTCTGAAAAAGTCTTGAACAAGGGGCCAAAAGAGCGTCAGGATTTGCTCTTAAGGGTCAAAAGAACGTCAGGATTTGTTCTTCTGAAAAAGTCTTTATCAAAGGGCCAAAAGAGCGCCAGGATTTGCTCTTAAGGGTCAAAAGAACGTCAGGATTAGTTCTTCTGAAAGATGTCTTGAACCAGGGAATGAATCTTTTTACAGACCGTTTGCCTGCTATTCGAGGACATCTTGAGTAGTGTATAGATCATTTCTGACTTGTTGTAAGTTGTTGATATTGTTTTACCTGCATATAACTATCCTGCAAGGGAAATATTAGTTTATGCATTTGTATGCATGCATAGTATGATGCACCTAAGTAAATGTATTATGTACCTATGGATGTGTATGTTATGGTATGATGTAAATGATGTATGTATGCATCATGCAGCTTGAAGCATCTGGATATCTTTGTATAACAACTGCTGGCCAGGGAGAATAAATCCCGAATTGTTTCTGAAGAATATGAGGAACTCGTCTCGTTTGATAATATAGTGAAGAATATGAGGAACTCGTTCTCGTCTCGTTTGATAACATAGTATTCATAACCTCCCGTCTTCGTTTGATAGTATGGTATCCATAACCTCTCGTCTTCGTTCGTCGTACTCCTATTGAGGGAATAATTTCCTGAGTATCCCGACTGAGGATAAAAGAGATGGACATAAATTCCAGGGGAGATGTAACTCGAAGTATCTATGATGATAGATTTTCCCTACTGGGGATTTGTATCTATCTTGTGGGGATGAACCGGCGAAGCTTCGTTGAATTCCTTCCCTCGTTCGTCCTTAGTAAATACTATTACTGCATTTCATGCATTTCTGGTAAACATCAATCATATTAAGCATTTATGCATTTCTGGTAAACATCAATCATATTCAAAAGCATACATACATTCAAACACAACCAATGGACGTTTCGCTTATGTAAATAGGGTAAAAGTAATCCTGAATAAAGAGGGAAAAGTAAAGCTGAACTCGAAAACAGAATCATTTCAACTTTGAGAGTGTATAACCAATTGGATTTAGAGCTCCTGAGATTCTTAACTTTCCTGAATACCTTCCCAGAAATCCTCATAGCTGGATCTGAAGACATGATACTGACACCATCTGATACTACTGGTGTAGACAATTAATTTCCACAATGGCTTCTGCTGAGAATCCAATATCAAGGTAATATAATGAGAGGAAAGTGTCTTCAAATTGTGATGGACCATATACACTCCGGGTATTAGATTTTGAAAAGAGAGCACTGCCCCTTGGTTGAGGATGAATTGTTGACTTTGGACCTGATTGCCCCAAATGAATTGAACAGTAAGTTATGCCCCTTGATTGGGAAACAGTGATTATGCCCCTGGCATTATGAACTCTGTAATGTTACCCTTGGTAACTTAGATAGATGAGGAGATATTCCCCTGGCTACTTAAACATAGTTGAATCCTGTCCTGATTGCCCCAAATGAGTTAGGCAGTATCATGGCCTGCCCCCTTGATTGGGAGATAATGACTATGCCCCTTTGTATACACGGACTTTAATCCAGGAAGCAACTTTGTTTATCGGAAGGACTTTGGTTTATTGAGCATTCATCCTGTAAGTTTCTCTGTTTATCAAACACTCAGGTATATACAAACAAATATTTTCAAAAATGCAATGCTTATGTTTGTCTTGAAGTTTTGAAAAAAAGTTATTTTAGAAAAACAATTTTTATGAAAAACTGTGATATTAACTCAAGTTTTATAATAAGCCCTAAAGGAGTCAGGATACCTTTTTGTAGCAGTACGCTTTCGAACTAACCATGCTTCAGTTAGGACTTTTAAAGGGTTGTAACGTGGCCTGGTTCACGGTTTAAGAAACAAAGGATAAAGGCTCAAATTTTATTTGTACCCAACCCAATCTCCATGATGTTCTTCAGTCCTATGTTCAGTTAACTTATGAATTGAGGCTCAAAGGAGTTTGGAATTGTAACACTGACATTTGTGATGGTTCAGAAACCAAAATTTATTTGAACATTCAGTCATCTTTCTTTGTTGAGGATTCATAGTGACCTCTTTTTATTTTATTTTATTAT
This sequence comes from Lathyrus aphaca, assembly GCA_963966055.1. Taxonomy (NCBI): domain Eukaryota; kingdom Viridiplantae; phylum Streptophyta; class Magnoliopsida; order Fabales; family Fabaceae; genus Lathyrus; species Lathyrus aphaca. Next base: position 478,965,863 of record OZ014524.1, on the reverse strand, counting down.
CCCTTCCTTTTGCCTGAACTGTTTGTTTTAAGATTACAGTCAGCGGGATATCTCAATTTTTATTAAGTCTCCTTCATAGGTTTTGACTTAGCAAGCTTTTTCTTTTGCTAGATATTTATTGTCAAGTTTAATGATTACAGAGAACCATCATTAGTTGTGTACAACATAGATAATTGGCATATTTGAGTTAACCGAGTAACTACCCTATCCCAGGTTATGAATAAGGGTTTTAATTTGTGCGAGAATGAAAACTCCTACTTCATAGGCTCAAAAGGGTTGACTAGGGATTAACTTCCTTATATCTCCACTATTTAGGAATTGAAACAATGCCTGTACATCGTCAGCATAGTCTGTTCAAAAGCATACTGCCTAAGATTATGGTATTGTTTTCGTCATCCTCCCTCTACAGGCTTATAGCTTTATCAGGAGTTAAATATCATAAGATAGAAATAAGAAGCATAGTTTTAAATATAGTGAAACGAATGGATTAATTCAAGACAAACATATGCAATGCATTAATGAAAACAAAAGTTTAACATAATAGTAAGTGTTTAAACAAAAGGAATTACAAATGAAAATTCAAATGTTGTCCCATCCAGTTGGCTTAATGTCTTCAATTGCAATCTGTGAACTTTGAGGAGCAGTATACTTCACCATGAAATCAAATTTGCCACTTGGATATCCCAAGGTGCCCCATATCTCAACAGGAATAGGTAGGCTTTCTTTCTTGCTACCTTGGGCAACTTGTCTTGCAGCTTCGGTGTTTGATGGACGATAGTAAAATTCAACTTGACCTTCTGGAGTAACCTCTAGGATTCTTTCATCAATCAGGTCTTGAATCTTTTTCTTCAATGCCCAACAGTTATTAGTACCATGTCCGGGACTGTCGGAGTGATACTCATACCTTGCCTTGGGATTATAGTGAGGAGAGGAAGTTTTAGGATTTTGAGGAGGATTTTTCAAGGAAATTAGCTTCATCCCCAACAAGCATTGCAGAACTTGTGACATTGGAGTGCTGAACTTGATATACTGCCTTCTACATTCCTTGTGTTGAGGTGGATTAACCTTATCAGGTCCTTCTTCTTCAACTGAAGAACAATCAATGGCAACCTGTCTCTTACCTTCTTTTATTCTCATCTTCCTTTCAACCAAATCAGCTTGTTTTAATGGAGGTTGACTGACAATTAGATTCCTGACTCCATTACTTTGAAGTTTGTGGACAAAGGTTCTTAGCTCTTCTTGCCCCTGAGCTAAACTTTGAATAAGAACCACCTGGTCATTCATCTGGATCCTCATTTCTGCCATCTCAGCTTGTAATTGTTTCAGCTGATCATCCTTGTTGTCCTCAGGATTCTTCTTGTTAGCCAGCAGTGTCTTCAATTCATCCTGCCCCTTGGACAAGTTCAGGATCAACTCTTGGAACTGGGCATTTTATGCTTGGAGATCTTTGACTGTTTGTTCAAGAGCCATTGCTAAAATAAACAGCGAGAAGATAAGAAACCTGTGATGCAATGATATGGTGTATAAATGCGTATGCAATGTTTTCAAGGACCGCAGGATTTAAATTTACTTAAACAACCAAGAAAGTAAACTTTTATTAGTAATAAATTTGTTTGGTTCCTTGGGCTTACAATAAAAATGAAATGAAATAAATACAAAAGATGGGGTTTTAAGTCTCCCATGGACGTTTCCTCTTTGTGTTGAGGTATGAGTTGAGATTCCGCTCCTCGTGAAGTTGTTTTGTTAGTTCCAGGATTCTTTATTGACTTGCTTTGTAATGAGCCTCGAAAGTATCCCTTTGCTCCTTCAACTGGATCCAGGATCTCTATAAGTCTTCCATGTCAGTGGGCATGTCTGGGTGAAGGATACTATAAGAGGTATCTCCTTCAGCAACAAGCTCCATAGTAACTGGCAGGATGGCAGGATATGACATCATAAGAGTCTGAGCACGAGATCGCACCCATCTGAGATAAGCTTCCATAAGAATAGTGTACTTGGGCTCTAGAGTCTTGCTATCAACCTTGTTCACTTTACCCCATGCTCGTATGAACCTTTGACGGTAACCTTGTAGATTGTTGTCATAGTCAAACACAATACCCTGAATCAACATGTCATGAGGACCATCACTCCGAGCGTAACCAAACTGACGTAAATCTAAGGAAGGGTTGTAAGTAATGCCTCCTCTTATGCCTAGAAGTGGCACATTAGGAAACTCCCCGCAACGGTCAATGATAGTAACATTCTCCATAGATCTGGAGCACCAATGGATATCTGAATGAGAGAGTGACATAATCCTCTTGGACCACCTGAACCCTTGTTCATTCTTCATCACTGATCGAGGAAGGTGAGAAATAAACCACCTAGATAGCAAAGGTGTACAGCACATCAGAGTTCCTCGTGCCTTTGTAGTACGTGTGTGAAGAGAGTGCAGAATGTCTCTAAGCAATGTAGGCACTGGATTGTGGCTCAAAAATATGTTGATGGCGTGAACGTCTATGAACTGATCTGGATTGGGAAACAACACTAAGCCATAAATCAACAAGGCTAAGATCTCCTCAAAAGCATCATAGCTCATAGCCTTCAAGAACGCTTGAGCCTTCTCTATCAACACCTTAGCAAGAATACCCTTAACTCCACTTCTCGTTTCTAGAACAATGTCTGACTTCTTCAGATGTAGAGCTGCAGCAACAACCTCAGGTTTAGGCTCTTTTTCCAAGCCTGTGAATGGTTTCTGATCAAGTACAGGTATACCCAGAAACTTGGAGAACTCTTCCATTGTAGGAACCAGCTGATAGTCGGGGAATGTAAAGCAATGATGTTTAGGATCAAAGAACTGAAACAGAACACTCATCATGTATTCATTGAACCCTGAAGTGACTAGATCCAGTAGGTGACCATGTCTCTTGATGAACTGGGAGTTTTCAGACACTTGAGAAACCAACTCCTTAAGCTTAGGAGGTATGCCTACAAAGTTGATCCTGATAGTGTTTCTACGAGCAGAAGCCATGACCTGCAACAAAGAACAAAGATAAATCCTTTGGTCCTTGAAATGGTTAGTGAAAATGCTATGCTTATGATGCATGATGATGCTATGATGTTATGCTCAATCAAAAAAATGTGGCACACACAAACAAGTCACACAATAGCCCTAGGTTTGAAGGCTTGCATGAGGTTTAAAGGTAAATACCCTCCCCTGAAGTTTAGTTGGTTCATCCTGTCCTATAAAGTAACCAGGTTTTAAGGGATCTCAATATCATTGATCCTTCACAAGGGTGGTTGTTCAGTAGGCAACTTACTTGCCAACCAAAACCCTCCAAGTTTAAGATCTCAATGAGTGTAACATCGAGTATCAACCAACTTCAGTCTTCACCAAAGTCGGCTATCTCACTACTTTTTAAAGGCCAAGATGGGATAACTAGGGTTCTAAAATTTTGTTAGTGCATTGACAACATATGGTAGCCTCATATTATCCTCAACTTGACTTAAGGAACATAAGCACCAACCAAGAAGTCACACTAACTATGGCCACCAGATTAACCATATCGGTATACGCCGTATAGTTTCCTTGGTCTATTGCCATTTACCTAAGGTACACTAGATCCGGGTTAGGATATTTCACACATAAGAGCACACAACAAGATAAGTATAAAGCAAACAAGGCAAACAATTTAAAGTGATCTAATTCCTAAGGTACCCCTCTTTTATTAAATCCCCAGCAGAGTCGCCAGTTCTGTAACACGGAGGGAGAACTGACTTTAGTTATGTTGCGGATAGCAAGAGTCGCCACTGACTTTTATTTTATCCAAAGGAAAGGGCATAAAAGAACAGGAAAAACCTTAAAAGATTTTTGGGTTCGGGGGGTAGGTTATGTAAAGGGAAGGTGTTAGCACCCTTTACATCCATGGTTATCCATGGGCTCTTAGTTACTTAGCTCACTTTAAAATGTTTTTGAAAAGTATGTGTGTAAATAGAAATTTTCTTAACTACTATAATGATCCATGTACGGATATATATAAAGCCTTTGTTTTGAAAATTGCTTGAAAAATGAGAAGTGTTTTGAAATGTTTTGAAGAGTGAGCAAGTACATAAGAGGAACCTACCCTAAGTTAAGTCTTTTCTGTTCTTAAATATCCTTTAAATGGTAAGACTATCCCTATTATTAAGGAATAGGTAGTCATTACCTTGGATGTGTGAGGGACAAATGAAGGGACATCTGTGATTAGGCAATTGTAAGGTGTATTTAGCAATTTCGAAGGGACTTATCATCTTTATTCGAAAGGGACAAGATCATTACGAAGGCAACCATGAAGGGACTTGATCTTTTTATCTGTTAAGGGACTAGATGATATGAGAGAAGGGACTTTGCTTTACACACCTTACTTGACCTTTTGTTTAGGCAACTTGAGAGGTATCCTTAAGGAAGTCAGATGGCGATCAAAGATCGACTTACATGTGTGCGTGTACAAATTCATATATTTATCTTGAGATTAATGATCTAAATTCAATTTTAAATACCAACATGTCTCGCACTCCCTATTTTACTAACCATAGCAATTAAAAATAATAAAAATAATACTACAACTATTACATAGTGGATACAATTACATTATAATTAAAATAATTAAAATAAGCAAATAAATAAATAATTAAATGGATTAGTAATAATAAACAAAAATAAATAAATATAAGAGGGTTAGTAATAATAAACAAAATAAATAAGTATAAAATGGTTAGTATAACAATATAATAAAGAAATAAATTGAAAGTTCACAATTAAATAAATAAATATTTTTTTAAATATTTTTTAATAAAAGAAATAAATAATAAATATTATATACTAATAAAATATGATTAATAGTCTAATTATTTAATTTTATATACATATTATAAAAATATATATTTATAATTAAATAAGAATATAAAAAATAATAAATTATATACATAAGATAAAATTAGAGTTTAATTATTTAGAAAAATATATTAGGGTTAATTAATTAACTAAATTATTTACATTATTTATATAAAACTATGTATAATAATAATATAAACAAATTATAAAATAAATATACATAATTAGAATTTATATACAAATATATTTATAAAATAATTAGGGTTTATGAAGTGCATTAGGGTTTATAAAAATAATTAGGTTTTGTATGAAAATATTAGGGTTTTTTAACTTAATTTACAATATTAATCTAATAATTAAATAAACATATATTAATAAATATTATTTAAAAAAAACATATAAACAAATATATTAAATTAGATTTGTAAATTTACAAGAAAATAAAGTTTAATTATAATATGTTTTTAAACATTTTTTTAGAAATTTGTTTTAATGAAAATAAAAGAAAAATCAAAAATTAAATGAAAATATCAAAGACACAAAAAAACAGGACCTGGGATTTGAACCCAGGTCCTTTACCTGGATACACAAGAGCCTAGCCACTAGGCTGCGCGCTGCTAGTGAGAACTTTCCATACCCATTTTGTTTTGTTCTCATCCTGGAAAAACAAAGGAATTTAAGCAAAAAAACATTTGGCTGGTTTCGAACCCATGCCCTTCAGTCAATCATGCGTATACCAAAACCAGCTGAGCTGCACGCTCGCTTGTGATATATAACCAGCAATAATTTGTTTTAAGCCCTGTCAATAATTCAAATATGGTTTTCGCACCAGCCATCTTCATCTCCTACCTCTGGACCTGCGTGATTTGCTACGAATTTTACCACGGATGTTCCTACGATTTTTGTTCCTGCGAATAGCAAACTCTAACCAAACAGCAAAATTTCACAAAATTAATTATACCATTGAATTCCTAATGAGATTTGCAATCATTATATGTCTTTAGAATTCATTTATCTTGGCTAAATAATGAAACCCTAAATGAGGCCGCAAACCCTAACCATGGTGAAATTCAGTTTAGTCCATGAAACTTCAAGAAACCTGTCCAGAATCAGTCTATAACTTATCACAAACAAGAAATTCAAGTCAAAATTCATTGAACACAAGCAAATATTCAGAATCGAAAATGTAAAAAACCATGAAAGTTAAGAATCGGTTTATGCATATGAGCATGTTTACGATGCTTTTGAGGGTTGGGATTGCATCAATGATGTTCAAAGAACATGTTTGAACCTTTAAAATGCTTTGAGAGAGCCTCTAAGTGAGAATCCGAATTGAGAGTTTTTTGATGAATTTTGAAAATTTGGAACTTGTTCTTGAGGCTACAATTTTTCGTCCCTTGTGCTTGTGATGAGTTTGTGTACATATAGTGAACAAAATTAGGTCAAGAAAAGTGGTTGTTCTTTGGACTTTTTGGATCAATGAGATTGAAAAAGATCATGCTTTAAAACTTGAATATCTTTTGATCCAACCTTGCTATTTTAAGACTATCATCATAATTTGCATATCAATCTGATCCAAGCAATATTTATGATTTTCTAGAAGCAATATCTCATCCAAATATTTGATTTATATATTTTATTTTGATTTAAAATGGTTTTAAATGAATAAAATCAAAATAAATAAAATCTAAATAATAAAAATCTAAATAAATGAGAATTGGGTCGTGCATGATGTCATGTTAAAGTTTGGATCACAAAATTGCAAGCCCATTTGGAGGAATTTGGTTTTAAGGCCCTATTTGCTTCATAAACCTCCCAAAAATTTCCCAACTTTTCAAGGGCACAAATCCTTCAATTTTAATGCTATGATGGTGTTCTTGGACATTTTGGAAAGCTTAAAGAGTCCTATAACCAACCCCATTGGTTTCATGTCCATATCTTTTACCATTCTCAAGTTATGCTCTTTTGAAGTTGTTGACTTTTTGTTGACTTTCAAAAGGACCTATAATGTCTTAGCTCATACCTTCTAAATGAAGCATTTTTGGGCTTGGCTTGTGAGACACAAAGTTGTAGAGAATTCAATTTCCTTCAAAATGAGCTTTGGATGGGAAAAATTTGATGAAGCATGTGAAAGTTATGGCTGGTCAAAGTTCAGTTGACTTTTCCTGTGAAAACCCTAATTTAGAAACTCCTTATTCTTGATGATCTGAAATCTCCTTGATGAATCATGATCAACCCTTGATCAAATGATGAATTTTACTTCATATACTTGATTTTGGCAAAAATTTATGAAGTTTGACTTTGGTTTGACCATAGTTGACCTCAGTTTGACATTTTAACTACTTTGACTGATTTTGACCTATCTGATCATCTGACTGAGCAAACCTTTGGGAAAAGTCTTGAAACTTGTCATGGGGATTCTTGAACACATATAGGATGCTATGAAGCTCACTTGAAGTCTTGTAAGTTCATTTAGCCTGATTAAAGTCAAAACCCTAGTTTAGGATGCACTGCTTAGGAGGATGCATTGTCTGAGGGAATTGTCAAACTTTCTGACTAATTGTGAACTTTGTGAACCTTGTGAACCTCATGAGATGTCTTGTGAACCTTGTGAACCTTGTGAACCTTGTGAACCTTGTGAACCTCTTAGTACACAAAGTCTTGTCTTGTGAGGGCAAATTTTGGTTGCAACACTCGATCGCAACAACATCTGTGCAACAAATGAAGAAGGGGACAATGATTGCGACTGGGATAGCTGGATTCACCAATGTGCACCTAGGTAGGAGCTCCGGAACTGGTCTGTCGAGGATTTCGTTCAAGTTACTTGGCAATCAAAGTAATTTACTTGTTTCCTTTTTATCATGCTGCATGTCAATCCTGCACTCTGCCCAAGGTGCACGAATCCATTTGTAGGGCCACCATGCTTTTAATGCATTTACTTTTTCCATGAAATAAAGGACATTTTTCAAGCAAATGTTTGTTCTCTTTCTTTGGTTTTAAAATTTTTCACACTAAAATTAAAATGGCAATTTTTTTTCCTTTTCTTGTGTTTGTGTGTTTGCGTCTCTTTTGAAAAAAGACAAATTCTGAAATAAGCACATCATCTGTGCAGTGTTGATCATCCGGATTCTAGTGATAACGTTCCTGCTATGACCATGCATGACTTCGACAATCCTATCTACCAAGCTGATGAAGGGGTTGAGGAAAACTGTGAACTCCCCGAAGAATTGGTCAGGTTGTTGAAACAAGAGGAAATGGTCATTCAGCCTCATCAGGAAGAAATAGAGATCATCAACATCGGGACTGAAGAGGTAAAGAGAGAGATAAAGATTGGGGCCAGTCTGCAGGCCGAGGTAAAGAAGGAGTTGATTGGTATGCTACGTGAATATGTGGATATCTTCGCCTGGTCGTATCAAGATATGCCAGGGCTAGATACTGACATTGTTGTGCATAAGCTACCACTAAGAGAAGATTGTCCTCCAGTGAAGTAAAAGCTGAGAAGAACTCGTCCTGATATGGCGATGAAGATCAAGGAGGAAGTTCATAAGCAATGGGATGCTGGTTTTCTTGCCATAACTAGTTACCCACCTTGGGTAGCTAACATTGTGCCTGTACCAAAGAAAGACGACAAAGTTTGGATGTGCGTTGATTATCGGGATCTAAACAGAGCAAGTCCAAAGGATGACTTTCCATTACCTCACATTGGTGTGCTGGTAGATAACACCGCTCAGTTCTCAGTATTTTCTTTCATGGATTGCTTCTCCGGGTATAATCAGATCAAAATGGCACCGGAAGACATGGAGAAAACAAAGTTCATTACCCCGTGGGGTACATTTTGCTACAAGGTTATGCCCTTTGGGTTGAAGAACGCCGGGGCAACGTATCAGCGGGCTATGGTTACACTGTTCCACGACATGATACACAAAGAAATTGAATGCTATGTGGACGACATGATTGCCAAGTCCCGAAACGAAGAAGAGCATTTGGTCAATCTCAAAAAGTTGTTTGATAGACTGATAAAGTATAAGCTGAGGTTGAACCCCAACAAGTGTACTTTCGGAGTGCGTTCCGGAAAATTGCTGGGTTTTATTGTTAGCCAGAAAGGAATCGAGGTGGATCCTGCAAAAGTAAAAGCAATACAAGATATGCCTGCACCGAAAACAGAAAAAGAAGTGCGCAGGTTTTTAGGGAGATTGAACTACATTTCACGGTTCATATCTCATCTAACTGCCACGTGTGAGCCAATATTCAAATTGTTGAGAAAAGAACAAACGGTCAGGTGGAATGAGGACTTTCAAAAAGCCTTTGAAAAGATAAAATAATATTTGCAAACACCTCCGATTCTAATGCCTCCAGTTCCAGGATGGCAACTTATCATGTACTTGACTGTGCTAGAGGGGTCGATGGGGTGTGTTCTAGGCCAACATAACGAGTCTGGTCGAAAAGAGTATGCTATTTACTACCTTAGCAAAAATTTTACCGACTATGAATCGCGTTACTCACTGCTCGAGAAAAATTGCTGCGCTTTGGTATGGGCTGCTCGCCGATTGAGACATTATATGTTGACCCATACCACACTGCTAATCTCAAAAATGAATCATGTCAAGTATATTTTCGAGAAACCAGCATTGACCGGAAGGGTTGCAAGGGGGCAAATGATCTTAACAGAGTATGACATACAATATACTTCTTAGAAAGCCATCAAAGGAAGTGTATTGTCAGATTATCTTGCACAGCAGCCACTGGAAGATGACTATCAGCCAATGAAATTTGATTTCCATGATGAGGACATCATGTACCTCAAAGCAAAAGATTGCGAGGAACCACTTCCGGAGGAGAGGCCAGACCCTGAATCCAGATCGAAGTTGATGTTTGATGGGGCAGTCATTATCAACGGACGTGGAGTTGGTGTTGTTCTTATCACTCCTGAAGGTGTTCACTTTCCCTTCGCTGCCAGAATTACTTTTGGCTGCACCAACAATGAAGCGGAATACGAGGCGTGCATAATGGGAATAAAGGAGGCTATTAATCTTCAGATTAAGACTCTCTATATATTCGGAGATTCAGCCCTTGTTATCAATCAGATTACCGGCAAGTGGTATACACATCAAGAACACTTAGTTCCTTATAGGGATTATGCCAGAAGACTGTTGACGTTCTTCACAACGGTTAAGATTCAGTATATACCACGAGATGAGAATCAATTTGCCGATGCATTTGCTACTCTTTCTTCGTCCATCAAAGTCTTGTGTTGTAACTATGTACCCAGGATTGACATTTCCCGGCTTGACGCACCAGCTTATGCTTTCTCCGTAGACGCAGTGTCTGACGAGAAACCTTGGTACTTCGATATCAAGCTCTTCCTGGAAAAACAAGAATACCCAGCTGGGGCATCATCCAATAACAAGAAGAGCTTAAGACAACTTGCTGCCAGCTTATTTTTTAATACAGATGGGGTTTTGTATAAGAGGAACTTTGACATGGTCTTGCTCAGATGCGTGGATAGACACGAAGCAAGCCTGTTAATGCAAGAAGTCCACGAGGGATCTTTTGGTACTCATGCAGGAGGACATGCAATGGCTAAAAGTTGTTGAGATCGGGGTACTATTGGCTAACAATGGATGTTGACTGTTGTTCGTACGCCCGTAAGTGCCACAAGTGCCAGATTTATGCAGACAAGGTGCATGTTCCTCCCAGCCCGCTCAACGTCATGTCATCTCCTTGGCCCTTTTCTTTGTGGGGCATTGACATGATCGGGAAAATAGAGCCTACTGCTTCAAATGGTCATTGTTTCATTTTGGTGGCGATCGACTACTTCACTAAGTGGGTTGAAGCAGCATCCTATGCCAATGTCACTCGTCAAGTGGTAGCCAGATTTTTGAAAAGAGACATTATTTGCAGATACGGAGTGCCCGAGCGAATCATTACTAACAATGGTTCTAATTTGAATAACAAGATGATGGAAGAATTGTGTCAGGATTTCCAGATTCAGCATCACAATTCTTCTCCTTACCGACCAAAGATGAATGGTGCGGTGGAAGCGGCTAACAAGAACATTAAGAAGATTGTGCAAAAGATGGTTGTCACTTACAAGGATTGGCATGAGAAGTTACCATTTGCGTTGCATAGGTACATAACGTTAGTCAGGACGTCAACCGGGGCAACTCCTTTATCATTAGTATATGGCATGGAGGAAGTCTTGCCTGTTGAGGTGGAAATTCCTTCGTTGCGTGTGATGATGGATGTGAAGCTTGATGAGGCTGAGTGGGTACGTGCTCGATACAATCAGTTATGTCTAATTGAGGAAAAGAGATTAGCGTCTATTTGTCATGGTCAACTTTATCAAAGGAGAATGAAGCGAGCATTCGACCAACGAGTACGTATTCGAGAGTATCAAGTAGGTGAGCTCGTGCTCAGGAGGATCGTTCCTCCAGGTTCAGACCACAGGGGCAAGTGGACCCCAAACTACGAAGGCCCATTCATAGTGAAGAAAGTTTTCTCGGGAGGAGCACTGATGCTCACTACTATGGATGGAGAAGATTTCCAATCCCCTGTTAACTCGGACGCAGTTAAAAAATACTTCGCATAAAAAGACCCGTTGGACACAAAAACAGAATTAATGTTCAGGCAAGAAAAGGGCATCCTCCCGGCGAGCTAAAAACAGAATAAAAAGCTCGGGAAAAAGTTAGGGAAAACAAATAAAAAATGTGTACACCCGCTGAGTTGAAAAGCCATATCGGACAGCTCAGGCAAAAAAAGGGTATCCCGATGGATTGAAAACCCAAAAGGGAGATCCACGCAAAACAAGGGAATAAGCGAACAACTGCGATTCGGGTAATCTGAGCCAAATCATCGTTTCGTACAGCTTGACAATACCAGAAGGATAGGAATCAGTCCCCTAATCTTTTTCAGAAAGCAAAGGCAAGAACGGAAAGTTTTGAAGACATGCTGGTCATAGCAAGAAGGAAACTCATTGGGATGTCATGCCCATTGCCGTTAAGATAGTTTATTTTTTCAATTTTATGGTAGCTACCTCTTTCCAGGTGGTTGCTTCTTAGTGTAATTTTTTTTGCCTATTCAGAGGCCTTTTAATAAATGAATATTCAGTCAAAAGTTGTGTTGTGTTTGTTTGGGTTGCAAAAATGTCCTGAATTTTTGGCAAAAATGACACTGCATTTGAAACATGGTAATTTTTCTAAATAATGACATTGCAGGGAAACATTTAAAATCATTTTTAAGTGCCGGGTGACGATGGATGAACAGATCATACCATGCAAGTCCCCGGGGCACATATGTGTATTCTGTTGTTGCCGGTTTTGCAGGGTACTATCACACTTCCCCAAGCAGAATATTCCCCAGCTGAGGCAGATCAAATGAAATAAAATTGATTCCTAAGAGATTTTTAGGACTGTGTGAAGAGCTGCTTCTCCCTGAGCGGATTATCCACAAGTGAAGTATTCCCAACAGGCAGCTGAATGTCTGATTTCCCCACAGAGATCATAATTCGAATTTACTCCCATTATTGAGATATTCCCCAGAGAAGTCAAAAATTTTTTTTTGGTCAATGTGATGATACAAACAGTTATTCATCCCCAGCTGGAGTTAGACATCGTCAAAGACTTTTGACCTGGATCTCCCCTGCAGAGTTGTGATTCTTGTTGCCAATCAGACATTTGTTTGATGCTCGTAGGCATTCCCCAACACTCGTCTGTGTCTGATATTTGCTTACTGCTCGTCTGCGTTTCCCAGCACTCGTATGTGTTCGTCAGCTTTTTGTTGCTCGTCTGCATTCCTCAACACTCGTATGTGTTTGTTATCTTTTTGTTGCTCGTCTGCATTTCTCAACACTCGTATGTGTTCGTTATCTGTTTGTGCTCGTCTGCATTTCTTGGCACTCGTCTGTGTTGGATGTTTAATAGTTGCCCGTCAGCATCGCCCTAACACTCATATGTGTTCACACTTCGTTATTGCTCGTTTTCTTTCCCCAGCAGTCGCCCATGGTTGGTAGATGATGTCGCTCATCTGCAATTCCCAGCACTCGTCTGTGTGTAACATCCATTTGAAAATCGTCTGTGTTCGAATTTTGTGTTACTCGTCTGCGTTCCCCAATGCTCGTCTGTGTTTGTTATCAGTTTGAAGCTCGTTTTCATTGTTTGGATACTCGTCTGTATCATCCCTTAAACTCGTGTTGATTTGATAATCACTCCGGTACTTGTCTGTATTGCTACTCCAAATGCTCGTCTGTGTTAGATTTCTAGTACTCGTCTGTATTGCTACTCCAAATGATCGTCTATGTTGGATCTCTGGTATTCATCTGTATCAGTGGCTGGTATTCGTCTGTATCATCGCCTGAAGCGCTCGTCTGCGTTTCTTAGATCATCGTCTGATATTCGTTTGTATCATTAACTTATGGCACTCGTCTGTGTTTCTCTTGATGATCATCCAATATTCGTCTGTATTGAAGAGGTTTGAAGACCTGACGGTGGGATTAAACGTCAAAATGGTTACCGGTCCTGGCGTAACAGTTATCCGAAGGAGGTTCGTCTGTCTCAGACACCACTTATCTACGAAAGATTTGTGAGGAGGGTTCGTCAAATCCTAATGTCTCACCTGGCATAACAGGTTTGCTCGAAGAAGGCTCGTTTGTCTTAGACCATATATCTACGGAGAATATATGAAGAGGGTTCGTCTATCCTGATTATGCATGTCTATCTCACAGGCTTAAGTGCATCACCGGTCCTGGCGTAACAGGTTTGTCCGAAGGAGATTCGTCTGTCTCAGGTCATATATTTTTATAAAAATGTATGAAGAGGGCTCGTATGTCCAGTTCCTGGCGTAACAGGTTTGCTTGATGATGGCTCGTATGTCCAGCACCTGGCGTAACAGGTTTGTTCGAAGAAGACTCGTCTGTCTAAGTTTTCCTTATCTGGCGTAACAGTTCAACTCGGAAGGAGCTCGTCTGCCTTCTCCCCACTTAAGTCACCAAAGCGTCATTTGGTTGGGTTTATTTCCCATTGCTTGCATTCTCCAGCAGAGTGCAAATTTCAAGTTTTCTTGGTATTCAACCACAATTCATCTTGAATGGTCGATAGCCCATGCTACCGTCCTTTTCAGATGAACAGTTGCTTGAATAGGGGCAGCTGTAACACCCCAAATTTGCCCTCTTCTTTTAGCATCATCATCATAATCATGTCATATCCTTAGCATTTTGCATAGAAAAATGAAGCATAACACTCACATGTTCTAGCATAAGGCATATGGTCAACCATCCGGGAAATTTGAAGCACTGCAAGTCAAAATCAAGAGCATGGTGACCTGGCAAGAATCTCACAAGATCATTTTGCACAAGCTCTGTATCATCTTCAAGACCCTAAAAAAGATGAGGATCAAAATCAGCTTGAAACGGTTGGCGTCGGGTTATTCTTGAGGGTTCCCACAACAAGGAGGGGAATTCAAATTTTTCCTAGGTTAACCGGTTAACGCATATGGTTAACCGGTTAACGGCTGCGAAATTTGAATTCCAGCAGCAAGATAAGCATGTGTGTTTTGGCTCCATTTTCCAATTTTCTGATTTTTATTCATTTGAATTAATTGGGAATTATGGAGAAGGATCTAGAGCATTTATCCAAGCATAATTCCAATGCTAAATCCTAATCACTTTCTAAGCCAATGCCAAGCCATACTTTTGGATCCCAAACCAAAATTTTGGGCCCCAAACCTAAACCATATTTATTCCATTTCCCTCCAAACCAAAGCACTCTCTCTCTCTCTCTCTCACAATTTTCACTTCTCATTTTTTCTGAATTTGGGGCTCTCTCACCATTCTCTCACTTTTTCTCCCCATTTTCCAAATCACTCAAAGTTCCTCTTTGAAGATCACAAAACTTTGCATTAAAGTGTGTAGATCTTGGAACTAGACCTCCATCCATAGCTTCTTTGCATATTTTTGCTTGTTTTATTGGAGATTCAGATCTGGTTTGGGATCTAGAAGTGCTTTTGGATCCAAAATTCTGCATCAAGAGCTTGTTCTTGCATTTATTTTGCACGGAGTGTGAAGATTAGCACCGGATCTTCTAAGTTTTCCGCGATATCTCTCATTTCCAGCTCAAACAACATTTACCAAAGCATATCTCAGCTTTGTAGGTTGGTTAATTTCAGATCTAGCTCTATATTTAGCTTATTTGCATGCTTGTGCTTTAGATCCACCATGTGCTTGTGTATTTGCTTGTGTTGCGTGAATTAATTGGTTGATTTGTAGCCGAATCCGTGTGTTAATGTTCATGAGCTTGATGGTATGGATTAATGTGAATTGATCTAATTTTTCCATGTATAATTGATTGCTGGTCTGGTGTAAGATTATTTGAATAAGCTGGTTGGAGTTGCTATTTTTACAGGATTTGCTGCTATTTTAACAGTGTTAACCGGTTAACGCATTTGGTTAACCGGTTAACGCACCTATTTTATGCGTATTTAGTGCAGGTTTGAACTGGTTAACCGGTTAACGCATTTGGTTAACCGGTTAACACTGAAGCAGAATGACTTTTTGGAGCTATTTTGAGCTTGTTTGATCCCTTTGCTTGCTTTAATTGCATGGATCATTGTATGATCATTGAACATGCTATTTTAGGGTGATTTGCTTGCTGGTTGATGTATGCTTTCATGTTTTCGACGCGTAAGTTGTAACAGCCCGGGCCCCTCGCAAGGCAATCCCGGCACTGCCACCTCACGATCTTCTCTACTCCCCTCACTAGTAGAGTTTTTGCCTTCCGTGGGAATCGAACCCTGTACCCTGGGGTTCAAGTACATGTTCATTCCATTCCCACTACCAATTGAGCTACTAGCTCAAATGGTAGTGGGAATGGAATGAACATGTACTTGAACCCCAGGGTACAGGGTTCGATTCCCACGGAAGGCAAAAACTCTACTAGTGAGGGGAGTAGAGAAGATCGTGAGGTGGCAGTGCCGGGATTGCCTTGCGAGGGGCCCGGGCTGTTACAAAAAAAGGCGCCTTTAATCGATAATATTTTTGACAATTCGTTTGGATTAATTTTGACGTAAGTTCATGGGCGTTTTTAATCGATAAAGATCGATTTCGATTATGGCAAAGCTTCACAAAGTGATTATGGAAGATGGACATTTATTTTGCTCATGGGAGATTACAAGACCTTGCACGGAGTTTTTGGATTTCTTTTATATGAAGAATCAGTACTTCGATCAAGTAAGTAGTTCCGACTTCTCCACTTTAACGCACCATTATAGTTGTATGCGGATTAGGATCATATAAATTAAGGTGATTATTGATCCCTCCCACCTGAGGAACTAGATGTATTTATGATTTATGATGTTATGTGTCGATATCAGAGCTTAGGTTGCGGATTATAGAATTCGGTTCCTTTCACTTTCCCTTAAATCACCGTTTTTTCCCGTTTCGTCGCAATTATTAAAAATAGTTTCAGGTGTGATAAAATTCTGGAAAAATTCATAAATTATCTTTATCCTCTTAATTAATTTTTTATAATTTTTGTTTCCAATTTTGGATGGTTTTAGTAATTAATTTGAATTTTTTATTACAAGCTGTCCCAAAATGCATTGCTTTAGTTAAAGGGACCAAAAACCATTTTTTCCCATAGGTGTGAGACCTATTTTTTTGTATGATTAAACACTGGAATTTGTGAAATTTTGATGCTCCCTAGGAATTTTTTCATAATTTTTGGTTCCCTTTTTGATCCACTTTGTGGAGTTGTTTTTCGGCGATCACGCCTTGTTACCTTGCTCATCAAGTAGATTGTTGTGGCACTTTGGTGAATAATATTGAGAAATCCTTTTAGACCATGTTAGATACTGACTTCAACATTCCAGGGATTTAATTTCATAATTTTTAAATTCTTTTTTCTATTTTTCCATGTCACCTAGATCATAGGATGATTTATGTGCTTATTTGCTCCATAACCTAAATGTTAGGAAGACATTCATGCCATTTGCTTGAGACACCTTTTGGTAACTTTTTGGAGTTAATTATAGGTCTTTTTTAGGTCCTTAATTCCAGTTAGAGGTCACTTTTTGAACCATACTATTTGGTTTGTTTTTGTGTTCCTAAGTGCATTCTTATGTGACCTAGGTTAACTTAAACTTGTTTGTCATCTCTTCTCATGTTTAATTTGACTTATGGAGAAATCATAGGAGCCTATTCATTCATAATAACATGTCTTTCATCCTTAACTTGCATCATTTGTGGTCTTATGCGACATCATGCTCACTTCTTCTCACATCTTCTTCTCCTTACTCCATATGCCTAAACCGTTGCATCCATGATAGTATGCTCATTCATCCTCATTAATAAGCATTCACTACTGACTTTGATACTCATTTCATGTATTAATTCATCCTTGTAAGCCATACATATTCATACTTCATCCATAAGCCCTAACTTGCATTTAGGTGAACTTAGGTGAACTTTTTGTACATAGTTTGACATAGTTTGAATTTGTGAGGTATCCTAGCATCCTTAGGGACCTATAACATGTAGCTACTGACTTTAGAAATCATATAACCTTTAGGTACCTTCACCTTTAGATTTAGGTCTTATTTGGAACCCTAGTTCCATTCTAGTACGTTTATGGTACTTAATCGCTTTTATGCTTTGTTTATGCTTTCAATATGCATTGTTAAGCTAACATTTGTTTTGTAGGGGGGAAGATTGAGATAAGCATTACTTCTCTCATCTTTTTATGCATGTTATTATATTTGCATTAGCACTTGGTGATTTGTTCATAGGCTTCCCTTTTGTTCTTTAGATTCAACTTAACTTCCTTAGGAAGTAAGTTGAACTCTAATTTGCTTTTCTTCTCCTTAGGTTAGAATACTTCATAAACCATAGGATCACCTTGTGTACATAATAACTAGATTAGGGTTGTGTCATAGTCCCCTTAGTTTTTCCTTTTTCAACTTGAGTGTTTCTTTATCACCTCATAAAGAAAATAATAAAAATACTAAATAGAGGTTGAATGTTCTTATACGCCATGAGACTTTGTTGCGGAGTACTTATACGCGTCCTATTTCGGGACGAGGTGTAAGCTATCTACCACGATGGATAGGTCTTAGTATGAGAATGTTCACAAACAAATTCAAAATACTTCTCATAAAAGACAAAACAAACAATAATCGACTATCCTGCGGGAACTTCTCTTTCTCATCTCATTCATTATGAACGCGAACTCGCGACGACTTGTCTCGCATGCAAGACAGTAAATGCGCTCGTACCAGACGAGCCTATAACACCTGAGCATAGACATAAGCATTTCCAGCGCATAAAAAACACAAAAAAAACAAATTTCCCACCTTAGTTAGGCGAACTACGTCGACTCTGATCCTCATTTTCTTTCCATTATCTTTCCATTATCTTTTCCAATTCCCATTCTCACTTCCATTCTCATTCCAGTAGCAGTTTTATTCAACAGTAACTTTATTTCTCACCCTTTGAAACAAAACAAACAAGCGTGGATCCTGTCGGGTACGGCGGACGGTCAGGGGTGCTAATACCTTCCCAGGTCGTAACCGACTTCCGAACCCAGATCTTTGGTTCGCAGGACCTTGTCCTTTCCTTCTTCCTCAGATTTGTGCAGCATTACCTTTCCCGTTCCATTCGGGATAAAAATGCCTGGCTGGCGACTCTACCTTTTCCGCGCCACTTTCGCGTTTGTACTAGGATGAAAATCCCGGGAGCGACACACGACTAATGTCGAAGTAGTAAAAAGGTATTGTATCCACAGGGACCAATGGTTGATTACTGAATTCCTATCGGTATAAATCGAGCAATCGAGTGGTTTAAAACGGACAAACTTAAGTGGAACATCACTTAAGTTAAAACAACTTATTTGCAAAGCACTTTTGGAAAACAACTTAAATGGGTAAAAGTTTAAGAAAATAATTAAAAGACATGATTTAGGGTCATTATTTCCCACTTTAATGTATCCATATTACTTGATTAATTGCGCTACAAGGATTTTTACACAACTTATAGAAAAATAGATTTAGTAAATAACACCGGCTTTCGCAGCGTGTTATCATGGTTTCGGTAAATAATCTGTCAGTTGTCGCATGTTCAATAGAATTTACCGAAACCTTTATGTTACTTGCATGATCTATTAGATGAAGCTTTTTTCAACCTCCTCCAAGTAATTTCACATTATCAAATTCGATTATTTAACAATTAGCTTTTGGGTATTGGATAACGTGCTTTCGTATCATTACCAATACCTAAAAACAAACGTTTTACTTTCATAACAATGTTTGAAATAAAAAATCGAACTTTAAAATAATGAATGTGTTAAATCCTTGTATATTTTTTTTATTTAATCATACATATAGCCATGAGTGGGTCTTATGACCCTTAATCCCTATAGAACTACTCACTCATGGTGAGAGATAACATAATCAAAGGGATCATACTAATTGAAAATATAATAATAGCGATGGCTAATAAAATAGAGATGAAATAGAAAATAAAACCTGAATTAAACATCAAAATAGAATCACTTGCTCCAAAGATACTTTTACAAAAACACGTACGAATGAAAAGTGCAGAGAAACTTTGATCCTAGAGGTTATGTTCCAAGATAATCCTAACTCCCCAGTAAAGGAGTTTAAATACAAAAATAAAAATAAGAAAACATCAATTAAAGGTCTTCAATGGGGTCTTCAAAGCTTGACCCAAGGATCTCAAAGGGATAAATGCATAGCAAGCCATAAGGGAGATGTTCCCCCGAGAAAGGAAAGAAAAGATAAAATCCTCAACCTCCCTGTTACATGCCTTAATGCCCATTACGGGCGGCCGTAACACGGATCTGGTTTTAGTATGGGGCAAGATCTGGGGGGAGAAGAGACCTAGGCTCTATTACGACCTGTAACATGCATTACGGGGGCCCATAACGTATTTGAGGCTCTGGCCCATTTTATTATATACACATTTCTCTTTTTGGATTTCCATTTATGCACATTGGCGTTTTAATAGAGAATTGATACTCAACCGTCGTTAGGCTAAATCGGAAGGTTCTAAGGATCAGGTGGATCCAATGTCTTCAACTCAACAAGATTGAGCTTTAGGAGTTGTGTCAACAATGTAGCATACATCATCGGAATAGGGTCAATCACCCTGTTGATCTGAGATGGCCGCTGTTGAAAAGGATGTTGTTGTTGATTGTTGTTATTGTTGTTGTATGATCTCTGTTGAGAAAATTGTGGTTGTTGAGGAAAGTGTTGTGATTGTTGAGTATACTGAGGAGGTGGAGTAGGAATAGTGATGGCAGCAACTGATCTGGGCAGATATTGGGGTCTTCCTCTTCCCACATGTACAGAATTTGTTTCACTAGATCTACGGGGCCCATCAAATGGCTTCCTTGCACTGCTTGAACTGGCGCCGTTGTCAGAGATCTTTCCCATATTCGGTAGGCT
The DNA here is from genome assembly GCA_963966055.1 of Lathyrus aphaca. Taxonomy (NCBI): domain Eukaryota; kingdom Viridiplantae; phylum Streptophyta; class Magnoliopsida; order Fabales; family Fabaceae; genus Lathyrus; species Lathyrus aphaca. The sequence goes on along the minus strand of OZ014524.1, from coordinate 478,945,564 downwards.
CTCAATTCTTTCTCCATCTATCACCACGTCTGCAAAGCTGGTGGAAGAAAAAGCAGCCAATCTATCAATATAGGTACCCTGGAGAGTGTTCATGAACATATCTGCCATCTCCCTTTCTGACATTGGGGGTTGAACAACAACAGCTAGTTTCCTCCACCTTTGGGCATACTCTCTAAAACTTTCACGGGAAGACTGTGACATTCCCATCAGGAGGGTACTGTTTGGAGCCATGTCCAGATTATACTGATATTGACGGATGAAAGCTTCAGCCAAGTCTTTCCAATTCCTTATTGTGGCTCTGGTCAAGTGGGAGTACCATTCCCAGGAGGCCCCTGTCAAGCTATCCTCAAAGTAAAACATCCACAGCTTCTCATCCATGGTGTAGGCTTTCAATCTCCCCAGGAAAGGCTGAAGGTGGGTACGTGGGCAGGATGTGCCATTATATCTTTAAAAACAAGGGGGTTTGAACTTGTGAGGAATTCTCACTCCTTCCACCAATCCCATTTCCATGACATCAAAACCTAGAGAGTTTTGGGATTCAAGAGACCTTAGCTTCTCTGCAATTTCATCCAACCGACGGTCGTAAACTTCGTCTCCAGCCCCAATCACAGTAAACTGCTCTTCTTGAGGGTCCTCCTGCAAGGCCCTTCCTCCAGTAGTGTTACCTTGGGTGTTTCTTATGGCATTGATGTCTGGGTTCAGATGAGGTCCAAACTCTGGTGGATTAGTGCGAGGATGCACGTGATCGTTGTTACTAGTACCCCCTGTACCTGGATGGTGTTCCTCAGGAGTTTGTCGCTCAACCAACTCCCTCAATCTTTCCTGGCTCTGAGCTAAGCCAGTCATCACTGTCATAAATTAATTCATTTGGGCCCTCATTTATGTCCTTTCATTGGCCATCTGGGCCCTCACTTCAGTCAAGTCTTGTTGAACTTGATCCATTTGTAGTCCCGGAAGGTTGTTTCTTGTCGGATACCAGTGCACTCTATTGACAGGGAACACTCTTCTACGAGAAATGTTTCCTGAAACCACAACAAAGTGAGAAACAACAAAACAAAAACCTACAAAACAAAGAAAATGATGTTAGTATGCAATGCAAGGTGCCTATTTGTCTTCCAAGGGTATCCGGTTTGGTTCTTTGGTTTTGACCTTTCCAGACCTCGAGGAGATGCTGATGTTGCAGAGAGATTAAACCCACAAAATAATACAAGCCATATATTACAAAAATGTGAAAATACATAGTTTGATTACAATAAAGTTCCCATGGCGGGTCAAAATACAACAACAAAATCAAAAGTACAGCCAAAGAAGGTACAAGTACAAAGAAATGAAACATCCAGTCCAAAGTCATCCTCTCTGACTTCCTTCAGGAGAGCTTCGGTCACTGGACCTACTGGGTGTCCTGTGATAGTCCTGATGAGGAGGTTCCTGGTGGCAATGGTACTGGTCAACTTATGCTTATCCTGGTCTTTTGATCTCTTCAACCCCGCCCGGACTTTCAACTCAGAGATCTCCTTATGTGCTCCTAACAAAACTGCCTGATTCTTCTTCTCACTAGCCTCCAACTACTCTATCTTAGCTTGAGTTCTCTGATCCTCCTGTGCACGGGCCTCAGTGATCCTGATCCACCTAGCCTGGATCTCTTCTAGATAATGCTCAGCTCTAGCCTTCTGAGTCTTAGCTTCCTTGCAAGCATTCTTCAATACTGACTCCCCTGCCCTAGCCTTTCTGATGTAGTCATCTGTCTTCTCAATCTTGGTCAAGTGCTCAATTCGGAGATTCTCTAAACTCTCATTATTTAGACGGTTGTCATTCCTCTCCCAGTGGGTCTTTTTCAAGGCTTCAGAGAGCTGAGTATTCCTTTCCTTCAGTTTCTCAAACTCCTCTAAACTGACAGTGGCTGACTGCACTGCTGATGGTCCAGGTGTATCCTCTAAAGTGAATGGCATCTAGGTGATTTGTGCCCTTGTACGAGACCAATCAAGATACTGCACTGAAGCTATATTGTTGCATTTGCCAAGGATAGCTGTCCCCTTAGTGTCGCTCCCGCTAAGTGACACAAGGTCAGATAGGGTACATACGCGAACGATCGGCGAGAGGAGAAGATGAAAATGAAATGAATAGAGTCACCAGCTAGGCATTTTTATCCCGAAGGAAAGGTAATGCTGCATAAACCTAGAAAAGATATGGATAAGACGGTTGCGAACCAGAGAAACTGAGAAAAGGGGTTGGTTACAACCTGGAAGGTATTAGCACCCAGATTGTCCGTCGTACTCGACGGGATCCACGCTTGAAAGTTTGTGTTTAAAGGGGTAGTGTCTGTGATATCTGTGTGCAAAATCTGGAAAAGAATGTACAAGTGTCAGTGCAAGAAAGTGAAGTGAAATGCTTAGGAATGAGGCTTAAAAGAATAATACTGGAAGAGGGGGGGGGGGAGAGACAGAGACTTTTGTTCGATAACAGTTAAGTTATGCCTACGTATCCTCTCGTGCAATGAGGAAGTCAGAACATCGTAGTTCGACTCAAAGAGACTGAAATATAAATTGACTGATGAATTGCTTTCTTGTCTATGCTCAAGTGTATGACCTGTCTGGCTCAGGTGCTAACTGTCTTGCATTAGACGGAAGAAGCAAGTTCTCGTTTGTGAGTGAAGATGATGAGAAAAGAATCCCGAAGGAGACGATTATTGTTTTTTTTGTGTTTTCAACCTTTTATTGTTTTTTGTGTTTGTCATAAGTTAATGAGCTTAATCCTAAACCAAGGGTTAGTAAACTCATCATATCCTCCATTTGATTAGGGATAATGAGAATACCTTAAGTATGAGGTAAGAACCTCAAACTTAATTACCATGATGTAGGATTAAGATCATTAACCTACTTGTGATTATTTAGATGCTTTTGAGTTTTTGTTTAGTGTTAAGTAATGATTTTAAGCCATAATCAAGGATTTAATGGACCCATTACACCATCCTAATAGAAGGATAATAGATGAGAACACTTAAGCTGAGGAAGATACCTCAACTTAATCCATGATTAGGGATTAACCTCATGACAAAACAAACCTTTATTAATGTGGATTTTAATTAATGGTAAGATTAAGAAGTGAATTTTATGGTTTGTAAGACAACTTGAGGGGGACTTGTCCATTAACACTAGGGTTAGTCCTTCTTAACCAATAAAGGAAGAATTAGAACCCTAATGCAAGGCCCAAGTTACAAGCTATTGTCTTAGTGATTATTAAGATGGATTTATTAAGAGGTTTAAACAAATTAAGGGTTTAACACTTAGGATTAAAGTTATACACTCCATCCTAAGAGAAGGATGCAGGCATAACCCTAATCACAAAGTCCTAAAACCTTAAAGGTTTAGTCTCTGATTATGAGATGAGAAGAGAGACACAAAAGAAGACACAAAGGTAAAAGCTAAGGGGGGACTAATCAAAACCCTAATTATTATCATGCTTGGAAGTTCTTATGGTTTGTAAGGCTTGCAAGAGATCTTCAAAGAAGCCACCAATGGAAGAAGCAGATGAAAGGAGGAGAAGCAGAAGAAACAAGTTACTTACTTCATTGAAGAAGATAAGTAACTTGGAGGAAGAAAGTGAAAGATGAACATGAATGAGCAATCTCACTCTAAAACAAAGCAAAATGCAGCAAGGATGCATAAGAGAGATGAGAATTTTCTAAGTTATCTAGGGTTTTAAGGTACCTTAAGAGGAAAAATGCAAATCAAATGGAAAATGCAAGATAAATTTGTGACAAAAATATGCTAGACACTACATGATATATGAAGATAAATGCAAAAAGAACCAATGTCAAACCTCTCATGGTTAGGCAGAAAAGAATTCTTGAATTTAGGGTTCAAAAATGGGATTTTTATGAACCCTAAATTCAAGAAAAATGTCAAAGAGTGTTCAAAACCAAAAATAAATTTGTATGAATGGTTTGACAATGTTTCTAAATGTCCTAAGATGCAATGTGAATTTCTTTGGAATTCTTAAAAACCTAAATGATATTTTAATTAATTAATTTCCATTAATTAATTAAAATAAACATTAAAATATTTTTAAAATCGTTTTTTAATGCAAAAAATAAAAATAAAAATGTTTTCTGGTTGAGAAAAATATTTGAATTAAAAATGCAGAAGGAAAATATTTTTGGAAATTTTTAAGTATTTTAAATTAATTATGCAAAACAAATGGTAAAAAATGAAATAAAAATTGAATTAATGGGCTGGTATGATGATCTAAGGGACAGGATTCAAAGTTGAGGGGGCGGGAGTTGACTGGCGCCATATCCAAGGGCTAGAATTCAAATCAGGCTTAATTAATTAACTAAACCTAATTAATTAAATTAAATGGAAATTAAAAGTTAATGAGGTGATCTGGTCCATTCACTTACGCGCGCAAAACCTAATCTAAGGGCTGGAATTCAAAATCACACTAATTACTCAGCTAACCCTAATTAGGGCAAACAAACCTCAGACGACCGGAATAGTGGTTCCGGTCGTCTTCTCCTGTGAACCCTCAAGAACAAAATCTTCCCTAGGTCATTTCTGGAGCTCTAAAGCTCCAGATCAACTCCTCTCACCTCCCTAAACCTAAATCTATCCTCAAAACAAATTTATCATAGCTCAAAATCAAGATTCGAAGAAGAACACAAAAATGGTGAAACTTTCAGAAGTTCATGAAATCCTTAATACGCAACCATTTTCAAAAATAAAAGCATCATCATGATCAGCACAACATAAGGAACATTTCTATAACCTAAAATTACATTTCTGGAAAAAAGTTTGAAGAGGTTACCTGAGCTTGAGCTTTCTCAGTTTGGAACTTTTGGGCCTCCTCTCTTGTGCAAAAACACTCCAATGATCCCTCTGATGAAGCTTTGATGCTTGGAAGGAGTTTGTAATGGCTAAGATGAGAGCTTGCACTCTTGCTGACCAGGAATCGTGTTTTGGCTATGGGTGCTTTGAGGCTTGTTTGATGGTTGGTTTATGCTCTATGGATCATTTCTGAATGAATGGTGAAGTTTGTTTGAGAGTTTGATGGCTGGACAGAGAGTTTCAAAGGTTTTTGCTTTGGGATGGTTTTTGTGAAACTTGATGATTCTGAGGTTTCAAGCATGTGTGATGTGTGTTATGAGTTGTGTTTGACCCACATAACAAGCTTTGATAGGTCAGAGAAGTGGTTGTGGCCTATGGTGATTGGTATGGGCTCTTTTTGCAAAAAGTCAACAAAACTTGTACTTGAGGTATGGGCTCTCTTGCAGCTGGATTTTTGGCTTTTCTTCGTTCAGCAGAGATCAAGGAGAGCCATGGCATGCATTTTGTGGTGATTCAGCAAGTGGAAGCATGGTTGTGTATCATTTTGCAATTCTGATAAAGTTTGGCCCTTTTGTGATTTCTTGATGGGAAAGGCATGAAATGAGATGATTCTTGGGCCAATTATGACTTTAAGGCAATGCACTATGTTTGTATGATGCTTAGAAGTGTATTAGAAGTCACAAAATGACTTGGCAAGTGGTTTTGCAAAAATCCCTCTTTGGTGTATTCTTGAAAATTATAGGATTTTTGCCAACTTTGAAAGATTATAACTTGAGTTCCATAATGAATTAGGACTTGTTCTTGTAATTTTTGAAAAGGGAATCATCCAATCTATAACTTTCATGACCAACAATTTTTCATTTGAAGCATTTTTGGTTGAGATAGAGGAGGTTGAAAAACTTTCCCAAAATGGAAAGTTTACATTACAAGTCATTTCCATTTTTGGCAACTTTTGGTTTAGCTCACTTTTCTTCAATTTTGTGAACTTCCAATCACTTCAATGATCAAATAAAGATCATATAACTTCAATTTGATGAAAAATCCACTTTGGTTCCATTGTTGGGGGCCTCAGATGCCTTGATTTTGCTCTGACTTGCTCAAGAAGTTACCTAGTGAGCAGATGACTTCCAAAATGAATTTCTTCATCAAACTTGGTATACATGATCCTTATAACATATTGAGACCATTATAAACAATAATGACCAAAAAATTTGGAGTTATGGCCTCTGAAACCAAAACCCTAATTTCATGTCATTTGTGCAGTGAAACCCTAGCTCTGCTTCCATGCTTTCCAAGTTCTTGTGATTTCTTGGCTTCCTTGATCTTTGAGGGATATAATATGATGATTGAACATACATGGACCCTCTTGGAATAATTGGAGGCATTTGGAGTGGCTCAAATGGATCCTTGGATTGCTCAAATCACAAACCCTAGATGCAGATGAACCTGAACTAATGCAGTGAAACAAAAATGCAATATGAGATGATATGCTTAAACTAATGCAACTATGGAAGATCACAAGCCATTGTGTGAACTTAGTGAGGGCAAATTTGGGGTGTTTACACTTAGTCTGAATGTTGTCCCAGGCCCAGGCTGCCTGTCTAACAATAGCAGAGTTGTGCTGAATGTCACAATAGAGGGTCTTTGTCAAGTCTTGCCCTCTTGGGGGATGAACCAAAGCATACCCTAATTGCCTCTTAAAAAGCAAGGGGTTGTAGTTGATGCAACCTTTTACTCCAATCAAAGGCACATTGGGGTACTGTCCACAGCTGGTGATGATATTCTTGCCCTTGGTGCTCTGAGTGCACCATCTGATGTCTTCTGATGTAAGGGAAATCATTATCTTAGCTCAATTCCTTGGCTGATGAGGGTTCAGGAAAGTGTATAATTTTGGCTAGTGTCTTAACAACCAACAGTAATAGAGGGGTGCACAACATCTGACCAATCTTCCTCTTTGCTTCTCATTCCTCTGATGCACTGAATAGTAAAAATCTCTAAGCAGGGTGGGAACTGGGTTCCTTAGTAAGAACAGGTGAATAGAATTCTTGCTTACAAACTTTGGCTCGTCTGCAAACAAGATTACTCCATATATGCTAAGGGCTAGAATTGCACAAACAACATCCCACTTTCCTGCTACAACATGTAGGGTGGCCTGGGAGATCAAGAAGTCTAAGTGAAGGCCTGGGATTCCAGCCTTAGTGGTCATGCTCTGATCAATGAGGGCAGGCTCCAAGTGCAAGGCCTTAGCTATGTCTTCATTATTGGGAGCAACCATCTCAGGGTTGAAGGGTATCCCCCTCCTGATAGGGACACCTAACAACATGGAAAATTCTTCTAGCAGAGGTCCCAACTGAAAATCAGGGAATGTAAAACATCTGAGAGGAGGATCATAAAACTGCATGCAAGTGTGGATCAGGCTCCTCTGGGATGCATCCAGGTCCATGATCATGTCCAATATGCCTCCATAATGTTCCCTGAATAATGGGACATGATCAGGGGTGATGAGAGACTGGATCTGTTTGATGCCTGTCAGAGTGGGCTCAAAGAAGTGGTATGTGATGTTTATCTTCCTGGAAGTGTCCATGCTGATAATGGATGCTGGTGAAGAAGACTAAGAGAAGCCCTAATGAAGGTTACTGCTGAAGACTGATGAAGATAACTGGAGAAGGTGCTGGAGAAGAAACTCTGATGAAGACAAACTGATGAAGTCTGAGCAGCATAACAGGTCAAAATCAAACCAAAGATAAGAAGGTGGATACCCTGTAAAACAAATATGCAAATGTTAAATGATGCAAAATGATGTATGCAGAATGATGTGCAAAGGGTTTGTGATCAAGTGTTGGATCTGTTATCTGCCTTGATAGGGTCTATGTGTGTTCATAAGTCCGGATGGAGGTTCAGAAAACCAGTAACCAGGTGGGGTACTCAAATAAAGAGTCACAAGTCCAGGGTTTCACAAGAACTGTCCAAAATGATGCATTCTTAAAACAAAACTGGTAACAGGGTATGATGAGGCCAAGGGTTCCTGCAAACCTGTAAACATCCCAACCCCCTTACATGTGTTGTTCTAGAACAAGGATCCTCAGACTTGGATCAGTTATGAGAAGTGTAAACACTTATAACCCGGAGGTACAGTGTTTACAATATCCATAAAAGATCCTCCTCTAATTCACCTCAGATGATGAAGGTCATAAAAGGTCATCCAGACTTAGCAGGCTTCCCAGATAGCCCTAGTACTACAGGAAATCCGTAGCACAGAGTTCTCAAGAAGAAACCCATGTTTGAACCGTGTTTCATATTCCCGCACCAGACCGAAATGGAATGGGATAGAATATGAAGCCACTCTAGCCTATGTGTCACTCAGGTCCCCGGTATGGAACCTTAATCACTCAACAATCCCTCCCACCAAGGAAACAGCAGATCCAGCACAAATGATAATGACAGTATGAAATGCATAAAACTGTAAATGAAAGCAATAAATAAAGCTGTACAGAAAGCAATAAATAAATAAGCACAAGTAGCACATAACACCCCAGCAGAGTCGCCAAACTGTCGCTCCCGAAGATTAGCATCCCGGTACAAGTGCGAACGGTCGGCGAAGAGAAGATGATGTGAAGGTGAATAGAGTCTCCAACTAGGCATTTTTATCCCGAAGGAAAGGTAAAGCTGCATAAACCTAGAAAAAGATGGATAAGATGGTTTGCGAACCAGAGAAACTGAGAAAGGGGGTTGGTTACAACCTGAGAAGGTATTATCACCCAGATTGTCTGTCGTACTCGACGGGATCCACGCTTAAAAGTTTGTGTTTAAAGGGGTAGGTGTGTGTGCTATCTGTGTGCAAAAGCTGGAAAAGAATGTACAAGTGTCAGTGCAAAAAAGTGAATTCCTCAAGAACTGAGGCTTAGAAAAGAATACTGAAAGAGGGGGATGACAAAGAGACTTTTGTTTGATAACAGTTAAGTTATGCCTACGTATCCTCTTGTGCAATGAGGAAGTTAGAACATCGTAGTTCGACTCAAAGAGACTGAAAGATAAATTTGACTGTAAACTGCTTGCTTGCCTATGCTCAAGTGTATGAATCGTCTGGCTCAAGTGCTAACTGTCTTGCATTAGACGGAAGAAGCAAGTTCTCGGTTATGAATGAGTGTGATGAGAAAAGAATCCCGAAGGAGACGATTATTGTTTGTTTTTATGTGTTTTCAGTTTTGTATTTGTTTTTGGTGTTTTGCATAAGTTAATGAGCTTAAGCCTAAATCAAGGGCTTGTAAACTCATTATATCTTCCCTGATTAGGGATAATGAGCCTACTTAAGTATGAGATAAGCACCTCAACTTAATTACCTTAATGATGTAGGATTAAGATCATTAACCTACTTGTGATTATTTAGATGTTTTTTGGGTTTTTTTGTTTAGTGTTAAGTAATGAGTTTAATCTCTAATAGAAGGATAATAGATGAGAACACTTAAGCTGAGGAAGATACCTTAACTTAATCCATGGTTAGGGATTAAATTCATTATGTAACAAAGCCTTTATTAAGTGGATTTTAATTAAGGGAGATTAAGAAATGGATTTTAAGTTTGTAAGACAACTTGAGGGGGACTTGTCCATTAAACACTAGGGTTAGTCCTTCTTAACCATAGAGGAAGAATTAGAACCCTAATGTAAGGCCCAAGTTACAAGTTAATGTCTTAGTGATTATTAGATGGATTGATTAAGAGGTTTAAACAGATTAAGGGTTTAACACTTAGGATTAAAGTTATACACTCCATCCTAAGATAAGGATGCAAGCATAACCCTAATTCCAAAGTCCTATTAGTCTCTAATGATGAGATGAGAAAAGAGACATAAAGAAGACTCAAAGGAAAAAAGTCTAAGGGAAACTATCAATCCTAGAAGTTATCATGCTTAGGCATCCTATGGTTTTGAGAGGCTTAAAAGGAGAAGTCTTCAAGGAAGCCACCAAGGAGAAGCAAGATGAAAAGAAGGAGATGAAAAGAGAAAGAAAGGAAGAGAAGCACAAGTGAGGCAAGCTCACTCAAGGACAAGTAAAAATTCAGTAATGATGCAATATGAAGGTATGAGAAGAGGTGGGAGGTGAAGGAAAATCCACCTCCCAAACAACTTACCATTAACCTGAAAAGTTAGCACATGATGCATAAGGAAAGAAATGAAATGAAACAATGCATATGCAAGGGCAAAGACCAAGACCAGAAGCATACACATGATGTAAATGATGCTATGATATGATGCAAAGACATACAAGATGCATATGTGTGATCATACAAGAGAAAGAATGCAAATGAAGCATGTAGGAAGAATGTAAACACATGGATGTTTATGAAATGAAATGGATGCAAAGCATAGCAAATGTATGGATAAATGATCAAGAAATGTTCAAGAAATGTCTTAAGATGTCTAAGATGGCATACAAATTCTTAGAATGGCATGGCAAGTTCATATGTTCATGCAATGCAATGTGAGATGCAAGTAAAGATGCAAAATTAGGGTTACATGGAAGGATGAGATGCAAATGGTCACAACAGAAGCATATGACATGATAAAAAATTGAAAATGAACTCAAACAAACCCTAATCCCATATGATATCACACCCCAAAGGAGAAGGTCTAACTCTTAACCTATTGAAAGTTATGATTTTTCTAAGTTTGCTAGGGTTTTTGGGTGCTTCAAAAGAAAAAAATGCAAATCAAATTGAAAATGCAAGATAAAATCATGCCAAATATATCCTAGATACTACATGATATGTGTAAGACAATGCAAAACAAACCAACTTCAAACCCTTCATGGTTAGGCAGAAAAGATTTTTCAAAGGTTAGGGTTTAAAAATGTGATTTTATGAACCCTAAATTCAAAGAAAATTGTCAAGTTATGATCAAAACCAAAAAGAAATTTGTATGAAGGGTTTGAAAATGTTTCTAAATGTATTAAGATGCAACATGATTTTGTTGGTAATTTTTAGAAACCTAAATGTTATTTTAATTAATTAATTTCCATTAATTAATTAAAATAAACATTTAAATATTTTAAAAATGCTTTTTAAATGAAAAAATAAAATAAAAATTATTTTTGGATAAAGAAAAATATTTCAAGCTAAAATGCAGAAAGTGAGATTTTTAAAATGATTTTTGATATTTTAAATAATTTAAACAAAAGAAATGCAATAAAATGAAATAAAAATAATTAAAATGGGAAGTATGCAAGATCAAGGGCTGTGGTTCAAAAGGAAAAGGAGGGAATTGACTGCGCGCCAGATCCAAGGGTCAGCATTCAAACTGGCTTTTAATTATGTTTTTAATTAATTAATTAGGATTAAATGATAATGATTTAATCTGGACCACACGCTGCTAACCCTAATCCCAATCCAACGGCCATAAACACAACTGGGGAATTTATCACAGATTAAGGCTTAACAACTTTCAGGTGACCGGAACAGTGTTCCGATCATCTTCTCCGGCCAGACTCTCACTCTATCTCTCTCAAAATGCCATGAAACTCTACCTAAATCTCCATAAACACTCATTAAACATCACTGAACAAGAATCCACACACTAAATTCATTTATTTTTCATCAAGATCATGAATCAAAGCAAAACGAAAAACTTGGCAAACATTTCAGAAGCACGATACATCCTCAAAACTCAACCATTTTCAAAACAAATTACATCACCATGTGTGTTATGGCTTGCATAATGTCCACATATCATGTCTTGATAGGCCAGAAGAGTGGTTGTGGCCTATGCTGATTGGTATGACTTCATTTGCAAAAAGTCAAGCTTGGTTGTACTTGAGGTATGGCACGGTTCAGAGCTGAATTAGGGGCATGGTTGGGCTCATCATGGATCAAGGAAGGCCTTTGGATTGTTTTTGTGCAGCTGTAATGACTGATGCAAGTGGTAGCATGGCTCTTGCAACTTTTCCCTCTTTGTTGTTTCTTGATTCACAAGCCATAAAAACCCTAGGTCAAGGGCCCAATTCTGATGCTTTAAAGTTTCTTGATCATTTTATGGAGTATTTGGGCACATTAGAATTCATTAGAAGCCTTGGCAAGTGGTTTTGCAAAAAATCCTCTTTGGTGCATTCTTGAAAATTATAGGATTTTTGCCAACTTTGAAGGATCATAACTTGAGTTCCATAATGAATCAAGACACGTTCTTGTACTTTTTGAAAAGGGAAAGACCTAATCTATAACTTTCATGACCAAGAATTTTTCATTTGAAGCATTTTCCATTTTTGGCAACTTTTCAAATGGCTCAAAATTCTTAAATCTTGTGAACTTCCAACCTCTTATAAGATCAAATAAAGATCATATAACTTCAATTTGATGAAAATACCCCTTTGGTTCCATTGTTGGGGGCCTCAGATGCCCTGATTTTGACTTAACTTGCTCAAGAAGTTACCCAGTGAACATATGACTTGCACAATGAATTTCTTCATCAAACTTGGTACACATGATCCTTATAACATATTAAGAACATTAGAAACAATAATGGCCCAAAAATTTGGAGTTGAGGCCTCTGAAACCAAAACCCTAATTTTGGTCATCTGTGTAGTGAAAATCCTGGCTATGCTTCCATGCCTTGCCAGTTCTTGTGATTTCTTGACTTCTTTGAACTTTGAGGGACATAATATGATGATAGAACACACATGGACCCTCTTGGAACACTTTGAGGCCTTTGGGATGGCTCAGATGAAATCTTGGATTGCTCAGATCACAAACCCTAGATGCAGATGAACTTGAACTATGCAGATGAAACAAATATGCAATGTGATGATATGCTTATGCTAATGCAAAAATGAAAGATCACAATCCATGGTGTGATATGAGTGAGGGAAAATTTGGGGTGTTTACAATATGTATGCTCACATCACTTCTTATATCCATATGCTTCTTATGTTTGATCTTAATTGAACTTGTATGCTTTCTTGAGTGATTCCACTTGTTTCTTAGGCACTTCTTTTCCATGTTAGGGTTCTGTTCTTGAAGTTTGTGGTTCATGTTTAGCTTGTATGCTCTCTTTTCATCTCATGTAGGCTTGATTTGTTCATGGCAACTTGTATTGCCTTGTGTTGTTTTGGTTGCCCTATTTCTTTCATGATGTTACTTGATTGATCTTAGCATGTGAATGAAAAGTTCTACTTCTGGTTGTGATGCTTTGATATGGTATCTTGTATGTTTGAATCTCATTTGATCCTATTTGTTTTTATCTTATCACTTTTACATATTCTAACCTTTTCTTGTAGGTGCACATGGTAAGTGAAGTGTGGATGTGATCCACATTTCAAACCTTCATCTCATCTCTTTATTTTCTTTCATACTTGTCTTTATGATATGCCTTATGCCATCCCTTGTACAATTTCATTACTCCTCCCTCTTAGAAGCAACTTAACTTCTTTAGAGAAGTAAGTTGTTTTCTAACTTCTTCTTCTCCTTTTCTTCTTTTTTGCTCTCCTTCTTCTTTAGGATAGTTGAAGACTCACTAACCTAGGACCAAACCTTTGCATGATAACTTCTAGGATGGTGAGATTCCCTTAGTTGTTTACCTTTTTCTCCTTTGGTTCCCTTCTCTTCTCATCTTCTTACAAAAGCATAAAAAACACTTAAATAAAGGTTGAAGTAGTCTTTGATACATGGCCTTATTCCATGGGGCACTTGTATTCACCCCATCTTGGTGGTGGTACAAGCTTGTCTAGCATGATGCACAAGTTCAATCATAAGACTTTTTTCATAAAGAAAAGCATAAAAAGCATTTCTTCACTTCAACCCACAAAAAAACACTTAATAATTTCAAGCAAGCTAGTGAATTCAAACCCTATTCTTGGGAAACAAGTTTGAGGATCTTTTTCATTTTTGGTGGACTTGTTACTCATCCTATCTAGGGATGTGGTAATGGGAATAAATCCTTAGAAAAGGATTTGCTTTCACTTCCTTGTGCCATACTCATAAAAAAACTTCTAAAAAACATTGGACAAAGAATAAATGTCTCTCCTTCGGGACTTCTTTTCTCATCACTTTCACTCATTACGTAAGAACTTGCTCCTACTTGTTATTTTGCAAGACGGTTACGCACTCGTCGTCCGATCCTGCAACACCTGAGCATTGACATAAGCAGTTCAAGCCTTAAGACACAAGCAATCTTTCCATCCCTAGTTAGGGGAACTATGGCGACTTTGATCCTTATGTCCAGATGAGGTACGTAGGCAGCGGGGTAGGGCCCGTTCGAGCACACTCTTTTATTTTCCCTGCATTTCCCCCTTTCTTTTCTTTTCTTATCCAGTTTCAGTCGATCTTTTGCAGAAGCTTCTTTCTTTTACCCTTTGAACAGTTTCTTTGCAAGTGTGGATCTCGTCGGGTACGGCTAACGATCTGGGGTGCTAATACCTTCCCAGGTCATAACTGATTCCCGAACCCATTCTCTTTGGTTCGTAGGACCTTTGTCTTCTTTTTCATTTCTTCGGTTTGTGCAACATTACCTTTCCCATTTCTTTGGGTTAAAAATTCCTGGCTGGCGACTCTACCATTTCTGCGCCACTTTCGCATTTGTACCAGGATGGAAATCCAGGGAGCAACATATAGGAAAAGTCATTATTCCCTAGCAGCGACGAAGATAGTGAGAAGTCATATGGTTTTCCTTCTTACACCATATTGGTTGCAATCTTCCCTAGTGAGGTCACCGAGCAAAGTCCAATCCTCATTGGCATCTCTCCCCCAGATAGAAGACTGTTCAATTGAGGAATTCCCCAACAGAATTTTTCCCCAGCAAATTGTTTCCTTAGTAGAGTATCAACAAACCCTTTCCTCATCCAGGTCATAATGTTATTACTTCCCCAACGGAGTTCTACGGGTGGCGTACCTCCCAATCAGATTCAAACCAATTAGGATTCTCCCCAGTAGGATCATCATTCTCCGATCTCAAAGTCCAATTTTTTTTGGCAATGGTGACAGTTCAGAGCCAGTGTATCACAAACGGTATCCCCTGTAAAGTAGCTCTTCCCCAGGGATTCATCGAATAAATGCAGTGATTGTTTCTTTCCATGTAAGGCTACTTGTGATATACCTGTTATCTCCTCATCAGGAGATCCCCTTGAATTTGCATTTAGTAATCATCATTACATTTACATCCTTAAAAAGCATAACATTTCCATCGTTATGGAGCATTACGCCATGGAATACTTCAAACATATGCATACGAAGCACAATCTAGTTTGGTAATTTGCACAAAAGCCTGAAACACTACCAACAGTGTCCCCATAGAGAACACTTGTTATTCCCCAGCCGAGTCCATCTGAGTACGATGGTCTCATTTCTGTTGAGTTTTTGTAATACCATGTATTTAATTAACACCCTGGATAATATTAATTAGGATAAATTAGTATTATCTGACTCAGATATATTTTCTGAATATTCTCAAATTGGATCCGTTAGTATACTAACTATCATATATTGGTATAATATACATTGTTTGGTTTATTTTAAAAAAGAAAGAGAAATAAGTTATGTATTATAAAAGGAAAAGAAGAGAAAGAAATTTGGTAAGAGAAAGAAAAGAGAAAGAAGGAAAAAGGAAAGAAAGAAAGGGAGAAGAGAAGAGAAGAAGAGGAAGAAAACCCTAAGAGAGCAAATGCTTGGATCATCACCATTTATCTACCAAATATCCATCTTCACCAAACTCCTCTTCATTGGCAAGGTGGGTTCTTAGTTAGAAACTTTTCTTTTGAGTTTTGGTTGAGTTTATAGTTTTAGGGTTTTGTAGAAAATCTTAGAAATTGATAGATTAAACGGTTAAAACTCGGTTAAATGGAAGTATAATGACTAATATATGATAGGGTTTATGTTTAGTGTTTGATTCTTCTGTGTTGTGGGAGTTTGAGTTGATTTGGGCATGGAAATGATGTTTCCCATAAGCCTGGAAATTATCGAATTGCAAAGCTCGGTCAGCGAGTGTATGACATTTTGCAGAAGAACTGTTGATCTGGTATAGCTCGCTCAGCGAGAAATGCAGGAAGTTCCTCGCTCAGCGAGACTTGGAAGTTCTATTTTGTGTTTTTAAATTGTAACTTGTGATCCAGGTATCCGTTTTTAGTGCTCCACATATCGATTCGAAGCTGAGAATATTTACTAATTGATGACACTAAGAGATATTATGTTTATCCGACTTTTTTGATTAACTGTAATTATGTTAGATAGGGAATTTCGGAAGGTATGCCTAATCATGAGTATTCATTGAGAGTAGATACATTAGATCTTTGTTTAATGGTGATAGCTAGACTAAATGTTAGAATTGGGTAATTGAGACCCGTATGATTAAAAGTATCAAATGGAGAAAGAGTGAGGAATCTTACTAGAAACCAATAGTGTGGACTAGTAGTGCAACTAGGATTGTTGGGTGGTATAACTTGTGAGATGCCTGGTTTTACCTAGGTTGTTGTGAACCGTTAGCGTGCTATACACTAGGCCTCCATAATAGTCTTGTGTAAGTCTTGACGTGGGTGATGTTGAGTCCCACGGGAAGCATCCGTAAAGATTTGAGGTGTGTATGTTACGAGATCCTCCGCATTAGTCTTGTGTAAGTCTTGAGGTGGGTATATCTTGGTCCCACGGGAAGCATCCATAAAGGCTAGAGGTGTGTATTACATGGTGTCCTCCGTAAATTCTTGAGTAAGCCTTGAGGTGGGTTACTTTTAGTCCCACGGGAAGCATCCGTAAAGATTGAGGTGAAGTGTTACACTAATTGGGCGTTAATCTTGAGTAAGTCTTAAGGTGGGTTACCTTTAGTCCCACGTAAAGCATCCATAAATATTGAGGTTAGTCTGATATCGAATCCTCCATAAAGTCTTGAGTGAGTCTTGGGGTGGGTTATCTTTAGTCCCACGAGAAACATCCGTAAAGGCTTGAGATAGATGTTTCACTAGTTTAGTGGTGCGAGCGTTGTATGGATCATTGTTCCATCTCGTATCAGATCTTTTTTGAGAAGCGACCAAGGACTTTGGTTAGGTTTGATAGAACCTTGTAGAGCCAATAGAACTCTAAGATAGAGAGCCCACTGAGATGTTGTTATCTCACCCCACTATTGTTGTTTCTTTTTAGGTTCCTTATGTAGGTTTGATTTACAAGTGGAGCTACGCTCGAGATGTTTCAAGTGAAGCATAGTTTTAGTCTTCCATTGTGTATTTTATGTATCTTTGTACAATAATGGATATTGTATTGTTCTTAGCTTTTTATTTTAGTATGATTTCCATGTCTTGTGCCATAGTTTGTACTGTTTATAGATTTGGACAAGAATGTGAATTATACTAGTAGGTATTTATGATGGTGTCAGTACCAAAATAACACTTGTATGATATTATTCTAGATATATATTATATAGGTGTTACAGTTGGTATCAGAGTAGGTCGTATCCTCGACCTAGCCTTGAAACATCATAAGTAAATCTTTCCTTCCTCTTAAGTGTGTCTGGCCGGCATGATTCTTAATATCACACTATGTAGTAATGGGTCTGATCAGCCTAGTGCTATGTGTGTGGAAGGTAGGATCATGGTTGTGCGACCATGAGGATTCTGTAGTGTTGTTGCAAGTTGTGTTGTGAGAGTGGGCTCAAGCAAAGAGTTAGTAGGGGAGAGCTTTGGTCAGCTCGCCAAGAGTCTTCTTAAGAATTTTACTTCTTGTAACATGGGATTGCAGAGAAGTGTGTGGTTTGAGGAATCCTTCGGAATGGATAGGATCTGAAGGGTAAGGATATCTACGAGATAAATGGTCAGTGTATCAGGGAATGAGTAAGGTTGTTGGTGGACCGGTAATAGCCACTGGTATAATCAAGAGTGTTGAGAAGCCTCCTTCCGCGAAGAGAGAAAGTACTTGTGGAAGGTGTGGCGTAAGTTCAGGAATGAGTAATTCTTGTAAGTGTCTCAATTATAAGGACATAGTGGCATCGTGGATGAGCGAGAGCACCTCAAGGGATGTATTCGGATAATACCTCCCGGATGGGTTGAAGTTCCCAGTTAAGAGTGTTCGTTTTCTTTAGGGAACCTAAATTTGTGGCGAAACGTGAAGGGGGACACAAGGATGTGACTACACGTTTCAAGTGAGACAAGTACACCCCTGATGAAGAATAGAAAAAGCTCTATTCGGTGATATGAGATATATGAAGTGTGAAATTGATAAATTGGTGATAAGGGTTAGAGTAAACACGTTGAATTTGGAAGAAGTTCTAGTATGATGGCTTGTATCTGAGTGAGATAAGATTACCGCAGAGCGCGAAGTTAACACTGTATGGAGACGACATTGACCACGCGATATGAGAAGACATTGGATGGTTTATGCTCATCTGAAGCGAGTGTGTGCTTCTTGTTATGCTACATCTCCCAATAGAGCTCTACGACCATTGTTACCTCCATGGACATCACTAGTATCGCCAAGGACAGGATTGTCCACAAATGAGATTGAATAAGTATATGGAAAGCCTACAAATTCAGAGACTTGTTTTGGACAGTCGTTAATTCGGTATTATATGAATTTTTAAGAAGAGCGGACATCCTGGCATTTGATGGTCCACGAGGATGGTGGACAGAAGGACTCTCCTAGAGTTGTTGTTGAGTTGGTTAAGAAAGCACTTAAGAACTACTTACCCTAAATTATAAGGTCTTTCTTGTTATTTCGTTTCTTTAAGGATATAAATGTCCTTACTATTAGTTAGTAAGTAGTCTTATCCTTGTATTTGAAGGGACATACGTAGGGTCATCATATGGACATAGAAGACAACCTTGTAAAGGTATCTTAACAATTCGAAGGGACGATCATCATTTTCTGTAGGGTCATTGAGGGACGAGATCATTTATTCGTAGGAAAGTCGAAGGGACTATGATGATTTTTACTTAGAAAACCGTGCTAAGACACCCCTACGTTCGTGGGACTTGACCATTTTTGTAAGGAAACAAGAGGAGAAACCCTAGGGGTGAATGTGTGAAAAGTGTGTTGTATTCTATTATTTTATCTTTTGATTAATGGGCTAAGTTTGTTTTTTTGTTGACATTCATCCTTTTCACACCCTATTATTACTAACCATGCAATTAATAATTTACAGAATTAAAAGCAGAAAATAAACCCTAGACTATTACATCATGGGGAGGGGGATACATATTTGAAATCAGGGGAGTACGGAAAATAAAATTGCGGAAAATTAAATGTTACAAGATAAATAATAATCCTATATATTTTTCTAATAAAATCAAATAGCAAAATAAAACAAGGAGAAGATTAGGAAAATACTTTTTAAAGTCCTAAAACCTAAATTAATAAATTTTTTAATAAGGAGGAACTTAATTATTTAAGAGAAATTAATTAAAATTTGATTAAGAAAGTAATTTTGTGTCAAAAGTTTTAATTAATTAAAATCATGTCAAAAGATTAAGTAAATTAGGGTTAGAAACAAAAATTTAAAATTAGTTAAATTCTAATTATTGGGTTAAAAAAAATTGATTATGAAATAAAACAACATAAAACTAATTTTTTTTTTGTAAAAAATAAATTGATTAATTAATAAAGATAATTAAGCTAATAAAAAAATTACGATTTATTCTGAAATTTATTAATTAATTCAACTAAAAAGGTTTTTTTTATTTACAAAATAAAAGGAAAAATTATTAATTTTATAAATTATTATTGGTTTAAAAAAGTTATTGATTATTTGTTTAATTAATTAAAGTAAAGATTAAAAGAAAATAATAAAGAAAAAGGTTAGTAAATAAAGAAAATAAGGCAAATAACCAAAAAATAGGGGGGGTTGCTGGGTATCGAACCCGCCCCCCCAAAGGATCAAGGATGAGTCCCCTTGCCAACTGAGCTATACACCTGCGTGTGACAAGAAGCGGGAACAAATAATTATATATTAAACAAACATCAAAACCCAAAACCGGCCAACCAGATTGCGCCACATTATCGTCTTCTTACTTGGCACCAGCGAGTTTTGCTGCGAATTTTGCTATGAATTTTGCTGCGATTTTTGCTACAATTTTCGTAGCAAATATTTCCTGAAATTAAAACATCAAAAAATGCAAGTATGAACGCATACGAACCACCCATTTCTACTAAGTTCAACCTCAGGAATTCAATGGTGCAATTTATTTGGCCTAAAAATGCTTGGATTAGGAGATTCGAAGCTTTGCTTCTTTATGCCCTAGCCATGGTGTTTCTTGATACCGCCATCATTCCTCACAAACAAGTGATCAAAAGGCATCAAAACATGATTATGAACAATATTATAAACATAAAATATGTTAACATTCTATGAAACAAAATATTGGACAAGAAAAAAATGAGTCGCGACCATGTTTATGGAGGGCATGCTTCATGTATTCTCAACCTTCAATAATGATTAGAATGGCCTCCTGGAAGTTTCTTCATGATAATTAGATTAAGAGGGAGGCTGAAAACTTGCTATGAAGTGTTTTTGGAATTTGCCCTAATTTTCTTTTTTTGAAAAAAATCTTTTAGGGTTTATGTGTAAGAATTTTTGTCCCCTATGCATGTGGAGATGTTGTGCTTTTATAGAAGTGTAATTTAGGTCAAAAATTTTGGGCTTGGGTGAAGAAATTTTGGTTGCTTTGGAATGAAGAAAGAAACTTTCTATTTTGGTAAAATATTTGGTATTAGGACTTTCTCCTTTGGTGTGCACGAATTTGGGATCATATCTCATGTATATATTATCAATATTTGATCCCAAAATGAGTTTAGTATCATATCTTTGATTTTCTAATATTTATTTTATTTAAAATTGAATTTTAAAAGATTAAATCCAATAAAAATAAAATAAATAAAAGAATAGAAAAGGAAATGATATGGAGGGCATGGACCATCTTAGAATCAAATTAGGGTCATAAAAGAATGGGTCCATTTGTCAAAAACTTGGGTTTTGGTCATTATTTACCTTATACACCTCCTCAAATTTTCCCAACTTCAACAATACATAACTCTCTCAATTTTTATCTCATGGATGTGTTCTTGGACTTTTTAGAAAGCTTAGAGTGTCCTATAACTACTACCTTTGGTCCCATTTCCATTTAGTCTTCCATGTTCAATTTATGAGCTTTTAAAAAAAGTTGACTTTTGTTGACTTTTTAAAGGACCTGTAATGACTTGGCTCATATCTCTCAAATGAAGCATTTCTGGACTTGGCTTGTGAGACACAAAGTTGTAGGTAATTGAATTTTCCTTCAAAATGAGCTTTGGATGAGAAATGTTTGATGAAGCATGTGAACGTTATGGCTGATCAAAGTACAATTGACTTTTCCTACAAAAACCCTAATTTAGTAACTTCTGATTCTTTATGAATTTGAGGTTTTCTTGATGAATCATGATCAACCCTTGATCAAATGATGAATATTACTTCATAATCTTGATGTTGACTAAAAATTTTGAAGTTTGACTATATGTTGACCACAGTTAACGTTTTGACCAAGTTAACCGATTTTTTATTATCCGAGCATCTGACTGACCAAACTTGTAGGGTAAGCCTTGAAACTTGACATGAGGATTCTCTGAAGTATGTAGGACACCATGAAGTCTACTTGAGGCCTTAGAAGTCCAATTTACCTTGGGAAACTCAAAACTCTAATTTAGTATCCATTGCTTAGGAGGAGGCTTTGTCAGATGAAACCTTGAATCCCTTTGAGCAATTGAGAACCTAGTGATCATTCGGAGACCTCTTGAGGCATATTATCTTGAAGATGTGAGGGAAAATTTTGGGGTACAACACCAGGTTTTCCACAATTATAACATGATCCTTTCACTTTAGTACTTTTGTTTGGTTCTTGCTTAGAGGAGTTAGATTGCCTTCTATAGTTGACAAGACGCTTGTCCGAATGAGAAATTTCATTCTTTGTAATATACCTATTGTATCTTCTGGCAAACAGGCCCATATCCTCATTGGATTCATTGTCTTCGTCACTTGACTCACTCTCACAATCTTTGTTGGTGGATGATTTTGAAGTAGAAGTCTTCAATGCTATAGACTTCTTCTTCTTTTCATTGTCTTTTGATTTTTGATTCTTATATTTCTTCTCATTTTCTTCATGCTCATGTAGATTTAAAAGCTCTTGCTCATACTCTTGTAGCTTCCCAATCAACTTTGTCAAATCCAATGTTCTTACATCATTGGCTTCTTTGATTGTCGTGACCTTTGGTAACCATTCCCTAATAAGACATCTTTGAACTTTGTTAGTAGCTACATCATTGGGAGTGGTTTTTCTGAGAGCGTTTAAGAGATTTAATAAATGAGAAAATCTCTTCCCAATTAACTAATGGTTTCCCCTTGGTTCATGTGAAAGCGATCGAACTATTGTTGCAAAGTGTTAATTTTGGCAAACTTCTCGTCAACAGTTCCCTCATGGGCAATGTAAAGCTTCCCACATATCTTTTGCCATAGTATGATGTGAAACTCAGAAATACTTATCTTCTCCCAAGGAAGCAATAATCATATTTCGAGCTTTCCAGTCATAGCTATAGTTCTTTTCATCTTTTTCATCCCATTGTGCTCAGGTTTTGGTATTTCAAGGTTATTCTCTCCGGTCATGGTTATTTGTATAGGACCATCTTGATTAACCTTTCATATTTTTCTATCAACAGAGTTGATATGAATATGCATACAATCCTTCAAGTGACTAGAGTTTTCTCCAGTGAAAACAGGTGCTCTATTATACGCCCCTTTGGATCGTTATCCATATTCTAAAAAGTTACATATGAAGCACTAGATGAACTGGTGCTCGTGATACCACTTGTTAGACAATGGTGTGGATCTAGAAGGGGGTTGAATAGATCCCTTTTTAAAATTTAACTTTTCAAAAATACCTTGAAAAATATTGTGTGGAAGTTCCCCGGAAAACACGTCTAAAAACAAAATAAAGTCATCAGTGATCGGATATGCGTTTGAAACCGAATCAGAAGTAAGAGATGATAAGAAGAATTAAAACAATGCAAATTAATCACTTAATTCCAACATATTTAATAACCCACTCTCAACAATGAAGTATCAAAGAGAAATAAGCACAAAAAATCAGAATTTGTGTGTTTTGACTTTTTCTCAAACACTTGGTGTGCACTCACACCAAGTGTTATTTGTAAGTTAGTGTAGTGCAGAATTTTACAAAGTTGTTGTCAAAATTAATAGAAACAATTTAACAAATAGTTGGTGTGCACACACTAAACCAAAACAGATTTTTTCAAACCACATAACTTCAAGTAATGCAGAAAATATAAAGAATGAAACGAACAAAGAACACACGAGATTTGCTTAGGCAGTTCCTTCACCGTCCCCGATAGAAGTACTCTTCCCCCAATTCACAATTGAATTGGGATATTTCATTAATATTGCAATTGTTTATACAAGAAGAAAATTGGAATAAAAATCCAATCCAAATTTTGATTGTTGCAATAACTCTTCTTGCCCCTTGATTCGAGAAGAACCAATTCCTTCACGTGCGTCGAGAAAAACTCCGATTAACAGCTCCCTTCTTGCAAGAATATCTAATCCTCCAAACTTTGAGCACGACTGATTTTCTTCAATGCTTGTGAACTCGCAACTATCTACATAATCCTCCAGTTAACGTAATGAATGAACTGTTCCCTTGATTTTCAAACTCCCTCACTCGGCTGAATCTCCGAACGATAATTGCGTGCAAAACCCCCAAATCTTCTACGATCTTGGAGGAGAAAACCTTTTAGGTTTTTACCAGAAAACCCACAACTTCTCTACCCAAGCTGAAACCTCGATCTCACGATTAGACGTTATCACCTTAATTTGCACCTTGATCGATAAAGATTGTTGTGTGTGATTATTGATTAATGTAAAAAAGGAGAAGATGAAGAGAAGGATGTGTATCTATTTCACTTTTCTTGTTGATCTCTCATAAAACATGAAGCAATTATTTATATTGGTTAGAAAAGAATAGAAAGTAAAAGTAAAAGTAAGTAAGAGAAAATAACAGAAAGAGCATATAAGTCAGTAATGCGTCGACCTCCCATATGGATTGTCGCTCCCAGGATTTTCATCCTAGTACAAACGCGAAAGTGGCGCGGAAAAGGAAGAGTCGCCAGCCAGGCATTTTTATTCCTAATGAATGGGAAAGGTAATGCTGCACAAACCGAAGAGAGAAGGAAAGGTAATGCTGCACAAACCAAAGATCTGGGGTCGGAAGTCGGTTACGACCTGGGAAGGTATTAGCACCCCAGACCGTCCGCCCTACTCGACGGGATCCACACTTGTTTGTTTGTTTCAAAGGGTGAGAAAATAAAGTTGTTGTTGAAATAAACCGCTAACTGGAATGGAAATTGAAATGAGAAAGGGGACGAGGAAAAAGAGAGCGAAAAGGAAGAACGGGGAAAATGTAGGGAAAATAAAGAATATGATCGAACGGGCCCTACCCTGCTGCCTACGTACCTCATCTGGAAAATGAGAATTAGAGTCGGCGCAGTTCGCCTAACTAAGGAGGGAACTATTTGTTTGTGTTTTTTATGCGCTGGAACTGCTTATGTCTATGCTCAGGTGTTGCAGGCTCGCCTTGAACGAGTGCGTTTACCGTCTTGCAAATGAGACAAGTCATCGCAAGTTCGCGTCAAGAGTGAGTGAGATGAGAAAAGAAATTCCCGAAAGGAAAAGCCGCTTATTGTTGGTTGTTTTGTCTTTTAGAGAAGTGTTTTGATTGTTTTTGTTTGTGAAAGTAGCCTCACGATTAGACTTGTACATCATGCTAGACAAGCCCATAATATTCCAAGATGGAATGAATATGAGTGCCCCATGGAATAAGTCTCTGCATCTAAGACTAATTCAACCTTTATTAAAGCGTTTTTAGCTTTTCTTTATGAGATGAGAAAGAGAAAGCAAAGCGAACAAAGGAAAAAAGTCTAAGGGGACGACTAAATCTTAGTGTTATCATAGATGGATGAACGTAGACTAGTGTGTTTTCTATCCTAAGGAGAAGGAAAAAGAAAGAGGGAATAGAATGCAACTTACTTCCTAAAGAAGTTAAGTTGATTCTAAGAAAAAATGAGGAATCCTACCAAATACAAATATGGAAGGTAAAGGAAATTAAATGCATAAAAAATGCATAAGGAAATAAAAGAATAAACTGAGGGAACATACCTCACCCTCCCTGCAAAACAAAGGTTAGCGTTGCATTTTATTAAAAATAATAAAGCATTAAACATCAATTAAATCCTAATGATTCTAGGACCTAAAACTAGACTCGATCCTAAGTCTAAAGATGCTAAAATAATGCAATGCCAAAATCCAGCAGCTACTACAATACTTATGATACAAACAGCTACTAAAACAATGCAACAACACAAGACAACTTTTTACAGCCAACATTCAGCATGCAAAACAGGTGTAAAAAGTCACAAACAACATGCAAAGGCCTACATTTTACAGCTATTGTATTGAAACACAGATGCGAAAACATGACAGATTTTATTATTTTCATTTTTATGCACAAAATGAATGACAAATAATGCAAATACATCCCAACATATTATTTAAAAACATCACAAGTATGGTGTAAACATGTGAGAATTGATTAACATATGAACATGATTATTTTTGTGGATGCTTACAAACAAAAATGCACACAAAAGCAACAACAACAATTATGTATTTTGAGTTTCATTCACATATACATATGAACATGAATTACATGTAGCAACAAAGATCAACAATTAAACATGTCATTATTGCAAAAACAGAATTAATATATTATTGAATTATAAGCAAAGATGCAAACCAAATGCAAAAGTATGCACACTTGTGTTTATGCAATTTCAAGAATTCATGGCATAACATTTACACAATTTGGAAGCATGCATATATCATGAACATGATGCAAAGCAGAATATGAACATTCATTTATGCTAATGGATGCATTAAAACATGGCATAACGATGTACAAAAGGCACCACATGCATTAATGGACAATTAAGCACACAATATGCAAAAGTAACGAAACACGTGTCGAAACGACTCGAAACGACAAAATCACATACTGAAAATGGACCTAAAAATTCCCTAAAAATCAATGCCTAAACATGTATGAAGATTAAGGGAACAAAGAAACATGAATGAGCCATCAAACAAGCTAAAATTCCAGATTCAAACAGCGTTAACCGGTAAACGGTATAGGTTAACCGATTAACGGACTCAAACCAACGGCAAATTATGGCCAAACGCACGTGTTAACCGGTTAACCAAATGCGTTAACCAGTTAACACTGAACAGAATGTGAAAAATTGTTTAGAAATAAGTGCTTTTGGCCACAAACTCACTTCTAATAATCCTTAACACACACGTGAACATGTTAACACGAATTTTCTACCTAGAGGGAGCATTTTAACACTTATTAGGACCTAGATTATGCTACGGATCTAGCTTCTAACAATCAAAATACACACATTGCAAACAAAGCGGAATCGAACGGTAAAACGCAATCGAAACGATAAACATGTGAAGAATGCCGTTGTGGCGAGATGAAGAGAATAAGTTAAAGCATAAATGGTTTTGGATCACCAACCTACGAAGCAGAGGATTGCTTCGGTGAATGTTGTGATGAATCGGAGTGCAAACAAAGAAGAAAACCGAAGATCCATGAATGCAAAATTAATACGATTCGTTCTTGACGCTTCTCGATTAATCACTTCCAATGCTCCAAATCCAATCCAAAAACCAGTAGAAATTCTTAAATTATCCACAAATCAATGGAGGATGAAGGTTAAGCTTCAAGATCTTCAAGTTTCAATGTGAAACTTGAAGAGCTTTTCTTTGAAGAAGCTTTGATGATTTTGTGAGGAAATGGGAGAATTGAGAGAAAAATGAGAAATTGAAGATGAAAAATGGTGAAAATGAATTGCTAACCCTTTGCTTTGGTGGATTAGGGGTTATATAGGGGCTAGGCTTGGAGCTAGGTTTGGGAATGGAGTTTGGTTTTGGTTTGGGATTAGGGTAGGAGTTAGTTAAAAGTGGTTAGGACAAGAGAATATTCATTGGAATATTCCTTGGAATAATCTAGAAAGTGGTGGAATATAGTAGAAATATCTAAGGGAAATGAGAGGGAATTGGAGTGGGAAAATGAAAGGAAAAAGAATGGAAGGAAATGTGGAGGGAAATGATGAACACAACCACTTTTCAAATAATTTTCCCAAAATTCGCCCCCGTTAACCGGTTAACCAAATTCGTTAACCGGTTAACGACCTCAAACTTTCAATTTTCTTTCCTTTGGGTTGTTTTTCATGGAATTGCTTTGAATATATTTTTGTAGTGATTTTACCTTCTTTTGAGCTCCAAGAATGACAAGCCTAACCCAATAACATGCCTTATGCACATGCCAATGCTCATGATTTATTATTATTTTGAATGCGATGGAATGCTCAGATGTTCATGCGAAATGATGAAGCATAAGCCACTTGAGGTTGGTAATAAATTAAGAGGACAAATTTTGAGGTATTACATGGATGAGTTGACCTGTACCAAGTCTATGAGTCGACCTAAAATCCCTTCTCAGTCAGCCTGTTGGGACCCGAGAGTTTTGGAGGAAAAATTACATCAAATGAGTCGACATATTGCAAGCCATGAGTCAACTCAAATCAAATGTACAGATTGAGTCGACCTATTAAAGAGAATGAGTCGACTCATGCAGTCACATATCTCATGATAACTTTTCTTCATGAGGTCATCTCTTTTTGCTTGTCTTACCACACACCATTTAAAATACCCAAGTTTTTGACATTATTCAAAACATCCTTCATGTCTCACAATTTCAACACCACTCTCTCTATAAGTCTTCCAACCACTTGGTCCCACATTTCTTCTAGCCACTCTTAGCATTGTACATCCCAATCACTTGACACAATCAACAAATTAATTGCACTCTTCTTCTTTTCATATACGACAATTCCATTCAAGCCCAATATATGCTGCGACACACTCTAGTTTTCAATAGTAGCCAAACAAACCTACTCCATAATTCTATCCATATCAGTACACAAATGCGTCCTGCATATTTCATCATGCACCATAACAGTCGTACAACAATAAAAATCGCAGTGTCTCACCTCCAAAAAATTCCAGCTGTAATTCTTATCCAAATCTTTCTCTCCAAGATTCCCAACTATACCCTTCAAATATCTCTATAAAATGAAGCATTCCTCACTCACAATCAAAATCTTGGAAAACCCTCCATTACCCTGCCGAAAAACCACCTCCAAATCCATCAATAAGCCAAGCATCAAAAAAATTCAAAAAATTATTCATAATACCTTCAACTAATCACACCCTTTCAACCGCCATTAACAAACCAAAAACGCTTCACTCGCACCTTTAGAGTTCAACACAAACTATTCGAGGATCCTGTGAACAAACCATAAACACAGACGCCACCTTCACTCCATTCTTCATAAACTCAAACAACAACTCACAACATCAACACACAACCCATTGCAGAACTGCAAGCAAATTACCGAATCACACAAACCATAAACCCACCACAAAAACCTGAAGAAGAAAAAAACCAAAACGAATAAGAAGAGCAAGACAAGAACCGAAACACAGAGAAGAGATTAAACGAATCTGAAACAACATCCTTCAAACCTTTCTCACCATTGCCTCAACATAAACTGCAAACTTCAATCCTCCTTCAAGCTCATCACCACTGAAACCACAAACCCACAAAATCAAATCTGAATAGACAGAGATTTGAGCGAATCCAAAACTTCATAAAACCAGATGAACTGAATATGAGTTAACACGAAACCGAGCGTGAGAGCGAACCGAGAGTGAATCCAGAAACAAACCGTGAAGTTGAGAGAGAGGCACGAAACAAGGATGGGTTTATATTTTTCTTTTTTCTCTGAGTCATGTTTTAATAAAGAGGAAGAAGTATAACATTATGTTTTTCTCTGTGCCCTTATTTTCTTTTTAAAAAAAGTGTTTGCTCTCATTCTGTTTTTCCATTTCTTTCTATTTTATTTTAAAAAAAAATCCTATTTTTGTTGCCTGAGTATGGATTCACAGCCCATCCGATTTTCACACACCACACCCATAAACAGCGGACACACCCTCCTTATTTTGTTAGTTTTTTAAGATTTTTTTTTGTTTTCTGTTAGGTTGAGCCCACGTTTTCGTTTTTTTACTCACTGAACTCCCATATTCAGCGCCTCACCCCTCTAATCTAGTTTATTTTATTTTATTTTATTTTATTTTTTTAGTATTTCATTGTTTAACTTCATAATTTTATTTGTTAGATTATACTTTGAATTCATCCTTATTGGGAGTATTTTGCTTTTAGTTCATTTGTATTTTTTTCCTTTTTATTCGGGCCGATGATATAACAAATGGTCAAATATGCCCGATTTCATTAAATCGGTCAAGTTTGATCAACATGAGGCCAAAGTAGTTTAGTTTTTTTATTTATCATTTTGTTTCGATTAGTTTTCCTTTTATCAAGTTAATTTAGTTTATTTTATTTTATTGTTTATTTTATTTTTATGGTCGATGAACATCTAAATATCTTAAGATTCGTCGCAAGCCGACTAGAAATCTCGATTAAATGATGAGACCATTTTATTTAGTTTACTTTATTTTATTTTTTGCATTTTCAAAAAATAAATCGACACTTTGACTCCTCTTAGAATGATTCTAACATTGAATCGGTTCTAAGGTAGTTCAAGAGCTACATTCTAACGCTTTCGATTAGACTTCAAGCTCCAACGACTCCAAATAGTTTAGGACACTTCACACATGCTTCCTCTTGGGAAAATACAATGAACCCTTTTATTTCGTGAAATCCCGTGTAATTTACTTTGTACGCCTCCCCCAATTACTTTGTATGCAAATTACGTTTCCGCATTTATCATTTAGATCGCTAGGAGCACCCTTAGGGACTAGTATCAATTTCGCTTAGTTTGCAAACCCTTGATCCAACGCTAAGTGGTTTCACTCACACACACTTGCACTTTATTATTCGGTTATGGTTTCGTTTTGCTAGGAGTACCCCTAGGGACTAGGAATCGGATCCACCTAACCTTGTGAGCCGAGTGCATTGTGCCTCGCTAACAAACAAACAATAAACCTCCATTTGCATTCACCCGTAAGTTGGTCACCTTCGTGCGTCGCCATCAACCCAAAAACCAAAACCATTATTTTAGAGTTGAACCCTTGATCCAACGTCAAGCGGTCATAGGTAATAAAACACTTTATAATACGAGAATAATTATATGTCGTGAGCCTTAAGCGGTAGAAGGAGGATAATGGGCATTTCTTTACTCACTCCGATTATTTTGACGCTGGATATTTGGACGGATTGATCAAAATAATCACCTCTACCAATATTCAATAGTGCAATTTGACTCCTAAATCCTTTCATGAAAGAAAGGTAATAAAATAAACAACCAACCACCCGTAGTAGGCCGAACTATGAGGCTCTGACTTTCCTATTGCTTGAGGGAGTACATAGGCACGAGGATCTTATTCCTTGCTGAGCACCTAGGATAAATCAAACCTTACAATTAAAATCTTTTCCCTTAGCAAGTAAATCATTAGGCATAAACATCCTTTATCGCGTGACAACTTAGATGGTTCCCATAGAGTATGATGGATGTGAGGGGTGTTAATACCTTCCCCTTACATAACTAAATTCTGAACCTACACAATGGTTGCGATGACCTTTGTCTTCATCCTCTTTTTTTACGAGTACCGCTCATGGGATTTTCATCCTAGTACAAACGTGAAAGTGGCACAAAAAAGGTAGAGTCTCCAGTCAGGCATTTTTATCCCGGATGAATGGGAAATGTAATGTTGCACAAACCGAAAAGAAAAGGAAAGGACGAGGTCCTGCGAACCAAAGAACTGGGTTCGGGAATCGGTTACAAACTGGGAAGGTATTAACACCCCAGATCTTCCGTCGTACCCGACGGGATCCACGCTTTTTTGTTTGTTTCAAAGGGTGAGAAATAAAACAGCTGCTGAATAAAAATCACTACTGGAACTAGAATGAGAGAGGGAACTGAAAAAAAGAACGAAAAGGAAAAATGTAGGGAAAATAAAGAATGTGCTCGAGTGGGCCCCGCCCACTGCCTACGTATCTCATGGGAAATAAGAATCAGAGTCGATGTAGTTCGCCTAACTAAGGCGTGAACTTGTTTGTGTTTTTTATGAATTGAACTGCTTATGTCTATGCTCAGGTGTTGCAGGCTCGTCTGGTACGAGTGCATATACCGTCTTGCAAAGAGACAAGTCGAAGCGAGTTCTTTCGTTATGAGTGAATGAGATGAGAAGAGAATTCCCACGGAAAAGACGCTTGTTATTTGTTCATTATCTATTAGAAGAAGTGTTTTTTGACTTTGTTGTTTGTGAAACATTCTCATGCTAAGACTTGTTCATCATGATAGATATCCTACACCTCATCCCAAGATGGAATGCATACAAATAACCCATGGTAAAGTCTCCTGGCGCATGAGAAAGCTCAACCTTTATTAGGTATCTTATTTTTATTTTGAGATGAGAAAGAAGGACTCAAATCAAGAAAGGACAAAACTAGGGGAAACTAAGACTCACCATATGTTATTTATTCAAGGGATCCTACGGTTATTGTGGTTTTTTAATCCTAAAGAGAAAGAAATCAAGTTCTAACTCACTTCAAAGATTGAAGATGAGATTAAAACTCATATGTAATGAATGAAGTGCAATGTTGAAGAAGCAAAAATTCTTATCGCAGACACATATTGAAATGTAAAAGGATAAGGAAGAAGGTGTACGTAGGATATCCCCTCCCACGCACATGACTTACCATAACCCCCTATAAAACAAAGGTTAGTGAAATAAAACTAAATGACAAAAGGAAAGAGGTAATCAAGTACCTAATATATCCTAACATAATTATGACTTAAACTAGACTAAATCCTAAGCCTAAGGATGCCTAAAAACTAAGCGAAGCCTAAAGTCAACAGCTACTACAACTCTCTAACACATGATGAGCTACTAAATGCAATTAACAATGCAAACAACTTATTATAGCTACCAAATAACATGAAAATAGGTGTAAAACGTGCCAAACAAAACAATACAGCATGCCTTTTATAGCTTCTGCTTCAAAAAGCAGCAATGAAAACATGGCAGATTTTAATCCTTTTTCAATGAACCATAATGCAAACAATGAAATGGAATGATCATACATTTTAATGCATCCTAATTTGAAACAATCATCAACAATGGAGTGCAACACATAAACAATAAAAAATGAATGCAAATATGTGAATCATGCGATTATGAACAATGTGCAACATTCTGATTATGCGTATAAATGACCAAAACATACATGGATCGTAAATACAATGCAAAACAGAATTATGAACACCTATTAACATGCTATTGATGATACTCTATCATGCAAACAACATTTAAAACATGATATGAACACAAATTCAACAATTATGCTAAAAATTGGAACCGAATGAAATTCGCGCCGAAAGTTGTCGAAACTACACACCTCTGCACCTAAACAACTCCTAAAAATTCCATAAAATCACATCCTAATGATCTATGATGGTTGGAGGGAGAATGGATATCAAAAATATAAGAAAAAGCAATAATTTTTTATGCTGGTTCAGTGGTAACCGGTTATTCCCTATGCAGTAACCGGTTACCAGTTCAAAAAACTGGATTTCTGCATAATTTAACACAGGTAATTGGTTATTACCTATGTGGTAACTGGTTACTCTGCAACCAGAACAAAAAAATTCCGCATTTTCATGTCAAAACCAGTAGCAACTTATTCAAATAAGATTTATCCTAATGCATACAATTAAGCACGAAAATAACACCTAAATGCTACCATTTAATACCTATTAACACCACGATTCTAACTTCTATGATCAACCCAATCAAAACATTAAAAAAAACGAGAAAACATGAAGAATGCGCGAGGTGAGATGAAGAGAAATAAGTTAAAATGAGAAGTGATTACGGATTCACCAACCTACAAAGCGGGGGCTTGCTTTGGCAATTGTTGTAATGTTGATCGATACGCGAAAGAAGAGAAAACTGGAGATCTGAAGCTTCAATCCGTGAATGCGCAAAATAAATGCGGATGGTGAGAATTCTTCGAAAATCACTTCCAAACTATGAAATAAACACCGAAACCGTAGCAACTCCTTCGATAATCCACTGAATTGATGCAAATGGTGGAGGCTTAGCTTCCGATTCTTCAAGTTTCATTGCAAAACTTGAAGAATCTCGATGATGATGAAGCTTTGGTGTGAGTTTGGAAATGGAGAATATGATAAAATTGAGAGAAAGAATGGTGAAAATGATGAAGTGTGTGAATGTGTGTAATCTTCTTGAGGCTTGGAATGATCAAGACTTATATAGAGGTTAGGTTTGGAGTTAGGCTTGGGTTAGATGTGAGATTTGGACCTTAGGCTTGGGTCCTAAGCTAAGGATTAGTTAAAGTTAGTTGGGAATATTCCTAGAATATTCCATTTGCATATTCTTAGAATATTCCTTTGGCATATTCTTGGAATATTCCCTTGGAAGGTGGTGGAATATTCTAGAATTGGCTATAAATGCAAGGCAAAGTGAAAGTGGAAAAGGGATGAACAAACTAACTGATTTTTGAATTTTTAAAATTCTACACGAAGTAATCGGTTACTACCCATGAGGTACCAATTACTTCAACAAAAATTTGAATTTTTTTTATTATTTTTGGGGGGAAGTTTTGGATATCCGGTCTTGGTCATATTTTCTAAGATTATTTTTCTTCTGAAACCTGATAAATTCCAAATAACCCTTGATCACATGCACCACGCCTTAACCAATGATGTATGCATTATTTATATTTTTTGTGCAATGTATGGACGAGTATGATTTATGTCTTACTTGTTTATTTTTATTGCTTTCTTTATCGCTTTCTCTCTCTCTCTCTCTCTCTCTATATATATATATATATATATATATATATACATATCTTGTGGCTCCTTGGTACTATGATTTCGGTCGATACTTTGATTGTAAAAGAAACTTGAGGGAAAAGCTCTATACCCAGGATTATGAGTGTAAACATAAAATTAGGAGAGGTTGAGTAGTATGGGCTCCCGAGAAAATGCTCTCGCGGACGGTCGATACGAAGACCTTGTTTGGAGTAGATTCTAGTGCGAATGCTAATGACCATCATATTTATGGCACGAACGATCAATGCTTTCATTAGGATCGTCGATTCTAAGGACCTTAAACCTTAAACTATTTGGCCCAAAAAAAGGGTTGATGGTCGCATAGTATGGGGCACCGAGGGGTTACCCTCACATAGTTCGATACGAAGACCTCACTCAGAATATACTTTCTCAATGGAGTTGACTGACTGTCGAACGACCAACATGTCTAGCAAACAGTTGAAACAAGTCTGTAACTCTGAGACCTTTTTTAAAAACTTGTGTCGATGATCACATAGTATGGGGCACCGAGAGGTTTTCTCTCGCGTAGTTCGATATGAAGATCTCACCCAAAAGAGATTCATATGAGGGAGTCAATAAACTGTCATATTTATGGCGTGTCTGATGAAAAACCATATGAATTGACAACTTTGGGGTTCCTTTTAACTTTAGATCCTAACTGATGAGTTCCTTGTGAAGAGAGCAATCAGAGTATCCCACATCTGTACCTCAGACTCATGAAATTTCATGATTAAAGATCTTGGATTTTGACATTGCATTTCATTTCACTTGCATTAATTTTTTCATCTTGCATTTCATTCCAAAATTGAAAGACTCATTCCAAGTTCTTCCCTCTTCAGTAAATCAAGCTGGTTTCTCGACGCCCGTATTTGACTCGAGACAACACTAGAAGAGTGATGGATCAGATTCAACAAGAGAAATCAGCTATAAGAGAGGAGATAGACTCGGTCAAAAGCAAGATTAACCAGATATATGAGACTATAAGGGCCTTGGCCATGATGGAGGAACGTCGCGAAGCCGCTGTCGCAATGAGCAGTGTTCTCGTGCAAGGATCTGCCTCACACTCAATGCCTTCAGTTCTCGTTCCAAATCTTTTGAACTATGGTTTGCCTCCAGGCTTCACTCCTGTAGTTGAAGAAGTGATTTCTCAACCAATGCCTACCTCTGGTGTTACTATTGGTGTTATTCCTCAAGCTCAACCTATTCCAACTTAGATCCAGATTCCTCATGCTGAAGAAGATGAACAAGTTGAGTACGAGATGCATACTATTGTTCCAATTACCAATCCTCATGTTGATCAAGAATATGAAGTGATGAAGATGTTTCGCGAGTTAGATGAAAAACTATGAATTATGGAAGGACACAAGTCAACCTCTTTGTGTGCCTCAGAATGTGCCTTGTTCTAGATGTTGTGATTCCTGCTAAGTTCAAGTTGCCAGAATTTAAAAAATATAAGGGCCTCAGTTGTCCCCGCCTCTATTTGAGGATGTACTGCAGAAAAATGGGAGCTCATGCTAAAGATGATAAGCTCATGATCCATTGCTTCCAAGACAACATGTCTGGAGCATCTCTAGAATGGAACATGCAACTTGAACGTAACAATGTGCACACTTGGCTTGAATTGTATGATGCATTCACAAAGAAACACAAGTACAAAAGTGACTTAGCTCCGAACCGTACTCAACTTTAGAGTATGGCTCAAAAGGAAAATGAATCCTTCAAAGAGTATGCACAACGCTGTAGGGAATACTCCTAGAATATTCCATTGGCATATTCTTAGAATATTCCTTTGGAATATTCTTGGAATATTCCTTTGGAAGGTGGTGGAATATTCTAGACTTGGCTAGAAATGCAAGGCAAAGTGAAAGTTGAAAAGGGATGAACAAACTAACTGATTTTTGAATTTTTGAAATTCTGCACGAAGTAACCGGTTACTACCTATGAGGTATCGGTTACTTCAACCAAAATTTGAATTTTTTATTCTTTTTGGTGGGAAGTTTTGGATATCCAGTCTTGATCATATTTTCTAAGATTATTTTTCTTCTGAGACCTGATAAATGCCAAATAACCCTTGATCACATGCCCCGCGCCTCGACCAATGATGCATGCATTTTTATATATTTCTTTTAGGCAATGTATGGACGAATACACACGATGACACGGAAACGAAGCATAAGCTACATGGAATCGGTGATAAATAAGAGGGAAAATTTTAGGATGTTGCAGCTGCCCCTATTCAATCACTACAGACCTGAATGATTGATAGCAATGGCTTTCAGATGTTCATGGTATGGAGAGATTGTATACCCGAATAAATCGGAAAATTTGTACTCTGTGGGTGAGGGAAAGTAACCTGACTTTCAAAGGGAGCAACAATATGACACCCAACCGAAAGTGGACTTGAAAAAAAGGGTAAGACCATGTCGAAGGTGAACTTAAGATGAGATTCGAGGTCAATCCAAAGGTGAAATTGAACTAGTAAGACCAAGTTGAAGGTGAACTTACAAACGATGAGACTAAGCCGAAGGTAGACTTAAATAAGGATACGAGATCAAGCCGAAGGTAGACTCGTAAATGTAAGGCTAAGTAGAAGGTAGTCTTACGATGAGATTTGAGGACAAGCCAAAGGTGTACTCGAAAAAGTAAGACCAAGCCGAAGGTGGACTTACAAAGAATGAGACTAAGCCGAAGGTAGTCTCAATCAAGGATATGAGACCAAGCTGAAGGTGGAATCGCAAACACAAGTCTAAGTTGTAGGTAGACTTACGATGGAATTCGAGATCAAGCCGAAGGTGAACTAGAAAAGTAAGACCAAGTCGAGGGTGGACTTACAAATAATGAGACTAAGCCGAAGGTAGACTTACGATGAGGTTCGAGGATAATTCGAAGGTGAACTCAAAAAAGTAAGACCAAGTCGAGGGTGGACTTACAAAGAATGAGACTAAGCCGAAGGTAGACTTGTAAATGCAAGGCTAAGCCGAAGGTAGACTTATGATGAAGTTCTAGGACAAGTCGAAGGTGAACTCAAAAAAGTAAGACCAAGCTGAGGGTGGACTTTCAAAGAATGAGACTAAGCCAAAGGTAGACTCAAACAAGGATACAAGACCAAGCCGAAGGTAAACTCGTAAACGTAAGGCTAGGCCGAAGATATACTTATGAAGAAGAAGACTAAGTCGAAGGTAGACTCACGGGGATACGAGACCAAGCCGAAGGTGGAATCGTAAACGTGAGACTAAGCCGAAGGTAGACTTACGGTGAGATTCATGTACAAGCCGAAGGTGAACTCGAAAAAGTAAGACCAAGCCGAAGGTGGGCTTACAAACAATGTCATGAAAGATGACTCTGCAAGGGGACAACAAGTAACTGAGGGTAAGATTAACAAAACCATGATCCTTTGGTTATACTTAAAATTCTGTCTGGGAATGCGTGTGGGTATTCTTTGTAAGAATATTCAAATCATGAATGTTGGTTCACAATTTTGGGTCGTAGTACAAGGTATCGAACTAGCTTATGCTTCGTATGCATATGTTTGAATTTATCTGTGACGTAATGCTCCATAATGATGGAAATGCTACGTTTTTTTAAGGATGCAAATGTAACGATGATTACTAAATGAAAATGCAAGGGGATCTCCTGATGAGGAGACAACAGGTATCACAAGTAGCTTTACTGGGGAAGAAACAATCACTGTATTGATTTAATGAATCCCTGTGGGGAAAAGCAACTTTGTGGGGGATAGTGTTAATGATACACTGGCTTTGAACTGTCACCATTGCCAAAAATAAATTGGACTTTGAGATTGAAGAATGATGATCCTGCTGGGGATGAACTTTATTGGGAGGTACGCCACCCGTAAAACTCTGTTGGGGAAATGATATCCTTCTGGCCTGTCTAAGGAAAGAGTATGACGATACTCCGCTGAGGATTTGTTGATATTCTGCTGAGGAGAAATTTGTTGGAGAATTCCTCAGGTGCAGTCTTTCGTCTGTTTGGGAGAGAGATGCCAATGAGGATTGGACTTTATTTGGAGACTTCGTTGGGGAAAATTGTGAACAATGTTATGCAAAAAGAAAAACCATCTGAGTTCTTTCCATCTTTACCACTGCTAGGGAATAATGAATCTTCATGTACTGCTGGGGATAAGAAGAATCTTGTGGGGAATATTTCCTTGTTGGGGAAGGAAAACTCTCTGCTTGGGGAGAACATCATTAACCTTTTGTTGCCTTACTGAGCAAGGTTCAACCTCTGACTCTACTGGGGAAAGTTATCATAACTCTGACTTTGTGGGGAAACAAGGCATTCAACTGCCTACTGAGGGAATACTTTGTTGTAGGGAGAACAGATCCACTTGGGGATCACCACCTGTTCAATCATCTCGCTTTGACTTAGCTGGGGAAGGTTTCACCTTTGAATCCACGGCTAGGGATGATAGAGAACATCAAGGAGTCTTCTTCCTACAAATAATGTCTCTTGCTAAGGATAAGAGACATAAGGCGTCCCATGTTGGGGATGAGAGATAATGATACATTTTACTCGGGGAGTACCAACCTTCTTCTTATTGCTCTGCAGGGGAAAAGATAGTCTAATGAGACTTGCTGAAGAATCTTTCTTGATAAAGTCCGCTGAGGAAAGGTTCCTTGACACCTTGTGCTGGTAATGGCTTTGTTTCTCTATACCTGCATATTTTTGAACATAACAGATAGTTCCTGTAGAGGAGAAAGTTAGATGAGCCTGCATACCCCAGGTTCTCAGTCTTAACTGACCATCCCCTATTACTCAACAAATAAGCTACATTTCAAGTGTTTTACCCTTAAGCATGCAATATAAAGCATGAATGTATTCTCAATGCAATATTTCTCATAATTTGTCAGACGTTTTCGCAATCAATCAATGGTAGATGAAAACAAAAACAAATGAGCTAATTGGATAAAAAAAAGCCTTTTATTGACTAAAAGGTTGTCGTGAATAGGCATTACACCAAGAAGAAATCCCTAGAAAGAGGAAACTACACAAAAGTAAAAATAAATTATCCTAATGGCAAAGTGAAAAATGGATCTCATCAAGTTCCAATCCGGCTATGACCTGTATGTCCTCAAGACTTTCTGTGTACTTCACTTTTAAGAAAAATGATTAGACTGATTCTTAACCCTCAGGTTGTCCACGAATGTAGATGGTGAGTCACAGATCGCAGTTGTTCGTTTCAATCCATCTTTTGCGTGGATCAGCCTTTCGGGTTTTCAATCCACCGGGATACCCTTTTTTGCCTGAGTTGTCCAATGTGGCTTTTCAACTCAGCAGGTGTACATTTTTTCATTTATTTCCCTAACTTCTGCCTGAGCCTTTTATTCTGTTTTTGGCTCGCCGGGGTGCCCTTTTTTGCCAGGACTTTTATTCTGTTTTTGTCCAGCGGGTCTTTTTTATACGAAGTATTTTCTAACTGTGTCTGCGTTGACAGGGGATGAGAAGTCTTCTCTGTCCATGATTGTTAGCATTAAGGCTCTGCTTGAGAAAACCTTCTTAACCACAAATGGCCCCTCATAGTTTGGTGTCCACTTGCACCTGTGATATATTTGAGGAGGACGGGTCCTTTTCAGCACCAAGTCACCGGGTATGTAGCATTGAGGCTGCACCTTCTGATCGAACGCCTGTTTCATTCTCCGTTGGTACAGCTGCACATGACATACAGCTACTAAACGCTTCTCTTCAATGAGGCTCAACTGATTGAATCTGGACTAGATCCATTCAGTTTCATCAAACTTGGAATCCATCATTATCCTCAAGGAGGGAATCTCGACTTCCACTGGTAGGACTGCCTCCATACCATACACTAGCGAGAACGAAATTTCCCCTGTTGAGGTGCACAATGATGTTCGGTACCCATGCAATGTGAATGGAAACATCTTGTGCCAATATTTATATGTCACAACCATCTTCTGTATTATCTTTTTGATGTTCTTGTTGGCTGCCTCGACGACACAATTCATCTTCGGGTGGTACAGAGAAGAGTTGTGATGTTCGATTTTGAAATCCCGACACAGATCTACCATCATCTTGTTATTGATATTGGAACCATTATCGGTAATGATTCTTTCGATTATTCCGTATCGACAAATGATATCCCTCTTTATAAATCGGGCCACGACCTGCTTGGTAACATTGGCATAAGACGTCGCTTCCACCCATTTAGTGAAGTAGTCAATGGCAACCAGAATGAAGCGATGACCGTTAGAGGCGGTTGGCTCGATCTTGTCGATCATATCAATGCCCCACATGGCGAAGGGCCAAGGTGAAGACATGACGCTCGACGGATTAGGAGGCACATGCACCTTATCAGCATAAATTTGAAATTTATGGCATTTATGGGAGTACTTGCAGCAATTGGATTCCATGGTTATCCAATAATATACGATCTCAGGAGTTTCTTCGCCATGGCATGTCCTTCAGCATGCGTACCGAAGGATCACTCGTGAACTTCCTGCATTAACATGCCT
The DNA here is from genome assembly GCA_963966055.1 of Lathyrus aphaca. Taxonomy (NCBI): domain Eukaryota; kingdom Viridiplantae; phylum Streptophyta; class Magnoliopsida; order Fabales; family Fabaceae; genus Lathyrus; species Lathyrus aphaca. The sequence goes on along the minus strand of OZ014524.1, from coordinate 478,905,256 downwards.
GCTTCGTATCTATCCACGCATCTGAACAAGACCATGTCCAAGTTCCTTTTGTAAATCACTTTATCCTGATTTAAGAAGAACCCACATGTCAACCTCCTCAAGGTCTTCTTGTCCTTACTGGATTCCCCTATAGGGTATTCCTGAGATTTCAGGAAATGTTTGATATCGTAATACCAAGGCTTATCATCGTTAACACCATCAGCTGCAAACACATAAGTAGGTCTTTCGTGACGAGACACCACGATTCTCGGTACATAGTTCCATTGTTGAACTTTAATCATGGATGATAAGGTTGCTAGATCATCAACAAACAGATTCTCGTCCCGAGACACGTAATGAAGCTTTACTGTCGTGAAAAATGTCAACAACCTCCTAGTGTAATCCTTGTAGGGAATCAGATGTGGTTGATGAACAAGCCACCTTCCGTTAACTTAATTGACGACCAAAGCTGAATCACCGAAGATATCGAGGGTCTTAATTCGCAAATTAATTGCCTTCTCGATCCCCATTATACAAGCTTCATACTCTGCCTCATTATTGGTACACTCAAATGTCACCCAGGAAGTGAAGGGCATGTGAACTCCTTTCAGTGTGATAATGACAGCACCAACTCCGCTTCCATTCATGTTAACGGCCCCACCAAACATCAGACTCCATTTGGATTGAGGAACATGATGTCTTCATCAGGGAACTCAAATTTCATTGGCTAATAGTCATCAATCGATTATTAAGCCAGATAATCTGATAATACACTTCCTTTGATAGCCTTCTAAGAAGTATATTGGATGTCATATTCAGTCAAGATCATCTGCCAACGAGCTACCCTTCCAGTCAAAGATGGCTTCTTGAAGATGTACTTTACATGATCCATCTTGGATATCAATAGAGTAATATGAGTCAACATATATTGTCTTAGTCAGCAAGCAGCCCATGCCAAAGCGCAACGAATTTTATCGAGCAGTGAGTATCTTGTCTCACAGTTGGTAAAATTTTTTCTAAGGTAGTATATTGCATGCTCTTTTCGACCAGACTCGTCATGCTAGCCAAGAACGCAACCCATTGCTCCTTCAAGCACTGTAAGGTACATAATGAGTGGTTTCCCCGGAACCTGAGGTATGAGGATTGGTGGTTCTTGCAGATATTTTTTTATTCGGTCGAAAGCCAATTGACAGTCATCATTCCACCTGACGGCCTGATTCTTTCTCAAGAGCTTGAATATTGGTTTGTATGTAGTTGTTAGGTGAGATATGAACCGTGCAATGTAGTTTAATCTTCCTAAGAAGCCACGCACTTATTTCTCAGTTTTAGGCTCAGGAATTTCTTGAAATGCTCTCACCTTCGCAGGGTCGACCTCAATCCCCTTTTAACTTACAATGAAGCCCAGCAGCTTACCGGAGCGCACTCCGAAGGTACATTTGTTCAAGTTCAACCTCAGTCTGAACTTCCGCAACCTGTCAAACAACTTGGCCAAATTGACTAAGTGTTCTTCCTTAGTTTACAACTTCGCAATCATGTCATCCACGTAGACCTCGATCTCGTGATGAATCATGTCATGGAAGAGAGTCACCATCGCTCGTTGGTAATTTGCCCCAACATTCTTCAAACCAAACGACATCACTTTATAGCAAAAAGTTCCCCAAGGGTGATGAATGTAGTTTTCTCCATATCATCTGGGGACATTTTGATTTGATTGTAGCCCGAAATGTCATCCATGAAGAAAAACACCAAAAATTGAGTTGTATTGTCAACCAGCACATCGATATGCGGCAACGGGAAATCATCCTCAGGACTAGCTCTATTCAAGTCTCGGTATTCAACACACATTCGAACTTTACCATCTTTCTTCGGTACCAACACGACGTTGGCAACCCATGGTGGATAACTCGTGACAGCCAAGAATCCAGCGTCAAACTGTTTTTGAACCTCTTCCTTGATCTTTATTGCCATGTCAGGTCGAGTTCTTCACAACTTCTGCTTTACTAGAGGACAATCTTCTCGGAGTGGTAGCTTGTGTACTACGATATTAGTATCAAGCCCTGGCATGTCCTGTTAAGACCGAGCAAGGACTTCAACATATTCACGGAGCATGTCAATCAATCGGCCCTTCACGGATTCCTCTAAAGCAGCCCCGATTTTGACTTCTTTCTTCACCTCTTCGGTGCCCATGTTTACAATCTCAATAACCTCCTCATGTGGCTGAATCTCCCTCTCCTCTTGTTTCAGCAATCTGGCTAACTCTTCAGGTAATTCATAATCTTCCTCACCTTCCTCATCGGCTTAGTAAATCGGATTTTCAAAGTCATAGCGAGCCATAGCAAGATTGTTATCGATGAGACCCATTGGGGTATATCTGCATGAATGATGATTCATGCTAGATTTTAGAAAGAGTGGTGGGGACATGAAAAATGAAAATGCACATTGCCATTTATTGTGTAAAAGAAAAAATGAAAGAAAGGGAACACTATGAATGAATGCAAAAACATCCATTTTATTGATGATTAACATTGCAAATAGAAACAATGAAGCCCTTATAATGAGCCATTATGCCTTGGGAAAGACATAGAGCTTTCATACAAGAATAAAATAGAAAACAATTACTCTTGGTGCTGGGTAACAATGATGATTTCGTTTGATAACCAATTACTGATTTCCACTTCTGGGACACTCTGCTTGATCCACTCGTCAATTTCGCAGTCGCTATCAATTCTGTATTCATGAATAGCACATATACTGCTATGATCCACCCATCCAGCACTGAAAAAAGTGATTGGTCCTTTACGACCTCTAGCACGTTGAGCTGACGTTAATTGAGTGGGATTTTAACCGATTTCAAACATATCCTCTTTCTTGGGAACCTCTATCATCTTGCCCCAGCCTTCATTGACCCCTGATTCTACCACCTTCAGAGCTTTCTTATAGGATGCAATGGATACACCCTTCTTCTTCTCTTCCGAGAGGGATGCTGCTGAGGATGGCATGGCTTCAGTCTTGACCGGATCGAAAGCCTGACAAGGGGTCTCATATATCTTGTCGTCCATCTCCACGTATTTGAAGGACAATAGATAGCTACTGAAGATGTCCTCCTCTCCACACACTGTGATAATTTGTCTTTCCCAGACAAACTTTTACTTCTGAGGGAGAGTTGAGGATACTGCCTCGGCTGCGTGAATCCAAGGACGCCCGAGTAAACAATTGTATACGGGCTGGATGTCCATGACATAAAAGGTCGTGTTGAACACCTGTGGGCCTACCTTTATCGGTAACTCTACCTCTCCAAAAACTAACCTCTTGGATCCATCAAACGCCCTAACTACTAATTCACTTGGCCTGAGCATCACTCCATCATAATCCAGCTTGATTAACGCCTTCTTCGAAAGCACATTTAAAGATGATCATCTATCAACAAGCACGTAGCAAAGCACAACCCCTTTGAATTCCATCGAAATGTGTAGAGCTTTGTTGTGACTATGCCCCTCAGTAGTTAGATCAAGATCTGTGAACCCCAATCCATGACTGGCTTTCACGCTAGCGACAACCGTCTCGAGTTGGTTCACCAATATCTCTTGTGGCACATAAGCATTATTCAGAATTCTCAGAAAAGCCTTTCTATGAGATTCCGAACAAATTAGTAGAGATTTGATCGAGATCTTTGAGGTAGTTTGTTGTAGATGGTCGACTATCTTGTTGTCATTCTTCTTTATGACTCTCAATAAGTCCTCAGCTTCCTTGTCAAAGGTAGTGTCCGGATCTGAAACAGGAACATCATTTGTCACAACTTGCTTGCCCTTGGCCTTAGCCTGGGCCTCTGCATTATCACTCGGTGGCACTACGTAATTCCTCAGGGTTTGAGGCGCGAACAATCTTCCACTCCTCGTGAATCCTCTGACCCCAACATTTTCGACCTGGTGTGGAACTGTGCTAGAAGTGGTTATATCTTGTCTCTGGCCGTTGTAATAAACTTCTACCCCATAATGCCATCAGACAGCTTTTTTACTTTGATACGACATAGGCCCTGGAGTGGTAAACGTGACTAGTGTTGCCCTTGTTGGTGCCGAAATTTCCATTGGGGTATAGTAGATAGTGACCGTAGAAACTTCATCTTCTTTAACAACCCTGTAAAATTGAATGCTTCCGTCATCAATCATCTTTTAAATCCTTGATCTCAACCTATCACATCCATTAGTAGATTCTTCACATTCTGGGCAAACCTACCCACAACCTGGGAAGAGACCTTTCTTTGCTAAACAACCCTTTATTGCTAGTAGTGGAGTCTTCAAGGAATTAACATCATAAACCAAATTCAAGTTGTCACCGTCATCTATGGCTCCCACGGTTCTTCCATGTGGAGGCATGGGATTTTGCAGGAAATTCGGTGTAGGAGCAAAGTTTATCTCCTTCGAGTCTAATAAATCTTGCACCTTATGCTTAAGGGTCTTGCAATTTTCTGTAGTATGACCTGGAGCTCCGAAATGAAACTCGTAGTGAGCATTGGCATCATATCCATCCGGAATCTGCCCTTGCTGCAAAGTTCTGAGTTGAATCATTTGTAACTGAAGTAGATTCTATAAGAGCTGAAAGTATGACATTGGTGGAACCTCAAAATGTCTTTTGGCCATCTTAGGCCTCGGTTGGTACCCCTGTCGGGCCCCTCTTGGTTGATGTTGAGGTTGTTGTTGGTTGGTGGCAGCAGGGATAGTAACGGACGCTGCTTGATAGTAAGAGTTCTGGTTTCCTTTCTTTCTCAGCGAGTACACTGCCCCAGTTTCTCCCTCTCTTATTTTTGCAAATGGCTTCTTAATCCCCGAAGTAGAAGCCCTACCATTTTGGATCTTAACCTGTTTCATCCAATTTTCAACTCTCTCACCATTCAAAATAATATCGGAAAAACCAATTGAGGAACACCCTGCTAGACGTTCCATGAAATTCCCTAGAAGAGTATCCATGAATAGGTCCACCATTTCTTTTTTGAGCAGGGGTGGTTGTACTCTTGCAGCCAACTTACGCCACCTTTACGCGTACTCTTTGAAAATCTCAAAATATTTCTAGGACAAGCTCTGCAACTGAGTTCTGCTCGGAGCCATATCGATATTGTACTGGTATTGCTTAAGGAACGCCTTTCCTAGTTCCTTTCAGTTGCGCACAACAGTCCGCTCTAACTTCATGTACCATTCAAGAGAACCTCCAGACAGGTTGTCTTTGAAGAAGTGCATCCAGAGTTTTGTCTTTGGTATGGGAAGCTATCTTGTGATAGTATGCCTGAAGATGAGTCTTGGGACATGAACTCCCGTTGTATTTGTCAAATATCAGGGCCTTGAACTTTGGTGGGATGATCAAACCTTGCACCAGTCCCATGTCGGAAACGTCAATACCCAGGGTGTCTCTGCACTCAAGAGCTCAGACCTTCTCTGCTAGTATCTTAAAGTCCTGATGATTACCCCCATACCAAGTCCCAAATCCTCATTCAGCAAAGATAATTGGTCACCCTGATGATCCTCCACATTATGAATCAAAATAGGAATACCCTCTGGGGTAGGAGGCCCGTTATCTCTTGTTGGAATAACAGTGGCATTAACTGGGTTGCCTTGTGCATCAAAAGTAACTCCAACGACCGGAGGCTCCACCTGCGGCGGATCAAGCCTTTGGATAGCAGTTCTCAATTTTGTTGACCTAGGGAGACCCCCTGCATCATGTTCATGAATTCATTCATGCGCGTACGGAGTTCAGTCAGCTTAGTTTGCACAGTGTCCATAACACTTCTTTGATTGCAACAAGTGGCGTACCGGTGAAGACGATGATTTGTAATCCTTCCTGAATAATCAAATAAGTTAAGAAACCCGGATAACCTACAAAAGAAAAATGCAAAGATGATATGGATGCATGCAAATGTTGTGTTCTTTCATTCTCAAGATTGTTTACGTCCCCATTCCGGTATTCAAGAATATGAAAATTCAGATGGCCTGTGAGGATTTTGACTTTTGTGAAGAAAACACTCTCACAAAGCTCAGATGAGATAGCTATGAAAACCAGTGTCTGGAACACGTGTCAGTGTAACAATAATACTCAGGAATTTGAACCATATCGAATAGCATGAAATGAAGTCTGAGATAACAAACAATTTCCCTGAAGGGTGCCAATTTTTATAGTAAAGGAAGAAAATAGCTAAAGCATAAAGGAATCCCCCAACAAGCCTATGGGTAATCCGGTACAAACAAAGGAGACTAGGCCCTATGAAACTCTGTGTCCTTTAGCCTCCAACTGAGATGCTTGACCCTCTCTAACAACTAAGCGATATCTGGATGGTTCGGATCTTCAAGAAGCTTTTGTATGAGTAAAACCCTCTGATCAAACAAAGTGTGGAGTTCACTGATCTGCTGTAGGAAGATATCTTCATTTCCCTTGCTATGAATAGGCTCAGATCTGGCCTTCTTGACCTCTGCACGGACTTTGAGTTCTTCTACCTCCTTCTGAACATCTATAATTTCTTGTTGTCCTTGACCTATCTTCTGAATGTCGTCTCTACATTGCTTGTGAGCTAGTTGGAGGTGCTCTTTCTAGTCACCCAGTTGCTCTTGAAGGTCTTTAATCTTCTTCTTATACTCAGCTTCCCCTTTCTTCTTCTTCTTCTTCAAGTTGGCCTCCCATTTTTCTTTCCAGAGAGTTATTATTTTGTTGGCTTCATCCAGAGACTCCTTGTCCTTTCAACGCTCATTCGCTTTGCGGATCTCAGCCAAACCCTTTTTCTTGAAATAACGCTCACTTTCTTCAAAGTCTATCTACTTAACCTTCACCATTTCTTTAGCCTTCTGAACCCTTTCTTCTAACTTCTGATTAAGGGTCACCATCCTCTGATAGGAACTGTGTGCTTCCTGATTCTCTTCCTTGAGTTGCTGAATTAAAGCTTCCAGCTTTTGGTACTCCTCCTAGGGGATTGTAGCCTTAGGTTCTACTGCTGCAAGTGGGGCTGGTACTGAGAAGGGTAACAGGAATGTTTGGGCTTTCTCCTTTAACCATGCATCATACTCGGGAAATGTCTGGTTATTACTTCTGCCCAAGCATGTTATTCCTCTCCTTCGAATGAGCTTCCAAGAGCCCACAACTTTGATGGACCTGACAGTTTCCCCTGCACCGAAAGTAACAATTAGATTGACGTAAACCCAAGGTCTAGAGACGGTCCCGTTAAACCCTTGGAGGTCTGAGCCCACGTAGGGTGTCAGATGTGTCTCATTGAGTTGTAGGGTTGCGAACAATTGGGAATATATGATGTCAACTGTAACACCCCAAAATTTGCCCTCATATTTATTACCCTTAACTGGTTTATGTTTCACAACCACCCGCTTCTTACATTAGGTCATAAAATCATGATCATGCATTTCATTGGCTCCTATGGAAGGGGATCGAAACATTTTCTTGTGATCGGGATTCTCATATTCATAAGTGATCCATCTGGCCGTTACATTCAAGATTGAGACGAAGGTTGGGCTCACATCATCGTGAGCATATTCCCAGTTTGAAGTTCATCAAGTATCAGGGTTGTCTTCTTTAAGATTTCTCAACAGAGTCAAATGCTTATGGCTTTATTTACCTCCGACGTCTCAAGCTACTTCCTCCATCAAGGTACATCTTAGGAAGGTTCAAGGTTTCTTGTTAGGATTGAGCGAGTGAATCTTCATTAATTGGTGTTAATCAAATTAAAGCCCTCATGTCAGGATTATCATGGTCATAACATATTTCCACATCTCTAGACTTATCATTATTGAAGAATTCATTGTGATTGAGGCGCTTTATTTGTTGCTTATAACAAAAGAAGTTGTTCGAGTTTTATACTCAACTCCATAGTTCACCTGATCTAAGCCCATATCTTTTTTCTAAACCACTTCATCATTCATTTTTGAATTCATATATTGTCCAATATCCAATTTAACTCCCATCACAATTCATTTGTTTCTACTCAAGTCTATACGACATTTTTAATCCATTTTCAAATTAATTGTCCAAAACCAATATTCATTTAGCTAAAAGTTTTCTTAGTACCATGGTCATTATCAAAAGTGGGGCTAACATTCAATTCCAAAAATTTTTCCCATTAAAGTTCAATATCCAACCCATAAAGTCTTGTCCCAAATTAAAGTTTAAATTTAATTCCAAAGTCCTCTAATAAAAAAGAAACCATTATTGTTCATTAAATTTTCTTGTTGACTTTGTCTGGTGTTTACCAAAGTTCACAAAAAAAGAGAAGAGAAAAGGTCTAGTTCATATGAAGGAATACGTGGAGGCAAAAGAAACAGGGAGAGTAGCTCATAATTAGACTTCATTTTTTTTACCCGCATACTGATAACAAAAAGAGCAGAGAAGGAAAAAGCCTGCAACTGATGATCCTGATAACTAATGGATAACAGAAGAGCTCAGAAGAAAATTTTTCAACAGAAATAAAATAGAAAATATTATAACAAAAAGGAAACCGTAGAAAATTGAGAAGAAAAGATCATCAAAAATTCAGTTACCAAAATACTGATACAAGAGAAAATCCATACAAAAGGTCAGTTGTAAATTCATACACAAACTCTAACAAAAACCTCTAACTGATTTATAACCAATCCTAACAGATACTTAACAAACTCCAACTGATTTTAACTAGGAAATCACCTAATTACCCTCCCGAATTTCAAGATCTTCATCTTCTATAAGAAGATAGCTGCAACAGATTTCGAGGGCTCTTCTGATTCTTCCCCATTTTCTGATTTTTCATTCCACACTCTTCTTCTGGATTCATATCCTACATCTTCGTCCCATTGTCTTGACCATTATTCTTCCATTTTCATCCATCTCAGAACCTTCACCTTCATCTTAACCTCCTCCACCACTTCTCCATTTTTGAGAATCCTCAAGCTTCACCTCTATCTCTCAATTCATCGCTTGTTTTCATCTTCATTTCATAACTTTCATCTCCTGCAATCTATTATCCACTTTCACCAATTTTTAATAAGAAACCTTTCCTCAGCCTTTATCACCTACCTTCGACGTCTTCATCAAAAATCATCTTCTAAAATCATCATCAGTCATCAACAATGCAAAATTCAATAACAACATCAGTGCAACGTGATTAAAAAAGGTTCAATAACTCAGAATTGTAGAGGGAGGAAAGATGAGAGAGATTGAGAAGTCATACCTGAGCAGAGCACTAATCGGAGCACGGAAAACCTGATGCAAGAACAATAACATAACATAGAGGAACTCATAACTCTTGGTTTTCAAGACAACACCATTCATCACCAAGCTTCGCCTTCAACAAGATTCTTCAACTCCAATTTCTCTTCCAGCTTCAACATCGCAACAATCTTCATCGAACATGCATCAACGAGTCTTCATCACATAGCTTCATCGTCATCGATCATCTTCATCGCTTCACTCATCTTCATCCGCAACCTGCAAACATCAACAAAAACGCAGAGTCGAAACAAAGCGAAGAAACGCGTTGAATCAAAAAGAAAAGAAAGAAAATCGCGAACAAGTGACGGGAGGGACGATACCTCTAAATCTCTTCTCGTCTCCTTCGAATCTTTTCTCGTTTTCATCGTATCGCAAGTACGCATATCTTAACTTTGATTCGATTTCTTGTTTTTTCGTTTATATGTAAACTCCGATCTGGCCATTTGATTGAGTTTGTGAGAAAAATAGTTGTGGATTTGGAATCAGGATAGAAAATAGGTGAAGGTTTGTGTTTATAGGTTTGAAGGCAATCTCCAGCGAGGGACATGGCTGCGGACTAGGGTTTGGGTGGAGAAGGATGAACTTCTTTTGAAGAAGAGAAAGCGAACATGAGTGGTGTGAGAAAGAGAGAGAGAAGAATATTAATCTGATCTTTGGTTTATTTGTTTTAATTTATTGAATTGAGACTCATAAAACAAATTAATGGCGCCGTTAGAATTTAAGAGTAATAAAAAGTCATTAATCCACCATTAATCCACCATTAATCCACCGTCAATTTCAAATTGGAGATAAGATTCCAACGGTGGTCCATTCTGGCGGTGACACTTGTCACCGTCTGGTAGGACCACTTGATTTCATTCCCACGCACGATATCTCACCATAATAACCATACACCCACGCCTATCTTGTCTTCATCACATCATTGTTAGATATAATGGATGAGATTAGTCAATACATGTTGACTAAGATCCATATCATACTCCAGCAGGCCTCAGCGCATGGGCTTAGAAGTTTTACTATCTGCACCTCTTTTTTTGAAGCCCATTTGTCAGTTTAACTTTATTTTACTAACCTATGCATCCCCCTTTTCATTTTTCTTTTCTTTTTCTTAATTTCTTTCAAAATTGCTTTAAAAAATCAATATAAAAATTAGTTTCTTCATAATAAAATCTTAGAAAATTAAAAATAACATTTTTGACATATAAAAAAAATATATATTGTATTTTTTTAAATCATTTTTTCGTTTATTTTCGGCATTTTATTTCCATTTTATGCTTTATATGTTTTTAATACTTCTTGTGATTTTACCCATTAGTTCATTTGTCCATATTGTTGCATATGCATCTTCATTTCATTTACTAACATCTTCTTTTTGTGCAAGATATTTTCGAGGATTCGCTTATGGACTTGGATTATTTTTATTATGCCTCGATTATATTTTTGTGGTTTGTACTTTGTGATGTAATAGCTTAGAACTTTTATGCTTGTATAGTTCTCATAATTAGGCTAGAAAAGATAAAACGAATCGCTAGAAAACCAAATCTCAAAAAATAAAATAAAGAAATACTCGATCCAACGTCGAGTAAATCTTCAAATAAATAAATAAAGTTTCATGTGACTTTAGGATTCCTCGATTACCATCGCTCCACTCCATTACACCAAAAGCAAGCCTTGTATGTTGCACACCATAAGTCGTGCGTCTCAGCACCATGCAACCGACCCACCCGATCCATCGTTTCATCTCGTTTATGATTCATACACGTTTTCACCCACCATGATGTAGGAGGGCCATGTTATTCATTATTACTTTTTGTACTTGCATTTCTAGTCTAATATCCTCTAAGGTAGCTTTAATCTTTCAAGTCTCACTAACCATAAGTCACCATTAAACTCAATTAACTTAGGGTTGTGTCTTAACCCCCTTAGTTTTTTTCCTTTCTCCACTTGAGTCTCACTTCTCACCTTTAAAGAAAAATCAAAAACATTTAAAAAGGAAAGTAGGTACAATACGCCACGAGCCTTAAGCTATATGGGAAATGATTAGAGGTCTCCTCTACTCTTCTAGGATACTTTACAAACATTCCATTGGGAGCGACCTTGGAAAGTATTTTCTCCTGTATCATAGTCTTTAGTCTTGTACCCACAATAAACATAAAATCAAGACATTTCTTCTAAAAGAAAATAAACCAACAAGACAACGCGTCTTCTCTTCTCATCTTACTCTTTACGTACGAATGCGACTTGTCTCGACAGTTCAAACATCGATATGGTAAACACCCTCGCTCAGAGCCGAAAACACCTGAGCTAGAGCTATGGCAACGTCATCCTAAAAAAACACAAACACGTTTTTTCCTTAGTTAGACGAACTACGGCGACCTCATTTTCCCGATGAAGTACGTAGGTAGTGGGGTAGGGCCCATTCGAGCACATTCTTTATTTTCCCTACATTTCTCTCTTTCTTCCACTTTTCTTTTCCAGATCCCTTTCTCATTTCCATTCCATTCCAGATAGTCATTCTTTCATTTGAGCAAAATCTTATTTCTCACCCTTTGAAACAGAATAACAAGTTTGGATCCCGTTGGGTATGGAGGACGGATTGGGGTGCTAATACCTTCCCAATTCGTAACCGACTTCCGGACCCAGATCTTTGGTTCGCAAGGCCTCGTCCTTTTCCTTCTTCCTCTGGTTTATGCAACATTACCTTTCCTATTCCTTCGAGATAAAAATGTCTGGTTGGCGACTCTACCTTCTCCGCGCCACTTTCGCGTTTGTACTAGGATGAAAATCTCGAGAGCGACAACTAGCGACTCTGCTGGTGATCGAACCCAGAATCTCTGATTTCCCATTTGAGAGTCAATCCAAGCGCTTGTCTATTTCTGTTTTCTTTGGGTGTTTGTTCGTTTGTTGTTATACTTTAGTTTAGCTTTACTGTTTTATTTACAATTTATCGCTTTACTTTACAGCTTTATTTACAGCTTTTTGCACTTTACCTTATTGTTGCATATACTGGCATATATTGTACTGGTTGTTCTGGTTTTCCTTGGCGGGATGGGATTATTGTGAGATAAGCCAAATACCCGGCTTGAGTATACACATAGGATTTAGAGTAGGCAGTCATATGGCTTGCGTGGTTTTGAGCACGTGTAGTTTTCACGAGTCCCACACCCAAATCACGCTCTTTTGGGATATGTTCTATACTGCCTAGGCAGACCATATAGTGTTCCCACCTGAGCTGCTAACACTGGGAACCGATCATCGAGGACCTTAGTGGAAACAACCCTCTCCAGTGGTGACAGTGGAAGACCACATTTTGTGGCAAACCCATTCGCACCCGAGGTCCCACTAGGAAATCACATAGGATGACCTTGTTCTCTCATAGGAACCCCATTAAAGCGACTGGTCGTATGACGATAGCATTATACCCTTTGGGATGAATGTACTATTATTTCTCGACTTCAGTGCTTGAAGCCGGGAAATTATGAGGGATGCTTGTTTTTCCGGACTCAGCTGAGACCTCCCTGAGTAGTACATAATGCCAAACCGATTCCCTGATTTGGTCATGAGCCATTTCTCGGAAATGGTGAACATATTATTGCTACTCGGCTTTGAGAGTCCATGATGTTGACCCGTAGTAGCACACCCGTGATATTGGGAGGGGTTTACAGCTTTGCAGGAAAACTAACCTTCAATCTACCTTGTTCTTGATACTTGGGTTTTCTTTTGACACATACTTGTGATCTGGTATTCTTGACAATCGGTATTTGGGAAAATCTGAAGGCAGTACAACAATGCTCAGTATATGCCACAGTGATCACATGCCATTGTATTGCATCACATCATCCGCACACTTGCATTCCTAACGCATGTTTATTCATTTGCATGGCTGCATATCACATCCTTGATTCTAGTTGTGGGTATTGTTCTATGAGCATGGAATCCAAGAAAAAGACCAAGTGTATTATCTCCTACAAGGTTCATCAGCCTGCTGAGAAAGAAATCCTCAAAGTGAAAGCCTTAGCTCCTCCAGAAGTTCTCAGTTTCTTAAAGCAGGATTACGGGTGGCTTTTGTATTTCATAGAGCCCATAAGTGACTACGCTTTCAGAGGGATGCACACCTTGCTACAGTTTTATGATCCACAACTTAGATGTTTCGTACTTTCTGACTTCGTATTGGCACCTATATTAGAGGAGTACTCGAGCATCCTGAGAGTTTCCGTAAAGGACTGTGCACCATTCTTTGGGTCCAAGATTGACCCCGACTTCAAAGATGTAGCAACTGCTCTTTATTTGAGCAAGTCATTATTGGAATACCGGATTGATAGCAAAGGAGGCTTCCGAGGATATCATTTGAGTTTCTTGTTAGATGAGGCTACTAAAGCTGCTGAAGTAAAAAGTTGGAGTACCTTCAATGCGATCCAAGCTTTGTGTATCTATGGAATCACTTTGTTCCCGAACATGCTGAACTTCGTGGATGTCGATGCTATTCGCATTTTCATAATGAAGAATCATGTTCCTACTCTCTTAGGAGATCTCTACAACTCTGTGCATTATAAGAATGAGAAACGAAGAGGTGGAATGTTGAATTGTTGCGCGACTGTATTCTATAAGTGGTTCACACGCTTTCTTCCACAATCAGGGGCTTTTGAGAGGACGAAGAACTCACTTGAATGGTCGGAAAGACTGATGGGCTTGCAAGCAAAGGACATTGTCTGGGTTAATCAGGGATTGCGGTGCATTGACATTCTTCATAGTTGCGGAGGATTTCCTAATGTTCCATTGATCGGGAGGAAAGGGGGAATTAATTATAACCCTTCCCTCACGGTTAGACAGTTCGGGTACGCCTTAAAGGAACCACCAGCCACTGTGGACATCACAGAGTCCTTATACTTCCAATCAACAGACGGATTCGAGATTTCTCAGAAAGCTTCTAAAGCTTGGCATAGTCAAAAGACGAGAGGGAAGAAGACTTTGGGAGTAGGGGATTGTCGAATGTATCCACTGTTTGCAAAATGGCTAAGAGAAAAGGTTGAAGTATTACTGTTACCATTTGGGCCTGCGCCTCTTCTATATCCCACGGTCATTGAACAACCTACCACAATTAGCATTGAAGAGTTCAACAATGTGAAGACGGAAAGAGACAGGTTGTTAAAGGAGAAGGCACAGTTGAGTCAAGAGCTTGCTAAGGCTAATCACTCCAGACTTGAGATTGAGTGGAAAGCTCAAGAAGATGCTGAGAAACATGTTATCGCAAGACAACAGTGTGAAGTTGAGTTAGCTCAGTATGCGAGGTTCGAGTTTGCTACTAGGTGTTCTTCCAAGGAACATATTGACACTAGAAGGCAATTGGACCAAAAGACCTTGATATTTGAGAACATGAAAAAGAGTCATGCTGCTTACAGGATCAAGAGAGAGGAACAAGATAAAGTTCAAGCTAAAGAGATCATGAGTAAGCTAAAGAAGAAAGATGAAGAGATGGCCGGTAATTTGGAAAAAAAGGATGTAGAACTTGCTAGGGGCCAAGAAGAAGCTTATTATTACAAGCGGATGATGATCTACTATCAGAAGAACCTGAAGAGGGTTGAGGACAACCAGGTGCAGACGAAGGAATTGGTAGAAGTTCCAAAGGATGGACCGAACGTTGACTCAGACTTAGATAGAGGATCGCATTGACAAAGACATATTTATGTTTGCTTGTATGTTGTGGGATTACCATCAGGACTGTTGATGGAATATTTTTATTATTGCACTTCTGTTTAAGGTCCATGTTTTGTGTGTTTTATATCAACAAGTGCTTATCATTAAAAGATCTTGTTACTATCATTATGTGTGATCTCGCCTTGTGATCACCGACACATCTGACAAATTTGCAAAAACACCTTGGTCTTCATATTCTTGGAATTGTTTGACACGTCTGCTACACACACACACACCTTATATTATCAACACTGCTTATTATTTGCAGCAAAAGGAGCTTCTGTCTTCATCAAACCCACAAAACTGGAATCAGGGGGTGGAATGCCCTAAGAATGAATAGACATACCATAGGCATTCATTTCCTACATATCATATTCTTGTGTTTTTTGCAGGTTGTTTGGAGTTTCTAACTTATTCAACTATAGGCAATATAGCTGGTCAACGTGTTCACTGATATCCGACTAAAAGAAACCGAGTAAGGATGGTTGAACGAATGCAGACTGATCTCAATGAGCTGCGACAGAGGATGGATCAGTTCATGGAAATGATGACTGGCATGGCCCAGAAACAGGAGCGTCTCAGGCTGATGGTTGAGCAACCCTATGGGAATGCTAATACTGGAACACCGACTGAGAATGTGGATCCTAACACTGTCCGTAACGGAGAGCCTAATCCAAGTAGGACCACAACACGTAATGCGGGTTTAGAAGACAATCAAGAGGACCAGTTCACTCTACTGGATGCTGATATGGGAAATTTGAATGAGATCAATGACCGCAGGTATGAAGAGCTGGCAGAGAAGATTAAGGCCATGGAATATCAGAATTCCCTGGTGATGGGAAATAAGCAAGTGTACTATTTTTGTCCACTGTAGTAATAATATGGAAAATTCCCCGAATATCGATCTCAAGGACTGCATAGAAAATTAAGTTTTTTTACTATTTCAATTGAACAAAAGTTCCTTAAGTTTGGTATAGATATTATCAAAGGACTTATAAACATAAAATTTAGGGAAATAATAAGAATGACAAATATGAGAATTATACTAGGGAAGGTGTATGAGAAATTCTTATAATGACAAATTATTTATAATCGTTAAAATATCACTGCAACTAAAACATTACTGCCTTTAAAGATTAGTTTTCAAAAAATTCCTTTAAGGAAAACCCTTTGGTATTCCTTCTATAACCAATTCCATGATTGTATAGAATGAACACCAAGCATTTGCATATCGAAAGATTTTACGGTTAAATATGATATCCCAATTCCTTGATCATATGCGATAAAAAGTTTTGATTGAAAAACATTAACAACGGCATTCCTACCTTCTGTTAACCAATGATTAAAAATCTAATTTTCCAATATTGATTTTTATAATAAAATCGAATCAATCAACACAATGAATATAGAAGTACTGAAATTCATAAAATCAAATTCAATGTCATTACAATAACCTCAGGGACACCCCCTAGCATTGGGGGGTTTAGCCACTCATTTTCAAAACAATGCAAATCACATAAATAAGGAAAAGAGACATTACAATATATAAAATATTGGTTGGATCGTCAATTGCTTCCGTGTTTGATCGATCCTTCTTCTCCTCTCTAAATCTGTTGTTCTCTCCTTTGCGTGCAAATTCCCAAAATCCAAAAATATTTTCTTTCAATTACGATCAACCTAATGTATCAGATTACAAAATTACATGTGAAATGCCTAAACTGCCCTCAGCACAAGAGAATAAAGAAAAGACAAACACTTTGCATCCAGGTGCCATGACACGGGCCGTGTCGTGTGACACGGGCACCCGTGTCATGCTGCTAGAATCTTGGTTGTGTGCATATTCCTTTGGGGGACTATGACACGGGTCGTGTCATGTGACACGGGTACCCGTGTCATGCTTCTGTATTGCCTCACACATTTTTTTCAAGTCTTCACTCCATGGCCATCCTGACACGGGGCGTGTCAGGTGACACGGGCACCCGTGTCATGCTTCTGAAACCCCTTTTTCCTCTATTTCCTTGCACACAGATCACCGTTTCATTAGTATCTGATCACCAGCTTGTTAAATGCCTGAAAATACACTAAAAACAACCAAATTAAACGCACCAACGATAGAAAAGATAAACATGTAACATCCTCGCCACTTAAAGGAATAACAAGAAATAACATAAACATAAGACTCAAAAGCATACAAAAACATAAAAACCAACAACTAGCATAGCTTGAAATATATGACTGGAAATCACCGATCACCTGGGGATTGATGTAACCAGTTTCAGGTTAGTACCAAGAGTCAGAATCCCTCCTAAGTTCAAGGCACCATCATTTGACAAGTACAACGGCAGCACGTGCCCTAGAACTCACATTCATGCATACTTTGGAAGAATCTCGGCTCACACTGATGACGAGAAACTTTGGATGCATTTCTTCCAAGATAGTTTATCTGGAGCTTCGTTGAGCTGGTACATGAAGCTAAGAAGGGTCTCTATTTGAAGCTGGAAAGATTTAGCTGAAGCTTTTTTCATGCAGTATCAATGTAATATTGATATGGCTCCAAACCGCACTCAGTTGCAGAACTTGTCTCAAGGACCTAAGGAAAGTTTTAAGCAGTATGCGCAAAGGTGGCGTGTGCTGGCCGCGCAGGTTCAACCTCCATTGCTCGATCGGGAAATGACCGACATGTTTATGGGCACCTTGCAAGGTGTTTACTTGCATCGTCTGGCCGCCTGCCCTTCCATTGGTTTTTCTGATATTGTCATCGCTGGAGAAAGGATAGAAACTTTCTGAAATTGGGAAAGATTCAGGATGCAAGCAGTGCTAGTTCTTCTGGTATGAAAAATCCTTTTGGCAATGGCCAAAGAAGAAGAGAAGGCAAGACAAATGTTGTGTATAGGGGCCGAGACAAAGGCCATTCTCAAGGTTACTACCAAGCAGCTGCAGTGACTATTACTCTACAGGTTCAACAACGACCGCAGGGTCAGCAACAACAGGCACAAAGACCGTTTCAGTAAAGAGCAAGAGCGAGGGACCATAGGATTGATCCTGACCCATGTCCATATGCTGTTTTGCTTCCAGAGCTGCTAAAGTTGAACATGGTCGAGCTTCATACCATGAGACCTCCTCCTCCATACAATCTACCTCCTAATTTTGACGCTAACGCCAGATGTGAATTCCATTCGGGTGCCCAGGGGAACAATATCGAGAAATGTTGGACTTTTCAGAACAAGGTACAGGACCTAGTTGACTCCAAGGCAATCAATTTCGCTCCTCACCCAAATGAACTCCAGAATCCAATGCCTAATCACGGTGGAACCAGTGTCACAGTTGTTCTACCAGATGGTCCACGTTAAGCTACTGTCTTCGAGTTAATCACCCAGGATGCCAGGGTATTCATGAAGCAAATAGAGCCAGAAGTATTCAAATACTCTCAGTGATGGCATGTGTGTTTTTTTTTCCTTCATTGTTCATTTTCATACTTATTGAGGGGAACTACGTCACTCTGATTCTTCATTGGTCATGGGTCAATGAAGATACGTAGGCAGAAGATCATCAGGTCTTTTTGAGCAACCTTATGGGGCAACTTTACTCCCCAGCTTTACTCTTTCCTTCAAACGTATCGTGTCAAAGTCAGAATAACTAGAAGAAGAGGTATGATTGCCATGGTTAGGGTATACGACTGCAACTTGAAGATTACAAGTCTGTAAAAGAGCTATTGATCACTGAAAGTATCCAAGACTGACAGGTCCAGGCGGAGTCAAGCCTCCTCAACTACGACAATATTCTGTTTCTTTACTGCATTTCCATTTGTAGTTTCTTCTATGTGCTAAACATTTGTCTACATGTACGAAATTTGTTTGCTTTTGAATGTTAGCAATAATAAAACTCACATGTTTTTCTTGAAATAATTCATTCGCATTCAATTATAATTTTGCATGTATACATCGCAATACCAATTGTGGTGCTTAAACTCTATGAAGGAGAATGACAAAACAAAAACGCAAGAATCTCTAATTGTGTGCTCTTGAATAAGACCCTGTTGATGATGTGCAGGATTTGTTTCAAATCCCTAAACACTGGATATATAAGGGAGATAGACCCTCGCTAACCCCTTTGAGCCTTGAAGTAGGAGTTTCTTTTCGCATGAAAAAAACCCTCACATGTAACCCAGGGGCAGGGTAGATGTCAGCTAGTTGGACCAAGCGTTCAGAATTTCATAAAGGAGTGTATTTGAAGATCCATTACATTCCACTATGCTAATAAAGAGGTCTAAAGACCGAAAACCACAATGGTTATCCAAGTCAAAAGGTCCAAATATTGAAAACCACAATGGTTATCCTTTTTCGACCAAAGAATGAGGCAGTCACAACCCTCACAAAGCAATCAAGACAAACAGTCTCACACGACTTGTTCAAAAAGCAAAAAAAAAAAAAATGAAAAGCCCGCTAAGTCGAAACTTGAAAACAAGCGACTTAGGCAAAAATTAGGGCATCCCGCTGGACTCCACAATCAAAGATTTACAAGAATCAGTCCAGGCAAAAGTTAGGGATAAGCAAAAGAATGAAAGGCGAAAATGCAAGGAGGATTACATAAGAAAGATCCTTAAGCAAGAATGAAGTTGTGTGGCATAGACACAAAAGACAAAAGAGTGACTGACTCCAAACAATAACTTGATTGGTGCTTGAACCGATAGCGGTAATGGTTCCTCAACCAGCACGAAACCTTATGAAAGGTGAGTGCTTGCAAAAATTAGTTGAACATAGGAATGGAGAACATCATGAAGAGTGGGTGGGCACAAATAAACTTCAAGCCTATATCCTTTGTTTCTATAACCGTGAACCAGGCCACGATACAACCCTCAAAAGACCTAACTGAAACATGGTTAATTTGAGAGCGCACTACCACGAGGCCGCGTTCCTGACTCCTATGAGTTGTGATAAGAGATCATTGTTGGTATTGCATGTACATAATTTCATTCAAAAATAATGTCGTATCTTAAACTAGTGATTCGCTCACAAAGGTTTGCGACCCCTTTTCAAAACTTCAAGATTAACATGTGTGTTGCATTAGAATTTTCATTCTAAGAATAAACATTTTTTGCTTGCATACATTTGTTTGGAATCATAAATGGTTCAAATGCGGAAATTCAATCCAGAAGCTTAAGCTTGCCAAGTTGAGAAGTCTAAAACTTCTGAAAGACAGTCACGTCGAGGTGCACTTTTCCGCAAAAGCTCCATTGAGTAAGGTCTTCCCCAACCAGTCGTGGCAAGAGCTAGCCAATCCGGGGCTGTTACGTCGGGAAATCTCTTCAAAATTCAGCCAAACTGGGGCAATTACTTCGAGATTCAAATCTCTCCAAGAGCAAGGATTAGTCAGTCAAGTGAAAAACTATTCAAATACTCGTACTGGGGCAGGCCACCCCAATAGCACGAGAATTCATTCTTTCCCGAAGACAGACAATCGGAAGCATCTACCCGGAGTTCAGAGTACCGGGACCGCGGTCGCTCGTCAAGCCGATTATCTCATTCAACGCCTCCAAAAGTTCCAAGCTCATTTGCATTGATAATGGTTACCTCCTCAACAAGGTTATTACGTCAATTCAGGAAATCACTATGATTCCTAAAAGTTTAAAGACATCGAGTCTTTTGTAAAATCCTCTTAAGGTAAAGTCCCGGCAAAAGCAAAAGATCCCCAACACGAGACGACTTGAAATCCTTCCTCCTTTGCGGGATGTGCTTCGATTTTTTTATCCGCGGAAAATGGACGGAAACTATCCCCAGTAAAGTCACAAACGTTTTCTCTTCAACAGGTTTCCTTGATCCTTTTCCTCAGCAGATCTTGGACAACTCCTATTCCCCGAACAAATCTTAGACAAAATCATTCTCTTCCCCATCAGATCCATAAGAGTGGATAATCCCCAAATAGAGAGTCAATTTCCCGTAGTGAAGTATTTCTTACAGGAATTCAAGTATTCCCGACAGCCAGCTAATCGGTTCTTTTCCCCACAGAGGTTCAGAAGGTTTAGGTAGACAGTGAGTACTCCTCAGTAGAGTCTTGACAAGACCTTTTTCCCAACAAAATCTTATGGGTGAGATTTAATCCCCAGTAGTTATGGTAGCCTCAAGCAGGTTCCGCAAATCTAAAGTCCAATTTAGTTTTGGCAAAGGTGATAATTCGGGACAGATGAATTATTCAAGCTCTTCTCCAAAAGAGATTTTATCCCCACAGGGCTTCTTGAGATCGAATTCGCGATCATTGCATTCTCAGCAGAATCAGTAGGGACTTATTATTTCCGCATCAGGAACTCCCTTTGCACTTACGCCATTTCATTGACATGTTCAAAACCTAGCATCCCTAGTGTCATGGGCATCATGCCATACAGTTCAACATATGCGTACCTAGCATAATCCAAGTTTGATATCTTGAAATGTCCAGCCGCAGACTGACAGAAATCCATCTTCGTGTGGCAAATTTTTAAAGTCCCCCGTAGTGGGCAAAAGTCTCCCGGAGCGAGCAAAAGTCCAGCCACAGACTGGCCAAAGTCATCTTCGAGTGGCACATTTTTAAAGTCCCCCGTATTGGGCAAAAGTCTCCCACAGTGAGCAAAAGTCCAGCCACAGACTGGCCAAAGTCCATCTTCGGGTGGCAAATTCTTAAAGTCCCTCGTAGTGGGCAAAAGTCCCCCGCGGTGGGCAAAAGTCTCCCACAGTGAGCAAAAGTCCAGCCACAGACTGGCCAAAGTCCATCTTCGGGTGGCAAATTTCAAAATTCTCCCGTAGTGAGCAAAAGTCCAGCCGCAGACTGGCCAAAGTCCATCCTCTGGGTGGAAATTCCTTAAAGTCCAGCCGCAGACTGGCCAAAGTCCATCCTCTGGGTGGAAATTCCTTAAAGTCCATCTGCAGACTGGCCAAAGTCCATCTTAGGGTGGCAAAATTCTTAAAGTCCCCCACAGTGGGCAAAAGTCTCCCGCAGATTGGCAAAAGTCTCCCGTAGCGAGCAGAAGTCCACTCGTAGTGTGGCAAATTTCAAAAGACTCCCGCAGTGAGCAAAAGTCCAACCGCAGATTGGCGAAAGTCCATCCTTAGGGTGGAAAAGTATCTTGAAGTTTAATTGTAAATTGGTAAGGGTCCACCCACAGTGTGGCAAGCCAGTAGTCGTTTGGCGTGGTTCAAAAGACAGACTTTCGAAAGTCCACCCGCAGTGTGGCAAGTCAGTAGCTTTCTGACATTATTCAAAAGGCATCCCCCGTTTACCATTCTTCACATCATAATTATATCCAAGCAGGGTTCATTCGGTTGAGTTTATTTCCCTTTTCTTCTGCCACAGAGTGCAAATTTTCTGGTTGTTTCTGGTATTCAATCCCTGCATACCTCAAATGTCTGAAAGCAACTGCTATCATCCATTCACGTCCACAGTGATTGATTAGGGGCAGCTGTAACACCCCAAAATTTTCCCTCATATTTATTACCCTTAACCGGTTTATGTTTCACAACCACCCGCATCTTACATTAGGTCATAAAATCATGATCATGCATTTCATTGGCTCCTATGGCGGGGGATCGAAACATTTTCTTGTGATCGGGATTCTCATATTCATAAGTGATCCATCTGGCCGTTACATTCAAGATTGAGACGAAGGTTAGGCTCACATCATTGTGAGCATATTCCCAGTTTGAAGTTCATCAAGTATCAGGGTTGTCTTCTTTAAGATTTCTCAACAGTGTTAGATGCTTATGGCTTTATTTACCTCTGACGTCTTAAGCTACTTCCTCCATCAAGGTACATCTTAGGAAGGTTCAAGGTTTCTTGTTAGGATTGAGTGAGTGAATCTTCATTAATTGGTGTTAATCAGATTAAGGCCCTCATGTCAGGATTATCATGGTCATTACATATTTCCACATCTCTAGACCTATCATTATCAAAGAATTCATTGTGATTGAGGCACTTTATTTGTTGCTTATAACAAAAGAAGTTGTTCGAGTTTTATACTCAACTCTATAGTTCACCTGATCTAAGCCCATCTCTTTTTTCTAAACAACTTCATCATTCATTTTTGAATTCATATATTGTCCAATATCCAATTTAACTCCCATCATAATTCATTTGTTTCTACCCAAGTCTATACGACATTTTTAATCCATTTCAAATTAATTGTCCAAAACCAATATTCATTTAGCTAAATGTTTTCTTAGTACAATGGTCATTATCAAAAGTGGGGTTAACATTAAATTCCAAGTTTTTCCCCATTAAAGTTCAATATCCAACCCATAAATTCTTGTCCCAAATTAAAGTTTAAATTTAATTCCAAAGTCCTCTAATAAAAAAGAAACCATTATTATTCATTAAATTTTCTTATTGACTTTGTCTGGTGTTTACCAAAGTTCACAAAAAAAAAAGATAAGAGAAAAGGTCTAGTTCATATGAAGGAATACGTGGAGGAAAAAGAAACAGGGAGAGTAGCTCATAATTAGACTTCATTTTTTTTACCCGCATACTGATAAAAAAAAAGAAGAGAAGGAAAAAGCCTGCAAATGAGGATCCTGATAACTAATGGATAACAGAAGAACTCAGAAGAAAATTCTTCAACAGAAATAAAATAGAAAATATTATAACAAAAAGGAAACCGCATAAAATTGAGAAGAAAAGATCATCAAAAATTAAGTTACCAAAATACTGATACAAGAGAAAATCCATACAAAAGTTCAGTTGTAAATTCATACACAAACTCTAACAAAAACCTCTAAATGATTCATAACCAATCCTAACAGATACTTAACAAACTCCAACTGATTTTCACTAGGAAATCACCTAATTACCCCCCCGAATTTCAAGATCTTCATCTTCTATAAGAAGATAGCTGCAGCGGATTTCGACGGCTCTCCTGATTCTTCCCCATTTTCTGATTTTTCATTCCACGCTCTTCTTCTGGATTCATCTCCTACATCTTCATCCCATT
Organism: Lathyrus aphaca; assembly: GCA_963966055.1. Taxonomy (NCBI): domain Eukaryota; kingdom Viridiplantae; phylum Streptophyta; class Magnoliopsida; order Fabales; family Fabaceae; genus Lathyrus; species Lathyrus aphaca. The sequence continues at coordinate 478,881,402 of OZ014524.1, read as the reverse complement.
GTCTTGACCATTATTCTTCCATTTTCATCCATCTCAGAACCTTCACCTTCATCTTAACCTCCTCTACCACTTCTCCATTTTTGAGAATCCTCAAGCTTCACCTCTATCTCTCAATTCATCGCTTGTTTTCATCTTCATTTCATAACTTTCATCTCCTGCGATCTATTATCCATTTTCACCAATCTTTAATAAGAAACCTTTCCTCAACATTTATCACGCACCTTCGACGTCTTCATCAACAATCATCTTCTAAAATCGTCATCAGTCATCAACAATGCAGAATTCAATAACAACATCAGTGCAACGTGATTCAAGAAGGTTCAATAACTCAGAATTGTAGAGGGAGGAAAGATGAGAGAGATCGAGAAGTCGTACCTGAGCAGAGCACTAATCGGAGCACGGAAAACCTGAGGCAAGAACAACAACATAACGTAGAGGAACTTATAACTCTTGGTTTTCACGACAACACCATTCATCACCAAGCTTCGCCCTCAACAAGACTCTTCAACTCCAATTTCTCTTCCAGCTTCAACATCGCAACAATCTTCATCGAACACGCATCAACGAATCTTCATCGCATAGCTTCATCCTCATCGATCATCTTCATCACTTCATTCATCTTCATCCGCAACCTGCAAACATCAACAAAAATGCAGAGTCGAAACAAAGCGAAGAAACACATTGAATCAAAAATAAAAGAAAGCAAATCGCGAACAAGTGACGGGAGAGACGATACCTCTAAATCTCTTCTCGTATCCTTCGAATATTTTCTCCTTTTCATCGTATCCCAGGTACGCATATCTTAACTTTGATTCGATTTCTTGTTTTTCCGTTTATATGTAAACTCCGATTTGGCCGTTTGATTGAGTTTGTGAGAAAAATAGTTGTGGATTTGGAATCAGGATAGAAAATAGGTGAAGGTTTGTGTTTAGAGGTTTGGAGGCGATCTCCAGCGAGGGACATGTCGGCGGACTAGGGTTTGAGTGGAGAAGGATGAAGTGCTTTTGAAGAAGAGAAAGCGAACATGAGTGGTGAGAGAAAGAGAGAGAGAGAGAAGAATGTTAACCTGATCTTTGGTTTATTTGTTCTAATTTATTGAATTGAGACTCATAAAACAAATTAATGGTGCCGTTAGAATTTAAGAGTAATGAAGAGTCATTAATCCACCATTAATCCACCGTCAATTTCAAATTGGAGATAAGATTTCCAACGGTGGTCCATTCTGGTGGTGACACTTGTCACCGTCCGATAGGACCACCTGATTTCATTCCCACGCGCGATTACCCACCGTAATAACCATACACCCACGCCTATCTTGTCTTCATCACATCATTGTTAGATCTAATGGATGAGATTAGTCAATACATGTTGACTAAGATCCATATTATACTCCAGCAGGCCTCAGTGCATGGGCTTAGAAGTTTTACTATCTGCACCTCTTTTTTGAAGCCCATTTGTCAGTTTAACTGAATTATACTAACCTATGCACCCCCTTTGCATTTTTTTTTTCTTTTTCTTAATTTCTTTCAAAATTCCTTTAAAAAATCAATATAAAAATTAGTTTCTTCATAATAAAATCTTAGAAAAATAAAAATAGCATTTTTGACATAAAAAAAAAAATATTGTATTTTTTAAAATCCTTTTTTCGTTTATTTCGGCATTTTATTTCCATTTTATGCTTTATATGTTTTTAATACTTCTTGTGATTTTACCCATTAGTTCATTTGTCCATATTGTTGCATATACATCTTCATTTCATTTACTAACATGTTCTTTTTGTGCAAGGTATTTTCGAGGATTCGCTTATGGACTTGGATTATTTTTATTATGCCTCGATTATATTTTTGTGGTTTGTACTTTGTGATGTAATAGCTTAGAACTTTTATGCTTGTATAGTTCTCATAATTAGGCTAGAAAAGATAAAACGAATCGCTAGAAAACCAAATCTCAAAAAATAAAATAAAGAAATACTCGATCCAACGTCGAGTAAATCTTCAAATAAATAAATAAAGTTTCATGTGAGTTTAGGATTCCTCGATTACCATCGATCCACTCCATTACACCAAAAGCAAGCCTTGTATGTTGCACAGCATAAGTCGTGCGTCTCAGCACCACGCAACCGACCCACCCAATCCATTGTTTCATCTCGTTTACGATTCATACACGTTTTCACCCACCATGATGTAGGAGGGCCATGTTATTCATTATTACTTTTTCTACTTGCATTTCTAGTCTAATATCCTCTTAGCTAGCTTTAATCTTTCAAGCCTCACTAACCAAAAGTCACCATTAAACTCAATTAACTTAGGGTTGTGTCTTAGTCCCCCTTAGTTTTTTTCCTTTCTCCACTTGAGTCTCACTTCTCACCTTTAAAGAGAAATAAAAAACATTTAAAAAGGAAAGTAGGTACAATACGCCACGATCCTTAAGCTATATGGGAAATGATTAGTGGAGGTCTCCTCCACTCTTCTAGGATACTTTACAAACGTTCCATTGGGAGCGACCTTGGAAAGTATTCGCTCCTGTATCATAGTCTTTAGTGTTGTACCCACAATAAACATAAAGTCAAGACATTTCTTCTAAAAGACAATAAACCAACAAGACAACGCTTCTTCTCTTCTCATCTTACTCTTTGCGGACGAATGCGACTTGTCTCGACAGTTCAAACAGCGATACGGTAAACACCCTCGAGTCAGAGCCGGTAACACCTGAGCTAGAGCTATGGCAATGTGATCCCAAAAAAAACACAAACAAGTTTCTGCCTTAGTTAGACGAACTACGACGACTCTGATCCTCATTTTCCCGATGAGGAACGTAGGTAGTGGGGTAGGGCCCATTCGAGCACATTCTTTATTTTCCATACATTTCCTTCTTTCTTCCCATTTTCTTTTCCAGATCCCTTTCTCATTTCCATTCCATTCCAGATAGCCATTCTTTCATTTGAGCAACATCTTATTTCTCACCCTTTGAAATAGACTAACAAGCGTGGATCCCGTCGGGTACGGCAAACGGATTGGGGTACTAATACCTTCCCAATTCGTAACCGACTTCCGGACCCAGATCTTTGGTTCGCAAGGCCTCGTCGTTTACCTTCTTCCTCAGGTTTGTGCAACATTACCTTTCCCATTCCTTCGGGATAAAAATATCTGGCTGGCGACTCTACCTTCTCCGCGCCACTTTCGCGTTTGTACTAGGATGAAAATCTCGTGAGGGACATCAACGGAGCTTCCTTGGTCGACCAGGATCCTCCAGACATCAAAGTTGGCCATCTAAGCACGCACGAGTATATGGATACTGGTGTTAGGTGCTCCGCCCAGAAGGTCTTCTTTGTAGAAAGAGATAGGAATGGATCCTCCTCGGGGAGGGTCCAGAGTTGAGCTTTGGTTAGAACTGGTGTTGATCAATTGATCAAAGCATCGTTTTGTTGATCCCACCATAATTTTGTTGGGTCCTCCCCCTGATATGACCATTGCAGATGAGAAAGATTCCCATGGGCTGTAAGCGGCGAAGTACGTGGGACCGGTGTATGGCTCAGGGATATAAAAATCCTCCGATCCCGTGATGCTGAGAGCAACCTGAAGGTTTGACTCTGCGGCTGGTGGGCTATTTCTTTGGCCTTTTGGGCTTCTTATACTTCATGTCGAGCAGCCTCCTTATTCTTAATGAATTGTTTTATATGGCCATCCTTAATGAGGAGTTCAAAGGCATCTTTCAAGTGGATGCAATCCTCGGTGTTATGCCCGTGGGATTTATGAAAACGACAATATTTTGTCTAGTCTGTGTTTGGATTGTTCGATAATTATTTAGGGAACCTTACACCATCCTGGTGGAACTCGGAGTTGGCACACTCGGAGAGGATCTTTTCCCTGGTCGCTGTGAGGGGTGTATACTCGTGGAACCTCCCGACTAGGCCCTTATATTCCCACGGTTCACGGGAGCGATCTTCCTTTCTTTTTTTGCCTCCCTGACAGAATGTCAAGGAGTCGTCATGCTTAGAAGTCTTGGCGTCATTGTTACGCCTAGTGTCACGGGCAGTGTTGGCTTCCTACTTTTCCTCGTATTGAATATACGCTAGTGTATTTAGGAGAAAGTCATCGAGTGTAGCGGGTGTCTTGATACCTACACCTCCCCTGAAGTCGCTCTGGGGGCGGAGTCCTTGCTCAAGAAGGTATTTCTTCATATCATTTGTGGTCGACACTTGGACGGCTTCTTTGTTAAATCTCTCGATGTAAACGCGCATAAGTTCCTCTTTGCCTTGGATGATTGCTTCCAAGGAGGCCTCCGTCTTCGGATGACGCCGGGAAGCGGTGAAATGTCGAGAGAATGTTCTCCCAAGTTGCCTCCAGGATGTGATGGATTCTTGGGGAAGGCTCTTGTACCAGGCCATAGCTCTTTTCCTCAATGTAGCAGGGAAGAGGTGGCACTTAATTGCTCCTCGGACGCCTCTGTAGTCCAGCAGAGCATCGATGTTTTTGATATGCTCATCTGGGACTGTCGTTCCATTGTAGGTTCCCAGGGGTGGAGGCTTCTCAATTCCTTTTGGAAGCCCAGTAAACATGATCTCCTCAGAGAGGGGGGCACAAGGCTTATTCTCGTCACTGGACAACAGGGAGGTGGAGCGGGAGCAATCATCCTTGTGTCGACGAGGAGGATGTGGTCTTGAATGATTTATTGCGCCCTCCAGAGACGGTCGTTCTATGGATTGTAGAGTCCTTTGAGTTTACTTTGTTTGTGGGGATTTGTTTCGTCGAGGAGACGAACGAATCCTCTTCTTGATCAGCCCAGCGGCTTCTGGGTGGTGGTGGTCCTTCTTTGGCTTGGGTGATCTGCTGCGAGATCTGCGAGGTCTCCTCATAGGAGGAGGGGACCTGGTGTATCTCACCTCTTCCAGAACATCCAGTATTTCTCCCTGGCGCAATAGGAGGAGGTTAATGTTGTTGGTCATTTTGACCAAAGCCGCAAGTGTCGGATTCGTCCCTTCAGGGATGGGAATCAAGGGGAGATCATCGGGCGTGATCTCAGTTTACATGGATGGTTCCGATGACGGGGATGAAGTATGCCCGTCTTGGAAACAATCAGGTTCCCCGAGGAGAGGATTGGTTTTTCGCTCTCCCGTTGCTTAACGGGGATGTTGGAGAGGACTCGAGCATTGATAGAGTCGTCTTGGTGAGCCATTGAGAGAGATTGGTGGGTGATGTTTTTGTTTCCACGATCTGGGTATGGGAAAATGGGGAAACATTATTCCCACAGACGGCGCCATTGATCGTAACAATGATCAGAATCTCCAAAGGTTGTTGATGTTGACATGATCCTTTAAGTCTTTGTTGGGTCGTTGAGGAGAACGGGATGTGCCTACAAGATACTCCGATGCCAAAGTATTAACGGGCAAGAGACCAAGCAAGTACAAGTAAAGTGTTTAGAGAGTGAATATTCGACACATGGCCCTCTCAAGTGGGAGGGTTTATATAGAGAGCCCCCAACGCAAGGCTAACAGATCCTAATTTGGGCCTGGATTGCAGATCCCCAAAAATAGGTAACTACCAGAAACTAACCGTTGGACGGAAAACCCTGGTCAGGACAGGGGCGTGTCGAGCATAGATATATCTGAGTAGGAGACGTCTAGGCCGAATTTGGGTGACTTTTTCCGGTGTCGAGCAACGCTCAGGAATGTGCAGAAAGGACCAACCACGGGTAGATGTGGTCGACGAGTGTAGGTCGTTTAAGGAGTGTGGATCTGATGGATCCTTTTGACGTTTGGACTATTGGGTCGTCCCCTGAGCCGGAGAGGATTGGGCCATGCCTAGTCATTGGGCCAGTCCAGAACAATTATTATTATTTTAGCATTATTACTATTAATATTATCATTGTTTCTATCCATTTATTATTATTATTATTATTATTATTATGTTGTTGTTGTTGTTGTTATTATCCTTGTCGTATTATTCTATCAATTCACAAATCACATTTCAATGCCACTTCTCTATAATTCTTCCAGCCACTTGGTCCCACATTTCTTCCAGCCACTCTTAGCATTGTACATCCTAAGCACTTGACACAATCAACAAATTATTTTCATTCTTCTTATTTTCATATACGACAATTCCATTCAAGTCCAATATATTCTGCGACACACTCTAGTTTTCAATAGCAACCAAACGCACCCACTCCACAATTTTATCCATATCATTACACAAATGCGTCCTGCATATTTCATCACACACCATAACAGTCGTACAACAACAAAAATGCAGTGTCTCACCTCCAACAAATTACAAGTGAAATTCTTATCCAAATCCTTCTCTCCAAGATTCCCAACTATACCCTTCATATCTCTCTATAAAATCAAGCATTCCTCACTCACAATCAAAAGCTTGGAAAGCCCTTCATTACCCTGCCGAAAATACAACTCCAAATCCATCAATAAACCAAGCTTAAGAAAAATTCAAAAAAAATCTTAATAATAACCTTCAACCAATCGCACCCTTTCAACCTACATTAACAAACCAGAAAATCTTCACTCACACCTTTAGAGTTCGACACAAACCCTTCGTGAATCATGTGAACAAATGATAAACACATACGCCACTTTCACTCCATTCTACATAAACTCAAACAACAACTCACAACCTCAATACAAAACCCACCGTAGAACCGTAAGCAAACCACCGAATCACACAACCCATATACCCACCACAAAAACAAAAACAAAAAACAAAACGAAGAAGTTGAGGAGGACAAAAACCAAAACACAGAGAAGAGATTAAACGAATCTGAAACAACGGTCTTCAAACCTTTCTCACCATTGCCTCAACACAAACTGCAAACACTTCAATCCTCCTTCAAACTCATCACCACCGAAATCACAAACCCACAAAATCAAATTCGAATAGACAGAGATTTGAGAGAATTCGAAACTACACAAAACCGGATGAATCGAATCTGAGTTAACATGAAATCGAGCACGAGAGCGAACCGAGAGTGAATCCAGAAACAAACCGTGAAGCTGAGAGAGGCACGAAACAAGGGTGGGTTTTATATTTTTCTTTTTTCTCTGAGTCGTGTTTTAATAAAGAGGAAGAAGTATAACGTTATGTTGTTCTTTGTGCCCTTATTTTCTTTTTAAAAAAGTGTTTGCTCTCATTCTGTTTTTCCATTTCATTATTTTTTTATTTTTAAAAAACCCTATTTTTGTTGCCTGAGTCTACGATTCACAGTCCATCCGATTTTCACACACCACACCCATAAACCGCATACACACCCTCCTTATTTTATTTGTTTTTTTTTCTGTTGGGTTGAGCCCACGTTTTCTTTTTTTTTCACTCACTGAACCCCCATATTCAGCACCTCACCCCTCTAATCTAGTTTATTTTATTTTAATTTTCTTAGTATTTCATTATTTAACCTCATAATTTTATTTGTTAGATTATGCTTTGAATTCATCCTTATTAGGAGTACTTTGCTTTTAGTTCATTTATATTTTTTCCTTTTATTTGGGCCGATTATATAACAAATGGTCAAATATGTTTGATTTCATTAAATCAGTCAAGTTTGATTGATATGAAGCCAAAGTAGTTTATTTTTTTTATTTATCATTTTATTTCGATTAGTTTTCTTTTGGCAGGTTAATTTAGTTTATTTTATTTTTATGGTCGATGAACATCTAAATATCTTGAGATTCGTCGCAAGTCGACTAGAAATCTCGATTAAATGATGAGACCATTTTATTTAGTTTACTTTATTTTATTTTTTTGCATTTTCAATACATAAATCGACGCTCGACTCCTCATAGAATGATTCTAACATTGAATCGGTTCTAAGGTAGTTAAAGAGTTACAATCTGACGCTTTTGATTAGACTTCAAGCTCCAATGGCTCCGAATAGTTTATGACACTTCACACACACTTCCTCTTGGGAAAATACTGTAGATGTTTAAGAATTGGCAGAATTTTTGACCAAACAAGAAATGTTAAATTCAGTTCAGAATGTCCTATCAGATGTTGGGACATTATCAAACAGAGTATATGAACTTATTTCAGGATGTCCTACCAGATGTTGGGACATTGTGTAAATGACTTAAGTTCAGTTTTTCAGGATGTCCCAACAGATGTTGAGACATCTCAAACCTGCTTCCAGAATTAATTATTGATTAACAGATCAGAGATTTTTAAGGAGAGTTATCTAGAATTAATTAATGATGGATAAAAACAGAACAAGGCGCATCTGTAGGGAGTTTTATATTGAAGATTCAGTTTAAAACAGAAGACTTAAAAGCACCTAGAATCTAGGAGGTAACAAACCCTAATTCAAGGTGGAAGCTGCTGCACATTAGGGCTGGATCATTCTACAGAAAGCCCAAAATTCAGATACCTATTTAATTAACAGAAACTCATAGAATTGAGTACGAATTTCAGAAGACAAAATTGGGTGTCTAGAATTTAATAGCAGGTTGTGTTTTATTGTACCACTTTATGAGCTTTTAAGCAAAAGTGCATTTGTGACTTGATTGAAACTGTGAAGTAAGATCAAGCTGTATTGTTTGAAGAATGTCTTCAATTTCTGTAAACTTGTAAACTTGATCACTGTGTGATTGAGGGGGAGTGAGTAGGGTACTCTTATCTAAGGTGTGTCTTAGGTAGAAATTGCATTGGGTAGTTATTAAGTGATAGATTAAACAGGGTGGTTTAAGTCTAGAATTAATATTACTTATAGTGGATTTCCTCCTGGCTTGGTAGCCTCCAGATGTAGGTGTGGTTATAAACTGAACTGGGTTAACAAACTTCTGTGTTGTTTACTTTTCTTGCTATTTAAGTTTTGGTTAAATTTGTCAAGTGTCCTATCAAGTGTTGGGACATCTCTTAGGACATCTCATACCTGATCACAGAATTTCAATTGGCATCAGAGCAGGCACCCTGCCTGTTTATACTGGGTGAGATCTAGGGAAAACAAATTCTGTAACATGGACAGAGATATAGGGTCAGTAAATAGACCACCTATACTGGATGGATCTAATTATGACTACTGGAAGCCAAGAATGATTGCATTCTTAAGATCACTTGACAACAGGGCATGGAGAGCAGTAAATGTTGGATGGGATCATCCTGTCAAAGACACCAAAGATGGATCAAAAGTGATGAAACCTGAAGAAGAAGGGAGTAAGGAGGAAGAAGATTCAGCACTAGGCAACTCAAAAGCCTTAAATGCCTTATTCAATGGCATTGATAGGAACATTTTCAGACTTGTGCATCATTGTGAGCTGGCCAAAGATGTTTGGGACACTCTCAAAACAACTCATGAAGGAACATCAAAAGTAAAAATGTCAAGACTTCAACTTCTCACCACCAAGTTTGAAAACTTGAGAATGAAGGAAGATGAATCAATTCATGAGTTCTACATGAACATCTTGGATATAGCCAATACTTCTGGAGCTTTGGGAGAAAAGATGACTGATGAAAAGCTTGTTAGAAAAATTCTCAGATCTTTGCCAAAAAGATTTGACATGAAAGTCACAGCAATAGAAGAAGCTCAAGACATATGCTCCATGAAAGTTGAAGAACTCATTGGTTCTCTTCAAACTTTTGAGATGGGAATGAATGACACAAATGTTAAAAAGAACAAAATCATAGCATTGGTATCAAATACTGATGAAGAAGAAGCTGATGAATCAGAAAATGGTAAAAGCTTATCAGAAAACCTAGCTATGCTTGGAAGACAATTCAAACAGATTCTCAGAGGAATGGATGGCAAATCCAAATCCAGTGGAAAATACACAAACTCTTCTGAGAACAGGAGACCTTATGATGCTAATAAAAAGTCAAATTATGCTGAAAAGACCAGTCAAGAAAAAGTCAAATGCCATGGGTGTGAAGGATATGGACACATCAAGAAGGAATGTCCTACCTTCTTAAAAAGACAAAAGAAGGGACTATCTGTAACCTGGTCTGATGAAGACTCAGGAGGAGATTCAGAAGAAGAATCAGCTAAGCATATTACTGCTTTAGCTGGACTGTGTGAATATGATAGTGATTCCAGTTGTGGAGAGCTTACTTATGAAGAACTTGAGCAAGCATTCAAAGATCTATACAAAAGAAGCTCTGAAATATGCAGTGAGGTTATAAAGCTAAAGAAGCAGAATGAGACATTAGAAGATGAAAAAGCAAATGATCAAGAAATCATTGACACCTTGAAAAGTGAAGTAAGTCTTCTCAACTCCAAGTTGGAACATATGTCCAAATCTGTTAGAATGTTGAACAGCAGCTCAAATACACTGGATGTGATTCTCAACAACAATAAGCACTCAGGGGATAAAAGTGGACTGGGATTTAACAGAGCAAATAAAGATGAAGCTAGCTCTAGCAAAACAGCTTCAAAATCCATACAGTCTAACAAGATGTCCCAACAGATGCTTCAACATCATGAAAGAAACACAAAGCCAAACATAATGTTCCAGCAGATGTCTCAACATTCTGAAAAGAACAAAATGAAGAAGAAGTATCAAAGATGGAGATGCCATCACTGTGGAAGATTTGGACATATCAAACCTCATTGTTATAAGCTACATGGATATCCAAATCAGATGTATCAGCAACCTTCCAAGCAGAAAGTAGAAGGTACCAAGAAAGTGCTGCATAGACATCAAAGAAATCAGCAATCTCCTAAGCAAAAGACAGAGGTCATCAAGAAAGTGTGGAGACCAAAAGCCAGCATTCAAACTGATCAAAGTCACATACCCAAGAACAAAATCAACAATCAATCTTGGAGATCAGCTGATAAACAACACACAGGGCAGAGGCATCAAAAGAAATCTCAACTCATCTGGTCAAAGAAAAATACTGCATACATAGCACATACATCACTGAGAGTATCAGCTAAAGAAGACTAGTACTTTGATAGTGGATGTTCAAGACACATGACTGGATTGAAGAATTTGCTAGTAAACTTAAAATCACATTCATCCAGGTATGTGACCTTTGGAGATGGAGCTAAAGGAGAAATCAAGGGAGTTGGAACCTTGGACTGTCAAGATGTTCCAAGACTAGATGATGTGCTGCTTGTTAAAGGTTTAACTGCTAACCTGATCAGTATAAGTCAGTTATGTGATCAAGGGTACAGTGTAAACTTTACCAAAACTGAATGCATAGTGACTAACAATGAACAAGAGGTTGTAATGAAAGGAGCCAGATCTAAAGACAACTGTTACATGTGGGAACCACAAGACTTCAGTCTCACTTCAACTTGCTCTTTAGCTAAAGAAGAAGAAGTGAAACTATGGCACCAAAGACTAGGTCATCGTCATTTCAGAGGCATAAAGAAGATCATATCTATGGATGCTGTAAGAGGTATTCCTAAACTGAAGATTGATGATGGCAAAATATGTGGTGAATGTCAAATAGGCAAGCAAACCAAGATGTCCCATCCAAAGCTCCAACATCTGACAACTTCCAAAGTTTTGGAACTTTTACATATGGATCTTATGGGACCTATGCAGGTTGAAAGTCTTGGTGGTAAGAGGTATGCCTATGTTGTGGTGGATGACTTTTCAAGATATACATGGATAAATTTCATCAAAGAAAAGTCTGATGTATTTGATGTATTCAAAGAATTATGTCAAAGATTACAAAGGGAAAAATCCAGCTGTGTGATTAGAATTAGAAGTGATCATGGAAAAGAATTTGAGAATCAAAAGTTCTTAGATTTCTGCTCTTCAGAAGGAATCAATCATGAATATTCTTCACCAATCACTCCTCAACAGAATGGGATTGTTGAGAGGAAGAATAGAACTATTCAAGAATCTGCAAGAGCTATGATCCATGCTAAAAAGTTACCTCTGTATTTCTGGGCTGAAGCTATGAACACTGCCTGCTACATCCATAACAGAGTTACCTTGAGAAAAGGAACTTTGTCCACAATATATGAAGTCTGGAAGGGCAGAAAACCCACTGTTAAGTACTTTCATGTGTTTGGAAGTAACTGTTATATTCTGGCAGATAGGGAGCAAAGGAGAAAAATGGATCCTAAAAGTGATGAAGGGATTTTCCTTGGATACTCTATAAACAGCAGAGCATATAGAGTATTTAATTCTAGAACCAAGGTTATCATGGAGTCCATAAATGTGATAATTGATGATGCTCCTACAGATGTCCCAGAAGATGTTGGAACATCTGCTGATATCAAGATTGAAGCTGAAGAAAAGAATGATCAATATAACTTCACTCAAACTGATACAAGGACAGAAGAATCCAGCAAACCTCCCTCCATCAGAATACAAAAGGATCATCCCAAAGATTTGATCATTGGTGATCCCAACAGAGGTGTGAGCACTAGATCAAGAGAAGTGATTTCAGGTTCTTGTTTTGTTTCCAAAATAGAACCTAAAAACATCAGGGAAGCCCTCACTGATGAATACTGGATTTGTGCTATGCAAGAGGAATTAGGTCAATTCACAAGGAATGAAGTGTGGAATCTTGTTCCTAGACCTGATGACATAAATGTGATTGGAAAAAAATGGGTGTATAAGAACAAATCAAATGAACAAGGAGTTGTTACAAAGAACAAAGCTAGACTTGTAGCTCAAGGATACACTCAAATTGAAGGGGTAGACTTTGATGAAACCTTTGCACCAGTAGCAAGGCTTGAATCAATCAGACTGCTGTTGGGAATTGCTTGTATCTTGAAGTTCAAGCTATTTCAAATGGATGTGAAAAGTGCCTTTTTAAATGGCTACCTTAATGAAGAAGTATATGTAGAACAGCCTAAAGGATTTGTTGATCCAAGCTGTCCAAATCATGTATACAAACTAAAGAAGGCACTTTATGGTTTGAAGCAAGCTCCAAGGGCATGGTATGAAAGACTGACCACATTTCTTATCAAGCAAGGATACAGAAAAGGTGGGATTGATAAAACCCTGTTTGTTAAAGATGAAGAAGGAAATGTCATGATTGCTCAAATATATGTTGATGACATTGTGTTTGGTGGGATGTCTGATAAGATGGTCAAACATTTTGTCAAGCAGATGGAATCTGAATTTGAAATGAGCCTAGTAGGTGAGTTAACCTACTTTCTTGGTCTGCAAATAAAGCAAATGGAAGACTCAATGTTCATCTCTCAAAGCAAGTATACCAAGAACATAGTCAAGAAATTTGGAATGGAAAGTGCTACTCATAAGAGAACTCCTGCCCCCACACATTTGAAGCTGACTAAAGATGAAAAGGGTGAGAATGTAGATCAAAGCTTATACAGAAGCATGATTGGAAGCCTGTTGTACTTAACTGCTAGCAGACCAGACATTGCATTTGCAGTAGGAGTTTGTGCAAGATATCAAGCTGATCCAAAAGTCAGTCATCTCAATCAAGTCAAGAGAATTCTTAAATATGTTAATGGTACTTGTGACTATGGCATAATGTACTTTCATGGTTGCAAACCAATTCTCACTGGCTTCTGTGATGCTGATTGGGCTGGAAGTGCTGATGACAGAAAAAGCACTTCAGGAGGATGCTTCTTTCTAGGAAACAATTTGATTTATTGGTTCAGTAAGAAACAGAATTGTGTATCCTTATCTACAGCTGAAGCTGAATATATAGCAGCTGGAAGCAGTTGTTCTCAGTTGGTTTGGATGAAGCAAATGCTCACTGAGTACAATGTCCCACAGGATGTCATGACATTGTACTGTGACAACTTAAGTGCAATCAACATATCAAAGAATCCTATCCAACATAGCAGGACCAAGCATATTGATATCAGACATCATTTCATCAGAGATCTTGTAGAAGAAAAGGTGATTTCATTGGAGCATGTAGCTACAAATCTGCAATTAGCTGATATCTTTACCAAAGCATTGGATGCTACACAATTTGAGAACTTAAGGGGCAAACTTGGAATCTGTTTATGTGATATTTAGCAGTTAATGAGATGTGCCAACATGCCATATGACATTGTATGGCATAAGTTCCAGATGGCAAAACCAGTCTGGACAAGATCCTTGGGAATTCCATTCCTAATCATTTGTACTGTAACGGCTACTTATTTAGTAACTGTTTATAAGCAGCTATCAAGATTCTCATCATTCTATCACAAGCGAATCACATTAAATAGCTATCCTTCAGAAATCATAAACCCTAAAGTTGTTCATCCATTTTCCTCAACAATGTCTCAAAACCCTAACACAATTGAAGAAGTTATCAACCAGGAAGATGTAGTTCATGCCACTCCCATCTCTGTAGTACCAATGCAATCAACCCCATTGGACGAACTCAGGGGAAGCGTTTCTCACACTAAAAAGGCAAGAACTCCAAAGAGAGCTAAAGATCAAGTACGAAGCAAAGCCAAAGGCATTCCCTCTCCTGCTAACATGCCCTCAAAATCTTCACACTATGTGGATGATTCCATCAAGGATATTGTCAACCAAATTCTCTTTGAACAAAGAGTGGTGAGTGGGATCTCTGTTCCTCTGAACACCATGCCTGCACCTCAAGAAGAACAAGCTCAAGCTGCAGAAGAACAAGATGTCCCAACAGATGTTGGAACATCTGAAGATAAGAGAAAGAACTCATCTGATGTTGAGTTGGAACAAACTGAGGACCAGAATAAAGCCTCAAATGAAAATGATGAAGAAGTCTCTGAGGAACAGGCTAAAGCCTCAAATGAAGATCAAATCCCTGCTGATCAACCAGCTGAAGAGGAGACTGCTCAATCTCCTCCAGTGGTCAACCTGGAGCAGGACTCTGATACAGAGATAATAGCCTCTGTTAAACCTAGCATAGCCAAAAGGCTCAGGTCCAGGAAAGGCAAGATGCAAGCTGAAGCAGCAATTCCTGAGAAGAAGAAAGCCTCTCCAAAGAAAGGCAAAGCTAAAGCCACTTTTGGGCCATCAAAACAATGGAGTAAAGTCCAAACTCAGAAAAGGAAAGCTGTCACCCCATCTGACTCAGATGTTGAATCAGATGTCCCAACATCTCCTCCCAAGAAGAGAACAGCCCCATCTAGGGCTTCAACAGCTGTTCCAGAAGCTCCATTAGACAACATATCTTTCCACCATGTCTCTAGTGTGAACAAGTGGAAGTTTGTGTACCAAAGAAGAGTTGCCTTAGAAAGAAAACTGAGCAGCAATGCACTTGAGTGCACTGAACTGATTGACCTCATCTCTGCTGCAGGACTATTCAAGACAGTCTCAGATCTCTCTCCATGCTATGAACTTCTTGTCAAAGAGTTCATTGTTAATCTTCAGGAGGATTGTTCAAATGGTAAGTCCTCTGAGTTTCAAAAAGTTTTTGTTAGAGGAAAATGTGTAGAGTTTTCTCCTCAAATCATAAATCAGTACCTAGGAAGAGAAACAGATGGACCAAATGAGCTAGGTAAGACAGATAATCAAGTCTGTAAGGTGATCACTGCAAACCAGGTCAAGGCATGGCCTGTGAAGGGAAAGCTCTCAGTGAGCATGCTTACCAGAAAGTATGCCATGCTAAACAGGATTGGTACAGCTAACTGGATGCCTACCAACCACACTTCTTCAATCTCCACTGGTCTAGCCAGGTTTATATATGCTGTGGGAACTCAAACCAAGATGGACTATGGAGCTTTTATCTTTGATCAAACCATGAAGCATGCCAGCTCCTCTGCAACAAAGCTACCAATAGCTTTTCCTTCATTGCTATGTGGTATAATATTAAGCCAATATCCTGGGATTTTAACTGAGAAGGACACAGTCTGCAAGAGAGAAAGCCCCCTGGCTTTTCACTACAAGTTATTCCTCAGTCATCATGCAGCAGATGTTGAAGCACCTTCTGGGACATCTGCAGGTCCTTCAACTGCTAAGAATCCAATCTCCAAGAAGGCTTTAATTGCTAAACTCAAAAGCACCTGCAAAGAGCTTGAAGCTAGAAAGCAGAAGCTTGAGGAAATCATTAAAAGGTTGGAGAGTGAAGAAGACCAGACAGTTGCCTCTGATGAAGACAGTGAAGCTGATGAAGAAACAAAAGCTGAGGAAGAAACTGAGAGTGATGAATCTGAGTGATCAATGTATGTGAGGCAAATGTAATGACAGCAATGTATTTATGGAATAGTGTCTTTGGCCCCTAATTTTGTGTCTACCAAGGGGGAGAACAACAACAAATTGTATTGCTGTTTAATTATGAATGAAAAATTCTGTTTGTTTGCTTCTGAACTGAATAAGTTTTTCTGTTGGAACAAGACTGGATACATATATGTTTGAGGGGGAGTAATCTCAAATAAGAATCAACAGAAAAGTAATGCTATACTCTGATAAAAGGAATTTCTGCTGCACTCTGATAACCAGAAAAGATGTTAGCCAAAAATTAGCCAAAGGGGGAGTTTGTAGATGTTTAAGAATTGGCAGAATTTTTGACCAAACAAGAAATGTTAAATTCAGTTCAGAATGTCCTATCAGAGGTTGTGACATTATCAAACAGAGTATATGAACTTATTTCAGGATGTCCTACCAGATGTTGGGACATTGTGTAAATGACTTAAGTTCAGTTTTTCAGGATGCCCCAACAGATGTTGAGACATCTCAAACCTGCTTCCAGAATTAATTATTGATTAACAGATCAGAGATTTTTAAGGAGAGTTATCTGGAATTAATTAATGATGGATAAAAACAGAACAAGGCGCATCTGTAGGGAGTTTTATATTGAAGATTCAGTTTAAAACAGAAGACCTAAAAGCACCTAGAATCTAGGAGGTAACAAACCCTAATTCAAGGTGGAAGCTGCTGCGCATTAGGGCTGGATCATTCTACAGAAAGCCCAAAATTCAGATACCTATTTAATTAACAGAAACTCATAGAATTGAGTACGAATTTCAGAAGACAAAATAGGGTGTCTAGAATTTAATAGCAGGTTGTGTTTTATTGTACCACTTTATGAGCTTTTAAGCAAAAGTGCATTTGTGACTTGATTGAAACTGTGAAGTAAGATCAAGCTGTATTGTTTGAAGAATGTCTTCAATTTCTGTAAACTTGTAAACTTGATCACTGTGTGATTGAGGGGGAGTGAGTAGGGTACTCTTATCTAAGGTGTGTCTTAGGTAGAAATTGCATTGGGTAGTTATTAAGTGATAGATTTAACAGGGTGGTTTAAGTCTAGAATTAATATTACTTATAGTGGATTTCCTCCTGGCTTGGTAGCCTCCAGATGTAGGTGTGGTTATACACTGAACTGGGTTAACAAACTTCTGTGTTGTTTACTTTTCTTGCTATTTAAGTTTTGGTTAAATTTGTCAAGTGTCCTATCAAGTGTTGGGACATCTCTTAGGACATCTCATACCTGATCACAGAATTTCAAATACAATAAACCCTTTTATTTCGTGCAATCCCGTGTAATTTACTTTGTATCCCTCTCCCGATTACTTTGTACGCAATTTACTTTTCCGCTTTTATCATTTTGATCGCTAGGAGCACCCTTAGGGACTAGTATCGATTTATCTTAGTTCGTGAACCCTTGGTCCAACGCCAAGTGGTTTCACTCACACACACTTGTACTTTATTTTTCGGTTATGGTTTTGTTTTTCTAGGAGCACCCCTGGGGACTAGGAATCAGATCCTCCTAACCTTGCGAGCAGAGCGCATTGTGCCTCGCTAACAAACAAACAATAAACCTCCATTTGCATTCACTCGTAAGTCTGTCGCCTTCGTGCATCACAATCAAACCAAAAAAACCAAAACCATTCTTTTAGAACCAAACCCTTGATCCAACATCAAGTGGTCATAGGTAATAAAACACTTTAATAATATGAGAAGAATTGTACACCATGAGCCTTAAGCAGTAGAAGGAGGATAATGGGCATTTTGTTACTCACTTTGATTATTTCGATGTCGGATGTTTGGACGGATTGATCGGAATAATCACCTCTACCAATAGTCTTTGGTGCAATTAGACTCTTAAATCCTTTCATGAAAGAAAGGTAATAAAATCAACAATCAACCACCCGTAGCAGGCCGAACTACGAGGCTCTGACTTTCCCATTTCCCGAGGGAGTACGTAGGCACAAGGATCTTATTCCTTGTTGAGCACCTAGGATCAATCAAACCTTATAATTAAACTCTTTTCCTTTAGCAAGTAACTCATTAGGAAAAAACATCCTTTCTCGTGTGCCAACTTAGATGGTTCCCATCGAGTACGATGGATGTGAGGGGTGTTAATACCTTCCCCTTACATAACTGACTTTCGAACCCAAGTAATGGTTGTGACGACCTTTGTCTTCATCCTCTTCTTGTATGGGTGTTATCTATATCTCCCCTTTCCCCTTTTGGGAATAAATGAGAATTAGATGGTGGCTCTCATGTCTTCCCAGCACGCGGTCTTTTATCGTGAGATTGTATTTTTCAGGGTGCGACAGACCTTCATACGTCAAATCATGATATGTAAAACCTAGCCCATGGCTAGCATAAACATTGGCAACCACAGATTCTAACTGATTGACGGTAATCTCCTGAGGTATGTACGCCATATTCAAAACCTTCAATAATTCTTCCCAATGCGCCTGGGAAAACATCAGCAATGATAGAATGGAAATCTTCGATGGCGTTTGATTCAATTGGTCAACCACTTTATAGTCACTTTTCTTTATAATCCTCTTAAATTCCTCCACTTCCTTTTCAAAAGTTCCATTTGACCAGCTTCTGGAACAACAACTTCTTCTGTTACCGCCTATTTTCCTTTAGCCTTAGTTGATGCTTCAGCTTCTGAATTAGTCCTCAAAGTATATGGAGCAAATTGGCATCCACTTCTAGTAAATCCACCAAGTCCTCCGAAGTTATCAACCCCGTAACTACTCATAGTCGGAGTTTTCTCTTCTTGTTTTTGTCCTTAAACATATGCATCCGCGCCGTAATGCCAATGCATAGACTTTTCACTCGTATAGGGAATAGGTGATGGTACTGTGATGGTAATAGGACTTACTTCATTAGGCACAACGATATTGACAGGCGGCGGCCTAGCCGGTACTTGAATCTCCAAAGGCATGAAGTAAATGGTAACAGTTGACACCTCATCATTCTCTTTATTCAGTTGATCGAACTGTAAGCATACCTCATCCATTAAACCCTGTATACCAACCCTTAACTTGTCACATCCATTTCTCTAACTAACACATTCAACACAATCTTCATCACACTCGGGGAACACATGCCTCTTCAACAACCTGCTCTTTATCACCAAAAGAGGAGTCCTTACTTGATTCACGCCCACTCCCAGATTCAAAGCTTCGTCATCTTCAACAGCATTGACCTTAGTCCCACCATGATTTGATATAAGGTTCTGAAGCACATTTGGAGGAGGATAGAAGTTAATGGCTTTTGCATCTATCAAATCTTGGACTTTCAACTGCAGAGCCCTGCATTTTTTTGTCGTGTGCCCCGGAGCACCCGAATGAAATGCACAACAGACATTCACATCATATTCCCTTGGTGGAGCCCCCATAGATGGCTCCAACATCCTCAATTCAACCATGTTCAGTTCTAGCAACCTCTGCAACAAAGTCGTGTAAGTCATTGGAATCGGATCAATAACACTCTCAATTTTTCTGGGATGACGTTGTTGATACGGTATTTGTTGTTGATTTTTTTGTTGTTGGTTACATTGTGGTTGTTGCTGTTGCTGAGCAAGTGGAGTTGGAATGGTAACAAAAGATAACTGAGATTAATAAGCATCAGGGTGACCTCTTCCCCTGCCTCTTCCTCCATACACTACACTAGTCTCACCATCTCTTCTTCTCGGAGGACCAGTAAATAGTTTTCTTGCCCCTGACGAGCTAGCTCCATTAGCATCTTGTATTTTCCCAAGCTTCAGCAAATTTTCGTTTCTCTCCCCATCAACTACTATGTCTGCAAACCCAGTTGAAGGACAAGCATCCAATCTATTAAGAAATTCCCCTTATAGAGTTTACATGAACATATCGGCCATTTCATGGTCCAACAATGAGGGTTGGACCCTGGAAGCTAGTTGGCGCTACCACTGAGCATATTCTTTGAAACTCTCTTTTGTAGTCTGTGCCATACTCTGCAGCTGAGTACAGTTTGGAACCATGTCCATGTTGTATTGATATTGCCTTACAAAAGCCTCAACCAATTCCTTCCAGCTTCTAACAGAAGCCCTGCTCAAATTCATGTACCATTTTTGAGATACTCCGGTGAGGCTGTCCTGAAAATAGTACATCCACAACTTCACATCATCAATGTGGGCAGCAATTCTCCCCACATATGACTGCAAATGAGTTTTTGGAAAAGTTGTGACATTGTAATTGTCGAAATTTTGTGGCTTAAACTTGTGAGGGATTCTTACACCATGGACTAGGCCCAAATCAGAAACATTAAAACCGAGAAAGTTATGAGATTCGATCAATCGAATCTTCTCAGCGATCTCTTCAAAGGCATCCATCTCCCCATCGACCAACGTAAACTGAACTTCTTGTCCATCCATGTAGCCAGCATTACGACTGTCTCCTCCCGGAGCGCCATTTGCATTCACAACAAGTGTGACCTGAGGATTACCCTGTGGAGTGGGAGCACCATTTCCTCCCAGATTGCCTTTTGGATTTTCCTGTGTACTCTCAACCATTTCCTGAATCCTCTATTGATTCTGGTTCATACCAATCATTAGAGTCATAAATTGGTCCATTCTATTACTTAGCTCTTCCAACTCAGCTTTCATATGTTCCATGATTCTGGATTTGTCCTCTCTGGTTAGATACCGATGAACCCGCCTATCAGCAATAATTCCTGAAACAGAAGAGAAGTCAGAAATCCAATACATGTACCTGCAAAAACAAAAGAGGTGATATGCATGCTATGCAAATCTTGTGCTTTTCATTCTCAAGGTCGTTTGCGTCCCAATTCCGTTATTCAATAATAATAGAGAAATCTAGATGACTATTTGGAATACGTCTTCTAAGAAGAAACAATCGCATAAGG
Source organism: Lathyrus aphaca (assembly GCA_963966055.1). NCBI lineage: Eukaryota > Viridiplantae > Streptophyta > Magnoliopsida > Fabales > Fabaceae > Lathyrus > Lathyrus aphaca. Next base: position 478,860,482 of record OZ014524.1, on the reverse strand, counting down.
CTCAGATATGGTTACCTAGATGAATTTGTGTCTTGAACATGTGTCAATTCATAGACAAAAATCAGAAATCTAAACAAATAACATAACATAGATAAAGCTCAAAAGCAAAAAATATTCCCCTGAAGGGTTACAAGTCTTACAACAAATAAAACATTCAGAAAGAGTAAAGAAAATGATTCCCACAACAAGCATGTGGGTAATCAAGTACATAAAAAAGAACTCAGGCCCTACAGAACTCTACGTCCTTCAACCTCCAACTGAATTGCTTGACGGCTTCAAACAATTGAGCAGCATCTAGGTGTCCTGGGTCTTTAACCAATATCTGTATAAGAAGGTCTCTTTGATCAAAAGACGCGTACAAGTCACTGATTTGCTGAAGGAACACTTCTTCATTCGCCCTGCTAGAACTTGGATCTAATCTAGCCATCTTTGTTTCATCCCAGATCTTTAGTTCAGCAATTTCCTTCTGAGCAACTTCAATCATCCCTTGATTCTACTCAAGCCTTTGAAGATACTCCCGACACTATTTGTGGGCCTTCTGAAGCTCTTCATTCTGAATTTCCACTTGGACTTGCATACTTTCAATCTTCAACTTGTACTACTTCTCTATCTATTTTTGTTGTATACGATTAACTTCCCATTGTGCTTGTCAAAGGGTGATAACTTCATTCTCCTCATCTAAGTATTTATTAATCCTTAGCCTCTTAGCATCCTTGATTATTTCATCTAAACCCTTCTTTTTAAAGCAGAGCTCTCTATCTTCAAACTCCTTATTCTTATCTTCCATAGCCTTTTAAGTGAGATGAAACTTCTCCTCCAATGCCTGGTTGGCATGAACCAAATGTTGATAAAGACCATTGACTTCAGAGTTTTCAATTCTGACCTTGTGAAGCACAGACTTCAGCTTTTGGTATTCTTCAATGGGCACCATGGTCTGTGGCTCAACCACTTTAGGATATAAAGGTGGCTCCACTGAGAACGAGAGAAGCATAACCTCTACACGGTGTCTCAGCCAATCACTATAAGGTGCATATGTCTTGGGATCTACCCTCCCAAATTCCTTCTTTCTCTTCTGAACTTTAACAGTCCAAGCTTGAGAAATCTGGATAGACATTTCTTCATTTCCTTTAGCCGGAAAGTATAAGGACTCTGTGACATCTTCTTCCTTCGGTGGAGTCTTCAAGGGATATCTAAATTGCATGATGGCCAAAACTAGCTTGTAGTTAATCCCCCCTTCTTCCGAGTAAAGGTACATTAGGGAAATTACCACAACTGGTAAGTAGCTCCATTCCAACCATATCTTTGTTGTAGCACCAAGTAATGTCATCAACAGTCAAGCCTATCAACCTCTTAGACCACATAACAACACCTTTGAGTTCTACAAAGGGTCCTGACTTCGGGAGATGGCGAGCAAACCAAGTATAGAACAGAGGTGCACAACAGGATACTAGTCATCCTCGCTTCTTTTCATTCTTATAATGGATAGGGTAGCAGAAGTCCCCCAGCAAAGTTGAAACAAGGTTTCTCTTGATGAAGATATATAACGCATCCATACTCACAAAATTCTTTTCATTCAAAAACAAACTAATCTCGTACACAATCAAGGCTAAAACTGCATTGAAGGTCACCCACTCTTGCTCTTCAGCACACCTTCTAGCTTCAGAAATCAGAAATTCCAAGTAGAACCTCTACTCTCTCTTATTTGTGATGTTGCCATTGATCAGAGCCAGATTCAAGTGAGTTGCTTTAGCAATGTCTTCATTCGGAGGAACCCTTGCAGAACTGTAGAAAGGAGGACGTTCTATGACTGGAACCCTTAAGATACTAGAAATATCTTCTAAGGTAGGCACCAGGACATAATCAGCAAAGACAAAACACCACAGCTGAGGATCATAAAACTGAAGAAGGGCATGTAATCCATCATGTTGCCCTAAAGTAGCTTTGTCCATGTAGCTCAAAATCGACCCATAATTCTTTCTAAAGTTATTCAACACTTTATCATTCATCAGGCCAACTAACTCTTGAATATCCTTTATTTCTTTCCTCAGGAAGGTGTGGTGCACATTATTCTTTCGGGGAACATTTCAGCCATCTGGAATAAGACACGGAAAATACCACTGGAAATGGGAATAGCCTGCGAAATGAATATCACAAATGGTTAATGATGATATGATGCAATTCAAGGCATGTGATCAGTGACAGGTGTTTAGTGTTGGTGCTGAACAATGAGTCAAGTGTCTGTATAAAACCACAATGATAGTATCATCTCTGTAAAACCCCCCCAAATTGAGAACTAAAGAGCCAAATAGAACCATATCAACTCATAAAACACACAGATGAAGTGGGTATGTAGAAGGTCAAGGTGCCTACAAACCTGTAAATAATCCCCCCATCTCACAAGTGTTGCTAAGGGTTAGCTTCACAGACTCTCGGGTCGAGAAGAGATAATACGATCATTATTTTCAGTTTGGCATTATATACTAAACAAGGAGGTCTCTACAGAGTCCTGAAAACAAGTATCCCCCAATAATTCCCAGCTTCGAGCACTAAGATCGAGAAGCAATAGTACATTCATCCCAAAGGGTATAATACTATCACCATACGAAGAGTTCTTTGATTGAGTTCTTACGAGAGAACAAGGTCATCCTATGCGAGTTCCCAGTGGGCCTTCGGATGCGAGTAGGTTTGCCAAGAAATATGGTCTACGACTGTCACCACTAGAGAGGGATGTTTCCACTAAGGTCCTCAGTGATCAGTCCCTAGATGCACATAACTATCAATGTCATATTCTGGAATAGGGAAGACCCCTATAACAGAACATTTCCAAGAAGGTCGCAATCAGGGTGTGGAACTCACTACTACTCGCATGACAAGATATCATGAAACCAAAGTGATTGTCCACGCTAAACTTTATGGTGCACTCGAGCATGTGTATTGGGCTTATATCATAGTAACCCTATCCCACCCAAAAAAACAATCCAGACAGTCCAATATAATGTGATGCATGATAAGTAAATGTGGAAAGTAGTAAAGTAAAGTTGTAAAGTAAAACTATAAATAAAAAAGTAAAGCTAAACTAAAGCACACATCAGCAAACAGATAAACACCCAAAGAAATAGAAACAGACAAGCTCTATGATTGACTCACATAGGGGAAAGCAAGGTCTCTAGCAGAGTCGCCAATTATCGCTCCCGGGATTTCCATCTTGGTACAGATGCGAAATTTGTAACACCCTGATTTGATATTTCCCAATGTTGTTGAATCTTTTATTTTATTTGAGTGATGATTGTCTTATTTGTGAAATTGACATGATAATATGATATGTTGATGTGTTAATGTGATTTTACCGTTTTGTGAATTTTCGGGTAAAATTAGATTGGAGGGTATTTTAGATATTTTCTAATTAGTGATAAGTTAAAATTTTGTATAGAATTATTATTTTGTGAGAAAATGATATTTGGTGGAAAAGGGAAGAAAATGAGTTAAGTGTAGAAATAGTTAGTAAGAGTTATAAGAGAGAAAAATAGAAAGATAGAAAAGAAAAAGTTGTAAGAGTGGAAAGAATAGGAAGAAAGAGAGATAGAAAGAAAAACAAGATAAAGAAAAGGAAGAGAATAGAAAAGAGGAGAAAAGGGGAAAAGTTGGAAAAACATCAAGATTGCTCCTAGGAATCGAAACAATCGGGTAAGGGTGATAAACATTGTTATCTTAATCTTGTATGTGATTATGTATGTGTTAGATGGTATTGGTTTTATTTTGATGAAGTTTTAGAGAGAATGAAATGTTAGCGTTTTGATGAAAATGTGAGAAATGGTAGATTAATCGGTTAGAACTTGTTATAATCGAAGTATGATGGTTTATACATGTTAATAATCATGTTTGTGGAGGTTTGTTGAGGTTTGATTAGATTTTTGAGGGTTTTGGATGACTGTCACGTAACTGAGTTGCTGCAGAATCGCAGTGTTCGCTCAGCGAGCAACATATTACTCAGAGCGTTTTCCAGGGATCTCCTCGCTTAGCGAGCGAGCAGGTCGCTCAGCGAGCCTGGATGTTTTTTGGAAGTTCTGTGTCTTAATTCGTAACTTTAGTTTCGATTATCCATTTTAGGCGTTCTTTATATCGATTCGAACCTAAAAACGTGTAGAAACTAATGATGCTAAGAAATGTAATTTTTAGCCGACTTTCACCCGAATTTTTTGATAAAACGTAAATGAGTTATTTATGGAAGTGTGGGTTTGATGTGATGTTGTGGCCATTTGGCAAATGAATACATTGCTTGAATTGAATGCTAATGTATGCTAATTGAATGAGATGAGTGCATAATTATGTTGTGAATAATGTATGCATTTTTAAGAATGTTGTGTGTTATTTTGCATGTGAAGCGTAATGTATGCATTCTTGTGTTGCGGGATTCTTTGTGAATCCGTTGTAGCATTATGTGCTCATGTGGAGTGTGAGCGACAACTACAACACGATTGTGTGCCCATTTGGGGTATGAGTGATTGGATTGTGTGACCGTGTGGGGTGTGAGCAATCCATAAACATTGTGTGCCCGTGTGGGGTGTGAGCAATGGGTGATTTATTCACATTGATTGTGTGCCCATGTGGGGTGTGAGCAATCGGGTTGTATGCAATCTATAAACATTGTGTACCCATGTGGGGTGTGAGCAATGGGTGAACATCGTATGCCCGACGGGGAATTACTTTAGGTAACGAGCGATGGTTCTAATTAGTTCCTGAGTGAACTTGATGATGATTGAGTCGGTACCGTATTTACATCTGCATAGAGTCGTGTGTCGGTCTCTATGATTTACATTTATCATCTAGATTGGGAATTGGTGAAATAGAAATGAATATATATATATATATATATATATATATATATATATATATATATATATATATATATATATATATATATATATATATATATATATATATATATGTGTGTGTGTGTGTGTGTGTGTGTGTGTGTGTGTGTTTATATGGAGATGAAAGTATGTATTGATGAAAACATGCTTGAGTATATATGTATGTGTGGATATATATATATATATATATATATATATATATATATGTGTGTGTGTGTGTGTGTGTGTGTGTGTATACATTGTAGTGTATATGTGTGAATACACGTGAATGATGTATGTTCATGTGATGTGAATGAAGTGGTGAAAGTATGCATGATAAGTATGCTTGAGATTATGTATGTTGGAGATGGATTGTGGTGAGAACATGTTTTAAGTGTATGTTATATGTTGAGATATATAATTATATACAATGTTATTATGATAATGTTTCTCACCCTTCTGCTGTTTTATGATGCTCTATGAGGCATTGCAGAGTAGGTTGCTGGAGGTATTTTTGTGAAGCTTGTCTTCATTCTTTTGGTCGGTCGGCTCTGATATGTAGCACCGGGTAGCTAGGGTCGGCTTGATGCCTTTTGTGATACATTTTGTACATGTATTTTGGTGATGAATGTTTATGTAAACATGAAATATTTGGTGAATCAAACTTGTTGATATTTATATGAGTATATAAGTTTGATGTTGTTAATGTTAGTTTCCACTGTTATTTGAATCTTTTGAATACGGGTATAAGGATGAAATCCTTTCTTTTGTGAGTTACTCTGTTTGTTGCATATCTTTAAAAGAGCAGGTGTTGTATGTTTCTAGTTTCTCTGTTGATGTGACATGGCTCTTTTATACCATGTTCAAACTATACTCTGATGAAATTTTTATTATGTGCCTAAGTGATTTAATTGGTTATTTGGGGTATAGAAAGGGGGTGTTACATTAAGTGGTATTAGAGCCAGTGTTCGAGTCAGTTGTGTCTGTTTTGTTGTGATGGTTGAACTGTTGTTTACCATTGTTGTTGTTTTTGGGAATAATCAGAATATGGCTGGTAGAAATGACAATGCCATGGCTGCTGCTTTGGAATCAATGGCTAGGGCGGTGCAGGGAGCACCAAATGTGAATGCTAATGATAAGTTCAGGAAGAATCAACCATCGGTCTTCAAGGGAAGATTTGATCCCGATGGTGATCAGAATTGGTTGAAAGAGATTGAAAGAATCTTCATAGTCATGGACTGTGCTGAAGAGAGTAAGGTGAGGCGTGGTTCTCACATGCTGAAGGAAGAAGCCGATGATTGGTGGGTCGATAGGAGTCAAGCTCTTGAGGAAGAGGATGATGAGATAACTTGGGATGTCTTTCGTACTGAGTTCTTAGGGAAGTATTACCCTGCGAGTGTGAAAGGAAAGAAAGAGATGGAGTTCCTTGAACTGAAACAAGGTAGTATGTCTGTGGTGGACTATATTGCTAAGTTTGTGGAGTTAGTTCAGTTCCATCCTCATTATGCTGCTACTACTGAGTTTTCGAAGTGTATTAAGTATGAGAATGATTTGCGTCCTGAGATTAAGCAACCTGTGGGATATCAGAGAATAAGAAGGTTTTCGGATTTGACGGAATGATGTAGAATTTTTGAGGAAGATAGTAAAGCTCGTTCTACACATTACAAGAGTTTGAATGAGTGGAAAGGAAAGCAACAAGCTAGAAATGGACCTTATGTGACACCCGCTGATAAGGGCAAGCATAGGGGAAACTTTGATAAGAGATCTGGTGGAGGGAGTTCTGGTCCCGTTAAGTGTTACAAGTGTGGCGATTTGGGTCACAAGTCTTTTGAGTGTGGGAAGAACATAGTGAAATGTTCAAACTATGGAGGCCTTGGACATGCTACTACCCAGTGTAGAAGGTATGTTGTGGAGTGCTTCAATTGTGGAGAAGCAGGTCACATTAGTACTAAGTGTACTAAACTGAAGCAAGCTCAAGCAGGCAGAAAGGTGTTATCATTAGTAAGTAAGGACACTACTATTGCAGACCATTTGATTAAAGGTACATGCTTTATTAATAGTACACCTTTAGTTACTATTATTGATACGGGAGTGACTCATTCGTTCATTTTTCTTGAGTGTGCTAAGCGTTTGAACTTGTTTTTGACTTCTTGGGGTAGTGAGATGGTTATTGAGACTCCTACTTCAGGGTCGGTAACTACTTCTTTGGTGTGTGTAAGTTGTTCTTTGACCATGTATGGTAAAGATTTTGTTATGGACTTAGTTTGTTTGCCATTGGAGGGTTTGGACGTGATCTTGGGTATGAATTGGTTGCAATTTAATCGAGTTCATATAGATTGCTATCATAAGTTAGTAAGGTTTCCTTATTTAGATGGTGTTGAAGATGAGAGTTTCCTATCCACGAAAGAGTTGAAGAAACCTTTAGTGGATGAAGCTCAATTGTTTGGTTTGTTTGCATCGTTGTCAGTGGAGAGCGAAGTGGAGCCCAGTAGGTTTCTAGTGGTGTATGATTTTCCAGAAGTATTTCCGAAGGATATTAAGGATGTACCGCCGGAAAGAGAAGTTGAGTTTTCTATTGATCTAGTTCTGGGTACTAGACCGATTTCGATGGCACCTTATCATATGTCAGCTTCAAAGCTGGTAGAGTTGAAGAAGCAATTGAATGACTTGTTGGACAAGAGATTTGTTAGGCCGAGTGTTTCTCCTTGGGGTGCTATGGTATTGTTGGTAAAGAAGAAGGATGGAAGTATGCGGTTATGTATTGATTATCGACAGTTGAACAAGGTGACAATTAAGAACAAGTATCTGCTTCCGAGGATCGATGATTTGATGGATCAATTGGTTGGTGTGCGTGTTTTTAGTAATATTAATCTGAGATCAGGATATCACTAGATTCGTGTGAAATAAGAGGATATTCAAAAGACGGCTTTTAGAACTCGGTATGGTCATTACGAGTATTCCATGATGCCATTCGGAGTTTCTAATGCGCCGGATGTGTTTATGGAATACATGAATCATATTTTTCATGAACAGTTGGATCGTTTTGTGGTTGTTTTCATCGACAGTGTTTTGATTTATTATAAGTCTCAAGAGGAACATGAAGAGCATTTAAGGATTGTGCTACAGATTTTGAAAGAGAAGCAATTGTATGCTAAGTTGTCAAAGTGTGAGTTTTGGTTGTCGAAAGTAAGTTTTCTTGGTCATGTTGTTTTCGATGGTGGTATTAGTGTGGATCCATCCAAGATTGATGCGGTAATGCAATGGGAAGTTCCTAGATCGGTTACGAAGATTCGAAGCTTTTTAGGCTTGGCGGGTTATTATAGGAGGTTTATTGAAGGATTTTAAAAGTTGGCACTTTCGTTAACGCAATTGACTTGTAAGGGAAAGGCTTTCATTTGGGATATTCATTGTGAAGAGAGTTTCATGGAACTTAAGAAAAGATTGACAACGGCTCCGATCTTGATTTTGCCAAATCCGACGGAACCATTTGTGGTGTTTTGTGATGCTTCGTTGTTTGGGTTAGATGGTGTTTTAATGCAAGATGGAAACGTTGTAGCTTATGCTTCAAGATAATTGAGAGTGCATGAAAAGAATTATCCTATGCATGATTTGGAATTAGCAGCTGTGGTGTTTGTTTTGAAAATTTGGAGGTATTATCTTTATGGTGCAAGATTTGAAGTTTTTAGTGATCACAAGAGTTTGAAGTATTTATTTGATCAAAAGGAATTGAACATGAGACAAAGGAGGTGGTTAGAGCTTTTGAAGGATTATGATTTTGTTTTGAATTACCATTCGGGTAAGGCAAATGTGGTGGTCGATGCTTTAAGTCTTAAGTTGTTACATATGTCCGCATTGATGATAAGAGAATGGGAACTCTTGGAGGATTTAAGAGACTTGAGTTTGGTTTGTGAGATGACGCCGAAAAGTGTGAGACTTGGTATGCTACATGTTACGAATGATTTTCTTGCAACCGTTTGTGAGAAGCAAAAGTTGGATTTGAAGTTTGTTGATTTGATGATGTATGAGAATGAGGATTTAGAGGTTGATAATTTTGGAGTTTTGAGATTCCGTGGTCGTATTTGTATTCCAGATGATATGGATTTGAAAAAGATGATATTGGAAGAGGGACACCGTGTATGCATAGGGTTTTCGACAACATGAGTTTGGTCCATAAAATTTTAAATAGCTTTTATAAAGATCTTTTGACGAATTGATCACTCTTTCTTCCAAACATGTCCAGAATCTCGAGAAGGTTTGTGATGATTTGTTTGATAAGTCGAAAGTGGTTTGTCAAAAGAGGCACTGGATTGCTGGTTGGAAGTTCTTCACATCACTACGGATAAAGTTTTGTTGTTATTTCGACAATGAAGAGCTTCGACAATGGAGACTCTGATAGAAGGATTTTTGGATTTGAATTGGAAATCAACTTGATGTCATGAAGAGACACATCGTTTCATCTATCGAAGAGAAGTTTTTGTACGAATAACTGTTTTCGTTTGGTAAAAAGGGACGTGGAAGGTTTTCAGAAGACATTAGCATGCACAATGCCAAGTGGCATTCGTTTAGGATATGACCATTATTCAGCGGTTATGATATTTGTATATAAATAGGATAGTTTTGCTTTGTAAAAAGTGTGTGAAATAGATTGTACAAATTCCTATAAATTTACTCAAATACTCGTGTGTAAAGAGAAAAGAGAGGTTATTTTGGAAATGTACGTATCAACACCAATTTTATTTCAAGTTATAAAAGCTTTAAGTTTCTTCTTTAAATCTTTACTCTTCGTTTTGTCATTTACTTTTCATTCACTTTCCAGCAATTTCATATTCTAGTCAGTTTATGTTTAAGCAATTCTTTATCTTCATGTCAAACTTTAGTTTTCTTTCATTAAAGCTTTCAAACGTGTTAGTAGATTCAAATATATAAACACCTTCAACTTCAACATAAATAACAACAATTAGTTTATTCTAGAACATTTCGACAGAAATATATAAACACCACGTTTAGATTATCTTTCATTTGATTCTTAGCACGCGACGTCCTAGGACTTGTTTGGTTGGTCCTGTCAGTCACCCTTTTCTAAGAGATTTTGTTAACCAGAGATTGTTCGCCAAAAATACCAGCGAACAAATTGGCACACCTGGTGGGACCAGTGCTTTAAGAACAGACTACGTATGTTTATAACATTGTATGTTTCTGCGTAGCGGAAACGTAGCAGAAAATAAAGTAGAAAGACCCAGGCGGACTAGAGTTAGGAAGATGGCTATCCCACCGCCAGTAAATAATGATGAAATTCCAGTTTCCACTGCCATTCCTTCGACAGGAGGGAATGTGGAAACACTCCACGTTTCAGAAGGAGGAAATCCATCAATATCAGGTTCGATACCAGGAATGTCGTTGTCTCGAAGTGGACCTAGTTCCTCCAACATAGGACATTCGATACTCATGAGTACTTCTCCCCCTGGGGTAAATAACTTCAGGCCTTATCAATCCAATATTCCCACACCCATGATTGGAAGGGAACAACCTTATGGAATGCCAACTTCAATGATGGCTAGTTTACACAATGCAACACCATTATATTCGGATATTGTGGCCCACTTGTCTTCACTGCTACAAGGTTTAGGTTATGGTGGAAACGTTAGTAGACCAAACCAACCCCCAGGATTCCATATGTCAGCAATTATGTCTAATTTTGCGCAGGCAATCCGTCAACAAATGGACGAAAGCAACCATGAAATGGTCCATAGTTCTACTCAACAAATGTGGGAAGTATTTAACCCTTTAATACAAAGCACCACTCAAACAAACCAAATGTTGGCAACACAAATGATGCGTATTGCTGAATTCTTTGGAGTACCCCAAATTTGACAGAGAGAGCAGTTGGTCCATAATCCAATAGTCAATGTCGAAGAGGAACCAACAATAAATCAGAGACATGTGGCCAACCCTCAGGAAAATCGTAGGATTCAAGAAGAGGTTATCGAACAACCTCGCGTCGAAGTTCCCATGCCACAAGAGCCTAGGAGATTGTTAGTCCAGAGAGGGCAAGATGTTGATGACATCTTGCAACAAAGAATGCTTTACAATAATCCACCTGTCAAAAACAATCTAGCAGCCATGGTCGAAAGGATAATGGCGCAAAATGGGGTAAATGTGGGGTTACAAAGGCCAAATTATATTTCCCCATTGTCTGAATATATCCTACAACAGGAACTACCCCCAAGGTGGAAGATCCCCAAGTTTACTAAATTTTTAGGGGATACTAGTGAGTCCACCATAGAACACATAGCGCGTTATTTTATAGAGGCAGGCGAAATAGCACAAAATGAGAACTTGAGGATAAAATATTTCCCAAGTTCCTTAACAAAAAATGCTTTTACTTGGTTTACATCCCTACCAGCGAATTCTGTTCATACATGGACTCAATTGGAGAGGTTGTTCCATGAGCAGTTCTACATCGGACAAACAAAAATAAGTCTAAAAGAATTAGCTAGTGTAAAAAGAAAATTCTCAGAACCCATTGATGACTATCTCAATAGATTCAGATTGCTAAAGGAAAGATGTTTCACACAGATGCCAGAGCAAGAACTTGTCAAAATGGCTGCGGGAGGTTTAGATTATTCCATAAGGAAGAAACTAGACACCCATTACTTAAGAGATATGGCACAACTGGCAGATAGGGTAAGGCAGATTGAAAGATTGAAAGCTGAGAAATATAGGGCTAACAAAAGCAAAATAGAAAGGGTAGCCTATATAGGAATGCGTCAAAATGATGACTATGACAAAGACGAATCAATCATTTTCGACGAACAAGAAATTGACCTGGCAGAATTAAAACAAGGTCCCCCATATTCCTGCAAGATGTTAGCTTCGTCGAATGGGAAGAATCCTGTCGAAATGGATAAGAACAATAAATTCCCTAAAAGAAGATACACGTTCGACGTCACCAAGTGTGACGAAATATTTGATCTGTTGGTAAAAGATGGTCAACTAATAAAACCACCGGGTGTAAAAGAACCCCTATTGACCAATAGAAAAAGAGAGATTTTTGTAAGTACCAAAATTTTCTAGGTCATAAAACTTCTCAATGTTTCCTTTTCAGGGACCTAGTTCAAAATGCAATCCAGGACGAAAGGTTGAAGTTTGGAGAGAAGCCAAAACAGCAAACAAGGGTTGAAGCGACCCATGTGCAAGTAGTGGAAGCTAATTATGCTGAACCTTTCGACATGAATATGGTCGAGATAGAAAAAATGTCAGATCACAGTTTTGATTTGATTGAAGCCACTGAAGGTTTCGACAACGTTGTCAACATGGTGGGAGTCACTGAAGATTCCCCCATTCGCCACAACGTAGAGGAAGTATCAGGAGATGAATTGACTATGCCTGTTCTGATCAAGGTCGCTGAGGATCTTGAAGAGAAAAGCAATGTCGAGGCTGTTGAAGATTTTAACAACCAAAGTAAGGTTGAAGCCCCTGAAGGTTTCGACCACCAAGGTGAGCCCAGGGTCATTGAAGACGCTAAGCATCTAAGGAAGGGAGTTACTGAAAGCTTCCACAAAAGAGTCAACAAATTGGCTGTAGATGGGGTAGTCTAGGATACCTTGGGAGAGCCTAGTGGAAAGTTCGACGCCTGGGTAAAATACAGTTTGCCTGCTAGTGCCAAGATCAACATCAATGAAATATAGCCAACAGGTTGGGGTGAGGATTTTGACAACAATGAGGAGAAAGTTGAGGCTTTCCCCAACACTGATGAGAAGGCCACTAAAGGCCTCACTAATAAAAATGAGGTCACTAGAAAAAATGTTTGTAGCCAGTCGAAGGAGGTCACTGAAGGCCTTAACAGTGACACTAGTAATCTCACCGGTATAGGTAAGATTGCAAATAAAGACAATATGGAAATCACAGATGAGGCTGCTGAAGGCCCTCCACCAAAAATCACTTATGGGATACTTCGCAGAACCATGGAAGATCCTAAAGAGAAAGCAGCCCAAACCAAGAGTGTCCCAGCTTCAAAGGGACCTTGTGAAGTCGAAGAGGCTCTCATAAAGAAGATGGACAAATTGAGTCTTGCTGATAGGCAAGGGTTGGATATCAACATGGTCAAAGCTGCTCAAAAGAACAAAGGAAAGAATGAGATGGAATGTCGTCGAGAGGAGTACCAAAGGGCATCCTATCCAAAGGAGTGTGAAAATTCGGCAGAGTTTATCCAAAGGTGCCAAAAGAAAAATACCGAAGTGATGCTATGTCCGCGCTGCAGCTCCATTTTCGACAGAAAGGCGATAACAAACTTGGAGGAAGTAGAGAAGTCAATGGCAAGGAGTAATTGGTTTCAAAAGCCAGCAGTTGAAGCCAGTGGATATGATCCGAGGAGAAGCAGATATCACTTCCAGAGCCCTGGGGGAAGGTACCACAATACCTATAAGCCATCAGGCAAAGTACCTAATGACAGATGGGTACAACCTATTAGGGATGGGTACAACATATTAGGGATGCCCAGAGGCCTAGAGAATGGAAATTTTTTGAAGTTCAAAGGGGATCCTTAGTCAAAATTAAAAAGGAAGCTGAGAAGCAGAGGCACATGACATATCCTTCAGAGAACTATAAAGGGAAGAACCCCGTGTCGAAATCTCAATGGAGGAGGTTCCAGAGGCAAAAAAGGACTGAGAAAGAAGAAACGAACGGACTAAAGGCCAAGGAGAAAAATGTTAGCAAAAACAAAGCAGAATCCAGCAGAAACAATCAAGTGGCAGAAAGCAACAAGCTCCACAAAGGAAAAGACACCATCAACCGGCTACCATTGTCAAAACTTACCAATGTAGTGGCAGAAGCTGACGAAGTTACTGATAGCTTTGAGTCTGACGCAGAGGGCTCATTCGTCATGATTTATAATGTAGTCTCCGTACTTCCCAGGGACTACGATAGAGTAATGGAAGTAGTGGATGAAGAGGATGCCTTAATGGATAGTATAGTGGGGCCAAGACCTGTATGCTACTACATCATGAATAACGGTTCTGTCGAAGAACAAAATGCTTTCTTCGAAAAACTAGATGATTCAATGAAGGGACATCTGAAACCCTTGTTCATAAAAGGAAAGGTCGAAGACACAGGCGTCAACAAAATCCTAGTAGATGGAGGGGCTGCTGTAAACTTAATGCCCCACTATATGTTGAAGAAAATTTGCAAAAATGACTCTGATGCAAAACCACACAACATGGTCCTGTCAAACTATGAAGGAAAAGTGGGCACAACCATGGGCGTCATTCAAGTAGATCTGACAGTTGGCACCATCACCAAACCAACAATGTTCATAGTTATTGCATCAAGGGTGAATTATAAATTGCTGCTAGGTAGGGAGTGGATCCATGGAGTAGGAGCGGTACCATCGTCGATGCACCAAAGGATAGTCATATGGTGTCCTGATGGGATTGTCGAAAATAATGAGGCAGATCAAAGTTATTTCATGGTTGAAGTGAAAAGCATAACTAGTCAAAGCTTCGACAAAAACTTGGCCCACATAGCTCCTTGCAACCCAACTGAATTCGACCTAACAGCGTTGGACAACGCCTATTGATCTATGTACTTACATCCGACACATGGATTCCAATGGGACAAAGAGGTAATTGGCGAACCAAGCCATGTTTGGGGATCTACTGACATAGAACCAACTGGTTGGGATAGTGAATTCGACGGCAACTATGAGTGAAGTTACAACACTAACGAAATTAACGGCCTATATGGCCGAAAATAAACTGAAAGCGGCTCTTGAAGCCGAAGCAAAGTATATGGCTGTCGAAGCCAAGGAAGAAAGTTCACATCCATCATGCCCTCACCAAGGCATAGATGAAGAAAATAAAGATGAGCAGACAAGCGAATGCCAGAATCACAAGTTGGATGCCATCTACGATGACGAACCATTGGGATTTGAAAAAGACCCAACTTCAACTAACATGAAGATGGTGGCATAAGATCCTCTAGAAGAAATCAATCTGGGACTGGGGGCAGAGAGAAGGCCAACCTATATAAGTGCAGCTATAGACCCTCATTTCAGAATCGAATTAGTTCAGTTGTTGAAAGAATTCAAGGACTGCTTCGCATGGGACTATGACGAAATGCCAGGCCTTGACAGGGGTTTGATCGAACTGAAACTTCCTATAATTGAAGGAAGGAAGCCTGTGAAGCAAGCTCCAAGGCGTTTCGCACCAGAGGTTTTGTCAAAGATGAAAGAGGAGGTCGAAAGACTTCTCAAGTGTAAATTCATTCGTCCGACCAGGTATGTCGAATGGATTGCAAATATTGTACCCGTAATAAAGAAAAATGGCTCTTTGAGGGTGTGCATTGATTTCCGAGACTTAAATTCTGCCACCCCAAAGGATGAATATCCTATGCCAGTAGCAGAAATACTAGTAGATTCTGCAGCAGGGCACGAATACCTAAGTATGCTAGATGGATATTCTGGCTACAACCAAATCTTCATTGCAGAGGAAGATGTTGCAAAAACAACCTTTCGGTGTCCCGGAGCAATAGGGATGTACGAATGGGTAGTTATTCCCTTTGGTTTGAAAAACGCTAGGGCTACATACCAAAGGGCTATGAATTCCATATTTCATGACTTTATTGAAACATTCATGCAAGTATACAATGACGATATTGTAATAAAGTCTGTTTCAAAAACACATCATTTAAACCATCTTGGGCAATCCTTTGAGAGGATGAGAAAACATGGTTTAAAGATGAACCCCCTTAAATGTGCGTTTGGTGTGCAGGCTAGAGATTTCCTAGGTTTTGTGGTCCACAAAAAGAGAATCGAAATAAACTCTAATAAAGATAAAGCAATAATGGAGGAGAAAGCTCCTTCGACAAAGAAAGAACTGCAGTCACTGCTGGGGAAGATTAATTTCCTTAGAAGATTTATTTCAAACCTCAGTGGGAAGACGCAAGCTTTCTCCCCTTGCTTCGACTCAAAAAAGAAAATTTCACATGGGGGCAAGAACAACAAGAAGCTTTTGACAAGATAAAAGGATACCTGGCAAGCCCTTCAGTCTCGACGTCACCTAATAGACGAAGAAGCATGAGGTTATATATCTCAGCATCCGACAAGACCCTTGGAAGCATACTTTGTCAGGAAGATGAAAATGGCGTTGAAAGAGTCATCTATTTTCTCAGCAGAGTATTAAACAACGCTGAAACCCGATATAGTGTAGTAGAAAAGTTATGTCTTTGTGTATATTTATCTTGTACAAAATTAAAACACTATATAAAACCAGTTGATGTATTTGTATCATCTCATTTCGACGTAATAAAATATATGCTTTCTAAATCTATTTTACATAGTCGAATTGGAAAATGGGCTTTAGCATTAACTGAATACTCCTTAAGATATCTGCCTTCAAAAGCTGTAAAAGGGCAAGTGGTGGCTGATTTCATAGCCGACCATTCCATAGACGATAATGAAATAAAGTACGTCAAACTACAAACTTGGAAATTGTATTTCGATGGTTCCAGCCACAAGAATGGTGCAGGTATAGGTATATTGATTATTTCTCCTGACAAAATTCCAACAAAATTCAAGTATAGGGTCAACGACCCTTGTTCAAACAATGAACTTGAGTAAGAAGCTTTAATTGCTGGACTTGAAACCTTGTTGGAACTGGGGGTAACTCGAGTCGAAATAATGGGCGACTCAGAAGTTTAAACAGATCGACACCAAGCATTTTGCTTTTGATTTCACCCATAAGAGTGCTAAGGTTCTTCACTTCAGAAGTGGTTCCAGAGGTTGACGAATTGTTGGAGGAATCTTGAAAATTGTAACGTTGGCTGATCATGGATTTCAGATAGTCCAAAGGCTTCCGTACCTTCAGGCTCTCAAGTTCCTCATTAGTAAAGGTAGTCGAACCTGAAGATAGAGATTTGTTCGGATTGGAGTTAGGAAGGGTCTAAACATTGGGCCCAGTGCCTTGTTTCGACATGTCTTGTTCTGCTGCAGCTTTGGCTTTAAGTTTCTCCTCCTTAGTGTCTGTAGTTTTGGGTGACTCCTCCTTCTCTTGAGTCACAGATTCGACGTCAGCTTTTTCGCCTTTACCAGCTTCAACAGGTTGATCTTCATTGGTTTTGGATTTTGGGTTGTCAGGAGAGTTATCCGCAGAATGCACATCCATTATGGTGTCGAATGCAGAGCAGGTTTGGGGTTAAAATACATCACCCTTTGAGATTTCTTTCTCTTGTATTTGTTTCTCCACATTCGTCTCATCAGCACCATGGGAAGGTTCACCAAGGTTGATTTTAACCTGAAGAAAAGAAAAAGAATGTGAAAAATATGCATACGAAGGTCAATTCAAAAAAGTCAGTCGAAAATATTTACCTAAGGAATCTCAGTATGAAAACTGGAGTTCCCATTTTCTACGTCCCGCGCAAGTTTAACTATTGGACTGATGGGAGAGGTTTTCTTCGATGTGACAAGCGATCTTTCGGAAGCGATTGTTCTTATGTTTCTAGATTTCTTCCTTTTTAGGGGTTGTTGATCTGGAGATTTGTCACCAGAATCTTCAGAAATCTCCTTCACTATTTCTTTCTTCCTTTTCTAAGGAGTAGGTGGTTTTCGACTCACCTGAAAAATAACAAGATTTCAATAAGTCAAAGGCCAAGGCAATTTCATAATTAACACAAGTCCTTTAAATAAATAAATAAAAAATGAAACCTTTTTCGCCGTCGAAGAAGTTTTCTTAGCAGGCTTGACAAGTTGGTCTTCGACAGATGCCTTCTTGTTTGGAATTTTGGTAGCTGGAAAGAAAGAATTATTAAAAAGAAATGAATAAAACATAAGAAATTAAACACAATAAATTCGAATGGTGAAAACCCCTTCAAGAATAGTAGATTCCACGCGCACGTGTTCTATTCCAACATGAAGGTGCCCAGGATAATCGTCTAGATGATATTTGGTCGGAACCACACGTTCGGCTAGCTTTTTTCGTGACTCTTTAAGTAGTTTTAAATCTTCCTCACATACGAACCAATCTGGGAAAGGAGGGCTGAGCGCCACACCAAAATCAGCAGATGGCAGAGGGAGAAACTTTGGTGGATAATTGGAATACGCAAAGTTATAACGCGCCTCTGGTGGAATATAAGAGGGTATTACCAGTTTCCCCATTTTTTTAGTGAATTTATGCTTTAGAGTCACAGTTGCTTCACATATGGTTCGCCTAAGATCATCTGGCATGTATGCTGTTTCAAAATATTTTTGAAACTTTTGAATTTCCTTAACATGCTGATCAATACCTTTTTTCGTTCTGTCCTGCACAAAAGCAAAAGCGTTCGTCAAAAGTTGGTTGAAGGTAGCTACATCATAAAATCTTGTAAGATAGTACTCCTTCCACCAGACGTCAAATTCTTGAGTGCAGAAGAACATGGGTCGGAAGATCACTGGTCGAACCTTCAGAGTAGCTTCGTTCAATTTCTCCATAATCTCAATACTTTTCGCCGCAGTAAGAAACGAATTGTAAAAGAAAATAGCTCCTTTCTTGGGGTAAATCGACCTAGGCTTCAGTTGTACCAACCCAAACTGTCGAGAAACTAAGTTTGGTTGATAAGCTAGCAAGGCTACCTTAGAGTTACTCATGGTTGGGTAAGAGGGTAGAAGTCTTGGCATCAGCAGCATTTTCCAAACAGCCAAGAAATTGTCTTCGTCCTTTTTGTGTTCGACAGGGAGCTGTCTGGTAAACCATTTGGGCCCTAGAGTCCTATTGGCAAAGGGGGCCATGTTCGCAATAAAATTGTGGCTATTGGTGAACATATTGATGTAATTGGTGAAAGAACGTCGAAGGCTTTTCCCTTCTTCAGAAGGAGTTAGTTGAGCCAACCTTACCCATTCGACGTGCCTATCCTTGACATACTCTTCATCCACCACGCCTTTGTCGAAGATTCTGGATTCAAAGGTGGCATTGAGCCACAGTTGAAGGAGCCAAAAAGGACCCGCCAGGATGAGTTTGCCCTTGTCCTTGATTTGTTTCAGGGTTTCGACTCCCTCACTCATAGATTCATAGAGGCTAGCCAAAATCATTTCGCCCAGTCGAAGGTTTCTACCAGCATGTAGTTGATTAGCTATAATGATGTACTTTTTGGCTACCTGGAGGGATCTTGAGAAAAATATGAATCGTGATAGCCAAAGATTCAAAAAGGCTATATGTTATGTGTCTGACACATCAGGGGAGTCTTTGTTGTGATAATGAGCAATGAAGGGGGAGTATGAGGCAAAGATGGTGTCGAAAGCTATGGTGTTTTTATCTAATACAGTTGGGTCAAAATCCATGCCTAGTGGGCTAAGACCTACTATAGCAGCTAGGTCGAAAAGAGTGGGTGTTACCATTCTGCAAGGAAGGTGGAAGGTATTATAAGTAATATCCCAAAAATAAAGGGAAGCCAGAATCATGGTAGGGCAATAGTTTGGGCCCACTTTCGATAGTTGAATTAGGTCATAAATGCCTATTTTCTTCCAAATCTTACCTTTGACTGCTTCAACTTTTTCTACCCAGTCTAAGTATTCAGATGGGTCTTTCGACCAAGGGCAACTTCTAAAAATCCTAGTTTGATTTAAATAAGTTAAGTCTAGGGTTTCAGTTTCAGTCTGGGTTTCTGGGGATTTGTCACTAGATGTTTTTATCTTCCCCACTCCTATGGGTTTTGAATGTGTATAAGTGGGGAAGAAATCTGTAAGACGAGTTGGATCAGTATTTGGGTTAGGGAGGGGACCTAACATGGCATGATGTTTACCAGAAACAAGAATGGGAATGAGTACCTGAGAATAGTAAATGCTTTCTTTTTCTCTTTGATTCGGAGGCTCTGGGATGTATTGTTGGTTATCCACCACCTTTGGGCTAAGGATTCTGTGTGCAGGAGGGAGAGTTTATGTGTTCTTCTTGTCTTTTTGAGAGCTTGAGGCCGCCATTGTTGACTTTGAAGGAGCTTGAGGAAAGATGAAGATTTGGGTTTGAGAGAGGAAGAACTTTGAAATTTTAATTTTTATAGCGTAAAAAAGTTTTTAAGAGGAAAAATGGATTATTTATACTGAAGAAATGAAGAAAGACGTTTGGCTCTTCAAGTTGTTAGGGTACATGTCTACATACCATTGGACATAAAAAAAGGTGTGGAAGTTAAAAAGGGTACAGTGGACCTAGTTCATAGAGTCATGGAGATCATGTCTGGGAACGTGGTTTGAAGTTGATAGGTTAAGAAAATCTAATGATTACTTAGATTTGATTTGACAAAGTGAGATTTTTGGGAATCCGCGCATTTAATGCAAAAATCATGGAGTCGAAGTATAATTTGGCAGCAAAGTTGCTTTCTCCAGAAATTTAGTCAAAACACCTTTGCTGGGGGGCAATTTGAATGCATAGGATTTTCGACAGCATGAGTTTGGTCCATAAAAGTTTTAATAGCTTTTATAAAGATCTTTTGACGAATTGATCACTCTTTCTTACAAACATTTCCAGAATCTGTCGAAAGTGGTTTATCGAAAGAGGCGCTGGATTGCTGGTTGGAATTTCTTCACATCACTACGGATAAAGTTTTGTTGTTATTTCGACAATGAAGAGTTTCGAAAATGGAGACTCTGATAGAAAGATTTTTGGATTTGAATTGGAAAACAACTTGATGTCACGAAGATACACATCGTTTCATCTGTCGAAGAGCAGTTTTTGTACGAATAACTGTTTTCATTTGGTAAAAAGGGACGTGGAAGGTTTTCAGAAGACATTAGCATGCACAATGCCAAGTGGAATTCGTTTAGGATTTGACCGTTATTCGACTGTTATGATATTTGTATATAAATAGGATAGTCTTACTC
This sequence comes from Lathyrus aphaca, assembly GCA_963966055.1. Classification (NCBI taxonomy): domain Eukaryota; kingdom Viridiplantae; phylum Streptophyta; class Magnoliopsida; order Fabales; family Fabaceae; genus Lathyrus; species Lathyrus aphaca. The sequence goes on along the minus strand of OZ014524.1, from coordinate 478,839,794 downwards.
TTTGAAAAGTGTGTGAAATAGATTGTACAAATTCCTGTAAATTTACTCAAATACTCGTGTGTAAAGAGAAAAGAGAGATTATTTTGGAAATGTACGTATCAACACCAATTTTATTTCAAGTCATAAAAGCTTTAAGTTTCTTCTTTAAATCTTTACTCTTCGTTTTTTCATTTACTTTTCATTCACTTTCCAGCAATTTCATATTTTAGTTAGTTTATGTTTAAGCAATTCTTTATCTTCAAGTCAAACTTTAGTTTTCTTTCATTAAAGCTTTCAAACGCGTTAGTAGATTCAAATATATAAACACCTTCAACTTCAACATAAATAACAAAAATTAGTTTATTCTAGAACATTTCGACAGAAATATATAAACACCACGTTTAGATTATCTTTCATTTGATTCTTAGCACGCGACATCCTAGGACTTGTTTGGTTGGTCCTGTCAGTCACCCTTTTCTAAGAGATTTGGTTAACTAGGGATTGTTTGCTAGAAATACCAGCGAACACACCAAAGTAATTTAAATATTCACCCGGGAGCGAATAAGATGTATCAAGATTTGAAGAATATCTTTTGGTGGTCTGGATTGAAGAGAGATGTAGCTCATTTTGTGTATGCGTGTTTGACTTGTCAGAAGTCTAAGGTGGAACATCAGAAGCCTAATAGCTTGATGCAACCGTTGGATATTCCAGAATGGAAATGGGATAGTATATCGATGGATTTTGTTACGGGATTGCCGAATACGCAAAGAGGCCATAATGCTATTGGGTGATTGTTGATAGACTTACTAAATCTGCTCACTTTATTCTGATTTATATTAGTTATCCATTGGAGAAGTTAGCCGAGATTTATATTTCTGTGGTTGTGAAGTTACATGGAGTTCCTAAGAGTATTGTATCGGATAGAGATCCTAGATTTACATTGAGGTTTTGGGAAATTTTGCAAAAGGCTTTGGGTTCTAAGCTAAGATTGAGTTTGACTTACCATCCGCAAACGGACGGCCAAACCGAGAGGACAATTCAATCGTTGGAGGATTTGTTACGTGCTTGTGTGCTAGATCAAGGTGGTGCTTGAGATAGTTATTTAGCGTTGATTGAGTTCACCTACAATAACAGTTTTCATTCGAGTATTGGTATGGCACCATTTGAGGCTTTGTATGGTCGGAGATGTCGAACACCTTTGTGTTGGCATGAAACCAGAGAGAGAACGGTAGTTGGACCAGAGATGGTACAACAGACTGTAAACAATCCAAATTTTCCCTCACTAAATTTCACATCATGGCTTGTGACCTTTCATATTTGCATTAGTTTAAGCATATCATCCCATATTGCATTTTTGTTCCACAGCACAGTTCAAGTTCATATGCATCTAGGGTTTGTGATCTAAGCAATCCAAGGATCCATATGAGCCATCCTAAAGGCCTCCAATCATTCCAAGAGGGTCCATGTATGTTATATCATCACATTATATCCCTCAAAGATCAAGGAAGTCAAAAAATCACAAGAACTTGGAAATCATGGAAGAAGAACTAGGGTTTCACTGCACAGATGACCTGAAATTAGGGTTTTGGTTTCAGAGGCCATAACTCCAAAAATTTTGGTCATTCTTGTTTCTAATAGTCTCAATATGTTATAAGTATCATGTGTGTAAACACCCCAAATTTGCCCTCACCCATTCACACCATGGCTTGTGATCATTTTCATAAGCATAAACTCAATCATACCATCTCATATCACATTTTTGATTCACTGCATTGGTTCAAAGTCATCTGCATCTAGGGTTTGTGATCTGAGCAATCCAAGAGCTTCTTGAGCCACTCCAAAGGTCATAAATCACTTCAAAGGGGTCCATGTGTGTTCAAGCATCATATTATATCCTCTCAAAGTCAAGAATGTCAAAGAATCACAAGAACTGAGGATGGTATGGAAGCAGAGCCAGGCTTGACTGCACAGATGACCTAGAATTAGGGTTTTGGTTTCAGAGGCCATAACTCCAAATTTTTTGGTCATTCTTGTTTCTATTGGTCTCTATATGGTATAGGGAGTATGCATATCAATTTTCATGAAGAAATTCCATGGGGAAGTCATCTGATCAAGAGTTGACTTTTCAAGCAAGTCAGTGCAAAATCAAGGCATCTGAGGCCCTCAATGACCCAACCAAGGGGTGTTCTTCATCATTTTTGTTGTATATGATCTTTATTTAATCATAGAAGAAGTTGGAAGTTCACAAAATTGAAGAATTTCAAGTCTTTTGCAAAGTTGACTTTTTGGGAAGTTTGACTTTTCATGAAATTGCCACTTTAGGCAACTTTTTCAACCCTTACTTTTTGATTCAAAAAAGCTTCAAATGGAAAAACTTTGGTCATGAAAGTTGTAGAATGGATCATTCCCTTTTCAAAAAGTACAAGAACATGACCTAATTCATTTTGTATCAAAAGTTATGGCTTGTCAAAGTTGGCAAAAATCACAAAATTTGAAGTTTTCCACCAAAGAGGCAAAATTGCAAATTCACTTCTCAAGGCAAATTAAGTCATCAAATGCATTTCTAAACTTCACAACATGATCATGCAAGACCTAAAAATCAGAATGGGCCAAGAAATTTCTCATTTTTGTGGCCTATGGATCAAGATATTTCATAAAGATCAAAGGCAAGGCAAGTTGCAAAACTCATCATAGTTTATCATCCACTTGCTGGCTAGCCTGCTGAGCCACCCTAGGCATCTCCCCTCATCATGCTGCGCAGGACACACCCTTTGTCCTTGGCTAGAAAGTAGCCCATACTTCTCTTACACCAACTTTGACATTTTGGCAAAAAGGACCCATACCAATCAATAAAGCACACATCACATCTTCTGACCAATCCCAATTGTTTATACAAGCAAAAAGCAAGCCAAAGCAACTACAACACAGGCCTGAAACACTCCATAACTCAGCATTCTCATTTTCACATCATCTTGCAAGAGCCTTCGAAACTCTCAGCACAAGCCACAAACACACAAACAAACTTCACCAATCAACTCAACACACCTTCCTGATCACAAAGCACCCTTCACCATAGCCTAAAACTCAGAGAATCAAAAATACGATCCCCACCTGCCATTGAATAGAACTCAAGCAAACTATCAAACCAGCCATTGCAAACTTCAAACAAACATTGCAAGCTTCTTAGGAGGATCAGTGGAGTGGATTTGAGCCAAAGAAACAGCCTGAAAGCTCTGGAATCGAAAGCTCCATCTCAGGTATCATCCAAGAACATTTTTCCAGAACTTGTATTTTGAGTTACAAACTGATTCTATGTGATGTGCTGATCATTTTAAGCTTTGAATCATTGAAAATGGTTGCGTATGTAGGATGTATTTGATCTCTGAAATTTTTGTGTTGTTTTCCGTTTTGATTCGTTCCTCATGATTCAGTGGAAATGAATGGATTTTAGGGTGAGTTTTAGGTTTAGTGATGATTAATGATTGATTCTAGAGAGTTTGGCACGTTTTCATGGCATATTGAGAGAGATTGAAAGATGAGATAGCCGAAGAAGACGACCGGAACAGTGTTCCGGTCGCTTGAGAGTGATTAGGGCAGGATTAGGGCTTAATCATTTAATTAGCCAAGTTTGAATGTCCACCCTTGGATGTGGCGCCAAGTCAAACGCGCGCGCAGCCAGTTCAAACCTAGGCCCTTGGATCTGATTACCACCCATTTAATTCATTTTATTTTTCTTTTTAATTCATTTGTTTTCCCATATTTATTAAAAATAGCAAAACCTTTTTAAAAATTCTGAAATTTTTTGTATAAACTTTTATTTATTTTTAGAAACCAAAAACATTTTTATTTTTATTTTTTGCATTAAAAAATATTTTTAAATTATTTAAAAGTTTATTTTTAATTAATTAATGAGAATTAATTAATTAAAAATACTTTTAGTTATTTAAAAATCACCAAAAAAATTCATGAAACCTTCATAATTATTTAGAAACATTGTCCAACCCTCAAACCAAATTTCTTTTTTGATATTAATGTCTTTTGAGAATTTTTCATGGAATTAAAATCATTTCAAGGCATTATTTTGATCCAAACTTCAAAAAATCATTTCTGCCTAACCATTGAGAGTTGGACTTTGATTATTTTTGCATTGCATTTTGTTTATCATGTAGTTTGTGAGATTAAATTTGCATGATTTGATCTTTCATTTTCATTTTGTTTGACATTTTTCTTGTTAAGGTACCCTAAACCCCTAGGAAACTTAGGAAATTCATAACTTACATTAGGTTAAGAGTTAGAACCCCTCCTTTGGGCAGTGAGTTTGTGTAGGGTTAGGGTTGCTTTGAGAGCATTTTCAATTTTTTATCATGATGTTTGCTTCTGGTTTTGAATTTTGTTTCATACATTGATTATAAACCCTAATTTGGGCTTCCTTTTGCATACATCTTGCATTTGCTTGCATAACATGACTTGCCATGACATTTTATGCATTCATTTGATTCATTAGACATCTTAAGATATGTTGAAAGCATGTTTGATCATTGCATCATGTATTTGCCATGTTGTATGTCATCTGCATCTCATAACTTTTCATGTATGTTCATGGTTCTAAACTTGCTTCATCTGATTCCACATGTTTGTATGATCATTCTCATGCCTTGATTCATGTTTGCATCATCTCATAGCATCATTATCATCTCATATATGCTTCTGGTTTTGATTTGCATCATGCCATTTCATTCCATTTTACATTGCATTGCATTCCTTTCACTAACTTTTCAAGTGGTAAGCAACTTTGAGAAGTGAATTTGCCTTCACTTCTCACATTTCCCTTTCATCTCTCTTATGCATCATTGCTGCATTTTGTTTTGTGTTTGAGATTGAGCTTGCTCTTTCTTTCTCTTCTCACTTTCTTTCTTCAAGTGACTTGTCTTCTTAAATGAAGCAAGTTACTTTGCTTCTCCTGATCCTTTCATCTGCTTCCTGGTGGTTCCATTGAAGATTTTTCTTGTTAACCTCACAAACCTTAGGAACAACCAAGCATGACAATGATTAGGGTTTTGATTAGTCTCCCCACTTAGTTTTACCTTTGTGTCTCTTTGAGTCTTCTCTTCTCATCTCATAATCAGGGACTAAACCCTAAAGGCTTTAAGGCTTTGTGATTAAGCTTATGCCTGCATCCTTCTATTAGGATGGAGTGTATAACTTTAATCCTAAGTGTTAAACCCTTAATGTGTTTAAATCCTTTAATCAATCCACTTAATAATCATCAAGACATCAAGCTTGTAACTTGGGCCTTGCATTAGGGTTCTAATTCTTCCTTAAATGGTTAAGAAGGACTAACCCTAGTGTTAATGGACAAGTCCCCTTCAAGTTGTCTTACAAAACCCTAAAAATCACTTCATTATCATATCATTAACTAAAATCCATCTAATAAAGGCTTTGTTTTGTCATGAGTTTAATCCCTAATCATGGATTAAGTTGAGGAGCTTTCCTCAGCTTAAACACTCTCATCTATTATCCTTCTATTAGGATGGTGTAATGAGTCTGTTTAATCCCTGATTATGGCTTAACTTCATTACTCAACACTAAACAAAAACAACCAAAAACATCTAAATAATCACAAGTAGGTTAATGATCTTAATCCTACATCAAAGGTGATTAAGTGTGAGAAGCTGACTTCACACTTAAGGTATTCTCATTACCCCTAATCAGAGGGAAGATGTGATGAGTTTACTATCCCATTGGTTTAGGCTTAAGCTCATTCTCTTATGGCAAACTTCAAAAAGCAATAAAAGACTGAAAACTCAAAAACAAACAATAATCGTCTCCTTCGGGATTCTTTTCTCATCTCATTCACTCATAAACGAGAACTTGCTTCTTCCGTCTAATGCAAGACAGTTTGCATCTGTGCCAGACAGATCATACACTTGAGCATAGGCAAGCAAGCAGTTCACAAGTCAATTCATCTTTCAGTCTCCTTGGGTCGAACTACGGTGTTCTGACTTCCTCATTGCACGAGAGGATACGTAGGCATAACTTAACAGTTATCGAACAAAAGTCTCTATATATTCCCCCTCTTTCAGCATCATTCTCATTTCACTCCTGTTCCTGCACTGACACTTCACTTATACACTTCACTTTTCTTTTACACTGACACCTGTACATCCTTTTCCAGCTCTTTTATACACAAATCGCACTGACACTACCCCTTTAAAACACAAATCTTTTAAGCGTGGATCCCGTCGAGTACGACGGACAATCTGGGTGCTAATACCTTCCCAGGTTGTAACCAACCCCCTTTCTCAGTCTCTCTGGTTTGCAACCGTCTTATCCATATCTTTCTAGGTTTATGCAGCATTGCCTTTCCTCCGGGATAAAAATGCCTAGCTGGCGACTCTTTTCATTCCCTGTGAGTTCACTCCTATGTGTTCTCGCACCTCCTCTCGCCGACCGTTCGCGTCTGTACCTCATTTGAGCTCAGTCTCATCTTTTGGGAGCGACAGCTTGGCGACTCTGCTGGGGACCCTTATACTGTAATCAGGGCTTCTGGTTCTTTTTGTGGGTTCCTCCTAGCGCTTGTTTGATTTGTGTTTACTGGGGTGTTATGTGCTATTTGTGCTTGTATTTGTATTTATTTTTGCTTTATGCACAGTTGTTTTACTGCATTCTTTACAACTCTACATATATCATACTATCATACTGTGCTGGTTGGATCTGGTTTGTTGCTTTGGTGTGTGGGTGTTCTATTGAGAGTTGAGGTCCTATACCTGGGACCTGAGTGACACCTAGGCTATAGTGGTTCATGTTCTTTCCCATTCCATTTCGGTCTGGTGCGGGAATATGAAACACGGTTCAGATATGGGTTTCTTCTTGAGAACTCTGTGCTGCAGATTTCCTGTAGTGCTAGGGCTATCTGGGAAGCCTGCTAAGTCTGGATGACCTTTAGCATTGACCTTCAGAAACTGAGGTGAATTAGATTAGGATCTTTTATGGTTATTGTAAACACTGTACCTCCAGGTTAGAAGTGTTTACACTTCTCATAACTGATCCAAGTCTGAGGATCCTTGTTTTAGAACACCACATGTGAGGGGGTTAGGCTGTTTACAGGTTTGCAGGAGCCCTTGACCTCAGCATACCCTGTTACTTTGTTTTAATTAAGAGTACTCCATGTTGGAACAGTTCTTGTGATTTTTAACCCTGGACATGTGACTCTTTATTTGGGTCCCCCACCTTGGTTACTGGACTTATGAACCTCCATCTGGATTTCTTGAGTATACCTGGACTTATATCAGAGCACTTGATCAGATCCAGCTCAGTCACAAACCCTTGCATATCATTTGCATACATCATCATTGCATCATTTTAACATTTGCTTATTTGTTTTTCAGGGTATCCATACTTTATTTTGGCTTGGTTTTGACCCCATCATCAGCATAGACCTATCTTCATCAGTATCTACCTGCTTCAGTCACCTGCATCACCAGTCCCAGCCTGTCAGTGGCCCATTTTCAGTGTTATTCTCAGCATCTGTCTCAGCTTTTCTTCAGCAGCATGGCACCTAAGAAGAGTAATATCTCATACCATTTCTTTGAACCTGAGTTGGCTAACATCAGGAAGATTCATACCCTGATTACTCCAGACCATATACCACTATTCAGAGAAAACTAAGGGGGCATACTTGATGTGGTTATGGATTTGGACCCTTCACAGAGGAGCCTGATTCATACTTGCCTGCAGTTCTATGATCCCCCTCTGAGGTGTTTCACTTTTCAGGATTTTCAGTTGGGACCTTTATTAGAGGAGTATTCATCATTGGTTGGTATACCTATCAGGGGTGGAGTCCCCTTCAATCCTGAGATGGCTTTTCCAAGTAATGAAGAAGTGGCAAAGGCATTGTATCTGGAACCTTGTCTGATTGGGAAGAATATGACTACCAAGGCTGGAATCTCTGGTCTACATTTGGATTTCTTGACTTCCCAGGCCACCCTGAAGGCCTCCTCAGGAGAATGGAAGGCAGTCTTTGCTTTATTGGCCCTTAGCATATATGGGATCATATTATTTGCAGATGAGCCTAAGTTCATTAGCAAGAATGCCATCCATCTTTTCATCCTGAGGAACCCAGTGCCCACCTTACTGGGAGATTTCTACTACTCTGTCCACCAAAGGAATGAAAAGCAGAGAGGAAGATTGGTGAGGTGCTGTGCTCCCCTTTTCCATACCTGGTTGCTCAGGCACTTGTCCAAGACTGATGCATTTTTGAATCCTCATCAGCAGAGGAACTGGGCTAGAAGACTCACTGCTTTAACTTCAGCTGATATCAGGTGGTGCACTTAAAGCACAAAAGGCAGAGACATCATTACCAGTTGTGGGCAGTTTCCCAATGTACCTCTGGTAGGAGTTAAGGGCTGCATCAACTACAACCCTCTGCTATTTAAAAGACAACTGGGTTATGCATTGGTCCACACTCCTAAGGCACAAGACTTGGCTGAGACTCTTTACTGTGAGATTAAGCCTAATCTGGCTATTGTCAGGCAAGCATCCTGGGCTTGGGACAATGTCCAGACTAAAGGAGTAACCATTCTTGGGAGATGCAACAATGTGGCCTCAGCACAATACTATGAGTGGTCCCATGCCAGGGCTCAATTTTCTGGGATGCCCTTCACCATGGAAGATATACCTGGACCATCCTCAGCACCACCTCCTGTCACTGTCAGTCTAGAGGAGTTTGAAAAACTAAAAGAGAGAAATGAGAAGCTGACTCAGGCTCTACAGAAGACCCTCTGAGAGAGGAGTGATGGTCGGCTGGACATTGAGAGGTTAGAAAAGCTAAAGATGGAGCATCTGGCCAGGATTGAAAAGTCAGAGGATTACATCAAGAAGTCGAGGGTTGGAGAACAGATCTTGAAGAATGCCTGCAAGGAAGCTCAGTTCCAGAAGGCCAGGACTGATTTGTATCTGAAAGAGAGTCAAGCTAGGTGGGTCAGGATCACCGAAGCACGTACTCAGGAAGATAAAAGGACTCAGGACAAGATCGAGCAGTTGGAGGCTAGTGCAAAGGAGCAACAGGAAGCCCTGCTAGCAGCCCAGAGAGAGATCTCAGAGTTGAAGATTAGAGCTGGTGTGAAGAGGTCAAAGGACCAGATTCAACACAAGAAGCTAACTGCAGCTGTTACTACCAGGAATCTTCTCATCAGGAACCTCACAGAGCGTCCAGCTGATCCTGTGACTGAAGCACTTCTCAAGGAAGTTCAGGAGGATGAGTTTGGTCTTGGTGTCTGACTTTTGTTTGTTGTTGCTTTCATTTCATGTACTTTTATTTTTTATGTTGTATTTTTGACCCCTCAGAGGGCATGATTTGTAAAAAACAAACTATGTATCATTTACTTTTTGTAATATATGTGTTGGTTTGTTTTATCTGAGTTCTTCAAGCAACATCAAAAGCATCTTCCTCAGGGGTCTGGAAAGGTCAAAACCAAGTGCCAAGCCGGATACCTTGGAAACAAATAAGCATACTGCATTGCATGCTAACCTTTGTTTGTTTTGTAGGTTTGTTTTGTTTTTGTTACTAACTCTGTTGTGATCTCAGGAACTATTGCTCGACGTCGGGTGTTCCCACTCAACCGTCCACACAGATATCCCACCCGCAACAACCTTCCGGGTATACAGATGGACCAGGTACAACAGGACCTTACAGAGGTCAGGAACCAAATGGCCAATGAGAGATTGGAAATGAGGAATCAGATGACACAATTTATGGAGGTGATGAATGGATTGGCACAGAGCCAAGAGAGATTAAGAGCCTTGGTAGAGAGGCAGACTCAGGAAGATCCCCATCTAGGGACTGGTGGGACAAGCAACAATGAGAGGGTGCATCCTCATATCAACCCACCTGTATTTGGACCCCACCTTCATCCAGAGATCAACATCCCTGCTAACGTACAAGGGAATGCTACTACAGGCAGAGTGCTGCAAGAAGACCCCCAGGAAGATCAGTTCACAGTGATGGGAGCTGGGGATGAGGCCTATGACAGAAGGCTGGATGAAATTGCTGAAAAATTAAGGTCCTTGGAGTCTCAAAACTCCTTGGGTTTTGATGTTATGGACATGGGCTTAGTGGACGGGGTCAGGATTCCCCACAAATTTAAACCACCATGCTTTGAGAAGTACAACGGGACTTCCTGCCCACGGACCCACTTGCAATCCTTTCTGGGGAGGTTGAAGGCATACACCATGGATGAAAAGCTATGGATGTTTTATTTTGAGGATAGCTTAACAGGAGCTTCAAGGGAATGGTACTCTCATTTGACCAGAGCAACCATCAGGTGTTGGAAGGACTTGGCGGAGGCCTTTATTAGACAATACCAGTATAACCTGGATATGGCTCCCAACAGGACCCTCCTGATGGGAATGTCACAGTCATCCAGGGAAAGCTTCCGGGAGTACGCCCAGAGGTGGAGACAGATGGCTGCTGCTGTCCAGCCACCTATGTCAGAGAGGGAGATGGCAGATATGTTTATGAACACCCTCCAAGGGACATACATTGATAGGCTAGCTGCCTTTTCTTCTACCAGCTTTGCAGATGTCGTCATAGCCGGAGAAAGAATCGAGAGCTTGTTAAAGATGGGCAAAATTTCTGACAACGGTGCCAGCTCATCCAGCAACACAAGGAAGCCTTTTGTGGGCCCAAGAAGAACTGGTGAGACCAATGCTATCCATGCCAGCAGAGGCAGACCCCAATATGTTCATAGGTCTGTGGCAGCAGTCACCATTCCCGCTCCAATTCATCCACAACCAGCTTATCAACCACAGCAACAAAATTATCAGCAACAAACTCAGTATCCTCCTCAGAGAAACTACAACAACACCAACAACAACAATCAGCAAAGACCATTTCAACAGAGACCGTCTCAGGCCAATAGGGTGATCGATCCGATCCCTATGCCTTATACCACATTATTGCCACAACTCCTAAAACTCAACCTGGTTGAGCTAAGGACATTGGCACCTCCAGATCCTGCCAGTCTACCCAGAAATTATGACGCTAGTGCCAGATGCGCTTTTCATTCGAATGCACCTGGCCACAGTACAGAGAAGTGCAGAGCTTTGCACATGAAGGTACATGACTTGGTAGATTATAAGGCTCTAAACTTTGCACCACCACCAAATGTTAACAAGAACCCTATGCCAAACCATGGTGGCTCCAGAATCAATGCTATTGAAGAAGACAAGCCGTCTTACTTGATAACCAGTGTGGGTCAGATTCGGACACCCTTGGTAGAGATTAAAGCTCAACTCCTTGAATGTCAAATATTCCCGGGTTGTGAGCTAGGGTGTGCTTATTGAAAAATTTCAGTGAATGGTTGTGATAACTTGAGAGATGGCATAGATGGTCTCATCCAGAGTGGCCTGCTTCAAATCACAACATCAATACCTACCAATCCAGCAATCTCCTTAACAACAGTTCCCGAGTCTTCTACAAATACAACAACCATTGTTCCAAACAACTTTTCAGTTTCATCAACAAATGCTTCATCTGTTACTTCAACGGACCAAATATCAGCAAACATCCCTTCTACAACATCAGCACCCCTTCATTCAGAATCTCCTACAACAGCAACACCCCTCCATTCAACAGTGTCTCCTACAACATCAACAGCAAACAATGAAAGCGTCTCAACAGTTACAATTTATTATGATCCTGAAAATGATTCTGCCTACAACTCACAGAGCGCCACTCCTATCAGAGCACCAGTCACAATATACTATGATCCACAGACTATCACGGTCCCTTCTGCAACTGCTATCAGTCCAGTCACTATCACAGTGCCTGGGCCAGTGCCTTATGAAAGCAGTAATGCCATCCCTTGGCATTACGACTCTGATCTATACTGCGAAGGACAGAAAATCACTCTTGAATCATCAACTTCTTCACCACAAATAGACAATGTGGGGGGGGAGGCGGAGGCTTCACTCGAAGCGGACGTCTCTTTGCCCCGCAAATTCCAAGACCCAGTGCCGAAGCAGAAGCTGCTGCCAAGGCAAAAGGGAAGAGCATGGTGCAAGAAGAGCAAGCTGCTAAGGAAGCTTTGAAAGCCCCTTTCGATCAAGAGGTTGATGAATTCATGAGAATCATCAAGAAAAGTGATTACAAGATAGTGGACCAGCTTCACCAGACACCTTCTAAGATCTCCATTCTATCATTGTTAATGTGCTCCGAGGCTCATCGGAACGCACTACTAAAAGTCTTGCACGCAGCTTATGTGCCAGAAGAGATCACAGTCAATCAGTTGGAAGCTGTGGTTGGGAATGTTAATCCTAGTAATGGACTAGGGTTCACCAACACTGATTTGACTACGGAAGGCCGCAATCATAACAAGGCTTTGCACATTACCATGGAGTGTAAGGGTGCAGTTCTTTCCCATGTGCTGGTAGACACATGATCATCCCTCAATGTCTTACCTAAAAAAGCCCTTGTGAAGCTAGAGTATGAAGGATTGGCATTACGTCCCAGTAACTTGGTAGTAAGAGCCTTTGACGGTTCTAAGAGATCAGTTCTGGGAGAAATTGAGTTTCCTATAACGATTGGCCCACAAACTTTCAAAACGACCTTCTACGTGATGGACATTCAGCCTGCCTACAGCTGTTTGTTGGGTAGACCATGGATTCATGCCGCTGGCGCAGTGACGTCTACCCTTCACCAGAAGTTAAAATTCGAGTGGGAGGGCCAAGTCGTTACTATTTGTGGAGAGGAAGATATTTTTGTTAGCCATCTGGCTACCTACAAATACATTGAGATGGATGGGGAGATCCATGAAACGATGAGTCAAGGGTTTGAGGCCTTGAACATAGATGAAACATCTGCTGTACCTGGAACCTCAATGACATCTTACCAACAAGCCCGGAAGGTTGTTGAAGAAGGGACTGCCCAAGGCTGGGGCAAGCTGTTACCTGTGGAGAAGAAAGAGGATAGATTTGGGTTGGGTTACAAACCAACTCAACAAGATCAAGCAGAGGCTGCTGAGAAGCCCAACTTTGTTAGTGGGGGATGCTCACCCCTGATGCTGTCAACAACTTGGAAGATGAGGATGAAAGCGACCGCAACCTGGAAAGTTGGATCCGTCCAAAGATCCCGGGGAGCAGTATCTCAAACTGGTCTTCCCAGGAAATTATAAGAGTTACTCCTGCAGAGTAATTATTATTTCCTGTATTTTTATAGCATGCATCAAGTCTTGCATCTTGCCCAAGATGACAAGACTCATTTTGTAATCGGGCCATCTATAATTTTGTGCAACAAGATTAATCAATGAAATATCAGACATCTTTTGCAAATGAGTCTTTTTCTTTTCCGCTCACTGTTTTTCCATTTTTCTTTTTGTACAAAAAATAAATGGCAGTGTTTCCAAAATGTTAACTTTATTTCACTTTTTTAAACAAGATTAAAATCAATCACTAAAATGAACAAACTGAACCCTTGCAGAGAGTGTCTTCCAGACCGCACCGACAACAGCACGGCTATGACTTCGTATGACTTTGACAATCCAATCAATCAAGCTGATGAAGGGGTTGAAGAAGAGTATGAGCTTCCTGAAGAGCTAGCCAGGTTGTTGAGACAAGAGGAGAAGGTTATCACTCCTCATCAGGAGGAGGTCGAAACAATTAATCTTGGTACAGATGAAGATGTGAAAGAAGTTAAAATCGGGGCCTGCTTACGAGACTCAGTGAAGAGACAACTGATTGACCTGCTTCGTGAATATGTGGATGTGTTTGCTTGGTCTTATCAAGATATGCCAGGGTTGGACACCGACAGTGTTGTGCACAAGCTGCCTTTGAAAGAAGATTGCCCGCCGGTTAAACAGAAATTGCGCCGCACTCGCCCAGACATGGCAATGAAAATCAAAGAAGAGGTACAAAAGCAATGGGACGCCGGGTTCCTTGTTGTAACTAGCTATCCACCGTTGGTTGCTAATATTGTGCATGTGCCTAAGAAAGACGGCAAAGTAAGGATGTGTGTTGACTACCGGGATCTGAACAGAGCCAGCCCGAAGGATGATTTCCCTTTACCTCACATTGATGTATTGGTTGATAATACGGCTCAGTTCTCGGTATTCTCCTTCATGGACGGATTTTCAGGATACAATCAGATCAAGATGTCACCTGAAGACATGGAGAAGACAACCTTCATCACACCCTGGGGCACGTTCTGTTACAAGGTGATGCCATTCGGACTGAAGAATGTTGGTGCAACATATCAACGGGCTATGGTAACATTATTCCACGATATGATCCATAAAGAAATCGAATGTTATGTGGATGATATGATTGCCAAGTCCCTTACTGAAGAAGACCACCTGGTAAATCTGATGAAGCTATTCAAGCATCTGAGAAAGTACCAACTGAAGTTAAACCCCAACAAATGCACATTCGGGGTGCGATCTGGTAAGCTGCTGGGATTTATTGTAAGCGAGAAAGGGATTGAAGTTGACCCTGATAAAGTAAAAGCTATTCAAGAGATGCCTGCACCGAAGACAGAAAAAGAAGTTCGAGGGTTCTTAGGATGATTGAACTACATTTCACGGTTCATATCTCACCTAACAGCAACTTGTGAACCTTTGTTCAAGCTATTGAGAAAAGAAAAAACGGTCAGGTGGAACGAAGACTTCCAGAAGGCTTTTGACAAGATCAAGGAATACTTACAAGAGCCTCCAATCCTTATGCCTCCAGTTGAAGGAAGACCTCTGATAATGTACTTAACAGTATTAGAAGAGTCAATGGGGTGTGTGTTAGGCCAGCATGACGAGTCTGGTCGAAAAGAGTATGCAATATACTACCTAAGCAAAAAGTTTACCGACTATGAACAACGTTATTCACTGCTCGAGAAAACTTGTTGTGCTTTAGCGTGGGCTGCTCGCCGACTGAGACAGTATATGTTGACCCACACTACTTTATTGATCTCCAAAATGGACCCAGTTAAGTACATATTTGAGAAGCCAACACTTACCGGACGGGTTGCAAGATGGCAAATGATCCTCACGGAATATGACATCCAATACACATCTCAGAAAGCCATCAAGGGCAGTGTATTGTCTGAATATCTTGCTGAGCAACCTATTGATGATTACCAGCCTATGAGATTTGACTTCCCTGATGAAGACATCATGTTCATAAAAGCAAAAGATCATGAAGAGCCTGTTCATACTGAAGGGCCTGACCCGGAAGAAGAATGGACTATGATGTTTGATGGGGCTGTTAATATGAATGGTCGTGGTATTGGTGCAGTACTCATTACACCTAAAGGAGTACACATGCCTTTCTCGGCAAAACTCACTTTCAACTGCACTAACAACGAAGCTGAATACGAAGCATGCATTATGGGTCTTGAGGAAGCCATTGACCTCAGGATCAAGACTTTGACTGTATTCGGAGATTCGGCTCTGGTAGTTAATCAAACCAACGGCAAATGGTACACCCACCAAGATCATCTGATACCTTACAGGGATTATACAAGGAGGTTATTGACTTTCTTTACAACAGTCAAGCTTGAGTATATCCCTCGAGACGAGAATCAGTTTGCGGATGCTCTGGCTACCATTTCATCCATGATCAAAGTGCAAGCTACCAACTTTGTACCTCAAATCTCAGTATCCAGACTTGACAGACCAGCATATGTATTCGCAGCAGATGTTGTCAAGGATGATAAGCCTTGGTTCCATGACATTAAGTGCTTCTTGGAGGATCAAACATACCCACCTGGGGCATCTTCCAATGATAAGAAGACTTTGAGAAGGCTTGCTGGAAGTTTCTTCTTGAATACTGATGGTTCCCTGTACAAGAGAAACTTTGATATGGTACTCCTCAGATGCGTTGATAGAACAGAAGCAGACTCGTTGATGCATGAAGTGCACGAAGGATCCTTTGGTACCCATGCTGGAGGACATGCGATGGCTAAGAAATTGCTAAGATCAGGTTATTATTGGATCACAATGGATGCCGACTGTTGTACCTATGCCACAAAATGCCATAAATGCCAGATTTATGCGGATAAGGTGCATGTGCCTCCCAATCCTTTGAATGTGATGTCTTCACCTTGGCCTTTTGCTATGTGGGGTATTGACATGATTGGCAAGATTGAGCCAACTGCTTCGAATGGCCACAGATTCATCCTGGTTGCCATTGACTATTTCACCAAGTGGGTTGAAGCAGCTTCCTATGCAAATGTCATAAGGCAAGTGGTAGCCAGATTTCTGAAGAGGGATATCATCTGTCGGTACGGAGTCCCCGAGCGAATCATTACTGATAATGGTTCAAACTTGAACAACAAAATGATGGCAGAGCTGTGCCGGGACTTCAAGATCCAACACCACAATTCTTCTCCTTACAGGCCAAAAATGAATGGCGCTGTTGAGGCAGCTAATAAGAACATCAAGAAGATTGTGCAGAAAATGGTAGTCACATACAAAGACTGGCATGAAATGCTACCGTTTGCCTTGCATGGGTACCGCACGTCAATCAGAACATCCACTGGGGCAGAATGGGTCCGGTCCCGATACGAGCAACTGAGCCTGATTGAAGAGAAAAGATTGGATGCAATCTGTCATGGGCAGCTGTATCAGAAAAGAATGAAGAAAGCCTTCGATCAGAAAGTCAGGCACCAAGAGTACCAAGTAGGAGATCTTGTGCTGAAAAGAATCCTCCCTCCTCATACAGACCACAGGGGCAAGTGGACTCCGAATTATGAAGGACCATTTGTAGTAAAGAAAGTTTTCTCTGGTGGAGCACTCATGCTCAGCACTATGGATGGTGAAGACTTCCCGTCCCCTGTGAATTAAGATGCAGTTAAAAGATACTTCGCATAAAAGGACCCGCTGGACATAAAAACAGAATGTAAGTCTAGGCAAAAATAGGGCATCCCGGCGAGTCAAAAACAGAATAAAAGACTCGGGCAAAAATAAGGGAAAATAAAAAATGTACACCCGCTGAGTTGAAAAGCCGCATTGGACAACTCAGGCAAAAATGGGTATCCCGATGGATTGAAAACCCGAAAGGGCGATCCATGCAAAATAAGGGAATAAGCGAACAACTGCATTCTGAATTCGTCTGTATCGCCTACAACTTGTTAAGCTTCGAAAGGATCAAGCTTCTTTCAGAATCAGCCTTCTTCAGAAAGCAAGACGAGAAGAGCGTCAAATGTCATACGAGTCATAGCAAAAGGGAAGTTTCTTGGAGCGTCGACAACATTGCCAGCCTTTTGTTTCTCATTTTGTAACAATCTCCTCATTTCAGGGGATTTGTTTCTCTGACTGTATCTCGCCAATTCAGGGCACATGAATTAATAAGATCAGATTTTCAGTCATGTTTCGTCTTGTACATTTTTATTTTCAAAAATGTCTGATGTCTTAAGAAAAACTGATTGCATGAATACAGATGCTTATCTTCAAATAATAATAATAATAAAAGTCACGTGCTTGCAGGAAATATACTTACTCTCAGAAGTGTCTAAACTCCTATGACGGAATCCAGTAAAGGATACCTCGGGATTACTTGTGCGTTTCCCTATCTTTGCAGGATTGCAGGTATCCAAAACGCAACTGGGGCATGAAAGCTTCACCCCAGCAAGCTGACAAATCAACACTCAGTCTTAGCACCCGAAGTGTTTTCTCCCCAGCTGAGTTTCCACTTGCTATTTCTCCCTAGCTGAGGTGCCAACCATTCTTCCTCCTCAGCTAAGTACAAAAGTCAGGGAACCAACACCCCACAGAGCTTCAGCCTCTATCCAGAAGAGCAGCGCCTGAAGGGATCACAACAGAGTGAAGAAAGCTTCTACAAACCCCAGCTGGGTCCCTCAATATCAGGATGGGTCTACCAGTGACCTATCCCCCCAAGCGGATATCATCTCATCAAATGTACCAATGATCTCATCCCCAGCTGGGATGTCCATTTCAAGCAGATCAACCGGAGATCTTCGTAGCATCGGGATCCGAATCCTGGATCGGTATCCTTGCATAATCATGGCATTCGCATCATATTCACCCACAAAGCGTAGCATTCCGTATAATACGGAGCGTTACGGCAAAAATCAAACATATTACATAATCATAAGCCATGTTCTGAATCGAATACTTGTGAATATTGACAATCCGCCAACAATATACAGAATGCTCCCCCCAGAATCCCCAGCGGAGAGCTAAAGCTAAAGCAGTTGCCTTACATTCACAAACATCAGTATATACTCCTTGTGGCACCCGTCCGTGTCATATCCCCAGAAAGCCAAAGCATCCCCTTTGCACTCACAGATACTCATATATACAATTCCTTGACATCCGTCCATGTCATTTTCCCGTGCACAGCAACATAAACACTTTGTATATCAGATACTTGTGTATACTATACTTTTCTTGACACTCGTCTGTGTCACTCTCTCCAGCAGATTAAACACTCATCTATACACCACTCACACTTATACAGATACTCGTCCGTATCTTGTATATAGCATTTATATCCCCACAGATTCGACACTCGTCCGTGTTCTTTGTTAACCAGTTGGTACTCGTCCGTACCATCATCTCAGAACATGCGCCAAGCGTTTGTTTCTACCTGATACTCGTCCGTATCATAGTCTTAAGGATGCTCGTCCGCATCTTTAATCCATACACCATGTCAAACACTTCTGTCTTCTTGAATACCGATACTCGTCTGTGTCTACTATTCCCCAAAAGAGTCCCCTCAGATTCAACGCTCGTCCGTGTTCCTTGTTAACCAGTTGATACTCGTCCGTATCATCATCTCTGAACATGCGTCAAGTATTTGTTTCTACCCGATACTCGTCCGTATCGTAGTTTTAGGGATGCTCGTCCGCATCTTTAATCTATACACAAACGTCAAAACACTTATACCTTTATTTCTTGGATGTAAACACTCGTCCGTGTTTACTATTCCCCAGTAGATCGCCAACAAAGCAATTTTCTTTTTTATCTGACTTTGAGAGCAGCCGTACCCTGCTAGGTGGTCGTCCTCCACCTCTTGATGGTCGTCCTCCATCATGCTCATCCGATGGCCATCCCCATCGTCGACCTTTTCTATCCGACATTCGTCCTATGTCGTGATATTTAGCAGCCGTCCCCTGCTAGGTGATCGTCCTTCACCCTCTTGATGATCGCCCTTCATCATTTTATCCAATGGCCGTCCCCATTGTTGATTTTGGCTATCTAGCATTCGTCCTATGTCATGACAAACCTTGAGAGCAGCCGTCCCCTACTAGGTGGTCGTACTCCACCTCTTGATGGTCGTCCTCCATCACGCTCATCCGATGGCCGTCCCCATCGTTGACCTTTTATCCGGCATTCGTCCTATGTCGCGATATTTTCGGCAGCCGTACCCTGCCAGGTGGTCGTCCTCCACCTTAGATGATCGTCCTTCATCTTAACCCCTACAGAGCAGCCGTCCCCTGCTAGGTGATCGTCCTTCACCTTTGATGACCGTACCTCATCATCTGTTTATTTCATTTATTCTTTAACCCGATGGCCGTCCCCGTCGTGGTCCCTTTTCCTCTTCCTGATGATCGTCCTTCATCAGTTTAGCCCGATGGCCGTCCCCATCGTTGGTTACTTTACTTTATGAACTTGATGGCCGTCCCCGTCATTTTTCATTAGATACCCAGAGAATCTTATAACTTTACTTGATGGCCGTCCCCATCATAATTCCTTTTATCCCCAGCATGTCGGCCGTCCCCGTCACTGCTTTATTTTCCGCACTTTTTCCTACATGTCGGCCGTCCCCGTCATTGCTCTTTACCCAGCAGTCGTCCTCTGCTCGACGGTCGTCCTCCGTCGCCCACACTTTACAATATACTTTACTTTCTTTTACAATCTATATCCCTTTTCTTCTTCATTCTGTGAGTGCAAATTTTGGACTGTCTTTGGTATTCAACCACAAGTTATCTTGTTTGTCTGTTAAGCCGTCGCTTACACCCTGCACAGCTAACTCATGTTTGAATAGGGGCAGCTGTAAACACCCCAAATTTGCCCTCACCCATTCACACCATGGCTTGTGATCATTTTCATAAGCATAAACTCAATCATACCATCTCATATCACATTTTTGATTCACTGCATTGGTTCAAAGTCATCCGCATCTAGGGTTTGTGATCTGAGCAATCCAAGAGCTTCTTGAGCCACTCCAAAGGTCATCAATCACTTCAAAGGGGTCCATGTGTGTTCAAGCATCATATTATATCCTCTCAAAGTCAAGAATGTCAAAGAATCACAAGAACTGAGGATGGTATGGAAGCAGAGCCAGGCTTGACTGCACAGATGACCTAGAATTAGGGTTTTGGTTTCAGAGGCTATAACTCCAAATTTTTTGGTCATTATTGTTTCTATTGGTCTCTATATGGTATAGGGAGTATGCATATCAATTTTCATGAAGAAATTCCATGGGGAAGTCATCTGATCAAGAGTTGACTTTTCAAGCAAGTCAGTGCAAAATCAGGGCATCTGAGGCCCTCAATGACCCAACCAAGGGGTGTTCTTCATCATTTTTGTTGTATATGATCTTTATTTGATCATAGAAGAAGTTGGAAGTTCACAAAATTGAAGAATTTCAAGTCTTTTGCAAAGTTGACTTTTTGGGAAGTTTGACTTTTCATGAAATTGCCACTTTAGGCAACTTTTTCAACCCTTACTTTTTGATTCAAAAAAGCATCAAATGGAAAAACTTTGGTCATGAAAGTTGTAGAATGGATCATTCCCTTTTCAAAAAGTACAAGAACATGACCTAATTCATTTTGGATCAAAAGTTATGGCTTGTCAAAGTTGGCAAAAATCACAAAATTTGAAGTTTTCCACCAAAGAGGCAAAATTGCAAATTCACTTCTCAAGGCAAATTAAGTCATCAAATGCATTTCTAAACTTCACAACATGATCATGCAAGACCTAAAAATCAGAATGGGCCAAGAAATTTCTCATTTTTGTGGCATATGGATCAAGATATTTCATAAAGATCAAAGGCAAGGCAAGTTGCAAAACTCATCATAGTTTATCATCCACTTGCTGGCTAGCCTGCTGAGCCACCCTAGGCATCTCCCCTCATCATGCTGCGCAGGACACACCCTTTTCCCTTGGCTAGAAAGTAGCCCATACTTCTCTTACACCAACTTTGACATTTTGGCAAAAAGGACCCATACCAATCAATAAAGCACACATCACATCTTCTGACCAATCCCAATTGTTTATACAAGCAAAAAGCAAGCCAAAGCAACTACAACACAGGCCTGAAACACTCCATAACTCAGCATTCTCATTTTCACATCATCTTGCAAGAGCCTTCGAAACTCTCAGCACAAGCCACAAACACACAAACAAACTTCACCAATCAACTCAACACACCTTCCTGATCACAAAGCACCCTTCACCATAGCCTAAAACTCAGAGAATCAAAAACACGATCCCCACCTGCCATTGAACAGAACTCAAGCAAACTATCAAACCAGCCATTGCAAACTTCAAACAAACATTGCAAGCTTCTTAGGAGGATCAGTGGAGTGGATTTGAGCCAAAGAAACAGCCTGAAAGCTTTGGAATCGAAAGCTCCATCTCAGGTATCATCCAAGAACATTTTTCCAGAACTTGTGTTTTGAGTTACAAACTGATTCTATGTGATGTGGTGATCATTTTAAGCTTTGAATCATTGAAAATGGTTGCGTATGTAGGATGTATTTGATCTCTGAAATTTTTGTGTTGTTTTCCGTTTTGATTCGTTCCTCATGATTCAGTGGAAATGAATGGATTTTAGTGATGATTAATGATTGATTCTGGAGAGTTTGGCACGTTTTCATGGCATATTGAGAGAGATTGAAAGATGAGATAGCCGGAGAAGACGACCGGAACAGTGTTCCGGTCGCTTGAGAGTGATTAGGGCAGGATTAGGGCTTAATCATTTAATTAGCCAAGTTTGAATGTCCACCCTTGGATGTGGCGCCAAGTCACACGCGCGCGCAGCCAGTTCAAACCTAGGCCCTTGGATCTGATTACCACCCATTTAATTCATTTTATTTTTCTTTTTAATTCATTTGTTTTCCCATATTTATTAAAAATAGCAAAACCTTTTTAAAAATTCTGAAATTTTTTGTATAAACTTTTATTTATTTTCAGAAACCAAAAACATTTTTATTTTTATTTTTTGCATTAAAAAATATTTTTAAATTATTTAAAAGTTTATTTTTAATTAATTAATGAGAATTAATTAATTAAAAATACTTTTAGGTATTTAAAAATCACCAAACAAATTCATGAAACCTTCATAATCATTTAGAAACATTGTCCAACCCTCAAACCAAATTTCTTTTTTGATATTAATGTCTTTTGAGAATTTTTCATGGAATTAAAATCATTTAAAGGCATTATTTTGATCCAAACTTCAAAAAATCATTTCTGCCTAACCATTGAGAGTTGGACTTCGATTCTTTTTGCATTGCATTTTGTTTAGCATGTAGTTTGTGAGATTAAATTGGCATGATTTGATCTTTCATTTTCATTTTGTTTGACATTTTTCTTGTTAAGGTACCCTAAACCCCTAGGAAACTTAGGAAATTCATAACTTACATTAGGTTAAGAGTTAGAACCCCTCCTTTGGGAAGTGAGTTTGTGTAGGGTTAGGGTTGCTTTGAGAGCATTTTCAATTTTTTATCATGATGTTTGCTTCTGGTTTTGAATTTTGTTTCATACATTGATTATAAACCCTAATTTGGGCTTCCTTTTGCATACATCTTGCATTTGCTTGCATAACATGACTTGCCATGACATTTTATGCATTCATTTGATTCATTAGACATCTTAAGATATGTTGAAAGCATGTTTGATCATTGCATCATGTATTTGCCATGTTGTATGTCATCTGCATCTCATAACTTTTCATGTATGTTCATGGTTCTAAACTTGCTTCATTTGCATCCACATGTTTGGATGATCATTCTCATGCCTTGATTCATGTTTGCATCATCTCATAGCATCATTATCATCTCATATATGCTTCTGTTTTTGATTTGCATCATGCCATTTCATTCCATTTTACATTGCATTGCATTCCTTTCACTAACTTTTCAGGTGGTAAGCAACTTTGAGAAGTGAATTTGCCTTCACTTCTCACATTTCCCTTTCATCTCTCTTATGCATCATTGCTGCATTTTGTTTTGTGTTTGAGATTGAGCTCGCTCTTTCTTTCTCGTCTCACTTTCTTTCTTCAAGTGACTTGTCTTCTTAAATGAAGCAAGTTACTTTGCTTCTCCTGATCCTTTCATCTGCTTCCTGGTGGTTCCATTGAAGATTTTTCTTGTTAACCTCACAAACCTTAGGAACAACCAAGCATGAAAATGATTAGGGTTTTGATTAGTCTCCCCACTTAGTTTTACCTTTGTGTCTCTTTGAGTCTTCTCTTCTCATCTCATAATCAGGGACTAAACCCTAAAGGCTTTAAGGCTTTGTGATTAAGCTTATGCCTGCATCCTTCTATTAGTATGGAGTGTATAACTTTAATCCTAAGTGTTAAACCCTTAATGTGTTTAAATCCTTTAATCAATCCACTTAATAATCATCAAGACATCAAGCTTGTAACTTGGGCCTTGCATTAGGGTTCTAATTCTTCCTTAAATGGTTAAGAAGGACTAACCCTAGTGTTAATGGACAAGTCCCCCTCAAGTTGTCTTACAAAACCCTAAAAATCACTTCATTATCATATCATTAACTAAAATCCATCTAATAAAGGCTTTGTTTTGTCATGAGTTTAATCCCTAATCATGGATTAAGTTGAGGAGCTTTCCTCAGCTTAAACACTCTCATCTATTATCCTTCTATTAGGATGGTGTAATGAGTCTGTTTAATCCCTGATTATGGCTTAACTTCATTACTCAACACTAAACAAAAACAACCAAAAAGATCTAAATAATCACAAGTAGGTTAATGATATTAATCCTACATCAAAGGTGATTAAGTGTGAGAAGCTGACTTCACACTTAAGGTATTCTCATTACCCCTAATCAGAGGGAAGATGTGATGAGTTTACTATCCCATTGGTTTAGGCTTAAGCTCATTCTCTTATGGCAAACTTCAAAAAGCAATAAAAGACTGAAAACTCAAAAACAAACAATAATCGTCTCCTTCGGGATTCTTTTCTCATCTCATTCACTCATAAACGAGAACTTGCTTCTTCCTTCTAATGCAAGACAGTTTGCATCTGTGCCAGACAGATCATACACTTGAGCATAGGCAAGCAAGCAGTTCACAAGTCAATTCATCTTTCAGTCTCTTTGGGTCGAACTACGGTGTTCTGACTTCCTCATTGCACGAGAGGATACGTAGGCATAACTTAACAGTTATCGAACAAAAGTCTCTGTATATTCCCCCTCTTTCAGCATCATTCTCATTTCACTCCTGTTCCTGCACTGACACTTCACTTATACACTTCACTTTTCTTTTACACTGACACCTGTACATCCTTTTCCAGCTCTTTTATACACAAATCGCACTGACACTACCCCTTTAAAACACAAATCTTTTAAGCGTGGATCCCGTCGAGTACGACGGACAATCTGGGTGCTAATACCTTCCCAGGTTGTAACCAACCCCCTTTCTCAGTCTCTCTGGTTCGCAACCGTCTTATCCATATCTTTCTAGGTCTATGCAGCATTGCCTTTCCTCCGGGATAAAAATGCCTAGCTGGCGACTCTTTTCATTCCCTGTGAGTTCACTCCTGTGTGTTCTCGCACCTCCTCTCGCCGACCGTTTGCGTCTGTACCTCATTTGAGCTCAGTCTCATCTTTTGGGAGCGACAATATGTACCAAGTTTGATTAAGAAATTCATTGTGGAAGTCATCTGTTCACTGGGTAACGTCTTGAGCAAGTCAGAGCAAAATCAGGGCATCTGAGGCCCCCAACAATGGAACCAAAGTGGATTTTTCATCAAATTGAAGTTATATGATCTTTATTTGATCATTGAAGTGCTTGGAAGTTCAGAAAATTGAAGAAATTTGAGCTAAACCAAAAGTTGCCAAAAATGGAAATGACTTGTAATGGAAACTTTCCATTTTGGGAAAGTTTTTTAACCTCCTCTTTCTCAACCAAAAATGCTTCAAATGAAAAATTGTTGGTCATGAAAGTTGTAGATTGGATCATTCCATTTTCAAAAAGTACAAGAAAAATTCCTAATTCATTATGGAACTCAAGTTATGGCCTTGCAAAGTTGGCAAAAATCCTATAATTTTCACTTTCACACCAAAGAGGATTTTTTGCAATATCACATACCAAGCCATTTTGTGACCTCTAGTCACTCTCTAAGCATCATACAAACATACTACAATGCATTGTGACCAAAATTTCCCAAAGAATTATTCCATTTCATGCCTTGAACTTCAAGTAATTCAAAAGGGGCCAAAATTCTTCAAATTTGCAAAAGGGGTTGAAACTTCTCATACACTTGCTGCATCACCCCAAAAAATTTTCCATGGTTCTCCTTGATCTTTGTTGAGCCAAGACATGCCCTAAAACAGCTGCAACATGAGCCCATTCCTCAAGTACACCTAATATTGATATTTTGGCAACTTGCTCATACCAATCACCACAAGCCACCACCCACTTTCTGACATATCAAACAATGTTATGTGGACTAAAAGCAAGCCAATCCATAACACACACAAGCTCAGATCATCCCATAAGCCAAGTTTTCTCAAAAAATCACCTTAAAGCAAAAACCTTCAAAACTTTCTGTCCAGCCATCAAACTTCAAAACAAACTTCACCATTCATTCAGAAATGATCCATAAAACATAAACTAACCATCAAACAAGCCTCAAAGCCCCTCTACACAAAACACGATTCTGGTGCAGCAAGAGTGCAACCACTCAATCCAGCCATTCTAAGTTCCTTCCAAGCATTGCAACATCATAAGGGGGTCAAATAAATAGGGTTTGCACAAAAGAAGAGGTTCAAAAGCTTCAGAGGTGAAAGCTCCAGCTCAAGTATCAATCTTCAAACTTTTTTCCAGAAGCATGATTTTAATTTTCTAAATTGTTCCTTATGCTTTGCTGATCACCATGATCTAATTTGTTTTGAAAATGAGTGAGAAATAAGCTTGTATTGAACTTCTGAAACTTTTCCCGTGAAACATGTTCTTGTTTGATTCTCATGATTGATGCAAAATAAATTAGTTTTGAGGGTGGATTCGTGTTTAGGGAGAGGTGAGGAGTTGATCTGGAGCTTTAGAGCTCCTGAAATGATCTAGGGAGAGAGTTTGAGAAACTACCTTGCCGGAGAAGACAATCGGAGCACTGTTCTGGCCGTCTGAAAATAATTAGGGTTAATCTCAGGTGATTAGCCAAGTTTGAATCTGGAGCGTTAGATGTGAGTTTCGCGCGTGTGTGGAGCGCTGAGATCATTTCACTTAACCCTAATCTTTTTCATTTATTTAATTAATTAAAATTAGGCCAGATTGAATCTGGACCCTTAGATTGTGCGCTGGTCAACCATTTCCCCCCAGTTTGAATCATGTCCATCAGATCATCATACTTTATTTTATTTTCATTTTATTTTCATTTAAATGCATTTTTCTTTACCAATTTATTTAAAATACTTAGAAAAGTCCAAAATATATTTTCTTCTGCATTTTAATTTCAAATATTTTTCTTCACCCAAAAACATTTTTATTTTTATTTTTTGCATTAAAAAATCATTTTAAAAATATTTAAATGTTTATTTTAATTAATTAATGGAAATTAATTAATTAAAATACCATTTAAGTTTCTAAAAATTCCAAACAAATTCACATTGCATCTTAGGACATTTAGAAACATTGTCAAACCATTCATACAAATTACTTTTTGGTTTTAATCCAATTTTGATATTTTTCATGAATTTAGGGTTCATAAAAATCCCTTTTTGGAACCCTAACTTTGAAAATTCTTTTCTGCCTAACCATGAAGGTTTTGACAATGGTTCTTTTTGCATTGTTTTCCATATAGCATGTAGTTCCTAGGATAATTTTTTCATGAATTTATCTTGCATTTTCCATTTGATTTGCATTTTCCCCCTTAAGGTACCCAAAAACCCTAGTTTACTTAGAAAAATCACAACTTTCTTTAGGTTAAGAGTTAGACCTTCTCCTTTGGGGTGTGATATCATATGAAGTTAGGGTTCATTTGAGTTCATTTGCAATTTTTTATCTTGAGATTTGCTTCTGTTTTTGACATTTTCATCTCATCCTTTCATGTAACCCTAATCTTGCATCCATACTTGCATCTTACATTGCATTGCATGAACATGTGAACTTTCCATGACATTCTAAGCACTTGTATGCCATATTAGACATCTTAAGACATTGCATTAACATTTCTTGGTCATTCATTCATACATTTTCCATGCTTTGCATCCATTTCATTTCATAAGCATCCATGTGTTTTCATGCTTCCTACATGCTTCATTTGCATTCTTTCTCTTTGTATGAACATTCATAACACTTGGTTTGACTTTGCATCATCTCATAGCATCATTTGCATCATGTGTTTGCTTCTGTTTTTGGTTTTTACCTTTGCATATGTTTCATTTTCATTTCATTTCTTTCCTTATGCTAACATTTTCAGGTGGTAAGTAATTTGAGAAGTGAATTTTCCTTCACTTCTCATTTCTCTTCATCTTATTCATATGCATCCTTGCTGCATTTTCTATTGCCTTTGAGTGAGCTTGCTCATTCATGTTCATCATTCACTTTCTTTCCTCAAGTTACTTATCTTCTTCAATGAAGTAAGTAACTTGTTTCTTCTGCTTCTCCTCCTTTCATCTGCTTCTTCCATTGGTGGCTTCTCTGAAGATTTCTTTTAAGCCTCACAAACCATAAGAACATACAAGCATGACAATAATTAGGGTTTTGATTAGTCCCCCTTTAGCTTTTACCTTTGTGTCTTCTTTCTGTCTCTCTTCTCACCTCATCATTAGAGACTAAACCTTTAAGGTTTTAAGACTTTGTGATTAGGGTTATGCCTGCATCCTTATCTTAGGATGGAGTGTATAACTTTAATCCTAAGTGTTAAACCCTTAATTTGTTTAAACCTCTTAATCAATCCATCTTAATAATCACTAAGACAGTAGCTTGTAACTTGGGCCTTGCATTAGGGTTCTAATTCTTCCTTTATTGGTTAAGAAGGACTAACCCTAGTGTTAATGGACAAGTCCCCCTCAAGTTGTCTTACAAACCATAAAACTAACTTCTTAATCTCACCATTAATTAAAATCCACTTTAATAAAAGCTTGTTTTGTCATGAGGTTAATCCCTAATCATGGATTAAGTTGAGGTGTCTTCCTCAGCTTAAGTGTGCTCATCTATTATCCTTCTATTAGGATGGTGTAATGAGTTAACTAATCCTTGATTATGGCTTAAACTCATTACTTAACACTAAACAAAAACTCAAAAACATCTAAATAATCACAAGTAGGTTAATGATCTTAATCCTACATCATCATGGTAATTAAGTTGAGATGCTTATCTCATTCTTAAAGTATTCTCATTATCCCTAATCAAAGGGAGGATATGATGAGTTTACTAACCCTTGGTTTAGGCTTAAGCTCATTAACTTATGACAAATACAAAAAGCAATAAAAGATTGAAAACACAAAAACAAACAATAATCGTCTCCTCCGGGATTCTTTTCTCGGCATCTTCACTCACAAATGAGAACTTGCTTCTTTCGTCTAATGCAAGACAATTAGCACTCGAGCCAGAAGAGTCTTACACTTGAGCATAGAAAAACAAGCAGTTCACCAGTCAATTTATCTTTCAGTCTCTTTGAGTCGAATTACGGTGTTCTGACTTCCTCATTGCACGAGAGGATACGTAGGCATAACTTAACTGTTATCGAACAAAAGTCTCTGTGTCTTCCCCCCTCTTTCAGTATTCTTTTAAAGTCTCAGTTCCTGAGCACCTCACTTCATTTTCTTGCACTGACATTTGTATATTCTTTTCCAGCTTTTGCACACAGATAGCACATACACTACCCCTTTAAACACAAATCTTTTAAGCGTGGATCCCGTCGAGTACGACGGAAAATTTGGGTGCTAATACCTTCCCAGGTTGTAACCAACCACCTTTCTCAGTTTCTCTGGTTCGCAACCGTCTTATCCATCTTTTCTTAGGTTTATGCAGCATTACTTTTCCTTCGGGATAAAAATGCCTAGCT
Organism: Lathyrus aphaca; assembly: GCA_963966055.1. Lineage (NCBI taxonomy): Eukaryota > Viridiplantae > Streptophyta > Magnoliopsida > Fabales > Fabaceae > Lathyrus > Lathyrus aphaca. The sequence goes on along the minus strand of OZ014524.1, from coordinate 478,810,607 downwards.
AGCGAATCTTTTCATTTCACTTCATTTTCTCCTTTCGCCGACCGTTCGCGCTTGTACCAGGATGCGAATCTTCGGGAGCGACAGCATGGTGACTCTGCTGGGGAACTTATATTGCAACCAGGGCTTCTGGTTCTTTTTGTGGGTTCCTTCTAGCACTTGTTTGATTTGTGTTTATGGGGGTGTTATGTGCTACTAGTGTTTATTTGCTTTATTTATTGCTTTATGTACAACTTTATTTATTGCTTTCATTTACAGTTTTATGCATTTCATACTGTCATTATCATGTGCTGGATATCTTGTCAGTTTTGGTGGGTGGGGTTCATTGAGTGATTAAGGTCCTATACCTGGGACCTGAGTGACACATAGGCTAGAGTGGGTTCATATTCTTTCCCATTCCATTTCGGTCTGGCGCGGGAATATGAAACACGGTTCAGACATGGGTTTCTTCTTGAGAACTTTGTGCTACAGATTTCCTGTAGTACTAGGGCTATCTGGGAAGCCTGCTAAGTCTGGATGACCTTTTTATGACCTTCAGCATCTGAGTTGAATTAGAGGAGGATCCTTTATGGTTATTGTAAACACTGTACCTCCGGGTTAGAAGTGTTTACACTTCTCATAACTGATCCAAGTCTGAGGATCCTTGTTCTAGAACATTACATGTGAGGGGGTTGGGATGTTTGCAGGTTTGCAGGAACCCTTGGCCTCATCATACCTTGTTACTAGATTTGTTAAGGTTGTATTATTTGGACAGTTCTGGTGATTACCCTGGATTTGTGACTCTTTATTTGAGTCCCCCACCTGGTTACTGGATTTCTAAGCCTCCATCCGGACTTATGAACATACATGGACTTTTACCAAGGCAGATAAACAGATCCACTACTTGATCACAAACCCTTTGCATATCATTTTGCATACATCATTCTTGCATCATTTATCATTTGCTTATTTGTTTTACAGGGTATCCATCTTATCATCTTTGGTTTGGTTTTGACCCCTTCTGCTGCTTAAATTGCTTCAGTTATCTTCTCCAGCACCTTCATCCGTTTATCAATGATTCTTCTCCAGCTATCTTCATCAGAGACTCACCTCCAGCATCACATTCAGTGACCTTCATCAGCAGTTGCTCTCAGCTTCTTCACCAGCATCCATGGACACTTCAAGAAAGAGTAACATCACATACCACTTCTTTGAGCCCACCCTGACTGGCATCAGGAAGATCCAGTCTCTCATTACTCCTGACCATATCCCACTGTTCAGAGAGCATTATGGAGGCATATTGGACATGGTCATGGATTTAGATGCATCTCAGAGGAGCATGATCCATACTTGCTTACAGTTTTATGACCCTCCTCTCAGATGCTTCACATTCCCTGATTTCCAGTTGGGACCTTTGCTAGAAGAGTTTTCCATGTTGTTAGGAGTTCCTATCAGGAGAGGGATTCCTTTCAACCCTGAGATGACTGCTCCCAGAAATGAAGACATAGCCAGGGTATTGCATTGGAGCCTGCCCTCATTGATCAGAACATGAGAACCAAGGCTGGGGTTCTAGGCCTCCACCTAGACTTCTTGATCTCCCAAGCCACCCTGAATGCTGTAGTAGGGGAATGGAAGGTTGTATGTGCACTTCTAGCCCTCAGTATCTATGGGGTTATCTTGTTTGCAGATGAGCCAAAGTTTGTGAGCAAGAATGCCATTCACCTGTTCTTATTGAGGAACCCAGTTCCTACCTTGCTTGGGGACTTCTACTACTCAGTACACCAGAGGAATGAGAAGCAAAGAGGAAGACTGGTCAGATGTTGTGCTCCTCTCTATTACTCTTGGATGCTAAGACACTTGCCAAAGTCAGATGCCTTTTTGAACCCTCATCAGCAAAAGAATTGAGCTAAGAGATTTATTGCCTTGACATCAGAGGACATCAGGTGGTGCACTCAGAGCACCAAAGGCAAAGACATCATTACTAGTTGTGGACAATATCCTAATGTGCCTTTGATAGGAGTGAAAGGTTGCATCAACTACAACCCTTTATTGTTTAAAAGACAATTAGGGTATGCTTTGGTTCATCCTCCCAGGGGACAAGATTTGGCTGAAACTCTTTACTGTGAAATCCAACCCAACTTTGTTGTTGTCAGACAAGCTGCCTGGGCTTGGGATAACATTCAGACCAAGGGAACAACCATCCTTGGCAAGTGCAACAACATTGCTTCAGCATAATATTCTAATTGGTCTCGTACCAGAGCTCAGATCACCCGGATGCCATTCACTTCAGAAGATGTACCCGGACCTTTCACAGTGCAACCTGCAGCTACTGTCAGTTTGGAAGAGTTTGAGAAACTGAAAGAGAGGAATGCTCAGCTCTCTGAAGCCTTGAAGAAGACCCTCTGGGAGAGGAATGACAGCCGTTTAGATAATAAGAGGTTGGAGAGGCTCAGGATTGAGCACTTGACCAAAATTGAGAAGACGGATGACTACATCAGGAAGGCAATAGCAGGGGAGTTAGTATTGAAGAATGCTTGCAAGGAAGCAAAGACTCAGAAGGCTAGGGCAGAGCATTATCTAGAGGAGAGCCAGGCTAGGTGGATCAGGATCACTAAAGCCCGGGCCTAAGAAGATCAGAGGACTCAGGCTAAGATAGAGCAGTTGGAGGCTAGTGAAAAGAAGCATCAGGAGGCATTGTTAGCAGCTCAGAGAGAGATATCTGAATTGAATCTCCGGGCGGGGTTGAATAGGTCAAAAGATCAGGATAAGCATAAGAAGTTTACCAATGCCATTGCTACTAGGAACCTCCTCATCAGGACTATTATAGAGCACCCAGTGGGTCCAGTGACTAAGGCCCTCCTGAAGGAAGTCAGAGAGGATGAGTTTGGATTGGATGTTTGACTCTTTTGCTTGTATTTTCCCTTTTGTTGTACTTTTTGATTTTGTCGTTGTATTTTGACCCACCATGGGGATGTATTGTAATCAAACTCTGTATTTTCATCTTTTGTAATATATCAGTTTGTATCATTTTTGGTGGGCTTTATATATCTCTACAACATTATCAGCATTTCCTTGAGGTCTGGAAAGGTCAAAACCAAAGAACCAAATCGGATACCCTTGGAAGACAAATAGGCATATTGCATTGCATACTAACATTTTCTTTGTTTTGTAGGTTTTTGTTTTATTGATGTTTCTCACTTTGTTGTGGTTTCAGGAAACATTGCTCGCAGAAGAGTGTTCCCTGTCAACAGAATACACCGGTACCCGACAAGAAACAACCTTCCGGGACTCCAGATGGATCAAGTTCAACAAGACTTGAATGAAGTAAGGACCCAAATGGCTAATGAGAGGGTTGATATGAGAAATCAGATGACCCAATTCATGACTGTAATGACTGGTTTAGCTCAGAGCCAGGAAAGACTAAGGGAGTTAGTTGAGCGACAAACTCCTGAAGAACACCATCCAGGTACAAGAGGTACCAGTAACAACGATCATGTGCAACCTCGCACTGATCCACCAGAGTTTGGGCCTCATCTAAACCCAGAAATCAATGCCATAAGGAATACTCAGGGTAACATTGCTGGAGGAAGGGTCTTGCAAGAGGATCCTCAAGAAGAGCAGTTTACAATTGTTGGGGATGGGGACGAAGTTTACGACCGTCGATTGGATGAGATTGCAGAGAAGTTGAGGTCTCTTGAATCCCATAATTCCCTAGGGTTTGATGTAATGGACATGGGACTGGTGGAAGGGGTGAGAATTCCTCACAAGTTCAAACCCCCATGTTTTGAAAGGTATAATGGCACATCCTGCCCACGCACCCACCTTCAATCATTCTTGGGAAGATTAAAAGCATACACCATGGACGAGAAGCTGTGTATGTTTTACTTTGAGGATAGTCTGACAGGGGCATCCCAAGAATGGTATTCCCACTTGACTAGAGCCACATTGAGGAACTGGAAAGACTTGGCTGAAGCTTTTATCTGTCAGTATCAGTATAACTTGGACATGGCTCCAAACAGGACCCTCCTAATGGGAATGTCTCAATCTTCCCGTGAAAGCTTCAGGGAATATGCCCAAAGATGGAGGCAACTTGCTGTTGCAGTTCAACCCCCTATGTCAGAAAGGGAAATGGCAGACATGTTCATGAATACCCTCCAAGGAACATACATTGACCGATTGGCTGCATTTTCTTCTACCAGCTTTGCAGATGTGGTGATAGATGGAGAAAGAATAGAGAGCCTACTGAAGATGGGAAAGATCTCCAATAACGGTGCCAGTTCAAGCAGTACAAGGAAACCATTTGCTAGGCCCCGTAGATCTGGTGAGACAAACTCTGTGCACATGGGAAGAGGGAGATCCCAATACTTGCCCAGAATAGTTGCTGCTGTTACTATCCCTGCTCCACCTCCTCGGTATGCTCAACAACCACAACATTTTCTTCAACAACAACAATTTCCTCAACAGAGAACATACAACAACAACAACAACCAACAATAACAACGCCCGTTTCAACAGCGGCCATCTCAGGTCAACCGGGTAATTGACCCTATTCCAATGCCATATGCTACACTACTGCCATAACTCCTAAAGCTCAATATTGTCGAGTTGAGGACATTGTCTCCACCTGATCCTCAAAACCTTCCAAGAAACTATGATGTCAACGCTAGGTGTGCTTTCCACTCTAACGCACCTGGTCACTCTACGGAAAAATGTAGAGCTCTGCATATGAAGGTTCAGGATCTGGTAGATTCTAAAGCCCTGAACTTTGCACCTCCTCCCAATGTGATGAAAAATCCTATGCCAAGCCACAGTAGGCCAAGGATTAATTCTATAGAGGAGGGTTCACCCATGAGTTTAATAGAATACATTGCATGTATTCAGACACCTCTGGCAGAGGTTAAAGCCCAGCTTTTAAAGTGCCAAGTGTTTCTAGGTTGTGAGGCCTGTTGTGAGTTATGCAAACTTTCTGAGAATGGGTGTGCTAACTTGAGGAGTGGAATTAATGGCTTAATCAAAGATGGCATTCTGCAAATTACAACCACCGCTTCTACAACACCAACAACTCTTTTGTCAACAACAAGTGATTCTTCTACAAATGCAACAACCATCTCTTATGTTGATTCTTCTACAACTACAACAACCATTGTTCCAACCGATTCAGCTACAACTTCAGCAATCATTTCATATGTCACTTCAACACACAACAATTCATTTGTACCGGCTACTACAACTTCAGCAACTACCAATAATGATGTTTCCACTGTCACAATCTATTATGACCCGACAACAGTCCTGAATTCCAGCAACTTTCAACAATATCAACAACAATCTCAACAAAGCTTCAATTCACCTCCACCAACATCCACCAGAGGTCCTGTTACTATTTTCTATGATCCACATACTATTACAGTCCCAACATCTGCTGCAGTAAGCCCAATCACTATCACAGTGCCCGGGTCAATCCCCTATGAAAAAGACAGTGCTATACCATGGCATTATGGTGCTGATCTGTACTGCAACGGAGAGAAAGTCCTTCTTGATTCTCCAATTCTCACTCCCCAAGTGGATAATTTTGGGGGAGGCGGAGGCTTCACCCGAAGCGGACGTCTCTTCACATCACAGGTCCCTAGAACCAACACTGAGGCAGAGGCTGTTGCCAAAACCAAAGGGAAGAGTGTGATACCGGAAGAATCTCCGCCAAAAGAAACTCATAAATCATCCTTCGATCAAGATGTGGATGAGTTTATGAGAATTATTAAAAGAAGCGACTATAAAGTTTTTGACCAGCTCCACCAGACTCCTTCAAAGATCTCAATCATATCCCTGCTGTTGTGTTCCGAAGCCCATTGGGATGCATTACTCAAAGTTCTCCATGCTGCCTATGTGCCAGAAGAGATCACAGTGAATCAGCTTGAAACAGTGGTGTCTAATGTCAATACTAGCCATGGGCTAGGTTTCACTGACGTTGATTTGACAACAGAAGGACGTCTGCACAACAAAGCCTTGCACATAACACTGGAGTGCAAGGGAGCTGTACTATCTCATGTTCTTGTAGAGATTGAGTCCTCACTCAATGTCTTACCTAAGAAAGCCCTTGTCAAGCTAGAGTATGATGGGATAGCTCTCCGGCCGAGAAACCCTGTGGTCATGGCTTTTGATGGCTCCAAAACATATGTTCTTGGAGAGGTGGAGCTACCAGTGATAATCGGTCCACAAGTCTTTAAGACCACTTTCTACGTGATGGACATACAGCCTGCTTACAGCTGTTTGCTAGGTCAACCTTGGATTCACGCCGCAGGTGCAGTAACGTCGACCCTTCACCAGAAACTGAAGTACGAATGGGAAGAACAGATTATCACCATCTGTGGTGAGGAGGACATATTTGTTAGCCACCTGGCTACATATAAATATATTAAGATTGATGGTGAAATCCATGAGACAATGAGCCAAGGGTTCGAGGCCCTGAATGTCAATGAGGCTACTGAAGTATTTGCTGCATCCCAGGAAGACAGGATGGGTACTTCAATTGTTTCCTATCAGCAAGCCCGGAAGGTTGTTGAAGAAGGTAATGCTCAAGGCTGGGGAAAGTTGCTGCCAATGGAAAAGAAGGAAGATAGATTTGGATTGGGTTACAGACCATTCCGACAAGATCAATCAGAGGCTGCAAAAGAGCCCAAGTTCATCAGTGGGGGGATGCTCACCCCAGATGCTGTTAACAATCTGGAAGACGAGGAGGAAAGTGGCCGCAAATTGGAGAGCTGGATACGTCCAAGGATCCCAGGGAACCAAGTCCTTAACTGGTCTTCCCAGGAAATTATAAGGGTTACTCCTGCAGAGTAATTATTATTTCCTGTCTTTTTTAGCATGCATCAAGTTCTGCATCTTGTCCAAGGTGTCAGGACTCATTTTGTAATAGGGCCATATTGTAATTTTGTGCAAATGATTAATCAATGAATATCGGACATCTTTTGCAAATGAGTCTCTTTTTTGTTCACTGTCTTTTCATTTTTTTCACTTTTGTACAAAACAATAAAATGGAAATGTTTTCAAAATAAATAACTTCATTTTCACTTTTTCTAAGCAAGATTAAAACTGATCACTAAAACGAACAAATCTCAACCCTTGCAGAGATTACCCTCCAGATTGCATCAACAACAACATTGTTATGACCTTGTATGACTTCGACAATCCAATTAATCAAGCCGATGAAGGGGTTGAAGAAGACTATGAGTTACCTAAAGAGTTAGCCAGGTTGTTGAGGCAGGAAGAGAAAGTGATTACTCCTCATCAGGAGGAGGTTGAAACAGTTAATCTTGGTACCGAAGAAGACTTGAAAGAAGTGAATATCGGGGCCGGTCTGCAATATTCAGTGAAGGAACAGCTTATTGACATGCTTCGAGAATACGTCGACGTCTTTGCTTGGTCCTATCAAGACATGCCAGGTCTAGATACGGATATTGTTATGCACAAGCTGCCTTTGAAAGAAGACTGTCCTCCAATAAAGCAGAAGCTACGTCGTACTCGTCCAGATATGGCAATGAAGATTAAGGAAGAGGTACAAAAACAGTGGGACGTTGGTTTCCTTGCTGTAACTAGGTACCCGCCGTGGGTTGCTAACATTGTACCAGTGCCTAAGAAGGATGGCAAAGTACAGATGTGTGTGGATTACCGGGATCTAAACAGAGCTAGCCCAAAGGATGATTTCCCATTACCTCACATTGATGTATTGGTCGACAACACAGCTCAGTTCTCGGTATTTTCCTTCATGGACGGTTTTTCCGGGTATAATCAAATAAGGATGTCACCTGAAGAGATGGAGAAGACTACCTTCATCACACCTTGGGGCACGTTCTGTTACAAGGTAATGCCTTTTGGACTGAAGAATGTCGGTGCTACTTATCAACGGGCTATGGTGACATTATTCCATGATATGATCCACAAAGAAATTGAATGCTACGTGGATGATATGATTGCCAAGTCCCTCACTGAAGAAGACCATCTGGTAAATCTGCTGAAGTTGTTCAAGCGTTTGAGAAAGTACCAACTGAAGCTAAACCTCAACAAATGCACATTCGGGGTACGTTCCTGTAAGATGCTGGGATTTGTTGTAAGTGAAAAGGGAATTGAAGTTGATCCTGACAAAGTCAAGGCCATTCAGGAGATACCTGCACCTAGGACTGAAAAGGAAGTTCGGGGGTTCCTAGGTAGATTGAACTACATATCAAGGTTCATATCCCACCTTACAGCAACCTGTGAGCCCCTGTTCAAACTGTTAAGAAAGGAACAAACGGTCAGGTGGAACGAAGATTATCATAAGGCTTTTGAAAAAATCAAGGAATACTTACAAGAACCTCCAATTCTTATGCCTTCAGTTGAAGGAAGACCTCTAATAATGTACTTGACAGTTTTAGAAGGGTCAATGGGGTGTGTGCTAGGCCAACATGACGAGTCTGGTCGAAAAGAGTATGCAATATACTACCTAAGCAAAAAGTTTACCGACTATGAACAATGTTATTAACTGCTCGAGAAAACTTGTTGTGCTTTAGCGTGGGCTGCTCGTCGAATAAGACATTATATGTTGACTCACACTACCTTGCTGATCTCAAAAATGGACCCCCGTCAAGTACATATTTGAGAAGCCAGCACTTACCGGAAGGGTTGCAAGATGGCAAATGATTCTGACAGAGTATGACATTCAGTACACATCTCAAAAGACCATCAAGGGTAGTGTATTGTCTGACTATCTAGTTGAGCAACCCATTAATGATTACCAACCCATGAGATTTGACTTCACTGATGAAGATATCATGTTCCTGAAAGAAAAAGATCATGAAGAGCCTGTTCACACTGAAGGGCCTGACCCAGAAGAAGAATGGATAATGATGTTTGACGGGGCTGTCAATATGAATGGTCGTGGAGTTGGTGCAGTGCTCATTACACCTAAAGGAGTACATATGCCTTTCTCGGCAAAACTCCCCTTTGCATGCACTAACAACGAAGCTGAATACGAAGCTTGTATCATGGGTCTTGAGGAAGCCATTGACCTCAGGATTAAGACTTTAACTGTATTCGGAGATTCAGCTTTGGTAATCAATCAGACCAACGGCAAATGGTACACTCACCAAGAGCATCTAATTCCATACCGTGACTATACGAGGAGATTATTGATTTTCTTCACAACAGTCAAACTTGAGTATATCCCTCGAGACGAAAATCAGTTCGCAGATGCTTTAGCTACCATTTCCTCCATGATCAAGGTTCAGCATGCCAATTATGTGCCTCTGATTTCGGTATCCAGACTTGACCGACCAGCATGCGTATTCTCCGTGGACATTGCTAATGATGACAAGCCTTGGTTCCATGACATCAAATGCTTCTTAGAGGATCAGATATACCCACCTGGGGCGTCATCCAATGATAAGAAGACATTAAGAAGGCTGGCTGGTAGTTTCTTCCTGAATGCTGATGGTTCATTATACAAGAGAAACTTTGACATGGTGCTCCTCAAATGTGTTGACAAGAAAAAGCAGAATTGCTGATGCACGAGGTGCATGAAGGATCTTTCGGTACCCATACTGGAGGACATACAATGGCCAAGAAATTACTAAGAACAGGTTACTACTGGATCACAATGGATGCAGACTGTTGTGCCTATGCCAGAAAGTGCCACAAATGCCAGATCTACGCAGACAAAGTGCATGTGCCTCCGAATCCTTTGAATGTGATGTCTTCACCTTGGCCCTTTCCATGTGGGGCATTGACATGATTGGAAAGATTGAACTGACTGCTTCAAATGGCCACAGATTCATCCTGGTAGCCATTGATTACTTCACCAAATGGGTTGAAGCAGCTTCATATGCAAACGTCACCAGACAAGTGGTAGCCAGATTCCTGAAGAGAGACATCATTTATCGATATGGAGTACCCGAGCGAATCATTACTGATAATGGTTCCAATTTGAACAACAAAATGATGGCAGAACTGTGTCGGGACTTCAAAATCCAACATCACAACTCTTTTCCTTACAGGCCAAAGATGAACGGCGCTGTGGAGGCGGCTAACAAAAACATCAAGAAGATTGTGAAGAACATGGTGGTTACTTACAAGGACTGGCATGAAATGCTACCGTTTGCTTTACATGGGTACCGCACCTCAATCAGAACATCTACTGGGGCAACACCGTTTCAACTTGTGTATGGTATGGAATTTGTCCTACCCGTTGAAGTTGAATTACCCTCCTTACGGGTACTGATGGATGTCAAGCTGAATGAAGCAGAATGGGTCTGTTCACGGTACAATCAATTGAATCTGATCGAAGAAAAGAGATTAGCTGCAATTTGTCATGGGCAGCTATATCAGAAAAGGATGAAGAAAGCCTTCGATCAGAAAGTCAGGCTTCGGGAATACCAAATAGGAGATCTTGTGCTGAAAAGACTTCTTCCTCCTCATACAGACCACAGGGGCAAGTGGACTCCAAATTACGATGGTCCGTTCATAGTAAAAAAGGTTTTCTCTGGTGGAGCACTGATGCTCACTACTATGGATGGTGAAGATTTCTTATCCCCTTTGAATTCAGATGCAGTTAAAAAATACTTCGCATAAAATGACCCGCTGGACATAAAAACAGAATGTAAGTCCAGGCAAAAATAGGGCATCCCAACGAGTCAAAAACAGAATAAAAGACTCGGGCAAAAATAAGGGAAAAATAAAATAAATGTACACCCGCTGAGTTGAAAAGCCACATTGGACAGCTCAAGCAAAAATGGGCATCCCGATGGATTGAAAATCTGAAAGGGCGATCCATGCAAAATCAGGGAATAAGCGAACAACTGCATTCTGAATCCGTCTGTATTCCTCGCAACACGGCAAGCTTCGAAAGGATAAAGCATCAGTCAGAATCAACCTTCTTCAGAAAGCAAGATGAGAAGAACGTCAAGGTCATACAGGTCATAGCAAAGGAAGCTCAACGGAGCGTCATCAACATTGCCAACACCTTTACTTTTCTCAATTTATAACAATCTCCTCATTTCAGGGGATCTATTTCTTTTACTGTATTTGCCAATTCAGGGCACCCAGATTAATAAAATCAGAGTTTTCAATCACACCTCGTCTTGTACATTTTTGTTTCATTTTCAAAATGTCCAATATCCATGATACAATATTTACATAAAACAAATGATCCGGTCTTAATAAATGCTTGCAGGAAATATATTTACTCTCAGGAATATCTAACTCCTATAAGGAAATCCGGTAAGGGATACCTCGGGATACTTGTGTGTTTCTTTGTCTTAACAGGTTGCAGGTATTCAAATACGCAGCATGGGGCATGCCAGGCATCACTTCCCCCAGCATACCTCCCCCAAAAAGAGTGCCAGGTCTCTCTAAGATAAAAGAACTATCTCCCCGCAGAGTTCCAGCTTCTCCCCAGAAGAGCAATGCCTGAAATTCTCACAACAAAGTGACGGAAGCTTCCTCATCCCCAGCTGGGTTTTCTCCTTACCAGATAGATCTATCAGTGATCTATTTCCCCAAGCAGAGCTGTATATCCTAACAGATTGACCAATGATCTACCCCAGCTGGGATACTTCTCCAAGCAGATCAGCCAGAGATCTTCACAACAGCAGGATCCGAGTCCTGAATCGGTTTCTTTTGCATAATCATGGCATTAGCATCATCCCCCCCTCACAGAGCGTAGCATTCCGTCTAATACGGAGCATTACGGCAAAAATCAAACATTTGCATGATCACAAGTCAGGTTCGGACCAGTCACCTATAAATACCAACAGTACCTCATCGGCAATATATATAAAGACTCACATCCCTTGCAAATGAAAGCCAAAGCGTCCCCTTTGCACTCTCCAACACAAATAGATGTTCATACATACCCTTTTTGACACGCGTCTGTGTCATATTATTCCCCTGCAGATATAAACCACAAACATCCTCTGTGATTACAGATACCTATACATTCTCTTGACACCCGTCCGTGTCACCACTCCCCAGCATAGTTTCCTAAACACTTGTTGCAAACCAAACACTTGTTTATAATATACTCCTTTTGACACTCGTCCGTGTCATCCTATCCCCGCAGGTCGCCAGAATACCTTTTGTGCTCCTATATACATATAAGTCCATAACTTATACACTTTCTCTTCTGACACCCGTCCGTGTCAAACTTTCCCCAGCAAGTTGAACACTCGTCCATGTCTTGCTCCTACTTCACAATACTTACTTGTACAGATGCTCGTCCATATCTTGTATATATATATATACTTATTCCCCACAGATTTAACACTCGTCCGTGTTCTTTGTTAACCAGTTGGTACTCGTCCGTACCATCATCTCTGAACATGCGTCAGCATTTGTTTCTACTGATACTCGTCCGTATCGTAATCTTAAGGATGCTCGTCCGCATCTTTAATCTATACACATTTTCAAACACTTATACCTTTTATTTCTTGGATGTAAACACTCACCCGTGCTTACTATTCCCTAGTAAGTCCCCAGCAGAACAACTTTTCTCCTATCCGACATTCGTCCTATGTCATGATACTTTCGGCAGCCGTACCCTGCCAGGTGATCGTCCTTCACCTTTGGATTACCGTCCCTCATCCTTTCCCCAACGGAGTCTCCATTAATGGAACCCTCTTTCTATCCGACATTCATCCTATGTCGTGATTTTTAGCAGCCATCCCCTGCTAGGTGATCGTCCTTCACCTTTTTTATGATCGTCCTTCATCATTTTATCCAATGGCCGTCCCCATCGTTGATTTTGTTATCTGACATTCGTCCTATGTCGTGATAAACCCCGAGAGTAGCCGTACCCTGCTAGGTGATCGTCCTTCACCTCTTGATGATCGTCCTTCATCATGCTTATCCGATGGCCATCCCCATCGTCGACCTTTTCTATCCAGCATTCGTCCTATGTCGTGATAAAGAGCATCCGTCCCCTGCTAGGTGATCACCCTTCACCTTTGATGACTGTCTCTCATCAATATTTCATTTATTCTTTAAACCGATGGCCGTACCCATCGTTGTTTAATTTACCTTTACAAACCTGATGGCCGTCCCCATCATTGCTTTTACTGCAATCCCTAGAGAATCTTGTTCCTTTACCCGATGGTCGTCCCCGTCGTGTTCTCTTTAACTCCCCAGCTTGTCGGTCGTCCCCGTCATTGCTTTATGTACCGCTTTATCCCCAGCAGTCGTCCTCTGCAAGATGGTCGTCCTCCATCGTCTTCATTTAATAATCATACCATACTGCCTTTTACAATTTATCTCCCTTTTCTTCTTCTCCCCAGTGAGTGCAAATTTTGGACTGTCTTTGGTATTCAACCACAAGTTATCTTCTTTGTCTGTTAAGCCCGTCGCTTACATCCTGCACAGCTAACTCATGCTTGAATAGGGGCAGCTATAAAAACCCCAAATTTTCCCTCACTAAATTTCACACCATGGCTTGTGTTCTTTCATATTTGCATTAGTTTAAGCATATCATCTCATATTGCATTTTTGTTTCACAGCACAGTTCAAGTTCATCTGCATCTAGGGTTTGTGATCTAAGCAATCCAAGGATCCATTTGAGCCATCCTAAAGGCCTCCAATATTTCCAAGAGGTCCATGTGTGTTCTATCATCACATTATATACCTCAAAGATCAAGGAATTCAAAAAATCACAAGAACTTGGAAAGCATAGAAGCAGAGCTAGGGTTTCACTACACAAATGACCTGAAATTAGGGTTTTGGTTTCAGAGGCAATAACTCCAAATTTTTTGGTCATTCTTGTTTCTAATAGTCTCAATATGTTATAAGGATCATGTGTACCAAGTTTAATGAAGAAATTCATTGTGGAAGTCATCTGTTCACTGGGTAAATTCTTAAGCAAGTCAGAGCAAAATCAGGGCATCTGAGGCCCCCAACAACGGAACCAAAGTGGATTTTTCATCAAATTGAAGTTATATGATCTTTATTTGATCATTGAAGTGCTTGGAAGTTCACAAAATTGAAGAAATTTGAGCTAAACCAAAAGTTTCCAAAAATGGAAATGACTTGTAATGGAAACTTTCCATTTTGGGAAAGTTTTTTAACCTCCTCTTTCTCAACCAAAAATGCTTCAAATGAAAGATTGTTGGTCATGAAAGTTGTATATTGGATCATTCCCTTTTCAAAAAGTACAAGAACAAGTCCTAATTCATTATGGAACTCAAGTTATGGCCTTGCAAAGTTGGCAAAAATCCTATAATTTTCACTTTCACACCAAAGAGGAATTTTTGCAATTTCACATACCAAGCCATTTTGTGACCTCTAGTCACTCTCTAAGCATCATACAAACATACTACAATGCATTGTGACCAAAATTACCCAAAGAATTATTCCATTTCATGCCTTGAACTTCAAGTAATTCAAAAGGGGCCAAAATTCTTCAAATTTGCAAAAAGGGGTTGAAACTTCTCATACACTTGTTGCATCACCCCAAAACATTTTCCATGGTTCTCCTTGATCTTTGCTGAGCCAAGACATGCCCTAAAATAGTTGCAACATGAGCCCATACCTCAAGTACACCTAATGTTGATATTTTGGCAACTTGCCCATACCAATCACCACAGGCCACCACCCACTTTCTGACCTATCAAACAATGTTATGTGGACTAAAAGCAACACAATCCATAACACATACAAGCTCAGATCATCCCATAAGCCAAGTTTTCTAAAAAAATCACCTTAAAGCAAAAACCTTCGAAACTTTCTGTCCAGCCATCAAACTTCAAAACAAACTTCACCATTCATTCAGAAATGATCCATAGAACATAAACCAACCATCAAACAAGCCTCAAGACCCCTATACACAAAACACGATTCTGGTGCAGCAAGAGTGCAACCACTCAATCCAGCCATTCTAAGATCCTTCCAAGCATTGCAACATCATCAGGGGGTCAAATAAAGAGGGTTTGCACAAAAGAAGAGGTCCCAAAGCTTCAGAGGTGAAAGCTCCAGCTTAGGTATCAATCTTCAAGCTTTTTCCAGAAGCATGATTTTAATTTTCTAAATTGTTCCTTATGCTTTGCTGATCACCATGATCTAATTTGTTTTGAAAATGAGTGAGAAATAAGCTTGTATTGAACTTCTGAAACTTTTCCCGTGAAACATGTTCTTGTTTGATTCTCATAATTGATGCAAAATAAATTAGTTTTGAGGGTGGATTCGTGTTTAGGGAGAGGTGAGGAGTTGATCTAGAGCTTTAGAGCTCCTGAAATTACCTAGGGAGAGAGTTTGAGAAACTACCTTGCCGGAGAAGATGACCAGAGAACTGTTTCGACCGTCTGAAAATAATTAGGGCTAATCTCAGGTGATTAGCCAAGTTTCAATCTGGAGCATTAAATGTGAGTTTCGCGCGTGTGTTGAGGGCTGAGATCATTTCACTTAACCCTAATCTTTTTCATTTATTTAATTAATTAAAATTAGGCCAGATTGAATCTGGACCCTTAGATTGCGCGCTGGTCAACCATTTCCCCCCAGTTTGAATCCTGTCCATCAGATCATCATACTTTCTTTTATTTTCATTTTATTTTCATTTAAATGCATTTTTCTTTACCAATTTATTTAAAATACTTAGAAAAGTCCAAAAAATATTTTCTTCTGCATTTTAATTTCAAATATTTTTCTTCACCCAAAAACATTTTTATTTTTATTTTTTGCATTAAAAAATTATTTTAAAAATATTTAAATGTTTATTTTAATTAATTAATGGAAATTAATTAATTAAAATACCATTTAAGTTTCTAAAAATTCCAAAAAATATTACATTGCATCTTAGGACATTTAGAAACATTGTCAAACCATTCATACAAATTTCTTTTTGGTTTTGATCCAATTTTGACATTTTTCTTGAATTTAGGGTTCATAAAAATCCCTTTTTGGAACCCTAACTTTGAAAATTCTTTTCTGCCTAACCATGAAGGGTTTGACAATGGTTCTTTTTGCATTGTTTTCCATATAGCATGTAGTTCCTAGGATGATTTTGTCATGAATTTATCTTGCATTTTCCATTTGATTTGCATTTTCCCCCTTAAGGTACCCAAAAACCCTAGTTTACTTAGAAAAATCACAACTTTCTTTAGGTTAAGAGTTAGACCTTCTCCTTTGGGGTGTGATATCATATGGGGTTAGGGTTCATTTGAGTTCATTTGCAATTTTTTTATCTTGTGATTTGCTCCTTTTTTTGACATTTGCATCTCATCCTTTCATGTAACCCTAATCTTGCATCCATACTTACATCTTACATTGCATTGCATGAGCATGTGAACTTGCCATGACATTCTAAGCACTTTTATGCCATCTTAGACATCTTAAGACATTGCTTGAACATTTCTTGGTCATTCATTCATACATTTTCCATGCTTTGCATCCATTTCATTTCATAAGCATCCATGTGTCTTCATGCTTCCTACATGCTTCATTTGCATTATTTCTCTTTGTATGAACATTCATAACACTTGGTTTGACTCTGCATCATCTCATAGCATCATTTGCATCATGTGCTTGCTTCTGGTTTTGGTTTTTACCTTTTCATATGTTTAATTTTCATTTCATTTATTTCCTTATGCTAACATTTTCAGGTGGTAAGTAATTTGAGAAGTGAATTTGCCTTCACTTCTAATTTCTCTTCATCTTATTCATATGGATCCTTGCTGCATTTTCTATTTCCTTAGAGTGAGATTGCTCATTCATGTTCATCATTCACTTTCTTTCCTCAAGGTACTTATCTTCTTCAGTGAAGTAAGTAACTTGTTTCTTCTGCTTCTCCTCCTTTCATCTGCTTCTTCCATTGGTGGCTTCTTTGAAGATTTCTCTTAAGCCTCACAAACCATAGGAACATCCAAGAATTACAATAATTAGGGTTGTGATTAGTCCCCCTTTAGCTTTTACCTTTGTGTCTTCTTTGTGTCTCTCTTCTCACCTCATCATTAGAGACTAAACCTTTAAGGTTTTAAGACTTTGTGATTAAGGTTATGCCTGCATCCTTCTCTTAGGATGGAGTGTATAACTTTAATCCTAAGTGTTAAATCCTTAATTTGTTTAAACCTCTTAATCAATCCATCTTAATAATCACTAAGACAATAGCTTGTAACTTGGGCCTTGCATTAGGGTTCTAATTCTTCCTTTATTGGTTAAGAAGGACTAACCCTAGTGTTAATGGACAAGTCCCCCTCAAGTTGTCTTACAAACCATAAAACTCACATCTTAATCTCACTCTTAATTAAAATCCACTTTAATAAAATCTTGTTTTGTCATGAGGTTAATCCCTAATCATGGATTAAGTTGAGGTGTCTTCCTCAGCTTAAGTGTGCTCATCTATTATCCTTCTATTAGGATGGTGTAATGAGTTCACTAATCCTTGATTATGGCTTAAACTCCTTACTTAACACTAAACAAAAACTCAAAAACATCTAAATAATCACAAGTAGGTTAATGATCTTAATCCTACATCATCATGGTAATTAAGTTGAGATGCTTATCTCTTACGTAAAGTATTCTCATTATCCCTAATCAAAGGGAGGATATGATGAGTTTACTAACCCTTGGTTTAGGCTTAAGCTCATTAACTTATGACAAACACAAAAAGCAATAAAAGATTGAAAACACAAAAACAAACAATAATCGTCTCCTCCGGGATTATTTTCTCATCATCTTCACTCACAAACGAGAACTTGCATCTTCCGTCTAATGCAAGACAGTTAGAACTCGAGCCAGATGAGTCTTATACTTGAGCATAGACAAACAAGCAGTTCACCAGTCAATTTATCTTTCAGTCTCTTTGAGTCGAACTACAATGTTCTGACTTCCTCATTGCACGAGAGGATACGTAGGCATAACTTAATTGTTATCGAACAAAAGTCTCTGTGTCTTCCCCCCTCTTTCAGCATTCTTTTAAAGTCTCAGTTCCTGAGCACCTCACTTCATTTTCTTGCACTGACACTTGTATATTCTTTTCCAGCTTTTGCACACAGATAACACATACACTACCCCTTTAAACACAAATCTTTTAAGCGTGGATCCTGTCGAGTACGACGAACAATCTGGGTGCTAATACCTTCCCAGGTTGTAACCAACCCCCTTTCTCAGTTTCTCTAGTTCGCAACCGTCTTATCCATCTTTTCTTAGGTTTATGCAGCATTACCTTTCCTTCGGGATAAAAATGCCTAGCTGGCGATTCTTTTCATTTCACTTCATTTTCTCCTTTCGCCGACTGTTCACGCTTGTATCGGGATGCGAATCTTTGGGAGCGACACAGACGACGGAGAAAGTGAAGTTTATTCGGGAGAAGATGAAAGCTTCTCAAAGTAGGCAAAAGATTTATCATGACAAGAGAAGGAAGGATCTTGAGTTTCAGGAAGGCGACCATGTGTTTTTGAGAGTTACACCGGTTACAGGTGTGGGTCGTGCTTTGAAGTCGAAGAAGTTGACTTCTCGTTTTATTGGGCCGTATCAGATTACTGCACGAGTTGGTTTTGTTGCTTACCATGTGGTGTTGCCTCCGAATCTTTCGAATTTGCATGATATGTTCCATGTTTCGCAACTTCGGAAGTATGTTCCGGATCTGTCGCATGTTAATCCTATGGACGAGGTGGAAGTAAGAGATAACCTTACGGTTGAAGCTTTGTCCGTTAAGATTTTGGACCGTGAAATCAAGAAGCTAAGAGGAAAGGATATTGTGCTTGTGAAAGTAGTGTAGGGAGGTGCAGCGGAAGGCAATATGACTTGGGAATTAGAAAGTGGGATGTGCGAGTCATATCTTAAGTTGTTTGAATCAGGTAATATTTTCGAGGAAGAAAATTTCTAAAGTGGGGGAGAGTTGTAAAGCCCCAATTCGATATTTCCAAATTTTGTTGAGTCTTTTATTTTATTTGAGTGATGATTGTCTTATTTGTGAAATTGACATGATAATATGATATGTTGATGTGTTAATGTGATTTTACCGTTTTGTGAATTTTCAGGTAAAATTAGATTGGAGGGTATTTTAGACATTTGCTAATTAGTGATAAGTTAGAATTTTGTGTAGAATTATTATTTTGTGAGAAAATGATATTTGGTGGAAAAGGGAAGAAAATGAGTTAATTGTAGAAATAGTTAGTAAGAGTTATAAGAGAGATAAATAGAAAGATAGAAAAGAAAAAGTTATAAGAGTGGAAAGAATAGAAAGAAAAAGAGATAGAAAGAAAAACAAGAGAAAGAAAAGGAAGAGAAGAGAAAAGAGGAGAAAAGAGGAAAAGTTGGAAATCATCAAGATTTCTCCTAGGAATCGAAACAATCGGGTAAGGATGATAAACATTGGTATCTTAATCTTGTATGTGATTATGTATGTGTTAGATGGTATGGGTTTTATTTTGGTGAAGTTTTAGAGAGAATGAAATGTTAGGGTGTAAACACCCCAAATTTGCCCCCACTAAGTTCACACCATGGCTTGTGATCTTTCATCTCTGCATTAGTATACGCATATCATATCCTATTGCATTTTTGCTTCACTGCATTAGTTCAAGTTCATCTGCATCTAGGGTTTGTGATCTGAGCAATCCAAGGATCATCTGAGCTACTCCAAAGGCCATTAATCATTCCAAGAGGGTCCATGTATGTTCAATCATCATATTATATCCCACAAAGATCAAGGAAGTTAAAAAATCACAAGAACTGAGAAAGCATGGAAGTTGAGTTAGGGTTTCACTGCACAGATGACCTGAAATTAGGGTTTTGGTTTCAGAGGCCATAACTCCAAATTTTTTGGTCATTCTTGTTTCTATTGGTCTCAATATTTTATAAGGATCATGTGTACCAAGTTTTATGAAGAAATTCATTGGGGAAGTCATTTGTTCACTGGGTAACTTCTTGAGCAAGTCAGAGCAAAATCAGGGCATCTGAGGCCCCCAACAATGGAACCAAAGTGGATTTTTCATCAAATTGAGGTTATATGATCTTTATTTGATCATTTAAGTGCTTTGAAGTTCACAAAATTGAAGAAAAGTGAGCTAAACTAAAAGTTGCCAAAAATGGAAATGACTTGTAATGTAAACTTTCCATTTTGGGAAAGTTTTTCAACCTCCTCTTTCTCAACCAAAAATGCTTCAAATGAAAACTTTTTGGTCATGAAAGTTGTAGATTGGATCATTCCCATTTCAAAAAGTACAAGAACAAGTTCTAATTCATTATGGAACTCAAGTTATGGCTTGTCAAAGTTGGCAAAAATCACATAATTTTCAAGAATGCACCAAAGAGGATTCTTTGCAAAACCACTTGCCAATTCATTTTGTGACTTCAAACACATTTCTAATCATCATAAAAACATAACACATTGCATAAAAATCATAATTGCCCAAAGAATTGCATCATTCCATGCCTTGAACATCAAGAAATTACAAAAGGGCCAAACTTCATGGAATTTGCAAAATGACACATAAACTTCCATCCACTTGCTGAATTTCCTCAAATCCAAGTCTATGGACATCCTTGATCTCAGCTGCACATGGACAAGCCAATGAGCCAGCTACACCATTGCCCATACCTCAAGTACAAAACTTTTTACTTTTTGGCAAGAAGCCCATACCAATCACCACAGTCCACCACCCACTCTCTGCCCAATCCAGACTTTACAAGCATGCTTCAAGGATACATTTTCATAAGACACACAAGCTGAAACCTCCAAGAACTCAGCATTGCCAAAATCACTTCAACTTGCAAAAACCTTCGAATCTCTCAGCTCACCCACTCAAACTCAAAACCAATTTCACCATTCATCTCAAAATCATCCACTGACCACAAAGCACCTTTAACCCCAAACACGATTCTTGGCCAGTTGAGTTGCTACAACACAAACCAGCCACTCTCAAAGCTTTTGAAGCATTCCATTGGTCTCAGGAGGGTCAAAGGAAGCTTTTTGCACAAAAGAGGGGTCCTGAAAGCTCAAGTTTGGAAAGCTTCATCTCAGGTAGTCATCTCAAATCATTTTTCCAGAACTCTATTTTTAAGTTTCAATGTGAAAGAGCATGTTCCACTGATCATTTTGTGCTTTGTATTTTTCAAAATGGTTGCGTATTGATCATGTACTGATTGTCTGAAACTTTTGCCATTTTTATTTTTTCTTCGAATCTTGTGTTTGAGCAATTATAAATTTGTTTTAGGGGTGGATTTGAGTTTAGGAGAGTGAGAGGGTTTGATCTGGAGCTTTAGAGCTCCAGAAATGACCTAGGGAGAGGTTTTGAGATTTTCAGGGGAAGAGGCTGCCAGAGAAGACGACCAGAGCTCTTCCCCGGTGACCTGAAAGTAATTAATGGCTTAATTAGGGTTAGGACTAGGTTTGAATGAGTGCCCTTGGATTTTAGCTTCCCGCGTGAGATGGAGGGTGGAGATTAATTCATTAGTTATAATTCTGGATTAAATAATTAATTAAATAAGATTAGTTGGATTTGAATTCTGACCACTGGATGTGGCGCGCAGTCAACCAATATTTCCCCAGTTTTAATCTAAGCCATTGGATCGTCATACTTCTGTTTTATTTAATTTTTATTGCATTTTTCTCATTTTATTTTGCAGCATTTATTTAAAATAGCTAGAAATTTCCAAAAAATATTTTATTCTGCATTTTCACTTCAAATCATTTTCTCAACCCAAAAATATTTTTATTTTTATTTTTTGCATTAAAAAATCATTTTTAAAACATTTAAATGTTTATTTTAATTAATTAATGGAAATTAATTAATTAAAATATCATTTAGATTTCTAAAAATCCCAAAAAAATTCACATTGCATCTTAGGACATTTAGAAACATTGTCATACCATCCATAAAAATTTCTTTTTGGTTTTGAACAATCTTTGATAATTTTCTTGAATTTAGGGTTCATAAAATTCCTATTTTTGAACCCTAGCTTCAAGAATTCTTTTCTGCCTAACCATGGATGATATGACATTGATTCTTTTTGCATTGATCTTCATTTGACATGTAGTATCTAGCATAATTTTTTCACAAATTTCTTCTACATTTTTTACTTGATTTGCATTTTTTTCCCTTTAGGTACCATAAATCCCTAGATAACTTAGAAAAATCATAACTTCCTTAGGGTTAAGAGTTAGATCTCCTCCTTTGGGGTGTGATATCATATGGGGTTAGGGCTCCTTTGTTTGCATTTTCAATTATATATCTTGTCATTTGCTTCTGTTTTTGACTTTTGCATCTCATGCTGCATGAAAACCCTAATTTCTCACCTTCATTTGCATATATCTTGCATATACTTTCATACATGAACTTTCCATGACATTTCTTGCATCCACATGACATATAAGACATCCTAGTACACATTAGAACCATGCTTGATCATTTTTTCATCCATTTGACATGTTATGCATTCATTACATTCCATGAATTTTCATGTGCTTTCATGCATCCTACATGCTTCATTTGCATTCTCATCCTTTGTATGATCATCCATAGCTCTTGACATACATTTGCATCATCTCTTAACATCATTTACATCATAAACATGCTTCTGGTTTTGTTTTGCATCCTTGCATACTTTTCATTTTCATTTTATTCTTTCTTTTATGCTAACCTTTTCAGGTGGTAAGTACTTTGAGAAGTGAATTTGCCTTCACTTCTCACTTCTCTTCTCATATTTCTTATGCATTCATTGCTTCATTTCCCTTTGTCTTAGAGTGAGCTTGCTCATTCATGTTCATTCAATTTCTTTCTTCAAGTAACTTATCTTCTTAAGTGAAGTAAGTTAGCTTGTTTCTTCTGCTTCTCTTTTTCCCATCTGCTTCTTCCTTGGTGGCTATTCTTGGAGATCTCTTGCAAGCCTTATAAACCCTAGGAACACCCAAGTATGATAACAATTAGGGTTTTGATTAGTCCCCCTTAGGTTTACCTTTATGTCTTCTTTTGTGTCTCTCTTCTCATCTCATAATCAGGGACTAAACCTTTAAGGTTTTAAGGCTTTGTGATTAAGGTTATGCCTGCATCCTTCTCTTAGGATGGAGTGTATAACTTTAATCCTAAGTGTTAAGCCCTTAATGTGTTTAAATCTCTTAATCAATCCATCTAATAATCACTAAGACAATAAGCTTGTAACTTGGGCCTTGCACTAGGGTTCTAATTCTTCCTTAATTGGTTAAGAAGGACTAACCCTAGTGTTAATGGACAAGACCCCCTCAAGTTGTCTTACAAACCATAAAACCCGCTTCTTAATCTTATCATTAACTAAATCCATTTTAATAAAGGCTTTGTTTTGTCATGAGGTTAATCCCTAATCATGGATTAAGTTGAGGTATCTTCCTCAGCTTAAATGTTCTCATATATTATCCTTCTATTAGGATGGTGTAATGGGTCCATTAAATCCTTGATTATGGCTTAAACTCATTACTTAACACTAAACAAAAAATACCAAAAACATCTAAATAATCACAAGTAGGTTAATAATCTAAATCCTACATCATGGTGATTAAGTTTGAGGTGCTTACTTCATACTTAAGGTATTCTCATTACCCCTAATCAGAGGGAGGATGTGATGAGTTAACTAACCCTTGGTTTAGGCTTAAGCTCATAATCCTATGAAAAACACCAAAAGCAATAAAAGATTGAAAATTTAAAAACAAACAATAATCGTCTCCTCCAGGATTATTTTCTCATCCTCTTCACTCACAAACGAGAACTCGCTTCTTCCGTCTAATGCAAGACATTTAGCACCTGAGCCAGACAAGTCATGCACTTGAGCATAGGCAAGCAAGCAGTTCATCAGTTAATTTATCTTTCAGTCTCTTTGAGTCGAACTACGGTGTTCTGACTTCCTCATTGCACGAGAGGATACGTAGGCATAACTTAACTATTATCGAACAAAAGTCTCTTTCTCTTCCCCCTCTTCCAGCATTATCTTTTAAGCCTCTTTCCTGAGCACCTCACTTCACTTTCTTGCACTGACACTTGTACATTCTTTTCCAGCTTTTGCACACAGATAGCACTGACACTATCCCTTTAAACACAAACTTTCAAGCGTGGATCCCGTCGAGTACGACGGACAATCTGGGTGCTAATACCTTCCCAGGTTGTAACCAACCCCCTTTCTCAGTTTTACTGGTTCGCGACCGTCTTATCCATTTCTTCCTAGGTTTATGCAGCATTACCTTTCCTTCGGGATAAAAATGCCTAGCTGGCGACTCTTTTCAGTTCATCTTCATGTTCGCTTTCGCCGAATGTTCGCGTCTGTACCTCGTCTAACCCGGTGTCATTTGGTGGGAGCGACAGCTTGGCGACTCTGCTGGGGACACTTATACTGCAACCAGGGCTTCTGGTTCTTTTTGTGGGTTCCTCCAAGAGCTTGCTTGATTTGTGTTTACAGGGTGTTACGTGCTACTTTTGCTTATTTACTTGCTTTATTTATTGCTTTATGTACAACTTTATTTATTGCTTTTCTTTACATCGCTGGATCTGCTTCTGTTTTGGTGGGTGGGGTTTCATTGAGTGATTAAGGTCATATACCTGGGACCTGAGTGACACCTAGGCTAGAGTGGCTTCATATTCTTTCTCATTCCATTTCGGTCTGGTGCGGGAATATGAAACACGGTTCAGATGTGGGTTTCTTCTTGAGAACTCTGTACTATAGATTTCCTGTAGTGCTAGGGCTATCTAGGAAGCCTGCTAAGTCTGGATGACCTTTATTATGACCTTCAGAATCTGGGGTGAATTAGAGGAGGATCTTTTATGGTTATTGTAAACATTGTACCTACGGGTTAGAAGTGTTTACACTTCTCATAACTGATCCAAGTCTGAGGATCCTTGTTCTAGAACATTACCTGTGAGGGGGTTGGGATATTTGCAGGTTTGCAGGAACCCCTTGGTCACATCATACCCTGTTACTGTTTTGTTTTAAGAATGCATCACTTTGGACAGTTCTTGTGATTACCATGGACTTGTGACTCTTTATTTGAGTCCCCCACCCTGGTTACTGGATTTCTAAGCCTCCATCCAGACCTTTGAACATACATGGACCTTTACCAAGACAGATAATTAGATCCAGCTCTTGATCACAAACCCTTGCATATAATTTGCATATATCATCATTGCATCATCTAACATTTGCTTATTTATTTTATAGGGTATCCACCCTTTCATTTTTGGTTTGGTTTTGACCCGTTCTGTGGCTTAGACCTCTGCTTCAATTATCTTCTTCAGCATCTGCTCCAGTTTTCTTCTCCAGCAATCTTCATCAGTCTGTCAGAGACTCACCTCTAGCACCTTCATCAGTCTGTCATAGACTTACCTCCAACTTCTCAGTCAGTGACTTTCATCAGCAGTTGCTCTTAGCTTCTTCATCAGCACCCATTGTCAATATGACTACTTCAAGAAAGAGCAACATTTCTTACCATTTCTTTGAGCCCACCTTGACTGGCATCAGGCATGTCCAGTCCTTCATTACACCTGACCACATCCCACTGTTTAGAGAGCACTATGGGGGTATTTTAGACATGTTCATGGATCTTGATGCATCTCAGAGGAGCATGATCCACACATGCTTGCAGTTTTATGACCCTTCACTCAGATGCTTCACCTTTCCTGATTTCCAGATGGGACCACTACTAGAAGAGTTTTCCTTATTGATTGGAGTTCCTATCAGGAGAGGGATTCCTTTCAACCCAGAAATGACTTCTCCCAGAAATGAAAAGATAGCTAGGGCAGTGCATTTGGAGCCTGCCCTCATTGAGCAGAACATGAAAACCAAAGGTGGGATTCCTGGTTTACATCTGGACTTCCTGATTTCCCAGGCCACTCTGAAGGCTGCAGTTGGAGAATGGAAGGCTGTCTTTGCACTTTTAGCCCTCAGTATATATGGGGTTATATTGTTTGCAAATGAGCCCAAGTTTGTGAGTAAAAATGCCATCCACTTGTTCCTGCTGAGGAACTCAATGCCTACATTGCTAGGATATTTTTACTACTCAGTCCATCAGAGAAATGAAAAGCAAAGGGGGAAGCTGGTCAGATGTTGTGCTCCTCTGTACTACTCTTGGCTGCTCAGACACTTGCCAAAATCAGACGCCTTCTTAAACCCCCATCAGCAGAAGAATTGGGCTAAGAGGTTCATTGCCTTGACATCATATGACATCAGATGGTGCACCCAGAGCACCAAAGGCAAGGACATTATTACCAGCTGTGGGAAGTATCCTAATGTGCCTCTGATAGGAGTAAAAGGTTGCATCAACTACAACCCTTTACTATTTAAAAGGCAGTTGGGATATTCTTTGGTTCATCCTCCTAGAGGACAAGATTTGGCTGAGACTCTCTACTGTGAAGTTCAACCCAACTCTGCTGTTGTCAGACAGGCTGCCTGGGCTTGGGACAACATCCAGACTAAAGGGACAACCATCCTTGGAAGGTGCAACAACATTGCTTCAGCCCAGTACTCTGACTGGTCCCGTACTAGAGCTCAGATCACCAGGATGTCTTTCACCTTGGAATACACACCTGGACCCTCTACAGTACAGCCTGCAGTAACTGTTAGCCTGGAAGAATTTGAAAAGCTGAAAGGGAGGAATGATCAGCTAGCTGAAGCCCTGAAAAAGACTCTATGGGAGAGAAATGACAGTCGTCTGGACATTAAGAGATTGGAAAGACTCAAGATTGAGCATCTGGCCAAGATTGAGAAAACATATGACTACATTAGGAAGGCAAGAGCAAGGGAGTTGGTTCTGAAGAATGCCTGCAAGGAGGCCAAGATTCAGAAAGCTAGAGCAGAGCAGTATCTGGAGGAAAGTCAGGCTAGGTGGATCAGGATCACCGAAGCCCGTGCACAAGAAGACCAGAGGACTCAAGCCAAGATAGAGCAGCTGGAGGCCAATGAGAAGAAGCATCAGGAAGCTTTGTTGACAGCTCAGAAGGAGATATCTGAACTGAAACTTTGGACGGGGTTAAAGAGATCAAAGGATCAGGACAGGCATAAGAAGCTAACTAGTGCCATTGCTACCAGGAACCTCCTCATCAGGACTATTACAGAGCACCCAGCTGGTCCGGTGACTGAGGCCCTCCTGAAGGAAGTCAAGGAGGATGACTTTGGATTGGATGTCTGATCCTTTTGCTTGTATTTCTTTCTTTTGATGTACTTTTCTTTTTGTTGTTGTTGTTGTATTTTGAACCATCATGGGCATGTATTGTAAACAAACTATGTTTTTTCATCCTTTGTAATATATCAGTTTGTTTTATTTTGGTGGGCTTTATCTCTCAACATCATCAGCATTTCCTCGAGGTCTGGAAAGGTCAAAACCAAAGAACCAAACCGGATACCCTTGGAAGACAAATAAGCATATTGCATTGCATACTAACATTTTATTTGTTTTGTAGGTTTTTGTTTCTTATTTATTTCTCACTTTGTTGTATTTTCAGGAAACATTGCTCGCCAAAGAGTGTTCCCTGTCAATAGAATTCATCGGTACCCAACGTGAAACAACCTTCCGGGCATTCAGATGGATCAGGTACAACAGGACCTGAATGAAGTAAGGAACCAAATGGCAAACAAAAGGGTTGAAATGAGAAATCAAATGACCCAGTTCATGGCTGTGATGACTGGCTTAGCTCAGAGCCAGGAAAGACTGAGGGAATTGGTGGAAAGGCAAACTCCTGAAGAACACCACCCTGGTACAGGAGGAACCATCAATAATGAACGCGAGTGGCCTCGCATCGACCCACCAGAGTTTGGGCCCCATCTGAACCCAGATGTTAATGTCACAAGGAATATTCAAGGAAACACTGCTGGAGGCAGGATCTTGCAAGAAGATCCTCAGGAAGAGCAGTTCACAGTTATTGGGGCTGGGGATGAGGTGTATGACCGAAGGTTGGATGAGATTGCTGAAAAACTGAGGTCTCTTGAGTCCCAGAATTCCTTAGGCTTTGATGTAATGGATATGGGGCTGGTAGATGGGGTGAGAATTCCTCACAAGTTCAAACCCCCGTGTTTTGAAAAATATAATGGTACCTTCTGCCCGCGTACTCATCTGCAGTCTTTCTTGGGGAGACTCAAAGCTTATACCATGGACGAGAAGTTATGGATGTTCTATTTTGAGGACAGCCTGACTGGGGCATCAAGAGAATGGTATTCGCACCTGACCAGGGCCACTATAAGATGTTGGAAAGACTTGGCCGAAGCCTTCATCTGTCAGTACCAGTACAACCTAGACATGGCTCCCAATAGAACCCTTCTAATGGGCATGTCTCAGTCTTCAAGGGAAAGCTTCCGGGATTATGCTGAGAGGTGGAGACAGCTTGCTGCTGCTATCCAGCCACCCATGTCTGAACGGGAAATGGCTGACATGTTTATGAACACTCTTCAAGGAACATATATTGACAGACTTGCTGCTTTCTCTTCCACCATTTTTGCATATGTAGTTATAGCTGGTGAGAGAATAGAGAGTCTTCTGAAGATGGGAAAAATCTCTGACAACGGTGCAAGCTCCTCCAACAATACAAGAAAACCTTTTTCAGGAATCCTATGCCTAGTCATGGTGGGCCCAGGATTAATGCCATAGAAGAGGACCAACCATCTGCATTGATTGATAATGTTGCACAAATTCGAACACCGCTGGCAGAAGTCAAAGCTCAACTATTAAGATGCCAGGTATTCCTAGGTTGTGAGGCCTGTTGCGAATCGTGCAAAACTGCTATTAATGGTTGTGAGAGGCTAAGACTTGGCATAGATGGCCTTATCAGAGATGGAATCTTGCAAATTACCACAACAAAGTCTACAATATCAACAACTCTTTCTTCAGCAACAATAGATCCTCCTACAACATCAACAGATCCTCCTACAACTGCAACAACCGTCACTCCCACTGATTCATCCACAACGCTAGCAATCACTCCATCCATTATTTCAACAAACCAAAGTTCAGTTACACTTACTTCTACAACATCAACACCCATCTTATCAACGGAATCGCCTACAACGCCGACAAACACTAACGAAGATGTTTCAACGGTCACGATCTATTATGACCCGGTAACTATTCATCCCAACAATAATTTTCAACAACAAACTGCAACACCTACTATCAGATCTCCGGTCACAATATATTACGATCCGCATACCATCACAGTTCCTTCCGCTACAACAATCAGTCCGGTCACCATTACGGTACCAGGACCCGTTCCTTATGAAAGCAGTAATGCCATACCTTGGCACTACGGCTCTGATCTCTATTACGGCGGAAAGAAGATCACTCTAGATTCATTAACCTCTTCACCACAAGTTGACAATGTTGGGGGAGGAGGAGGCTTCACCAGAAGCGGACGCCTTTTTGCCTCACAAATACCGAGACCCAATGCTGAAGCAGAGGCTGCTGCTAAAGCAAAAAGGAAGAGTGTGGTGCTCGAAGAACCAGCTGTTAAATAAACTCCGAAGACGTCTTTTGAACAAGAGGTGGACGAGTTCATGAGAATAATCAAAAAGAGTGATTACAAAGTGGTGGACCAGCTTCATCAGACACCCTCCAAAATCTCTATCTTGTCATTGTTAATGTGTTCTGAAGCCCATAGGAATGCACTTTTAAGGGTCCTGCACGCAGCCTACGTGTCGGAAGAGATTACGGTTAATCAGCTAGAAACAGTGGTTGCAAATGTTAACACCAGTCATGGACTGGGCTTCATAGATGCTGATTTAACAACGGAGGGACGCAATCATAATAAGGCTTTACACATCACCTTAGAGTGCAAAGGTGTTGTTCTTTCTCATGTGCTGATAGACACTGGGTCTTCGCTCAATGTCCTCCCAAAGAAAGCCTTGGTGAAGCCGGAATATGATGGTTTGGCATTGCGTCCAAGTAATTTGGTGGTGAGAGCGTTTGATGGCTCTAAGAGATCAGTGCTTGGAGAGATTGAATTACCCGTGATTATTGGCCCACAAATCTTTAAAACTACCTTCTTCGTGATGGACATTCAGCCAGCCTACAGCTGTTTGTTGGGTAGACCCTGGATTCACACTGCTGGCGATGTTACATCTACCCTTCACCAGAAATTAAAATTTGAGTGGGAAGGCCAGATCATCACAATCTGCAGGGAGGAAGACATTTTCGTTAGCCAACTGGCTACTTACAAGTATATAGAGATGGATAGGGAGATCCACGAGACTATGAGCCAAGGTTTTGAGGCCCTTAACATCAATGAAGCAACTGTTGTGTCTGGAACTTCTATCACTTCATATCAACAAGCCCAGAAGGTTGTTGAAGAGGGTACCGCTCAGGGCTCGGGCAAGCTGCTGCCAGTAGAAAAGAAAGAAGACAGATTCGGGTTGGGTTACAGACCAATCCGACAAGATCAACCAGAGGCTGCAACGGAGCCCAAATTTGTCAGTGGGGGAATGCTTACCTCGGATGCGGTGAACAATATGGAAGACGAGGAAGAAGGCGACCGCAACCTGGAGAACTGCATACGTCCAAGGATCCCGGGGAACCAAGTCTTTAACTGGTCTTCCCAGGAAATTATAAGAGTTACTCCTACAGAGTAATTATTATTTCCTGTCTTTTAGCATGCATCAAGTCTTGCATCTTGCCCAAGGTGTCAGGACTTATTTTGTAATAGGTCCATCTTGTATTTTGTGCAAATGATTAATTAATGAATATCAGGACATCTTTTCCAAACGAGTTTCTTTTTACGCTCACTGTCTTTTTCATTTTTCACTTTTGTACAAAAAACAAATAAAATGGCAATGTTTTCAAAATAAACAACTTCATTTACACTTTTTCTAAACAAGATAAAACTGATCACTAAAAAGAACCAATCTCAACCCTTGCAGAGATTATCCTCCAGATCGCACCGACAAAAGCACTGCTATGATCTCGTATGACTTCGACAATCCGATTAATCAAGCTGATGAAGGGGTTGAAGAAGATTATGAGTTACCTGAGGATTTAGCCAGGTTGTTGAGACAAGAGGAGAAGGTAATCACTCCTCATCAGGAGGAGGTTGAGACAGTTAATCTTGGTACTGAAGAAGACTTGAAAGAAGTAAAGATCGGGGCATGTGCAAGATTCAGTGAAGGAACAACTTATCGACATGCTTCGAGACTACGTTGATGTTTTTACTTGGTCCTATCAGGATATGCTAGGTCGGGATACCGACATTGTTATGCACAAGCTGCCTTTGAAAGAAGACTGTCCTCCAGTAAAACAGAAGCTATGCCGTACTCGTCTGGATATGGAAATGAAGATAAAAGAAGAGGTACAAAAACACTGGGACGCCGGTTTCCTTGTTGTAACTAGTTACCCGCCGTAGGTTGCTAATATTGTACCAGTGCCTAAGAAGGATGGCAAAGTACGGATGTGCGTAGATTATCGGGATCTGAACAGAGCTAGCCCAAAGGATGACTTCCCTTTACCTCACATTGATGTATTGGTCGACAACACGGCTCAGTTCTCGATGTTTTCCATCATGGATTGATTTTCAGGATATAATCAGATCAAGATGTCACCTGAAGACATGGAGAAGATTACTTTCATCACACCTTGGGGCACATTCTGTTATAAGGTGATGCTATTTGGACTGAAGAATGCTGGTGCCACTTATCAGCGGGCTATGGTAACATTATTCCACGATATGATCCACAAAGAAATTGAATGTTATGTGGATGACATGATTGCCAAGTCCCTCACCGAAGAAGATCATCTGGTAAATCTGTTGAAGTTATTCAAGCGTTTGAGAAAGTATCAACTGAAGCTAAACCCCAACAAATGCACATTCGGGGTACAGTCCGGTAAACTGCTGGGATTTATCGTAAGTGAAAAAGGAATTGAAGTTGATCCTGACAAAGTCAAAGCCATTCAGGAGATGCCTGCACCTAAGACAGAAAAAGAAGTTTGGGGGTTCTAAGGTAGATTGAACTACATTTCAAGGTTCATATCTCACCTTACAGCAACCTGTGAGCCCTTGTTCAAATTGTTAAGAAAGGAACAAACGGTCAGGTGGAATGAAAACTACCAGAAGGCTTTTGACAAAATCAAGGAGTGATTACAAGAACCTCCAATCCTTATGCCTCCAGTTGAAGGAAGACCTCTAATAATGTACCTGACAGTATTATAAGGATCAATGGGGTGTGTGCTGGGCCAGCATGACGAGTCTGGTCGAAAAGAGTATGCAATATACTACCTAAGCAAAAATTTTACCGACTGTGAACAACGTTATTCACTGCTCGAGAAAACTTGTTGTGCTTTAGCGTGGGCTGCTCGCCGACTAAGACAGTATATGTTGACTCACACTAACTTATTGATCTCAAAGATGGATCCAGTCAAGTACATATTTGAGAAGCCAACACTTACCGGAAGGGTTTCAAGATGGAAAATGATCTTAACAGAATATGACATTCAGTACACATCTCAAAAGGCCATCAAAGGCAGTGTACTGTCTGACTATCTAGCTGAGCAACCCATTGATGATTACCAGCCTATGAGATTTGAGTTCCCTGAAGAAGACATCATGTATTTAAAAGCAAAATATCATGAAGATCCAGTTCATACTGAAAGGCCTGACCCAGAAGAAGAATGGACAATGATGTTTGATGGGGCTGTCAATATGAATGGGCGTGGAGTTGGTGCAGTGCTCATTACACCTAAAGGAGTTCACATGCCTTTCTCGACAAAACTCACCTTTGCATGCACTAACAACGAAGCTGAATACGAAGCTTGTATCATGGGTCTTGAGGAAGCCATTGACCTCAGGATCAAGAGTTTAAATGTATTCGGAGATTCACCTTTGGTAATCAATCAGACCAACGGAAAATGGTATACTCACCAAGAGCATCTGATTCCATACCGTGACTATACGAGGAGATTATTGACTTTCTTCGCAACAGTCAAACTTGAGTACATCCCTCGAGACGAAAATCAGTTCGCAGATGCTCTAGCTACCATTTCCTCCATGATCAAAGTTCAGGCTGCCAACTTTGTGCCTCGAATTTCAGTATCCAGACTTGACAGACCAGCATACTTATTCTCCGTGGACATTGCTAAAGATGACAAGCCTTGGTTCCACGACATCAAAAGCTTCTTAGAGGATCAAACATACCCACCTGGGGCATCATCCAATGACAAGAAGACATTAAGAAGGATGGCTGGTAGTTTCTTCTTGAATGCTGATGGTTCGTTATATAAGAGGAACTTTGACATGGTACTTCTCAGATGTGTTGATTGGAAAGAGGCAGACTTGCTGATGCACGAGGTGCTTGAAGGATCTTTCGGTACCCATGCTGGAGGACATGCAATGGCTAAGAAATTACTAAGATCAGGCTACTACTGGATCACAATGGATGTAGACTGTTGTGCCTATGCCAGAAAGTGTCATAAATGCAAGATTTATGCAGACAAAGTGCATATGCCTCTGAATCCTTTGAACGTAATGTCTTCACCTTGGCCCTTTGCCATGTGGGGCATTGACATGATTGGAAAGATCGAATCGACTGCTTCAAATGGCCACAGATTCATCATGGTCGCTGTCGCTCCCACCAAATGACACCTCAGGTCAGAAGGGGTACAGACGCGAACAGTCAGCGAGAAGAGAAAAAGAAAAGAGTCGCCAGCTAGGCATTTTTATCCCGAAGGAAAGGTAATGCTGCATAAACCTAATAAAAGATGGATAAGACGGTCGCGAACCAGAGAAACTGAGAAAGGGGGTTGGTTACAACCTGGGAAGGTATTAGCACCCAGATTGTCCGCCGTACTCGACGGGATCCACGCTTGAAAGATTTGTGTTTAAAAGGGGTAGTGTCAGTGCAATCTGTGTATCAAAGCTGGAAAGAATGCAAGTGTCAGTGTAAAAGAAATGTGAAGTGTATAAGAGAAGTGTTAGTGTAAGAACAAGAATGAAATTCCCAAGATAATGAGGCTAAAAGAATAATGCTGGAGGAGGGGGAATATACAGAGACTTTTGTTCGATAACTGTTAAGTTATGCCTACGTATCCTCTCGTGCAATGAGGAAATCAGAACATCGTAGTTCAACTCAAAGAGACTGAAAGATAAGTTGACTCGTGAACTGCTTACTTGTCTATGCTCAAGTGTATGACCTATCTGGCTCAGGTGCAAACTGTCTTGCATTAGACGGAAGAAGCGAGTTCTTGTTTGTGAGTGAAGATGATGAGAAAAGAATCCCGAAGGAGACGATTATTGTTTTTTTTTTATGCTTTCAGTCCTTTATTGCTTTTTGAAGTTTGTCATAAGAAAATGAGCTTAAGCCTAAATCAAGGGTTAGTAAACTCATCACATCCTCCCTCTAATTAGGGGTAATGAGAATACCTTAAGTATGAAGTAAGCACCTCACACTTAATCACCATGATGTAGGATTAAGATCATTAACCCACTTGTATTTATTTAGATGTTTTTGGAGTTTTTGTTTAGTGTCAAGTAATGAGTTTAAGCCATAATCAAGGATTTAATGGACCCATTATACCATCCTAATAGAAGGATAATAGATGAGAACATTTAAGCTGAGAAAGGCTCCTCAACTTAATCCATGATTAGGGATTAACCTCATGACAAAACAAAGCCTTTATTAAATGGATTTTAGTTAATGGCAAGGTTAAGAAATGGATTTTATGGTTTGTAAGACAACTTGAGGGGGACTTGTCCATTAACACTTGGGTTAGTCCTTCTTAACCAATTAAGGAAGAATTAGAACCCTAATGCAAGGACCAAGTTACAAGCTTGGTGTCTTAGTGATTATTAGATGGATTGATTAAAGGATTTAAACACATTAAGGGTTTAACACTTAGGATTAAAGTTATACACTCCATCCTAATAGAAGGATGCAGGCATAAGCTTAATCACAAAGCCTTAAAACCTTTAGGGTTTAGTCCTTGATTAAGAGATGAGAAGAGAAGACTCAAAGATGACACAAAGGCAAAACTAAACGGGGGACTAATCAAACCCTAATCATTATCATGCTTGGTTGTTCCTAGGGTTTATGAGGCTTGCAAAAGATCTTCAAGAGAAAAGCCACCAAGGGAGAAGCAGATGAAAGGAGAAAGAAGCAGAAGGAACAAGACAACTTACTTCACTTAAGAAGATAAGTTGCTTGGAGAAAGAAAGTAAGAGATGAACATGAATGAGCAAGCTCACTCTAATACAAAGATAAAATGCAGCAATGATGCAAGAGAGAGATGAGAAGAGATTGTGAGAAGTGAAGGCAAATTCACTTCTCAAATACTTACCACCTAAAAAGTTAGTAACAAGGAAGTGAAATGAAGTGAAAATGAGATAAGATGCAATGATGCAAACCAAAGTCAGAAGCATAAACATGATGTTAATGATGCTGAGAGGTGATGCAAACACATGTCAAGAGTTGTGGATGATCATACAAGGATGAGGATGCAGATGAAGCATGCTTTGAACCATACAAGTTCATGAAAGTTTATGAAATGATATGAATGCATAACACGGCTAATGAAAGATGCAATGATCAAACATGATTCTAATATGTCCTAAGATGTCTTATATGTCATATTGATGCATAAAATGTCATGGCACGTTCTTGAATGCAAGCATATGAGAGATGGATGCAAATGAAGACAAGAATTAGGGTTTTCATACAATATGCAATGCAAAATTCAAAATCAGAAGCAAATGACAAGATAAAAAATTGAAAATGGGATCAAAGGAACCCTAACCCTACACAAGTTCACTGCCCAAAGGAGGGGACCTAAGTCTTAACCTAATGGGAGTTATGATTTTCTCAAGTTAACTAGGGTTTCAAGGCACTTCAAAAGGAAAAATGCTCATTAAATTGAAAATGAAAGATAAACTCAAACCAATTTTACCCTAGAAACTACATGATATGAAGGATGCAATGCAAGAAGAACCATCATCAAACTCTTCATGGTTAGGCAGAATGAATTTTTTCAAGTTAGGACCAAAATATTACCTTTAAACAACTTTAATTCCAATGAAAAATGTCAAAATAGGTCAATAACCAAAAAGAAATTTGTTTTGAGAGTTTGATAATGTTTCTAAATGTTTTAAAATGCAATGTGAATTTTTTGGTGATTTTTAAATACCTAAATGCATTTTTAATTAATTAATTTCCATTAACTAATTAAAAATAAACATTTAAATGATTTAAAAATGATTTTTTATGCAAAAAATAAAAATAAAAATATTTTTGGGTTCTGAAAAATAATAAAAGGTTTGAAAAAAAATTTCAGAATTTTTTAATGCATTTTACTATTTTTAAAAATTCGTGGAAATAAAATACAAATGAAATAAAATTAAATTAATTAAATGGAGAAGTATGCAGATCCTATGGCTGGAATTCAAATAGAATTGGAGGGAGTTGACCCGCGCGCTATCCAACGGCCTAGGTTCAAACTGGCATTTTAAAAACTAATCATAATTAATTAAATTAATTAATCACAATTAGGGCTAAGTGAACTCATCCTGACCCTCTAGCACGCGCGGGAAGCCCAGATCCAACGTCCCACATTTAAACTCAGCTAACCCTAATTACTTTCAGGTCACCGGAGAAGAGCTCCGGTCATCTTCTCCGGTGACATCCCTCCCTGAAAAATCTCAACTTCTTCCCTAGGTTATTTCTGGAGCTCTAAAGCTCCAGATTTGTTCCTCTCACTCCCCTAAACCTAAATCTAACCTCAAATGGAATTTATTTCTAACCATTAACAAGATTCGAAGCAAGGTATAAAAATGGCAGAAATTTCAGACAAGCCATACATGCTCAATTCTTCATCATTTTCAAAAATTCAAAGTTCAACATGTTCAGGGGATCACACTTAACCAATTAATAACTTAAAATGAAGCTTCTGAAAAAATGAATTCGCATAGCTACCTGAGGTGAAGCTTTCAACCCTGGAGCTTTTTGGCTGCTTCTTTGGCCCAAGATGCCTTTAATGAACCTCCTGAGAAGTTTGCAATTCTTAGATGGAATTTCTTATGGCTGGTTTATGAGATTGATTCAGTTCAGCTCAAAGGGGGAGAGAAATCGTGTTTTTGATATGGGGGTTTCAGGGCAAAGTGATGGTTGGGAAATGATCAGTGGATCATGGTGAGTGACTCTGTGAAGTTTGTTTGAAGGTTTGAGGCTTGAATGCTGAGTTTCGAATGAAAGTGCATAAGAGAGGATTTTGGTGAATGATGTGTTATGAGAGGTTTCAGCCTGTGTTATGTGGTGTGTTGAGTTGCTTTTGGTCCATGTATCAAGTTGTGATAGGTCAGAGAGTTGTTGTGGGCTATGTTGATTGGTATGGCTTGTTTTGCAAAAAGTCAAGGTTAGGTGTCCTTTGCGGTATGGGCAAGTTCAGGCCAAGGACAAAGGGGTGTCCTGCGCAGCAAGGATCAAGGGCAACCATGGAATTCAGATTGAGGCCAATTGGCAAGTGGATTGAAGCTTATGTGTGGTTTTGCAAATTTGTGAACCTTTGGCCCTTTTGAGATTTCTTAATGATCAAGGCATGAAAATGAGTGATCCTTTGGTGCATTCTGAATTTTAGGTCATGTGTTATGTTTATGTGATGCTTAGAAGTAATTTTGAAGTCATGAGAATGCTTGGCATGTGAAATTGCAAGTTTCCCTCTTTGGTACATAAGTGAAAAATAAGTGATTTTTTCTAACTTTGACAAGCCATAACTTTTGATCCAAAATGAATTAGAATGAGTTATTGTACTTTTTGAAAAGGGAATGATCCAATCTACAACTTTCATGACCAAAGTTTTTTCATTTGAAGCATTTTTGAATAAAAAAGAGGAGGTTGAAAAACTTTCCCAAAATGGCAAGTTTACATTATAAGTCACTTTCCCAAAAAGGCAATTTTGCAAATGGCTTGAAATTCTTCAATTTTGTGAACTTCTAACATCTTCTATGATCAAATAAAGATCATACACATTCAAAATGATGGAGAATGCCCTTTGGTTGGGTCATTGGGGGCTTCAGATGCCCTGATTTTGCACTGACTTGCTCAAGAAGTCACCTTGTGATCAGATGCCTTCCCCATTGAATTTCTTCATGAAAATTGGTATGCATGATCCTCATATCATATAGAGACCAATAGAAACAAGAATGACCCAAAAAATTGGGGTTATGGCCTCTGAAACCAAAACCCTAATTTTAGGTCATATGTGCAGTTAAACCTGGCTCTGCTTCCATGCCTTTCTCAGTTCTTGTGATTTTTGACTTCCTTGACCTTATGAGGATATAATATGATGCTTGAACATACATGGACCCTCTTGAGATGATTGAAGATCTTTGAAGTGGCTCAAATAGCTCTTGGATTGCTCAGATCACAAACCCTAGATGCAGATGACTTTGAATCAATGCAGTGAAGCAAAAATGCAATATGAGATGATATGATTGAACTCATGCAAATGAAAAGAATCACAAGACATGGTGAAATGAGTGAGGGAAAATTTGGGGTGTTTACAGCTGCCCCTATTCAAACATGAGTTAGCTGTGCAGGATGTAAGCGCCTGGCTTAACAGACAAACAAGATAACTTGTGGTTGAATACCAAAGATAGTCCAAAATTTGCACTCACTGGGGAGAAGGAGAAAAGGCATATAGATGGTAAAAGGCAGTAAAATATGATTATAAAGTGCGGGCGACGGCGGACGACCGCCGAGCAGGGGACGACTGCTGGGGATGAAGCAATGACGGAGACGGCCGACATGCTGGGGAAATAGAGGGATCATGATGGGGACGACCATCAAGTAAAGAAATAAGACTTTCTGGGGATTTAAAGGTAAATGATGGGGACGACCATCGGGTTGAAGAGAATAAATGATGAGGAATAGTCATCAAAGGTGAAGGACGATCACCTAGCAGGGGACGGCTGCTCTGTTGGGGAAAAGGATGAGGGACGGTCATCCAAGGTGAAGGACGATCACCTGGCAGGGTACGGCTGCCGAAAATATCGCGACATAGGACGAATGCCGGATAAAAAGGTCGACGATAGGGACGTCCATCAGATAAGCATGATGAAGGACGATCATCAAGAGGTGAAGGACGATCACCTAGAAGGGTACGGCTGCTCTGAGGGTTTATCATGACATAGGACGAATGTCAGATAACAAGATCAACTATGGGGACGGCCATCGGATAAAGTGATGAAGGACGATCATTAGAAGGGTGAAGGACGATCACCTAGCAAGGGACGGCTGCTAAAAATATCACGACATAGGACGAATTT
This sequence comes from Lathyrus aphaca, assembly GCA_963966055.1. NCBI lineage: Eukaryota > Viridiplantae > Streptophyta > Magnoliopsida > Fabales > Fabaceae > Lathyrus > Lathyrus aphaca. The sequence goes on along the minus strand of OZ014524.1, from coordinate 478,771,440 downwards.
CGGATAGGAAGGGGTTCTAATGAATAGAGACTCCGCTGGGAATGATGAAGGACGATCATCAAAAAGGTGAAGGACGATCACCTGGCAGGGTACGGCTGCCGAAAGGTATCATGACATAGGACGAATGTCAGATAGAAAGGAAATAATTTATTCGGGATTTGTTGGGGACTCTTCTGGGGAATAGTAGACACAGACGAGTGTCTAATTTCATGAAGACATAAGTGTTTGACACGGTGTATATAATAAATATGCGGACGAGCATCCTTAAGACTATGATACGGACGAGTATCGGTAGAAACAAACGCTTGACTCATGTTCAGAGATGATGATACGGACGGGTACCAACTGGTTAACAAAGAACACGGACGAGTGTTGATTCTGAGGGGATTTAAGTGGTATATACAAGATACGGACGAGTATCGGTATGAGTGAAAAGTGATGAGTGAGACATAGACGAGTATTCAACTTGCTGGGGAGAGCACGACATGGACGGGTGTCGGAAGAAGTGTATTATAAACAAGTATTTGGTCTATAAAGTGTTTAGGCAACTATGTCGGGGAGGTGACACGGACGGGTGTCAGGGAGGTGTGCAGATATATGTAAACATGTGTTGGTGAGTGCAAAGGGGATGCTTTTGGCTCTCTACTGGGGATATGACACAGACGAGTGTCAAGAAGCATTTGTAATGTATAAGCATCGGTTTGCTCGGGCAATTTTACTGGGGAATGATGACACGGATGAGTGCCAAAAGGAGCATGTAATTGTATTTGTGAGTGTAAAGGAAATGCTTTAATATTCTGTCGGGGAATTTGAGAGGTGTTTTGTATATTGTTGATGGAACGTTAGTATTTACAAATGTTCAGTTCGACACATGGCTTATGATTATGCAATATGTTTGATTTTTGCCATAATGCTCCGTATTAAACGGAATGCTACGCTCTGCGGGAAAAATATGATGTGAATGCTATGATTATGCAAAGATACCGATCCGGGATTCGGATCCCGTTGCTGTAGAGATCCCTGGATGATCCGCTTGAAGTGGATGTCCCAGCTGGGGATGAGATCATTGGTAGATCTGACATGTATGACTCTGCTTGAGGAAATAGATTACTGGAAGACCTATCTTGGTAATGAGGGGCCCAGCTGGGGTTTGCGGGAGCTTTCGTCACTCTGTTGTGAGATCTTCAGGCTTTGCTCTTCTGTATAAAGACTGAAACTCTGCGGGGAGATGGTTCCCTGTCTTCGCACTTGGCTAAGGAGGAATGATGGCTGGCAACTCAGCTGGGGGGAAAGCAGCCCTGGCTTTGTTTGGAATATGTGCTGCAGAAATGGTGATTTGACAGCTTGCTGAGGAGGAACTTTCATGCCCCATGCTGTGCTTTGAATACCTACAATCCTATCATGACAAAAAAACGTACAAGTATCCCGAGGTATCCCTTACTGGATCCCATCAAAGGATTTTAGACACTCCCGGGAGTATGTATATATCCTGTAAGCACGTATTTTTAGAAGGGAAGCATTTGTATTTGTGCAATCAATATCTTAAGGACATCAGACATTTTGCAAATGAAAATAAAATGTACGAGACGGAATATGACTGAAAATCTGATATTATTAATTTATGTGCCCTGAATTGGCAAGATACAGTCAAACAAACGGATCCCCTGAAATGAGGAAATCGTTACAAATTGAGAAACAAAAAGGTGTTGGCAATGTTGATGACGCTTCAAGGAGCTTCCCTCTTGCTATGACTCGTATGACATTTGACGTTCTTCTCATCTTGCTTTCTGGAGAAGGCTGATTCTGAACGAAGCTTGACCCTTTCGAAGCTTGCCATGTTGTAAGTGATACAAACGAATTCGGAATGCAGTTGTTCGCTTATTCCCTTATTTTGCGTGGATCGCCCTTTCGGGTTTTCAATCCACCGGGATACCCATTTTTGCCCGAGTCGTCCAATGCGGCTTTTCAACTCAGCGGGTGTACATTTTTTTTTCATTTTCCCTTACTTTTGCCCGAGTCTTTTATTATGTTTTTGACTCGCCGGGATGCCATATTTTTGCCTGGACTCACATTCTGTTTTTATGTCCAGCGGGTCATTTTCATGCGAAGTATTTTTTAACTGCATCTGAATTCACAGGGGAGAGGAAGTCTTCACCATCCATAGTACTGAGCATCAGTGCTCCACCGGAAAAAACTTTCTTTACTATGAACGGACCATCGTAATTCGGAGTCCACTTGCCCCTGTGGTCTGTATGAGGAGGGAGAAGTCTTTTCAGCACAAGATCCCCTACTTGCTATTCTCGAAGCCTGACTTTCTGATCGAAGGCTTTCTTCATTCTTTTCTGATACAGCGGCCCATGGCAGATTGCAGCTAATCTCTTCTCTTCGATCAGACTCAGTTGCTCGTATCGGGATCGGACCCATTCTGCTTTGTTCAACTTAACATCCATCAATACTCGTAAAGAGGGTAATTCAACTTCAACAGGTAGGACTGCCTCCATACCATACACAAGCTGATACGGTGTTGCCCCAGTGGATGTTCTGATTGACGTTCGGTATCCATGCAAGGCAAATGGTAGCATTTCATGCCATTCTTTGTAGGTAACCACCATCTTTTGCACAATCTTCTTGATATTCTTGTTAGTTGCCTCAACAGCGCCATTCATCTTTGGCCTGTAAGGAGAAGAATTGTGGTGTTGGATCTTGAAGTCCCAGCATAGTTCTGCCATCATTTTGTTGTTCAAGTTGGAACCATTATTAGTAATGATTCGCTCGGGCACTCCATATCGACAGATGATGTCCCTCTTCAAAAATCGGGATACCACTTGCCTTGTGACATTTGCATAGGAAGCTGCCTCAACCCACTTGGTAAAATAGTCAATGGCTACCAGGATGAATTTGTGGCCATTTGAAGCAGTCGGTTCAATCTTGCCAATCATATCAATGCCCCACATGGCAAAGGGCCAGGGTGAAGACATTACATTCAGAGGATTCAGAGGCACATGCACTTTATCCGCATAAATCTGGCATTTATGGCATTTCCTGGCATAAGCACAACAGTCTGCATCCATCGTGATCCAGTAATAGCCTGATCTCAACAACTTTTTAGCCATGGCATGTCCTCCTGCATGGGTACCAAAAGATCCCTCGTGCACCTCGTGCATCAACAAGTCTGCCTCTACCCTATCAACGCATCTGAGAAGTACCATATCAAAGTTTCTCTTATACAGGGAACTGTCAGTATTCAAGAAGAAACTACCAGCTAGTCTTCTTAGTGTCTTCTTGTCATTGGAAGATGCCCCAGGTGGGTATGTTTGATCCTCCAAGAAGCGTTTGATATCATGGAACCAAGGCTTATCATCTTTAGCAAGGTCTGCTGAGAATACATATGCTGGTCTATCAAGCCTGGATACTGAAATCCGAGGAACAAAGTTGGCAACTTGAACTTTGATCATGGATGAAATGGTGGCCAGAGCATCTACACACTGATTTTCATCTCGAGGTATATACTCAAGCTTGATCGTCGTGAAGAAAGTCAACAACCTTCTTGTATAATCCCGATAAGGTATCAGATGATCTTGGTGCGTGTACCATTTGCCGTTGGTTTGATTGATTACCAGAGCTGAATCTCCGAATACAGTCAAAGTCTTGATCCTGAGGTCAATGGCTTCCTCAAGACCCATAAGGCAAGCTTCGTATTCAGCTTCATTGTTAGTGCAGTTAAAGTTGAGTTTTGCCGAGAAAGGCATGTGAACTCCCTTAGGTGTAATGAGTACTGCACCAACACCACGACCATTCATATTAATAGCCCCATCAAACATCATAGTCCATTCTTCTTTCGGGTCAGGCCCTTTAGTGTGAATAGGCTCTTCATGATCTTTTGCTTTTATGAACCTGATGTCTTCATCAGGGAAGTCAAATCTCATAGGCTGGTAATCATCAATGGGTTGCTCAGCGAGATAATCAGACAACACACTGCCTTTGATGGCTTTCTGAGATGTGTACTAAATGTCATATTCTGTGAGGATCATTTGCCATCTTGCAACCCGTCCGGTAAGTGCTGGCTTCTCAAAAATGTACTTAACTGGGTCCATCTTGGAGATCAATAAAGTAGTGTGGGTCAACATATACTGTCTCAGCCGGCGAGCAGCCCACGCTAAAAAGCACAACAAGTTTTCTCGAGCAGTGAATAACGTTGTTCACAGTCGGTAAACTTTTTTCTTAGGTAGTAAATTGCATACTCTTTTCGACCAGACTCGTCATGCTGGCCCAGCACACACCCCATTGACTCTTCTAATACTGTCAAGTACATGATTAGAGGTCTTCCTTCAACTGGAGGCTTAAGGATCGGAGGCTCTTGTAAGTATTCCTTGATTTTATCAAAAGCCCTCTGGCAGTCTTCGTTCCACCTGACCGTTTATTCTTTTCTTAACAACTTGAACAAGGGTTCACAGGTTGCAGTAAGATGAGATATGAACCTTGAAATGTAGTTCAATCTTCCTAGAAATCCCCGAACTTTTTTTTCTGACTTCGGTGCAGGCATTTCTTGAATGGCTTTGACTTTATCAGGGTCAACTTCAATCCCTTTCTCACTTACAATAAATCCCAGCAGCTTACCAGATCGCACCCTGAATGTACACTTGTTGGGGTTTAGCTTCAATTGGTACTTCCTCAGACGCTTGAATAACTTTAACAGATTTACCAGGTGGTCTTCTTCTGTGAGGGACATGGCAATCATGTCATCCACATAACATTCAATTTCTTTATGGATCATGTCATGGAATAATGTTACCGTAGCCCGTTGATAAGTGGCACCAGCATTCTTCAGTCCGAATGGCATCACCTTATAACAGAATGTGCCCCAGGGTGTGATGAAAGTTGTCTTCTCCATGTCTTCAGGTGACATCTTGATCTGATTGTATCCTGAAAATCCGTCCATGAAGGAGAACACCGAGAACTGAGCCGTATTATCAACCAATACATCAATGTGAGGTAAAGGGAAGTCATCTTTTGGGCTGGCTCTGTTCAGATCCCGGTAATCCACACACATCCTCACCTTGCCGTCTTTCATAGGTACAGGTACAATATTAGCAACCCACGGCGGATAGCTAGTCACAGCAAGGAACCCGACGTCCCACTACTTTTGTACCTCTTCTTTTATCTTCATTGCCATATCTGGGAGAGTATGGCGTAGCTTCTGTTTTACCGGTGGGAAGTCTTCTTTCAACGGCAGCTTGTGCATGACAATGTTGGTGTCCAACCCTGGCATATCCTGATAAGACCAAGCAAAAACATCCACATACTCCCAAAGCATGTCAATCAGTTTCCCTTTTACCGAATCTTGCAGGCAGGCCCCGATCTTAACTTCTTTCACGTCTTCTTCCGTACCAAGATTAACTGTTTCGACCTCCTCCTGATGAGGAGTGATAACCTTTTCCTCTTGCCTTAACAACCTGGCTAGCTCTTCAGGTAGCTCATAATCTTCTTCAACCCCTTCATCAGCTTGATTGATTGGATTGTCAAAGTCATACGAAGTCATAGCAGTGTTGTTGTCGGTGTGGTCTGAAGGGCACTTTCTGCAAGGGTTTAAATTGGTTTATTTTAGTGATCAATTTTATCTTAATTAGAAAAAGTGAAAATGAAGTTATTTTATTCTGAAAAACATTGCCATTTTATTTTTGTACAAAAAGTGAAAAAATGAAAAACAGTGAGCGGAAAAGAAAAGACTCATTTGCAAAAGATGTCCTGATATTCATTAATTGATCTTTGCACAAAATACAAGATGGCCCGATTACAAAATGAGTCTTGACATCTCGGGCAAGATGCAAGACTTGATGCATGCTTTTTAAAAATACAGGAAATAATAATTACTCTGCAGGAGTAACTCTTATAATTTCCTGGGAAGACCAGTTAAGGACTTGTCTCCCCGGGATCCTTGGACGTATCCAGCTCTCCAAGTTGCGGTCGCTTTCCTCCTCATCTTCCAAATTGTTCACAGCATCCGGGGTGAGCATTCCCCCGCTGACAAACTTGGGCTCCTTGGCAGCCTCTGGTTGATCTTGCTGAGTTGGTTTGTAACCCAACCCAAATCTGTCTTCTTTCTTTTCCACGGGCAGCAGCTTGCCCCAGCCTTGGGCGGTACCTTCCTCAACAACCTTCTGGGCTTGTAGGTACGATGCTATGGAAGTTCCCAATACAACAGATGCTTCATTAATGTTCAAAGCCTCAAACCCTTGGCTCATGGTTTCATGGATCTCTCCGTCCATTTCAATGTACTTGTACGTGGCCAGCTGGCTAACAAAGATGTCCTCCTCCCCACAGATGGTGATGATCTGGCCTTCCCACTCGAATTTCAACTTCTGGTGAAGGGTAGACGTAACAGCGCCAGCGGCGTGGATCCAGGGTCTACCCAACAGACAGCTATAGGCCGGTTGAATGTCCATCACAAAGAAGGTAGTTTTAAAAGTCTGCGGGCCAATCATCACAGGCAGATCAATCTCCCCAAGCACTGATCTTTTAGAGCCATCAAATGCTCTCACCACCAAATTACTCGGACGCAGTGCCAAGCCATCATACTCCAGCTTCACTAAGGCTTTCTTTGGCAGAACATTGAGTGATGACCCAGTGTCCACCAGTACATGAGATAGAACAGCACCCTTGCATTCCAAGGTGATATGCAAAGCCTTATTATGGTTGCGTCCCTCTGTTGTTAAGTTAGCATTGGTAAAGCCCAGTCCATGACTAGTGTTGACATTTGCAACCACGGTTTCTAGCTGATTAACAGTAATCTCCTCCGGCACATATGTTGCGTGCAGGACCTTTAACAATGCATTCTTGTGAGCTTCAGAACACATCAACAGTGATAATATGGAGATTTTTGAGGGAGTTTGGTGAAGCTGATCCACCACCTTGTAATCACTCCTCTTTATGATTCTCATGAACTCGTCTACATCTTGTTCAAAAGATGTCTTCTGAGTTTCTTTGGCAGTTGGCTCCTCAGATACCACACTCTTTCCTTTTGCTTTGGCAGCAGCTTCTGCTTCAACATTAGGCCTTTGTGTTTGTGAGGCAAAAAGGCGTCCGCTTCTGGTGAAGCCTCCGCCTCCCCCAACATTATCAATTTGTGGAGAAGAGGTTAATGAATCTAGAGTGATTTTCTCCCTGTTGCAGTAGAGATCAGAGCCATAATGCCAAGGTATGGCATTACTGCTTTCATAAGGAACTGGTCCAGGCACCGTAATGGTGACCGGACTGATTGCTGCAGATGAGGGTACCGTAACAGTGTGCGGATCATAGTAAATTGTAACTGGTGATCTGGAAAGAGGTGCCACTGTTTGTTGTTGGACATTGTTGTTGGGAGGAACGTTTGATGGGTCATAGTAGATTGTAACTGCTGAGACATCTTCATTAATTTTTGCTGGCGTTGTAGAAGATTCTGCTAATAACATGGATGCTGATGTTGTAGAAGAAAGGGTTATTGACATTTGATTTGTTGAAGTGAAGGACGGAGCCATTGCTGATGATATTGATGAATCGGTAGGAATGATTGTTGCTGCTGTTGTAGAAGAATCGGGAATTGTTGTTAAAGGAATTGCTGGATTTGTAGGCGCCGTTGTTGAAATCTGAAGGATACCATCCTTAATAAGACCATCTATGCCGCTTCTCAACTTTTCACACCCGTTGATTGCAATGTTGCAATACCCACAACCGAGCTCACACCCGGGGAACACTTGGCACTCTAGAAGCTGAGCTTTAATTTCGACCAAAGGTGTTCGAATTTGTGCAACACTGGTGATCAAGGTAGATGGCTTGTCTTCCTCAATGGCATTAATCCTCAGCCCCCCAGGTGCAAAGTTGAGGGCTTTAGAATCCACCAGATCTTGGACTTTCATTTGTAAGGCCCTGCATTTTTCAGTATTGTGACCAGGTGCATTGGAGTGGAAAGCGCACTTGGCGTTGACATCATAATTCTTTGGGAGGTTGAGAGGATCTGGTGGCGCCAACGTCCTTAACTCAACTAAGTTAAGCTTCAGGAGTTGTGGCAATAGGGTAGCATAAGGCATAGGGATAGGGTCAATCACCCTGTTTGCCTGTAATGGTCTTTGTTGAAAGGGTCGCTGTTGTTGATTGCTGTTGCTGTTGTTGTAGGTTCTCTGTTGCGGATACTGAACTTGTTGTTGATAATGTGGTTGTTGTTGTTGTTGATATGTTGATTGTTGAGGAATCGGAGCTGGAATGGTAACTGCTGCTACTGACCGGTGCACAAACTGAGGTCTGCCCCTGCTTGCATAAATGGAATTGGTCTCACCGGCTCTTCGGGGTCCCACAAAAGGCTTCCTGGGATTACTGGATGAACTTGCACCACTATCAGAAATTTTGCCCATTTTTAACAGACTTTCAATCCTTTCACCGGCTATGACGACATCAGCAAAGTTGGTGGAAGAAAAGGCAGCCAGTCTATCAATATATGTTCCTTGCAAAGTATTCATGAACATGTCGGCCATTTCTCTTTCCGACATGGGAGGTTGGACAGCAGCAGCAAGCTGTCTCCACCTTTGGACATATTCCCTGAAGCTTTCTCTGGAGGACTGGGACATTCCCATCAGAAGGGTCCTGTTAGGAGCCATGTCCAGATTGTATTGATATTGCCTGATGAAGGCTTCAGCTAAGTCCTTCCAGCACCTAATGGTAGCTCTGGTCAAGTGTGAATACCACTCCCTCGAAGCCCCGGTCAGGCTGTCTTCAAAGTAGAACATCCACAGCTTCTCATCCATAGTATAAGCTTTAAGTCTTCCCAGGAAAGACTGCAAGTGAGTTCGTGGACAAGAGGTTCCATTGTATTTCTCAAAACACGGGGGTTTGAATTTGTGGGGAATTCTCACCCCGTCCACTAGTCCCATATTCATTACATCAAAACCCAAGGAATTCTGGGACTCCAAAGATCTCAACTTCTCAGCAATTTCATCTAACCTCCTATCATAGACTTCGTCTCCAGCTCCCATAACAGTAAACTGCTCTTCTTGGGGATCTTCCTGCAAGATTCTCCCCCCAGCAGTATTTCCTTGCACATTTCTCGGGATATTGACTTCCGGATCTAGATGAGGTCCAAATACTGGTGGATTAACATGAGGCTGACCCCTTTCATTGTTACTAGTTCCCCCGGTTCCAAGATGAGGTTCCTCGGGAGTTTGTCTTTCCACCAATTCCCTTAACCTTTCTTGGCTCTGGGCCAAGCCAGTCATTACAGCCATGAATTGAGTCATTTGACCTCAGTCAGGTCCTATTGTACTTGCTCCATTTGGATACCAGGAAGGTTGTTGGGAGTAGGGTACCGGTGCGTGCGGTTGATAGGGAACACTCGGCGACGAGCAATATTTCCTGAGATCACAACAAGGTTAGAAACAAAGATAATAACAAAACCTACAAAACAAAACAAAGGTTAGTATGCAATGCAGTATGCTTATTTGTTTTCCAAGGTATCCAGCTTAGTTCTTGGTTTTGACCTTTCCAGACCTCAAGGAAGATGCTTTGATGTTGTTGAGAGAAAAGCCCAAATGGAAACAAACTAAAATATATTACAAAAGGTGATCAATACATAGTTTGTTTTACAACACATGCCCTTGGAGGGTCAAAATACAAAAAGAGAAAAGTACATCAAATGGAAATGAACAACAAGCAAATAAGTCAAACATCCAATCCAAACTCATCCTCTTTGACCTCCTTCAGAAGTGCCTCAGTCACTGGACCAGCTGGGTGCTCTGTAATGGTCCTAATGAGGAGGTTCCTGGTGGAAATGGCAGTGGTCAGCTTCTTGTGCCTGTCCTGGTCCTTTGATCTCTTCAATCCAGCTCTGAGCTTTAACTCTGAAATCTCCTTCTGGGCTGCCAACAAAGCTTCCCACTGCTTCTTTTCATTGGCCTCTAACTGTTCAATCTTGGCTTGAATTCTCTGATCTTCTTGTGTCCGGGCTTCAGTGATCCTGACCCACCTAGCCTGACTTTCTTGCAGATAGAGCTCAGTCCTAGCCTTCTGGATCTTGGCCTCTTTACAGGCATTCTTCAATATTTGCTCCCCAGCTCTTGCTTTCCTGATGTAGTCCTTTGTCTTCTCAATTTTGGCAAGATGCTCTACCCTAAGCTTCTCTAGCCTCTCAATGTCCAAACGACCATCACTCCTTTCCCAAAGGGTCTTCTTCAGAGCTTGAGACAGATTCTCATTCCTTTCTTTCACCTTCTCAAATTCTTCCAGGCTGACAGCTATAGATGGTCCAGGTATATCCTCAATGGTGAAAGGCATTCCAGTAATTTGAGCTCTAGTACGGGACCAGTCATAGTACTGAGCTGAAGTAATATTATTGCACCTCCCAAGAATAGCCATCCCTTTTTTCTGGATGTTGTCCCAAGCCCAGGATGCTTGTCTGACAGCAGCTGAATTAGGTTTTACTTCATAATACAGGATCTCAACCAAATCTTGCACTCTAGGAGGGTGAACCAAAGCATAGCCCAGTTGTCTCTTAAACAGCAAAGGATTGTAATTGATGCAACCCTTTACTCCTATTAGAGGCACATTTGGGTACTTCCCACAGCTGGTGATAATGTCCTTGCCTTTGGTGCTCTGGGTGCACCATCTAATATCATCTGAAGTCAAAGCAATGAGCCTCTTAGCCCAATTCTTCTGTTGGTGAGGGTTCAAGAAGGCATCTGATTTAGGTAGGTGTCTGAGCAGCCAGGTGTGAAACAAAGGAGCACAGCATCTCACCAACTTCCCCCTTTGTTTCTCATTCCTCTTATGGATGGAGTAATAGAAATCTCCAAGCAATGTGGGTATTGGGTTCCTCAGAAGGAAAAGATGGATGGCATTCTTGCTGATAAATTTGGGCTCATCTGCAAACAGTATAACCCCATATATGCTGAGGGCTAACAGTGCACAGACTGCTCTCCACTCTCCCAAGGAGGCCTTCAGGATGGCCTGAGAAATCAAGAAGTCCAAGTGCAAACCAGGGATCCCAGCTTTTGTTGTCATGCTTTGCTCAATTAAAGCAGGCTCCAGGTATAGTGCTTTTGCTACTTCTCCATTGCTGGGAAGAGTCATCTCTGGGTTGAAAGGGAGTCCACCCCTGATAGGTACTCCAATCAATGAGGAAAACTCTTCCAGTAGAGGTCCTAGCTGGAAGTCTGAAAAGGTGAAACATCTCAAGGGAGGATCATAAAACTGCAAGCATGTGTGGATCATGCTCCTCTGAGAAGGGTCAAGGTCCATAACCATATCCAGGATACTTCCATAGTGTTCTCTAAACAATGGGATGTGGTCAGGGGTGATAAGTGACTAGACTTGCCTGATGCCAGTTAGCACAGGCTCAAAGAAATGGTAGGATATGTTGCTCTTCCTGGGAGTAGTCATGAATGCTGCTGAAGATGATGAAGATAGGTGTTGATGAAGATTAAGACTGATACTGGAGATGGGCCACTGATAGGCTAATGCTGGTGATGATGAAGATAGCTGAAGCAGATAACTGATGAAGCAGAAGTCTATGCAGAAGAAGGGGTCAAAACCAAACCATATGTAATGTGGATACCCTGAAAAACAAATAAACAAATGTTAAATGATGCAAATGATAAGTATGCAAATGATATGCAAGGGTTTGTGAACAAGCTGGATCTGACTATCTGTCTTGATATAAGTCCATGTATGTTCAAGAAGTCCAGATGGAGGTTCAGAAATCCAGTAACCAAGGTGGGGGACTCAAATAAAGAGTCACATGTCCAGGGTTAATCACAAGAACTGTCCAAAATGAAGTACTCTTAAACAAAACAAGTAACAGGGTATGATGTGGCCAAGGGTACCTGCAAACCTGTAAACAGCCCAACCCCCTCACAGGTGGTGTTCTAGAACAAGGATCCTCAAACTTGGATCAGTTATGAGAAGTGTAAACACTTCTAACCCAGAGGTACAGTGTTTACAATAACCATAAAAGATCCTCCTCTAATTCACCTCAGTTTCTGAAGGTCATAATAAAGGTCATCCAGACTTAGTAGGCTTCCCAGATAGCCCTAGCACTACAGGAAATCTGTAGCATAGAGTTCTCAAGAAGAAACCCACATCTGAACCGTGTTTCATATTCCCGCACCAGACCGAAATGGAATGGGAAAGAACATGAACCACTCTAGCCTAGGTGTCACTCAGGTCCCAAGTATAGGACCTCAAACTCTCAATGAAACCCCACCCACCAAAACAGAAACCAGATCCAGCAAGGATAATGACAGTATGAAGTATGAAAAGCTATAAAGGAAAGCAATAAATAAAGCTATACATAAAGCAGTAAATAAAGCAAATAAATGGACACAATTAGCACATAACACCCCAGTAAACACAAATCAAATAAGCGCTAGGAGGAACCCACAAAATGAACCAGAAGCCCTGGTTACAGTATAAGGGTCCCCAGCTGAGTCGCCAAGCTGTCGCTCCCACCAAATGACACCTCAGGTCAGAAGGGGTACAGACGCGAACGGTCGGCGAGAAGAGAAAAAGAAAAGAGTCGCCAGCTAGACATTTTTATCCCGAAGGAAAGGTAATGCTGCATAAACCTAAGAAAAGATGGATAAGACGGTCGCAAACCAGAGAAACTGAGAAAGGGGGTTGGTTACAACCTGGGAAGGTATTAGCACCCATATTGTCCGCCGTACTCGACGGGATGCACGCTTGAAAGATTTGTGTTTAAAAGGGGTAGTGTCAGTGCAATCTGTGTATCAAAGCTGGAAAGAATGCAAGTGTCAGTGTAAAAGAAATGTGAAGTGTATAAGAGAAGTGTCAGTGTAAGAACAAGAATGAAATGCCCAAGATAATGAGGCTAAAAGAATAATGCTGTAGGAGGGGGAATATACAGAGACTTTTGTTCGATAACTGTTAAGTTATGCCTACGTATCCTCTCGTGCAATGAGGAAGTCAGAACATCGTAGTTCGACTCAAAGAGACTGAAAGATAAGTTGACTTGTGAACTGCTTACTTGTCTATGCTCAAGTGTATGACCTGTCTGGCTCAGGTGCAAACTGTCTTGCATTAGACGGAAGAAGCGAGTTCTCGTTTGTGAGTGAAGATGATGAGAAAAGAATCCCGAAGGAGACGATTATTGTTTGTTTTTTTTATGCTTTCAGTCCTTTATTGCTTTTTGAAGTTTGTCATAAGAAAATGAGCTTAAGCCTAAATCAAGGGTTAGTAAACTCATCACATCCTCCCTCTGATTAGGGGTAATGAGAATACCTTAAGTATGAAGTAAGCACCTCACACTTAATCACCATGATGTAGGATTAAGATCATTAACCCACTTTAGATGTTTTTGGAGTTTTTGTTTAGTGTCAAGTAATGAGTTTAAGCCATAATCAAGGATTTAATGGACCCATTACACCATCCTAATAGAAGGATAATAGATGAGAACATTTAAGTTGAGAAAGGCTCCTCAACTTAATCCATGATTAGGGATTAACCTCATGACAAAACAAAGCCTTTATTAAATGGATTTTAGTTAATGGTAAGGTTAAGAAATGGATTTTATGGTTTGTAAGACAACTTGAGGGGGACTTGTCCATTAACACTAGGGTTAGTCCTTCTTAACCAATTAAGGAAGAATTAGAACCCTAATGCAAGGCCCAAGTTACAAGCTTGGTGTCTTAGTGATTATTAGATGGATTGATTAAAGGATTTAAACACATTACGGGTTTAACACTTAGGATTAAAGTTATACACTCCATCCTAATAGAAGGATGTAGGCATAAGCTTAATCACAAAGCCTTAAAACCTTTAGGGTTTAGTCCTTGATTAAGAGATGAGAAGAGAAGACTCAAAGATGACACAAAGGCAAAAATAAATGGGGGACTAATCAAACCCTAATCATTATCATGCTTGGGTGTTCCTAGGGTTTATGAGGCTTGCAAAAGATCTTCAAGAGAAAAGCCACCAAGGGAGAAGCAGATGAAAGGAGAAAGAAGCAGAAGGAACAAGACAACTTACTTCACTTAAGAAGATAAGTTGCTTGGAGAAAGAAAGTAAGAGATGAACATGAATGAGCAAGCTCACTCTAATACAAAGATAAAATGCAGCAATGATGCAAGAGAGAGATGAGAAGAGATTGTGAGAAGTGAAGGCAAATTCACTTCTCAAATACTTACCACCTGAAAAGTTAGTAACAAGGAAGTGAAATGAAGTGAAAATGAGATAAGATGCAATGATGCAAACCAAAGTCAGAAGCATAAACATGATGTTAATGATGCTGAGAGGTGATGCAAACACATGTCAAGAGTTGTGGATGATCATACAAGGATGAGGATGCAGATGAAGCATGCTTTGAACCATACAAGTTCATGAAAGTTTATGAAATGATATGAATGCATAACATGGCTAATGAAAGATGCAATGATCAAACATGATTCTAATATGTCCTAAGATGTCTTATATGTCATATTGATGCATAAAATGTCATGGCACGTTCTTGAATGCAAGCATATGAGAGATGGATGCAAATGAAGACAAGAATTAGGGTTTTCATACAATATGCAATGCAAAATTCAAAATCAGAAGCAAATGACAAGATAAAAAATTGAAAATGGGATCAAAGGAACCCTAACCCTACACAAGTTCACTGCCCAAAGGAGGGGACCTAAGTCTTAACCTAATGGGAGTTATGATTTTCTCAAGTTAACTAGGGTTTCAAGGCACTTCAAAAAGAAAAATGGTCATTAAATTGAAAATGAAAGATAAACTCAAACCAATTTTACCCTAGAAACTACATGATATGAAGGATGCAATGCAAGAATAACCATCATCAAACTCTTCATGGTTAGGCAGAATGAATATTTTTCAAGTTAGGACCAAAATATTGCCTTTAAACAACTTTAATTCCAATGAAAAATGTCAAAATAGGTCAAGAACCAAAAAGAAAATTGTTTTGAGAGTTTGATAATGCTTCTAAATGTTTTAAAATGCAATGTGAATTTTTTGGTTATTTTTAAATACCTAAATGCATTTTTAATTAATTAATTTCCATTAACTAATTAAAAATAAACATTTAAATGATTTAAAAATGATTTTTTATGCAAAAAATAAAATAAAATCTTTTTGGGTTCTGAAAATTAATAAAAGGTTTGACAAAAAATTTCAGAATTTTTTAATGCATTTTACTATTTTTAAAAATTCGTGGAAATAAAATACAAATGAAATTAAATTAAATTAATTAAATGGAGAAGTATGCAGATCCTATGGATGAAATTCAAATAGAATTGGAGGGAGTTGACCCGCGCGCTATCCAACGGCCTAGGTTCAAACTGGCATTTTAAAAACTAATCCTAATTAATTAAATTAATTAATCACAATTAGGGCTAAGTAAACTCATCCTGACCCTCTAGCACACGCGGGAAGCCCAGATCCAACGTCCCACATTTAAACTCAGCTAACCCTAATTACCAAACCCAAATTACTTTCAGGTCACCGGAGAAGAGCTCCGGTCGTCTTCTCCGGTGACATCCCTCCCTGAAAAATCTCAACTTCTTCCCTAGGTTATTTCTGGAGCTCTAAAGCTCCAGATTTGTTCCTCTCACTCCCCTAAACCTAAATCTAACCTCAAATGGAATTTATTTCTAACCATTAACAAGATTCGAAGCAAGGTATAAAAATGGCAGAAATTTCAGACAAGCCATACATGCTCAATTCTTCATCATTTTCAAAAATTCAAAGTTCAACATGTTCAGGGGATCACACTTAACCAATTAATAACTTAAAATGAAGCTTCTGGAAAAATGAATTCGCATAGCTACCTGAGGTGAAGCTTTCAACCCTGGAGCTTTTTGGCTGCTTCTTTGGCCCAAGATGCCTTTAATGAACCTCCTGAGAAGTTTGCAATGCTTGGATGGAATTTCTTATGGCTGGTTTATGAGATTGATTCAGTTCAGCTCAAAGGGGGAGAGAAATCGTGTTTTTGATATGGGGGGTTTCAGGGCAAAGTGATGGTTGGGAAATGATGAATGGATCATGGTGAGTGACTCTGTGAAGTTTTTTTTGAAGGTTTAAGGCTTGAATGCTGAGTTTCGAATGAAAGTGCATAAGAGAGGATTTTGGTGAATGCTGTGTTATGAGAGGTTTCAGCCTGTGTTATGTGGTCTGTTGAGTTGCTTTTGGTCCATGTATCAAGTTGTGATAGGTCAGAGAGTTATTGTGGGCTATGTTGATTGGTATGGCTTGTTTTGCAAAAATTCAAGGTTAGGTGTCCTTTGAGGTATGGGCAAGTTCAGGCCAAGGACAAAGGGGTGTCCTGCGCAGCAAGGATCAAGGGCAACCATGGAATTCAGATTAGGGCCAATTGGCAAGTGGATTGAAGCTTATGTGTGGTTTTGCAAATTTGTGAACCTTTGGCCCTTTCGAGATTTCTTAATGATCAAGGCATGAAAATGAGTGATCCATACAGACCACAGGGGCAAGTGGACTCCAAACTACGACGGTCCGTTCATAGTAAAGAAAGTTTTCTCTGGTGGAGCACTGATGCTCACTACTATGGATGGTGAAGATTTCCTATCCCCTGTGAATTCAGATGCAGTTAAAAAATACTTCGCATAAAAAGACCCGCTGGACATAAAAACAGAATGTAAGTCCAGGAAAAAATAGGGCATCCCAGCGAGTCAAAAATAGAATAAAAGACTCGGGAAAAAATAAGGCAAAATAAAAAATTTACACTTGCTGAGTTGAAAAGCTGCATTGGACAGCTTAGGAAAAAATGGGTATCCCGGTGGATTGAAAACCCGAAAGGGAGATCCACGCAAAAATAAGGGAATAAGTGAACAACTGCATTCTGAATTCGTCTGTATCACTTACAACATGGCAAACTTCGAAAGGTAAAAGCATCGGTCAGAATCAACCTTCCTCAGAAAGCAAGATGAGAAGAACATCAAGGTCATACGGGTCATAGCAAAGGGAAGCTCACCGAAGCGTCGTCAACATTACCAACACTTTTACTTTTTCTCAATTTGTAACAATCTCCTCATTCCAGGGGATCTGTTTCTTTGACTCTATTTGTCAATTCAGGGCACCCAAATTAATAAAATCAGAGTTTTCAGTCACACTCCGTCTTGTACATTTCTGTTTCGTTTGCAAAAATGTCCAATATCCATGATATAATATTTACATAAAACAGATGTGCCATTCTAAATTACATGCTTGCAGGAAATGTATTTACTTCCAGGAATATCTAACTCCTATGATGGAATCCGGTAAGGGATGCCTCGGGATATTTGTGCGTTTCTTTGTCTTAATAGGATTGGAGGTATTCAATATGCGACATGGGGCATGCCAACATACTTCCTCCCCTAACAGTATCTGGAATGTTTTTCCCCAACGAAGTTGCCAAAGCATCACTTTCCCAGCACATCTTCTTCAAACAGCATCAGAAAATGCTCATTTCCCCATCCAAGTTGTCAAGTCTCCTCATCCTCAGATGGATCCTCACAGAAATATCTAGGAAGATCGTTCAATGATCTTTCTTCCCCCAACAGAGTGTTAAGGATGAGGGGAACCATCTCCCCACAGAGCTCCAGCCTCTCCCAAGAAGAGCAATTTCTGAAATTCTCACACAACAAAGTGATGAAAGCCTCCTCATCCCCAGCTGGGATATCTCCTTACCGGATAGGTCTATCAGTGGTCTAGTCCCCAAGCAGAATCATATGTTTTATCAGATCTACTAATGATCTCATCCCCGGCTGGGATATCATTTCAAGCAGATCAGCCAGAGATCTTCACAGCAGTGGGATTCGAATCCTGAACCGGTTTTCTTTTGCATAATCATAGCATTCACATCATTTTTTCCCCCAGAGTGTAGCATTCCGTCTAATACAGAGCATTATGGCAAAAAAATCAAACATATTGTGGGATCACAAGTCAGGTTCGAACCAGTCACCTGTAAATATCAACAATACCTCTTCAACAATATACACAATACATCCCTTTCACATAAAAGCCAAAGCGTCTCTTTGCACTCTCAAATACAGATACATGCTCCTTTTGGCACTCGTCCGTGTCATCATTCCCCAGTAAAGTAGCCAGAACACTTTCTACCAAAACAATACTGGTCTTTCTCGACACTCGTCCGTGTCATCTCAACTTCCCCACAGAAAGCCAAAGCGTCCCCTTTGCACTCACAACACATGTTCATATATAATTTGGACACTCGTCTGTGTCATATCATCCCCTGCAGATATAAACCAAACCAATGCTTATACACTCTCTTGACACCCGTCTGTGTCACCTATCCCCAGCCCAGTTGCCCAAACACATGTTTATAATACTTCTTTTGACACTCGTCCGTGTCATTTTATCCCCACAGTGCCAAAACACTTGTACCCTTTTTATTTTGGAAAACGTAAACATTCGTTCGTGTTTACCATCCCCCAGTAAATCTCCAGCAAAGCAACTTTTTTCTATCTGAAATTCGTCCTATGTCATGATACTTTCGGCAGCCGTACCCTTCCAGGTGATCATCCTTCACCTTTGGATGACCGTCCCTCATCTTTTCCCCAGCGGAGTCTCCTTTATTGGACCCTTTTTTCTATCTGGCATTCGTCCTATGTCGAGATACTTTCGGCAACCGTACCCTGCCAGGTGATCGTCCTTCACCTTGGATGACCGTCCCTCATCCTTATCCCCAACAGAGCAGTCGTCCCCTGCTAGGTGATTGTCCTTCACCTTTTGATGATCGTCCTTCATCATTTTATCCGATGGCCGTCCCCATCGTTGATCTTGTTATCTGACATTCGTCCAATGTCATGATACAACCCCGGAAGCAGCCGTACCCTGCTAGGTGATCGTCCTTCACCTCTTGATGATCTTCCTTCATCATGCTTATCCGATGGCCGTCCCCATCGTCGACTTTTTTCTATCCGACATTCGTCCTATGTCGCGATAAAGAGCAGTCGCCCCCTGCTAGGTGATCATCCTTCATCTTTGATGACCTTCCCTCATCATTTATTTCATTTATTCTTTGATCCGATGGTCGTCCCCATCATTGCCTTTACTTTAATCCCCAGAAAATTTTATTTGATGGCCGTCCCCATCATGATTTCTTTTTCCCCAGCATGTCGGTCGTCCCCATCATTGCTTTATCCCCCAGCAGTCGTCCTCTGCTCGATGGTCGTCCTCCATCGCCTTTACAATCATACTATACTTTCCTTTTACAATCTATATCCCTTTTTCTTCTTCTCCCCAATGAGTGCAAATTTCGGACTGTCTTTAGTATTCAACCACAAGTTATCTTGTTTGTCTGATAAGCCCGTCGCTTACATCCTGCACAATTAACTCAAGCTTGAATAGGGGCAGCTGTAAACACCCCAAATTTGCCCTCACTAAGTTCACACCATGGCTTGTGATCTTTCATCTCTGCATTAGTATAAGCATATCATATCCTATTGCATTTTTGCTTCATTGCATTAGTTCAAGTTCATCTGCATCTAGGGTTTGTGATCTGAGCAATCCAAGGATCATCTGAGCTACTCCAAAGGCCATTAATAATTCCAAGAGGGTCCATGTATGTTCAATCATCATTTTATATCCCTCAAAGATCAAGAAAATCAAGAAATCACAAGAACTGAGAAAGCATGGAAGCTGAGCTAGGGTTTCACTACACAGATGACCTGAAATTAGGGTTTTGGTTTCAGAGGCCATAAATCCAAATTTTTTGGTCATTCTTGTTTCTATTGGTCTCAATATGTTATAAGGATCATGTGTACCTAGTTTGACGAAGAAATTCATTGGGGAAGTCATCTGTTCACTAGGTAACATCTTGAGCAAGTCAGAGCAAAATCAGGGCATCTGAGGCCCCCAACAATGGAACCAAAGTGGATTTTTCATCAAATTGAGGTTATATGATCTTTATTTGATCATCTAAGTGCTTGGAAGTTCACAAAATTGAAGAAAAGTGAGCTAAACCAAAAGTTGCCAAAAATGGAAATGACTTGTAATGTAAACTTTCCATTTTGGGAAAGTTTTTCAACCTCCTCTTTCTCAACCAAAAATGCTTCAAATGAAAAATTGTTGGTCATGAAAGTTGTAGATTGGATCATTCCCTTTTCAAAAAGTACAAGAACAAGTTCTAATTCATTATGGAACTCAAGTTATGGCTTGTCAAAGTTGGCAAAAATCACATAATTTTCAAGAATGCACCAAAGAGGATTCTTTGCAAAACCACTTGCCAATTCCTTTTGTGACTTCAAACACACTTCTAATCATCATACAAACATAACACATTGCATAAAAATCAGAATTTCCCAAAGAATTGCATCATTCCATGCCTTGAACATCAAGAAATTACAAAAGGGCCAAACTTCATGGAATTTGCAAAATGACACATAAACTTCCATCCACTTGCTGAATTGCCTCAAATCCAAGTCTATGGACATCCTTGATCTCAGCTGCGCATGGACAAGCCAATGAGCCAGCTACACCATTGCCCATACCTCAAGTACAAAACTTTTGACTTTTTGGCAAGAAGCCCATACCAATCACCACAGTCCACCACCCACTCTCTACCCAATCCAGACTTTACAAGCATGCTTCAAGGATACATTTTCATAAGACACACAAGCTGAAACCTCCAAGAACTCAGTATTGCCAAAATCACTTCAACTTGCAAAAACCTTTGAATCTCTCAGCTCACTCACTCAAACTCAAAACCAATTTCACCATTCATCTCAAAATCATCCACTGACCACAAAGCAACCATCAAACAAACCTCAAAGCACCTTTAACCCCAAACACGATTCTTGGCCAGTTGAGTTGCTACAACACAAACCAGCCACTCTCAAAGCTTTTGAAGCATTCCATTGGTCTCAGGAGGGTCAAAGGAAGCTTTTTGCACAAAAGAGGGGTCCTGAAAGCTCAAGTTTGGAAAGCTTCATCTCAGGTAGTCATCTCAAATCATTTTTCCAGAACTCTATTTTTAAGTTTCAATGTGAAAGAGCATGCTCCACTGATCATTTTGTGCTTTGTAGTTTTGAAAATGGTTGCGTATTGATCATGTACTGATTGTCTGAAACTTTTGCCATTTTTGATTTTTTCTTCGAATCTTGTGTTTGAGCAATTATAAATTTGTTTTAGGGGTGGATTTGAGTTTAGGAGAGTGAGAGGGTTTGATCCGGAGCTTTAGAGCTCCAGAAATGACCTAGGGAGAGGTTTTGAGATTTTCAGGGGAAGAGGCTGCCGGAGAAGACGACCGGAGCTCTTCCCCGATGACCTGAAAGTAATTAATGGCTTAATTAGGGTTAGGGCTAGGTTTGAATGAGGGCCCTTGGATTTTAGCTTCCCGCGTGAGATGGAGGGTGGAGATTAATTCATTAGTTATAATTTTGGATTAAATAATTAATTAAATAAGATTAGTTGGATTTGAATTCTGACCACTGGATGTGGTGCACAGTCAACCAATATTTTCCCAGTTTTAATCTAAGCCATTGGATCATCATACTTCTGTTTTATTTAATTTTTATTGCATTTTTCTCATTTTATTTTGCAGCATTTATTTAAAATATCTAAAAATTTCCAAAAAATATTTTATTCTGCATTTTCACTTTAAATAATTTTCTCAACCCAAAAATATTTTTATTTTTATTTTTTGCATTAAAAAATCATTTTTAAAACATTTAAATGTTTATTTTAATTAATTAATGGAAATTAATTAATTAAAATATCATTTAGATTTCTAAAAATCCCAAAAAAATTCACATTGCATCTTAGGACATTTAGAAACATTGTCATACCATCCATAAAAATTTCTTTTTGGTTTTGAACAATCTTTGATAATTTTCTTGAATTTAGGGTTCATAAAAATACTATTTTTGAATCCTAACTTCAAGAATTCTTTTCTGCCTAACCATGGATGATATGACATTGATTCTTTTTGCATTGATATTCATTTGACATGTAGTGTCTAGCATAATTTTGTCACAAATTTCTTCTGCATTTTTATTTGATTTGCATTTTTTTCCCTTTAGCTACCTTAAAACCCTAGATAACTTAGAAAAATCATAACTTCCTTAGGGTTAAGAGTTAGGTCTCCTCCTTTGGGTTGTGATATCATATGGGGTTAGGGCTCCTTTGTTTGCATTTTCAATTTTTTTATCTTGTCATTTTCTTCTGATTTTGACTTTTGCATCTCATGTTGCATGAAAACCCTAATTTCTCACCTTCATTTGCATACATCTTGCATATATTTTCATACATGAACTTGCCATGACATTTGTTGCATCCACATGACATATAAGACATCCTAGGACACATTATAACCATGCTTGATCATTTTTTCATCCATTTTACATATTATGCATTTATTACATTCCATGAATTTTCATGTGCTTTCATGCATCCTACATGCTTCATTTGCATTCTCATCCTTTGTATGCAATCCATAGCTCTTGACATACATTTGCATCATCTATTAACATCATTTACATCATAAACATGCTTCTGGTTTTGGTTTGCATCCTTGCATACTTTTTATTTTCATTTCATTCTTTCTTTTATGCTAACCTTTTCAGGTGGTAAGTACTTTGAGAAGTGAATTTGCCTTCACTTCTCACTTCTCTTCTCATCTCTCTTATGCATTCATTGCTGCAATTCCCTTTGTCTTAGAGTGAGCTTGCCCATTCCTGTTCATTCACTTTCTTTCTTCAAGTAACTTATCTTCTTAAGTGAAGTAAGTTAGCTTGTTTCTTCTGCTTCTCTTCTTCCCATCTACTTCTTCCTTGGTGGCTATTCTTGGAGATCTCTTGCAAGCCTCATAAACCCTAGGAACACCCAATCATGATAACAATTAGGGTTTTGATTAGTCCCCCTTAGTTTTACCTTTGTGTCTTCTTTTGTGTCTCTCATCTCATCTCATAATCAGGGACTAAACCTTTAAGGTTTTAAGGCTTTGTGATTAAGGTTATGCTTGTATCCTTCTCTTAGGATGGAGTGTATAACTTTAATCCTAATTGTTAAGCCCTTAATTTTTTTAAATCTCTTAATCAATCCATATAATAATCACTAAGACAATAAGCTTGTAACTTGGGCCTTGCATTAGGGTTCTAATTCTTCCTTAATTGGTTAAGAAGGACTAACCCTAGTGTAAACGGACAAGTCCCCCTCAAGTTGTCTTACAAACCATAAAACCCACTTCTTAATCTTATCATTAACTAAAATACATTTTAATAAAGGCTTTGTTTTGTCATGAGGTTAATCCCTAATCATGGATTAAGTTGAGGTATCTTCCTCAGCTTAAATGTTCTCATCTATTATCCTTCTATTAGGATGGTGTAATGGGTCCATTAAATCCTTGATTATGGCTTAAACTCATTACTTAACACTAAACAAAAAATACCAAAAACATCTAAATAATCACAAGTAGGTTAATGATCTTAATCCTACATCATGGTGATTAAGTTTGAGGTGCTTACTTCATACTTAAGGTATTCTCATTACCCCTAATCAGAGGGAGGATGTGAGGAGTTTACTAACCCTTGATTTAGGCTTAAGCTCATAATCTTATGCAAAACACCAAAAGCAATAAAAGATTGAAAATTCAAAAACAAACAATAATTGTCTCCTCCGGGATTCTTTTCTCATCCTCTTCACTCACAAACGAGAACTCGCTTCTTCCGTCTAATGCAAGACAGTTAGCACCTGAGCTAGACAAGTCATGCACTTGAGCATAGGTAAGCAAGCAGTTCATCAGTCAATTTATCTTTCAGTCTCTTTGAGTCGAACTACGGTGTTCTGACTTCCTCATTGCACGAGAGGATGTGTAGGCATAACTTAACTATTATCGAACAAAAGTATCTTTCTCTTCCCCCCTCTTCCAGCATTATCTTTTAAGCCTCATTCCTGAGCACCTCACTTCACTTTCTTGCACTGACACTTGTACATTCTTTTCCAGCTTTTGCACACAGATAGCACTGACACTACCCCTTTAAACAAAAACTTTCAAGTGTGGATCCTGTCGAGTACGATAGACAATCTGGGTGCTAATACCTTCCCAGGTTGTAACCAACCCCCTTTCTCAGTTTCTATGGTTCGCGGCCGTCTTATCCATTTCTTCCTAGGTTTATGCAGCATTACCTTTCCTTCGGGATAAAAATTCCTAGCTGGAGACTCTTTTCAGTTCATCTTCATGTTCTCTTTTGCCGACCGTTCGCGTCTGTACCCCGTCTGACCCGGTGTCATTTGGTGGAAGCGACATAGGATTTTGATGAAAATGTGAGAAATGGTAGATTAATCGGTTAGAACTTGTTATAATTGAAGTATGATAGTTTATACATGTTAATAATCATGTTTGTGGAGATTTGTTGAGGTTTTATTGGATTTTTTTAGGGTTTTGGATGACTGTCACGTAACTGAGTTGCTGCAGAATCGCAGTGTTCGCTCAGCGAGCAACACGTCGCTCAGCGAGTTTTCCAGGGATTTCCTCGCTCAGCGAGCGAGCAGGTCGCTCAGTGAGCATGGAGGTTTTTTTTCGAAGTTTTGTGTTTTAATTTGTAAATTTAGTTTCGGTTATCCGTTTTAGGCGTTCTTTATATCGATTCGAAGCTAAAAACGTGTAGAAACTAATGATGCTAAGAAATGTAATTTTTAGCCGACTTTTCCGATAAAACGTAAATGAGTTATTTATGGAAATGTGTATTTGATGTGATGTTGTGGCCGTTTGGCAAATGAATACATTGCTTGAATTGAATGCTAATGTATGCTAATTGAATGAGATGAGTGCATAATTATGTTGTGAATAATGTATGTATTTTCAAGAATGTTGTGTGTAATTTTGCATGTGATGCATAATGTATGCATTCTTGTGTTGCGGGATTCTTTGTGAATCCGTTGTAGAATTGTGTGCTCATATGGAGTGTGAGCAATGACTACAAGACGATCGTATGCCCATTTGGGGTGTGAGCGATCGGATTGTGTGCCTGTGTGGGGTGTGAGAAATCCATAAACATTGTGTGCCCGTGTGGGGTGTGAGCAATGGGTGATTTATTCACATTGATTGTGTGCCCGTGTGGGGTGTGAGCAATCGGGTTGTGTGCCCATGTGGGGTGTGAGCAATCCATAAACATTGTGTGCCCATGTGGGGTGTGAGCAATGGGTGAGAACATGTTTTATGTGTATGTTATATGTTGAGATATATAATTATATACAATGTTATTATGATAATTTTTCTCACCCTTCTGTTGTTTTATGATGCTCTATGAGGCATTGCAGAGTAGGTTGTTGGAGGTCTTTTTGTGAAGCTTGTCTTTATTCTTTTGGTCGGTCGGCTCTGATATGTAGCACCGGGTAGCTAGGGTCGGCTTGATGCCTTTTGTGATACATTTTGTACATGTATTTTGGTGATGGATGTTTATGTAAACATGAAATATTTGGTGAATCAAACTTGTTGACATTTATATGAGTATATAAGTTTGATGTTGTTAATGTTAGTTTTCGTTGTTATTTGAATCTTTTGAATACGGGTATAAGGATGAATCCTTTCTATTGTGAGTTACCCCGTTTATTGCATATCTTTAAAAGAGCAAGTGTTGTATGTTTTTAGTTTCACTGTTGATGTGACATGCCTCTTTTATACCATGTTCAAACTATACTCTAATGAAATTTTTATTATGTGCCTATGTGATTTAATTGGTTATTTGGGGGGTATAGAAAGGGGGTGTTACAAAAATGGGGCGGAAAAGGAAGAGTCGCCAGCCAGACATTTTTATCCTGGAGGAAGGGTAATGTTGCACAAACCCAGAAGAACGAAAAAGCAAGGTCTCACGAATCAAAGAGAAAGGGTAAGGGAGTCGATTACGAACTGGGAAGGTATTAGCACCCTAGGTCTTCTGTCCTACTCAACGAGATCCATGCTTTCTACCACCGTTTTAAAGGGTGAGGGTATCTGCTACTGCTGCAACTGCTACTAGAAAGGACTGAAAAGAAATAAGGAAGAATGAAATGAAAGGATGAGGAGATGAATGGCACGAAGAACAAGGAACAAAATTGAAGGATTGTGTTCGTTGTGTTGTCTCTTGTGCTTACATATTTCCTTTGTGAAATAGAAAAGTCACAACACTACAGTTTGACTCAATAAGACTGACACAAATTGTTAGTGCTTTTGGGGATTGAACTGCGTATGCCTATGCTCAGTGTCGCTCCCACCAAATGAGGCAAGGTCAAATGGGGTACAGACGCGAACGGTCGGCGAAAGGGGAGAGAACACACAGGGGTGAACTCAGAAGACAAGAGTCGCCAGCTAGGCATTTTTATCCCGAAGGAAAGGTAATTCTGCATAAACCTAGAAGAGATGGATAAGACGGTTGCGAACCAGAGAGACTGAGAAAGGGGGTTGGTTACAACCTGGGAAGGTATTAGCACCCAGATTGTCCGCCGTACTCGACGGGATCCACGCTTAGAAGATTTGTGTTTTAAAGGGGTAGTGTCAGTGCTATTTGTGTATCAAAGCTGGAAAGAATGCAAGTGTCAGTGTAAAAGAAGTGTGAAGTGAAATAAAGAAGTGTCAGTGTAAGAACAAGAGTGAAATGCTCAAGAATGAGGCTTAAAGAAAAATGCTGGAAAGAGGGGGAATATACAGAGACTTTTGTTCGATAACTGTTAAGTTATGCCTACGTATCCTCTCGTGCAATGAGGAAGTCAGAACACCGTAGTTCGACCCAAAGAGATTGAAAGATAAATTGACTTATGAACTGCTTACTTGTCTATGCTCAAGTGTATGACCTGTCTGGCTCAGGTGCAAACTGTCTTGCATTAGACGGAAGAAGCAAGTTCTCATTTGTGAGTGAATGAGATGAGAAAAGAATCCCGGAGGAGACGAATATTGTTTGTTTTTGTGTTTTCAATCTTTTATTGCTTTTGGAATTTGTCATAGGAAAATGAGCTTAAGCCTAAATTAAGGGTTAGTAAACTCATCACATCCTCCCTCTGATTAGGGGTGATGAGAATACCTTAAGTATGAAGTAAGCACCTCACACTTAATCACCGTGATTTAGGATTAAGATCATTAACCTACTTGCATTTACTTAGATGTTTTTGTTGTTTTTGTTTGGTGTTAAGTAATGAGTTTAAGCCATAATCAAAGATTTAATGGACCCATTACACCATCCTAATAGAAGGATAATAGATGAGAACATTTAAGCTGAGGAAGATACCTCAACTTAATCCATGATTATGGATTAACCTCATGACAAAACAAAGCCTTTATTAAATGGATTTTAGTTAATGGTGAGATTAAGAAGTGGATTTTATGGTTTGTAAGACAACTTGAGGGGGACTTGTCCATTAACACTAGGGTTAGTCCTTCTTAACCAATTAAGGAAGAATTAGAACCCTAATGCAAGGCCCAAGTTACAAGTTGGATGTCTTAGTGATTATTAAGTGGATTGATTAAAGGATTTAAACACATTAAGGGTTTAACACTTAGGATTAAAGTTATACACTCCATCCTAATAGAAGGATGCAGGCATAAGCTTAATCACAAAGCCTTAAAACCTTTAGGGTTTAGTCCTTGATTATGAGATGAGGAGAAGACTCAAAGATGACACAAAGGAAAAAAACTAATTGGGGGACTAATCAAACCCTAATTGTTATCATGCTTGGTTGTTCCTAGGGTTTGTGAGGCTTGCAAGAAATCTTCAGAGAAGCCACCAGGAAAGAAACAGATGAATGGAGAAAGAAGCAAGGAGAAGCAAAACAACTTGCTTCACTTAAGAAGACAAGTTGCTTGAAGAAAGAAGGTAGGAAGAGAACATGAATGAGCAAGCTCACTCAAATACAAAGATAAAATGCAGCAATGATGAATAAGAGAGATGAAGAGTGATTGTGAGAAGTGAAGGCAAATTCACTTCCCAAAACAACTTACCACCTGAAAAGTTAGCAAAAGAAATGAAATGCAATGCAAATGAGATGAAATGTCATGATGCAAACCAAAGTCAGAAGCATAAACATGATGTAAATGATGCTAAGATATGATGCAAACACATGTCAAGAGTTGTGGATGATCATACAAGGATGAGGATGCAAATGGAGCATGCTTTGAACCAAAAAGATTCATGAAAGTGTATGAAATGCAATGGACATATAACATGGCAAATGAAAGATGCAATGATCAAACATGATTCTAATGTATCCTAACATGTCTTATGAATCATGTGGATGCACAAAATGTCATGGCAAGTCATTGGATGCAAGCAAATGAGGGATGGATGCAAAGGAAGGCACAAATTAGGGTTACATACAACATGCAATGCAAAAACTCAAAACCAGAAGCAAATGACATGACAAAAAATTGAAAATGCAATCAAAGATACCCTAAACCTATACAAGCTCACTGCCCAAAGGGGGGGACCTAACTCTTAACCTAATAGAAGTTGTGATTTTTCTAAGTCAACTAGGGTTTTAAGGTACCTCAACATGAAAAATGCAAAACAAATTGAAAATGGGAGATCAATTCAAACCAAATATATCCTGTAAACTACATGCCATGAAGGATGCAATGCAAGAAGAACCATCATTAAACTCTCAAAGGTTAGGCAGAATGGATTTTTCAAAGTTTGCACAAAAATATTGCCTTAAAATGAATTTAATTCCAAAGAAAATGATCAAAATGCATCAAGAACCAAAAAGAAATTTGTTTTGAGAGTTGGATAATGTTTCTAAATGTTTTTAAATGCAATGTGAATTTTTTGGTGATTTTTAAATACCTAAATGCATTTTTTAATTAATTAATTTCCATTAACTAATTAAAAATAAACATTTAAATGATTTAAAAATGATTTTTAATGCAAAAAATAAAAATAAAAATATTTTTGGGTTCTAAAAAATAATGAAATGCTTGACAAAAATTTTCAGAATTTTTAAATTCTTTTTGCTATTTTAAATAATTCGTAAAAGATAAATCAAATAAAATGAAAATAAAAATGAATTAATGAGAAGTATGCAAATCCAAGGGCTGGGGTTTAAACTGGTTTTGGAGGGAGTTGACCCGCGCCATATCCTGTGGTCCTCATTCAAACTGACTAAATTATACTAAACTTAATTAATTAATTTAATTAAATAGGATTAGGGTTTAATGAAATGATCCAGGCCATTCAAACACGCGGGAGTCAACAAAAGTCAGCCAGATCTATGGTCCAAATTCAAACTGAACCCTAAACGCATTTAATGAACTAATGACTTTCAGGTGGCCGGAAATGACCTCCGGTCATCTTCTCCAGCCACACCTCCCCTGAGAAATTTTCAACTCACTCCCTAGGCCATTTCTGGAGCTCTAAAGCTCCAGATTCGTTCCTTTCACTCCCCTAAGCCCAAATCCACCCTCAAACAGAATTTATTTCCAGCCATTCCTAAGATTCGAAGCTATGAACAAAAATGGTGAAACTTTCAGACAAGCAATACACTCTCAATTCTTCATCATTTTCAAAAGTAAAAGGTTCAATGCACTCAAGGAATCAAACTTAACAAGTTGAGAACTTAAAATGGAACTTCTGGAAAAATAAATTTTCGAAGCTACCTGAGGTGAAGCATTCAGTTTGGAGCTTTCAGACTGCCTCCTTGCTTCAAAGCTTCTCTAATGGTCTCCCTGAAGATGTTTTGAGGTTTAGTTGGAGTTTAATGTGGCTGATTTTTGAGATTGATGAAGTTCTGACCAAGGGGGGTGAAGAATCGTGTTTCTATTTGTGGGCTTTCAGGGAAAATTGATGGTTGGGAAATGATCAGAGGATCATGTTTAGTGATTCTGTGAAGTTTGTTTTGATGTTTGTGACTTGTGGGATGAGTTTCGAAACAAAATGCATAAGAGGTGAGTTTTTGGAACTATGGCTTGTGAGATGTTTCAGGCTGTGTTGTGTTATGTGTTGGGTTGCTTTTGGTACACATATCAATCCTTGATAGGTCAGAGAGTTGTTGTGGAGCAGTGTGATTGGTATGGAGCAAAATGCATAAAGTCAACTTTTTGTGTAAGAGAGGTATGGGCTATGGAAGTCAAGGTACAA
The DNA here is from genome assembly GCA_963966055.1 of Lathyrus aphaca. Lineage (NCBI taxonomy): Eukaryota > Viridiplantae > Streptophyta > Magnoliopsida > Fabales > Fabaceae > Lathyrus > Lathyrus aphaca. The sequence goes on along the minus strand of OZ014524.1, from coordinate 478,741,408 downwards.
GGCATGGCTTGGCTGCATCTTGAATCTGGGAGAACCATGGAAATGGATTAGAGGCAATGCAGCCAGTGGATTAGGGTTTGTGAGAGTTTTTGCAATTTCACAAAGTCTTGGCCCTTTTGAAGTTTCTTAATGCACAAGTCATGAAATTGGACAATTCTTTGGTGCATTCTGACTTTTAGGTCATGGTTCATGTTTGTGCAAAGGTTAGAAGTCACATTGAAGTCATATTTTGCCTTGGCAAGAGGTTTTGCAACTTTGCCTCTTTGGTACAAAACTTGAAATTATGTGATTTTGTCCAACTTTGACAAGCCATAACTTTTGATCCAAAATGAATTAGAACGAGTTCTTGTACTTTTTGAAAATGGGAAGATCCATTCTATAACTTTCATGACCAAAGTTTTCCCATTTGAAGCATTTTTGAATCAAAAAGAAAGGGTTGAAAAGCTTTCCCAAAATGGCAAGTTTTCATTACAAGTCACTTTCCCAAAAAGGCAACTTTGCAAATGGCTTGAAATTCTTCAACTTTGTGAACTTCTAACATCTTCTATGATCAAATAAAGATCATACACATTCAAAATGATGAAGAAAACCCTTTGGTTTGGTCATTGGGGGCCTCAGATGCCCTGATTTTGCATTGACTTGCTCAAGAAGTCAACTCTTGATTAGATGCCTTCCCCATGGAATTTCCTCATGAAACTTGATATGCATGACCCTTATAACATATAGAGACCAATATAACCAAGAATGACCAAAAAATTTGGAGTTATGGCCTTTGAAACCAAAACCCTAATTCTAGGTCATCTGTGCAGTCAAACCTGGCTCTGCTTCCATGCCTTTCTCAGTTCTTGTGATTCTTTGACTCCTTTAATCTTGAGAGGATATAATATGATGCTTGAACATACATGGACCCCTTTGGGGTGTTTACAGCTGCCCCTATTCAAGCATGAGTTAGCTGTGCAGGGTGTAAGCAACGGCTTAACAGGCAAACAAGATAACTTGTGGTTGAATACCAAAGACAGTCCAAAATTTGCACTCACAGAATGAAGAAGAAAAGGGATATAGATTGTAAAAGGAAATAAAGTATGATTATAAAGTGTGGGTGACGGAGGACGACCGTCGAGCAGAGGACGACTGCTGGGGATGAAACAATGACGGGGACGACCGACATGCCAGGGATATGAGAGATTTTGATGGGGACGGCCATCAAGTTCAGAAATAAGACTCTCTGGGGATTATAAGTAAAGTGAATGATGGGGACGACCATCAGGTTCAAGGTATAAATGAAATAAATGATGAGGTACGGTCATCAGAGGTGAAGGACGATCACCTAGCAGGGGACGGCTGCTCTGTTGGGGATAAGATGAGGGATGGTCATCTAAGGTGAAGGACGATTACCTGGCAGGGTACGGCTGCCGAAAGTATCACGACATAGGACGAATGTCGGATAAAAAGGTCGACGATGGGGACGGCCATCGGATAAGCGTGATGAAGGACGATCATCAAGAGGTGAAGGACGATCACCTAGCAGGGTACGGCTGCTCTCGGGGTTTATCATGACATAGGACGAATGTCAGGTAACAAGATCAACGATGGGGACGGCCATCGGATAAAATGATGAAGGACGATCATCAGGAGGTGAAGGACGATCACCTAGCAGGGGACGGCTGCTGAAAATATCACGACATAGGACGAATGTCGGATAGGAAGGGGTTCTAATGAATAGAGACTCCACTGGGAATGATGAAGGACGATCATAAAAAAGGTGAAAGACGATCACCTGGCAGGGTACGGCTGCCGAAAGGTATCATGACATAGGACGAATGTCAGATGGAAAGAAAATAGTTTAACAAGTTTTGTTGGGGACTCTCCTGGAGAAGGGTAGATACAGACGAATATCTAAATTCAAGACCAAGAGTGTTTGACACGGTGTATAGATTAAAGATGCGGACGAGCATCCTTAAGACTATGATACGGACGGGTATCAGGTAGAAACAAACGCTTGACGCATGTTCAGAAATGATGATACGGACGAGTACCAACTGGTTAACAAAGAACACGAACGAGTGTCGGATCTGAGGGGATTTAAGTGGTATATACAAAATACGGACGAGTATCTGTATGAGTAAAAAGATGATGAGTAACAAGTATGAGTAAGACACAGACGAGTGTTAATCTTGCTGGAGAGCGCGACACGGATGAGTGTCGGAAAAAGTTTATTATAAACAAGTGTGTGGTTTCCAAAGTGTTTGGGTAACTATGCTGGGGAAGGTGACACGGACGTGCGTCAAGGAATTGTATATATATGTATCTGTGAGCGCAAAGGGGATGCTTTGGCTTTCTACTGGGGATATGACACGGACGGGTGTCAGGAAGTATCTGTATCTTTAAGGAAAATGCTTCGGCTTTCTGGTGATGAATTTGAGAGGTATTTGTATATTGTTGATGGAAAGCCAGTATTTACAAGTGTTTGATTCAGAACATGGCTTATGTTTATGCAATATGTTTGATTTTTTGCCGTAATGCTCCGCATTAGACGGAATGCTACGCTCTGTGGGGGAAAAATGATGTGAATGCTATGATTATGCAAGGATACCGATCCAGGATTCGGATCCCAATGCTGCGAGGATCTCTGACTGATCTTCTTGAAGTGGACATCCCAGCCGGGGATAAGGTCATTGGTAGATCTGATAAGATGACTCTGCATGGGGGAGTAGGTCGTTGATAGACCTATCTCAGCAATGGGGGACCCAGTTGGGGTTTGCAGAAGCTTTCTTCACTCTGTTGTGAGTTCTTCACCCGTTGCTCTTCCGGATAGAGGTTGAAACTCTATGGGGGAGATGGTTCCCTGGTTGGCACTTGGTTGGGGAAGAAGAAAGATCACCGGAAGATCTTCCTAGAGATTTCTGTAGGGATCCTGCTGAGGATGATACTTGACAACTCAGCTGGGGATGTGGACACCTTCAGGTGCTGCTCTGGGAAGGAAGCATCTCTTGTGCCGTTTGGAAGGTGTGCTGGGGAAACAATGATTTGGTAGCCTACTGGGGAGAAGCTTCCATGCCTCATGCTGCGCTTTGGATACCTGCAATCCTGTAAAGACAAAGAGACGCACAAGTACCCCGAGGTATCCCTTACTAGATTCCATCACAGAAGTTTAGACACTCCTGGGAGTAAGTATATTTCCTGAAAGCACGTATTTTTAAAAGGGAAGCATCTGTATTTATGCAATCAATATCTTAAGGAACACAAGACATTTTTGAAAACGAAAATAAATTGTACGAGATGAAACGTGATTGAAAATCTGATTTTATTAATTCGTGTGCCCTGAATTGGCAAGATACAGTCAAAGGAACAAATCCCCTAAAATGAGGAGATTGTTACAATTTTGAGAAACAAGAGAAAATACTGGCAATGCTGATGACGCTTCAAGGAGCTTCCCTTTTTCTATGACTCGTATGACATTTGACGTTCTTCTCATCTCGCTTTCTGAAGAAGGCTGATTCTGACAAACGCTCGAACCTTTCGAAGCTTACCATGTTGCAGGTGATACAGATGAATTTAGAATGCAGTTGTTCGCTTATTCCCTTATTTTGCATGGATCGCCCTTTTGGGTTTTCAATCCATTGGGATACCCTTTTTGCCTGAGTCGTCCAACGCGGCTTTTCGACTCAGTGGGTGTACATTTTTATTTATTTTCCCTTATTTTTGCCCGAGTCTTTTATTCTGTTTTTGACTCGCCGGGATGCCCTATTTTTGCCTGGACTTACATTCTATTTTTATGTCCAGCGGGTCATTTGATGCGAAGTATTTTTTAACTGCATCTGAATTCACAGGGGACAGGAAGTCTTCACCATCCATAGTGCTGAGCATCAGTGCTCCACCAGAGAAAACTTTCTTTACTACGAATGGCCCTTCATAATTCGGAGTCCACTTGCCCCTGTGGTCTGTATGAGGAGGGAGGAGTCTTTTCAGCAAAAGATCTCCTACTTGGTATTCTCGGAGCATGACTTTCTGATCGAAGGCTTTCTTCATTCTTTTCTGATACAGCTGCCCATGACAGATTGCAACTAATCTCTTCTCTTCAATCAGACTCAGTTGTTCGTATCGGGATCGAACCCACTCTGCTTCATTCAACTTAACATCCATCAGTACCCGTAGGGAGGGTAACTCAACTTCAACAGGTGGGACTGCCTCCATACCATACACAAGCTGATATGGCGTTGCCCTAGTGGATGTTCTGATTGACGTACGGTACCCATGTAAAGCAAATGGTAGCATTTCATGCCAGTCTTTATAGGTAACTACCATTTTCTGCACAATCTTCTTGATATTCTTGTTAGCTGCCTCAACAGCGCCATTCATCTTTGGCCTGTAAGGAGAAGAATTGTGGTGTTGGATCTTGAAGTCCCGGCATAGTTCTGCCATCATTTTATTGTTCAAGTTGGAACCATTATCAGTAATGATTCTCTCGGGTACTCCATACCGGCAGATGATGTCTCTTTTCAGAAATCGAGCTACCACTTGCCTGGTAACATTGGCATAAGAAGCTGCTTCAACCCACTTGGTAAAATAGTCAATGGCAACTAGGATGAATCTGTGGCCATTCGAAGCAGTCGGTTCAATCTTGCCAATCATATCAATGCCCCACATAGCAAAGGGCCAGGGTGAAGACATCACATTCAGAGGATTCGGAGGCACATGCACTTTATCCGCATAAATCTGGCATTTATGGCATTTTCTGGCATAGGCACAACAGTCGGCTTCCATTGTGATCCAGTAATAACCTGATCTTAACAGCTTTTTATCCATTGCATGCCCTCCTGCATGGGTACCAAAGGATCCTTCGTGCACTTCGTGCATCAACAAGTCTGCTTCTGCCCTATCAACACATCTGAGGAGTACCATATCAAAGTTTCTCTTATATAGGGAACCATCAGTATTCAGGAAGAAACTACCAGCTAGCCTTCTTAATGTCTTCTTATCATTGGAAGATGCCCCATGTGGGTATGTTTGATCCTCCAAGAAGCATTTGATATCATGGAACCAAGGCTTATCATCTTTGACAACATCTGTTGCAAATACATAAGCTGGTCTGTCAAGTCTGGATACTGAAATCCGAGGCACAAAGTTGGCAGCTTGAACTTTGATCATGGATGAAATGGTAGCCAGAGCATCTGCAAACTGATTTTCGTCTCGAGGGATATACTCAAGCTTGACCGTTGTGAAGAAAGTCAATAACCTCCTTGTATAATCCCGATAAGGTATCAGATGATCTTTGTGGGTGTACCATTTGTCGTTGGTTTGATTGATTACCAGAGCTGAATCTCCGAACACAGTTAAAGTCTTGATCCTGAGGTCAATGGCTTCCTCAAGACCCATAATACAAGCTTCGTATTCAGCTTCGTTGTTAGTGCAGTTGAAGGTGAGCTTTGCCGAGAAAGTCATGTGAACTCCCTTAGGTGTAATGAGTACTGCACCAACACCACGACCATTCATATTAACAGCCCCATCAAACATCATAGTCCATTCTTCTTCCGGGTCAGGCCCTTCAGTGTGAACAGGCTCTTCGTGATCTTTTGTTTTTATGAACATGATGTCCTCATCAGGGAAGTCAAATCTCATAGGCTGGTAATCATCAATGGGTTGCTCAGCAAGATAATCGGACAATACACTGCCTTTCATGGATTTCAGAGACGTGTACTGAATATCATATTCTGTGAGGATCATTTGCCATCTTGCAACTCGTCCGGTAAGTGCTGGCGTCTCAAAAATGTACTTAACTGGATCCATCTTTGAGATCAATAAAGTAGTGTGGGTCAACATATACTGCCTTAGTTGGCGAGCAGCCCACGCTAAAGCACAACAAGTTTTCTCGAGCAGTGAATAACGTTGTTCACAGTCGGTAAACTTTTTGCTTAGGTAGTATATTGCATACTATTTTCGACCAGACTCGTCATACTGGCCCAACACACACCCCATTGACTCTTCTAATACTGTCAAGTACATGATTAGGGGTCTTCCTTCAACTGGAGGCATAAGCATTGGAGGCTCTTGTAAGTATTCCTTGATTTTGTCAAAAGCCCTCTGGCAGTCTTCGTTCCACCTGACCGTTTGCTCTTTTCTTAACAGCTTGAACAAAGGCTCACAGGTCGCTGTAAGGTGTGATATGAACCTTGAGATGTAGTTCAATTTACCTAGAAACCCCCGAACTTCTTTCTCAGTCTTTGGTGCAAGCATTTCTTGAATGGCTTTAACTTTATCAGGGTCAACTTCAATCCCTTTCTCACTTACAATAAATCCCAGCAGCTTACCAGATCGTACCCCGAATGTGCACTTGTTGGGGTTTAACTTCAGTTGGTACTTCCTCAGACGCTTGAATAACTTCAACAGATTCACCAGGTGGTCTTCTTCTGTAAGGGACTTGGCAATCATGTCATCCACATAACATTCAATTTCTTTGTGGATCATGTCATGGAATAATGTTACCATAGCCCGTTGATAAGTAGCACCAGCATTCTTCAAGCCGAATGACATTACCTTATAACAGAATGTGCCCCAGGGTGTGATAAAAGTTGTCTTCTCCATGTCTTCAGGTGACATCTTGATCTGATTATATCCTGAAAATCCGTCCATGAAGGAGAACACCGAGAACTGAGCCGTATTATCAACCAATACATCAATGTGAGGTAATGGGAAGTCATCTTTCGGGCTGGCCCTGTTCAGATCCCGGTAATCCACACACATCCTCACCTTTCCGTCTTTCTTAGGCACAGGTACAATATTAGCAACCCACGGCGGATAGCTAGTCACAGCAAGGAACCCGGCGTCCCACTGTTTTTGTACCTCTTCTTTAATCTTCATTGCCATATTTGGGCGAGTACGACGCAGCTTCTGTTTTACTGGCGGGAAGTCTTCTTTTAAAGGCAGCTTGTGCATGACCAGATCGGTGTCCAACCCTGGCATATCCTAATAAGACCAAGCAAAGACATCCACGTACTCCCGAAGCATATCAATCAGTTGTCCTTTTACCGAATCTTGTAAGCAGGCCCCGATCTTAACCTCTTTCACGTCTTCTTTCGTACCAAGATTAACCGTTTCAATCTCCTCCGGATGAGGGGTGATAACCTTCTCCTCTTGCCTTAACAACCTGGCTAGCTCTTCAGGTAGCTCATAATCTTCTTCAACCCATTCATCAGCTTGATTGATTGGATTGTCAAAGTCATACGAAGCCATAGTAGTGTTGTTGTCGGTGCAGTCTGAGAAGCACTTTCTGCAAGGGTTTAGATTGGTTTATTTTAGTGATCAATTTTAATCTTGTTTTAGAAAAAGTGAGAATGAAGTTATTTATCTTTTTTTTTTGAAAAACATCGCCATTTTATTTTGTACAAAAAGAAAAATGAAAAGACAGTGAGCGAAAAAAGAGACTTGTTTGCAAAAGATGTCCGATATCCATTGATTAATCTATTTGCACAAAATTACAAGATGGCCCGATTACAAAATGAGTCTTGTCATCTTGGGAAAGATGCAAGACTTGATGCATGCTTAAAATACAGGAAATAATAATTACTCTGCAGGAGTAACCCTTATAATTTCCTAGGAAGACCAGTTAAGGACTTGGCTCCCCGGGATCCTTGGACTTATCCAGTTCTCCAGGTTGCGGTCGCTTTCCTCCTCGTCTTCCAAGTTGTTCACTGCATCCGGGGTGAGCATTCCCCCGATGACGAAACTGGGCTTCTTGGCAGCCTCTGATTGATCTTGTTGAGTTGGTCTGTAACCCAACCCAAATCTGTCTTCTTTTTTCTCCACGGGCAACAGCTTGCCCCAGCCTTGGGCAGTACCCTCTTTAACAACCTTCCGGGCTTGCTGATACGACGTTATGGAGGTTCCCAGTATAGCAGATGCTTCATTAATGTTCAGGGCCTCAAACCCCTGGCTCATGGTTTCATGGTTTTCTCCATCCATCTCAATATACTTATACGTAGCCAGATGGCTAACAAAGATGTCTTCTTCCCCACAGATGGTGATGATCTGGCCTTCCCACTCGAATTTCAACTTCTGGTGAAGAGTATACGTAACAGCGCCAGCGGCATGGATCCAGGGTCTACCCAACAAACAGCTGTAGGCCGGCTGAATGTCCATCACATAGAAGGTAGTTTTAAAGGTCTGCGGGCCAATCATAACAAGTAGATCAATCTCCCCAAGCACTGATCTTTTAGAGCCATCAAATGCTCTCACCACCAAATTACTCGGACGCAGTGCCAAGCCATCGTACTCTAGCTTCACTAAGGCTTTCTTTGGTAGAACATTGAGTGAGGACCCAGTGTCCACCAGTACATGAGATAGAACAGCACCTTTGCATACCAAGGTGATATGTAAAGCCTTGTTGTGGTTACGTCCCTCCGTTGTTAAGTCAACATTGGTGAAGCCCAGTCCATGACTGGTGTTGACATTTGCCACCACAGTTTCTAGCTGATTAACGGTAATCTCCTCTGGCACGTATGCTGCGTGCAGGACTTTCAATAACGCATTCCTGTGAGCTTCAGAACACATCAACAGGGATAATATGGAGATTTTTGAGGGAGTTTGGTGAAGCTGATCCACCACTTTGTAATCACTTCTTTTGATGATTCTCACAAACTCGTCTACATCTTGTTCAAAATATGTCCTCTGAGTTTCTTTGATAGATGGCTCTTCAAGCACCACACTCTTTCCTTTTGCTTTGGCAGCAGCTTCTGCTTTGGCATTAGGTCTTTTCACTTGTGAGGCAAAAAGGCGTCCGCTTCTGGTGAAGCCTCCGCCTCCCCCAACATTATCAATTTGTGGAGAAGAGGTTGAAGAATCCAAAGTGATTTTCTCCCCATTGTAGTAAAGATCAGAGCCATAATGCCAAGGTATGGCATTGCTGCTTTCATGGGGAACTGGTCCAGGCACCGTGATGGTAACTGGACTGACTGCGGCAGAGGAAGGTACTGTAATGGTGTGCAGATCGTAGTAAATTGTAGCTGGAGATCTGGCAGGAGGCGCCACTGCTTGTTGTTGGAGATTGTTGTTTGGAAGAACATCTGATGGATCATAGTAAATGGTGACTGCTGAGACATCTTCATTAGTTTCTGTTGGCGTTGTAGAAGATTCTGCTGGTAAAAAGGATGTTGATGTTGTAGAGGAAATGGTTGTTGACATTTGATTAGTTGAAGTGATAGATGAAGCCATTGTTGATGATATTGATGAATCGGTTGGAATGATTGTTGCTGCTGTTGTAGAAGAATCAGGAATTGTTGTTAAAGGGATTGCTGGATTTGTAGGCGCCGTTGTTGAGATCTGAAGGAGGCCATCCTTGATAAGACCATCTATGCCGCTTCTCAAATTATCACACCCATTGACTGCAATGTTGCAATACCCACAACCGAGCTCACACCCAGGAAACACCTGGCACTCTAGAAGCTGAGCTTTAATTTCGACCAGAGGTGTTCGAATTTGTGCAATGCTGGTGATCAGAGTAGATGGTTTATCTTCCTCAATGGCATTAATCCTCGGCCCACCATGGTTAGGCATAGGATTTCTGTTGACATTTGGAGGAGGTGCGAAGTTGAGGGCCTTAGAATCCACCAGATCTTGAACTTTCATTTGCAAAGCCCTGCATTTTTCGGTATTGTGGCCCGATGCATTGGAATGGAAAGCACACCTGGCGTTGACATCGTAATTCTTTGGGAGATTGGAGAGATCTGGCGGTGCACACGTCCTTAACTCAACCAAGTTAAGTTTCAGGAGTTGTGGAAATAAGGCAGCATAGGGCATAGGGATGGGATCAATCACCCTGTTTGCCTGTGATGGTCTTTGTTGGAAGGGTCTTTGTTGTTGATTGTTGTTGGTGTTGTTGTATGTTCTCTGTGGCGGATACTGAACTTGCTGCTGATAATGTGGTTGTCGTGGTTGTTGGTATGCTGGTTGCTGAGGAATCGGAGCTGGAATTGTGACAGCTGCTACTGATCTGTGGACATACTGAGGTGGCATTGGTCTCACCGGTCCTTCGAGGTCCCACAAAAGGCTTCCTGAGATTACTGGACGAACTTGCACCATTATCAGAAATTTTGCCCATTTTTAGCAGACTTTCAATTCTTTCTCCGGCTATAACTACGTCAGCAAAACTGGTGGAAGAAAAGGCAGCCAGTCTGTCAATGTATGTTCCTTGCAGAGTATTCATAAACATGTCGGCCATTTCTCTTTCCGACATGGGTGGCTGGACAGCAGCAGCAAGCTGTCTCCACCTTTAGGCATATTCCCTGAAGCTTTCTCTGGAGGATTGAGACATCCCCATTAGGAGGGTCCTGTTAGGAGCCATGTCCAGATTGTATTGGTACTGCCTGATGAAGGCTTCAGCTAAGTCCTTCCAGCATCTGATAGTAGCTCTGGTCAAGTGTGAGTACCACTCCCTTGAAGCCCCAGTCAAACTGTCTTCAAAATAAAACATCCACAGCTTCTCATCCATGGTATATGCTTTAAGTCTCCCCAGAAAAGACTGCAGGTGAGTTCGTGGACAAGAGGTTCCATTGTATTTCTCGAATCACGGGGGTTTGAACTTGTGGGGAATTCTTACCCCGTCTACTAACCCCATATCCATTACATCGAAGCCCAAGGAGTTTTGAGATTCCAAAGATCTCAACTTCTCAGCAATTTCATCAAACCTCCTATCATAGACTTCATCTCCAGCTCCCATGACAGTAAATTGCTCCTCTTGGGGATCTTCTTGCAATATTCTCCCCCCAGTAGTATTTCCTTGCACATTAGCTGGGATGTTGACTTCCAAATCTAGATGAGGCCCAAATACAGGTGGATTAACATGAGGTTGTCCCCTCTCATTGTTACTTGTTCCTCCAGTCCCAGGATGAGGTTCCTCGGGGGTTTGTCTTTCTACCAATGCCCTTAGCCTTTCCTGACTCTGGCCTAAGCCAGTCATCACAGTCATGAATTGGGCCATTTGGTTTCTCATCTCCACCCTTTCATTAGCCATCTGGGTTCTGACCTCAGTCAGGTCTTGCTGTACTTGCTCCATGAGAATACCCGGAAGATTGTTGCGAGTAGGATACCGGTGTGCACGGTTGACAGGGAACACTCTTCTGCGAGCAATATTTCCTGAACCACAATAGAGTTAGAAACAAACAAAATAATAACAAAACCTACAAAACAAAACAAAAGTTAGTATGCAATGCAGTATGCTTACTTATTTTCCAAGGTATCCGGCTTGGCTCTTGGTTTTGACCTTTCCAGACCTCGAGGAAGATGCTTTGATGTTGCTTGAGAAAAGAAAAACCCAAATGGAAACAAACTAACAGATATATTACAAATGGTGAATCACACATAGTTTGTTTTTTTACAACACATGCCCCTGAAGGGTCAAAATACAACATAAAAGAAAAGTACATCAAATGAAAGCAACAACAAACAAAAAGTCAGACATCAAGTCCAAACTCATCCTCCTTAACCTCCTTCAGAAGTGCCTCAGTCACCGGACCAGCTGGATGCTCTGTAATGGTCCTGATGAGGAGGTTCCTAGTGGCAATAGCAGTGGTCAGCTTCTTGTGCCTGTCTTGGTCCTTTGACCTCTTTAAACCAGCCCTAAGCTTTAATTTTGAAATCTCCTTCCGGGCTACCAGCAAAGCTTCCTGTTGCTTCTTTTCATTGGCTTCTAACTGCTCAATCCTGGCTTGAGTTCTCTGATCTTCTTGAGTACGGGCTTCAGTGATCCTGACCCACCTAGCCTGACTTTCTTGCAGATAGAGATCAGTCATAGATTTCTGAAGCTTGGCCTCTTTACAGGCATTCTTCAATATTTGCTCCCCAGCTCTTGATTTCTTGATGTAGTCCTCTGTTTTCTCAATCTTGGCCAGATGCTCCACCCTAAGCTTCTCCAACCTCTCAATGTCCAGACGACCATCACTCCTCTCCCAGAGGGTCTTCTTGAGAGCTTGAGACAGATTCTCATTCCTCTCCTTCAGCTTCTCAAACTTTTCCAGGCTGATAGTTGCTGCTGGCTGTACTGTGGATGGTCCAGGTGTGTCCTCAATGGTAAAGGGCATTCCAGTGATCTGAGCTCTAGCATGGGACCATTCATAGTATTGGGCTGAAGCAACATTATTAAACTTCCCAAGAATAGCCACCCCCTTTGTCTGGATGTTGTCCCAAGCCCAGGATGCTTGCCTGACAACAGCTAGATTAGGCTTTATCTCACAATACAGGGTCTCAGCCAAATCTTGCACTCTAGGAGGGTGGACTAAAGCATAGCCCAATTGTCTCTTAAATAGAAAAGGATTGTAGTTGATGCAACCCTTCACTCCTACCAGAGGTACATTTGGGTATTGCCCACAGCTAGTGATGATGTCCTTGCCCTTGGTGCTCTGGGTGCACCATCTGATGTCATCTGAAGTCAAAGAAATAAGTCTCTTTGCCCAATTCTTCTGTTGGTGAGGGTTCAGGAATGCATCTGACTTGGGTAGGTGCTTGAGCAACCAGGTGTGGAACAGAGGAGCACAACATCTCACCAACTTTCCTCTCTGTTTCTCATTCCTTTGATGGATGGAGTAATAGAAATCTCCCAGCAAGGTGCGTACTGGGTTCCTCAGAAGGAAAAGATGAATGGAATTCTTGCTAATAAACTTGGGCTCATCTGCAAACAGTATAACCCCATATATGATGAGGGCTAACAATGCACAAACTGCCCTCCATTCTCCTAAAGAGGCCTTCAGGATGGCCTGAGAAATCAAGAAATCTAAGTGTAAACTAGGGATCCCAGCCTTTGTTGTCATGTTTTGCTCAATAAAACTAGGCTCCAGGTACAGTGCTTTTGCCACCTCTCCATTGCTGGGAGAGGTCATCTCTGGGTTGAAGGGGACACCACCCCTGATAGGTACTCCAATCAATGATGAAAACTCCTCCAACAGAGGTCCGAGCTGAAAGTTCTGGAATGTGAAGCATCTTAAAGGAGGGTCATAAAACTGTAGGCAGGTGTGGATCATACTCCTCTGAGAAGGATCCAGATCCATAACCATATCAAGGATGTCTCCATAATGTTCTCTGAATAATGGGATGTGGTCTGGAGTGATAAGTGCCTGGACCTGCCTGATACCAGTCAACACAGGTTCAAAGAAATGATATGAAATGTTGCTCTTCCTGGGTGTAGCCATGAATGCTGATGAAGAGCTGAAGACAAGTGCTGATGAAGATCAAGACTGGTACTGGAGATGAGCCATTGATAGGCTGGTGCTGGTGATGAAGGCAACTGAAGCAGGCAACTGATGAAGATAGCTGAAGCAGATAACTGATGAACAGAGGTCTATGCAGATGAAGGGGTCAAAACCAAGCCAACTAAAATGTGGATACCCTGAAAGACAAATAAACAAATGTTAAATGATGCAAATGATGAGTATGCAAATGATATGCAAGGGTTTGTGATCAAGCTGGATCTGATTTATCTGTCTTGATATAAAGCCCATGTATGCTCAAGAAGTCCAGATGGAGGTTCAGGAATCCAGTAACCAAGGTGGGGGACTCAAATAAAGAGTCACATGTCCAGGGTTTAATCACAAGAACTGTCCAAAATGGAGTACTCTTAAACCAAACAAGTAATAGGGTATGATGTGGCCAATGGTACCTGCAAACCTGTAAACAGTCCAACCCCCTCACAGGTAGAGTTCTAAAACAAGGATCCTCAGACTTGGATCAGTTATGAGAAGTGTAAACACTTCTAACCCGGAGGTACAGTGTTTACAATAACCATAAAAGATCCTCCTCTAATTCACCTTAAACTCCTCTAGGTGTCACTCAGGTCCCAGGTATAGGACCTTAAACTCTCAATAGAACCCCACACACCAAAATAGAAACCAGATCCAGCAATGATAGCATGACAGTATGAAAAATGTAAAACTGTAAAGAAAAGCAATAAATAAAGCTGTACATAAAGCAATAAATAAAGCAACTATATAAACACCATTAGCACATAACACCCCAGTAAACACAAATCAAACAAGTGCTAGGAGGAACCCACAAAAAGAACCAGAAGCCCTGGTTACAGTATAAGGGTCCCCAGCAGAGTCGCCAAGCTGTCGCTCCCACCAAATGAGGCAAGGTCAAATGGGGTACATACGCGAACGGTCAGCGAAAGGGGAGAGAACACACAGGGGTGAACTTAGAAGACAAGAGTCGCCAGCTAGGAATTTTTATCCCAAAGGAAAGGTAATGCTGCATAAACCTAGAAGAGATGGATAAGACGGTTGCGAACCAGAGAGACTGAGAAAGGGGGTTGGTTACAACCTGGGAAGGTATTAGCACCCAGATTGTCCTCCGTACTCGACGGGATCCACGCTTAGAAGATTTGTGTTTTAAAGGGGTAGTGTCAGTGCTATTTGTGTATCAAAGCTGGAAAGAATGCAAGTGTCAGTGTAAAAGAAGTGTGAAGTGAAATAAAGAAGTGTCAGTGTAAGAATAAAAGTGAAATGCTCAAGAATGAGGCTTAAAGAAAAATGCTGGAAAGAGGGGGAATATACAGAGACTTTTGTTCGATAACTGTTAAGTTATGCCTACATATCCTCTCGTGCAATGAGGAAGTCAGAACACCGTAGTTCGACACAAAGAGACTGAAAGATAAATTGACTTATGAACTGCTTACTTGTCTATGCTCAAGTGTATGACCTGTCTGGCTCAGGTGTAAATTGTCTTGCATTAGACGGAAGAAGCAAGTTCTCGTTTGTGAGTGAATGAGATGAGAAAAGAATCCCGGAGGAGACGATTATTGTTTGTTTTTGTGTTTTCAATCTTTTAATGCTTTTGGAATTTGTCATAGGAAAATGAGCTTAAGCCTAAATCAAGGGTTAGTAAACTCATCACATCCTCTCTCTGATTAGGGGTGATGAGAATACCTTAAGTATGAAGTAAGCACCTCACACTTAATCACCATGATGTAGGATTAAGATCATTAACCTACTTGCATTTACTTAGATGTTTTTGTTGTTTTTGTTTGGTTTTAAGTAATGAGTTTAAGCCATAATCAAAGATTTAATGGACCCATTACACCATCCTAATAGAAGGATAATAGATGAGAACATTTAAGCTGAGGAAGATACCTCAACTTAATCCATGATTAGGGATTAACCTCATGACAAAAAAAAAGCCTTTATTAAATAGATTTTAGTTAATGGTGAGATTAAGAAGTGGATTTTATGGTTTGTAAGACAACTTGAGGGGGACTTGTCCATTAACACTAGGGTTAGTCCTTCTTAACCAATTAAGGAAGAATTAGAACCCTAATGCAAGGCCCAAGTTACAAGTTGGATGTCTTAGTGATTATTAAGTGGATTGATTAAAGGATTTAAACACATTAAGGGTTTAACACTTAGGATTAAAGTTATACACTCCATCCTAATAGAAGGATGCAGACATAAGCTTAATCACAAAGCCTTAAAACCTTTAGGGTTTAGTCCTTGATTATGAGATGAGGAGAAGACTCAAAGATGACACAAAGGCAAAAAACTAATTGGGGGACTAATCAAACCCTAATTGTTATCATGCTTGGTTGTTCCTAGGGTTTGTGAGGCTTGCAAGAAATTTTCAGAGAAGCCACCAGGAAAGAAACAGATGAATGGAGAAAGAAGCAAGGAGAAGCAAAACAACTTGCTTCACTTAAGAAGACAAGTTGCTTGAAGAAAGAAGGTAGGAAGAGAACATGAATGAGCAAGCTCACTCAAATACAAAGATAAAATGCAGCAATGATGCATAAGAGAGATGAAGAGTGATTGTGAGAAGTGAAGGCAAATTCACTTCCCAAAACAACTTACCACCTGAAAAGTTAGCAAAAGAAATGAAATGCAATGCAAATGAGATGAAATGTCATGATGCAAACCAAAGTAAGAAGCATAAACATGATGTAAATGATGCTAATAGATGATGCAAACACATGTCAAGAGTTGTGGATGATCATACAAGGATGAGGATGCAAATGGAGCATGCTTTGAACCAAAATGATTCATGAAAGTGTATGAAATGCAATGGACATATAACATGGCAAATGAAAGATGAAATGATCAAACATGATTCTAATGTATCCTAAGATGTCTTATGAATCACGTGGATGCACAAAATGTCATGGCAAGTCATTGGATGCAAGCAAATGAGGGATGGATGCAAAGGAAGGCACAAATTAGGGTTACATACAACATGCAATGCAAAAACTCAAAACCAGAAGCAAATGACATGACAAAAAATTGAAAATGCAATCAAAGATACCCTAAACCTATACAAGCTCACTGCCCAAAGGGGGGGGGACCTAACTCTTAACCTAATGGAAGTTGTGATTTTTCTAAGTCAACTAGGGTTTTAAGGTACCTCAACAGGAAAAATGCAAAACAAATTAAAAATGGGAGATCAATTCAAACCAAATATATCCTACAAACTACATGCCATGAAGGATGCAATGCAAGAAGAACCGTCATTAAACTCTCAAAGGTTAGGCAGAATGGATTTTTCAAAGTTTGCACAAAAATATTGCCTTAAAATGAATTTAATTCCAAAGAAAATGATCAAAATGCATCAAGAACCAAAAAGAAATTTGTTTTGAGAGTTGGATAATGTTTCTAAATGTTTTTAAATGCAATGTGAATTTTTTGGTGATTTTTAAATACCTAAATGCATTTTTTAATTAATTAATTTCCATTAACTAATTAAAAATAAACATTTAAATGATTTAAAAATGATTTTTAATGCAAAAAATAAAAATAAAAATATGTTTGGGTTCTAAAAAATAATGAAATGCTTGACAAAAATTTTCAGAATTTTTAAATGCTTTTTGCTATTTTAAATAATTCGTAAAAGATAAATCAAATAAAATGAAAATAAAAATGAATTAATGAAAAGTATGCAAATCCAAGGGTTGGGGTTTAAACTGGTTTTGGAGGGAGTTGACCTGCGCCATATCCTGTGGTCCTCATTCAAACTGACTAAATTAAACTAAACTTAATTAATTAATTTAATTAAATAGGATTAGGGTTAATGAAATGATCCAGGCCATTCAAACACGCGGGAGTCAACAAAAGTCAACCAGATCTATGGTCCAAATTCAAACTGAACCCTAAACGCATTTAATGAACTAATGACTTTCAGGTGGCCAAAAATGACCTCCGGTCATCTTCTCCGGCCACACCTCCCCTGAGAAATTTTCAACTCACTCCCTAGGCCATTTCTGGAGCTCTAAAGCTCTAGATTCGTTCCTTTCACTCCCCTAAGCCCAAATCCACCCTCAAACAGAATTTATTTCCAGCCATTCCTAAGATTCGAAGTTATGAACAAAGATGGTGAAACTTTCAGACAAGCAATACACTCTCAATTCTTCATCATTTTCAAAAGTAAAAGGTTCAATGCACTCAGGGAATCAAACTTAACAAGTTGAGAACTTAAAATGGAACTTCTGGAAAAATAAATTTTCGAAGCTACCTGAGGTGAAGCTTTCAGTTTGGAGCTTTCAGACTGCCTCCTTGCTTCAAAGCTTCTCTAATGGTCTCCCTGAAGATGTTTTGAGGTTTAGTTGGAGTTTAATGTGGCTGATTTTTGAGATTGATGAAGTTCTGACCAAGGGGGTGAAGAATCGTGTTTCTGTTTGTGGGCTTTTCAGGGCAAATTGATGGTTGGGAAATGATCAGAGGATCATGTTGAGTGATTCTGTGAAGTTTGTTTTGATGTTTGTGGCTTGTGGGATGAGTTTCGAAACAAAATGAATAAGAGGTGAGTTTTTGGAACTATGGCTTGTGAGATGTTTCAAGCTGTGTTGTGTTATGTGTTGGGTTGCTTTTGGTACACATATCAATCCTTGATAGGTCAGAGAGTTGTTGTGGAGCAGTGTGATTGGTATGGAGCAAAATGCATAAAGTCAACTTTTTCTGTAAGAGAGGTATGGGCTATGGCAGTCAAGGTACAAGGCATGGCTTGGCTGCAGCTTGAATCTGGGAGAACCATGGAAATGGATTAGAGGCAATGCAGCCAGTGGATTAGGGTTTGTGAGAGTTTTTGCAATTTCACAAAGTCTTGGCCCTTTTGAAGTTTCTTAATGCACAAGTCATGAAATTGTACAATTCTTTGGTGCATTCTGACTTTTAGGTCATGGTTCATGTTTGTGCAAAGGTTATAAGTCACATTGAAGTCATATTTTGCCTTGGCAAGAGGTTTTGCAACTTTGCCTCTTTGGTACAAAACTTGAAATTATGTGATTTTGTCCAACTTTGACAAGCCATAACTTTTGATCCAAAATGAATTAGAATGAGTTCTTGTACTTTTTGAAAATGGGAAGATCCATTATACAACTTTCATGACCAAAGTTTTCCCATTTGAAGCATTTTTGAATCAAAAAGAAAGGGTTGAAAAGCTTTCCCAAAATGGCAAGTTTTCATTACAAGTCACTTTCCCAAAAAGGCAACTTTGCAAATGGCTTGAAATTCTTCAACTTTGTGAACTTCTAACATATTCTATGATCAAATAAAGATCATACACATTCAAAATGATGAAGAACACCCTTTGGTTGGGTCATTGGGGGCCTCAGATGCCCTGATTTTGCATTGACTTGCTCAAGAAGTCAACTCTTGATTAGATGCCTTCCCCATGGAATTTCCTCATGAAACTTGATATGCATGACCCTTATAACATATAGAGACCAATAGAACCAAGAATGACCAAAAAATTTGGAGTTATGGCCTTTGAAACAAAAAACCCTAATTCTAGGTCATCTGTGCAGTCAAACCTGGCTCTGCTTCCATGCCTTTCTCAGTTCTTGTGATTCTTTGACTCCTTTAATCTTGAGAGGATATAATATGATGCTTGAACATACATGGACCCCTTTGAAGTGATTGATGACCTTTGGAGTGGCTCAAGTGGCTCAGGGATGGCTCAGATCACAAACCCTAGATGCAGATGACTTAGAAACAATGCAGTGAATCAAAAATGTGGTATGAGATGCTATGATTGAATTTATGCATATGAAAAGATCACAAGCCATGGTTAAATGGGTGAGGGAAAATTTGGGGTGTTTACACTCAGGTGTTACAAGCTCTTCTAGAATGAGTGCATTTACCGTATTGCAAAAGACAAGTAGGAGCAAGTTCTTTCATTTAGAGGGAGGGAGGTGAGAAGAGAATTCCTGAAGGAAAGATGTTTATTGTCTGTTTGAAGTTTTTTAGAAGCTTTTTATTTGAGAATTTGCATAGGAGAGTGTATTCAAGTCTCAATCAATGGAGTGTGTACTTCTTACATCACTCCAAGATGGAATGGAGAATAAGAACACCTAAGTATGGAGAAGATCCCCAAATTTAGTTCCAAGGATTGAGGCTCAAGCACACTAGCCTATTTTATTTATTAAGTGTTTTATTGTTTTTTGATGAATAAGTGTTTTTTAGATTTTCTTTGTGAAACAAATTCACGTTGAAGACATGTGCATCATGCTAGACAAGCTCATATTACCCCAATATGATATAGATGCAAGTACCCCATGGAATAAGGCTATGGCACAAGAAGTCATTTCAACATTTATTAAGTATTTTTTAGCTTTTGTTTTGAAATGAGAAAGAGAAAGACTCAAAAGAGACTCAAAAGGTAAAAGTCTAAAGGGAAACTAACAATACTAAGAGTTATCATGCTTGGATGTTATAGGGTTAGTGTGGTATGAGAACTCTATCCTAAAAGAAAGGAGACGGAGAAAAGAAGAAAGAAGAAGAAAGAAAGAAAAGTAAAGGAAAGAAGAAGACAACATACTTCCAAGATGGAAGTTAAGTTGTTCCTAAGAGGGATGGGAGACGATTGTACAAGTAAAGCATCTTAAATGCTTAATAAAACACAAATTGAAAGAATAAAGTTGAGGGAAGAAGTTAGAATTTGGATGCACTCCACACTCTTATGACTTGCCATAGCCCCTGAAAAGTTAGCAAATGAAACACAATTGCAAATAAGAAGTGAAAGGGAAACCATACAAGTAAAGAAACCACATGAAAGGGATCCTAAGGTATGAGAACTATACAAGTCAGAATCTAACCAATAAGAAGCTTTAAGAAGCTTCAGGTATCTCAAGGAAACCTAACTAGGTCAAAGAGGAATTAAGGAAGCAAACAAATTCACAAAAGATGCAACTTAAGAAGTATGAATGTATATGAGGTATGACATGAATGAAAGCATGTATGAATCATCAAAGTCAAAATTAGATGACCTATAAGAATGACTAAGATGATATAAAATGATAATACAAAGGATGCATCAATTAGTTCACGATATGAAGAAAAAAAACAATTTCATGTTCACATAAGAAGAAAACAAACAAGTTAAGATCATAAGTCAAACATGAATAATGGACATGAATGAATGCAACTAAGTAGCATAGGACTAATATGACATTATAATAATGCAAGCATGGTCATACCAAATGCACCTATGGAAGATGTCAAGACAATTTAAACAAGTTAAAAAAAAATGTCACATAAGAAGTGAATGTCATATACTTGGTATGCAAGTCACAAATGCAAGATGACATACCAAAATGAATGCACATGAGCAGGAAGTTAGTAGCATACATAGTATGAAATGCATATGAGATGGAGGGATGAGCATACTTGATGCATACAAGAAACATGTAAAGCATAAGAGAAGAAGACATGAGAAGTTAGGTCAAAGTTCAAACATGCATGCATAAACACAAAGAAAATGCAAACACACACAAAATAGGACATATAATAGGCAAGAGAAGACCTATAAATGTCTAAACATGAGCTATAATATCACACAAGAAACCTCAAGCAATGGCACAAGTGTCTCCTAATGGATTAGGGTTAAGAAGAAAGGAAAGGATCACAAAAAAGTTACCTCAAACACAAGCTACCAAACCACATTCAAAAACTTATGAAAATGTACCTCATGTGATCTAAGTCAGAGGCAAATAACATGTCAAAAGATCATATAAAAATTCAAAAGCAAACTACTCAAACCAAGGCTCAAAGTCACATAAGATCAAAGGAGAAAAAATGCGCAAGACGAGGATCAAAATGCAATGTGAAATGAGTTTAAAAATATAAAAATAATTTTGGACACTTCAAGATGTTTATGAAATAATTCAAAAATATTGGATGCAAAATGTTTTTGGAGCTATGCAAAATAATTCTTCAAAGTTGAACTATAAAAAATAGAAGCAATTTCAAAAGAAATAAAAGAAAATATGATTAAAAATTATCAAGGTCAGAAATAAAAATATGTAAAAATTATTTAAATGCTTCATGAATTTTTTGGTGATATTTTGATGCATTAAAGGAATTTTAAAAATAAAAAATGAAACTATGTCAATAATAAAATAAAAATGAGAATAAAACAAGAATAAGGTGTACGAAAAGAAAATTACACGTTGAAAATAAACAAAGGGCCCAAGGGAGGGGGTTTCAATAGAATATCAAAGCCCACAATCCATCAGCGAAGTCAACAAAGTTATAATGGAGCCAGCCAACAAATTGACTATCATCTAAGCCATTCAATAGATCCAATGCATGCAATACAAGTCAAATAAACCAAAGTAAACAAGATAAAAAACTAGGATTCACTGAGCATGATAGCAATCATAGGGAGCCAAACACACATGCCATCAGATTTAAAATTAAAACCAAAACAGGTGACTGGCCACACGCTATTTTAATGCGTCGGCAACATCTCATCCATCAGATCCAAAATACACATGACTAGGATTACAGCTTCTTCCTCTAGCCTCTCACCTGAAATTTTATGAACCAGACGCTAGAGCCCTAGCTCCGGTTGTCTTCTCCAGCAAGACCAAACAGAGAAACACCAAAATATTTCCAGAAATGCAAAGTAAGACCACTGTTACACTCCAAATTCAATGCTGAGCTCAAATCTCAAAATCAAAGCAACATATCATACATGAATATATCAAATTGAAGCAAAACATATTGAACTCAAAAATTTCAAATCTCAAATTCATCCATGATACATGTCCAAATCCATAAAAATTAGATCAGAATGCTTAACACATCAAGAGGAACACAATGCACATCATTAAAACAAGAAATAAGAGAGTGAATTTTGACTCACCTGAAACTTGAAGCAAGAAAAAATACTCCTAGAAATCCAGTAGGAAGGTGTAGATCTACTCCTTATGATCTTTAATTGCAAAATAAATGCAATTAGAGCCTTGAATCTAGCTAGATCTAAGAGTTTGAAGTTGAGCCTCTAAAAAATGAATCTGATGAAATCTTCAGTATGATCTTCAACCAAGGATTGATTATTATTCTTTGAAGCTTGTGGATCAACAATGTGCAATAAGATTTCACAAAAACCCTAGGAAATGAATGATTCGAAGAAAGAAAGCTTTGAAGCAAAAATTTGAAATCTGAGAAAATGAGGGAACTCTAGCCCTAACCATATGAGTTGAAGGCTTATAAATGGATGTTATTGGGCCTTACCATGGTTAAGAACCAAGAGGAACCTTGGTTAATGAGATTTGAATATGCAATTTCAAATTTCAAATGGAATCAATCAGTTCCTCAATTTGTTGATAGACATCCGACAATCATGATGGGGCATAAACCATCCTTACCAAGCTATAATGGCGTTCAATGACACACTACACCATCATCCAAACGATTAGAAAACACATGGTTTAACTCCACCAATTTGTCCCAATAATAACATCACCTTGTTCCAACTAAAGATAATTTTGTACCTCCAAAGGAAACATGCCAGGATACTCCACACATCATCAACCCGTCTCTAGCCACAACAACGTGTTCCCCCTTACAAGGAAGCGAACAACGAGAACACCTGAAGGTTTTCCCTCAAGGATAACACCATTCTTTAAATAGTTGAACAATCCAACACAACACTCTCTCTTGTAGCGACACGATATCCAATCTCACAACATCTGGAATATCCAAGAGAAGAAGACGTTTCTCCCCCCACTTGTTTCATTCCTAACCTGCAAATGGAAAAAAAAAACAACTACCAAAAGTGTTTTCACACACATGTCACATACTAGGGAACAACACAATTAAACAACTTGGTCGGACGGACCGAGCTTCTCTGATACCACTTTGTAACATCCTAAATTCCTTCGTGCAATTTAATTGAGAAATCAGAGTAAAATCAATCAATCATACTTTAAGTTGTTACTTTTCATCCAAATACTTGCTCATTAATAAACATGTAACATGCTTTGTAATTCCATAAATCAAATTTTATTATGCAGCGGAAAATCAATCAAAATAACAATAACGAAGTGTAATAGTTTTAACTAACAAATATCATTTGAAAAACTATAAAGACAACAAAATCTCCTTTAATAAAATAACTCATTTAAATAGCGTTCCCAACTCCCAATGTTACATATCAGAGCAGACACCACTAATGTGAAGTACTTCGACTTCATCGACCATGAACTCTAACTACTGATGATTACCTGCATGTTACCCACGTAGAGGCAACATTCAAACAGAAGGGTGAGATTCTTAAATCAACAAAATAGAAAGATGATATACATATAAAAGTATAAATCATCAAGTTATTCACCATATCACAACTTCTAACAAGAATCACACATTTCAACTCAACCACAAATAATCACGCCAAACACAATGCAACAAAACTATCAAGAGAATGCAAATGAGACCCAACTAGACTCAATGCATGTGGTACCATTTTTTATCCCTGTTTCATGATCACAATTCCCGTCAGAACGTCTAGACCCTGTTTTATGGTAAAAATTCCTGTCGCAACGTCTCGAACCTTGTTTCACGGTCACACAAC